>JAQKAK010000003.1:0-2400000 GCA_028829675.1 Penicillium tannophilum | reverse complement strand
GAAGCGGTCTCACGTTCCTTCGCAATCTGCCCCGGAACCCGACACGTAGCCGGCGTAATTGCCGACCCAAAGATAGGAATAACCAGCGGCGTGAACTCGCCGCAGATGATCAAGATCAACGTGAACGGAATCATACGCCTAACATCTCTCGCCGAGCGCCTCACAAGCTGGAACTGGCCTCTCCCCAGCCCCAGATTGCGTATATCATATGTATTCTTCGAAGACGCAGGCCCGACATTCGATGCCTTTTCAGATGCGATGGGATTCGAGACTTTGCGCGGTGGCGAAATGGGGAGATAGGCTGGTAGACCTAATTCTTTTCTTAATGGGAGCGAGGCACGGTAGTTCCGGTATACGTTCTTCAGGCCTGTCTTGTAGAATGTGAGGTATGCGCGGCCGAGGGCGACGAAGCGCTGTAGTTTGGCGGGGATTGCAGCGTTTGGAGGGAGGGTTTCTGGGAGAGAAAGATCGGCGGGGAGTGTGCTTAATGGTGCGTTGATCTCGTGCGCTTCTGGGGCGACTACTATGTTGGGGGCATTCTTATCGTTTGAAGGTTGCGATTGTAGGGATCCGGAGGTTGTTGAGAAGAGTTTGTGGGATTGACGGAGAAGAACTGCATTATATTGAGGTCGACAGGGTGACCGGAGGATAAGGTTTCCTCGGGCGAGAGACGACATGGTCGTTTGAAACGTGAGAGGGTGGAAGGAAGTTGTAGGTGTTGTAGTGCGACGCGGAGATGAAACGATGAGATGGAAATTATTGACACCTGAGGCAGCTATAGAACTATAAGAGCCGAGGTACGATGTGAACTGATATTGAATACTAGGTCACCATGGATACATTCCCACAAAGACAAGAATACAGGTAGAAGATCTGACTTTTATACATGGTCTTCCGAGTGGTTACAGCTCAACTTGTACAGCCACCATGGACTCCGACAAGAACCCAGTCACGAACAACCAGGCCTTCTTCTGCCCATTCTCAGGCTCAATAGGGACCAGGACAGACGCACTACCAGTGCGAATTCGCGATCCATCATCCTCAAAAAGCAGTTTCGTTTCCCATTTACTCGAGTCTGGCTGAGGTTTGGCGTACCAGACCTGCACTGGGTCGAGACCATTCGGATCCTTTCCAGTTTTAACAAGCTTAAAATGCTGTGAGATACCGGCAACCACAAAGCCACTCGCATCATCTGAGCCTGTGCGATAAGGATCAGCATAGTAGCTGGGATTATCGGTCACCGTGGTGAAAGGGATGGTGGTGTGCACGGAAAGTGTGTTGTTGGTCGCGTGTCGGTCGGCCAGATAGAGCTCGCCGCCCATAGCACTGGAGATGACCACCTCATTCTTAGTGCGACCATGACCAAGACCATTGTTGTTCCAGAGACCAGTGTGGGCAACTGAAGCCTCAATGCCGGCAGTCGCATCGCTCGTTTGAAGATTGGTCAGCTGGACATGAATGATGGACGACCACTTAGCGCGCGAATAGACATCCTCAATGAGACGCATAGTGCCATCCCGGTAAAAGTGATCATTGGTCACGTAGAACGACTCTGGGCTGTCGGCGTAGATATCATTGGGGGTGCTAATAAGCGGGTGGAGAATGGAACGGACATGCTGCACCGAATCCGACTGCAGAACATGGCGGAACAGCTCAATTTGAGACCGTGTCTTATAAGTCTTCTCTGAAGGCTCACTAGACTCGAAATACTCGGGATTAGGCAAGTGGTTGACGGCAAAGATATAAACCGCGTCCTCTTGCGTGGGGTCTTCAATCACGTCGATTCCATGGGTCACAAATGAACCCTCGAAGTTCGTGAAAGCTAGCCTCTTGGACTTGAATGTCTGCCACAATGGGAAGTATCAACACCTGTCCAGTCTCACCTCATACAATTCAACTAACCTTCGGATCAATGACATGAATGGATCCACGGGCTGGTGGATGGGGTGTCAGATGGCCGAGGCCTGGAAACCAGTCAAAACGCGTCTCTTTGGTATCTTCACACGCGGTAAACAGCAAGTTGGCTGGGCGGTAATGATGCACGTCTTCGCAGTGGATGGTATCCTCAATGCGAAGAGGACCTTGACCTTCTCCTAGAACCGTTGGGGTTGGAGTTTCAAATACACCACCGATCTTTACAAAATGAACAATCATAGGCAGCCAGAAGGCTACCAAGCCCGCGACCAAGCCAATACCGAATAAGGAACGGAAAACCCCCATGATGACAGGGGATGTGAGATTCGAAACAAGGAAGGAACGATGAACAGGAAAGAACCTCGGATATGTGGTTTCCCATACCTTTCCCCACTCAAGATCGTCATAGGTATCTGTGTGGGGTACAAGAGAGGTCTGAGTTAAGCCTACAGACACATCCACTGGACAAGAGTTCATATATAAGAAGCAATGCAATTGACTATCCTAAGCAATAATGATTGTTTTTTTTTTTTGCAGCCCAGAGTGCCTCTGAACAAATGAAAAAAAAAAAATTACTGGAAACATCGACGTCAAATCCGTAAGATGTAAAAGAAATCATTATCGAGGTCATGGCGGAAGTGACCGTTGGGCAAGTTAGTCCGAAAAAGATATAGCATTGTGCAAATTCCCATTTCCATTCCCATTCCCATTCCCGTTCCCATTGCAATCCTCATCTCGTCCCCTTCATGTCATGATAACAGTCACTCGATCTACCGCAGGGACTGCTTCGCCTCCAGGAACTCCTGGTCGCTAGCATCGAGAACATCGTACTCCTCGTCGGTCAGGAAACCGGCGTCAGTGTCGTTCTCGTCAAGGGTGAGGCTCTCGACATCCTCGAGAATATCTCCTTCCGAAGCCGTCGAAACAGTTGGCGGGGGACGAACGGCAGTTACAGCCTCATGAGTGCTGGTTTCAGGAGACTCTTTCTCCAACTTGGGGAAGATCATACGGCTACCGGTGACCTCGGTGTCATCGGTGTGGGATTCCACGGACTCAGCCATGAAAGGCTCAGCAGTTGCCTGGACTTGAATATCGCACCAAAGACGGTGGCCAATGGGAGCACCGTTGGGCAGCTTGAGACGCCAGTACGAGATAGCAGTGCCTTCACGCTGGGAGCTTCGGAGGTTCACTGT
Organism: Penicillium tannophilum; assembly: GCA_028829675.1. Lineage (NCBI taxonomy): Eukaryota > Fungi > Ascomycota > Eurotiomycetes > Eurotiales > Aspergillaceae > Penicillium > Penicillium tannophilum. Next base: position 2,396,893 of record JAQKAK010000003.1, on the reverse strand, counting down.
AAAGTCGGCTGTGCTGCCAGGCTCCACAGGAGTAGTCAGACTGTTGCTCTTCATTGCCAAGTGGATGGATTCGACATCTGAGGGGTGGTCGGAGTCGACGTTGAACATGGCATCTCCACCAGAGAAGCGAACGTCGCTACCCACCGGCCAAGCGTTGGGTCCGGGGTTGTAAAGGGTCCATGTCTGACGGAAGCATGTGTCGGGAGGCAACTTGGTGCCATCAGCGATAGTATCGCGCATGAAATACGCCTGGAAGTCAGCCAATTCGGCGGAGCAGGGGGCCTCGGATTTGGTCGCATCAACCTCAACGGGCGCCTGCTCCACAACAGGCTCCTTCTCTTCGGAATTCTCGACGGTACAGTTGGAGACTGAAGACTGGACAGGAGAGTACACAGGAGCAGCAGTTTGATCGCCCAATGTGAGGTCGTCAGTGACTGTACTTACGGTCACAGTGCGAACAGGAGTCCTGAACTTCACCAATGGGTGGGTTCGATTATGGGTGTGGGTTGGAAGAGCCTCGCAGTTGGCGCAGAAATCAATGTCGTCGCAGACGGCACACTTGTAGCGAATACCATTGATGTAGCTCTGGGCAGGCTTGTCTTTGCACAGAGGTCCATCACAGAAGATGCCGTAATGGATTTCCCAATCATGAGACTGTTGCTCGGCAAGGGCCTCATAAACCGGGGCAAATCGGTGCCTGGGGTGGCTTTGGGAAGCATTCACGATACACTCCGGACAGTAGTCCCAATCAGGGCAATCGAGACACTTGTGGCGGGTGCCAACAATGTTCTAAATCCACGTCAGTGAGGTTATTTTCGAAAAGAAGATAAATATATAAAATTGGAATGGCGGTAAATCATTACCTTCTCACAGCCATCACAGATAGCTGCATGCTGGAACTGACGACCAGGAAGGCAGCGAGACAAGATCAAGTTCTTCAAGCAGAAGTTGCGATCCGACCCAAGCGAGAATGAATGAGCAGGGTGGTGACCATGCTTGTTCCTTAGGAGGCAACGAAGGCACAAATCGTAATCTTCGCATTCACTGCAACGCACCAGATTACTCTCATCAGTCTCTGTTAAGGGCAGTTAGCAATGATAATACATAAATACTGGACTAGAAAACAACATACCACGACAACATCCATTGCACATGGGCTTCTCCTCTTGAGGAATCACCTCCTTACGAGAAACAGAAGCAGGCGTAGGGACTGGGGCAGGAGCCGGCGCTACCGTCTCGGTGATTGGCTTCTGTGCTGGCCGAGAGACAAGCGGCTTGGTCGCCTGGACCTGTGGTTGATGAGGGGGAATGGTTTCGGTAGTACTATTGGTCACGATGCCATTTTCGACCGAACGCTTAATAAGCCAGTGGCCTTCTCCGCGGCACAAAGCACCGTTCGCAACACACGCAGGACACAGGTCGTAATCGCCGTTCTCGCAGATACCACAGTGAAAGTGTTCATTGGCAATCGAGCGACCACAGTTGTTGCAATCAATGCAGAACATCCCGCTAGGGGAATTGTGAGAGATAACTGGGAAGCGAAGTGTGTCGTTCTCCATCTCGAAGTTGCGGTATTGAGGCTTGTCTGTGTTTGCAAGTTCCTTCCTTCCGTGCACTGCAGTCGGTAGGGACCCACCGAAGGCAACAGTGGGGTCAATGGGAGCAGGTGGTGAAGCAATGGTGGCAGGAAGAGTCTCAGTGGAGCCAGCAGGGATGGGGGAGCTTAAGACAGTTTCCAGGTAGCTGTGTCTCGGAGGGTTCTGATTCACGGGTTCAGCCGCGGTCTCCGTAAGCGCAGGCAGTGATGAATCAACGGTGCTGGCCTTAATGCGAAGCTTTGATTTGGCTTTGCCTGCCCGATAAAGTTGTTTGTAGACCCCTTGGTTGTCGCTGTCTAGATGAATGTAGCAACCGGCGCTGTCGGAATAGCGTTCGAGGATGACGTTAACATCCGCCGGAACGCCGAGCAAAGTGCGGAGCTAAACCCAACGCATTAGTCAGTCAACAAGCAACCAAGTTAGGGTGTTTTTGTGTTTCATTTCCGGATAAGAATGATCATCCATCTTGGCATTCCAGCACAGGGATGGTACTGATCGTTATCACGATAAGAAGTGTGGGCGGACTGGATGTCCGGTCGGAGCTAGAGTGGAGACACTCTTACCTTCTGCGGGAACACTTGAGCCCGAAGATCTCTCAACGGAAGCTTGAATCGCCGATTGCTGTCATTGAAGAGCACTTTGACAGTAACGAGGTGATCCGGGCCTGGATGTGATGGAAGAGCTGGGGTAGCCATGATGTAGACCACCGGGGGAAAGCGGATGATAGAAGAAGTATGGGGGGAAGTGAAGCTAGATAAGGTGACGGGTGTACTAGGAGAGAGAGAGAAGGGAGGGTTTTGAAGGAGCCCACTAAAGTCTGGAAAATACAGAAGTGGAAGAGACGATGACGGATGATGGAGTGACTACAGAAAGGATGAAGAGGGGAAAGGAAATAGGAAATCAAAGAAGCCTGGAGAGCAATCGTTGTACGGAAATCGGGGTCACTGGGTCAGCTGGTGTCGTGGGCGGTGTATGATTAGGTAATGAGGCCCGTGGCACTTTGCAAGTAGATATACGTAGTTGGTACATGGAAGTACAGAGGAAGCGGGGAATGAGTATCTGGCATGTATAGTCATATACAGATTACCAATAAAAGTGACTTCCTCGTGACTTTCTCGATATTAGTTACCCTGGCAAGAATCAAGTTTGGTACTTTTGGTGGTATTTCGTAACCCCGTTAAGCGGAAAACCAGAAGAGAACATGAGGTCATGCAAAAAAAAAAGGCCTAGATCATGCAAAGTGATCAAAAGTATGTTATCGCCTTGCGGGGATCATGGGTGAAACGCTCAAATGCAGCCAAATCCAAATCTAACAGCGGAGCCAAGTGAAACAAAGGCATAGTCCAAAAGAAGGTAGGTCAAGGATAAAAGGTCCCCGTGAGAATTAGGGGCCATAAAGGGCAAAGTGAAATGAAAGGAAGGAGGACATGAAAATGGCGAGGGAGAAATAAAGTAAAAATAAAGAAAGAAAAATAAAGGGTACGACACAATCACTGGCCGTAATATAGCCCCCCAGCGCCCGGCGGCGGTTGGGGGGAAGTAGTAGCTACCGGGCGGCGTCATCATGCCTCCCATCCCCACCACGCCCCCGGATCCGGGGCCAGATCCGGGTGTCCCGTAGTTGGAGGTGGGGTACATCTGGTTGGCATCATAGAAATAAACAGTGCCACCAGACTCATGAGCGACCGTTCCTGGTTGAGATGGCTGCTCACGAGATGATCCTGGGGCTTGATTGGGAATAGGCTGTTGACCGGGTGGGAAGTTTGGTACCGATGCACCAGGTCCCATCGGCCCACTATAGGTAGGGTATTCCGGGCCTGAGCCGGGATAGTACATTCCACCAGGGTAGTAACTCGGATAGAATCCGGGTTGTGGGTATGAGGGGTAAGGCTGAAATGCCGGTGCGTGGATTGCTCTCTCGGGGATCTGGGAGAGCGGAGTAGCAGACGGTTGGCTAGGCGGGCCACGGGTGACTGCGTCCTGACCATTGACGGGGACGGGGACTTGATGATGAAATGGCTGTTCATGCTGAGGCTGGGGAGGGTTAAATGGGAAGTTCTCGGGACTTTCAATATCTGCCACCGACACTGTCTTCTTTGGACGAGGTTGATGCATTGGAATCGGAGCGCGCTGACTCTCACGATACGCAGGATGTGGAAGTGGCATGGGAGGCATGGGCCCTGGGGCACCTATAGGCATCCCCGAAGGTGCCGGGGGAAAGGCGATTGGAACGATTGGGCGCGGTGGGGGTGGTAGACGAACAATAGGTTTGCTAGCGTCAGGCGGCATCATGATCGGGCGCGAGTAGCTTGAACCGGCGGGGGAGGGATAGCCATCCTGGGATGACATACCTAGCGAAGTCCGGCGGCTCGGAGGAATGCTTGGGGCATAATTGGAGTAGAAACTTGGGCGACGTGGGTAAAATCCGCCACCTCGGCCCCGACCACGGTATGTGTGCTGGTTCGGGCGCATCGCGCGAGGAATGAAGATGAATGACCGTTCGGTTGATGGAAATATGTAGCGAGGAGCTTGAGCGGGGAGAGAAATTCGCACCGGCTTGTCACGGCGCAAGGGAGGGCGATGTTGAGGCAAGCGGGTGTGCTGTTTCTTAGCCATGGATGTAGACTGCGGCTGGGCCATCCCCGGCAGGAAGACCACGACCGGTACATTTCCCAGCAACGTAGTGCTTGAAAAGGTTCGATTCGGAGGAGATGATCTAGGGGCAGTAGGAACTGTCGGCGCAGGTTGACGTGTAGCAGAGGGGACTGGGTGTTTGGGCGGCGGTAGCTCATCTCCAGCTACGGTGTCGTGGAGATCGTGAGCCCACTGTCCGCCGCTCGCATCGGTCTTGGAAGAGTCCCTGGAGATTCATAGATTAGAGAAATGCAATAACCCGTGTGTAACAGATCGAAGTATACCTTTGAGTATTGCCATCCACAATAAGACCGTACGGCCGGGACTTGCCCTTGTTGGAAGAACGATGGTTGTTGGGGCCCAACTCTGTCGATCGCTTGTCGTGCAAGAAAAAGCTGCCTCGTGTTGGAACAAAGGCTGGGTTCTGGTCCCTTTCCTTTACGTACTTATCGTGATCCCGACGCTTTCGAGCAGCCAGTGTTTCCCGCTTCGGTTCGGTAGGAGGGGCCGATGGTGTTCGGCCGGTCTGGAGCTCTCGATCGTCGTTCATCTGATGAGACTGGACTTCCTCTAGGTCATCGGAAATTCTCAGCCCGTTGAGCATCGCCTCGGTATCGGAAACAGTTTTCTTAAGCCCCGGCTTGGTGGGTGATGTAGAGCTATGTCGTGGCTCTCGTCCGTTGACCTTTCTGCCGTTCACCTTGCCTGTTCCCATGCCCGTCGATGCCTCGTCTTCTGTTTCACTGCCCTCCACATCCGCATCCTCATCTTCCTGGTGACTGTGAACTGAACCCTCACTCAAGGAGTCATCTTCAAGGTCGCCCGCAAAAGAGCCCTCGTCTTCCCCATCTTCGTCTCTGCGCTGTCTGCGGCTGGCTCCGATATGACGTCGCTGGGAAGCCATGGAGTGTTTGATGAACAGAAGGGGTTTGGAAAATCCAAGAAAACCGACTTGGAGATATAAAGGTTGCGTTTGACTAGCTGAAACAGTTCAGTGTGGCGATGGGAGGCAGACTGGAAAGCGGATGAGGCAGGTGGGCGTGGAAACAAGGTAAACCCCAAAAAAGAATAAGCAAATGCTAAAAGGGCATAAATAATACGAAGAAAGAAAGAGAAAGATGAAACACCCTAGCTCAGAAAAGGTGATGGAGGATAAAGAAGAGAAGAAAAGAGCAAGGGGCAAAGGCAAGATATAGAAGAGAGAGAAGCAGTTAATGATATTCTCAACCGCAACAAGCATGACATCGCAAAGAGACGTCACCCCCGATCGGGTCTAGTGGGGCGGTGAAGTCATTCTGCCCGGCATCTAGATTTCTTAATTGATTACGTGATTTATATCTCGAACTATAAAACCTTCAGATTCCGGTACTTAGTACAGAACCCTGGAGTAGGGGTTGCTATCTCAGGTTGTACCAGTGTACGGAATCCCGGATAATATGTCCATGCTGGTCGCCCTGCAATAGGGATGCAGGGAGCATCAGTTACTGGGTGCATGCGACCACCCTTGATTGATAACGCCCAACCAGCACTCGACTACCACCACGGACCTCGGGTGTACTATTTGCATTTGGGCAAATACCTAGATGCTAGTTTTTCAATTCTTTCCCAAGGATGGATCCTCTTTTGTACATATTCACATCATTCAGTGACAGCTTATATAAACATAAATATTTTCTTGACAGGCACAAAAATATCACCAGGATGGAATATAGAACACAATCTACCCGGATTCTGAAGCTGCGAGCCCCAGAGACGCCAGAAGAGATCCGAATTTCCCCTTCAACTTGGCTTCAAATTCATGGCCACGTCAACGCCATTGCAGCTCACAGAGGAGATCATTACTAAATGGCGGCCCAAATATTGCCCAAAAACGCCTGTGGATTGGCTGCATTGAACCCACTAAAAAATAGACTGGAGAAAAATATCGAAGCCCAATCAGAAGAAAAGCATGTGCTGGAGCGACTAAAAGATCGAAGTCCACAATCTTAGTCAAACGTGATTTTCGAACCTTGAGACTCAACAATGGCACCACTGAGCCGCTGCACGGTCTCCTTGGTGTATCGAGAGTCATCAATTTCCGGTCGTTTCGGCTTGTAGGACCGAGGTCGCTCGGAGCCATTTGCCTCGCTAGATTCCGAATCATTCTTCCGACCCTCGCCATCTTTACCAAAGCGCTTCTTGTAGCGAGTGGTAGCATCCTCCGCAAACTCCAACTTCATACGGCGACCCAGAAGCATATTCACCCATACCTTGCGCTTGAAGCTCTTCTTGGGCTTTTTCTTGGGCTTCTCAGATTCGGAATCCGAGCTGTCGGATGAATCCTCGTCATCCTCACCAACCATCATGAAGCCTCTCACCGCTGCTTCGGCCGAAGCAAGATCCTCAAACTCCACCCAGCCATATCCCTTGCATTTTCCTGTGTCTTGGAAAGTCGCCAGATGCACATTAGCCAGCGCACCGCATTGGCTGAAATGGCCCTCCATGATTTCCTTCGTGACATCGAATCCCAGGTTTCCGACGAAGATGCGGCGGGACGGAGGGTGACCGGGCTTGATGGGTGCAGCTTCCTGGTCGCGGGACTTCTCGGGCCGACCCTCGAAGCTCTTTGCGTTCTTGATCAACACTCGGCGGCCCGTCACAAGCTGCTCGCTCAAAGCCAAAGCCTCCTCGAGGGCCTTCGGGGTAGAGAAGTCGACATAGGCAAAGCCCTTATTCTGGGTCTTTCCAAATCTTTCTTGTCCCTTGGGCATGTGAATTCTAGTGATTGTATCATCGGTAAAAGAACAATTGCTGGTAAAGAAGGTGCGAAGGTCATCTCTTGTCACAGAGAAAGCCAGGTTGCCGATCCAAACACCATAGTCGGAGCGCTTAGCTGGAGTCTCCTCGATTGCTGCCTTGGCAGGTTGAGGCTTTTTCTTTTCAGAATTTTCTGTGGAAGGCTCTGACTTCTGCTTTTTCGCCTTGCGCAGGGCTTTCTTAGACTGCGGCTCCGGTGCAGAGACATCAATCTCGATTTCGGGGCCCTCCTGCAGCTTGCGCTTCTTGTGGGCAATATCGGGTGGAGGTGATTCAGACATGGTGCTGGCAGTGAAATCACTCCTGGAAAATTCTGGAGAGTAAAAAATTGAATTTCGCAGAAGATGAATTTCTCCAGATTCACATTCGACGCTAATGATTTTTTTACGGCGGGCCAGATCCGCCCTTCGCGCAGCCCGAGCTTGGCACGCGCGCGGGTGACTTCTTTCATAACCCTTGTCTCTTCCCTTCCATCTATTCCATCCATCTTCATCATCCCATTACCTCATCATGGCGCAGGATATGAAAGGGCCTGCAGTGTCTGACACACTTCCAGATGCTCCAGCTTCGGCACCTGTAAAACAGTCGGTGCGGTCCTTTAAGTATGACGACCCTCGCAAGTTGGCAGAGAAACACAGGCTAATGATGATTATAGGAAGAAATATGCGAAAACAAAACAGAAATTCGAGTTGGGAATTCGAGAAAACGAGAATTTGATCCGCGAAGAGCTCCGGATCGAGGACTTGTCCAAACGAATTCAAGAACAGAACGAGTATGTGCCCTAGGGACCTTTGTGGAAGAAGTATCTCTAATTCATCACTAGTCAACTACTTGAGGTCCTGATAGAGCTCAATGAAAGTGTTCATGTCTCCCCCTCCATGCGATACGGCCTGAACCTACCTAGTGACGGTCCTTTCCTTCCAACTCCGGAGCAAGAAATTGCACCCCTAGTCAACGATGCGACCCTTGCGCGAACGGCATTGAAAGAAGCCAAAGCTGGTCTCGCTAGTGGAAACTTTTCTCCCAGTGCTTACCGTCAGGTGGAAGAAAGTATCAAGCGAAACAAGGAGTTTGCACCGGCTCTTCAGTACAGCGACCTGACCAAAGTGCCACATACCGAAGCGACGCCTCCAGGAGATGGAGCTAAAGATACCGGCTCTATTGATCGCAAACTTGGGTATTTTACCCCAGAGCATGAGACCGAACACTATCTCGCGCTGGACGCGAAACTTGGAGATGAGGCTGCTATATTGCAATTAGCGCGTATCCCGGACGCGCCAACATTCGCTGAAAGGGAGAAAGAGGCCTCAATGCGGAACCCAGCCTCGGTTTTCAATTGGCTGCGACGCAACCAACCCCAAACATTGCAAGATCATGAGGTTGCCTCCGAAAAGTCTGCATCACGACCTTCCAATGCCCGGACATCGAAACGGGCTCCTGCCCAGCGCAAGGAAGAGGAGACCATTGATGAAGATGGAGTGGATGTGGAACCGACCCCGAAGGGTAAACGAAAGCGCGACGAGGATACCGGCTATCGGCCCAAAGGCGGGAACAACCGATCCAAAAAGAAGAAAGATGACTCGACTCCTAAAGGCAACTCCAAGAAGGCCTGAGGGAGGAACGTGTATCTCGACTCTCATTCTGCTTTATTCTCTTTCAATCCGATGTATTACTACCGAATTTGTGTGGCTTGTTGTACCAGCTCACAAACATTATTCTCCAAGATGGCTGTCACGTCCAGGGGAGACACCTGGTTGGCATTATTTTCATGACTGCAAGTTTCTCGGCTCTCTTACGGGTGTTATTTGAACCCTTTTGCTTTTGAACATGCCATAATAGAGGCATACCAATCAATTCATTCAACACACTTCTATTTCCATTTTTCAATCAGTGTCAAATTCTTCTTTATCCAAATCAGCAGCTTAAAAGTGTACCTACTGTAGTGCAGAGCACCCATAAATTGTACTTGGCAATAGTTGATAGCGATAAAGTGGAGTATGGAGATCAAGTGGATCCAGTCACGTGGATCAAAAAGTCTCGGACCGCGCTGCATCTTGGAGCTTCATTTTCCAACAAATATCACCGCCATCAACTCTGATCGGTCTCCCAGTCTTACAAAATGGCTATCACAATCTTACCTCCAGTCGTAGAGGACCTCGGTCCCTACCAATCTGACTCCGACGAGTCCATGTCCGATAATTCAGACTCCGATATTGAAATGAGCGGCGTCTCTCGATCAAACAAGCGGGTCCGCCTGGGAAGTAAGAAGGCTGGCAAGGGAATTGTGACACCTGGCGAAGTTGTCACTGATGATCCCCAATGGATGAGGTGAGCTCCCAAATACCCTTCTAGCCCCGCGCAAAGCGCAAAAGAGCGCGGGGTACCAATTTTCATAGGACTTGAATTAACCTCTTCGTCCCTACAGAGGTCACGGCACTTTCACAAACCCTTTATCGACATCTATTGTAGCCACTGTCGCCGGTACCGTTCAAAAAACCAACAAACTGCTCTCAGTCCACCCACTGCGAGCACGATACACACCCGAAATCGGTGATCTAGTCGTCGGTCGAATTGTCGAGGTGCAATCTCGACGTTGGAAGGTCGACGTCGCCGCCCCCCTCCTTGCACAACTTCCTCTATCCGCAATCAACTTGCCCGGTGGTATCCTGCGACGACGAACAAGCGCCGACGAGCTTCAGATCCGAACTTTCTTCTGCGAGGGCGACTTGGTAGTAGCTGAGGTGCAGAGCGTCCATCAGGATGGTGCGGCATCATTGCATACACGGTCTCTGAAATACGGAAAGCTTCGCAATGGTATTTTCCTAGCTGTCACCGGGACCGGAGGCAGTGGGGCAAATAGCTCTAGTGTGAAGGGCGGTGTTGGGTCTTTGGCAGTCCCTGGAAATGCAACTGGTACTGGTGGAGTCGTACGATCACGACGACAGGTATGGACGCTGGAAACACACAATGGTGGCGGTGAGGTGGATGTGTATCTCGGCGTTAATGGCTATATCTACATCGCCAAGCATGCGGATGGTGCTGCCGCGACAACATCGGCTTCAGAGAACGTTGCGATTAGTCGCATGGAGGAGATGGTGTCAAGTTCAATCTACTCCAGCCAGAACGATGAGATCCCTCCCCAGACTCGGAGGGAGATTGCGCGTTTGGCACAGAGTATCCAGGTGCTGGTGCAAGGTGGTGTGCGCGTGGATGAAGACACCGTGAGACAGGCCTACGAAGCTAGTCAGCAAGTTGATTTGGAGGTCGGAGATGATGATGAGGATGAGCATAGTGAGGGCCGAGAATATCTCGAGGGCTCCAAGGCTCGGCGGATTCTAGAGTTGGTGGTGCATGGCAATTAGGTCATACCCTGCTTTAAATGGATAGACGATTCCAATGTACGATATAGGGCGGATCGGTGATACCCCTTGTAAGAATGGATCCCCCTTTATCTATGATACTGTATTCTCTGGTCATATTGTAGACTTATGCTTTCCATAGCGTATATCCCCAGCGAACGGCCCCAGGGAGATTGGGCGAATTTAGTTGACAAGCACCATTTCTGACCGATTTGGGGACAATGAGTGAATGCTACACCATGGATTCTTATCGTGAAGATGAATAATACTAAGCATAACCAAAAAAATCGGATATAGCTGTTTAATAGTGATTAATAAGATCCAGAGTGGAGTTTAGACCGGCCAAGCCCTCACGTGAAGAAAGTAATAATCTTGTTTTCTATCACCAAAATTCCGAAAAGATGCTCGATTGAAGAGTAAACAAAAGATAGAGGCCAAAATGGAAGGTATGAGGGGGTGATAGACCAAGGACAGCTTTCCAAGCATCAACTAATCCAAATCACATCAAAGGCTAAACTCAGGTCTCAAACACCGGGATAACATTGGACCAATTGCCTCGGGCACGTTCATCCCAGTATCCATCCTTGCCGCCCTTGAGACGCCAGACAACCTCACCGTCGGTATCCTCGCTGGCAGGCGTAAACCAGCGCGGAGTCCAGCTCTCGCCGGCGGCTTCCATTTCTCGCCTACGAGCACGCTGACCTTCTTCCAGCTGAACCTTGACTTCTTCGGCGCGGTCCAGATCACCGTCCTCTAGGGCACGCTGATCAGGACGGAGACGTGAGTCAGTGGGTGGAAGTCGCGAGTCTTCAATGGAGGTGATTTCATTGAGGGTGGCCGCGAAGGAGGTCAATCCGTAGTGTTTGGGAGCATTTGGGACGAGTTGACCGGCGGTCCAGATGGGATTACCAGACGGGGAGCCGTCGCGGGTCAGGTTCAAAGATGAAGGCCAGGTGCCCACTAGACCAAGCGACACCGGCTTGTTATAAGAGTCAACGGTACGAGTGGAAACTTCCTCGCTACGGCCGGAGAACATGCCTCCAGCTTTGAAAGTCGAGATGGAGCGGTGGCCTGTGGACTCATTGCAGACGGTCATCTCACCAACAGGCTCGACGTACTTCTCACCAGCAATGATATTGCGCAAGAAAGAGGTGGAGGGGACCCAGCTGAAGTGCTCGCCCGTAGCATGCAGGGTAATGCGCACGCGGCCCTCGGTGGTAATTTCAGCAGACTTGCCCCAGAATTTCTGGCTAGGCATTGGAGATTGAGCAAGACTCCATTCGCGGCTGTCAGCCTGGTAGGCGAGCTGTACAGGTCGGTGAGATACTTTCTCAGCAATAAAACGGAACCCTTGATCTTCGCGGACAAGTTCATATGTTTCGCCAAGCATGGGGTTGAATGGTTTGCGGATAGAGCGTTCCCGCACTCGGTTACTCGAGATGGAGGAGATGGCAAACGCGGTTACATACATCAGTCGCTCGACAGCATCCGATAATTGAGAAGCTTTGTCCAGTAGTGACGAGTATTCCAGGATCTCCGCTGCACGTTGCAGCAGGGACATGGGTTCATTGGCGGATACAGGCATTGATATTTGGGACAGGTCCTTGCCAACATTCTTGCGCAAGAATCCGATCAAGCTCGGAGGCATGACGGTGGGTGCAGTGATGTTTTGACGTCGACGTACAGCATCTAGAGGCAATGGAGCTAAAGACTTGGCGCGAGTTGGGAAGAGCGGCGAGGTACCGGTGCCATCGTGGGGAGCAGATTCCGGTTCATCCTCACTGTCTGAGGGTGCATCATCCTCTACATCCTCGGCAGCCGGGGCAGGTCGATCCTCGGTGGGATCTTCATCATCGCTATCTTGAATGGTCAGGAGTGGGGACGGGGCACCCCCATCCGGAGCGTCAAAGAATTCCTGCGAGATGTCCGACTCCATGCTGCGCCGAGGCACCATGGAGAATCGGGGCGGATTTCGTCGTTGCTTACTCTCTGAAATGAGCGTTGAGAACTCCGACACCACGTTGTCAAGATCGCGCAAAACAGCCATTAGATTATCATGCATATCATCCAGGCCATCCGCATGACTTGTGATGCTAGCTGGCTTACCAGAGCCCGGAGGCACTGCCAGCTGGGAGGAATTAGCGCCGGGTTGCTTTCCACTAGAAGTAGAATTTCCACTCGTCTTGCGCTTCCAGAAGGGGCGTCTCGCGTCTCCTTGCGGGTCGGTCCCAGGAGGATGAGGGCTCGGCGAGCGACCCCGGCTGCGAGGCTCCCTGGGAGATGGCAGCGGCGCGGTCGCGAGATATTTAGGATCAGTGTCCTTGGCAAGCCGACGCACCGCATCACGCGTGCCAGATACCTTGCTCACCAGGCGCTCGACCCGACTCCATTCGCTTTCTTCCTCCGCAGAAGCGGACGGTGGCATAGTTAGCCGCAGTTCCGGGGGACCAATAGCAAGCGAGCCGTTGTCTTGCGATGTATCCTTCAAGGAAGCCCTCTCCAAGGCCTGCTTCCACGTCGCAAACTCATGGTCGTTGCTGGCACGGAGGTGCCAGATCTCAGCACCCGAATCAATTGAGATTTCGCGAGACTTCTCGTTGGTTGCCACGGCCGCCAATGAGAGTGGAATCGCACCGCGCAAAGCGGACGAGTTAGGGTCATGGTAATAAGAGAGAGTCGACGAGATAAAGTCTAGGGAAAAGTATCGACGTGCCCAGCCCTGGTGACGTTTTCTCCGCCGTTTCTGTAGAATCCCGCTTTGGATATTCGATGGAGCCGATAAGTCGGATCGTTGTGCCTGCAAGGTGGCCCGACTATTGCCTCGTCGACGGCCGGTGGTCTGTGGTAGCGACTCCGTGGAAGCCGCATGTTGAGACTGCGCTATGGATGCGGAAGCATGGGGTTGCAGACCGGTGGGATAGGTAAGCAGGACAAGGGTGACTGTTTTGGAGACCTGTTTGGAAAAGGTGTTGTCGAACACGAGCGCGTAATTCCCTGACTCGCTCGCCGGCACGTCATACGTGCCTTTAGAGATCCTGTCAGCTTCACATTTCCCTATCCATTTGATCGACTTGAGGCCAATGGCTGTCAGCTTCTCGATGACGGTAGTCTGCTGATTGCGGGAGCCGGGGTTTGCGGCGGTAGCGGGGAGGTTCTCGTTGGAGTCGGTGCTTTGCGAATCGGAAGCGGGCAGATGGGACGCCAGTGACGATTGACCAGGATGCTTGAAAATTCCAAAGTTCACAGATTTCTTATGCGGTTGGATGCTCCACGAGATGGTGTGGCCGGCGCTGACGTTGATCCAGCGTACGAAGTAGGACTATTCATAGACAAAGAAATATGATCATTAGAATGTGACCAGGAGTTCCTAAGTATCATGGATCTCACCTTGCTGTGGATCTGCAGCTCCTCCATGGCCGCCATGATTGCGCAACGTTGGGGGTTTGGAGGGGAGAAGATCCGCGAAGTGTACAAGCTGTTGTCGGGAGTTGCGGCTGAAGGGGCGAAAAAAGGACCAAGGCGGAGCAACTATAAATAACACCTTTCACAACAATAATAAGATGAAGAAGAAGGAAATCTTTTCTCTTTCTTTCTATCTCTAAGCTATCACATATCTCCAAAACAGGACGATCTGATGGCGGGGGAAAGCGGAAGTCGTAAAGCTTTAAATGGCCCGAGGCCGACACACACTTCACATGTACGGATCTCGGGATCTAATTCAATGGATTTCATACGTGCCTAGGTAAGTACTAGTCCAAGTCCTGGGAAGCTTAATTCTATTTTATTCAATTTATGTTTAATAAAAAGTGCCGAATGTGGCTTGTTCATTGTGTAGTGTTTACAGGTTCCCCTCCCTAAACACCAAATAGGTGTATCAAATTAAAACAAAACAGAAATTGGAGAAAAGATTCAGTAAAAACGGGGGGCTAAGAAGATTGAATGCATATGCCCATCGATTTTGTTTTCGGTCTGCTTCCCCTGCAGAAACAGAACCTTCGCGAAGATAGGGAAGAAAAAAAGGAGAAATGGAGAAAAAGAAAATAGTACACTATACAGATGGTCCCTTTATCGACGACTGGCTTTCATGTTGGTAAACATCAGCTTGAAGCCATTGCACAGGGCCTGCATATCTGGATATGGGTTCTTTTGCAACTCAAAGCCTTGGGGGATCACCTTCACCGGCCAGTTCTGCAGTCGAGAGTGCTCGCCGGCCTTGAAACAAAGGTAGAAGTAACCGGGGTGTTTGGGGTTGATGCAGAAGGCATAGGCCGAGCGACGAGGGTTGGCCTTAGTATAGGTCTCAAGCCATTGGTCTGTCAAGGTGGTTAGAAAGGAACACTATAATAGAAAATAATTAATAAGGGTTAACATACCGGTTTCAGTCTTGCTGCCATCCTGGTGCTTCTCATTTCCAATCATCTCCTCAACCTTCTTGGCCATCGCCTTGACGTGATTGACAATCAGATCATCCAGATCACTGTATGTGTACTTGCCTCCGACCTTGAGAACGCGACCAACGGAGAACTCATTTTCCTTGTCCAGCTCGAGGACATCAATGTGCTGGTAGACACCCTGCGCCACCTTCCAGGTGACTGCCAGGTGATCGGGTCCCCGGGATGATGGGCGAATGACCACTTCACCACGACTCCGCGAGCCCAGGTATTCCTCCGCTTGTGTAGAGTTGAATGGTCGGAAGAGCGGGTGTTTAATGACACGCATGGCCTGACCACTACTCTGTGTACTCTCCTGCTGGGACTCCCGATCCTTTTGCTCTTGCACCTCATCCCAGTCGCCAAAGCCAAGGTCTGGGTTTCGGCGGAGTGGATGGCTGACCTGATCTTCTCGCAAAGACACATTGCAGGTAAAGCCCTTCTTGTTTAGATACAGAATCTTGGCAGGCACGGTCTGGTGTGGTTGGTAGACGTTGCGCACAGAAAGGTCGTAGGGCACACCCAATTCGGTCTCTGCGACCAGCGCATCGACCCCACAGTCCAACCTGGCATCAATATGATCCTCAAACACCCGCTTGATGGCTATAGGTACCACCATGCCAACCTTCAAAGATTCGGGTGTCTCGCCCGTGAACATAGTGAAAATGTCCTCGGTGCCCAGGAAGACAAAGTGCTTGCGCAGTTCCTCGTACGGTTGCTGCAACTCTGCACGAATAGTTTCCAAGGTAGCACGTTTGCGTTGATTGAGGTTCTTCTCCAGCTGCTCAGCATACTCCTCGAGAATCAGGTCGTTGACACGATCCTGCTGCTCATCCCGGAAGAGTTTGCGAACAATTGCCCCAGAGCCATTCTCATCAGTCTCTGCCTTGATATCCTCTTCATCCAACTCAAGAGCATCAGCAGCCATCTTGCGGGCAATGTCGTAGTCTTCAGGGTGCACACGGGTGTTGTCCAGTGGGTCGGCATCGGCATCGGCATTCTCGTAGTCAATGTAAACAAAGCTGGCGCAGTTGTTCCACACTTTAACACCCATAGCTGGATACTGGGCGTTGACACCCAGCAGCTCCACGCGATTGTCCACGTTTCCACCGTTCAAGTTGACGATCTTGAGCAAGTGGGCTGCTTTGCGAGGACCGAGTCCGCAAACATACGGAAGAAGGTTCGCCGTAAGTGAGTCGTGGACTGCTTCATTCAGATCCACACCCACGAGATTGACCATGTCGACAAGGGCAGTCTCGAGTTGCTTAAGTAACAGCTCCTGGGACACCAATTGCTGACCGGGTTTGAATTGGATTGAAACAATATCCCGACCAAGAGAAGCGTATTCTTTCAAAGGACTTTGCAAGTATCGACCCAGAGCCACACAGTAGTGAGTTAGTGGTCCGAAGCCCGGATTGTCTTGACGGGCCCGAGGAGAATTGTGGTAGAGTCGGGCAACTTCATCATTGACAATGACAACCTCAAGACGGTCGGTGATCTCCTCATCATGGTCGTCGGTATAAGTCTGGGTGCGGATGTCTTTCTCCTCAATGAGTTCGTTCAAAAGTTTGTAGAGACGTCGAGACTCCGGTGTCATACCAGAGACACCGAGGACATCTGGTTTGCGCCGCTTAATCAAATTCATGAAAGCAGCAACGTGTGCACCATCGTTAAAGCCTCGGGATGAATCTCCACACGACAGGTCCTGAAATTTTCCGTTCTCCAGCACGCGACCATCTTCTTCAATATAAGCCCAGTGGATGGGGTCTCGGCCCACAACACCAGTTCCAGTAGAGAGAGCAATGACCCGGGGCACTGTGCCTAGAATCATCCCCTTGGGTTTGCAAGGCGCCTGATCCAGTCGCTGGGAAAACATTTCACGGCACTCCTTGGCCACGTGGTTCTCGCATTCCTGTCGGATGTTCTCTTTCACGCTGCGGTTGATGACACGCTCCAGCTTGCCAAGGGCCATGTCTAGAACTTCACGACGCAGACGATTCCAAGCATCGGCGATTTCAGAGTAATTGTCAGACTCAATGTCAGCGTAAAGACGTGAACGGAACTGATCAAAGTTCTCGAATCGTACCCGAACGTCAACCAAACCTTCCTCTTCAGCCTTCAGCATACGCAAGAACATCTCTGGACGACGAGCAATGTCACTTAGTTGCTGGTTGCGGAGATACTTGAATTCGTAGTATGGGTGCTGTTCGTCGATTCGGCGCAAACCCTTCTCAGTTCGGAAACAATCCACAACTCCATTCATGTAGTATGCTTGGCGGATAACCTTGCGCATCTTAGGGCTTATCACGAGCTCTTCCGTAAACATGGACTTCGCGGCCTTGAGAACCTGTGATGAATTGGAGAAATCGGAGTCAACAAATTGATCCGCCAGTTCTTCTGGAAGCTCGCCAGGGTCCTCGGTGTATTGCCGACGGCCTTCTTTCGAGGCGTTTTGTGCAAAGGCATCGGCGGTGATTCCAAACGCCCGTACCAGGCTGTAGGCCTTTCCGTTTCGCACTCGCTCAAAGAACGATTTATTGGTAGCTTTGCGCCGTTGTGTCTCGCCGTTCGCCTCCCCATTCACTGCAGCTGTATCACGTAGCTGAGAAGCATATTGGAAATGGATGTAGTCTTGCACATCTTGAAGCTCCTCCATGGTTGCAGCAGCAGCCAAAAGATCTTCCACATTGGCATCTTCGATATTGAACAGACTCTGAATGCTGTCATAAGCCTTCTGGATGGTATTGCGCTTGTCGATCAAGGCACGGAATTTGAGATCGTAATCGAAGATATCCCAGAGATCGGTCATATTCAATAGCTTTTCAGCACGAATGCTGTACTGTGCAGATTCATCAGCAGAGTCGGTCCCATTAATTGGCTCTTTGACGGCATGAATCATATAATCCTTGCGATGTTGGAAGATGAAAGGGACCTCCCAGTCGTCTGTGATCAAAAATTCCAGCATCTTGGCCACAGAGCGCTGGAACGGCTCACGCAGCTCCGGCTCGATGCGTTTCTTGAGCAACATGAGATTGGATATCCAGACCGCCTCCTCTCGGAATTGATCCTCGGTCAATACGACATGTTTGTATGGCTTCCGAGCGACCTGGTGGCGTTCGGGCTCGTCGAGTAGACGGATTTCGTTATCATCGTCCGTCAACATACGCTCCGCGAGCTCCGAGGGCTCAAACACATCCTTGAGATCCAGATGTCTTTCCTCGACCTCCTTCTCTTCGTCTTCTTGTTCTTCAATGTCCAGGGCAAACCTATATTCCGTACCATCACCGAACGCTGCGCGCATATCTTCGAGAGCATTTTCATCCAACCCCGCCGCTTCAGTAGCCCCAAGACCAGGCATAGAAGCCCGGATTGGAGGTGCAACCTCGAGATCATCTCGCTCCCGTTGTCCCTCCTCGTCGGAAAAGGTGTCTTCTTCGATGAAGTCGTCAAATTCATCTTGGCCGCCGCGGTGGCCAGTGCGAGTGTATTGGGGTGCCTCTTCTTCTTCATCAGAGTTAAAAATGTCGTCGATGCCTTGGGCTTGCTGTCGGGAGTCACGATCTTTGCCTCGCTTCAGACGCTTGAATTTGGACTGTATTCAGAAAAGTCACGGTGTTAGCAAAAACTCCCGCCGTCTGATTATTGCGTCCCAACTCCATTCTTCATCGCAGGCATGGTGGAATATCAACATACCTCTGATGCAGATCCACGACTGAGTCCAGGGACATGTTCTCCAATCAGCTCTAAATCCTCTTCATCGAGGTGCTCTTCACGAGGACGGGATCGTTTCTTTTCGCGGCGGCGTTTGGCGCGCTCCTCGATCTCTTCGTCATCGTCGTCGATAAACCCCTCGCGAACCTATATTGAAATTCCACGTCAGTGCGCAAGTTTCATTGGCTTTATGTTCGCACTTACAGCGCGAGCGGCATCCTCATCGTCATCTTCGTCCTCGTCCTCTTCGCTCGAGTCGGCGTAATGATTTGCGCGACCAGTACCCTCCTGGATTTCTCCGTCGGAATTCTCGGCCATGTCAGCGTCATTCTCATCATCATCCAGGGCCTCGCCATCAACCAGGTCCCGCAGACTCATGATGGCTGGTCGAAAGGATCTCTCTTCACAGCGAAATTGAACGAGAGCTGGAAGAGACAAAGATTGAGACACGATATGTTATGCTCCAGCACCCGACTCGCGAAGATGATAGAGAAGGAGAGTGGTGGTGGAGAGAATTCGGGAAAGAGAAAGCTAGAGCTGGAGAGAAAGGAAGACTACGAGGGAGAGGACGCAGTGTGGCGGTGATTGGTTGGAGTGTATGTGGCTAGTGCTGGATCGACCCAAAAGGGGACAAGTGTGGCTGAAGAGCTACCTATCACGTGATGCCACATGACCTCTCATGAGATCAATATTTTGAATTTGGATTTCTGTAGTTGGTTATAACTACAATAACATGATTAGTAAACGAGATTGTTCCCAAATAAGATGAAATGTGATCCCTCACTATTTTATAAGTATCTTTTCGGACCCCATGCAATTTGCCCCATATATCCTCTAGCCTACTCCGTACTTGGGCATTCATGGATCCCCTACAAGAGGGATTTCACCCCCCCCAAAGCCTGGTCCTATGGGGTAAGGGAAGGTGGAGCAATCAGGAACATGTGTTTCAGTAATAGTAAAACACCTGAACCCATTAACCAACGTCTTGCAGATTTCCCCCTGAACAGCATTGCTTCTGCAAAACCCTGTTTGGCGCCGACTAATCTTTCTACCAGTATTGTTGGTCCAATCGATGCGCCCGCAAGGCCCAATCAGCGCCGCCAAGACCATCAGTGATATCGGGTTCCCCGCCGCTAGCTCGCGACTCCAAACCTAACCTCCCTCCCACTACAGTGGTCGTTGGCCTAGCGCTATCGTTCCCTGGACACTTTTTTTTTGCCTGTTTACGTCCGTCTTTGTCTCATTTTATATTTTTCTTTCGGACCCCCGACGCTGCTAGAGATCTTGTCTCTCCCTCCGGCGCCATGGCGGACCAGTTCAAACCCCGGACGATGAAACGCAAGAATGTCAAAGGTCTAGCGCTCAATGCAGCCCCGAAACCTGCCGCGAACGCCTCTGATGGGGATGCTCAGATTCCTGGGGCGATTGGAAATAGCGAGAGCAACCGCACAGATACCCTAGAAATCGGCCTGGAATTCCGACTAGATCTCCGCAGTGAGGATTTGGTGACTTTGAAAGAGCTGGGCGCTGGAAATGGAGGCACGGTCTCGAAGGTGATGCATGCATCGACCAAGGTTGTGATGGCTCGAAAAGTAAGACAAAGAGAGACTTGACCTATTTCGACGTGGGCTCTAGAGGCTGACTGCCATTACACCAGATTATCCGGGTTGAGGCCAAAGAGAATGTGCGGAAGCAGATTCTACGAGAACTTCGAGTCGGACACGACTGCAACTGCCCCAATATTGTGACCTTTTATGGCGCGTTCCAAAATGAGGCAAGAGATATTGTTTTGTGCATGGAATACATGGATTGCGGGTAAAATCACCAAAGTTGAAGCGAATGAGGGGCATCTGGCTGATAATGGAAATATTAGGTCCCTCGATCGTGTCTCAAAAGACTTTGGTCCCGTCCGAGTTGACGTACTGGGCAAGATCACGGAGTCTGTGCTGGCTGGTCTTGTCTACCTGTACGAAGTGCACCGCATCATGCATCGAGACATCAAACCATCTAATGTCCTGGTCAATTCCCGCGGAAACATTAAGCTTTGTGACTTTGGTGTCGCTACCGAGACAGTCAATTCGATTGCCGATACTTTCGTCGGAACATCAACATATATGGCTCCGGAGCGTATTCAGGGAGGCGCTTACACCGTTCGATCCGATGTTTGGAGTGTGGGGTTGACGGTCATGGAGTTGGCTGTAGGAAAGTTCCCATTCGATCACTCCGACCCGGCCGCAGGGAATCGTGCTAGTACAGGGCCGATGGGTATTCTCGACTTGCTCCAGCAGATTGTTCACGAATCTGCCCCCAAATTGCCCAAGAGTGATGCCTTCCCGCCCATTCTGCACGACTTTGTCGGGAAGTGTCTGATGAAGAAGTCCGAGGAACGACCCACTCCTCGAGAGCTCTACGTGCGTGCTATCTATACCGGGGGTTTTTTTTTGCTTATTGTGAATCACTAACACCAAACATAGGACAAGGACGCCTTCTTACAAGCAGCTAAGCGCACACCTGTTGATCTGCAAGAGTGGGCTATCAGCATGATGGAAAGACACAATCGTAAATCGTATCTGGCACCACCAGCGCCCAAATCGCTCAAAGAGGGCACTCCATCTACAACAAGCACCCCATCAGCTGCAGTGCCAACTCCCCCTAAGCCCGCCCCCATAAGCAAATCAATCCGTCCGCCTCAACCTCAACAGTCTCCCTACCACCAGACACCAACATCGGGTGATATCCCCCTCAATATCGCCAGTGATGCATCATCCGCCAATCGTTATTATGGTGGCAGCCAGCCGAGCAACCACTATTCTTCTTCGCGCTCTACGCGTTCCCCGCCACCCCCATCTTTGGAACACCTCTCACTGGAAACCAGAATGGACGACGATCGCTCCAGTCGGCGCCCAACCCGTCATATCGGCGATCCAGTGTCTGCTGTTGATGCCCCTTCTCGGCCCTTCATGAGCCCGCGCTCTATGAGCACAAACAACAATAAGCCCCAGGCCAGTCTGACCCCCGGGACATTGCCAATGCGTCCTGCACCCCCTAACGGGCCCCCTCCACCTGCTCCTGCCTCTACCGGGAATTGGCGTGGCTATTCCGGCCATATGCCGGGAGCCAATTCTTGAAGCGCGCGATATAGATGATAATCTATCCCTGATGATGATCTTCTCAAAGTATCTGCATATGCACATGATAGTTGCGTCTTTGAGCCCATCTACTGGGGGATTTCCAGATCATATTGCCGATTGCTGAATCTGCTTCTTTAGCATTTGATTACTAAGATCCTCGTTGCTCTTTTGGTGTGTCTTTTGTTCGACTTGGCGATCTGCCCGTTTCTCTTTCCTGGCGTGTAATGGACAAAAAAAAGAATGACCAGGGCAGAGTACATATCCCTCCTCTCCCGACTTCCGCTTCATCCACCCTCCTCTTTCCATCTCTACTGTCATCCGTGGGATTCCTTCTCTTTGTCTCTTTGCTGCTATCAACATTTCCTTCATTTTCATCATTATTTTCTTGTCTTTCTTCCCTTCTATGACTTGATTTTCGCCAACCACGACAACGACACCGACGACCTTGGCTTTGTCATCTTCCTTCATCTCTTTCTAGCTTTCCTGCTCAGATATGCTCCTGCATGATACGGCGTACATGAGTGCAAGTTCTTGATGATAATATAAATTCTATTTACAATCAAACACTCCTTATTCAACGTGTTATAAAGATCTCAATGGTGCATGGTACAGATCATGGATCTAGCTCGGGGTGGAATAGGACCAATGACTCCGATTGAGCTAAAATGCAAGACTTTGATTTATAGCTAGAACACGCGGTGTGAGAAGCTCATAGTCTTACGGAGTCACAGTGCATATGGCAACATCATCAAATATAGATACAGAGCAAAAGCTCGAAGTAAATCCCGAGCAGGTAGACAAATGGGAATGCAGGCACCACGAAAGAAAACAAAGACCAAGAAAAAAAAAGAATAAACATCATACTTCACAATGTGGACGCCAGAACCTTCAGACACCAGACCCGTAGAACATTCTCCATAAACACCCGAAACTTGCAAGGGAAACACACAACTCAAACATTATCTCTATTTCATAACCAACTCCGGTCCAGCCAAAGGACTCGGGCCCGGGACAGGAGTAATATTCGGAGTGGCATTGGACAAAGGCGAGGATGCCATATCCACCAAGCTCATCATCGAGCTAGATTTACCACCACGAGTGCTGGCAGAACTTCCTCCACGGCCGGATCCCGCAGCGCCTCCTGCACGGCCGCCGCGGCCTTCATGGGCCGCAGACGCAGTAGTGCCATTTCGGTCAGGGGTGCCCTTATCACCCTGATCGGCCTTCTTAGCTCCTCGTGGCCTGCGCGAGGTGCCTCCTCTTGAACCGGGCCCACGGAGAGGCAGACCGGTATCCTGTGAGATGGGCACAGCAGCAGCAATGGCGACATGGGGATGTGAAGCCAATGCTCTGCCACGACCCGCACCGCGGCCACGTCCTCGACCGCGCTTGATCGTTCCATCCGCACTGTGAAATGTTAGCATGGTACTCGCTTTTGACGCATTGAAGTTGAAAGGAGACTGACCGTTCCACCTGGACCTTCTCCCCCTCTGGCACCAGTGGGCCACTGTACACAAAAAATCCATCTTTACTGGCGGCAGCCTGTTCCTGCCACGCCATTTCTGTGTCGTCGACAAAAGGATCATCCCGATCGTACTCTTCGACCTTCTTGCGTCGTTTCTTCTTGCCGTCCCCGGCGTCCGAAGTCACACCGTTAGTGCCAGTTCCCGGACCACTCATGGTGACATCTCCATCCACATCGCTGTCGCGGTCTACCTCGAGACTCAAGTCCTCATCCGCACTTTCGGTCAATCCCTTCTCATTTCGCTCCAATGCAGCACCAGCGGCAGCCACACGGGCGAGGCGATCTTTATGAGCCGCTAAACGAGGATGCAAAGCAGCAAAGCCGTACTGTTCTTCTGCCAACTGCGCAAAATTGATGATCTGGTTGCCCTTTGACAGCGGGATGTGCACCACTATGTTGGGGGTAGTGCGCGAGTCCGGTGACTTGGAAGAATCGTCGCCTCCCATACCAAAAAGCGCATTGGTAATTAAGCCAGATCCTTGTGGGAGCTGTGGAGTTTCCTTGGCTGCGCGCGCCGGCTTGGGAGATGGAGCTTTCGATGAAGGAGCCGTCGCAGCACCCTTTTCTTTTTTGGCACTCGGCAGCTGCTGTTCTTTTGCCGGCTTCGAGTCAATCTCCATCGCATCATCTTTTTGAGTAGGTTGTTGTGGCGTAGACTTCTGCGCTGGGGTTTGTGGTTGCTGGGGTTGGGGCTGCGGCTGCGGCTGCACTTGTGATTGCTGCTGCTGCTGCAAGGCCGGTGGTGACAACTCTAATGTCGGAGGTTGTGAATGGTATGGACGTTGCTCTGATGGCGGGTAGGGAGTGCTATAATGGCTGGAAGATTGTAGTACCGGTGGTACCTGGCCCGGTCCATGTGACGGTGAAGACGCGGGTAGCGCCGACGGTCCCAATGATGGGTATGTAGGCGTTGGCACTGGAGAGGACACAGCGGAAACATGAGCCGAGGATGAGCGCGGCAGTGGAGTGTATATGCGGGCATTTTGGGCTGGTGGGTCAATGATGCTGGAGATCGCGGGTGACGCGCTGGCACGATAATTAGGTTGCGGCGACTTGGCATGCGTCGGACTATAGGCTGGTGCTGGAGAAGGGTTGTCAAAGGCCGATCTAATCGGATCGAAGTTTTGACCACTGGTGCGTTGCGGGGCAGGTTGAGTCGACTGGGGTGGAGGTTGCGACGGTTGTGAATATGGTTGTGACAAAGCATAGTTGGGTGTTGCGGCCGGTGCAGGATGAGGGCTTGTGTAAGTCGGCGCCGGGGGCGCTGGGGCAACAGGAGCAGGCTGCGGAGGCTTCAGGACAGGTTGAGATTGAGGTTGTGGTGGAGGTTGGGGTTGTGATTGCTGTGGTGGTTGTGATTGGGGAGGACTCCGAGGGTTTGCCGTCGCAGGTGCTGGCGCCGCGGGTGTGGCTTCTTCTGATTGCTCTTGCTTGACTTTCTTGCGAGGGGCGGCAGGAGTGTTAGAATTTTTTCTGCGACGAGTTGCTCGAGTTTGCTTTTCTTTCGGTTCTTTTTTAGGTTTTGGAGGAGTATCGGTGGTGGTGGTGGTGGTGGTGGTGTCGTCGCCCTTCTTCCGACGCGACCGTACAGAGGCACGTCGGTTGTCCGGTTTGCCTTCGATGGCTGGTCCATCATCCTTGGTCACATCCATAGGAGAATCCGTGGACATGATCAAAATTGGAAAATTATAAATAAGGACTTGATGGATACCGATGGTGGGGATATTCAACGGTCGGGAGTCGGTTATCACCAAAGGGAAGGGGAAAGGGAAAAAGGAAAACGGGGAATGGAGAGAGAATGGGGGGGAACGCAGATAAGACAAGTGTGTTATAGCTCAAACGAGGAACCGGGAACATGAACATTAACTTGAACATGAAACAATAGGAAATGGGGATCAAGAAGAAGGTGAAGAGTTGAGGAGAGAAAGGGAAGAGAGAAAAGAAAAAGAGAAGAAGAAAAAAAGGGTAAGAAAGGGGAAAGCGATCAAGGAGTTTTGATGTGGTCGATTCATTAATTGGGAGTTTTCCCGGTTTGATATGTATGGAAATCAGAAATCCAATACATTCATAGATCAACCAATCACAAGAGAAGTCAATCACTTATGATTGGATTTAGACGAAATCTTGATTATAGATAGAGAAGTACATTAGTAAAATTCAGAAACTCTAGAAGCAGTGGAATAATTATACTAATGAAGCCATGCGCGCGGATCTGGCGTCAGTGGGGCGTATATACTTGAGCACACAGACCCATTTCCCCCTCTATACATTCGAGTGACACAACCTTGGGATATGATTATCTGTAAGGAGTGTACAAGGTTGACCAGGTGATTGATGCAACAAGGCTATGGAAATGTTGGATAAGTACAATATAATATGTTTATATGCTTAAATTGCCTTACCGGAGATCAGTTCCAGAAGCGAAGCCGAGCATGCTATCACTTCCGGCTTCTACGTATATTAAATTGTGCATAAGGGCCAAAGAGTAGCTGAAGAGAAAGAGATTTAGTAAAATACTTGAGAAGTCAACCTTATTCCATAGATGCAATGCTGCCCAACGAGATGCTGCGAAACCCTAGAAGGTGACTAGCTTGGATCAAAGCTTCCGAATCTGGTTGCGCAGGATCGCCCCTTTGGGACTAGTGTAGACATATCACACGCTAACCAAATATGGTTAGTGTGATGCGTCCACATTTTAGCTTTTTTGAGCCGCAGGCCCCGCGCTGACATAACTTCTTCCCATCTGCGCGCTATGGCTTTCCGAGGTGAGCGTTTTGTCCTAGACCTGGAAGACGAGGGCAATCCTCCAGAGAATCCAGTCCCTTCTCCTTTCTCCCTCATTGGAGAGATTCAGGAACGAGACCCTGCCCCAGCTGCGCCACCAGCTCCCACGCCCACCGCCTCTTCAACTGGCTTTCCCGCCCACCGACGTCGCAACAAGCCCTCCTCCTTCAAGCAACGACGATCAGAGCAGGCAGCTCAGGCAGCTGAGTCAGTTCAGTCAAATGAGACTTCAACACCAACCACCCAAGATGAGAAGTCTTCGATCGCGGCCGAGAACAGCAGGCACTTGGCATCCATGTCGGATGCGCAGATTCAGCGCGAGCGAGAGGAACTGATGGCTTCAATAGACCCGAGTCTATTAGAACGCTTCCTCCGACGGGCCAAAATTGATGAGGATGAGCAGATGGGCCAGGAAATACAAAAGCCAGTGGCAGAGCCAATGCCAAATGAATCAGCACCATCAAAGTCGAAGAAAGCCGTTTCGTTCGATATCCCGGCTCCTGCCGTAGAGCCAACGCCCAAGGACCCAGAACCGACCCCAAAATCGCAGAAGACATCTACAAAGCGCCCAACCAACGATGATCTCCCTCCCTCCCAAATTCCAGAAGATCTTCACCCGGCATCTGAACGCCCATCCCTAGACCCGGCTATGATCGAAACCTTCCACTTCCCGCAACCAAAGCAACCGATGCCAACACTCGACCCCAATGACCCCAACTTTCTCGCAGACATGCAATCCCACTACTTCCCCGAAATGGCTCACGACCCTTCTGGGCTCTCGTGGCTCAAACCGCCTTCCGCCGACGAGGAGGACCCGGACTCTACATCTCCTTATCACCCTGCCAGTAGCGCCGTCTCTATCTCTCCCTCTGCCATTCGATTTTCACTGCGTGGGACCCTTATCTCCCCCAATACCTCTCTTTCTCTCCCGACTACCCTTGGTCTCCATCATCACGGTGAAGATCCACACGCAGCGGGGTATACTATCCCAGAACTGGCGATCCTATCACGCTCGACGTTTCCTGCTCAACGCTGTGTTGCATGGCAAGTCATAGGCCGAATCCTGTTCCGTCTTGGTCGTGCGGAGTTCGGGGATCGCGGTGGAGTGCTATCAGAGGGACTGTGGCATGTGATTGAGAAGGAGGGTGTTGTGGCAGGCATGCTAGCTGAAGCGGAGGGTGCGTCTGGCCAATTCCCGGGGATGAATTCCCGAGCTGGCAAGGATGGACAGGATAAGAAAGATGACCAGAGTGAGACAAATATGCCCGTTGCATCGGGTATTGGCCGCCATGCCAGTGCTGCCGCGTGGGCCGTTGAGGGCGTGTGGCTGTGGCAGAAGGGCGGTGGTGGTGACCGTGGGTTACTGAAGGAGGGTCAAATTCGGTCTCAGTAGTATAGCCTAGTTTTGACTTTCCACCGTTTATATTTCTGGCTTCTGACTTATATATATGATGCATACGCCTTGGTTATA
Source organism: Penicillium tannophilum (assembly GCA_028829675.1). NCBI lineage: Eukaryota > Fungi > Ascomycota > Eurotiomycetes > Eurotiales > Aspergillaceae > Penicillium > Penicillium tannophilum. The sequence goes on along the minus strand of JAQKAK010000003.1, from coordinate 2,369,454 downwards.
TCACCCTTACCTGGTGCCCTGAGACCTCAGAAGCAATGAAAAAACAAGTGAAACATGACTATACAGTTATTTCTTATATAAGTAATATAGTCAGCATTCGGTCCCAGACGAACTATGAATCCAACATTCGAGATAAGACTCCTAAATAGGCTTCACATAGCACCTAGAAATTGACCTTTGAAACAGTAGTCCAGAAATCGTTGCCCTGACGCTCGGCGATTTCCAACTCTAAAGCAGTGGGCTGACGTGAACCGTCCCCAGCCTACAATCATGAGTCAAATGATGAGACAGGAAGGGATGAGGAGACTTACCGCAAAAGTACCAGCTCCCCATGGAGACCCTCCGTGAACTTCGTCCAAGTTCGCCAGTAGCGGAAAGACGTTCTTGTAGCCCAAGGGAACATAAACAAATCCGTGATGAGCTAAAGTACTCATAGATGCGATGGCCGTAGATTCTTGACCACCACCCGGGGTACCGGTGGAAATAAACAGACCAGCGTATTTCCCCCAATATCCGCCTGAAGCCCATATGCCACCAGTCCTATCCCAGAACGCTTTCCACTGCGCCGGGAAATTACCGTAGCGAGTAGGGATTCCGAAGAGCACGGCGTCATATTCCAGCAGTTTGTGGGTGTCAATTACAGGATAAGACGATTTGGGCGGCGCATGCATTTTCGCTAGAACCTCATCCGACAGGGTTTCTGCAACCCTATGTAGGGATTAGCTATGGAACTTATGAAGCTGACTGCACGTACTGGTAAATATCTGCCTTGCCGCCAGCGGCGACAATGCCTTTCAATTCAGCCTCGGCCAGCTTTTGAATATGGCCGTAAAGTGAGTACTATGAAGAGTCAGATATCGAGCAAAGAAGAATGTGGAATATAACCAAGACTTACGAAAACAATCGCTACTCGAGGGGCCATGATGGATTATTAACAGTAGTAAGTAATAGACACCGAAATACTTCTCACTCTTTATTGACGTGTAGGTATGTAGACATGAGTTAATCTTGCTCGCAGGAAATTAATTAATACACATACATTTTTCGAGCATTCAATCCCATTGACATCATCAGTCATGATTTTATTCTGGCCAGACTCCTTTCCGACTTCTCCAAACCAATCCGACTCGCGGGTAATGCTGCTAGGAAAAGTAATGACGTCGCTAGTCACCCGCTTTATAGCATACCTAGTAGCAGATTTTAAAGGGACTGAAACCTCGTATTTTCACTTAATTTACCCCACATATACGAAGAGCTAATTGCCTGCCTGTACCAACCTTGGAAGTCCACAATCATTCAAATATGCGGGGTCTTCGTTGTCCAGGGTGGAACTATATGATAAACAATACCATGCCCAATAGCTGCTAGAATTGACCCAACCTTTCGTTTCTTAGTCAGAGCTTCTGATGGGGGAGATATTGCTAGACATACCCAATGAATCCAATGATAACCCGGGAACCGAGATCCCACGTAGACACCGAAGCAACGAGCCGGATTCAGAGCTTCGAAAATTGTGAGTATACCAACAATGCCGGTTTAGGAGTTTCATTACCTGCTCCTTCATAGCCAGCTCGAGTGAAAGATGAACCCCAGCTAAGAAGTCCCAAAACCAGCCCAACCAGCCAAGGGGATAAAGCTGGTCCAAATACCCCGGCCTGACGTGGATCAAGAGCAACACCAAAGGCCAGAAAGACTAGACATAAACAGTAAACAAATTCCAGCAAAAAGGCATCCTTCACCGGTACAAGTTGTGTATCAACGAAGCAGCCTCCAACCAAAAAGTCTCGTGAACCGTATGCAGCCTCGAGAACCAAACCGGCCAAAGCACCTCCTGCAGTTTGTCCAACCAGGTATAGAATCAAGCGGGGAAATGAGATCAGCCGTGCAAAAAAGGTGCCTAGCGTAATGGTTGGATTCAAATGCCCACCGCTTGCTGGAGAAAAGGTAAAAATGAAAAGCGTCAAAAACAGCCAATTAGTGATACCACCAATCAAAGGTGCAAGAAAACCTGTCGTCCCGTATATCCCAGCCTGGGTATGTGGAACTACAGGAGCTGATGGCGGATGAGCTCCTATCCATGCTGTCACGAATGTATTCATCATTGTACCTATTCAATTATTAGTGATGGGGATAGACGAGGGGAATCATTCGTACCAATGCACTCGACCAAGGCATATTTCCAAACGCCACTATCAAGAAAACCGCGAAAATCAAAACTATCACGAAAGGTTCTCAAAGGTGCTGCATCAGGCACCTTCGCCAGTAGTTCGGCATTGCATGGATTACTGCGATCAACCACATAATCCTGGTTCCCGCCAATGCGGCCTGCGAAGGGGATGATGGCAGGTTTCAACTTATGTTCCACCGCTTGCTCATTTAGCCCTTCCACATCACGCTGCATCTTTAATTCAGAATTAATCCTCGAAATCATTCCTTAAGAAGTTCCAAAAGGATGTGCTGAAGTAAAAATGAATTGACATGACTCAATCTGAGTTTGTTGCAATCACTGGAACCAAGAGTCATCGAAAGTTTAATCAGAACTAGAATGTCTAGATTCTTCATCAAACACTGATGTACGTCATACAGACTGAGAAACTCAACAAGTCGTTCGTGAAATTATAGGTGCATTATCATACTATGGATGTCATATCGTACAAGAATACCCAGTCGCCAAGAACCCGAGCAGCGAACAAGAAACATATCAAATATGACACACTCATCAAGAACTAGCATCAACGCCCTGATCTTCAACCTGGACTCCCCAGACCTGCCACCTAGCTTCTTCAACAAAGTCTTTCCTTAGCCACAGACCCGATACTGGTGTCTGCGACTGCGGTTGCTGGTGACCAGCGGTTTGCTCATCACCCTGCGAACGATCAAGCCAGTCGAATAGAAGTTGAAGCTGCCAGATGCGGTCGCGGATCTCATCAGAGTCCGCGCCCCGGCCACGCGCAGACTGTACGATATTACGCACGGTGTGTGACAAGGCAAGACGGGCGTCGACGGCAGAAGTCCGCAGCCAAGGAGGGGAGGTAACTAGCTCGGTGGAGATGCGAGGAGACGGTGTTGGGAATGACGAAGGAAGCACGAGCGAGCGTTCACGGATATCAAGACCTTGGAGAGAGGGGAGGTGGAAAACCCAATCCCAGGGGCTTTGCGAGGGTGTCGTAGATCCTGACATAAACTCAGAAAGCAGTGCATTGCGATTGCGCAAGATAGAGGGTGGTAGGCCCTTGCCTGCATTGGGAGCGGCTACAATTGCAGATCCAGGCAGAATATCTTGGGCGTCGCTTAAACCGGTGAGGGTGGATGCAAATACGGAGGTTGAAGCGTCGGAGGTGTATGTAGCTTTGCGGCGAAGGTAAATAGAGGGATCACCGTGGCGGAATTTGTCTCGAAGAGCACCATCCTGGCTGAAGTCCAGAACGAGTGGCCAATGATCTGGGCCACGGATCTCGATACGTGTAATCTCATTAGGGTCCGGTATGATACACGGAGCATTGGTGGTGTTGATGGAGCCAGAATGCGATGTAATAGTGATAGGAATGGAGATCGGGCGTCGAGTATCGAGATCGCGGGGAATGAGGCACCGCGGTTCTGCGGCGAGTACCCAGAGGTGGCGGAACGCTTGAAGGTGGCACTTGTTATCAAGGACGGTAGTGGGGAAGATCGGATAAAAGGAGCAGAGAAGCGTGGCCACAGCTAGGTCTGAGGTGCCGAGTGTGTAGCTACCTCCACCAAGGAACAATGTTCCTATTGCCATATGAGCTGCCATGTGGCTGCCATACGGGGTATCGGCATCTATTCTCCCATGAAGAGAGCGTAGGCGCCGGAACAAAGCCAAGTCGCCCGTACCGGCCATCACAGCTGCAGTAGACAATGAAACCACATCCTGACAGTTGCGAACAGAATTGCGCGCAAGCTTAGAGTCGTAACTCATCGCTGGAAGCCGCGAAATTCGGATGAACTGATCTAGGTAATACAACAGCAGATCTCTTGCTTGGGTATCACCGGAGCCGGCAAAGCGAAGACCGAGCGCTAGACAGAGACCAGCGATGATGTTGAAGAAAGGCATGTCTTCACTTCGAAGATGGCCCACGGCTGTAAGACGAGACCGCTTGCGGTATACCTTTGGGAGGCTCTCCTTGATCCACTCAACATTGGGCTTGATGCTATCCCACATGATGAGATGCCGTGCCAGTGTCCTCAGGAGGAAGAGATCTGGCCTGACATAGTCAAATCGCACAGTAGTGTCGGGTATATCAATCTTCTTGGCCAAGATTGCATCATTGGTTTTCATGAAAATGACAGCCAGCGCCACTGTCGCGCCCGCGGTGGCTCGATCCAGCACATGTGCGAGATCGACATTCTTAGTTCCAACCGCGATTGCGAGCAGGCGCTCAACAATGTGCATATCACGCATCCCCCTCAGGTCTTTACCCTTGCCCAGGTTGATCAGACCTAGTGCAAATCCAGCAGCCAGTCGATAGCCTTCATCCCGCAAGTCTTCGTGAGTAGTGGCTTGTTCGTCTTGTTCAACATTCTCGATCTCTGACAGCATAACTTCACTCATGCGCCGGTGTTGGGAGCCACAATAAAGTAGACCAATGCCCATGATACCTGCAGTTTGGGTAAGAGGCGATAGGTTGAGCTCTGCGGCTCCAATAGGCAACATTCTCGTAACATGGACCGATAACAGTCGAGTGATGAGTGTGTCCATAGTACCCAGGTATGACGCAGAGAGACCGAGCAGAAGCCCAATGGATGTCATGGTATGTTTTGGAGTCAGGTACTTGAAGGCTACCCACTTAGCTAAGGACTTAAGATGGCCATTCAAACCGAGAGCTAGTAAGAATCCAGCGTGGCGGTTCGTGAGGTCTTGGGGTTTGTTGAACAGGATCCAAGACGTATCGATTCCCTTTGAGGCCTTGGAGATTGCAAGGCCCGTTGACACACCATTATGGAAGAACGCCCAGCATACCTTTTCCTCGGTGAACGCGGTTCTTTCAGCGCTAACCGTGACATTCGATGGCTTCATCACGCACTGCAACGAGAATGAAGGGATTGGCAGCTTTTCTGTCAACAAAGGTAGTCGACCACTGAAGGCGAGCATAGCCCGACCTGCAGGGGTTGACAGTGTGCGGAATGAGACGAGCTGCACCAGTTCTTTCTGGGCCTCGAGTAGATCGGAATCCGTCCAATCAGGCTCGGGAACACAGTCAGCAACTGGTGCTTTAGACTGATTCAGAAGGCGGGCTGCCTCCAAGAAGCGCTTGTCTTCCCGGAAGACCAGGCGAGTTACCGAGAAGCGATCAGCCTCCGCAGAGGCCTCGAAGGCATTGATGGCGTCAATCTCCAAAGCCGAAGTGTTGATATAATGATAATCTCGGACAGCGTCATGAGACACCACAGAGTGCTGGGGTGCCGCAAACGCTTGGGCATGAACTGGATTCATCGACATGTAAAGATCCTCCCGGTCAATCAGTTCTAGAAGACTTGCACTCCACGAGGTCGAGGCTTCAACCTGGCATTGAATGACAGCTTCATACAATGGCGCACTCACACCCTCGGGAAACGTGTCAATTATGCTTTTTGTCAAGCCCCATCGATGTAAAAGCTTGATCTTTTCTAAAGGTGTTGAAACATTGTGAGCATCAGAGAGGAAGCCTGTCAGGGCCAAAGTCCTAGGGGTGATGTTGAAGCATTCTCGCCACATTCGTCCCTTTCTAGGCACCCGATCTGATGCCGTCACAATATCAAGTAGGGTGAGAAATGGGCTGACAGATGAACGTGCAGCGTCAATGAGGAATGCAAATATAGACGGGGGGAGAAAATGGCTCTGCAGGAACATTCAATGAGGAAATTTGAGTGTCTTCAAATTGCCAGCGTTCTATGCTAGCCATTTCAGTGCCAAAGTAAGCATCCTTGGTCCATTTCCAAGAATGCCAACCCAGCCAGCCACCAAGCTGCGCTAAGACTGGGGCAAGGAGCCCCAGAGGACGTTGGGACTCTTCCGTGTCGCAGGTGGAAAGTTTCTGTTCCTCCCGAAGGAGATGAAGACCAACCAATATGGTTCCGAGTGCAGTGCACCTGGTATTTTCAGGAAAGACCCCGGCGATAGGTAAGTAACCATCTCGGCCGGATGCTCTAGCTCCTTGTGGGCTTTGCAGGAAGTCACGGCTGAGCGAGGCACATCTGCTGAGATAAGAATTTTGACGGTATGTTGATCGACTCGTATTGGATTGTTCACTTTTGGGGGCACGCGTTGCTTCCCGGCTGGCCATATCTTCGATGGCATCTTGCTCGACGATCCATCCCCAAGAACTATTCGTCATCCACGGTGCAACAACACCAGAAGATGCCGATTCAAGATCAAGCATAGATTCCCAGCTTTCTAAATCCACATAAGTGCCGCTGCTCGACCGGAGAAGACCCTTCTTTCGGCGTGTTCGCTTTGCAGGAGTTTGTGCTTGTGGCGGTTTAATGAATGGCACAGCCAAAGAAAACAAGACGACAACCATAGCAGTCCACTCAAGGTCGTTTTCGATGTCTTCTTTGCCTCGAAGCCACTTCATGACCTCCCACCAGGCTACTAACATCCCATCACCTGCTTTTTCCGAGTCACGAAGAACGAACTTGCAGACCTTGAGAACTTTTCTTACAAGATCATTGTGTGGTTCCATTCGGATCTGAATTCTGTGCCGTCGTTTCTCCGTATCGACCAAGTCAACCTTTCCTTTCGAGCAAGCATGATCGAATCCCAGAAAAACAAGATTAGGGTCGGCCATGACCCGGTTCATACCGCTTTCCCTTGAGCGACTCACAAATTTGCTCGCAGAGATTCCATGGGGCTCGTAGAGCTGCAACGGAATTGGAACATCGATTCTGGTCGGACTACCCCAGAGGGTCTGCAAGGACAATTCTCGCTGTCCATTGTCGGACACGGTCAGCGTGAGAATTCGTGAGATCTCACCGTCTGTGACGCTGCAGACGTCTCCAACATTGGGAGCATGCTGAATACCGGTTGCATGGACCAGTAATGGACGCCTCTCGGAGTGCTTGGCTTTCTTAGAGTTCGCAGGTACAACTTTTCGGTTTTTCGATACTGCCACACGTTCTGCCCGCAAGTTGACAACGGTCATGTTGTGTGATTCTTGGTCGACAATGCAGACTGCCACTGAGGTGGCGTTTCCGTTCTGTGTATTCCCGTAATCGGAGGAGGAAAGTGTGCAGACCTTTAAGCGATGCGGTGAGGCTTGCTGCGTCGAGGCATGAAAGGTTCCGGAGAATCTGGAAGAGAAACTCTCTATTTTGGTGAGTAAAAGCTCCTCGGGCAGACCCGATGCAGATTCACGGAGGGCGATATTCTCAAAACCTTCGGACAACATATCATTGTTGAGTTCTTCTAGTAGCCTATCCACTGGGGCGTCCACAAAGCTGCCTGCAGTGCTGTAGACGGACCCTGCTGCTGGAGGTAGTGATCCACGGGGATTGAACCCGAAGCTTCCACGCATGCTGCCGGCTCCCATAGATTGCCTAAGCCCACCATGATGCATAGTGCTGGTTTGACTGCCCGTTGCAAGGTCTGAGAATGTGATGCGGTCCTGACTAGTGGCCAGATCAGTCCGTGCAAGCAATGAGCTGACTCTCCTGGAAGTTTTGAGAGGCACTCCAACGTCACCAAAATCCTGCGCAACTCGCGCGGCCAGGTCTTCTTCGCCGCCGTTTCTAGAGTCAGGTGCTTGAGATGAATTCCAGTTCTCAGTCCATGGGCCGAAGCTTTCTCTGGGGCGTGCAGCTGGGGTAGCGGCGCCAGGCGTCATACCGAAATGAGAGCTTCGTCTGTTGGACCGAGCCCCTTCCGTTTGCCGGCGAGTTTTGTCTTTTATTGAAGCACTGCTTTCATCGTCTCTATACCGAGCGGTCCAAACTGTATAGAGCCCAGTAGTTGCATTCACTGTGACCACCAAAATCAGAGGATTTGCTGGAACTTGATTCAAACCCGAGAGCTCATCCTTTGGGGAGATATACACAATTTCATCGGCTGGGTCTAGTACATCTAGCCCCGAGGGCCTTTTCTTGGTACTGCTGACGCTGCTTTGCAACCAGCGAGAGGATTGCGAAGTAACAACTAGACCCATCTCCGAATGAGGATCAATGAGAGAAAACACCCGGGGAAGGTCTGTGCTTGAATTGGAGTTTGGCAACGATGTAGAGCTTGTTGGCAAAGACAGTTTCAAGATTGGCCCTTTGTCTTTGGTGGGAGTTGGCAGTGTACCTGACTGTGACGCACCAGGGTCAAACAGCGAGGTCGTCATGAATGAATTTGGTGGTGCCGATTGGTGTTGGCGTTCTGCGCTATTATCTGGTATTTTCCTTTGAAATAGGAGTCCACGGGGAGTTGCAAAAACAGATTCAACTTCAAATGGAAGAGGAACGGTATGGCTATTTCCCGTGATGAAGAAGATATGTGCCTGTGACTTGAGCACCACGACCAAAGCCCTCTCCAATTTCTTATGGGGCTGCTGGGGAGCAACCACAGCTATATGGGATTCTCCTTGGAGATCCAATGTTGACCCTATGTTACCAGCTGTTGACTCCTTTCCGTCACGCTTCGATTGCCCTCCCCGCGTATTTGTTCCCATGCCGGTTGTGTGAAATCGATTTAAACCCGTGCTGCCTGCAGACCTCTGGGCATGACTTGCCGTAAATTGCGTAAACAAAGCATGTCGAATCTCCTCTTTTTCTGGATCCATTCGAAAGACTCTCTTCACCATCCCTGCGCGGGACCATACCGCGCAATGTTTCGTCCATACAAGCTCGTCGTCGACGGTGCCCGTCAATCCGCTCTCATCGACAAATGTGGTCCATCGATACAGATCGCTTGAGGGGTCAGGAGGCAAGATCCCCTCTGAAACCAAGTAGGAGACGGCGGATGGTTCGTGGAGACCGAGTGAGCGAGTGGAAGCCATGGTGGGCTGTTTGTTGAACTAGAGTAGCGATGGCGGTTCGCCGTCATAAACAATCTGACGGCCCGGATTCCTGAATGAACTGTTTTCCATGGTCGGAAAATAAGAGTTTAAGCTGAGATTTCTGGCCCGAAAGGCATCGTCGAGCGTTGTTGATTGTTGAATGCTGAAAGGTGGAGGACGCGCAGGAACGCGGATTGGATCGACGTAAGTTCTTTTGCTTCCGGCCAAAACAACTTTCCTCTTCCCTCGCAACCACACCACCTCTACTTCTAAACTCCACAACCCTTACTCACTATCTAATTGTGTGTGAAGTAACCATTCCTGAGCCCAAGTCATTGAGATCGAGCTCAACGGTTCCTTTAACGGTGTCCACAGCGCCTGTGCTCCCGATTTACAGCGCTCCGTCAGCGCAAGCAGCGCAATGCCTTCGTTTCCCGCGACACCGTTGGTTCGACAGAGAGAAGATGGCTTGCAACTGAGGTAAGAGTCAATGGTCTTCTTCTTACGATCAGGATAGAGTCACTGAATTAATTAATCAAAATTCAGCTATCGACTACCGCATCGCATCCACGCCGCTAAAGGATATCCTCTCCGAGCTCCTAATGGCTCTTCGATCATTGTTTATGGCAACGAAACTGGCTTGAAAGTTGTGTGGAGAGGAGGAAGGCAGTTCTCAGAGTTGAAAAGGCCTGAAGCTTCACGACAGAACAAAAGCAATGCAAACAATGACGGCGACTCGGTCATGATCATTGACTCCGATGAGGAGGATGTCCCCGAAGCAGCCCCAGCCCAAGAAGAACCAAGTTATGATTTTGTCTCGGAGGAGAGCGAAGTTGACCCTGCATTCCCATTTGAATCCATCCTGCGACAAGTCGACATTCCCTTGGGCAGCCGCGTGCTCGATCTGGCTATCCCTCGTATTCTTCCTGAAGAAGCACGCTCACCTTTGGATCCATTCCCGCCCATTGCGAAGAACAACATCGTCATAGCGGCAGTCTGCTCGGACTTCTCAACGCACGTCGTTACTTTGCCTCTGATTCCTCCCCACCCAACACAGACCGACTCACAGAGTTGGCACATCCAATCTTTGACTATCAATGGAGGCGTGACCCATCAAGATATTCCTCGCGGTGTTTCTCTCACCTTCACCTGCCAGGACACCGAAGATGACCAAGAACGCAGAAATTCGCGCAGCAGAGCTGGAGGTTCGGGGAAATGGGACCTTCTTGTGGCTACACACTCTGCCGAGGGTCCCGGCGTGCTTCTGTTACATCGGCTTCCGATTCGCGAAGAGTCAAACGGTTTTTATCACATTATTGAAGAGGACCTCATCTCTCAACGGCGGCTTTTGCCCTCACCAGCTCAAACCATTGTCTTCAACCCCTCTACTTACCCATCGGCTCGTCATTCTCACCTGCTGGTTGCATTCCACAGTGGATGCGTCAAAATTTATTCTTGCTTTTCTGTTAAAAAGGCCCCAAAGACAGCGCGGCGGGCATCGAATGCAAATGAAGAATACGAGACCATTGACACAGAGGGTCGCTGGCTAATCAGCCTGTATCCTGGTTTTGAGCAGAGCCCAACGGGACTCCCTCGCCGCAAGACCATCATTGATGCCGATTGGGTCCTGGGTGGCCGCGCTGTCATGGTGCTTCTAGTAGATGGTGAATGGGGTGTTTGGGATATAGAAGGTGCTGGTCCCGGGGCTGCGAAGGGCCCGTTGCACCGCCAAACCACTGTGCAAGGCGTAACTGGAGGGTCCCTCACAGCCTATGCTGTCAGCGGTCGAATTGCAACTCCCCTTTCCAACACACATTCTGAGATAGAGAACCGACCGCGGTTTGCGCCGATGACACCATCTACCAAGCGGGTCCGCGAGGATACCCTTCTGAAGGGGTCCATGACTGAGTTAACCCCTTCTCTCAGAGGACAAATATCTGTCCTTCAGATGAATTCATCTCAAGAAGCCATTCCGGATGAGTCAATTCTCTTCCGTCATGGTCGGCAGAGTGCGATGATCCCAAGTTTGATCTCACTCTGGCGTAACGCTGTCCGAGCATCCGGCACTCTTGATGCCTCCAACCGATGTCGTGTGACCCCATTCCAGGATGTGAATCTGATGGGCGAGAATTGCACGGCAATTGGCCATCTTCCGGCGCCCCTTCGCCGCTCTCGTGCTGCCGATCGGCAATCATTTGACGTGCTGGTCGCTGCGGAACACCAAGTGATGATCCTTGCGCCGCGTCTGACCGAATCCGCCGAGGAAAGCACCCCAGCCCACGGTGCACAGCAAGAAGCTACAGCGAATGATCAAATGATGTTGCAACGAGGCGAACTAGATGTGGAGGGAATGGGACGGCTGCTCAACGGTATGAACAGCCCTATCAAACGGACCCGCATCTTCGCTTGATTCAAGGTATCAGATTCAGTTATAGATGATACCCATGAACGGCTCTTAATTTGCAAGAATTTTCCCCCTTCTGCTCACCCTAGGACTTCTCTCTTTCTTATCTTAGATTTATTTATTTTTCGCGCTGCAAGGTGGAGCGCAAGGCGAGGTCCATGCCTTGAAATTCCTTCCTCGGAAGTGAATAAGCTCTGTATCGGATGCGATATATCGAACACCATCAACCAGGGCTTTTCATGGCCTAGCCTTATTCTTCTGCGATCTTCGCCTATCCGGCGAAGTTCGCGGCGCCCACATTTGTCTCTGGGATCACTGTGTTCTTCTCTGACTTCGTGGATGCCAGTCTGTCTTCGGACAAGCTCCTACATTGGTAGCCACGTTGCGCGGTAGGGGGATGCAGTCCAGAACAGTTGTGGTGTGTTGGAAGGGCTCCGATGGGACATATGTAATGACAAATATAGTCTGCACGTTCAGATGGAACTCTCTTTACCAGAATGATTTAAAATATCTCGCTTATGATCTGTTCAACGACACCACTCGAGCTAGTACATTCAATATGAAGAATGGTTGAAGATTTGGACCTGAGTGATACACGATATTATGATTTATTTGTGTCCTAGACCCATTCAGTGCTGATCACTATTGGTATACTTCTGATGCCACTCTTCATCCGAATTTTTGATCACAAGCCCCCGTATGACTTCATCAGCCGGCATGAGCTCTCGCCCCAACAACTCCGCCATGAGGTGATGCGTAAAGCTGGCATCACCGCTCAGAACCGCCTCAAGCCACGACAACACGAACCGAAAATGCTTCAGGCTTCCCGAACTTATCATCTGCAGTCTTCAATCGGACGAACTTCTCAGGAGAAACCAATCCTACTTGAACCTGTCCGTTGTTCTGTTGATTACGTCAACAACACCAGCGAAGGTCAGGCTCTTTTGACCGGTCAAGACAACAACATTCTTGTTATACTCCTTTCCGGCATGGATCATGAGCTAGGCTGTAGCTTCACCGAGCTCAAACCGGAGTGTAAATGCCATCGGACCATCGAAAGGGAGATAGACAGTTGAGGTACTGGGATACCAACCCACCCAGACCGGAAAGGCATTTCCGTATGGACACTCATGGACAGATGTGAAGCTGAGGCCAGATCTAGATTTATACTAGCCACCCGGATTAGATGATGGTCTTAGTAGAAATCGACTGGTGTACTTTTGTAACAATTCGTCGGTCATCAAGTCCGCCTTACTATTGGATTCAATCCCACCGAAAGAAAAAGATGTATACCAGACCTGCTACCAAGAATCGTAGTATTAGCCCAGCGCCCCTAAAGACAGCAAGGAAGATTATATAGTGAAATCACACATGCTGAACTTCCAATTTCTTCGCAGCATCGTTCCCTTTCTGAAGTTGGCGAGCCCGCCTTTCCGGATCGTGGGTGTTAGAGCTCGCAAAGAAGAAATTCTCCACGTTATCCAAAGCAATTTTCCAAGGTTTGGGGGCCATCATGGTTCAATGGAGAGCAGTTCTCTGATCTTTGAAATGGCTGCGATTCGCTTCGTTGGAAGACGAGGCTGCGTAGTCTGAAGCGGGCACATTGTCGATCAAAGGCGATATAGTACATGAGCTCTAAGGCCCCCAGTTCCTCTCCTGTGATGAGATGTTTAATGTCATTGCAAAGACCTATGAGATGATTTAAGAGCAGTGCTTTGAGGGAGAATGAGTAAACAAAGTATTAAACCTCAAAATTCTCAGACGTCTTGTTCCTGCGTTCCTTCATTTCTTCAGCTTCATATAATCCGTCATCGAACGATTACTCTGTTACAGATCTAATAACCACGGTCATGACTACATGAGATACACAAGTCAATTCAATCTGGGTCTCATTTGTGCTTTGCCTATTTGGCAAATATAGAATATACGGGGAGGTAAATGCACCATATATACGTGTATAACAATCTCGACTCATGCAAGCTTTAAAGCGGCTCCATCTGCTCCGGCCTATCTGCATCGTTTGTGAGAAAATCTAAATAATCACGACATATCGGTTATTCAGTACATAGGGGCTGTATCGAGAGGAATGCAATGTTTATCCATCGTATCCAACAGCGGCCAGCTCCTTGCGGACCACATCCTCGGTCTGGATCTTCTTCATCTGAGTGTCCTCCAGCTTCTCGCCACCGGCAAGACGCATCTTCAACTCATCGATAGCGCGAATCTTCTTCAGAAGACCGCGGACCTTCTTGTCCTGAGCGGAGGGATTGGCATCCTCGGGCTCTGGAGCGGGGGCTGGAGCAGCAGGAGCAGGAGCAGCAGCCTGCTTAGCAGTACCGTTGCCATTGGTAGAGGGGCCGTTGTTCTTGCGGTTGCGGTTACGGTCTGGGCTGGGGCCAGTGGGGGCGTTGGGGGGAGGCTGGTTGTCAGGGACACCGTCTTCACGGGCCTTCTTGGCGGCCTCACGCTTCTTCTTGTTCTTGGCGGCGGACTTGGACAGCTTCTCGTCTCCACCGGGCGGGAGGGGAACACCACCACCAGGGGCGGCACCGGGAGGCAGGTACTCCTCAGTAGCATCGGCACCGGGGACCTCACGGCGGCGAGGCTTGCCGAAGCCGTTCATGCTAGCGCCGGGAACACCATCCCGAACAAAAGCGGCACCACCTTGGTCCTCACGCTTGAAGGCGAGAGGGGTCAGCTGGCCACGGGCACCCGGGGGACGGTAAGCACCAGCGGGTTTCACGGGAGCTTTGCGAGTGGCTAGGTAGGCCGTAGCAGATGGGTGAGGCACAGGCAGCTTTGTGAAAGGGTCACCCAGCGGGATCTGGGCAGAGTCCTGGGGACGCCAGTCGATGTCATACAGCTCAGTCATTTCCTCGTTGTACATGAGGCCACCGCTGACGTGCCACAAACGGACACCATTGTCAACACGCAGACGGGGGCTGGTGGTGGCAGTCAGGATGAACTGTCCATCCGGTGACCAGGAGCACACACTGGCGTTGGAGGCCTCGACGGTAGTAATCTTGTGATAGTTCTTGTCCAAGTCGTAGAGATCCATCTGACCCGCGAGGTTACCGAAGCCGGCAACCAGAACAAATCGCCCGTGGGGAGAGAACAGAATGGTATTACGCGGGCTCAAGGGGAAATGGTGCTTGGGCACACCGCGCATGTTGAAAATCGTGGTCTTGGCGGGCATGTAGCCATAGACGACACCGAACTCCTTGGAGTTGGGGTTCCAGCTCACATCATGAATGGGTCCTTCCTTGTCTGATGAGATGTTAGCCTAACTGCATAGCTTTTTCGACATATTTTGAATACATACCAAGATCAATTCGAGAGTCAAAAGCGCCATTGGCACTCAGCAAGTACAAGGTGGTCTCGCCGTAGTAGCTCTTACCAGTGCGGTCCACCTCGGTCTGCGCCAGCACGATAACAGTTGTGCCGGATGCATTCCACTTAAGCTGAACCTTGTCGCCCTTGAAGAAGCTCTTCTGCGAGACCGGCGCATTGAACTGCGGCACAATGTACACCTTGACTTGAGCGGGCTGACCCTTACGCTCAGGAATAAACACCGCAATCGAATGGGTCTGTCCTGGGGAGAGCGCAAAATCTGCCACCCCCTCCACGCGCAGCTTATTCCAAACGGTCGACAAGTTATCACTCTGGTAGAACTGGACCTCGTTGGTCACGACGCGGGCGCATAGCTTCTCGTCGGGGGTGTATTGCAGGTTCCAGCCTGTCTGCGACTTCTGGACATACTGGCCAACGATGGTGTTTTCATCACCGCTCTCAACCGCGCGCCACACCTTGAGATTCTTGGTAGCATCTCCGTTGGCGTCCTTGGTTGGCCGTTGCCAAGTGATCAGGTAGGTACCGAGCGGCGAGAAGCCCAACTCGAACACGTTCTCGGCGTTGATCGTGGAGACAACGTTGCCGGCACGAGCGTCAACAATGGTGACCCTGTAGACCGAAACCAATTAGAATCCAAGACATTGTTTCAGACATTTGAACGAACTTACCTTTCGGGAGACGCCCATGCGTAATAACGGCCACACGGCGAGTATGCACCGCAACGGAGGTTCCCCTCAGGTCTGCAAAAGCCAAGTTAGCGATAAATCCAAATTGAATTGTTTCTCCGGCCAATACTTTACCTTTCAAAGCCCGACAAAGGCTCATAAGTAGGGGCGGCATCCATAATGCCAATCCCTTTGAGAGTGCGGTCTAAAAGGCAAGTCAGCACGTGTCATTTGAGGCGTTTCACCTTTTGGTCCCAGGAGAAGGGTAAACACACAAGCTAGCTGCGTAGGAGCCGCCATCTTGAATTCAATAGCTGGAGTGAAGTTGCCACGAAAGGAGTTCTTCAAAGTATCTGGTTCCTTAAAGATAGGAAGCAGTGTGAATGTCCTCAATTTCCTGTTTCCCGGTGGGAAGAATGTATGCACAAGTTCAAAGCAAACAAGACACAGTTCAACCAATTCAGACGAGTCTATTAGTCGCGACTTGGTCGAAAGCGCGACCGCGATGAGTCTTAAAGGCGAACGGTGAAAATGAGATAATCGAGCGATCGATGGGAAAGCTCGAGGCAAAGAACTTCAGATAAGGCTGATGGAATCAGTCGATGTGGCGAGCCGATGAATGTCAGGTTTAAGTCTTGAGATAAAACTCAATTGGAATGCGGGAGGAGCAGCGAAATGATCTTGTCGGAATCTTCTTGATGTTCTATGCTAGACAAGTCAATGCCAGCAGGGAGGGCAGAGCCGAGGGGGAGGAGTGGTGGAGTTTGAGGGGTGGAGGTGGGGAGGATGAAGAGTCAAAGAGAAAATTCGGGTGTTTCGCAGCGGCATCAACTCGAAGGCGGCATGCCGTCATTTAGGCCCCCGGGCCTAGCCATCATTATAACTACCCCCGATCGTCTATACTTATTTTTACGTGTATATTGCTGAGTCTATTTTTCATGATTTCCTTATTGAAGAAGCCTGAAGCGCCTTTCCTTAACTTACTGGCAATACAGTCTTAGTCATGCGAAACAATTAACTGAACGAGCAGGTTTTCCTTTTTAACGCCACGTAGTACCTAAATTACAGGCCCCAGTCATAAGATCAAAAAGGAAATGTAGAACGTTGCTTAAATTGCGCTGGAAAATAACAAAAAATAGAGTTCTCATATCCATATCCGTATCTGTCGTGTCCACCTTTGGTGGTGTTTGTTGCCTTTTTCCCAAGAATCCGTCCCCGCATAGAAATACATGAGTTCCCGCGTGAAGAACACAGACCAGGGGAAAAAAGAAACTAAAGAAAATGACCAGCCATCAATCCCCAGAAAACATGAAGGAAAAAGCGAAGACTATCCATAAAAAGAACTCCATCCTAAATCTCTTTCAAGCTAAGCCATTGACTCCCAAGCAATCTATTCACGGGTCGGTGTCCCAAAGCCGCTGGCGCCCTGGTTGGACGGCGTAACAATCCGTGGCGTACGAGCAGTGGTATCGACCACATCCTGGTCAAAGGTCATGCCGTCAAGCATACGCGCATCTTCCGAGAGCGGCTCCGGGGTGTTCGAGCCAGCGGGGGAAGATGACACCATAGGGCTATCCCCGGCAGAGTACTGCTGCTGCTGCTGCTGGTGTTGTTGCTGTTGTTGCTGGACATAAGAAGCTATCGGATTCGGGCGATTGACATTCGAGCTTCCCATAGAAGTCGGGCGGGCGCTGGCGCCACCAGAGGACAAGCGATTTATACCAGCTGGGCGTGAGGTCGGGCCGCTAATAGTGCTGTTGGCACCCTCACCAAAACCCACGAGACTGGCATTGCCTTCATCACTGATATTGCCTACACTGGAAACGCTATCGTCCGGCCCCTCGCTCATCTTATCGGCATCAAAAGCCTCACTTCCACTCGCCCAGGTCGTGTGACCACCGATACTTCCTGTAGCGCTTGCACTGCCTACGGTGCTCCGCTCCTTGAGTGCTGCAAGGCCGTCGAAGTAACCGGGTGTGTGGGACAAAGGAAATGCGGCATTGGACGGTGATTGACCACCAGCTCGTGCGGTTGCGACTCGTTCCAAACCAGCCAGGCGAGAGATGCGATCTGCGCGCTCCGCTTCCAGGGTGTTCGTAGAGGAGATAGAAGCGGTGGAAGAACGATGAGCGTGCCGGCCGTGAGGGAAGGGTTGGCCCTGGTGACCGTCTTTGATGGCGGTGGTTGACAGCGCAGACAGGGAAGTCGTGCCGGAATTGGGAGTGCCTCTGCCCACCAACAAACCACCCCACCCAAGGTCAGTCATCCATGTCCTATTGCGCCATATACATTGAGCGACGGAGGGAAAGAGAAAGCTTACGGTCCCATGTCTGGAGTGACGGGGTCCGAAGGAGGAGGTGGTAGATTGATGAGGGTAGGAGTCGACATTGTGTCAAGATGCAATGTCAGTACAATGGATTCAAATGGTCGAGATCAAAAGAGTAATCAAGCTGAGGTGAGTTAGTAGCAGTGTAGAGAGGAAGGGAAAGCAGGAGAGAAAAAGATGAAATAAGTGATGATGAGAAAGAATTGCGGGGAGGTACATTTCGGGTGGAACTGTTGGAGCGGAACATTTTCTCTTTACGACGTCATGCCCACTCCGACCATCCAATCCCATTGCGGGATCTCAAATTTCATGTAAGAAAAAAAAACAATGGATATATTTCATACATTCATACAGCTGAGCTCACATCCGCTTATTGCCACAGTGTTCAATTAAAACAAAAAATAAAGGAATAAAGTCTTTCTTTACTCGCTAGCCTTGCGACTCTCATATTGTCCACGAAGGTCATCCACCTCTTTCTGTAATCGCGAAAGATCGGCTAATATATCAAGCGCATTAGACGGCTGAGGCAGCGGCTCCTCTGTAGTAATAATTTGTGACACAGGCCTCCCTTCGGTGTTACGGGCACCATCCCGCGCCCGTCGAGGGGGAGGCGGCGGGGGCGGTGCCACGGAGGATCCGCTGGCTAAATTACCATATGAGGAGGCTCGTCGCCCAGGCTGGGATGATTGTGAGTTGGTAGAAGGTGATAGATGGCCAGCTCCCGCTGAAGGGGTTGCACCACGAAGGTCGCCAGAGAATGCCGAGGATGGCGGAGGCATGCTCATGCGGTTACGATCTTTCGAGAAAGATGACGCCGACAAGATTGATGGACCAGGACTCGGTGGCTGGGAGCTATCGTTGCCCTCAGAATCCCGCGAGGACATGGTCAATCGACTGGTACTCGATTTGGACTCGGTGGACTTGGACCGCATTTGGCTTTGCCGTCGGCTGAGGGGTGGTGCTGGCGCACGCTTATGCTGAGAGCCACTGCGGGAAAGTGATTCATTTGAACCTGTTGCCGCTTGGCTTTGTGATTGGATAGTGAAGTAATCGGGAATTGGTGGTAGGCCCGAGCTGGCATTGGGGGTGACTGCTGTTCGGGAAGTGGTCAAGCTCTCTGGAGACGTGGAATGAAATGACGGGGGGTAGTTTGATCGAGAAGATGCCGGCGGGGATGACGGTAAATTGGTTGTTGTATTGATTCGTTTACCATGATGGCTCTTTGGCGGCGGTGGTGGCTTTTTGTCTCTAATATTCCGAGTGGTGGGACTTGTGCTTTGTTTATAATCAGATCCCCCAGCCGACTGATTTAGCGATGGAGGGGTATCTTGATCAGTGCTGGATGTTGTCGAGCTGGCCTTTGAGCGCTCATTGTGTTCATTTGTGGTCAATGGACCTTCTGATGGGGGTGTGGCCGATCCGTCCGTGGATGGAGCTTGGTGTGGAGCAGACCCAAACGAATGTTGGGGATGTTGGGGACGATCACCAGGAGCTGGGCTCTTGGAGCTCTGAATATTATCATCGTCTTCTGTATCGCTGACCGAGGAATCCGGATTGAACGGGTCCGTTGTTTGTTCATCTGAGGAGGTCGAGTCATCCTCTTCGATCTCCAACGACAACGATGACTTTCTGGGGAAAGTAGGCACCGAGGGTATCGGCTGGGCAGGGCTGGAAGTCAGGCTTGAGGCCATCTTATTCGTAGATTGAGCCGTCGACCCCATCGCAGTGGCAGCGCCGCCTGTACCACATCCTTGTTAGCTAAAACAATGTCGTTGAGGGGTGGGCTGAGGGGTGCCTGTTGGGCCGTGTCTTATCGGGAAGTGGCGGGAAGACATCCATGAGGCATCATTGGGAAGGCAAGATCGAGGAGAGACACTTACCATCCAGATTCCTACGAAAGGGATTGAAAGCAGACATCGCGACGAAATATGGTGAGGGCTTTCGTCCTAGAAGATGGAAGAGGGGAGAAAGTCCCCCGCCGAGCTTCTTGGTCCTTACGCGCCGCTTTCCGATCGAAGCGTCCGGCCTCCCCGAGAGGCTGCGGTCGCAAGTCCAATAAACTACAAGGGTTTTCAAATAATGTAAAAGCATTAGGAAACATAGAAAATTTCAGTCTTTCCGGGGTGACAAAAACGAATGATCTAGATCACATCAAACAAAGAGAAAGAATGCTATATGGTACAATGCATGGGGCATAAAGAATCAACAAAGCCCGATTTCAGATAAAGAATAAAAACCTCCCAACCGATCCCAGAATCCCCGATCCCCTGTGCTTGATTAAAAAGAGACAAAAAAAAGAAAAAGAAACAATAGAACCACCGCGTACTTCTGTTCAGTTCATCACCGCTCGTTATAGACATGCCATGTCTGCTCCTCTTCGAAGAATTTGGAGGCCAGTCGTTTTCCACTCTCGGTGGGTTGACTGAAAGCAATCTGATCCTTAGAGATCTCCATGCCATATATGTAGTTGCTGACCACACAGTCCAGCAGGTCGAGCGCAATGCCCATTCTCCGCGATGCTCCAGACGTCCAAATGCGAGAGACGCCAACAATAGCCGGGTGCCGCTCGTCTTTCACTGATACTGATGAGCTGTTGGTGCCGTTCTGTTCCCCAAGAATCACGGGTTGTGATTCCCAGATCCGCTCTGTTAAACAAAGTCCCACACATCGGCTGTCCTTCATATGAAGGAAAACTCGGTATCGGTCGACCTTTTCCTCTTCATTCTGGTCCTTCCGGTGCTCAGGGGCCTCCGTCTGACTCCAGAGCACTTCCTCGTCAATCTCTGGAGATGACAACTCTTTATTCACAACCTCGAGCACCTTCTTCGCTTGGTTCTTCGCACTGGGCGATGCTTTGCGGTCCACAATTACCACGTAGCCCTCCTCAAAACGTGTCGCTTCGTAGACCCAACGGGACGCATTTGCGCGCATAAATGCCTTGCCCAGATCGACCCCAGTGGAATTCATCTCGTGGAACTTCTTATGTAGCGCCGCATCCTCCGTGTTGGAGGGAACATATTCCATCCCACACGTCGCACACGTCTTTCGCACCTCGTTCCCCAAGTCAATCTGCATTTGGCGCAACGGTGCCTGAGGCTTCTGCGCCTTCTGCTTCGGTGGATCCGCAGAGGAGCGCAGACTATTGGAGTTGACCTCGGTCAGGGGGGACCCAGTCGTCACATCCTTATGTTTGCGCTTTAAAAAAGCAAAAGTTGGCTTGCGCGTGTTCGCGGGCGGAGGGGTCAGACGGGGTGGTGGCGATGAGGGCGGCGTGGTCAGGTCGTCAATGTCGTCCACAGTACCTTCAGATATTACGACGGAATTCCGGCGCGATGGGCTGGATAACACGGCCGCGGAAGACTCGCGAATCGCGTACTGCAGATTGGTTTCGGCCTCGTCGGACTCATCTTGAACGCGTCTTTTTTTCGCGGCTCGTTCATCGTCATAGACGCGCCATGTCGGTCTTCCGTATGTTTTCATCAGGCCTCTGGAGGGGAAGATTAGTGGGGGCGGAGAATGCGTTGAGAACGAGGATAAACGTACCGCTTAAATGAATTGGTGACTGTCCACGGCATCTCCCTGGAGATCTATAGAAATATGGTGGGGGAGAAGATGTTTATTCCCTGACACGGGGGTTTTCTTGCAATTTACGGATCGTCCGGTTCCACTGCACGCGTGGCGCTAACTGGTTTAGGTCATATTGTTTAGTGTCCAGGATGAATCACTCACTTTTCTTATCCCTTACCGACGCCGTCAAAGTTTTGACGAAGCTGGGAAAGCTGGGAAAGCTGGGGGAGACTGGGAAGATAATCTTTGTTTCAGGATGTTGTAAGAAATATTAAGGCGTAGCTGGAATGTGGAGAGCTTAGGTTTAATAAGGTCTCCAGTCAAAAATCGCCACTGAGTATTACAACGGGGATGAGATAATCCCAGAAAGAATAGGAAAGAAAAAAGCAAAATGAAAAGAGAAAAGAAGACGAATGACTCTATTGCTACCTAATATCCGGAATTCCTGAATGGCTGGTGTCCATGGCATCCTGGTATGTCTGGTGGGACGAGCTCTTTCTCCCCCTTTCTGCTCTGTTAAGCACAGTCAATCAGGGATCAGCTATTTTCCAACACGCTATTGAACCAATCACCATGGGGCCCAAGGCCAACAGTGTGAGATTAATTGATGATCTCGCCCCAATAACACGTTGGAGCCTACACGAGGCTCTTTTCTCAACCGCCTTACTATTCGAATGAGTAAGGCGCGCCAGGCCCCAACTTCACCCCGCTGTCAAAGTGGGATAACGATCAACAGACTACATCTTCCCTTTTATTTCCACGGCAGATCGGGGAGGCTAGGAGAAAGAGGTGATTTGCGCTGATTGGGCCATTGCCCGTCGCGGATATGGAGTGATCAAGCTTGATTGGAGGTTGAACTCCCAGGTGTCGTCCCTGCCGGTTACGAAGTGCAATCTGCGGCTTCATCCAATAGAAGGGGAGGCCTCACCTCCCCCCGGATTTCATGGCGCAGGGCTGGTATCACAGAGTTCAGGAAAGTCATCCTGTACAGTTCAACTCCGTGGCAAAGTTCAAGTCCAGGGACGTCTGGCACAAGCCAAATTAGAAATCACTGGAAGATCTTGTGTTTTTTAACGTTCACGCGCCTAAAATAGTGAACGTCGTACCACGGGATTTGGCCCCATAAGGATCGCCCGGGCGCTACTCAAGGTGGGTTTCGATGGCATTCGATGCATGACTTTGCCCAACTCCTGTAAGCTGCATTGGATTCAGAAATCAGATGCATACCGGTTACACATTTGTGCACGCACATAGGGTCTGGATCATCAGTTG
Source organism: Penicillium tannophilum (assembly GCA_028829675.1). Classification (NCBI taxonomy): domain Eukaryota; kingdom Fungi; phylum Ascomycota; class Eurotiomycetes; order Eurotiales; family Aspergillaceae; genus Penicillium; species Penicillium tannophilum. Next base: position 2,346,897 of record JAQKAK010000003.1, on the reverse strand, counting down.
CCCGTATAAGAGTACCTCCAAGAGTCCGTATTGCACGTGTGTTCTACTCTCGGATCTCGCACCGTCAAGAGCACCGGAAATCTGCGAATCCACTGCAACATCGTGCAGGATAAGCTCGCGGCCGGAGTCCGAGTAGTCAGAGGACTGGAAAGAAACCCCGAGATCGGTATTGATTCGGTACATTGCAGCTTACTGCAAAACTCTCCGATTATTTAACACGCATGATTCCTGCAATACTTCCCCTCAAATGATCAGGCCTCCAGTCTATCTTCAGAAGAAAAAAAAACCGACATTGAGCGAGAAAGTATAGAATTGAATTCGAACGTTGAGTTTTTGGTCCCGCTTTTGTCCCGCGGAACCGTTTGGCGGAGAGAGACAGCAACTCTCTTCAAAAATCTCTTCTCTTCTCTTCAATTATCCCCCCAATTATCCTCAACCATGTCTGATAGCTCTCAAACAGCAGGCAAGCGGAAGCGTGCGAGTATGTATCTCTGAAAAGTTTTGGTCTCTTCTTTTTTTTCCTGTGGTTTTTTTTTCCTGGCTAGTTTGGGGTCATTGGATTGGACCCTTGGACCTTCCAATGGCAGAACCTGAGCAAGGTATTTTGCCGATCCAATGCAGTTGCCCTTCAGTGACGTTGTTGTGCGACCCAACACTTTGACACATCTTTGTCCCTTGCCTACTCTCATTCGTGGCGACCCCGCAAAATATCTCCAGCAATGACTGACCAGCTGCTAGGAACCCAATCTTGCCCCCCACCAGAGCTGCCTCAGCTTGTTGCGGAACAGCATACCCCCATTCCCGCCCATGACAAGGACACCCAGCGTTTGATTGTCATTCTCTCCAATGCCAGTCTCGAAACCTACCGCGCCTCAAGTGGCCGTGCAGGAGCCAAGGATGAGAAATACTCGCTCCTTAACAGTGATGAGCACATTGGTATCATGCGCAAGATGAACCGTGATATCAGCGAAGCTCGACCGGATATCACCCACCAGGTACGAGACACTTGCGTTATCTACGTGTACACGTTTTAGCTTACAAGTTTTTTTTCCCTCAGTGTCTTCTTACTCTCCTCGACTCTCCCGTGAACAAGGCTGGCCGCCTGCAAATTTTCATCCACACTGCCAAGGGTGTTCTGATCGAAGTCAACCCCTCCGTTCGCATTCCCCGAACCTTCAAGCGTTTTGCGGGTCTGATGGTCCAGCTGCTCCACCGTCTGTCCATCCGCTCCACCAACTCGCAGGAGAAGCTGTTGAAGGTGATCAAGAACCCCATCACCGACCACTTGCCTCCCAACTGCCGCAAGGTGACTCTCAGTTTCGAGGCTCCCGTTGTGCGGACCCGGGATTACATCGAGTCAATTGGCCCCAAGGAGAGCGTTGCTATATTTGTCGGTGCCATGGCCAAGGGTCACGATGACTTTGCCGATTTGTTCAAGGATGACACGATCAGTATCAGCAACTACAGTCTCTCGGCCAGTGTGGCCTGTAGCAAGTTCTGCCACGCAGCCGAGGAGGTGTGGGATATTCTGTGAGCGAATCTGGCTGGAATTTCACGTGCGCCTCCTGCGTGCGTGCTTTTTCGCCATCTGCTCGGCAATGCTGTTGAAGCTTGCCATGAAGCCACGAATTTCTTTTGCGGGGGTTTGGACCGGTCCGAGGTGACGGGATGGTTTCGGATCTCCTGGTTTGGAATTCAACTGGGGGGTCTGAAGCTCCTACTTGACTCTCATTATTGTGTTTTTGGAGAACCCTTTGCAAGGGGCATCCGACCAGCAATCTATTTCCCTTGGGGGCCTACAGGTCCATGGATGATTTTGCGTTGGGATGCTGGGAATTTTGACCAGACGGGAATTTCTCCGTCCTTTCGACCCAAGAGACACTCGGACTGGATGGCATTTGGTTCCTTTTCGCCATTCAGTCCTGATCCAGAGCTCTTCCATCCACAGGTCCCCCTCCGTTTGACTGTGGCGATGAGACCAGAAAAGTGAACTAGCATACATAGATCAGGAGCCTTGTGCTCCTGAGATCAGGCACATACGGTATCGAATCTAATTTTCGGTTGAATGATCGTTTTTCATAAAGTCGTAGGATGGTTCATTCGTATAACGTATTTCCGTTATTAAGACAAAGTTCTTTGGTTGGGTTTCTCGACGTGGCAGACGCCTCACTTTCTGCAAGACTAAAATCCTCTAGGCTAATCGGAGTCATGGATTCACGTAAATCCCACTAAACCTGCACGCCTGCCCAGACCCGCACGCCTGCATTTTGGAGTTCTCCTATCTGAAATCACTCTTACGTTGTAATGAATTGTCCTAATTATCAGGTGAGTCATTTGCGAATAGGAATTCTGGTTCTTGTCGGAAAGCTTCTATGAATAGTGGCGGTCAGGAAGAAGCCTAAGCCCCCAAAAGTGGAAAGAAGATTCCAAAGGGCCAAGTCCGCCCTGTTCTCCACTAGCGCTGCCTCACCATTTGTCCAGCAGAACAGAACTTCTCATTCCAATACCCGCCCCGCCACTGCAGCGATCCACACTGGGTCCCCGCGATGACCTGGCCCTCTTGGGATCCGAGCGGCGGGAGTGGTTAAGCTCCCTACCTTTAATCCACTTTCATCTCCATACTTATCCTCACCGAATCGTGCCCGGAACATGATTCGACGGGGTTCCTGTGGGAAAAGCCAATTCCCGTTCTCAACCCAGGACCCTCCAGGGCCGCGTGCCACGTCCAAATGGTATTGGGGCGTTTCACCTTTTACCGACGTGCAGATCGCTTGAACTCACCACGGAATACAATGGATGGGCATGTCCAGGTGTTTTCCAGGGTCCCACCATACTATCGTATCGGACCACGCATCACCAGTGGGGGGCCCAGTCAGGCTGGGGCTTGCCTTTCTCGGACGATTGCGGTGGACTACCGGATGACCAGCTTGGGCAGCTTTTTTTCCGTTCTTTTGTTCAGTTGCTTAGGATTGGCTAACGCTTGTCTTTCCCTGTCCTTATTCGGTCCCTGGCAGCATGTCGGGTCCTCGGTCTCATAGTGTTTCTTGTTATAGAATCCGGTTCCCTCACCGTATATAATATCCCATTCTCACGACCCTTGTCTCTTTCCATTCTCCATGACCTTGTGTCTTAAACTTCAACCTTCTTATCCAACCATTTTCCTGGGTTTGTGTGTCGGGACGAACTGGCACGTTAACCTCCTTGCTCCTTCGATATGCCCGTCTCGCACCTGACCTTGACCGTCTCACACCTTCCAACCTCTACCTCATTTTTCTTATCATGTCTGCAACCTCTCGGATATCAATTTATTGGTCGGCACGATGACTATATAGGATTCGGTCAGAAGCAGGGGGAACCTGCTGATTTCTGGGTCACCGAGCGGAAGCCAGGGTATGTGATATGGTATATATAGAGGAGAAAAAAATTACTAACTTATACTTCGACAGTGGTGCGAATAGCGCTGTTCATGTTGCATTCCCAGCTCCGTCCAGAGACGCCGTGGGCTCATTCTTCATCTCCGCTCTGAAGGCCGGTGGTACGATTCATTTTGAGCCCAAATGCCGGGATTCCCAGTCGGCGTTTTTCAGTGCCGCGGTGATCGACTTGGATGGCAACAGCATCGAGGCGGTGTACCGCTCGGGTGCCTCAGTGGTTGCATCGGAGGCTGGAGGACCGACAATTGCCTTGCTGGAGAATGGGTCGGTGGTTTCCAAGGTCTCCAAAAGTAGCAGAGCTACTTCGGTGAGGTCCGAGAGCATCGCTCCTCCCAGATCGGAGGCCAAGTCTCGTGCAGTCTCCAGAGCGCCTACGAGTGTTGCGCCAACCTCCGTTGCGCCCACGGCTTATGAGCGCGAGTCAACGTATGAGCGTGAGCGTTCTGCACCATCCGCTGTGTCTCGTGCGCAACCTGCACCCCAAACCTACACGGTGCATACGGTGCAGACTGTCCAGAAGCCGGTCGATGACGGCAGTAAAGCAGCAAAGACCATTGTTGGAACTCTCATCGGTGCCGCAGCGGGCGCGGCAATCGCTTACGCGATGGTCATGGGTGACTCACAGTCCTCTTCCGATGAGAATACCAGCAAATCTGCGCCGCAATACACGCCGGAGCATCATCAGCTGATGGGACCCCCGTCCCAAGTATCCCGTTCGGAAGAACAGAAGTACCGGGCCCTCGAAGCGCCTCCCACGCGCAGTGTCTACACGGCAGCATCAGCCCCTCGGTCTACACTCAGTCGCAGTCATACCTCGAAGAACCCACGTGCCAGTACTATCTACGAAGGCACCGAGTTCTTTGATGACCATGGCCGCCGCGCGTCGGACGGCAGCGTCTTCAGCATCCCAGAGAACGCACCCCTTCGAGCCATCGAGTACCCAGCCTCCATGAACGGCTGGCGTGACGAATACAGCCCCAGCACCTTCATCAGCAGCTACGCAGCGGACAAACCACGCGCAGGCAGCGTGCACTCCGTCTCCACTCTGAAAGCATCTCAAGCCAACAGCCAACGACGACACAGCAACGATGACAGAGATACATATTCCACCCACAGTAATGGCTCGAAAGTCTACCGAGCAGCCTCCACCCATAGCAACAACAGCCACCACTACTCGACCACCAAATCCGTCAAGGACAAGGACGGCGCGGGCAGTGTCGCTTCTTCCACTCGCTCTGCACGGAACATTCCCCTGCCGGCGGGTTCCAATGCGACCTACTACTCCGCCACTCCTAGCCATCAGGGCAAGTCACACTTGTCGGCTCGCGATGTTCCGCTTCCAGACAGTGTGATTGATCTTGATGTGAACTCGCACGTCACACCCGATGACTCTATCAGCCAAATTGGTAGTCGCTCCGCACGCTCCTCGCACTCCCACCACTCCAAACACTCCAAGGCATCGAGGCACTCCTCCAAGTCTAAATTTGAGGACGTGGTGAAGCCAGCTGATAGCGTGAGCCAGGTGTCGCGGGCTTCCCAGCGCACAATCAAGGCTGAGGGCAGTCGTGCGGCCTCGAAAGTGAGTAGCTGGCGAAGCCAGGTTGTTTGATGAATTTTGCATTTTATGGATTGTTTTTTTTCTCTTCTTCTCTTCTCTTCTCTTCTTCCACTTTCATTTCTTCTCCTTATTTTCTCCTTCTTTACTTTTATCTTCATCGTTTTCGTTTTGTTTCTTTGCATTTGCAGGTTTCGGTTCAACATATAAGCATATACGACAAATCAGGTGCCCAGGTGGCATGTTCCTTTAATCATCATGGATACGAATTTATAAACAGACAGATAGATACAATACAGAATGGCCAAGAATGCATGTAAATTGCGAGATAAGATCTCAATTCTACAAATCATTTCCCATGTGGTTGTGTTCAAGTATGAGTGTATTGTTGATCCGTACGTTATAGAAACGCGTCACTTCGTCTTATATTCTCCAGTGAAGAGGGACGTTGGAGGATGAAAGGAAAGACGAGAGGGGAAATGAAAATGGACAAGTGGTATTGGGGCTTTGGATAATACAATATGTCATTACGTAAAGTCAAGGCACTTAAGCGTAGGTAAAGGATCTGGCCTCAAATAAGAGGTATGTAAAGCCTGACTATCAATTTAGTAGTACGTGCTATTGAAACTCGGGATGTTGACTTCTCTTCCGTGTCTTCTACCTCTTGATACTTTCCCTGATCATCCGGTCTACCTCTCTTTCTGTTCCCATTCCTTCTGTCTTCATTCTTCTCTTCTTGAGAGGCCTGTGGATATGGGCATCTTGATCCAGACAGATGCCCACTCATGCCAATTGAGCAATCCAATGGTGAGACTGGCATGAGATCTGACTCGTGCCTCACTTACAAAAGTAGCCCGAAATGATTATATCAAACCCATCGAGCGTTGCTACGAAGGCTACAGCACATACAAAGCCGAAGGTACTAAAAGGGACCAGCCCTGAACCGCAAGTGTCATAGACGTCGGATATGCAGAACAGGCAATACTTTTCTGTAGTATAGCCTCGAATACTGATACTCTGCTATATCATAGGCCCTGCGGCTTGACGCTAAGCCCAGTGGCAGGCCTTTGCAGCACTTGCTCAGAGTGACTCTGCTTTAACGGCCTCTACGATCTCATGACATACGACGCGTCACTCACCAAGCAATCTCAACTCGCAGTGGCCTCGATGGAACATGAGACTTCTGGCAAGTTCCATGGTCATCTCGGCTCCATTATCATATGTATCACACGGGATCTAGATGCCGAGCTGCAGTAGCGCTGCGCTAACATGACGATTAGGGACAGAAATGCACGTTCCCTCCGCTAACAGCAGCGCTACGGCAAGCGAACGCCTATCACCAACCAGAATAGTTCAATTGCACACTCGCCCCAACATTGCACGGTGCCAGTCCAACGACCTTGGAGGATACCGAAAAGGGAATATCAAGAAGATCCATATGTGGACTGGTAGAGCCGATTCGGGTTGCCGTGCGAAAGTGGGAAAGAGGAAAGGAGGGCCGAGAGCTTTGATTGGGCGTGCAACCCCGCTTCGAGCGCCTCTCAGCTTGTAGTCGCAATCAATATTTACAAGGATTTCGATTATTTAGTCTTGGACTCGGGCCTAAACACTCTCTTTCAGCCTCTCTCCTGTTTTCCTCTCGGCTTTCCTTTAATATATTCTGTCTTGTATCTTTCATTTGTTTTCTTATTATCATCTTTGACCTCCGCTGATACCCGGTCCCCAGTACGTACTTTGTTCAATTTTGCTTCCGTAAATCCCACTAAAAAAAACTGCAACTGTAGCCAAAAATGTCCCGATTGGAGTCTCTACCTACTGAGCTCTGGGACCTGGTCTTGGACCATATTATTCTCTCGGTCTCAATAGAACTCAACGGCCTCGGTGGAGAACTCATAAACCTCCACCGAATCGCCGGTCTCACTTCGGCATCGAAAACCCTCCAACATGCCGTATGGAGCTATTTTGCTCGGAAACCCTTCAAGCCGCTAATTCCCGGCGTGAAGTCATTCGCCCATTATCTAGCCGATCGTGCCTTTGGGGACAGCGTTCTCCCCTTCTCCATTGCTATTGGGACTCTCTTGAATCCTTCGTCCCCAGCAGATCACCCCACATTACCTAACCATGTTGCCATGGAACTGATCGAGACCATGATGAAAGCGCTTCTATTCTCACGGGCACGTAAAGCTGAGACGCAGATTCCTTGTTTCGCGCCGCCAACGGGGCCGTGGGATTATTCTCTGGAGCCCATGTCTCGCAAGGTCGTGGAGTACTCACCGGCGTGGGTGGAGCTGGTCCTGGTGGTTAAGTGTCAGATGGTGGCCTTCTACTTGGAACCTACATGGTTTGACACGCTGATGTGGCGAGAAATTCATCGGGAAATGGTTCGTCAACAGATGCAGAAGATGATTGCAGCTATCACATATAAGGAGACTCTTATGCAGTCTCAGAGAGTGCAAAGAAGGCTTGCACCGAAGGATGAGTATGGTGACGGGAAGCGGGTGGTTGTTCATCATGATGGACGGCGTTGGATTGGTTGAGTATCCGTGTAATTCCTGGATTATGTTTGATTGTGGATATCTGCGTCTCTCGAGAAGACTGTGTGTGGCTAACACTGTTTATATAAGGATCCTGTGTTGAAATTTCTGGGGAAAAGTGAGGTCTGTACAGTTTGCGTGAACGAGCCCTGTTACTCTTCTCTGTGTAGGGTGTTTCCCTGAATGAGATCTGTTTACCTCACTTGGTGGAGAGTGTTTAATCAATCCATTCTTCTTTCTTATATGCAACATGTTACTTTCGCCCTTCAGATCGAACAAAACCACACCCCTACAGACCACATTTGCTACTTCCTCACGATGGCAAGAAAACGATCAGCCAAGGGCACTTCTCAGAGCAAGAAACCTTCCAAGCATACCGGCACAGTGACGGGACAGTCGTTCAAGGCCAATCTAAGCAGCAGGTTCAAATATCCAACGCGTGTATGTACACCTTTATGCCTCGATAGCCATTTTCTAACAAAAATGATAGGGCATGTCCACTCTAGAGTCCCTTCCAGCCGAGATCTGGAATCAAATCATGGATAATATCTTTAGATTTGGCCGCAACGAGATTTGTGGACCTGACGGAGACATCATCACACCTCTTTACCAGATCGGAGGCCTAAATTTTGCATCTCAATCCACCAAGTATCGCGTACAGAGCTACATATCTCGCAAATATGGCAATCGGAAACTCAACCTTCTCCGCCTTGTCAGCAGAGATCCAACCCCCTCCAGCACACTGGCATTCGCCGTTGGCATTGGCCTTCTGTTCAACAAGCCATTGAAGCGAGGCACTCGTTTTCTTCCGACCCAATATGCTACCGAGCTCACTCATGTGCTGACAGACACTTTCTTTGATTGGAAGTTGGAATGCACTCGAGTCGTCGGAAAGCCCGCTGCAGGACATCAATCTCGCGCGTTCAAAAAACTCATCAACGGAGCAGAGTGTGTCATTGCGGCCAAATGTCGCACCATTTCTGATTGTGTGCACGAGGCGTGGTTTTCATCCGAATCTTGGAAGGAGATTGAAAAGATGCTGATGGAGAAGAACCTGAACTGGATGGTTGATATGCTTGCTCGAAGGATTAACCGCCGAAATTGATTCTGCATTTCAATGGAAGAACGAATGAAATTTTTGAATACCACGGAGACTTTTGCATCACACCCGTGGAATTGGGGGAATGTATGGCAATCACAGTTCGGGCTTGTGGTTTGGGTGAAAGCAGTGAGCTTCGATCCCATGTAAACTAGTATCTGAGATGCATTTATTATCAATTTGAAGTCGTCTCAGAAATAGCATGAACCGTATCACTAAAACGGATTCAAGCCATCGGAGAAAGACAGCGTCCATTGAATACCTACAGATAATCCTGTGCTTGTTGCTCATATCTCCAGGAGCTTTGAAGACATTCTTCCTCTGTGACTTCCTCACATCTATGGTAGCAATGTGTCAGTCACTGTTCATTGTAAGAATTAGAGCAAACACCTCACGTTACGTGTCGCGGGCCAAGATGTAGATAAGAACGCTGTATACAGTCGAGCTTGAAAGTGGAGAAAGCGGAGAAATGGTGTCACCTTATCTAGTGGAGCTCGGGAGAATCCGTACCATTCGGTTTCTCCCTATCATGACCTGAGCACAAAGATCACAACCTTCGGAGTAAAGACAGAATCGACTTCAAACGAGAAGCGCCACAATGAATCCGAACGATACTGTTCTTATTGTCGGGGCCGGGATCTTCGGTCTCAGCACTGCGTTGCATCTAGCTCGCCGTGGTTACTCCGTCACTGTTTTCGACAGACAACCTTATGATGAAACGAAATACTCTTACTTCAAGGGTGCTGACGCTGCATCGGCTGATATTAACAAGATCGTTCGCTCGGCATATGGTGCCCAGACTGAATACCAAGACCTCTCTATCGAGGCTATCAAGGCCTGGCACGAGTGGAATGAAGAACTTGCCAGCGGTAAGACGGTACCTCCGGGAATGAGCAGTAAAGATCGCGTGTTCGTGCCAAATGGGTGTTTCTCTATGGTCTCAGATGAGGAACTGCCACCATGGGAGGTGGCTTGCATTGAGGGAATGGAAAAAGCCGGGCATCATGACACACAGTTAGCAACCACAAATCCACGACATCGTGAAATCGCCAGCAGCCGTGGCTTATCTGCATACATGGATCCCTTTCAGCAGCAACATAAGAGACGACCACTAGTGGGAGTTCTAGACACAACGGGAGGGATGGCACTCGCCGACAAAGCGTGTCGATTTGCTCTCCATAAAGCACGCTCCTTAGGTGCACGTTTCATCTTCGGGGATTCAGAAGGCCGTCTGGATTCACTCTGCTATGAAGGAAGCAAAGTAACTGGTATTCGCACACGCGATGGTCAAATACATCACGCATCTATGACCATTCTTGCCTGCGGTGGATGGACGCCAGTACTGCTACCGGAACTGGACGGGCTCTGTGAAGCAACTGCCGGCAGTGTGGTGATTATGGAGATTCCGCGTCAATCAACATTATGGGATCGTCTATCTCCCCAGAACTTCCCAACATTCATGTATAATATGCGTGCTGCTGGCTATGGAGGTTTATACGGGTTCCCAAGAACGGAAGAGGGATATTTCAAGATTGGATACCGTGGAACCAAATATACCAACCCAGTACGACACGATGATGGGGTTGAGCGCAGTACCCCTGTGACACGATGGTCACCTGCTGAGCGCAATGGACTAGTTCCGATTGGAGAACCATTTACCGATTTTTCTCAAGCGGCATACCATGTCATTCAGGCCTTCCTTACCGAATATCTACCGGAGTTACGACAGGAAGTCATCCCTATTTCCAAAACACGTCTCTGTTGGTATACGGATACTTTCGACAACCATTTTGTTATTGATCGTGTTCCTGGAAAAGAGGGCCTGATGGTTGCCACTGGGGGCAGTGGCCATGCATTCAAGTATCTCCCGAACATTGGCAATTGGGTCGTGGATATCATGGAGAATGTGGATATGGACCGCACAGCCGTAAAGGCTTGGAAATGGAGAACCTTGGGAAACAAGAAGCCGATCAATGAGCTCATGCGAGGCTCTGAATCGCCGAACGTTCTAAGAGATCTCCCACTGTACAAGGACTTGGACTTGCACAGCCTGGTCTATTCGCCAAACAACGCAAAGATATGAGTAGAAGAGACTTAGCCAATCTTTGAATCATCAAATGCAACCATTAAACCTTGTGAAACTCTGGTCATTGATGAGCACGTGGCTTGGTGCCCCATAAGGTAGTTCAAAGCCACTACATGCTTACTAACCACATCGTCGCCTCGGGACGTTTACTATACAGCATCACATATCAGATATCCAACTCTTGATTGAGCGAAATGCGAAAGCGTATAATTCTCAGTGAACACTATTACGTATCCAGTCAGCAGGCTCCATGGATGTCTCATTCTTGATGCCTTGTACTAGTCTTCCACCAATATGCACTCTATTCCCTACTTTGTCACGTGATAAACCTGAGACAATGTGGCTCGCAAGAATGGGAGAGAATGAAAGGATACAAAATAGATAGAAAAGAGGGTTTGAGATTCGAAAATGAGGAAGGAGTGGGTCATACTCGAAAATAGCGCCTTCTAAATTAGAATATTGGCAGACAAACGAATCCTGTGCAAACCAATCCAACACTACCAACCACACTTTGAGCTCGTCATGTTCTGACCTTGACCTCCATTACCGGTGAGTTTGCATGTCCTTTAGTAAAAAAAGCCCGGATATTCTCAAAGCACTCCCGTTCTGCTTTCCGATAGGCAACATCCGTCAAGCCACCAAGATGCGGTTGAATAACTACCTTGTCGCTCTGGAGAAACCATGAATCTGGAGACGGTTCATTGACAAAGACATCCAGCCCAGCGCGTGCCACCTTGCCGCTCTCCAGAGCAGCGATCAATGCCTTCTCGTCAACAACCGCACCTCTAGAAGTATTAACCAAGAATACGCCATCTTTCATGGCCGCAAACTCGGCTTCACTAATCAGATTTGTTGTGTTTGCATTGAGCGGACAGCTCAGTGAGACAACGTCACTTGCAGCAAGCAAATCATGCAAAGTGTTGCAGTATGTAGCCCCATATCGAGCCTCCTCATCCGCAGACAACTGGTTTCTATTGTGATAGATGATCTTCATATTGAAGCAAGCGGCCTTTTTGGCAATGTACTATAGCGAAATCTGTTAATACATGCTTGCTCCCAAAGATTGAAATCCTTCTCACCTTCCCAATGGCACCCATTCCCACGATTCCCAAAGTGAGGCCGGCAGGATCTCGCGCAGGAACAATCCCACCTCCATTCGGTGATCTCCAGGTTCCATTTCGAGCACTCTTCTCCGCATTGGTCGTATTCCTCAACACAGCCAAAATCAAAAACAAGGCCATATCCGCCGTAGCCTCAGCCACTGCGTTTACGGTATTGCAAAACCAGATCCCCTCGTCTGCCATCCATTGCACATCGAACTCATTGTATCCCGCACTCGCTGATACGATGATCTTGCAGTCCGGGACTAGCGCTTTGAGGAGGTCGTGGTCGAAAGGTTCGTAAGGCGGGGTACCCATGCGAATCAGGAAGGCATCTATGGGGCCGTTGGCGGCGATGTCTTCTGGTAACATCTTCTGCGTCTCGGCACGGTTTGTAGCATGCAATACGGAAAAGTCGAACTCTTTTTGAAATTCGGTGATGTAGTCAGCACCTGCATACTGAGGGTGGCCAAGGGCCACGACCCTCGGTTTTGAGGACATTGTGTATATTGGTCGTTTGGCAAACGTTATTTCTAGAGAGTGTGAGAGTGTACACTGGAGGAGAAATAGAAATAAGAAAATGGGAACCTTTGAAGCTGGAGCGGAATGAGTTGCCAATTTGGAGACTCCACGTCTCGGCTTCTTCCGAGCCTCGTATGAGGGGTCGAGATAACCGCCATATTACCTTGTTGGGCATGAGATTTGCGAATTGATCGGCACTCCCTTTCTACCTTATCTGAATGCTCAAATATTGCATTTTGGCCTTGAATACTCTCAGGTGGGCTTTAAGGATGAGATCATCTGTCTACCGGTTTGTTCTTTGTGCTATCATCTATGCCAACTTATCAGAATCTGAGATATGAGGCTACCCATTGATACTAGATACCAATATTTGCCCACGATAGCGACTTGGACGAAAGTACGTTTCAATAGAAAGAGACTCTTTCAATCAGACCAACTGGTTTGACCGAAGATAAAGTCCTGTTAGTTCAAGATAAGTTGATAAGAGTGATGGCGGTATTCTCCCCGCTCCCCGCACCAGATCATGAACATGAATCAGCATGAGTCTGCAAGAGAAAGTCAATCAGAAAACGCGGTTACTGATTGGGGAACGAACCCCATTGGCCTGTATTCACTGCAATCAGCCCAGATTAAAGGTTCATCTTCTTCCTGCAAAGACTGCAGCGGCCACACTTTGACCCTGGATCGTGGACTGATTCGAGCATGCGATAGTGGGAATGGATTGAACAAATTCCTAGATGCAACCATTGCAAGCGAACAGACCGAGATATGAGGGTTCTTCCCTGTGGATAGCACGTTCTCACCTCCAACATAGAATGCCTCGTCGAGGATCATGCGACTGGGCTCCATCGACCGAGAGACTATACGCAAGATCTCGAAGCCGGGTAGCCTATCTGCTCAGCAACGAAGGAGCACGTCTATGTCTCAGCGCTGCATGTCGAGAACCACAAGCTTTCGGCCCTTCGTCGACGGTTTCCTTTATACATATCGCTAGGGCTAGCATTGATTATCGTTTGGTCATAGGCTTCATCCTGGTAGGGAGGGAGGCGAGCTTCCTGGAAGGTCCAGCTGGAGACCAGCAGGTTCGGTCGAGCTTCCAAGTCTTGGAAACAGCCATGCTGTCCGTTTCAGAATTATTTTGCCTCAATATCCATTCCTTCATGGTCCAATTTCAGATGGATGGAACAAGAGGTCCACAAGGCAAGTCCAATTGGTGATGTCAAAGACGCTGATCCCATGTCGTTATTTGGTTGTTCTTATGATAGGCTCTCCTTGACACTTATTCCAGATGGCTCTGCTATGGGTAATAGCTACAAAGGTTTGCCATCGCTTCACTTGTACTAGGACAGCCCGAGACAGAAACTGCACAAGTCTGTTTTTTCGTTGACCTTTGACCGTATTGGTCCTTTACTCGACATAGATGGGCTACAATCTATTCAAGCCCTTATCTGTTTTGCAGTGTATTCCATTCGATCATACAATGGAACAAACTTCACCAAAGTATATGTACTGGCTTACACATGAGTTGTTGAATGACAGATTCCAAATCTCAAGGTTGATTTATAGGTGGAGTCTACTTTACGGTATCTACAACAAAAGCATTTCAAGACGATGGGCCTGCCTGGATTGTGCTATCTGATGACAAGAAAAGAAATAAACCTCGTAAAGTCCCCTTTCCCGTACACGCTACCACGGCCTGATCCCATCACCTCCATATCGACTTCCTGTTCCGATTCGATTCGCGTCCACCCAAAGCGTGTGCACGTCTCAAGCAACGGTTTTCCAGAAGGGACAGCTTTCAAGAAGAGGTCCCATGATCTTGGTATACAGCCAAGGCATGATTTTCTGCTTCCTTTTTTTTGGGGAATTTTTGGTCATCTCGCAGGAGAAAGAAACAGTCCTGGAAAAAGGAATATCCCCCTTGGAGAAATGCCATGAATGCATGAGAATTGGTCATAAGGATCGTTGGGCATGATGTCCCAGAAACTAACACACACAAACGACACCAAACATGGTTTAGCAAGAAAAAATATGAAAAATAGACCTAAAAAACAGAAGTCTGCAAGAAACGAAACACAGCAAGTTTCTACGACCACGGTACGCCAGGCTTCGCGGATCTGAATCTAACGGAGACAAGAGAAGATGATGCAGAGGCGACAGAGATTAAACTGAGGGGTCGTGCGGGATGGAAAAGGGGGTCATTGGTATTGGGCAGATTGGTTGAGAAAATGCCGATCAAATAGCGTACTTGCGAGTCCATTCGCGGGCTGTCGCCTCGTACCGCGGGCGGTCCGTCTTGTAGACATGTGCGATCTCAGGCACGAGCGGGTCGTCGGGGTTGGGGTCTGTGAGCATCGAGCAGATCGAAAGCAGCACTAAAACTGAATTAGCACATGTTGTCCCATCATCAGGGTATTTCCTTGCTGTCGAACCTTTCGAGATTGTCAGAGCAGGGCTCCATTGGTCACGCAGGATGTCGAGACAAATGCTGCCGTTGGAGTTGATGTTGGGGTGGTAGATGCGGGTGGTGAAGTTGACCTTAGGAGGCTTGAACGGGTAGTCGGTAGGGAACTGGATGTTGAGGAAGAAGACACCTCCAGAGTAAGGTGAGTCACCCTAATTGATAACACTATTAGCATCCATGCGTTTTTGAGGTCGAGTATGATCCCCCGGCGGTGAGGAGGGGCATTCAGCCTCAGCCGTTCCCCTCCGACCATCGTGGTTTACAAGCCAAATCGTTCAAAGGAGTTTCCAACTTACAGGACCCATGATAGTTGCTTGCCAGTGGAACTATAGAGCGAGAAAAAGCATATGTCAGTAATCCGTTATATTCCAACATCTTCGAGATGATCGACAAGGCATTTTCAGCCGTTCAGCCCCGCCACACGATAAGACTTGGGTAATTCAGGGCGGCGATGACCGGGCAAATAATGCGAACGAGCAAGGAAAAGAGGGTCATACCAGATCATCTCCATGAGGGCCAGCGGAACAGGAGGAGGGGGGATCCCTGTGATAACATTAGTTGCTGATCCCGACAGATCTGGCTCAAAGGGACTTACCGTCCGAGGTCAGTGAGTTCCTTGTTAATGCGCTTGAGAGCCATGTCGACGATTGTAGAGTGATGGGGAGAGACTATTAAGGTCAGCGGGAAGAAAATGAGGGGAGCGGACCTCCACGTACGGTTACGTCTTTGTGTGGAAAAGAAGAATGAGAATGAGAAAGAATAAAAGAGGGGAAAAGTGGTGCGGGTGGGCTTGGCTCGGTATTACCAATACACGCCACGATATGACACATCGAGAATATGCCGGGTAATTTTGATCGGGTTACGAGGACCCTCGTAGGGCTGGTTTGGGGCGGGTTTTGTCATTTGTGTATTCAAGTGGCAAAGGGTTGATTGTTAATCTCTCTTTCACTTCCATAAAATATTCCATAATCCTTGTATAAGATCTCGATACTCCTCAATTTTGATGGCTCCTTCGATCCTCGGTATGCAGGAATACGATACCTTGGTAATGAAAACTGCCCCTCGATGATGTCACGTGCGGGTGAGGCGCCCACTGTTGTCTCGATAAGGAAGGTGCCCTGAAGGTGTTTATATGATTACGATCACTCGGACTTCAGTTCATGTATTGCTTTCTATTCCAGTCCCTTTTGAACCATTCGACAAATGTACATTCTTATCTATACAATCTTTTAAACAAAGGCCTGCTTGCCTGTGATGGCCCGACCCAGAATCAAGGCTGTTGACAAAAAGCAATTAGTCTCGGCCCAAAGCATGTCGAATGATTGGGCACTTACCATGAATATCACTCTGACCCTCGTAAGTTTGCACCACAAAAAGGTTGGCTACATGACGCCCGATGTGGTACTCATCGCTGGTGGCATTGCCGCCAAACACTTCTTGCAAACTGTAGCAAGTTAGGATAGACTCAGGTTATGAAGCGCACAAGAAGAAACATACATTCGGGAGTTTTGCAGCGCACGATCACAGTTCTGGCGCTTGATCATCGAGATCATCTCCGGGGTGGCCTTGCCGGCGTCCTTGAGACGAGCCACCTGCACGGCCGCCAACGTGCCGTAAGCAGCATCCGTCGCCGCATCAGCCAGCTTCTTCTGAATGAGCTGGTACTTGGCCAAGGGGTTACCCTTGAACTGCTTGCGCTCAAGACTGTATTCACGTGCACGAGCAAGGCAGTCCTCCAATGCACCCATGCTGCCAAAAGCGATGCCCATACGCGCACTGTTCAAGCATGTGAACGGACCGGTGAGACCCTCAACATCGGGCAACATGTTCTCCACACCAACGGGGCAGTCATCCATGTGGATCATACCCGTGATGGACGCGCGCAGCGCAGTCTTATTCTTAATAGCGGGGGTCTCGTAAGTACCGGGCGGGCATTTGGATCGCTCAACAACAAATCCGCGAATCTTGCCTGTAGACTCGAGCTTAGCCCACACAAGCGCCAGGTCTGCAATGGGCGAGTTGGTGATCCAGGTCTTGCTTCCGGTCAGGAGGTACACGCCCTTCTGGGTAGGGTGCTCGCGCGCAACGGTCTCCATGGAACCGGGATCGGAGCCGTGATTGGGCTCTGTCAGCCCAAAGCAGCCAGAGACTTTGCCCGATGCCAGTCCGGGTAGGAGTCGCTCCTTCATCTCCTCTGTACCAAACTCATAGATACCTGTCATGGCTAGGGAGCTCTGCACCGACATGCCCGACCGATATCCACTGTCAACTCGCTCCACTTCCTTGGTGATCAGACCGGAGGCGACAGTGCTGACGCCAGCGCAGCCGTAGCCATCAATTGAGGCGCCTAGCAGGCCGAGCTCACCCATCTCTTCAAGGATCCGGCGGTCATAGTCCTCGTTGCGGTAGGCCTCTGCGGAACGCCAAATGTTAGATCATGCTATACACCAGGTGTCAGAATTTCCCGGGGTAAACGCACCAAGAATCCGTGGCTGTAATTTATCCTGGCAATACTGTCGTGCAGTTTCCTGGATTGCCAGCTCCTCTGGTGTGAACAGCTCCGATGCGGCAAGGGGATCTTCCCAATTAAACACGGCGGATGATGCATAGCGCCGGCTAGCGGCGGGTCCAGCCTGTAAAGAGCGCGCTGCCGCACGAAGAAGCGAGCGGTTCATCATTTTATGTAAGTGTATAATAAATTCTCAACCAAAATAATAAACTGACAAAGAGAGTGGAGGGGAAGGTATGATATCAAGAAAGAAGTTGCGGGGGAGCTTCCATCAAATATCCACTAGTGACGGCGAACCTCGGCAATTAGTCATAATCACCGAGTAACTTTGGGAAATGGTGTTAGTGTGTAGTCTTGCGAAGGTCACTCGAAAGCACGAATCTAGGCAATGTTACTAGTTAATTACAGTTTGCGATTCGACAGCTTAACCGAGCCACGCTTGTTTCGGCTCGGTGTTATTCGGTCGTTTTGGTTCGGAAGCGCCAAAGTGGACTCGGGCCCGGGCCCGGCATTGGAGTCTAATGCCCATGGGGTAGGTACATCCGCTATGCTGTATGGAGTGGATACGTATCCAAGTGTGATCTCTAATTCTTCTAATGGCTATTTTCACCAGTAAATAATTTATGTACAAGAATAAGTAGTATAACAAGTTGGTATAGACCCATTACGCTGGCATCTGGCTCTGGAGGAAATCAAACACTCCGGTAGGGAAGTAGTCTTCGTCAAATCCCCAAAGATCTGCCATCATAGGATCTATTGATCCTTCAGACAGACCAGATTCAGGCTTGCTCGTTAACGGCTCGAATCCGTTGCTCCGCTCGGCAGACAAAGGCGCCACTCCCAGCAGCGGCGGGGGGTGATTCAGTATGGTATCGCGTTCACCTAATATTTGGGCGCCTGGAATAATGACTGGCTTGAAGAGCGATGTCTCCTGTGGGTTTGGTCCCAAAGATTTCTGGCCACAGTTACGCTTCTCCCACTCTTCCAGTCCAGTGAGCATCTTCCGTAGGCCACGGGCAATGTGGTGGCTCAGATGACGCTCACTAGCCCTCTGGCTGCAGGAAACCATCATCTCTACAATACGTCCGACCAAGACCCGCACATAGCCGATGTCAACGTGCAATCCGGCCGAGGCAATTGAACTATTTTGGCCCTGTCCTCCCGAATTAGGGCCATTAGAACACACCTTGGCCGCTATCTTCAACAGAAACACTGCGGCAAAGGTGATCATGCTGTGGAGATACAACGGAACACCAACCAGAGCCAGTTGGATATCCCGCTCGTCTAAGACAACCTTGAGGGTAGCAATAGCTGACTCAATAGCAATATTGGCGCGCTTCCTGCGCTCCGGTGACATGGCTTTTGAAGAGGTCGAAGAGTGGTAGGCGCGCAAAGCAACCGAATTCAACTGCAGCCGAGAAAAATGGTAGTGCATATAGACAGCTTTGTAAGGATATGCACCAACATGTCGACTCCCAGCTAAATAAGTGGTTAGCAAATATACCTGGAAGGCACAGTGTACACCAACTATGCTTACCAAGACGGGGCAGCCATGCCGACTTCCAATCGCCCAAGTCTATGTCAAATTGGTCGATCTTGGGGAATTCGGTTTCGGGTACTTCGAGATCAACGTCGGGACCAAATGCAAAATAGATACGAGTAAGAATGATAAAAAGGTCAACTTGACTGTGAAGTCGAAGGTCGCCTTGTGATACTGATGCAGACTGTGTGAAAATGTTATGTTGAGTGATACTGGCATCCTCGTGGATTATTGGTGGTCGGCCATATGCGATAGAGAAATGATGCTCGAGCGTCTATCACCTGTTAGGTTTCCAAATGTGATATGCAAGAATCATGGTACGACTTACATATAAGAGGTACCATAAACGAGCCTGTTCCTTGTGCTCTGGAGATCCTTGAATAGCCTTGCGATAGAATTGGTGCAAGTTACGCTCCGTGGCAATCCGCACCGCATAACCAGAGAGTTTCCAGCTAACATCTGCCAGCCAAAATGCCCCGATACACAGAGCACGAATATCGTCCAGGGTATGATGATGCCCCAGCATCGACTCCGATGCTAGTTTCGCAAACTCGGTATAGCAAGTGTCAAATGTACGTTCCTTGGACGGCAGGTGGAGCGCCGTCACAGCCAAAATAGCCGCAGACAGCATGGAAGAAGATTTCCTGGCGGCCGTCAAGTCCTTATGCGCTAGCAAAGCTCCATCCCAAAGGTAGCGGTTGAGCACCTGGTCGAAGTGGTAGAACAATCCCTCCGCTTCTCGAAGATCGACCACACCGCGGGAGATGAAGTCGGTCGCCAAAGCCTGGTCAGGCGCATAATTATGCCCAGGTGAGCCCTCGCGATTCTCGCTCAGTTGTGTCACCTCGTAAAGACTCCCCATCGGGGCTGTCACCAACGAAGTGGCAGAGGTTTCTTCCCGATCCATTGAATATTGTGGCTGGTGCTGCGAGAAAGCATAATTTGAAGAGCTCGACCCCGTGCTTGGACCAGCAGTATTATCAATCGAGATATTCCTGCCATTATGTCTTATCGCATGCCCGATCTCATCTACCGACACAGTCGACTCTTTTCGGCGACTTTTCTTCGAGGGCGTCTCGATCGATCTACCACCGGCTTGGTAGTATGATAGTTCTGGGAGTTGAGCCTTCCTAAGCAAATCCGTCATTGCCAGCTCAATCACATTTTTCCACCTAAGCACCGACAATATGTTAGCATTTCACTTGCTTTAATCCGGCGCGAATGTCGACATTAGCAACGGCGCAGACTTACTCAGCCTCGTCCTCCAGCAATGTCTGCAGGCTCTTGTTGACAACACAATCTAGTCCCATGCGACGACATCGCGAACAATCCGACTCACCTGTCTTCATGTCGCAGCGAACTTTGTGCCGCTTACATTCTGTACATGCACGGATCCGCCGAGAAATCTTCGGAACATGTGCCTGCCGCGAATGATCCTCCGGGGTGAAGCCATCTTGCGGAGAAGCCGATGAAGCATCACCATTGCTCTCAAACTGGATGTGATTCCGCTTCATGCTGTGATGTTGACTCAACCTCTCCGCATGGGCGACTCCGGGGAAGAGAGCGGGGTCGGGGATTCTCGACCGATATAAAGTTGTCGCCTGAGGCATTAGTGGGTCTAGAATCCCGAACCACCGGTCACGTGTTTCTGTCCAGCTTGAGTCACATGACTGGTTGGTCGTTTGCGCTAGTCTTGATTTGGTTTAATTATGATGCGTGGGCGCGTTCACCACCGAACGCGTCTCTTTCGTTTTCTCTTGGAAGTCTCAGAAACCTCTATCTTGAGAAGCGATCCGCGTCCGCCATTTGTTATCTTTGAATAACACCTCAACTCATCAAAATGGGTATTAAACGTCAGTGATTCATATCTATCCAAACTTGACGTATTCGCTGACCAGTATGCTAGACCTATTCCAGGTGATCTCCGAGAATGCCCCCGATGCAATCAAGACGGGCGAGATCAAAAACCATTTCGGCCGCAAGGTCGCAATTGTATGTCAGGAACTCATAGTGCCTTTCTCTTCCACTTTCCAATTATCAGTTGCTAATCAATCGCTTTGTACAGGATGCGTGCGTCATTGACCTCGGCCTGCAAAGCTACCTAAACTAACACTATTGCAGATCTATGAGCATCTACAGTTTCCTGATCGCCGTGCGCTCGGAGGGTCAGCAGCTTATGAATGAGACTGGCGAGACAACATCACACTTGATGGGCATGTTTTACCGAACCCTGCGAATGGTCGACAATGGCATCAAGCCGCTATACGTCTTCGACGGTGCCCCACCCAAGCTGAAGTCCGGCGAGCTGGCAAAACGTGGTGCGCGCAAGGCTGAAGCTCACGAAGCTCACGAGGAAGCCAAGGAGACCGGTACTGCGGAGGATGTGGAGAAGTTTGCGCGACGTGGGGTGCGAGTCACACGCGAGCATAATGCAGAATGTAAGCAGCTTCTGAAGCTGATGGGTATCCCCTATATCGATGCGCCCACTGAAGCTGAAGCCCAATGCGCAACTCTCGCACGTGCGGGCAAGGTCTACGCGGCTGCATCGGAGGATATGGATACTTTATGCTTTGAGTCGCCCATTCTGTTGAGGCACTTGACGTTCAGTGAGCAAAGGAAGGAGCCCATCCAGGAGATTCACTTGGATCGGGCACTGGAGGGCCTGCAGATGGATCGCAGTCAAGTAAGTTTTAATACATGTGACATATCTCGGGATTGCGGCTTATTCAGTGATATTATAGTTCATCGATCTTTGCATTCTGCTTGGTTGCGATTACCTCGAGCCCATTCCCAAAGTTGGACCCTCGACTGCTCTCGCGCTGATCCGTGAACATGGTAGCCTGGAGAAAGTACTGGAGTTCATGCAGAAGGACCCAAAGAAGAAATACGTGGTCCCGGAGGTTTGGCCATATCAAGATGCGCGTGATCTGTTCATCTCTCCGGATGTGCGCGATGCAGACCACCCCGACTGTGATTTCAAGTGGGAGGCTCCAAACGTGGATGGGCTGATTGACTTCCTGGTCACCGACAAGGGCTTCAACGAGGACCGTGTACGTAATGGTGCAGCACGACTGACAAAGAACCTGAAGAGCGCGCAGCAATCACGTCTAGAGGGATTCTTTAAGCCAAGGGAACGCACTGATGACGAGAAGGCCAGTCTCAAGCGGAAGCATGATGAAAAGCTCCAAAAACAAAAGAAGCAGAAGAAGGACGATGCGAAGGCGAAGAAAGACGCGAAGGCCAAGCCGCGTGGTGCAGGCTAAACAAGATCATGGCTGATTATCGCCCGGTCTTGTTTTTCTCTCTTGCATCTCATCTTCTTTTCACGGATGACCATCTCTTGACTCGATTTTCATGATCTTGGCGCTGGCGTTGCATGGCTTTTATTGTTGCGGGGTTCGCATTTTCTGATCTCAACGTGGGGGTGACATCGTTTACTTGGCCTCAGCCATGGCATGAATTAGCATACCATACCCCAAAAAAGAAACAACTTTCATGATAATCAGACTAATCCTGGATTTTTGTGTCTATCGTAGTTTGTAAACAAGACATACTTGGCTGTATGAACCTAGGATCAGGAAATATCGGTCAAGCAAGGGACCCAGTTATTCTCGCCTTATTACTGATCCTCGCTTCCACATGGAGGAAATTACTGCAAATTACCTCTTTTATGAATGATCACACTACTATATACATTTTACACAGCCTTATATTCATGTGGGCTTCGTTGTTTGCTTGAAAGGTGGAGTCCATTCTTGGTGCAGTTGTATAGATTGTCGCGGGATAAGCGAGATGAGACAGATTGGCAGATGAAGACACAACAAGTGATCTCCACCAGGAATGTTGCAACGAGAAAAGAAACAGCCAAAGGATACTTGAGTCAGTGATTTCAACCGATATACATATTTACTTTTTTAAAAAAAGGTCGAGAGAACATAAGATCAAGATCATGTGTTGGGAGTGACTTGATTCGATGCCGCTGTAACATTGGATCGGACCAACTTCTTGATCCCCCCCCCTCAAGTGTTCCGATGGAACCCCTCTAACCTTTGAAGTAAGAAGGAAATGGATATATAATATTTTGAATCCGCCCATTTGACCTATCCATTTCTCATATCATATGCCGGGATAGAGATTTTGTAATGTGGGCAATAGAGTCATGGCCCGGGTCGATGCCTAATCATCCCACCGAACCCGTTAGTCGGATGCGGACCTCGGGGTGGGTGGGCGCATCAGTAGCGATCGGTGGATACCTTGTCAATGGAAATCACTTTATGCTTGTTTTTCATTGGTGGTATTAATTGCCATGGTCAGGGGTTAACGTGTTCATCGCGGGTCTGCAGGAATATATATTAGGCAAACTGAATCGGTACGCATTCCCGAGGCTACATATTGGTCACCCTGCCAGTCTCCCTTTGCACCCTCAGAAATAGTTTAAGGCAAGAATATGAAAAGTGACATCAAAGATAGACATACGATTTTCATCCACATTTATGTCAAAAAAGAGACCTCAACAGCTGCGATAAGAGGTTGGTCGATACGGGTGGGGGTAGAGTTGTGATGGGGTTACAGTATAACGAGGGGCCAAGTTAGGGTTTCCAAAGTACGAAACGGAACGAAACGAAACGAGCCAGAGCAAACAGATAACATGTAGACATGAACTCAAAGTCAAGGAATCATCGAGTCCCAAACGAAACAGTACCATGGACCGCCACAGCACATCCAGACTTGAGCGGGGCGCTGCATGACAACACACCTCGTGACGCTGCAGGTCCCTCCAGCACATCGCAAGCAAGGAGACGAAGCTTAGACAATAAAGTATCCGGTGCATTACGAAGTATATCCAGCTGCGGCATATAGATATCTCAGATGGAACGTGTTCGATGCGGCTTGGGTTCACGCCGTTTTCAGTATATTCTTATTTTCAAGCTCTAGGTTCCAGAAAGGCGCAGGCCAGGACGAAGATCAAATTCCATACCCCAGCTTTGTTCTTTCTAAAAAAGTAAGAGGAGAGGACGATCTCTCCGGTCGCGCTGGAATGTCTAGACAAATCCACTTTCCATCCATGTCCTACAGGCACAGATAGTGTACTGTATCCACTAGACAGAGATTTAGTGCAAAAGGTAGTGCGCAATCTCGACTCGTGTTTGTTGGACTTCATGATCACGAGTAGGTTTCCCAGATCTAGTCCAGTCCCAGGGCTGAGAATGGAACCCGCCATCTGGGGGAATGCGCACAAAGTTAGTAGATGGATAGACGCGTGACCGTCCCAAGACTCCCCAGAGTCGAGTCCCCAAAGGTCAAAGAAAGCGAGTACGCAGAAGTCACTTCATCAGATATAGATTAGATGAGAACATAGCAATCCAGACAAAATTTCGCAATTCCAGTCAATATAAAAAAAAGGACGAAAAAAAAGGAAAAAGGACCAGCAATTTTGGGGGGTGATCTTGTGTCAACACCGGCCGCCTATAAATCACGGATGCCCCGCCGGCCTTTCCCACCCCTTCCGCTGCTGCTTTTCTACTTCTGTTTCTCCTCAACTTCATATTTTCGACGCGTCGGATATTCAAGTCTTTCATCTTCATCTTCTTCTACTCTTACATCTTCCATCAACCTCTCCACATCATGCCTCCCAAGAAAGCTACTGCCACAGCCAAGAAGGCTGCTCCTGCTGCGCACACCTCCTACCGTGGTATGTTTTGTCTGATCTTTAACCACCACAACATCGCGTAAAAATGTTGTGGATATCGCCTGTGTCGCCAACATATGCTGATTCTAATGATATAGATATGATCAAGGATGCCATTGTGAACGTGAGTAGATCACCATGATCTTTCCGTCTTGTTGTGATGGCGGGTCGCGCGCCCGACCGTGACACGTCCAGCCATTGGACATGACCAACCACCACTTCAAAGAGGATCTATGTTTATACCATTCTGTTCATTACTGACTGGACTTTTGGAAAATAGCTCAAAGAGCGCAATGGTTCCAGGTATGTATTTGCGTTTTCCCACCGGCGCGACCATGATTCCTTGGTCGCGTCTTTTCCCTTTGTCCGCTTCGCAACCAGTGAACTAACGGAACTCCCCTCATTTTAGCCGCCAGGCCATCAAGAAGTATGTGTCGGCAAACAACAAGATCACCTTTGCGTCCCAGAGCGCCTTTGATGCCCAGTTCAACAAGGCTATCAAGTCTGGTGTCGAGAAGGGCGAGTTCACCCAGCCCAAGGGTAAGTCTTACTGGTTTGCGCATTTGTGCGCATTCGTATATCCAGCCATAGAACGATCCTCCCCCAATCATGCTTGTTAGCATGTATTTGAGATCGACCTTGCTGTACTTTTGTTCTTGTTATCGCTGACGCGTCGCGCTCCAGGACCCTCCGGACCTCTGAAGCTGGCCAAGAAGGAGGCCAAGCCCGCTGCTAAGCCCGCCGTGAAGCCCGCTGCTAAGGCTACTAAGGCTACCAAGGCTGCTCCCAAGGTTAGTCAAGTATCATTGTCGCTAATATCGTTGTACTCACTCTTAATAGAAGGCTGCCGCCCCCAAGGCCGCTGCTACTAAGAAGGCCGCCCCCAAGAAGACTGCTACCGCTAAGGTCACCAAGACCACTGCTAAGAAGCCTGCTGCCAAGAAGGCTGCTGCTAAGCCCAAGGCCAACTCTGGAAAGGCCCGCAAGACCAAGACCCCCTCCACTGCCGTATGTTCTGTCCCGTTCATCCCGTATCACCGTTGACTAACTAAATCTGTACAGGCTCCCGCAATTGTTGAGCAGCCCAAGATTCTCGGCAAGACCAAGTCTGGCCGGGTTACCAAGACCACTGCGCCGCCGCCAACCAAGGCTCCCGCTAAGAAGCGTGCGGCTAAGAAATAGAGGATGTTTTAGTCGCTTTTGACCCAATGATGCCCTCCCATTTCACGTGCGCTCTTCCCGGGAGGGTCATCAGGGTCCCATTTTGTTTTTCTCTTCCCATGTAATTTCTTTCCCTCGACCCATTGATTTGGCGGTTCGGAATGGGTTTCCTTTGTTCTTGGTTCTGGGATATCTTCGTTATGATGGCTTGGTTTTTCCTTTTTTTATTTTCTTCTGCTTCCACGTCGAAGGGATGGCGTCTTGTGGTGGGTTCTCAATGGGGAAATTGTTTTGTTCATCTGTTCGTCCATATCGGATCTCACGACGTTCGTGGAATTGGAGTCTACTTGATCCGAACTGGGTCTATTTCTTACGGTGTAGAGTGTAAATATCGTGGTAGAGCTGTGGTCTCAAAGGGCCTATCAGTGGGATTAATATGGACGTTAATTAGGGTAATGGTTTCATGACCCCGCAGGTTGAAACGCCGTTGCTGCGGGAATGTTTGTGATGATAAGGCATTTCAACACTGCGCCACCAATGGGCGGAAATCAGAATTAGCGCAGTCGAGCTATTGATAATTAACACGCTATTATCATTATTCTCCGTGCAGATAGGCCACTCTATTCAGCTCCATACACATTTTCATGTTGATTGTCATCAATTACTTGATCATATCCTGTATCTTCTGGGCCAATCTCTCGTCCAGGAACTACATGTACACCAATTAATATCGGAACGGACCGTACTTTTGATTTCATTTAAGTTGACAGGGAAGAGTCTTTGGAGCACATTCAGGAGTACATTAAGGAGTACATTAAGGAGTACATTAAGGAGTACATGGCAGAATCAGGCATCGTCGATATGACTTCATCCACGAGTGGAGCGGGCTATTTTTGGAATGGAGTGAGTATTCAGGGGGGAAATCTAGACACAAAAAACCCTGCGGCTTGCAAATCCTCTAAGCTAATTTCCCTAGTAAACACCCATACTCAGACCTTATATTACCTGTATAATGAGGAGTTTGGGTCAGGGACAATCCCGCCCCCACGCAACTTCGTAGTAAGCATCGTAAGAACATCTGGGCTCACATACGGTGTACGAAGTACGTCAGGATCAGTTCTCCTTGCAGAGGAGAGGGGTTTGGGCCATGATGTGCGCTCAGGCCTTGCTCATATAATCTGCATGAATCTTCAAAGCGAATGACCTTGGAAAATTTCATCGTAGTATACGTGTATGGAGGTTGAGATTTTATACTCGGGGTGTTCGGGTGTTCCCTGATCTAGTACACAGTATTTGTGCAGCTGAATAGTGGAGTCGTACACTAATTTACTACGACACGCAACTTGACGGCAAGTCCCTTTAGTCTTTTTTCGCCCCGACATCGTCCCAATCTCCAATCTTTCCCCTTCCTTTTCCTGTCGGGGAATTATGTTTATCGGTTGAAAATTTCTGCGGGTCGCATTGCGAAAAAAAAAAACGTGAGGAGTCGACAAATCCTAACTCTGAACGACCCTGTCCTCTCTTTCTCCGAACCACCTCAACTCCTCCCAACCCCCCTTCCACTCGTTCAAACCCGCTGGAACAAGGTCCGGTTCTCAACATCCTTGCCCCTCCGCCAAACAGGGTCACTGCCGTCACCTCGGGTTGCCGGTCCACGCAGACCTCACGTCACCCAGTTTCCCTGTGGAAGACCACCAAAAAAGGAACCACCCAGAAAACCATGCCGTCCTTGTCCAACGACTCATACCCAACGGCAACGGCAACAACAACGGCCACAGCAACGGCCACTCACCCTCGCTCGTTCGATTCGCCTCGCAAGTCCCACGATAAAACCTCTGTCGGCAACACCTTCTTGTGGACCAACTGGCCTCACCCACCCACCGGCGACGCGAACCACGATACCCATCAGAATGATCGGCACTTGCTCACAAACCTAAAGAACGGCAGTGCCTATTCCCTGAATGGCCGCTCGAGCATCAGTTCCTATACGCGCGAGATGCCGCACTCCAAGGATGGCAGCATGCACTCGTTAGGCAACGGGTCCACCAGAGATCCCCGGGATGCTGGCCGGCCATCTGCCATGCTTGACCGGAAGTCATCGGACGCTGGACCTGGAGCAGGCTCCACGACAGCATCGATGTCAAGTCAACCGGTCAATGGTACAGCCGCCAACGGCCACCGTTACCCGGTCCAGGGGAAGCCGATGGTCAATGGCGATATCCCACGCCCCTCCGCCGATGAACCCTCTATCTCAGACCGAGCGACCAGCCCCTCGACCTCATTATTACAGATCCCCGCCGAAGACTCAGGCCGTCTCTCCCCCGACCCTGATCGGTTGACCCCGGGCCCGCGACCCAGTCACCGTTACTCCTCGCCTCCTGTACCTGTACCTTTGATGATTGAGAACGCCTCCGCACAAGAATCGCAACAGTCCAGCATGCGACACCGGCACTCACTGCAGGTTCCGCGCACTCCGAGCGTTCGTCGAAATAGCCGAGATCAGAACGAAGAGACTGCCTACAGTAGTGGTCGATTGTCCCCCACAGTGGGCGGAAATCGACGCACATCACTCGGCCTGATTCGCCGGGCCACAAAGTCACAGTCAGACCCGCCTCTAGATGAGACACTCCAGGATGAGGAGGCGGCCCGGTGGGCGGAAGCAATTAAACAAAAACGTGCTTCGCGGCGCCGGCGCGAAGATGACGACGACGAACGAGTCATTGTGGGTACCAAAGTCGACCAGAATCATGTCAACTACGTTACGGCGTACAACATGTTGACTGGAATTCGCTTCACGGTGTCGCGCATCAACGCAAAGATGGACCGGGAACTTACCCCAGCGGACTTTGACGCCAAGCATAAGTTCTCCTTTGATATGTACGTTGAGCATTGAGATCTGGTAATTCATGGGGAGCTTTACTGACCGCGCAACAGTACCGGAAACGAGTTGATTCCGTCGGCCAAGTACGACTTCAAATTCAAAGACTACGCCCCCTGGGTCTTCCGAAGTCTGCGAGCCAAGTTCCGTCTTGATCCTGCCGACTATCTGATGTCCCTCACCAGCAAATATATTCTGTCCGAATTGGGCTCGCCAGGCAAAAGCGGTAGTTTCTTCTACTTCTCGCGCGATTACAAGTATATTATCAAAACCATCCACCACGCCGAACATAAGCTCCTCCGCAAGATCCTGCCAGAGTACTACCGACATGTGGAGAAGAACCCCAATACTCTGATTTCACAGTTTTATGGTTTGCACCGTGTCAAAATGGCATATGGCCGCAAAATTCATTTTGTTGTAATGAACAACTTGTTTCCTCCCCACCGAGATATCCACCAAACATTCGACCTCAAGGGCTCAACAATTGGTCGGGACCTGCAGGAGTCAGATCTCGAGCGAAATCCGCGCGCGACGATGAAGGACTTGAACTGGGTCCGAAGGAATCGCCACCTACAATGTGGACCTGCGAAGCGAGGATTCTTCATTGAGCAGCTGAAACGGGATGTGGAATTGCTCAAAAGGCTCAAGATCATGGATTATTCTTTGCTGGTAGGAATCCATGATGCTGAACGGGGAAACGAAGAGAAGTTGCGAGACAAGACACTTCAAGTCTTCCAGCCTGGTGGTGACCGTGAGGAGGAATCCAGCCCCAATATGCTAATGCGAACACCCTCCAAGTTGGAGAATGAGCGCAAAGCCCGTGAGCTTCGCATGCTGATCAAGCGTGAGCGACCTGTTCCCTTGGATAAGGCAGCTGCGAAAATGCCGGAAGAAATTCTGGACGAGAGGAAGTATCACGTCTTCTATGCCGATGATGGAGGCTTCCGAGCTACTCATGAGAATGGCCAGCCCGGTGAAGAAATTTATTACCTGGGTATCATTGACTGTCTGACACATTACGGAACCGTCAAGAAGTTCGAAAACTTCTTCAAGGGTCTCTCCAATGACCGGACTCAAATCTCCCCTATCCCACCAGAGGGATACGGAGATCGTTTCATTAATTTTGTCAAGGGAATCACCATGTCTAAAGAAGAGGCTGAGCGCCGACGAGAGTCTCAAACCTCAGTCCGCCAATCAGGAGAGAATAGGCAATCACGCTCCTCATCCGTGGAGCGAACCATGCATGTAGCCGAGAAGGAGGCGGCGAAGGATGTATCTGTTACACATCCCCGAACCTTGGCCACTGTTTGGGACCCTGCAGATGCTGCGGGTCCTGGGCCAACCTCGACACTTCCTATTGTGGATGAGGCGGGTGAGGCCAGCAGCGTGGGCGGTCACAGTTCACACAGTCGACATGGTCGTCCTGCAACTGACAAGGAACTTCCTCCCGCCCCAATGGATGGACCTCCAGTCCCTCCCAGCAAAGGAAAGGAAGTTGATCGAGGGGATAGATCGATTGCCAGCCCGCTTCGGCGGTAAACAGTTGTCATCCTTATGTCTGGATTTCCGCATTGACTCTTCCATGGCTTTTCGTCCTTGATCTTGTTTTGTGTTCAGCGAGATATTCCCCTTGTTTCTCGATAGACCATTTGCTTCAACCCCGGCTCCTATGAGTCGGGCGAGGAGCTTTCCATTTTTGTCTTTGGATTCCTCGCACCACCTGCCATGTTTTTTGCTAGAAACTGCTGATGTTCACGAGTGATGTGTGTATATTTGTCTTTCTGTTTGTCGAGTGCCCTTGTCTCGCCTCCAGCTCCATTGCCAGCCTCTCTGCGTTATCTCTGATAATAACGCCATTGTGTTCTCTTTTGAACCGACTCTCTTTTTGTCCCTGCAAGACTTCTCATCTACTTGCAGTTTGCACTACGATCTACAGTGTACCACCACACGACCTCCTTTCGTTGATTGACTTATTCGATCACCTTTCCACATTCTCTCTACCAACCTTGATGATCTCCAAACAATGGTCACCAATGATTTCTTTTTTATCTCCGTCTATTGTGTTCCACCACTTCGCATCACGGTACCAAGCAATCCCCATCTTGGCTCTGTCTATCGACCAGGTCTCCATGATAGGCCCCATCGACCGCCGGCAAAGAAAAAAGAGTATGTACGGCCGGAAAGCGAATTACATGATTGGATTGTCACTCGCACCTCATTAGCGGACTCCATTTCTTCGAACCACTTCCACATCCCTTTCCTATATCTTTTTTTTTTGGGACTCTTGTGTCTCGGTCTTTTTTTCTGCGTCAAATCCATACCCTGTATCAATCACTATACCATTTGTCTTAAATGATGTTGACCGCGTCGTCTCTATCCTATTTGTTTTTCAAGATCCAGACTAGCAGAGCGTCAGCGTGGGAAAGCTTCGATTTCCTTTATTCTTTTTTTGTCTCTCTGACAACCTCTTTTTCTTTTTCCTTTTTCCTTGTTGGACCTTGGTTGTTCAAGTTAATAAATCATAGATCATGAGTAAGGACTTGTTCCTATGTACTACTCGATTTTAGCGTGCCTGGACTCTACTCGACATATAGTCGTGGTGAACGAGAATGCATTGTTTTCTTTTTGAATTTTAAGTTTCTTTAATTTGTCCTAATGTACATAGTAATTAGATAGACAACAAATATCCAAGTGATCGTTTGAAGCCATTGAGCTAGTCGCAGTAGGGACAACAGTGCCGTTGAGTGTATGAGCAAGTAATATAGAAACACCGAGACACGAGTAACAGCAAACTTGATGAAAATGAAATTCAAGTTAATTGGTTCCATAAGGCATAACTATCTGACTGTTGTATTTGAAGATCTCCAGGAAGTAAGCATGGAGAAAAGTAATGAAACGCCAGTCGCCGCCGAAGTCACCCATCCATGAAACAGAAAGGAAAGCAAAAAAAAACGAAGCAAGTGCGAGTCCATCGTCGAGTAGCCCAGATATACTGTCCCCAAGGATATGAATGAGAACGAAGCCCGACAGAGTAAACAAAGGGCCCTGGGTGAAGGGGGAAAAGGATATCAAAGGGGGAGAGATTAAGTGACAAGAAAAGATAGTTCCTTTAGCCATAAGAACGCCGTGGATGAATCTCCATCTCTTCGTAGAGACAAGCTTTTGAGTTCAAGCATCCAGATGTGGATTACAGCAGGGGAAACTAGAAGGATATTGTTCGGTGGGTACATGAAAAAGGGTTCCAGGGTCCACAAGAGTTCAAGATGGAGATCGCACGCAATGAGGATAAACAGTGTCAAACGAGAATAGAGCAAATGAAGTCCACTTTATTCAGACCTTCCTTGAGTGACCTTGGCGGCCTGGATGGCCGTCATCTTCTGCAGCCAGCCCTGGGTAGGCTGGGGCTTCTTGACGGTGCGGAGGTCATCGGTCGAGAAACCGGAGATACGCATATTGTAGTTGCGCTCAAGAACGAGTTGGATGTCACGGATCTCGAGAGTGGAAGATGGGCGCAACTTGGCGAGACGGCAAGCTTGGGTGATCACATCATCAACAAAGTCATCGGCCATCGAGAGTACGAACTAATGAGAGCAGAGTCAGTTGGTTGTTTGTTTTTGTTAGAGTGATTTATCTCACCTCTTCGGCATCAGGAGTCAGTATCTCTCCTTCACCACCACCAGTGACCTGGCGAACGAGGATATCAAGCATTTTCTTGCTCAGAACATGTTGACCCTCACCCTCAAGGACATAGCCAGGGTGCTTTTGAATAGCGGGTTGGCTCATCATACCGCCCATATTGCTATGGTTGGGGCCACCAGTAAGAGAGGGGCGAGAAGGAGGCATGGAGACTGGTTCAGGTGTGGAGACGTTAAGGTTTTTGGGGATGTGCATGTTAATATTACGAGCAGAAGCCTCAGTTGACCGATTGGCAAGGTAGCCTGGTGGGTGAGTTTGTTGATTGGCGGCAGCCTGATTCATGTTTGGCTGCTGCTGCTGTTGATGTGGCTGTTGTTGTTGCTGCTGATTCTGATTCGTATTATAGTTTTGAGCAGCTTGCTGCATCGCTGCTTGATGCGACAGCGGACGAGGTGGCCCTTGGTTAACAGGCTGAGAGCTTGTCGGGGTCGGGGTGGATCCATCTAGATTAGGCGTCTGGCTGAAAGTGACTTGACCTCCTGGTCCCGGAGTCCCCTGCTGCGATGGAGGCTGCTGAGGGCGCTGGGCAGGAGGGGGTGCATTGGATAAAGCAGGAGTGGCACTAGCCGATGAAGGTGCCTGGCCAGGCTGTGAGGCCGACGGTGACATGGCGGTTTGTCCCACTTGATTACGAGCTGCATTCACTGCAGAGTTGATGGTGTGAGGAGCCGGAGTGGGTGCTTGTCCAGGCATGCCACTTACGGCGGCAGCCGCAGCATTGCCTGCTTGAGGGTTGGGTGCCGCTTGAGTTGCCGCAGGGGGGGCAGGAGCGGGCTGAGTTACCGGTGCAGTGGTGCCCTGTCCTGGTTGACTCATCTGGGGATTTTGCTGCGACTGCATCTTGAAACTCTCTTGCTGTTCCTTGAACTTGTTAAGGAAGTCACTACCCTCTCGGAACAGCTTTTCTGCTGCCAGCTGCCGATTCTTAAACTCCTGTACCTCCTCCTGCGACATATTGGCCGACGCTTGGCGTTGCGAGTATTGCTGGCGCAAATCTGCCAACCGCGCGCGTCCAACCTCCTGCTTTTGAAGCGCAATGCCATATCGTAATCGTGCCTCAGGAATCCATGTCTGGACTTGTTCTTGTGTGACGTTCGGCGGGAGGTAAAAGTTGAGGGAGTTGACCTTGGCCTGAATCTGCGGCAGCAGCTGGTTGAGAGTTTGCGGGTTATTAGATTGGGTCCGCTGGACTGGTTGACCCTGTTGACCTTGCTGTGCAGCTACCTGGGCCTGGACCTGGGCCTGAGCCTGAACCTGAGCCTGTTGCTGCTGCTGTTGATGCTGCTGGATCGCTTGCTGACGATTTTGCTGAAACATCCGCATACCCTTCATCAAATTCTGTGACAACTGGGAGAGTTTGATCTGGGCATTCTGGTATTCGTGGCTCTGGGGATCACGCGTGTTCAACTGCTCCCAGAAGCTGCGAACGAGCTGGGTATGCTGGGCTTTCTGGGCTTCGTTCAGGTGTGGTAGCTTCTGCACTTGGTCGGTTCGAATAAGGTTGGAGTGTTGCTGCGCAGCCGGCTGGCCCATGGACTGACCCGCCTGGCCTTGCGACCCGTCCATCTCGAATGCTCGGTGATCGATGATTTCAGGAAGGGATTTGGAGGGGGCGCCCAGGTCGAGCTATGGACGAAAGGAAGACCCGGAAGAACAATTTCCGGACGACAGTATTCAATGCGCCCGAAAAGTGACGCGTGTAGATGGGATGTATGGCACCCTGAAGAGATTGGGATGGCAGGTGGACCGTGGGATGGTGAGCCTTGGAGTGAAGTCGGCGGTAAGTCTTGGCAACCGTCTACAGCGTAGAGGACATGGAATATCGGCGTTGAACCGTGTAACGTTAATACAATGATCACGGGAATCCGGACTTTCTATTTTGAACCATGACTTTTTTTTTTCTAATGGTGTCGGAATCTGACATTCAAGGAATTCATTAGCCTTTGCCCAGGTAGATTATAGGCCTGGGGCATCCACGGCTACCGCAGGCAGTAATGATGACCATTGCGGGTCTGGAGATTTCTATACAGAGGATCTTACGGATCCATGAATCCAATTGACTAGCCAGATTGTCTGGTATGTATGTGCCTATTAAACGGTGGTTGATATATGGCCAGTGTAGAAAATTGCCCAATCGAGAGGTGCAAGGTCTCGAACTAGCACACAAGAGCATATGAAAGAGCTTTGATTGTACCAAGCAAGACTTCCATACTAGAGTACTAGAGTAAATGGAGAAAGAGGAGGGAGGTGGAAAGACAGAGATGAGGGCATGAAGACACTGCCCGGGTATCATAAGCTCTAATAGGTATGACTGTTATCCACAAAGCCCTGTAAGTTCATATATGCATCATCGAGTGTCATCAAGGGGTAGGTATCATCACAAAGTCCACGTCGCAAACTGAAAATTGTTGGGCCAAGCCTGTCCCCGAGTAGAGTAACCATGCTTCATGGCATGCCACCTAGAATAAACTCATGGGAGGGGTCGGCTTTCAATGCGAAGGGATGCATGTTTCCACTCGCGCATAATATCCCACTCTTCAAAATAAGACTGGTACCGCAAAGCTCGTAGTCACCAAGGCATAGATGACCAAGCAAAAAGGTCATGCGTCCTGGAGCATGAATCACACGTCGCTAAGCCCTGCTTCTTTGTAGAAATGGTATGGCAACCGGACCCATCTCAACTCATCAAGGCGTTGCTCTCGAGTTTGCAGCAAACTTGAATCCAATATGTTTCATAAAGTACAATCAGATATTCTGATTTCAGCCCATAAGACCACCGAGATCTCGCTCCATACCGGTGACTCGCTCCTCCAGAGCTCGCTTCCTTCGCTCCAAGTCCCTGATCTCGGCCAGCTCTTGCTCAATGTCCTCGTCCGTGACATCGGGTACTGGCTGTGTTAAAGATGCGGGAGCAAAGTCATCCTCATCATCGTAAGAAGAGCGCATCTGCTCCAATTCTGCGGTATTTGTGGCAACGCGGCCTTCTAAATGGGCCACGGACTCGGCAATCATCTCATGGCGGTAGCGCAAGTTGGCAATTTTTTCCTGTGCTCCCGGAACAGGGCTAATGATCTGATTAGCATGTATCAGGGTTTAAAAAGTCTTCGGCATGGACTGACTAGACATTGCATAGAATCTCCGCGCCGCGTAGTAGGACTTCAATGTTTACTTCCCCCCGAGGCCCCCGAGTGGATGTGCCTGTAGACCGTTTGATTTCGTCCATCATGTCGGATCCTAGTACACGCGCCACTGCCGATTGGCTGCGATTATTCCGCGCGGAGTAGATTCGAGTGGCCATGGATTCATTGTCGGACTCGGCGGGAAAGGTCGTCCCGCGTCGGGTGGCACGTCGTGACCCATGTGCTTTAGTGGATGGATCCACTTGAAAGAGGGCTCTTTCGTGGGCTTCGGTGTCCCGGATCAAAGCGGTAATATCATGAGAGCCCAGCAACGCGTTTGTGAAGGTGCGGGGCGCTGGAAACCTGGGGGAGCTAATTAGTAAAGCGCAATTTCAATATGAGATAAAGACCAACGGTAGTTCAGCAATCGCACTTGAAGAGAGTGCAATCTGTTCTAGGTGGGAATCGAGAAGCGGCATGGTTGTGATATAATGGCGTGAGTGGGTGTAGGTGTGTGTTGTATAGAGAGCGAAGTTCTGTACTGATTGTTTTGGGAAGATCCATAGTTAAAGCACAGCTACCGATTAACACCTCAGGCAGCAAATTGCAAAGCCACCCGACAATATTAATTGAAAAATTTAGTATTAGAAAAGTAAGTACTCTTCATTCTTAGCAATATTTCCCCCTTCTGTTCACTTCTTGGAGTATATGTTTTGATTTACTCCCGATCAAATAATCTGCTGGAGGCCCGGATTCTGCATGATTCTTGCTTAGGAGTCTGGCGCCGTAAGCTCCCCCCTGACTAAGCACGCCTCTGGTCTTGCGCCCGTCCTCGTCTCTTGACATCACATCCCCCATCCACCTCATCCATTTGTCGCTCTGTTGTTTCCCCCATCGTTCCACGACTTATTTGTTGCTCATTGGTCTTCCATTAGTTCCTTTGCATCCTATCTCTATCTAGTGACATTCTACCGCCCTTCTCCTTACCTCTCTTAGCTTGGGTACTGCTCAGCTGAGCTCGACAGCTTGGGAAAGATGCCGGCCGAAAGGCGTTCTCTTCGATCAAACAACAAATCTGACGCTTCTTCATCTGCTAACGGTGAAAAGGCACACTCGAACTCCCAGAGCTCGAGTGCTAAAGACAAGGCCGCGCCGACTACCCGCGCCGCCGCCAACAAGGCCAAAGCAGCCCCGGCTAAGAAAGGCGCCGCCAAGGGCGCGAACAACGGAATGGAAGAGAATGACCAGTCGCACGCCAACGGATCCAAGTCGACCGACAATGGTGTGAATGGTTCTGAGGATGTTGAGATGGGAGAGGATACGGCAGGTGCGCCTAAATCCTCAATCAACACCCGCAAGGACCGGAATGGTGACGAGAAGATGACTGTTGTAGTGCCCCCAACCAAGGGTTCCAGATCATCCAACAAGGCAGGACAGGACGAGGACGTGACGATGGAGGGCTCGGAAGATGACGATGCTGAGAAGACCGAGCCCGAGGTCGACCCAACTACCAAAGCCATCCAAGGTAGATGCCATCCCATCCTGACTCAAAAGACCCCATGGCTAATGACACCACCCTTCCTTTCGATGACAGACATCAAGACCAACTTCACCCTGCTCGATCGAGCCGTAGCCCACTTCGATCCCCGATTCACCCTACGTGTCCTACGCTCCATATCGTCGATGCGGAAATACATCACCCCGGAGGTCCTCGCCGAAGTGATCGTGGATACATACCCGGAATCCAGTGAGACGGCATCATTCTTGCTGGAGGCCATTGGCCAGGCTGGTGCTTTTGAGGGTGTCCAGGAAGCTTCAAAGATGGAGGTGGACTCTGAGAAGAATAAGACAGTCCCGAAGGAGATTCTCCCCGAGGTGGACGCGTACTTGTCTATTCTGGTACAGATTTATCTCTTCGACCAGCGACAAATCCAGAAGGGTGCCGAGTTCTCGACCAGCCTGATTGAACGCCTTCGGACTTTGAATCGCCGCACCCTGGATTCTCTCGCCGCTCGTGTGTACTTTTACTATTCTCTATTCTTTGAGCAGATCGCTCCGCTCCCCCCATCTCCCGCAGCTGCCGTCACCACTATTCGGCAAACATTGTTGACAGCTCTGCGGACATCTGTTCTCCGGAAGGATGTGGACACGCAGGCTACCGTCATGACTCTGCTGCTCCGCAACTACCTGTCAACTTCCCATATCACCCAGGCAGATCTCTTGATCTCGCATAACCGATTCCCCGCCGCTGCTTCCAACAACCAGATTGCCCGGTATCTATACTACCTCGGCCGTATCCGTGCCATTCAGCTGCAGTACACCGAGGCCCACAGCCATCTGATCGGTGCCACCCGCAAGTCTCCTACCAGCCATAGTGCCCGTGGATTCTACCAGGCCTCCCACAAGCTTCTCGTTGTTGTGGAACTTTTGATGGGTGATATCCCGGATCGGTCTGTCTTCCGTCAGCCCGCCCTTGAGAAGGCCATGCACCCATACTTGCTGCTCGCGCAGGCTGTCAGTGTTGGAGACTTAGATGGCTTCTTGAATATCGTCAACACTCACAGTTCCACCTTCCGGAAGGACGGTACCTACACTTTGATCCTTCGTTTGCGGCAGAACGTTATCAAGACCGGTATTCGTATGATGTCCTTGTCTTACTCGCGCATTTCCCTACGGGATATCTGTCTCCGTCTGGGTCTTGATAGTGAGGAGTCAGCTGAATACATTGTGGCCAAGGCCATCCGTGATGGCGTCATCGAGGCTACATTGGACCACGAGCACGGCTTCATGAAGAGCAAGGAGGTCGGTGACATTTACGCTACCCGGGAACCTGGCGAGGCGTTCCACGAGCGCATTCGCGCCTGTCTTACCCTTCATGATGAAAGTGTCAAGGTAAATATACCCTTTTGTGATCCTTCTAGATCTGTTCTAATCACGTTTCTTCTTCCTAGGCTATGCGCTTCCCCATGAACCAGCATCGCTTGGAGCTGAAGAGTGCGCAAGAGGCACGAGAGCGAGAGCGTGAGTTGGCCAAGGAGATCCAGGAAGGAGACATGGATGATGAGGATGCTGGCGGTGACTTCGATGCCATCTAAGTACGGTGGATCCTCGTAATTGATACAGCATTTCTTCCGCACTGGCCCCCCATCTACATGGGTTCTACCTCGTAGCGGCCTTCTTCAACTTATGTGTTAATTGTGTGCGATTTCGCTTTTTTCTTTCTCTCTTTGTGGTGGATGTGTACGAAGGGGAATGTGCAGGACTAAGATGGCCGGCGCAATCTCCTGTGTCTCTTATACTGGAATGATTCTCTTGCATAAGATTCTGGGTCTGCCCTAGACAAAGAGGCTCCTTGTGTGTAGAGTATATGCGTAAAATCATATGAGAAACCTACATTCATGATCAGGTTGAGCTTTATTTAGTTTGGTACCCTTGAGTTGCTGCGTAATGTAGAGTCGGGATGAGAGGAACTGGTACGGAGTACACCACGAGATGGTCCGTGCCGGCCCGAGAGCTCGAAATCTTCCCGCAAGATTATTCCCTGCGTAATCTTGTACACCTCTCCCCGAACCTCCGCAGCATTGACACTCGGTTTGTTTTCACATGTCCTGGACTTGATCTCATCACCACAAAAAGTTTCAGAGCCCTGCATTGAGCATGCGAGCTCGCACCGTTTCGGCCACCGGGCTGATTCTCACGCGACCGTCGTCGACCTCCGTGTGCTCCCAATGCCTTCGTGAAGACCTCCACTCATCCTACACCTTTATTCAATCCCGAAAATACCACCCGACCCGTCGGAATAATGCTTCCCCATTCGGTGCCGCCGTGTCAGCCGCCCAGGCCATCCTCAAGGGCATGCCAAAGGGACCTCAGGGCGTCTCAGTCGACCCGTTACGCATGGTTGGCAAGGAATTGAAGTTTCTCAGCAAGAACATCCGCCAATTGCTGGGGTCAGGCCATCCAGCCTTAGATAAGGTCGCTAAATACTATACACACAGCGAGGGCAAGCACATGCGGCCGATGCTGGTCCTGCTCATGTCTCAGGCGACAGCGTTGGACCCTCGGAAGCAAACGAATCCTGCCAACCCAAGCCCTGTCGATATCCCGCTTAGCTCGCTATCAATCCTCGACGATTCAAACCCAAACATTAATCCACTCGTATCCCGAAATGCCGAGAGCGAGTACAGCATTGCTGGTGACGACAACATTCTCCCATCACAGCGCCGTCTAGCTGAGATCACTGAACTCATTCATACTGCCTCCCTCCTTCACGACGATGTCATCGATAACGCCGTGACCCGTCGCGCCAACAGCTCGGCCAACTTAGCCTTCGGGAACAAGATGGCGGTGCTGGCAGGTGATTTCTTGCTCGGTCGCGCCTCCGTGGCTTTGGCCCGGCTGCGCGACCCAGAAGTCACCGAGCTGATGGCCACTGTGATCGCTAACCTGGTGGAGGGCGAATTTATGCAGCTGAAGAACACCGCCCAGGATGAGGCCAACCCGCAATACACCGATGAGACCCTGTCATACTACCTGCAAAAGACTTATCTGAAGACTGCCAGTCTGATCAGCAAGTCGTGTCGCTCTGCTGCCGTTCTAGGCCGCAGTGCGCCCGAGGTTATCGAGGCCTCCTATGCGTATGGTCGCAACCTGGGCCTGGCGTTCCAGCTGGTGGATGACATGCTGGATTATACCGTCACTGAGGCTGAACTGGGCAAGGCCTCCGGAGCTGATTTGGAGCTGGGTTTGGCTACTGCGCCGCTTTTGTTTGCCTGGAAGAGCAACCCTGAACTCGGACCGTTGGTTGGCCGCAAGTTCCGCGAGGAAGGCGATGTGCAGCGGGTGAGTGCTGTGTCCGTAAGACTAATTCTGTGCTCGATGCTAATTATGTACAACTAGGCCCGTGAAATTGTCTACCGCAGTGATGGTGTAGAGCAAACGCGTCGCTTGGCCCAAGAATACGCCGATAAGGCCGTTGAGGCCATCAGCGACTTCCCCGACTGTGAGGCCAAGACCGGTCTGATCGATATGTGTGACAAAACCATGCGGCGGCGCAAGTAAGTGAAAGTCCACTGGAGGATTGTACTCTTTTTTGTAAACATATATATTTCTTTGATCTTTTCCCCTCTTTTCTTTCGAGCTTTCTCGAGAGTACATGTATACATATCTTAGAATGCGCTGGTTCTAGAGCAAGGACTTGGGACTATTTTGGCTTGAATGTGCATGATATAGGGAGTTGATCTCTAGAATAACGCAAATCATGGAGTTCCATTTTTTCATCATCTGGTGAATATGAGTAGTTGTAGACTTGTCTTTCCGGGGCCGTTCCTGACAGCTGGTCGGATCCTGCGGGGCACGGATTTGGTAACCAGCACTTCCGTCATATGTGGAAGCTACAACTCCACTTCTCATCTACTCTGCTCTTCCCAAAATTTCCCCCATCGCACTCGTTTTGATTTTATACCTTGGAGCCGGTCTCTCATTGTTTTTTTAGCAAGCTCGACTTTTTGCAGTCTCTCATTCTCCCACCCCTCGAATTATGGAGATCTCAGCCTGTCCGCATTGATCGACCTTCCCTATGGGTTCGCTCGGCAGCTTCCTCATCGTTTACGTGCTCGGGGGACTCACCTTCGTCCCGTTGGTCCTGTCATTGGCCCTGCTTTTCGCCTACTTGACCCTTCCGGATGCGCCGCTGTCGCAGCAGGCAAGTGCCCAAGCTTCCGATGCGGTCCGTCGGTCTGCCGACGATGAGTATAGCTTGAAGTCCGGGACAGATCAGCTGGCGGAGGAGTTCCACCGAACGCACGACTCGGATGTTGCTGCGGGGTATTTCGCTGTTTGTCGCGAATATGTGCCTGGGGGTGTCAATGGAAAACCACCGGAGAGAACGACGCCGGCTGGAGAGGTTGTTGCTGCCGAAAGCCCTAGCGTTTATCAGTCCATGTATCGCAGTTTGTTTGATCGGAAGCAGGCACCTAGTATTGAGCCCGTGAAGTCGAATGGGAAGAACACCAAGCGAGCACGGAATGTCTTTTACATCGTTCTTCGGTATGCCTTCAACCATATCAATGATGACTTACTAATGGATATGCTGACTTCGGGCTCTGGTAACTAGGCATGGCCACCTAATGCTTTATGATGACGCAAACCAGGTCGAGGTTCGATACGTGATTTCTCTTGCTCATCATGCTGTGTCTATCTTTGGTGGCGAAGGGGA
Organism: Penicillium tannophilum; assembly: GCA_028829675.1. Lineage (NCBI taxonomy): Eukaryota > Fungi > Ascomycota > Eurotiomycetes > Eurotiales > Aspergillaceae > Penicillium > Penicillium tannophilum. Next base: position 2,305,294 of record JAQKAK010000003.1, on the reverse strand, counting down.
GATCCCTGAGGGTGAGCTATGGATCAAGAGGAACGCCATTTGTCTCTCGCGGCGACTGGATTCGCTTGGGGACCTGGGTGGACCGACACCACCATTCTATCTCTTCTCGGAAAACCTGTCTGAGAAAGAGGATTTCTATTTTGCCATGCTCCAAAATCAGTCCAAGATGCGAGATTCTGCGGATCGTCCGCCCAAACATCAAGAGTTTGATGTTAAACATATTGTTACTCTGGTCCAACGCCTGCATTCGTCTGAAGAACAGTTGCAAACCAGATGGATCAATGCATTCTTAGGTCGGTTGTTTTTGGCTCTTTACCGGACTCCCGAGGTGGAGGAATTCCTACGGAGCAAAATTACGAAGAAAATCTCTCGTGTGAACAAGCCCAACTTTATCAGCAAGATTGGCTTGCAGAGGATTGATATGGGCGAAGGGGCCCCGTTTATCACCAACCCTCGGCTGAAGGATTTGACTGCCGATGGTAACTGCTGCATTGAGGCGGATATTCAATATACAGGCAATTTCCGCGTCGAAATCTCAGCTACCGTGCGCATTGATCTGGGTCCTCGATTCAAGGCTAGGGAAGTTGATGTTGTGCTGGCAGTTGTGCTCAAGAAATTAGAGGGTCATCTTTTAGTCCGCTTCAAACCTCCACCGAGCAATCGTTTTTGGATGTCTTTTGAAACAATGCCGCAGATGTCGATGGACATACAGCCCATCGTCAGCTCAAAACAGATCACCTTCAGCCCTATTTTGCGTACCATCGAAAGCAAAATCCGTGAAGTGATGGCAGAGAGCATTGTTCTGCCATTTTGGGATGATGTTCCCTTCCTGAACACCATGGGACAGAGTTTCCGCGGGGGTATATGGCAACGAGACGTGCCTGATCACAGTGACGAGGCAGAGATTCCTGATGAATCTGGTGATGCCCCAGCAAATTCAAAGACTGGTCACACTAATTCTGTTGAGGTCTTGAAGTCCAAGGATGATCGGACGATGAGCATGCCCGCTCTTCCCGAGTCTGGCTCGCCGAAGGTGAAATCACGAAAGGGTTCGAAGTTGCCGTCGTCATCCTCGGACACAAACACCAAGACATCGACAGCAACATCTACGGGCATTGAAAGACCTGATACTAGCCCCTTGCCTCGTGCCATTCGATCTCAGACCTTTTCCCATGCAGCAGATCCCGTGGTGACGGCAGACAATGCCAATTTCAATAAAGCCACATCCGACACCAAGGGTGACGAGAAGAGCAGCGCAACCAGTGCTATGATTGAAATCTCAAGTCGCTCTCCGCCTGCTTCTCCGCAACGAACACCAAGCGGTTCGCCACCTACCAGTGGTCTCATGATTCCCGAGAGTGCAGTTCACAGCCGCGGATCCTCAATTGCAGAATCTCTTGAGGGCCTAAACTTCTCCAATGACCATGTCAACCACTTCTCTCGCTTCGAGGGCAACCCTATTTCCAGCACACGCAGCTCTCGAGGCAGCTCTACTACCTCTCTTGCCAACGAGAAGCCGCGTCGTAGCACCATAGAGAATCTCACCAAGTCAATAACAAATACCTTTGAGGATAAAGCTGGCACCATCAATATCGGAACGACTGCGGCCGCCGCAAAGAAATGGAGCTGGGGTGTGTTTGGCAAAGGCGAGTCGAATGCTCACCAGGACACAACCCGGTCTCCCGTAGGTACTCCGGAACAGCCTATTGGACGGGGGCATCCCCATCCTCCACCTGGTGCCCCCTTGCCTCGCCCGGACAGATTTGCCCTGAAGAGAAACTCCACGTCAGGTACCCTCCCCAAGCGGAAGCCTGTAGCACCATTTCGCTCACCTGGAAGGCCAAGTACGGGAACTTCCCGACCTGTACAGCCACCGCCCTTGCCTCGCAGGAAACCCATCCCCCCTAGCATGCACTCTGAAGGCGTGGACGAGTTGCTCGTGGTCCAAGCACCTCATGATTCTGCACCAAACAGCCCGGTCGTGGGTGAGCTGAATTTGGATGAGGATTCAACTCTCACAAGCCTCCATCCGAGCCAGAATTCGTCTAGCACAAATCTAGCTGAGACAGAGCTTCATTGGGAAGACGAGGACGGACAAGAAACTCGGTCCGTCCGGTCCATTGACCAGACCAGCTCGCCGCCGACAGAAAGCCAAGACGCAGCCCTTTTCTCAGGACGAGTTGAAGCTTCATCGGCGTAGATGACTGTACTTTTTATGATGGCCGGTGTATCTGATAGGAAGCCAATGCGAACAGAAATCAATATGTGTGATTCGGGCTTTTATGTTGTTTTTCCCCCTTCAGTTGCGCGGCGCCAAGGAGACATCTTATTTCTTTTGGGTTTGCGGGGTGTCTGCAGGACAGAGGCTCCTACTGGATCTTCCAAAGTTATCAAAGTATATAGAAATTGAAAGGAATGGTTTGTCGCTGTAGTGGCGACCTTCGTAAGCAATGGAACCACTCCTATTCCGCAAATTTTATGTTCAAAGAAAAGCTAATTGTAGAGAATGATTACCTGCCTACTACCAAGCTATCATCTGAATCACTGCTGCCTGGGGTTAGACTATGTGTATGTACGCGTGTTGTATACTTCTGTAGTTCGATGGCAAGGGGGGCTTAGGCGCCAAGACTGACAGGCGCCAGCTTTCCCCAACGTCATTGCGCTCCACGTGCGGAACCCCGAACTTCTTCTCTTTATCAGACTTCCCCCGGCGCATCCTACCTGACGGACTCGGGATCTGCCGATCAGCTCGTCTCTTTCCTGATCCCCCTGAACCTGCGTTGCATCTCCGCTCAAGATGAGTCGGTAAGCGGGACCCGGTGTCCTCGCGACATCCCCCCTCCCCTGCCCCTCGAAGAGCTCGCAAATAACTCCAATCGCATAGGACGGAGGCCGACCTGGCCATTAATATTCGAAAGGCCACCAGCATTGGTATGTGCTCTATCCCCGTGGGCGTCATGTGGAAAGTTGGCGGCTACCGCCGGAAAGGAGGTGCCCAGAGGCTAACGATTGTTTGTTGCGACAGAGGAAACTGCGCCGAAACGTATGTCCTGATCCATGCGAAGAACCGGATAATTCTCGATTGATTCCCCTGTTCGACCCCACTGACGTTTCCCGGTCATTGTGTAGGAAAACATGTGCGGAGTTGTATTGTGTACACGTGGGACCACAAGTCGTCAGCGGCCTTTTGGGCAGGCATGAAAGTGTATGTGGGATTGTTGTAATCTAGGGAACTCTGACTATGAAGCATTCGTTGGTGCATTTGGCTAATGTTATTCTACCTGCGCCATAGTCAGCCTGTTCTCGCCGACGAGGTCCAGACGTTTAAGGCTCTCATTACCATCCACAAGGTTCTCCAAGAAGGCCATCCCATTGTTGTGCGAGAGGCACAGCAACATGCCAATTGGATCGATAGTTTGATGCGAGGGGTTGGAGGTGACGGTGTTCGAGGTATGGCATGGGACAAGACCGGAGCAATTGACCGCTGCTTTAGTACTGACGAGCTTGGATAGGATACGCTCCGTTGATTCGCGAATACGTCTTTTTCCTCGAGTCGAAGCTGAATTTCCACCGCAACCACCCCGAATTCAATGGTAGGTCGTTTTGCGTGGAGTGAATCAGTAAATTCCAGGACGGACGATTGTCTAACGGATTCAGGCCTGTTCGAATACGAGGAGTACATTAGTTTGAAGACAATCAATGATCCGAATGAAGGGTGCGCACGGATACCTGTCCTGAGTCTGGCAGCAACTGCTAACTCATCTGCAGCTACGAGACCATTACCGATCTCATGACCTTGCAAGACCAGATCGATTCTTTCCAGAAACTCATCTTCTCCAACTTCCAGTCGGGAACAAATAATGAGTGCCGTATCTCTGCGCTGGTGGGTCTCGTGCAGGAGAGTTATGGTATTTACAAGTTCATTACGAGCATGTTGAGAGCCATGCACACAAGTATGTTCCAAATCCATTGCTATGCTGTAGATTCAAGTTGACTGACTGATGTACCTTTTAAAGCAACTGGAGATGACGAGGCTCTCGAGCCACTCCGCGGTCGTTATGATTCCCAGCACTATCGTCTCGTTCGGTTCTACTATGAATGTTCCAACTTGCGCTACCTCACTAGTCTGATCACCATTCCCAAATTGCCTCAGGATCCCCCCAACCTTCTTGGAGAGGACGATCGCCCTGCTCTCCCCCGACGACCGGCGAAGGAGGTCGAAGCGCAACCCTCGCCCCCACCCAAGGTGGCTGCCGAGCCAGAGCCCATCAATGATTTCTGGACGAACGAGGCCAAGCGCCAACAAGAAGAGTATGAGGCGGAACAAGCGCGTCTCCAGCAACAGTGGGAGCAGCAGCAGCGGGAGCAGATGCGTGCTCAACAGGAGGCCCAGGCGAACTTTGAGGCGGAGCAGGCGCGGCAACTTCGAGCCCAGCAGGAAGCACAGGAGCAGCTTCTCAGGGACCAGTTTTCCACACACACTCAGGGCCGTTTGGCCGAGCTGGAACAAGAGAACCTGAACGCTCGTGCTCAGTACGAGCGGGACCAGTTGATGCTGCAGCAGTACGATCGCCGTGTGAAAGACTTGGAGGGACAGATGAATCAATTGAACTCCAACCTCAACTTACAGAGTGCCTCCAAGGACGAGCAGATCCGCGCTCTACAGGAGCAAGTGAACACTTGGCGGTCAAAGTATGAGGCTTTGGCCAAGCTCTATTCGCAGTTGCGACAGGAGCATCTGGATCTCCTGCAGACTACCAAGAGCCTTAAACTCAAGGCAGCATCAGCGCAGGAAGCCATTGAGCGCCGCGAGAAGTTAGAGCGCGAGCTTAAGACCAAGAACCTGGAGCTTGCTGATATGATCCGTGAGCGTGATCGTGCCTTGCACGATCGGGATCGTCTGACTGGTACCAACAAGGATGAGTTGGAGAAGGTAAAGCGGGAGCTTCGCATGGCGCTCGAACGAGCCGAGAATGCCGAGCGATCAAAGGGCACGGAGATCTCCACTATGCTGTCCAAGTATAACCGTGAGATGGCCGATTTGGAAGAGGCTCTTAGAGTGAGGTTTTGCCCCGTGTAATGTTTCGATTCTTGTACTAACAGTCATAGAACAAAACTCGGGCCCTTGAAGATGTCTCCAACCGTAAGTCGGAATGGGATGGAGACCACGAATTGTCTCTTCGTGAGAAGGACGAGGAGATCGAGGTCTACAAGTCTGGCATGGAGCAAGCTCTGATGGAGTTGGAGGAACTCCGGCTGGTAAGAGCAACCCTTGACTCGTCTTGAAGTCTTTATGCTAACCTGCCCTCTTATGCAGAACCAAGGTGATACCGATCATGCTCTGGACAGCCAGATTGACACAGTTCTCCACGGCACCGTGGCCAAGATCAACGACATCATTGATTCTGTGCTACAGGCCGGTGTGCAGCGTGTGGATGACTCGCTGTACGAGCTTGACTCATCCATGCAAGCCGGTAATCAGAACGCGTCGCCACCTTATGTGCTTTCGCAGATTGAGAAGGCCTCTGCGTCGGCCACCGAGTTCTCCACTGCATTCAACAACTTTATTGCAGACGGCCCTAACAGCCCTCATGCTGAAATTATTCGCACTGTATCTGTCTTTTCCGGATCTGTTGCTGACACACTAAGCAACACAAAGGGATTGTCCCGCTTCGCCAACGACGACAAGAGCTCTGACCAGCTATTTAACGCAGCCCGCAAATCGGCCCAGGCCACTGTGCGCTTCTTCCGTGGTCTACAGTCCTTCCGCCTGGAGGGCATGGAGCCACTGCAGAAGACTGATGTTGTCATTAACAACAATCTGGAAGTGCAGCGAGATCTCCAGTCGCTATCGAAGCTGGTTGAATCCTTCTCACCCAAGAGCAGCAAGATCAGCACCAACGGCGATTTGGGAGATCTTGTAGACCAGGAGCTGAACCGGGCAGCGGATGCTATTGAAGCTGCTGCCCAGCGTCTTGCGAAGTTGAAGAACAAGCCCCGTGATGGCTACTCGACTTACGAGCTACGCATCAACGATGCAATTTTGGCGGCTGCAATTGCCGTGACCAATGCCATCGCCGAGCTGATCAAGGCTGCTACTGAGACGCAACAGGAGATTGTGCGTGAGGGCCGTGGAAGCTCGTCCCGCACAGCTTTCTACAAGAAGAACAATCGCTGGACCGAGGGTCTCATCTCTGCAGCCAAGGCAGTTGCCGGTTCTACTAACACCCTGATCGAAACCGCCGATGGTGTTATCTCGGGCCGTAACTCTCCTGAGCAGCTTATCGTTGCCTCCAACGACGTTGCTGCAAGCACCGCCCAGCTGGTGGCTGCCAGTCGTGTCAAGGCTACCTTTATGAGCAAGACCCAGGACCGACTGGAGACAGCCAGCAAGGCCGTGGGGGCTGCATGCCGTGCCCTGGTGCGCCAGGTGCAGGACATCATCAAGGAGAAGCACAGCGGCGACAACGAAGCCGAGGATTACACGACCCTGAGCTCACACGAGTTCAAGGTGCGTGAGATGGAGCAACAGGTATGTGTCACGAGTCCCTTATTCAATGCTTATCAGCTAACCGGTCTTGTCCTTCCAGGTCGAAATTCTCCAACTCGAGAACAACCTCGCCCGTGCCCGCACGCGCCTCGGCGAGATGCGCAAGATCTCATACCAAGAAGAATAAATTCCCTGCACATGTCCTTTTCCTTTCCGTGGCCTGAATTCTCACCCCGGCTGTGTATATCCTGAAATCATCTAGGAGACCGTTCCTTCCATATTTCATAGTGCTTCATCCTTTTACCAGTAGCTAGTGATTAGCGAATATTACTGCACTTTCTTGTTTGCCAATCAGTATCTCGAGTCCTCCCACACTTGAAGTCCCTTGAACCCAATCAAAAATCCCAATCCGGACCCATAACGAAGCCCGATCTTCGTATTCCCTGTCAGTAGTCGAACTTATAATCAACGCCACCAAAATTCTCGTTCCTCGTCACATCGCATACGCCAAGCGTGAACGCCATTCAAAAAGCCGCAAAGAAAATTCGAGTCAAACCCTCTTTCATTCAATGCACGCGAGTGCCCATCGCTCGCCCCCAACCAGGTATTCGGAACAAAGAAAGCCTTGGCAAACAGACCTGCACAAGCAGGTCAAGGCTTAGCCATGGAGCTCCCTCGGATCCACATGAGTTTAGAGACGGGGAACGTGTGGGTCCCGGACCCACGGATCCGCGGCTTGGCGCAGCGGAAGCACAAAGAAAAAACCGACGTCAGCGAATGGTCAAGCGAAGCTGTGACAGCACCTGGAAAAATCAGAACAAAGGAAAACTGACGGGCGAGCTGAGTTTGAGCCGGGATCTGTAGTGTAGACGTCATGATCCAGAGGTGGACTGTATATGTCGAGCATGGGAGCGCTTGCAAGGTTAGGAGTAACGCGTGAACAAACAGAACGCCTTCAAAAAGGATTGAAAAAAACTGCATTTGCTAATCTACTTACAATCGGCAGTCACGATGGGCTAGCAACCACAGACGGGTAGCCCACAACATGACCACTGGCTTTCGCTAACAAACACGACCTCCGAAACACATAGAGGATTTCTGACCGAATCACGAACCTTGAAAAGCAACCGGGGGAAGCAAACCGGAAGAGGTAAACATCTTTGCAGATGTAACCTGCTGGGTCTGCCTCGCACATTGGTGGGGAAAAGCAAATTTGAAAAGTAAACATAAATGCAACCGAAAAGCAAATGGATAAGATAATCATAAATGGGCAACCGAAAAGCAGATGAGAAAAAGAAATGAGAAACCCGAAAGTGACGGACTTGTCATATCGAGAAAGCAAGTAGGCTCGTGGAGATTTCTGAGCGTATCAGGGAATAGATGAAACCCATTGAGAGTACGTCAAGCCGTACAGCTTTCTGAGTTCCAAGTCATTGGCGCACTCAAGCACTCAAGCACTCCGGTTCTTACCGATATTGATGAATGATTCCCAATTCTCAAAATAAGGAAATCCTGGGGCAATATCGGCGATTGTCGCGTTCTCACGTCGATCCTTGTTCTCAAGCATGAAGAGCTCAAAGCTTGGAGTAAAGACAAGGTCGGAAAGCGGATCCATGTTGGGATCGGGTTCATCATACATGTCCTCAAGAGAGAATTCTTCATACGGACCATCCTGAATGAATCCTTCGTCGTTAAACAGCCAGTAGAGCGGGTCAACAGATTCACCGGAAGAATGGACAGCCATGAGAGTAGTTCTTTCTCTCAGGCTAGAAGGCCACATGGAGTCCCGCTTCTGCCCAGCAGTGTAACCATGAATGTTGTTGACGCAGTGGTCAATGACTTCATAAATGGTGACAGGTGTTGGTGGGAGTGTAAACTGCTGACGTGGGAGTGTCCTCAAGACGTCGAATGAGTCACCGAGTCCTTCAGTAATCTTCCAACCTATGTGGATCAGATAAGCCTCGGGATCCGGAATGTTGAACAATCCCTTGGTGACACCGATGAAAGAGGACAGGCGCTGATCCTCAAGCTCAAAGTGCTCGCGTAGTTGGGAGTAAGCTTCAGAAAGGACTTGCCACTGCGGCTTCAGTGGATCTCCAACCCACATGTGTCCGATCAGCGGGGACTTGGAACTCTGAGGGATGTCAGGGAATAAAGGAGCCAAAAAAGCTTTCATTGAATTAGTAAAATCCTCGAAAAACAACACCTGTATGATAGCTTACCGCGGAAAGCCATGAAGCTGTTCAGTGTCTTGGTCCGCTTCTTGGGTCTTTCGGTAGGCATCCCAACTGGTCCCCACTCCCTCACATAATGTTCAAGCTCCCCAGGCATAATTTGAGCTTGCTGAGGATTCATATGTGGGTCGAAAAAAAAGCGACCATTCTGAATCACATAGTGAGGCTCGAGTGGTATAGTGAGCGGCCGCAAAAAGAAATTGTAGGGAATACCACTAATGATATTCAATGCGAAATGAGAAAGAGTGTGCGAGTGCGGATTCCACAGAGAGAGAATGCGCGTAGCTCGCCAGAACGGAATTGTTGTCAGGTAGGCAAACAGCAACACCACAACTGCTGGCCAATCTGGAGAAAACTCCGTTGCCATTTTGTCGTTGTAGTGAAAGATGAGGAGGCAAGCCTCAGAGCACAATGAGTAGTGATACTCAGGATAAAGAGAGTTGTAGAAGGAATAGGGTGGGAAAGTGGAAGTGGAAGAGGGGTGGGGGAAGGAAGGAGGAGAAAGAGAAGAGAGAAACAAGGCTTTGTAAACAAAGGGAAGAGAGTGAATGGTGGGGCGACAGTGAATGTGGTGTACTCTTTGTGAGGGCGTCCCGATTTGGAAGATGTTACCACGACGATCTACTTTGGAGCCTATGAGTCATGACACCCAGCTATTTCCTCAATGCTCTTTGCAAACATTGCATCTTTTCATTCACTCGCATGATCTTCATTCACTGCCCCAGTGCATGATGCTCAACGTATGGCATACATCATCTCATGTTCCACTTCTCGACCCCCTGTCTCAGACTTGAATTTCTACAAGACAGTTATATTTCGAATCTGCACTATATATTGTGATCATCAACTGAGGTTTCTTTTAAGATTTGATTAGGTCAATGTGCCACGTGGGGTGATAGATCGTCACATACTTGGCAGCCGGAGATGGACTCCACTCTACGGTCCACCCAGCCCTAATTGGAAATTCGACGTATAATAAGCACTCTTAATTTAATTACATGGCAATCTTGGTATCATTACACAAAATCAAAGGCTATATTGGTATTGGCAATGCAATAATCTGATATCTGGATAAGTATGTGGCCTCGTACGTGACTTTCCATCATGATTCCGGTTGCGAGGATCCGTTCCAATCACTGGCCCAGATGAATGTCGGGCATCGCCATTGTGTCCCTTTTTCCTTCTCACCATTGGGCCCGAGGGGCCGAGGACAAATCCAGAATGCGCGGCCACGGTTCATGCCTGGCTTTTTGGTGGTCAAGCTGATGCAGGGTTCTTCATGCGAGTCACACCGAGGGACGGGCTTCTTGGTAAAGAGCTTAGACCAATCCTCTTTGCTGACAATCGGGTCGATCACCGTATCTTGGTCAAGCTTGTTGGGTGAGGACGGTATCAGCGATTTCCGTGTGCTCGCAGCAGGAGTATCAAGTGGGAACTCAGTATTTTGAGTACCTTCAGCCATACTGCTATCATTAGTGGCACAAATTCTTGAAGAAGATATCTCTGCCTCAGATTTAAGTGCACCATAAGAGGATGTGCTTGTGGGTGAATGAGATAATTCACTACTACCGCCAATAGCCTTGGGTTTGAAAAATCCTTTGAGTGTTTTCTGACCGGCAGTGGAGGCAGCATTTGGGACTGCAGCAGATTTCGAGCGTTTGGCAGGAACTGTTGGCGGTGGCGGTGGTCTCTTTCGAGACATGGATTTTGAAGCTGAGGAATCATCTGGCGTGTTCAGAAGACCATCCGAATCAATTTGGCTGGGTGCCGGCGATGCTTGTTCGATGCTTATAGGTGCGGTCGGATTCTCGACAGCACTAGGTTTGGACGGTAACCGGGGCGGCATGCTAGGCGGTTTGCGGGCAAACATATCCTTGATACTCCGCCGCTTTTCAATATCAAACTCTGGTAGCAGACGTCCTGACGTGGGCAGTATGTATTGGCTCGAATAATCTTTCTGACGATCGCCATCTTCAAACATTCCGGGAGGATTCATGATATCATGAATGTGAACCATATTACCATTATACAGCACCCGATCCTTGAATATGGCATAGACGGGACAATGATCCGATCCCTAATAAGTGAAAAGTTAGCTCAAATTTCACGAGTCCCCCATATCCAGATCGTACCATGAGGCCTTCCTGTATATTTGAACCGGAAAACCATTCTCGCATCTCGAGGCTGCACAGCACGTAATCAATTCTTGAGCCATAATTGCCAGGCCGAGTATTAAGTCTCGTGTCCCAGCAAGTATACATTCCCGCTCGATTTGGGTGAAAAGATCGGCAAATATCATGAAGGACCGGCTGCTCTTTATCGTTCTCCCGATTGCCAACCACCATACCATCAGCCAGCAAAGCGTTAAACAACCTCCGGGGTGGACTAGTGACAAATTCTTGTTCAGTGGTGGTGCTTTTGCGAATACCCTCCAGCGCATGTGCAGAGTCAATTGGTGCCTTGGAGATGTTGATATCCCCAGTCACAAACACCCTCTTCCCCAGGGACACGAGGTTCCGTATCCGAGCATCCAAAGCATTGAGGAAGTCCATGCGAAAAGAATCGCGGCTCTCATCCCTATATGCGGGACAATATGTCCCGATGAGAACGAAAGCTGGAAATTCTAAAACAACGCAACGTCCTTCAGAGTCCAGAGTTGCAGCATCAATCCGTTCCTTGGATAGTGCGCCTTCACCCTGGTCTTCCAGGTCGTTCAGCTCTGAAGCAAAGGATGGGCTTGTAAGTTGACTTAGGGTAGGGTAACCGCCAATTTGCTGCTCTTCCGGCATATCACGGAAGGCTACCAATGAGTTTGGGGGGCAAAGCACACCTGTGATGCCTTCTTCGGCCCGGATTGGTGCACAGGTCGCATTACGCGTGTAAATAACGACACCAGAGTACCCTAACCGAGATTAGCTATATCAAAAACCAGACAGCGATGTGACTTGCCCTTCTTGAACTTGGGCAGGCTGAAATAGCAGTCCCATCCTGGCACCAGGACCATGTCATCTCGCAAGTCCTTGCGCTGAATTTTTGTCTCCTGAAACACCACGATGTCGGATTCGAGAATATCGAACATGGACTATAGTTTTAATCAGTCAGGGAGAACTTTGAATGGCTTGGGACCAACTTCATGCACTTACTTCGAAAGTGCGGGTACCTCTCCATGGTTCATAGGAGAACGGGTTCCTTTTGAAGTCAGTGGCCATTGACGCGAATCCATCTAAATAAGAGTGCATACCGAATCCCATTAACTGTCACAGAAAGTCAGCACTCATATTACCACACAAGAATCAATATAAAGCCTAAACACAAACATCTTACCATTCCATGTCGTGATGCGAAACCCCATGATCAACTGATCAGATGAGGGGACAGCACATATCCAGTTACTACTCTCCGACCTCCTTAGTGAAAGCTGACCGTGATGATCAACTGTAAGGGAAAGAGTGTATCAGGCGCAACCAAATAATACCTCTCCTTCGAAAGCAGGAAGATATCACGTGAAGCGATCGAGTGACATCAGGTTACATAATCACCGGGGGATCACGGGACCTCAAACCACTCAAACGGCGTGGATTTCAACGTACGATCTCTCGCCCAGAATCCCCTCTTTCCTCCACAATTCCTTATACTCACCCACCACAATGTTCTCCCGCAACATTGCTCGCCTGAGCCAGCGTGCCGCACCGATCCGCTCGGCTGCCCAGCGCCGCTTCAACAGCGCCGAGGCCAAGCCCTCTTGGATTGCCGACAACGAGTTCAACCGCGAGCGTGCTGCTGTCAAGCACCACGCTGCCTCCACCAGCGGTGCGTGATCCCAATTGAAGCTGCCAGTCATGGACCTACATGGATATTGGTGAGCTTGAATTATTTAAAGTGGCTTGTACTAACTCAATGGCTCTGTAGACCTTTGGCGCAAGCTTTCGATCTTGTACGTTCTCACCGGAAACAGCGGCCCGACCTATACAATGCGTGGTGCCCAATCTACAGTCGAGCTAACATTCCGCTTAGTGCTGTCGTCCCCTGCCTGATCGGTGGTGCCATCAACGCCTACACCCTCTGGAACGAGCACTGGGAGCACTGGGAGCACATGGCCCCTCTTGAGGAACGCACCGAGTATCCTTACCAGAACATTCGCTCCAAGAACTACCCCTGGGGTGATGGTGACAAGGTATGTGCAATCCACTCTACTCTGAAGTTGTTAATCGCAAGACCAAGTCGCTAAAATTTCCCTCGCAGACCATCTTGTAAGTTCCGACCCATGCCCGACCCATGCCCATTCGATTTGATATTCTTGTCTCGCGGACACCCACCTATCCAACCTCCCAGAAGTCCACTATGCGCAAACGGAATCATCATACCGAATTAATCCAATGTCACATATCCTGGAAGTATTGCTAACTAGTCACAGCTGGAACTCGGACGTCAACTACCACAACAAGGACAAGGCCACCTAAGCGCGTCCCTCAACCCCGACCATAAACCCCAAGGCTCGAGAACTGAGCCCATCGATGTGTGTCTGGAAGAGAGTGTTTGGCTGCAAATTTACATGTATATCTACAGCAGTTGTGTTTCACGGGATCGTAGACCCGCGAAAGATGGGAGCCGTTGGACCCCCGGTGATTGAATGAAGTGAAGCTCGTCGTACTCCGTCATTGGTGCTATTTCATTTGTCAAGATTTCGTATACCTAGATCCAATATCATTGGTTTGGGATGTTTATTTTTCGAAGTCGCTAGAGACTGTTTTTTACTTTAAGCGAAGTCTCAATGACTTGAGAAATGCGCAGTGAACACGACAAAGATATCTTGCGTCTCGATCATCCGAGATGTATTGGTTCAGTAATATCCTGAATCGTTCAACTGCAACATCACCACAGACTAAAAATACATGGACAGAACAGAATCCGCGTCTGTGTCAAGTTTCAGTCCCCCTCCGCCTCCTTAGATCCAAATACTTCGCAGCATAATCATTAGCCAAGACCGGATCACCCGTGATGTGCATAACAGTTGCCTTTTTAGCCATCATCTCAGTCTGGCCAAGAAGATCCTCGATCTCTTCGTACGAGTCGTAGGCAGAGTCAATATAGCCAATCGCACGGTTTACATACTCCTTCCTCATTGGTATGCTCTCCTTCCCTAGACGCGCCCATAATTCGCCCGCGATGCCCATATTCGCATCAACGAGCAGCGAGTATGCGCGAGCTATCAGCGCAGAGTCATCACTCTCCAGCACTTGGGGCATGATACTCTCGATAAGCTCAGCTGTAGCTCCGAACTCGTGTAGACTTAGGAGAACAGCAGCGAGGGTACAGATGGCTTCCCAGAGATCAAAAAGGACTTTAGAGCGAAGGGCGATGCTAGCGGCACGCATGGCGAGCGAAAAGCCACGCTCTGGGTGGCCAGATTTTTCGAGGATGCGAGCTTTCAAGCAGAGGAGTTTGATTTGGGAGTGGACGTCGAAGTTCTCGGGTTGCATGGAGTGGGCGGCTTGTTCGACCATACGGAGGGCACGGCCATAATCCCCCTGGCGGATTGTGAATTCAATTGTGTGGAAGGCGAGAAGAAGGCGAAGATCAAAGTCTATCAGTTGGACGGCCTGAAGTTGAGACAGGATGTGTTCTACTGCTACTTTGTCGTCGCTGTGAAATATTAGATCTTGTATCTTGTTTCGAATTGACTTGCTGTGAGGCTCACCGGCAGATTTGTCGTTTGAGTTGGAGGAGCCCAGAGTAATATGTCCAGGCATTATTGTATTTCATGGCTCGGAGTCGTTCAGGTTCGACATTGTTCATGCGCGCGAAAGCTTCTTTGTAGTTTCCCTTTTGTGCCAGCTGCAGATGTGGTCAGCGATTTATGGAACCAGGGAGATGAGGCTAAGGGCAAGATACAATCTGGCAGTTTCTGAATGTAATTTTGACATAGTCGTCGAATGGATGGCCTTCCGTATAGCATTCGCGGAAGATTTCGGTGTTCAGCCAAGCAAGATGGGTAGCACCTGGTTTACCAACGTTAGCTATAACTCACAAAAGTCGAATGTTTAGGTCCCACCTATCCTAGCATACATAGCGCTCTGCAGCACCATGTACGCGCCCGTGGGGGTCGACAGGTTCTTTGTCACGTTGACATGAGAAGCTCGCACAAACGATTCGACAATCGATGCAAGACTCTCGCCCTGAGAATTATTAATATATAAGGCCTCTCAAAATCATCAAGCGCCACAACTAACCTGCTGCATCTCTAATTTGGCCTCACTCAGTAGCGTAGTACTCATCAGTGACCACATATCAGTCTCTTTCGACTTGGCCTTGAGGAATGCAAGGCCTTCTTTCTCGTTGCCCAGCATGCCGCTGTTCTGCACCTCTCGCATCTGCTCGGGGAACGCTTTACCAAAATGATAGAGCCAGCTCATGCAGAAGTTAAGACAGTTCATGTCATGGGACTCGCGAGCAATGGCTACAGCTTCTTGCACGGCAGAGATAGCTTCATTGAAGCATTCAAAGTCTGCCTGGATGATAGCCAGATTCAGCAGCGCAAATTGATATGCACTGCGGTCTTGATTGTTGTGCATAGTGTAGTCGAAGTATCGATGCAGGTTGTCAAAGGCTGACGTATAGTCACCGGCTCGCCAGGCATCGAGATATCTGGTCATGTTAGCAGCTTGATTGGAAAATATGTGCACTTTGATTGGTGGGGTAATTTACTCCAGGTAATACATAAGGACTGGGACCGAAGACTCCGATGTCATGATGCGCTTGAGCTGTGCCCGCATCTCATCTGGCACTCTACCTCCCAATCCTGCTCGGGTCAGTATATGATAATCGATGCGATATTTTTTGATAGAACAGGGTTCACACACTTTGTAGTTCTCCAACCTGAAATTCCACCAGACGCTCTGCATCCTTGACACCGACCACGCCCTCGTTCCTTTCCTCGTCGTCAATGTTGCCATAAACCACCCGAGACAGGTAACTGGTAGAGTCCAGGCCTTGATCAAAGAGATTTATATCGACTGGATCATGACTGTCAGACGGATTCCTCCGCGCATAGACATGATATGTCGGTAAACGGTACTTCACAAAGCCAGACCATAGCTTGACCGAGTCATGAAATTGTAGCCGAGTGTATTCAAGGTAAGCCCTGCGCACAAATGCACCAAGCGGTGAGCTGCGGGATAGCCGCATACCATCGGGCTCTGGAGCAAGGCCATTGTCTCGGTCCTGGAGTAATTGTTCACGCGTCTTGGTGAGAAGGGTCGGCAGATGATTGGAAAAGAACCACTCCAGTGCATCGAGGGAATCAAGCGACCAGAGCTTCTTCAAAAATAGATCCCAGATTGTTCGACCCGGAACTGAGGATTCGTGGCTCGATAGCACTTCCTCTAGTTCGGCGATGCTAGACAAGTAGTGTTTCTCCCATTGCTTATCGGCGGGATCTAGAGGAAACAGACCCGCGGTCAAGAATGAGAGCACATGGATGGCGGATGAGTTGGGGACGAAGCCGTCCGTGTAGACAGTTATCAGGCACAGTAGAGATATCCTCCACGGTGTCAGATAGCGTGTCATGGTTAGGAATGGCCCATGATCGAGATCGCAATCCAAGGTGATTCGATCCAGGGCGCGTTTTGATCGTGTCGCCGATAAAGAACGATAAGGTGCCTGAGGCAGGAACGATCCTGCCCCGCCAAAAATTATTCGAGTGACGCATCTAGTCTCTCCAGTCTTCAATGCCCCTGCTAAACTCAATTGCAATTCCCACCATGACGGATGCTTTGACAACCACTGACTTGCAAGGCGCACTGCCTCTTGTTGCTCGCGGTAAGGTCCGCGACCTGTACGAGGTTGACGACAAAACCTTGCTCTTCGTTGCGACTGATCGTATATCCGCCTACGATGTGATCATGGAGAACGTATGACTTGCACATGCATGATACAATTGTATACAATCTATACGTACTGAGACTTAATTCACAGGGCATTCCCAACAAGGGCATTCTCCTCACACTTTGCACGAAGACATGGTTCAAGATCCTCTCCGATAGCGTTCCCGGATTGCGCACCCACTTCCTCACTCTCGACCTCCCTTCCCAGATCCCTGAATCCCTGAAGCCAGTACTGCAGAACCGGGCAATGCAAGTGCGCAAGCTGCGTATTCTCCCTATTGAGGCTATTGTCCGCGGATACATCACCGGATCCGCCTGGAAGGAATACCAGAAGTCCGGAACAGTCCACGGCATCCCTGTCCCTGCCGGACTAAAGGAGAGCGAGGCTTTCCCCAATGGTCCAATCTACACTCCCAGCACCAAGGCGGAGCAGGGTGAGCACGATGAGAACATTCATCCGGATCAGGGTATGTTATCGTCTAAATACTCGTTAAGTGAAATTGTCTTGGGCATCAAGCTAATTCCGAGAAATAGCTACCGCCATCCTTGGAGAGCCATACGCCTCGAAGGTTGCCGAGCTGGCTATAAAGCTGTACAAGGCCGCGCACGCGTATGCGCTCGAGCGCGGTGTGATCATCGCTGACACCAAGTTTGAGTTCGGTGTTGACGAGGAGACAAACGAGGTTGTCCTGGCTGATGAGGTTCTGACACCAGACTCCTCTCGTTTCTGGCCAAAGGACTCGTATGCCATCGGTCAGGGCCAGGCAAGTTTCGACAAGCAGTACCTGCGGGACTGGTTGGTTTCCGAGGGCCTAAAGGGTAAGGATGGTGTTCGCATGACTGAGGAGGTTGTTCAAGAGACCGCTGCCAAGTATAAGGAGGCTTGGGAGAAGATTACCGGAGGTAACTAGAGGAGATGTTATGACTGCTGTATATTTATACGTCTTGAGATTGATTGAAAACAAGTCTCATCTATATATCAGCCTTTATGATTGAGACGGGACGAGGAAAGAAGAATTGAAATGTCATGCCCAAATGTTATTATCCGCGCTGCCTATTCCATGTGCCGCGAAAAGGACAAGGTCCATCGGGCTTTAATGTACAATTTGTGATGGGGAATATTGCAGTAATAATCACTCCTCCCACTCTGATCGGAGACCCTTCAGCCCCTTCTCTTTTTTCTCGGGCTTCTTCTGGCTCTTCGTTTCCTCAGCTTGCTGGGTGGACTCGATCCAAGCAGACCGAACACCTTCATCGAGTGGCAATGCATCGGCGCCGCAGATCCGACGCTCCTCCTCAATATCTGCCTCGCCCATACCGTTAGTCGCCCACACCTTGTGAATGCGCAAATCATAGGGCCCTTCGATACGGTCTGTGAGACCGATACCGATACTCTTTACCCGCTGGCGAATAATGGAAGTCTGAGGCTCGACAACATATCCGTGATTAGTTCGGACAAACGCGTTGAATGGCAGAAGCACCGTCTCCCAGCCGGTTGAACCGGAGGTAGTTGTGCTAGAAGTTGAGGAAATGATTGTGGATTCAGGAGGAATGTCGGAAAGCGCCGAGGGAATGCCTTTGGGGTATAGTTCTTCCGCCGCCTCTGCGTCCTCGGACAACTTCGTGTGCAAGGCTTGGTCCAAGATTGGTGAACGGTCTTGTATGCGGTGGTGTCGGGTATATAATCGGTGCTGATGAATATCGGTCTCAACGACAGACTCTGTCTGGATGTTGACGGTGTATCGGCGGCCGTCGGACTTGATGCGAAGCGCGAGATAGGCGTAGGGGTCGACGTCCCAGAAGAGGCGACCAAAGAGCCAAAGGCCGCGGTCTTTGTTGCGAAATGCGGCATATCCTGTTCGCAATCCAACGGGATCAGTATCCTGCTTGTCGGGTTGAGTCATTATGACCCATATGACATACCAGTGCGCTCCACTCGCCAATTTTCTGGGAGTTTTGTAGAGATGCTTCCGTGGAAGCGGACATGGGCCGGTGTGTTGGAGGAAGGTTCGGCTGGTTCGTAGTCTAGCTCGGCGGTGCTGAAACCACCCACGGCACGGTCGGCGAATGTCTTGCAGTCGGAGACGGTCCGCTCATCTTCAAAATTGAGCAGGGTGTAGGGTTTAGTGGGAGTGTGGAGGGCCTCAGTGTTCCAGGCTAGATTGGGTTGGTTAGTTTTTGGTAGCAACCTATGGGGGAAGGGTCGTACCGATCTTCGAGAGGCGGCCAAATTCTTCGGCGCTGCGCCTGAAGAAGTTGCCTTGAGCGGCTAAGCTCCGGGTAGGAATCATATTCTGCTAGTATGAGGGTTCAATGTCGACAGACCAGAGAGTTGGAAGAGGAAGCTTCAGAATGAGGTTGGTTCCCGAGGTGGCGTGAAACTTACAAGCGCCGATCACCCGCGATAAGATGGCTCCGCCCTGAGCAATTTATACTTCCCAAAGATCATTAAAAATATCGGTTTGTTCCTAAATTTAATTTCCATTTAAAGGGTCTCACCAATCATTGGATCATATCACTGCATCTGCTTTGTAATGCCATAGCTCATCAATCTGGTTCCAAGGTTCTTGGAGTTTGTGCCAATTGCCTTATCGAGGTTAAAGGGGTCGATGCAAGGCACTGCTAAAGTACTCTATATCCATAATGCTTTTTCAAGTTTGCTGAATTCATATCTAGGTATATGTAGCGATCTAGTCTGTGAATTATTGATAACGGAGAGAGAAAAGTCATGGTGTTCAATTCATATCGCACAACCTTGGAAGTAACGCTGAGAATCGATCTATAGCTTCTAGTTGATATATGTTACGCACATTGAGCGTCATGCATACCTAGATAATCTGACTCGAGACCGGCCGAGTCTACAACTTTAGACACAGCTGTCAGTGAAACTATAAATCTCCAGAACGATGCAGATTCAGGATCCATGGGTATATGTCGCCGATGACAGTTATAGCAGTTCCGCTACCCAAAATGTCGCCGGGCACCTGAGTAAGGTAATCTATCGATGTACCGTACCTATGTGAAAGGTAATAGTCTTTGCTTGAGGACATATTCTGTTTGTGAGTCAAACCGACTTGCCCCTAAGTGGTAAGCCCCGGACATAGCCATGGTAGCTTGCCCATCTCCCATTTTCTAAGCGTAAGCGGCCCAAGAAAGGGCTTAGTCCTGTCCAGCTGAGGGTATTGTGTTCAAAATGACTGCGGAGGTGGGGTGATGATGCTATCTTTTGTTTCCATGTACACTGCCACGGCCATTCCTTGTTCACATATCTGCTCTTGTTTATCCACCCTTTATTACCGACATATCAAGCATCAATATAAAGAAAACATTCGCTTTGAATATATAAATCCGTCATGGTTATTCAGGCCATGGCACCTGATTTCGAGAACAAGTATCCTCGTCGTGGGGACCGGCTGCAAGAGGAGCCATCGGCCAAGAATGCTCAGGGCTTATTCCCTCCAGATGCTTGTATCTTTGTTGGAAAGCAAGTACATCCTTTCTCCCTCGAAGAAAACAATACTAATTGGGGTCCTTTAGTCTTTCCACGAAGGTTGCAGCAGAGGAAATGACTGAAGACCTGAAAATAGCATTCACCGTCTATGGCCCGTGTCATGTTAAGATCAAGCAGGATAAGAAGAAGGGCCTCCCGGGTGCATTTGTGCAGTTTGAGGTCAGTCAAACTATCTTTCCCTGAGCCCTTCAGAATCCTGACATCTTCACTCCAGAAAGTGGAACATGCCAATGCAGCCCTGGACCCCAATGAACGTATTACCCTACATGACCGGTGGCTGCGAGTTGAAAGGGCTAAAGGAAGACGTAAGCTACTTGCCATTTCTTTCTCTCTTCTACTCTTTTTCGACGTCACTTCCCAATTTGATACTGACTAGATGGAAGGAACCGCCTGTCTTGGTCTCCGCTCCGGGGCTCCCATCACGGACCAAGACGTTTCCTCTGCACTGGGAGACCGAGGCCACTTGGAGGTCTACTGCATCGAATCATACCCCACAGGACCTCAAACATGGACTTTTATCTGTAAAGTCACATTTGCCTACGTCGATGACTGCAGAGACGCGATCAAGGTAGGTAGAAGATCCTCTTTGGCCTCGGACAGAATAGTTACCCTGACTTCGATGCTTTTAGTACTTCCAAAAGGACTCAAAGTACTACCTGAGTCTTCTCGATATGGAGGGCAGCCCCCTCATTCCAAACGTGGGCCGGGGTCTTCCTCTTCGTTCCAGACCCCACGGCTCAGCTCTACCAGCGCGAAACAACAATCACAACGGCTATCGGTACAACAAACCCTACCGTAACGGAGCCAACAGGGGTGGCTATCGTGGATTCTCTAAGTATCATAATCCACCATTCCAACTGGAAAACTTACCTGCGTCTCATTTACATGGTGAATTGCCTCCGTCTCATTTACGTGGGGACTTGCCTCTGCCTCCATTGCGAGGTAGCTTTCCTAGTCCACATTACTGGGTCAATGGCATGCCTTACAACAACGAAAGACATCCATCATTCTACTATCCACCACCACAGCACCCGAATGATGGGCTTTATAACCATCCGTTCATTGTCAATAGTCAGCCGAGATATGACCATCCACACCTTCTTCCGTCTCCAGATATTTACAATACTTGCACCCCTGGCGGGGCTTTGATTATCAACGGCCAGCCACAATATGGTGACAATAGCCCGGCGGTATATCACGAGTTCCTCACACCAGAGAGTGTAGGTTTGAGCCCACCAGCTAGCGTTGCAAGCCAACCTGGTAGCTACTTCATTCCACAGTCCTATACTGAGCCCTACCCGGCTCATCAGGAATATTTGGCCCCGCCCCATGTTCAAATCAAAGTGACGCTGCCGCCAACCAAGCCTGAAAAGACCGAAGAAAAGGTTGTTGAGGATGAAGGAATAGAGAAGTTGCTCGAGCCCGAGAGGCTAGAGAAACCACCAAAGCTCATCCGCGTCTATGAATCTGACACGGAGTACGATGACGGACAAGAGCAAGACAAATTTTCCTCACCAAAATTTGAGCCTGGGGAAACAAGCCATTTGACTCCCGTCCTCAATCCAGTCAAAGAAGAGAATGAGAGACTGGAAGTTGAAGGACACGAAATACAGACCACAGAGCCAACCTCCAATTCAGGACCCCCGTCCGAAGACCAAGTATCGACACCCAGCCATGCAAGCTCGCGCTCTGGATCTTGTTCCCCTCCTTATCGTATTGCCTTCCACGTGCGATCCCAGCTTGTGGAACTGGAATCAGACCTTGGTGAAGCCGCGATACAAGAGGTGATTTTATCACTGAAGAGAGAACTAAAGCTGAAGAAGCAGGAGCAGGAGGCAGAGAAGAAGGCACAGAAGAATAAGGGGAAGTTACTAGTTGACAGTGGGTCCAGCACTTCACGGAGCTGTTCGTTGACAAGATCTTGTTCGTCAAAGTCAATTTGAAGACAACTTTGAGACAAAGCAATGATCCACAGTTGTGTTCTATGTTCTATGTTGTATTTCATACCGATGCTTGCGTTTGGGTTCCAGATCATTGGTTTTGTTTTTCACACTGTGTAATTTTGCGTGTCCCGAGGTCGCAGGCATGGTTTATATTTTTCCGCTACAGTCCTTATTAGGTTCCAGTTTTAGCACATTGGTGTGTCTTTCTTGCAGAAAAAATATAGGTATAAGGTAGTTCATTGATGCACGTGGCTATTATATAGTTATAACTTTCAAAATGTATCTGTTGCTTGTGCGTTCTTTGATTTTGGTAGAAAGTACATTCATGGTCCAGCAAAGTAGCTCAAGGAGCACTTGAGTGCGAAAACCTTGGAAAGTAGTGCAAATTTGGAATTGTAAAACATGGCTGACTATAGTACATGAAATGATAGATGCTCTATATTGCTGGGAGATTCATAAACAGACAACAGGACAAGGAAGGCCGACAGATACTGCCTGCACAGCCTGCCGAAGAAGAAAGTGAGGATGGGAGATCAATGCTGATAAAACAAACAGACAAAATCAAGTGGAACAGATACAATCATTTTGATACAAATTGCTGGCTTTGCAACAATATAAGCATCTGGATATTGGTCGGAAGAGATTGCTCCAGATACAGTTCGAGACTTGAATTGCAGGTAGAATCACAAGGCAAAAGCCTTGCTATCTTGATTTCATCCAGGGAATTATTGGCCTGTCATCTTCTTCATGGCCTCAATCCGCTCCAAAGCAGTCAGGCCTGGGGCGAAGTATGGGTCGCTGTAAACAGTATCAATATCCGTGGGCTTGACATAACCCCAGGCCCGCCAACCAGTACTATTACCATTCCAGCGAATCTCCTGGATAACAAAGTATTCCTCGCAGTTTTGCTCCTTAGCAGGGACCTCAACAACTTCTGCCGCAGGACCCTTCCCACGAGGCTGTGGTGTGGTTTTGGACATGGACTGGCGGGAGGTCACACGCAGGACAATCTGGCGAATACCGGAGTTGGTCATTTCAGGGATCTGAGTTGCGCGGTCTGACACAACACGGATACCAGTGAAATAGGTACTTGGTCCACGAAGCCATTTGACTAGGTTCCAGGTCACTTGCTGGTTCTTGGGGCGGCTTTCAATCTGCGCTATAAGGTTTTTGGCAAGACCGTCACCACAAAGGCGACGAAGGCCGGAAACATCACCCCTAAAATTAGGTGTGAGATATGAGGTTGGAAAGTGGGAAAGAAAGACTAAAATGCGGATGCTTACCCTGCAAAGGCAGTGTACATATCGCCATATAGAAGGCGTGCGATTTTCCGCCGCTCTTTCAACATCAAGGGGAACTTGTTGTCCTTCTTGCAATAAATCATCAAGCTGCCAATAATCTTAGCTGTTGTCCAAATGCCGCAATTCAACATTGCGGTATTCCATGCCGCGAACTTGGATATCACAGATGTATATCGACGCGACCAGAAATTGAACACGTTACCCACCTCATGAAGTTCTGGACCGTGCTTTTCAACCAAGTCCATTCCATCTGCCACCGATCCCGCGGGCTCTGGAAAACCGAGGGCAGATCCCTCCACAGCGGCCGGACAAAGGTTCCCGGCAACACTCCAAGATCATTCGGCAACTGGCCACTGAGTGCTTCTTTTGACCGAGCCTTCATCGAAGGGCCTGTGATGTTCTTGGCCGAGAAATTGTTGCTCTTGTATGCCCATCGTTGCGAGGCCTGGGAAAAGGATCGGTATTGATGCGAAGCTGGCGCAAAGGTTTGCGCAATCAAGGAGCTTGAGCGTGCACTGCTAGCAAAGCTGCCCGCAGGAAGACGGAGTGAGGACGCCATGGCGAACTGTAACTGGGAAGTTGGATGTGTTTGCCGTGAAAGTCCGCGAAGGAGAAATAAAATCCGCAGGTCACGTGTCACTCTCCGCGATTTCAAGGTACGGGAAGCTGTTGAAGAGAACGAAGGTCCCCACTTGCTCTTCTTTTCGCTCTCCACTCTTCTTGTTCTGGTCATCTTCGACTCGGTCAGTGTTTGCTCTACATAGGCTGTTCTTGCAGAGTCTGATATCCCCTCAAACCCGCACCGTACACAATCCTTTCTTTCCACAAGCCAGGCGATTAGGGGACTCGACAACAGCACGCTCTGGGCTACGAACTTTGCTCAAACCCAAATATTTGAGCGATTTTATTCCCTTGTGCCTATTCTACAGGCTTGCGCGGCGGCCGCATATGCCGTAATTGTGTTTAAAGGCTGGCTCCTCGACGTAATGTCTCTCCTCCGCCCTACTCTCCTCCCGCTCAAACACCTAGCGAGCCAGACCTGAACCTCGCGCGGTCAACCATCCTTCCAGAACTCCTTCAGCCTCCAGTCTCGTTTTCGTCGAGACATTTTGCCAAAGAAGTGGCTTCCGCCGTGTCTCCCGTGGCCCCGCCGTCCCCTACCTCCTCTACGTCCCATACCCCACTCGGCAGCGATGCTGGTCAGGCTGCCTCCTCACCGCTTCATCCGCGGGTGGCTGTGATTCTGGGAGTGGACCGAAGATGGCATATTCCTCTTCTAGTTTGCCGGGCTCTGAGTACACTTCCCGCTGCATGGTGGGGGTTACGGTGCGCCTTTACTTTCCTAGCTGAGCTACTGCATATTCGACCGGGAATGGGACGGGAGGGATGGGCGGCGGCGATTGTCGGAAGCGTGGGTCAGGAATGGGATGTTGAGAGAAGGTTTCGGGTTACTGAAGTGGCATTGGCCATTATGTGGGTATGTTGAAGTCATTTCTGTGGATTGAAATGTCTGGTCTCCGTTGATTTTGAAGAGGCCTGCTTGGCCGTATGCTAACATTTGTTTTACTAGTGCTGCGCATCCGCATATCTTTCTTACTTCTTTGCTGATTGTATGATGTCTCGATGGTCAGTATATATATTTCTAGGCTTCTGCTCGAGATTTCTCTTGTTGATATCGATACTTCGAACAGGCTTCTGAATTACACCCCGCCGGCCGTTGTGATTCGTCTTTTGACAACAAACGGCTTGATTGCATATATCACTTCTTGGGTTCTCTATCTTTCTGGTGCATCGTCGGATCCTCGACTTCTCCTACCAGCCTGGATCTCAATAACCACCGTAAGATGTTCTTTACCATCAACAGTGTTTTTAGACCTGTGGAGCTTCTATGCTAACAACTTATGGCTACAGACTCTTACTTTCGTCTACCACGCAACCCAAAATCATGCAACTATCAAGCGCGAAACCGCAGCGTCTCTGTTGGTTGTATCCGTTGCTAGCTTCGTTAGCATGTCCTCACTCTTGATGCAGCTGCATCTGACCCGCGAAAACGAACCAGAGGTCCCTGTGTTCGTGATTACCCGAAAGCTATGGGATTGGGCTGTTGCAATCTTTCTACGAATGCGAGTTGCAGACGACCGTGTCGCCGGCGGAGAACTGTAGCTTGGAGCTTTACCTTTCGGAGCTCTTTTGCTTGTCTTTTCTCCGTGATCCATGTCGCATGGACGCGGCTGCCCACTAAGCCTTTTGATTTGCCGCAAGATACAAGGACTGGAGTTGTACATTGTCGAGATAACCATTTGACCCTATCCAAACTTGATGGGATAGAGTCCCACTTTGTCCCAATGGGCTGTCCTCTTCTTATATCTCACCAATCTTTGTAAAATCTACTCCATTTATGTTGATTCGGACTTCTGATTTTTGATACGAACCAGAGGAATGCAATGGAAATTTCATATTCATTGTTGATACGCAATAAACTGGAGACCGCATTGTAAAAAAAAAAAAGAAGCGCAATGATGGAGCAAACGAAAACGACAAGGAAATAGGTAGGGACCGATGAAGAAGAGTAGTATGACACTCTCCTAGTTCCAAATCTCCTTGAATGAATCGATCGGGCGACGATGCAAAGCGCAGTCGACGTGACCCGTACGACGATGACAAAAATAGCAAAAGAATAGAAAACAGACTTGAAATTGATGAACAATAAAGCAGGGTCTGCTTAAGCAGACATGGGTATCTCCAACGCCTCGTTCCATCGTGATCCCGTCCTAGAAAAATGACACGCCGATCGAATACGAGGACGCTTTCCTGTCGAGAGAAAGACTCAGGCGCATATGCTAGGCCGACGACAGTCCAAGTCTAACATGCCAGGCACAGAGGGACGGAGAGAGGAGGCAGGACATTTCCCCATTTATGAATCTGCGAGGCGTACGGCTCACAAAGGATGGGGATATGTCTGTTCCATCGTCCACAGGGCAACTTAAACTGGGAAGAAAGGACTGGAACGAGGTATGGTGACAGGCTTAGAATCCGTGGACCTGTACAATAGTTAGAGATGATAATACAAGGAAAGATACAATAAAAGACATACCTTGACTTTGACCTTCATGGCCATGCCGTAGCCTCTGAGCTTCTTGAAGCTATCCTCCTCCTCCGCTGCTTTCACTAGTTCCTTGGGGGGCTTGGGCTTGGTCAAGAAGTCGTAGACATCTTTACGCTGATCGCCTTGAAGCTGAATCACCTCACCCATCTCATCATCCTTGACGATGTTTCCATTGCATGCTGATCAATAGTCAGTGTCTGATGCGAACCAGCCTCTGTTGGTGATGATGAACAAACCGTAAATTTTCTTCATGCGCTTCAGGATTTTCTTCTGGTCATACTTGTCTGGGAGACCCTGGCACGTAGTCAGGGTCTTTCGACCATTGCGCTCTGTATCACAAGCATTGTTAGTGGAACGTGCATTTCGGAAGCCGTAGCGATACTATTTGTTGGAGAAGGTGAGGGTAAAAAGCTGTGTAGATAGACGTACGCTGAATGCGAATATGGACGTAGTTTTCAGTCTTCGCGTTATTCTTGCCACCGTTCTCTTCGTCGACGTCGGCGAAGGGGTCTGCGTTAGGTGGAGGAGTCAGCCTTGGCCCAGAACAAAATCCTTACCCCGCCACCGCCCTCGACAGTGAGCCTGGGCGATCATAGTGCCAGAAAGGATAACCAGCAAGGTGGGCAAGTCCCAGCGGGGTTCCATAGCATTTGGCACCAGTTCAAAAGTCGATGAGGGCGCATGCCAAACAAGCGCCGAGGGGCTGCTATAAGAGGGGATGGTGGCGACTCGACTTACCGAAGGTCTTGAGGTTTTCGATGGACATAAACTCGGCCTTTTGTCGAAAATGTTCCTTAAAAGCGGTTTTGGTAAAGGGATTTAGAAGTGAGATTCAATATCTCTGGAAAGATAGGCGATCGCAAGGTTATGCGTATGAGAGAAAAGATTGGAGTGCGGTAGAAGTTGAGGAATGAAAGAGTATTGGGCGGGAAGAGATTATGAGAGTCACGTTGTGGGGAAAGCGGTGTGTGACTCAGCAGCGATTGCCCCTCCAGCACTCTTGATTGCCTTTACCAGTGAGGTCGCCACTGTGCTTTACACAATATATACCAGTATTTTTAATGGCTCAAATGAGTGAGCTTACATAGATTTCGAACCTTGGATGGACAGCCATGAATTAATGTAAGATTACAACGAAAAAAAGTCCGTCCGGGTATTAGTACAGTGTGAGCCTACAACGATCACTTCAACATCCAAGGATTGGACCACTAGCATCTATCCAGTCTAGACCAAATTGCATTTCAAGCCGGTAAGCCCGC
This sequence comes from Penicillium tannophilum, assembly GCA_028829675.1. Classification (NCBI taxonomy): domain Eukaryota; kingdom Fungi; phylum Ascomycota; class Eurotiomycetes; order Eurotiales; family Aspergillaceae; genus Penicillium; species Penicillium tannophilum. The sequence goes on along the minus strand of JAQKAK010000003.1, from coordinate 2,277,567 downwards.
ATTATACGGACGGGAACAAGGTAGTTGGGATGGGCTCGTGTATTCGCAGGAGGTATCACAAGGGTTCGACGCTAGGTCGACGGCATGGCAGCGGCGGGGGCATTCTTCGCCTGGGGAGGCAGGAAGAGAGGGAAATAGGTCTATAGACGAATAGTTAGGCAAGAGACGCTAGGTGATTGGTCACAGATGGACATACGACGACGAGGGCCATCACTAGAGAAACTAAGGTCAGTTGATCAGGCTTCCAGGCTGGAGAGTAGAGGAAACGTACGTGACATGAGAACAGACATGTAAGCTGGAGTCGCTGCAGTCTTCTTCTGGTCGGGGGACTCAGCAAGCCAGCCCTGGAGTGAGAAGACAAATGCCACCCTGCGGCGATGTTAGAGACGTTGCATGGTCGCCCTGGGTGGGAGGGGGGAGGGTCTTCTGGCTTACCATCCAATCATCCTGAATTGTGCCGAAGTATCAATTAGAAAAAAACGATATGATATGACTGAATACGCAGAATAGCCTCACCTGTTCCGAGTGAACATCTAGTGAACATGTTAGCGTGACATTGCTTGAAAGTCGAGTTGCATCCACTCACCGCCGCCATGGGCATTGTGCTTGACATGGTGCCTGTTGAATATCTTAGTCAGACTATCTTTGCATCCAACGTGTGTCATTGCTAGGTGCTGGTGGTGGCGTGACCGTGGACGTACTGGACATGTCGGCCTCATTGCCGCTTTTTGGGGGGTCGACGTAGGGAATCACTATCGCAGCGTTTCGTATTAGCCCAAGCGCATGAAAAGCACAGCAAGGAACTCACCGAGATCAGCCCTCCGCATATCCTTGTTTGACGCCATGGTGGGTTGATGGGTTGATGGGTGATGGGAGATGTCAGGAAGTCTCGAGATCCCCCGTGCCAAGGCCAACCCCCGGGCTAGACCCGAACCGTGGGGAGTTGATAGCTAAGATGGTCATCCACCATACCCCTGTAGGTAGAGTTTACGGAGTAAATTTAGTATAGTAAGCTTGATAAGCATAATATGAGCATTGGAGTGATTTAATTATCTTCGTGTTCACGATTTTCGAGTGCGAATTTAGGCATGATCGGGCTACTGCATACGATCACTTGTAGATCTCACTAGATCCGAAATCGTCGGTGAGAGCACGGAATTGGGCCTACAAATGCAGTGCAGATCGTGCAATCGTATCCTTGCGAGCGTGCACGATATTTTTCAAGGACTTCCCAAAAATGGATGTATAATCCCGGCATTTCGAACGGCAAATAATTACAGCGATATTCAGAGTATACACTAGAATGTTGGAAACAAAAAAATCAGCTTGTCATAAGAGCACACCGTATGATAGATCTGCTGCAGCGACCCGACGGTGGGCCGATACGGAATGTGGACGCGGAGAGATAAGGAGGCTGAAGGGCAAATCTACAGTGGTATAATTCAATTCTCGGATCAGGCTCGATTTTCGTATGGATCAAAGAAAGCAGGAAAAGAAAGTCGGCATATTCAGTACAGTCCATGTAGACCTCGGTCGTACATGTCGGGGCAAACAATACATATCATGAGCTGATTGAGGCAGGGGGATGCGGGGGTTCCACCGTCGGAAAATCATGATTTATACGTAAAAACATAAGATTTTACCGGAACGAGGGATTCTCAGTACATGATAGGAGACGATATCGATTCTAGATTATGAGAAACTTCAGGCCCAACGGCAACTCGGCAAGCACTCGGCCCCAAAGGGGCAAATGACTCCGGACATCTGATTTCGTATGGAATAGAATGAAAGTAAATGGGAAGAGAAAAGCAATTCAAAAGCAAATGATCAAGCAAATAAATCAGGGCCCATTCTTGTGGAGAGTAAAAGCCGTCGATCCCCGGCCATTCTAGTGGATCCAGGCCACGGAGGAGGACGGAGCTGATTTGGCCCGTGACTTACGTTATCGCTTCCCTTCATAAACACCCCATCCCTCATTTGTACCAGACTTGGACGTGATCCATACATATCAAACCCCTCTCTTGTCAAGTCGTCGAGGCACTGAACTGCGTCGCCTCGCCTCCCCTCCCTCGATTCATCCTCTCCCAACCTGCCTTATCCGCCAGTCAACCGCATCCGCACCCGCATCCGCATCTCAACCAACATCGAATTGACGTGGATATATCAGATCAAGCACTCTTTGCATTGAGATTTGGTCTTCCTCAATCGATAACGATCGGCGCTCCTCGCTGTTCACCCCGGCTCCGGATGATTCAAACTTCACACCCTTCGGACGGTACACGATGAACCTAAGATGATACCGCATTCTTCTGCCGGCGGCCAACCATGGGGCCACCCGATGCGACCACTCAATGGTGGCCCCGGAAGGGTCGATTTGGCACAAATGTCATCTCAATATGATCCCTCATCGGTGACATCCCAACCGCCCCTACCGCCGTCGCAGCCCCAGGCGCGCCAATCGGTCGTGGTCGACTTAACCAATAATGGATACGATCCGAATGATAAGGAGCCCCCACCAAAACGACCAAGACTGGATATATCAGGTGCTTCCAAGATTGGTGATGCAGGCTCATCCGTAAAGGGTGCAGATGCGAGGAGTACACCGGCCAGCGCCAGTTCAAGACCTCAACTGTCATGGCGCGGCCGACCCATGTGGTCGTTTCAGGCGGTCATGTCAGAGATTCCAGGCAGTGCGACGGCGTCTCGGCCAACATCACCGCCCCCGTTTCCTCCTCAACCTTGGAGTAATACCCCTCTTAATCGACTAGATGAATGTTCAAGATCCAGGGAGGCTTCCCCAGACAAGAAAGTTCAAACAATCCCATTTCGTATTGTGACTCCTTCTGTGGCCCCTGCGATTAAAGGCGAGAGTAAGTGGATTGATTGTTAGTAGCTAGGAATATGGCTAATATCTAATTTCAGAAGTTGCCGATTTCACTCCGTGGACCGGGAACCATCCCGAGGATGTCTTAAATGAACAAGCGGCGAAACAAGGCTACTATAGCAGGACCCAGGTTTCTCAAAATGAGTCCAATACGGCCCGACCTGCACTGTATGGACAATTAAAACACCGTACAGGGCTCCAGATGCTTTCGACCGTCTTTTCTGCTGCACTGGAAAAACGTCAACATCACAATACCGTTCATGCGCCATCTAGTTTCAAGCCGCCACCGAGAGTGACGCTCACCGACAATAAGCGAGAGGCTTGGCTTCGAGATCTTGCCAACCCGTCTGTGCCGCTGCGTCGGCTGAGCCGAACCATCCCTCATGGTATTCGAGGCAAAGTCCTTCTAGATCAATGCCTGGGAAAGTGGATTCCGGTTGCACGGGCAGTTTGGCTCGCAAAGTGTGTCGGTGCCAATGAAATTCGCGCCTTTAAGCGGAAAGGAACGAGTGGTGCTCTGGCTGTGGGGTTGGAAGCGAAATGGGTACGAGACTGGACGACAAACGTTCAGCAGTTTCTTGAGACTGTGTTCAGTGCGCCCAAGTCCTCAGACTGGAAACCGAGGATGACATATGCAATTGGATTGACTGCCCGTCTCTTTTTTGAGAATCTTCTTGATCATGATCACTTCATTGAGTGGTTCCTGTCTTCATTCGAAGCCGCCTCAATTGGCACGGTTCCTGTCTGGCTTATGATGCTTGGCATATACTGGAGCAGCATCACACGTTATCGACGTAGAGGGCGACGGCTGGCCGAACTCCTACTCGAAAAGTTGCGACAGGCTACACAGGCCAAACGAGAGCCTCTGAAACCCCTCATTGATCGACTCTCTCGGTTCATAAAGAAATTGGTTCAGGAACATACCTCATCATTACTCCTACCAAATTCTTGGGAGAAATACAAAAGCCAGGTCATGTCGTGCCTTGATCTCACAGACAATATGGACCGAGCCTTGTTGCAAAACCTCACCGAGCGTAATGCTCGAGTACAAAAGCCTCATCATACAAAGCAAACACCGCAGCGATCACCAAATCAATGCATTATTCGCCTCCTTGATTCTATACTCTCTGAATATGACATCAATGCAGTCTCGTCGGCCTGTTTGGAAGCCGTTGAGGACAGAACAGTTTTGGTCTCGAAGTTGCTGGAATGGCTGTCCACTCCATTCCGCCATGGAATCTACCGAGTCTACGCTGGTGCTCGTCTATTGCGAAAATGGAAGGCCGCAGGAGTGGATGTGGACGATCATATCCTCACTTTTCTTACACGAGCCGGGCGTAACCAGAAATTGATCATGGAGAATGTGTATCATACAATCTCTGAGCTCGTCAGGTCACAGACGTTCTCAGTGGGTCGATACCTCCAATGGCTGATGGCCAAAGATGTTACAAGTCATGCCTCTTCCTACCGTCAATCAATGCCTGATCTGCATATCGATATTGCATTGATAGCACAGCTTCCCGTTAGCCGTCTCCCGGAACATGTTGGCAATTTGCGTAGCACCTTGCTAGCCCGTATTGGGTTTTCTGCTACAGATGAAATCAATATGCTTGCCAATATAAAGCAACTTATCAGCCGACGTCTCCCGGGAATTTTTGACATGGCATCTCACAATGACTTGACCCCTGACTCATTGTCCCTTAACCTGACCTGGGCTGTGAAAGCAGAGATAGGCCAGTGGCTACGTCGAGGTGTTGCTGAACATACTCGCGAGGTCACTGGCTCAACCACTCGGTCCTCAATCTTTGTTGGTGTCCAATCTGTGTCAATGCTTACACCGGATGAATTTCAAATTGTCCGCGACATTCTCGAAACATTTGAAGATGTATCCATGTTGGCCGATGTCTTGAGATGCGCTTCAAGTTCTAGAAATAGCATCGTCCTTGCATCGGTTGCTGATACCACAAATTATCATTTCGACTCACTGTGCATGATTGGGGCGACATCGGATCTGTTCCGCAAGCTGGTTGATACGTATACAATGATCAAACGATTCAATCCCCCGAGTCTAGATTTAATGTTTTCGCTGATCGAGCTTGGCTTGCGTATTCCCCATGAGTGTAACACAGTTTTGATCCTTCGTCAAGATCTTTCACGCACCGGGAACAAGGCTGTTTTGGCTGCATCATCTCCAGTCTCCGACCACATCCCCGACTCTTTCGGGAATGCAGATCCCTTGTTTCGCGAGAAGTTAGATCATCTTTTACTCTCCGGGAACCTCATGGATGAGCCCACGCTGGATACCATTTTCAATACATTGACGAAGCAATTGGAATCTCAGCTCGGCAAGGGTAAATTGTCCGCAAACGATACTTGTCAGTATTTGGCGCAGTTGCGATCCTTCCAGCCAAAACATTTTGACGGGATATTGATTCGTTGGGTCTGCACTCATTTACGATCCTCTGATCGTTCTATTTTACTGAATGTTATTCCCTCCCTGATTGGGGTTGGATGTGTTACAATTACATCGTTCCTGTCTCTAGTGAGAAGGCTCAGCTACTCCACGACTCCGCTTCCCAATGCAGAAGATCTGCCAGCAGACCTTGTCGATACTCTTCTTTCTGTCCCAGCAGAGGACAGGTATCTCGATCTGTTTTCTCCCCCCGCAGAAGAAAGGTGCCTTGATCTGGTCTCTTACCGGTTCTATTTGTCGCAACAGGAATTCTTAGCCAAGAGCTTCGATGAGGTCCTTAGTATCGTGTGCGACGCCGCGTCATCTCTCGATATTGGCGATGTCCGCAAGCGAAACGATCGAGAGGCTTCTCTTGTGACGCTGTTGCGTGAACTTCTTGTGCGGAACCCCGGCTGCGTAGAGCAAAGTTGCATGAAAAAGCTCGTCGATCAGTATCCGAACGCCATCGGCCCGCTCCGGAAAGCACTTGACAGCTTGCTCGGGGTTGATCACCAAAAAGAGACCTCATCTGTGATCTCACAAGTCGAAAACTTGGCCAGCACAACCGATGACCTTTCTCTCCCCTTTTGCCAATTGAAGCTTCAGATTCTCTTCCATCAAGATTCCGACAACGAAGATCGAAACAGTATCGCAGACGCAATGTTCAAAACCGTTGTAGCCAACTCTCGCGCCCACAACTTCCACTGGGTCGATCTTGTTGCGCTCATGAGCCCAGATGCTGTCCGTCAGATCCGCGAACGTGCAGAGAAAGAATTCTTCTCTATCCCGGTTCTGGAAGAGTCATCAATCAATCCCTTGGCCACACCTCACAGTTCGGGATCTTTGGAAACCGCAAAACTCTACCTCAAAATAATTGAGGAGCTTGCTGGCAGCACCCCGGATGCTGCAACTTCCGCGGTTGTGTCTGCCCTCGTTGATAAAATGGATGGCCTTCTGCAGAAGATTTTAACAATGCAAGGTGATGATCGAACTGGTGGCGCGCCTAGTCCAGCGCGGTCGAACTTCGAGCGGTCTCTTGCCTTCTGGTTTTCAGCTCTGCTGAGGATGGTCGTCATACACCGTGCCTCGTTCATGCTGCCGTCTGGTTTAAAGGTCAATGCCTCCCACGAGCCATCAAGGTTGTTGGTCTCTATATTCTGTATAGCGCTTTCTCGTCTTCCAGCCGATGTCCTACGCCTTTTCCCTGGCGCAGACTATTTCCCCCGGTCGGGATCACACAAAGACTATCGCCCCTGTCCAGGCATTTTGTTACAAACCCATGCCCTAGATGTTGCTGCGTCATTGATTGACGTGTTCCCGGATGAGACAAGATACCAGTGCTCTCGCTTTCTCAGGGAGAAGTGCCCAACTCTCGGTCTGCAGAGTGACGCCCGGTTCCTCTATCTCTTAGGTCCAATGGGAGACTTCACAGTGTCCCACCTCCAATCAGCAGCAGCACCGTCCCCGGCAGCAGGTTCCACCCCAACACCCAACTTGCCTGCTCCTGCTCCTGCTCATTCTTCACAGCCCACCGCTACGCACCCAGGTGCGCATGTTGCTGAAGGGCTCAATTTCACAGCGAATCGACTTCGTCTTCAACAGCGGGGGCGGACTGTTGGTCCGTATCCCAACCGTCCTTGGGAACTTCTTGAAGATGCGGCACCTTTTGTAGGTGTGAACGACACCGCAGTAAATCTGGGCTACTTTGATGCCCGACGTATTAGGCTTTGAATGTGGCTCTTGTTTCCTTCCATTTCCCCGGTCTCCTTACAAGAAAAATCAATACATCTTTGGTTTCGTTTTCCATTCATCTCTTTTGTCTTTCATATTGTTCGAGTCTTTTTGCATTACTTTATGTCTCTTCCGTCGTTGAAGCGAGCATTTCCACGCCAGAACACATGATGCATATACCTTGACCATTCGCATTACAACGGCTCGTTGATCGAGGGATGAAGGGTTCATTTTCTATTTTTTGTTTTTTGGTCATTCATCTTCTACATTGGGTTCCTGATGGCGTCAGTCGATATGCTTACCATGCATGCATGGCAATTGTCTTTCTGTTGTACATATATACCTTTTTCTATTATTATTATTGTTCATGCTCTGGAGTTGGTTGAGGTGGACTAGGATCAAAATACTGCACCTTTGACTGGTTGATTTCAACCTTGTTACCTCCCAAGTTTCATATTCAAAAGCACCAGAAGATGCTTCCAAGATCGTAGTCCACGGGTTGGGACATGGTAAGGATGTGAGGCAACTTGAATGAGACAAACTCAACAATGGCATGACAAAATGATCCGGGGGTCACTTGAAATGTCTTTCGACTAGCAATAAACCACAATATCGAGGTAAAGAGTCTGGTCAAGCAAGGTACTTCATACCATACCAACTATATTTGCTTGCCAAGGGCCATATTGATCCCTGTAGATGCGTTTTGCACGATACATTGAGATCCAAGAACGAAAACTGACCAATGGAAAGCATAGACTTGCCGCCCACATCTCAAGGGCTGAAACCCTTTGTGCCATACCGCCTTTTCAGTAAGTTTATTTGGGGGAAAGGAGGGGATTGGCTTTTGCCTGTATCCTATATTTGAGGCGCGTATCTCAGCTCCAAGTTTGGCTGGAGGAGCCTAAGATAGTAGCAGTCGTCGATTTCTGAAATAATGACTAATAAACCGAGAAACCCCATTATGGATGCTTTCGATGAGATATTAAAAGGCCCTGCAAAGCAATCTGAGGAACCCTTGGGGGATTACTTTCGTGAAGCGAACGTTTAGATTGCGTATCAATACTGTATTAATATTTATAGGATGGGCATGACCCTGGTAACTCCATCTTACCAGTATTTGAGCCTTCCAGTTCTGGGTATACAAAGGACGTATATAACTCTGCCCGTTTTGAACGATCCGCTCTCAAGGTTTGGGGCCTAACAGTCGGAGCAATCTCAGATATCCGCTGGATTTCCTTCTTCTGTTTTCGATTCTGGCCACTGCAATATATCAGGAGTCCTGTCGCTATCAACAGTGGTACGCCCAATCCCGCACCAAGACCAATACCCAAGACAAGAAGTTCGGAGTTAATCTTAGATGATGTGGTTGAAGGGCATGTTGTAACTGTAATCTTTGAAGAACCGGTATTGGTTGAGCCATTATCAGAAGTCGACGTCGTATTTGTAGTGTTGGTTGTCGTTGCATCGTCTGTTATACCAACTTGGGCTGCCGTCACATTGGCACTAGTGTATCCATCATATGTTCCCACTCCATTTCCATTGCAGACAATACCAGCGGATGTGTACTCATGGTTGCATGTCAATAGGTCGGTTGATGTATTGCACTGGAATAGATTTGCCCAACCAGAATCGATCTCTTGATACCCATTCAGCATTAGCTCCGGAAATTTACTCTGATAAATGACAGAGCACTCATTTACCTGTGTAGCATGCTCGAGGGCATTCTGCGATCGGCCACGATTCATCTGCACAGGCGCCGCGATAGAGAATCCCAAAGTTCGCGGTAAAACAGAGCCCATTCGATAAACACGTCTCGCCTTTCAAGCAACAGCTTAGTCCACTTGGACACTGCACAAAGTCGTCCTGAGTATCTCCATTTGGCCAGTAGCATGTTGCATAGCTCGTCGGTATGAGTAGAAATAGGGCGATCACTAATGATTTAAAATGACAGTGTCGGTGATCAGATGGAAAAAAATGCATTGAATCGTGCGGCTGATAGCCCCTCCCAAAGGAAAAAAAAAAAAAGAATGAATATATGCCTAACTGGCGGGGATGGAAATTGAAAAAGAAGGATTGCAGACTATTATAGTAAAAGGGGTCTCTAGCCCTTTTGCATGTTCACGAAGAGACTCGAAAGGGGCCGAAAAACCAACGGGGACTGCTCCCATCCTGCGCTGTCTGAACGCAATTATGAGGGGTCTTTTAACCGCCGTGGATAATCTAAAATAGGTGTAAATGTGGCAGAGGACTGATCTAACTGACGCTAGGTGTGTACGCTCTTAGAAAACGGGTGGAAATTTACCCAATAAAAATTCAACAATAACCGCTGCAAGTGGAGTCCGGTAGGCCAAGGGATTGATCACCATCTCCGCACCAGCTGATTGATTGTCCTGTTATCGGCCCCAACTAAAGTTGCGATCAGGAGTCGCCGACCTAAATTAGTATGAAGGCCGTTATTTATTATCATCCTCGATGCGGCTCTAGTTAGGTCGGAAACAACAAAGGTTTACTAAAGACGCCATGGCTCGATCGATATGTGCCATGTGCCCCGCTTGCTGGTCTATAGTAACTGCTTCCAAGGTTGGCAGTTCTGGCTAACTACGCCAGATCTCAACTTATCACTTACTGGATCGCCTATATATCCTGGGTCTTATATGTACAAACACTGCCAATAGATTGCCGTAGAGGCGCTTCGAAACACATCTATTCATGTCACTGAAGGTTCAAGCGCTGGATATTTTCTTTGATCGGTAATTCGTAACTATTAAAAACCCTCAACTTTAGGGAATTGAAATGCAGGAAGTAAGGCTAAACGTCAACCTTGGAAATTAGGCAACCGTAATGTACTATTATAAAGGGATCAAGTATCGTGGATAATAGCGGGCCCCACGAATCTACTAAGTCGTTTTTCAGGTACGCACCTACACAATGTTAATCGACATTCTAATATCACGCCCGAAGGCCCTATAGTTTCATGAATCTGACTAACTCAGACCAAGTTAAGAAAGAGGGGGACTCTGGATGATATTGGGTTCCATGCTCTGCTCGCAAGGCTTTCCGGAATGATCACTCTTCGTAAAACAGGAAAAGTTGCAGTGTGAGGGGAATACGAAGTTCTGATTATGATTCTGGAATTACAACTCATGTTTCACATTATTTCTTCCTGAAAGATTTGGAAGGTTTTACGACTATGCCATTTGAACTGCTCATATCGGGACTTTCAGGGTCTACATGGAACACCGGGCTAATATCGTTGGTTAGCGGTGAAATCTTCTGGTCCCTGAAAATTCCAACCAATCACGCGAGGAATTATGGTCCCGCCAATACCAAACAGGAATAGCTTCAGCCTTGGCAGTCTGGACAGAACTAATTTTCGTTCTGTTGGCCAATTACAGACGGTGTTGTTTCTAGCCCCCACGATAGAGAGAAGTGGTCGCGAGGATCTCAGCCGTATTCAGGGCCTGGGAACGGATCAGGAGGTCGCACAACTCCACAAGACCATGGAAAGACAAGCTTCAAACACACTAGCTCCACAGCAGAGCCTCGTTCACTCAGCGAAATCCGTATAAAAACATCGGTGGCGCCCACTGGTTTGCGGAGCGTCGAACGCTCCTTTTTGTCTTTTCTTCCCTTCCCCCCCCTTTTTTTTGCTTTTCCTTTTTGCTGGTTAGCCAGCCCACACTCTCATAATGCTTGGGACTTTGTGGAAAACAGCGTCGGTTATCACTCTTTTGGCCGGCGCGGTCTCTGCCATTGATCTCGATATCAAAGATGAAAGTGAGCTACCAATACCTGCCGCCTAGACCCGAAGAATCCTCTAACATGGTATCAGAGTCCATCAAGAGCGCGGCTCACACCGCCGCATATGGCGCCATGTCATACTATACGGGCAACTTGACCGGCCACATTCCTGGCGCGTTCCCTAGCAAATGGTGGGAAGGTAGCGTCTTGTTCGATACGATGATTCACTACTGGTATCTAACTGGCGACGATTCGAACAACCCGGCCGTGATGCAGGGAATGAACTGGCAAAGCGGCGACAACAATGACTACATGACTGCAAACTATAGCTCGTATATTGGGAACGATGACCAATCGTCTTGGGGGCTTGCGGCCATGACAGCCGCGGAGTTCGGCTTCCCGCAAACGTCTACGGAGATCTCATGGGCAAGCAAGGCAGCCGCCGTGTTCAATTCTCAGGCGAGCCGCTGGGATGATAGCAATTGTGGTGGCGGGCTACGGTGGCAGATCTATACGTACGAGACCGGCTATGATATCAAGAATGCCATGTCCAACGGTGAATTATTCGAGCTAGCTGCCCGCCTGGCCCGCTACACGGGTAACACAACGTACTCCGACTGGGCCGAGAAGATCTGGGACTGGAGTTCCTCTGTCCCACTTTTGAATAATGAGACCTGGATTATCTCCGACTCTACGGACGCCGAGAACCACTGTGCGACTAGTGATAAGGTCCAGTGGTCTATGAACTATGGTACATACGTCACTGGCGCAGCCTATATGTATAACCTGGTAAGATGGTAGGTTCTTTCTGGGATTAGTATACGATCGCTGACAGAAATTAGACCAATGGCGTCTCGAAGTGGAAATCTGGCGTAGATGGCCTCCTGAACACCAGTCTCACTAATTTCTTCCCTGCGCAGTATGGTGGAGACATCATGTCGGAATACGAATGCGAAGAGAAGGAGTTTTGCAACAATAACGAGATTCTCTTCAAGGGTATTTTTATGCGTGACCTGGCCTTGATCTCTACCGTTGCCCCGTACACCATGGATGACATCCTGCCACGTCTGCAGGGCTCTGCTTCGGCAGCCGCGGAGGCGTGCACCGGCGAATCAAATGACACCTGTGGAGTGCGATGGTACAGTAAGAAATATGACGGCGAGAAGGGGATGGAGCAGCAGCTCAGCGCGGCAAGTGTGTTCACGGCAAATCTAGTTGCTTTTGACAGAAATGACTTGGCCACCCAAGCTGGAGGAACAAATGCAACTTCCGCCACCACGAACACGACGGGGACGAGCGCCAGTGGAACTCAAGCTGCTTCGAGTGCTTCGGGCACTTCGGCTAATGGTGCTAGTGTGCTTGTGGGTGGACCGTTGGCTATTACTGCGGCCGTGTTGGCTGGTGTTATGGCCATTTTCTAAGCCAAAACTTGATGTGTCTCTTATCCATTGCCACATTTCTAGTTGAATCCATAATAAAAACACGTTATTTCGTGTAAATCGAGAGCTTGATGAACGTATTGAATATGAGAAGATTATGGATGTAGGCTAAATTTTGGACCACAAAGTCATGTGGTACACTTGTATGTCTGGCTAGCTACATTTGTAAGGTCGTAGCATCCACCTCCACTGCGTCCAAATGGAGCTCAAAGTGGATACGAAAGCGAGGTCAAAGGGCTGAAAGTTGGCTAATATGTACTTACCCCAACCCTCTCCACACTCACGGGGAAGCCGGGGTTGCCGTGGGAGGTATGTCGGGGATTTTAAGCAAGAAAATAGAGAAATCGTGCTTTCGTCAATGTATCAATTATTTCTTTTTTTTCCTTTTCTTTTTTCTTATTCGGGTTTGCCTCCAGACAGAGATTTGCCTCCAAGGCTTTATGTGGACGGAACCCTATAATCAGCAACGGGACCCCTATCGGGAATGATAAGGAAAGCTTCTAGAAACGGCCGATCAGCGCGGACCTGCATGCGCGGTCTTCCACATAATTGACTTTGGGCTGAAAGGGCTTAGTTCCCGGTGAGTCTCTCCCTGCAAGCCCGATTGCGCGAGTACCGTAGGGCGTTTTAGCCGACTTTAGTGGATCACGTCCGGTGAGTGACAATCTTTACATAGGGCGATTTGCTGAAGGAACAGATAAGTAGGGTGGGCCCACATATCCACCACGACCCATTTCTTTCATTGAGATAGGAACAGACTCCTATTTGGACAGCTGGTCCGATGGTAAACCTTATACCATACTATACTTGGTCGAGACCACTTATACTCTTAAATGACCTTCAAGATGTACCCTGCGTGACACTGACTAGGCATGTATCAGAACAAGAAGGTCGTGTTACCCCAAGATTGCCATCGTGGTGGATATATAGACAGCCAATGGCAGGATAGAATGCTGGGATAAGCTCTGGAGCGAGCCAAGCCCCCGGACCGCGCCCAAACACTTAATTCCCCTGAATGTCAGTGATTGGTTGATATCACCGTGGTCGGTGTGCCGAACCAATCAGAATGTCAGCATGTTATCACCTTCCACTGATTCCATTACTCCAAATCTATTACGTGAAGCCCCGATACGCTCCCCCGCGTCGATCGAAACGGACGTGGAGTACAATATTTCGGAAAGTCATCTTCGAGTGTCGTCATGTCAGCCGGTTCTTATTATGAGAGTCTCCTTTGTTTCTGATCTTTTTTCCCTTCAATCTTCCTTTCTCATCCCTTCGTTCCCTTACCAACATGGATGATCCTCCACTCAAAGACTATGCCCCCCATGGGGATGATGATGCGCAGTTGGCCCAGATGGGTCACAAGTCGGAGTTGAAACGTCAATTCTCCTTGTTGTACGTTACTCGATGCACCATCCGAGGCGAGGACTAACTCAATTGTCTACAGGTCGATGTTGGGTCTTGCCTTTGCCATTTTGAATGTACGTATCGATTGAGGTGAAAACACTGGGAGTATACTAATCGAGAAACTAGTCATGGACGGCCTTGTCTGCTAGTCTCTCACTCAGTCTCCCGTCGGGTGGCAGTTCTAGCGTTGTCTGGGGTAATGCGCCTTTCCCGGTTTTTCTCAATGCTTGCTAACCGCACTAGGCTTGGTTACTGCCGGTATTTGTAATCTGTGCATGTCCGCCTCACTCGCCGAGTTCCTTTCCGCCTATCCCACGTGAGATATCTTGAGAACCCTGCTTGTATACTCGGACTAACGGGAACAGTGCTGGAGGTCAATACCACTGGGTGGCTGTGATTTCCTGGGAGAGATGGATGCCCATCTTGTCATGGATCACCGGCTGGGTGAACTGTGCTGGTTGGGTCGCGCTAGTAGCTACCGGTGGACTGCTAGGTAGTCAGCTCGTCGTTGGCGTGATTTCGCTGATGCACCCCGTATGTAAAGGATCTGTTTTGTGGACCGTCCATCGGCTGACCCTTGCCATAGAGCTACGAATCCGAGCGGTGGCACCAATTCCTGATCTATGTTGGCTACAACCTTGCGGGATTCCTCATTAATGCCTTCGGTAACAGCATTTTGCCTTATTTCAACAAGGCTGCCTGTAAGTCAATGTTTGAACTACCGGCTCCATAGACGTACTAACTCGTGTCAAGTCACCTGGTCGCTTACTGGCTTCGCTGTCATTTGCATCACAGTCCTTGCCTGTGCAGCGCCAGACTTCAACTCTGGAGACTTTGTTTTCCGCGAGTTCCTCAATACGACAGGATGTATGTGAAATTCTGCGGGGTATTTGAATTTACTCGCTGACACTCATTTTAGGGCCCGATGGCGTTGCCTGGCTCCTTGGAGTATGTTCTTTCAATGCGATCCCAAGTATATATCTTTTTTTCTAACAAGGCGACAGCTTCTGCAAGGAGGACTTGGTGTCACTGGATTTGTGAGTAATTACCTCCGCTAATTTCTCGTGATATATGCTAACCATGAAAACAGGATGGCGTTGCACACATGATCGAAGGTAAAATGAGATCGATTTTGTCGCCGAGGACGAAGCTGACGAGTTGCAGAAATTCCCAACCCCTCGGTTGAAGGACCTAAGATTATGATCGCATGCGTTGCTATTGGCACGGTGACTGGTGTTATTTTCCTCGTCGTTCTGCTCTTCGTGGCGGGCAGTATTACGGATATCATCGAATCTTCTGCAGGCCCACTTTTGGCCATTCTGTACAATGCAACTGCCAACAAAGCCGGCGCCATTTGCCTGTTGATGTATGCTATCCCTGTCTGCATGTCACTTTCAAGAAGTGAAGGGCTAACGGTTTCTTAGCTTCCCTCTTGTTTGCATGTTATTCGCCACTACTGCTATCATGACTACCAGCAGTCGTATGTGCTATGCATTTGCACGGTATGTTCGCTCTTGATCTGTTTCAATTAATTCTTGCTAACTGTGGCCAGCGATGGTGGTTTACCTGCATCCCGCTTCTTCTCTAAAGTCCATCCCGGGTTGAAGGTTCCTCTGAATACACTATATCTCAATCTTGCTCTCGTCATCATCTTCGGCCTGATCTTCCTCGGCTCCTCCAGCGCATTTAATGCTATTGTCTCAGCTTCAGTGGTTCTTTTGGATCTTGCCTACGGCATTCCGATCGCAATCAACTGTATTCGAGGACGTAACACACTTCCTGAGAGATCCTTCGTTCTCCCCAATGTCCTCGGCTGGGTGTTGAATATTGTAAGGATCCAGAAACGGCTTTTTTTTTCCCTTACGGGCGAAACCTGACTAACGTTATGCTAGATTTCGTTGGTCTACGTTTCTCTCACCACTGTCCTCTTCCTCTTCCCTCCAGAACTGCCTGCCACTGGCAGCAACATGAGTATGTACTGATTCCATTACGTGAAAACGACCATGACTAACCACTACATAGACTACTGTGTCGCCGCATTTGGTATCGTGTTTGTTATTTCTTCGATCACCTGGATCGTAGACGGTCGCAAGAATTATGTCGGCCCCCGGATCGAGGTAGAGGTCCTCTCTGGACAAGTCGGTGATCATCCGCAACAACCGATTCCGATGGTGGAACAGAAGAAATAAGATTTCAAGGGGGTAAACTACGTATAATTAGTATACTTTAGCAATATATTCAATGTATCACTTTCACATGAACGTATACTGTATAAAGGTGTGGCACGTGATGAATGTGGCCAATTACGTCAGTACATGCCTGACTGCCTGAATTTCCCAACAATCCACCGCGGATCTTACGTTGAGACGGTGGACTAATTTGACCGTCAAATTTTGACACGACTACAATCAAAATATCGGGATCGTCCTTTTCTCGTATCCTGTGTTTTCATAGGTCCGACGATCAAGACCGACTGCAACACACGTCCCCGCCATTACACAACATTTCCCTAACCGAGCATCAGACAATAACCCACCAACATGTTGTCAGTCTCATTGCCTTCCCTAAGGTCATTTCTACCGTTCTCCAGGGAGAAGAAGGTAATAGACATACCACCTGTACAGACGCACGATATCGAAGCGCCTGAGAAGCCCGCACGGGCATTGAAGTACCTGTTGAAATTGAATCATGCCAACTATGCTATTCTATACAATCACCGAACATTCCATAATCACGCACCCCATGTTTGTGGCCTATTCCGATAACCCCTCACTGCTTGGGATCCGGCTGAACTTTTCTCTAGCTTCTGAGTGCGGCGTTCCTGCAGGGCGCTGATGCGGATGACTTAACCGGGGTCTATGAGAAGGAATCCAAGTCATTGGATGCATGGGAAGACTCACCTGCAGAGGTGACTGATGAAGACTGGAGAAGTCACCTAGGACGTCGAGAGTATGTATCATATAGTTTGAACGGGCTCTCTTTGTTCCGCGAAGAGTTGCCTCAAGACTCGGCACTAACAAGATTGAGCAGATATCAAAAAGCATTCGTGGACTATTACGAAGACGAGCTCGTTCGACTCAACTACGATTGGAAAGAAGTCATTGACCAATACCTGTTTTCTGGCGATAATCCTCTATTCAGTTCGATTCTCGCAGACTGTATGTCTACTTCGTCACTAATATCCAACCGGACACTCAGAATACTGACCTACGCATAGTGGGCCACCCTCTCATCCATCTCGCTTATGCATACGAGATTAATAGCCGTGAAGTTGCAATCGAAGCACTTGGATTGGCGTCAGTCTGCTACAACAGCACGCATAAGTACTTGGACGACCCAGCCTACTCACAAACTGAGCCCTCATACCAAACAACGTCTCTCTTCGAAGTTCTCGATAGAGTCCGATCTGACAAACAATTCGACGATCTTCCCAGTACTCCAGACCACCACAACCTTCTCAACACCCATGAGGCATCAGTACTCAATCATTGGAATGCCTGGAAAATCGAGGACCCAGTTGAACAATTCCGTGAGAGCCAAGAACTTGCCGCTGCACTTTTTAGTGCAACCCATGGAACTCAGAAGTACGACTTCTTCCTTGTCCACATCCTAACCACCAGCCACGCAGTCCGCGTCTTACTGCCATTGATCCCGGCGAAATTCCAGATCCCACTTCTTCGGCAGTGGTGGTTGATGACACTCACCAATTTTATCAGTCAACACCGGCCGGAGATTCATTTGGACCGAGTCCACGGATATGATCTCCAGGGGCGAGACTGGAAGTGGGCTGCTAATCAGGCGGTCAAGGGTGAAAATTCGACGGACGCGCATTACGTCAAAGCTATTCGATCGTTGGCACAGATGGCTACGACTTGGAATGACCACGAAAATTTCTATTTGAAGGCGGCTGTTCGGTTTGCAGATGATTTTAGTGGGTGGGGCTTTGTCTAATTGGAATCTCCCCTAAACCCATATAAAAGTTCTGTCTAATGATATGTTGCAATTTTCTGTCGCTATGGGTATTTTATCGCTCAAGACGGGTCATGACCAGGCCCAGATAAACTGGTACCTCGATAGGTCACTATACGTCCCCTATTCTCTTTGACGGGTGGGAATCTCCGAGTGTGGACGCCGCCTTTATGAGGCTGCCCAGACTCTCACGAAGTAATTATCAGTCTGGGTTCAGAGGCTTTTAGTAACCAGTCTACTCCCAATTCAATGCCGAAGTAGCATCTGTTCCCCACACTAATTCTTGACCTATCAACATT
Source organism: Penicillium tannophilum (assembly GCA_028829675.1). Taxonomy (NCBI): domain Eukaryota; kingdom Fungi; phylum Ascomycota; class Eurotiomycetes; order Eurotiales; family Aspergillaceae; genus Penicillium; species Penicillium tannophilum. The sequence continues at coordinate 2,259,645 of JAQKAK010000003.1, read as the reverse complement.
TTAACGGCCCTCCATCACCGCACTATCTGTACTTCCAGAGCTCCCTGGCCTCACTTCTAAGGCACTAAATCAGATATACCTAAGCAGTGATTCAGTGTTTGAGTATATCGATCTGTTAGCGACTAGTGGCTTTCCCATTCCGTGTTAGTGCTCACCCCGCGTTTGCCCACTTAGTAGGTCTGAGCACGGCCCCATGCTCCAATTACCGGTGTTCGAATAGTTGAGGGCTTTCCGTGTCCCTATTTGGTTAGAATGCCAATAATTACACTTTTTCAAAGATCCAGACCACGAGTACCTATTTCCCGAGGCCGAACCCCCGCATCGAATGACCCATCTGCGGGTACCTGATGCTTAACTTCCAGCGGCATCGAAATCAATTCCAGCATGACGAGACCTCCCCCCCACGAAGGCATGGAACTACGCGTTGTTTATCCGAGTACTACTCAACCTGCTTTAGTTCGAAGGTCGAATGTTTTCAAAGCGTGCGAAGCCTGTCGGCAGCGCAAATTGAAATGCAATGGCTTAATGCCCTGTGAGCGCTGCATAAAGACTTCGGTGCAATGTAGCTTCCGAAACAAAGCACGGAGACGGGACCTTGATGCAGCGAAAGTAGCCTCCAGTCAGCGCATCTCATTGGTTCCCTTACAACCCGCCATTGACCGTCCGGTTAATAATACCTCGTCACTCGCCACGGTGAGCAAGGAAGGCGACTTGCGCCAGCTACATACGATCTTGAACACCCTTCGAATAAGCGACAGCTTGTCCTCACGAGGAACTGTTACCAGAGCCTTTGGGCCTACATCATCAGCGGCCGTACTTAGTCTTATCCTAGACTTGATAGTGCAGTCAAACGACTGTCTACCAATAGACCCCGGGGCGAAACCACAAAGTCAGCACCATCAGGATATTCTGGATTATATTTGCCAGGTGATAACCGCCTCCGAATCACCTCATCGCCCTCTTCTCAACCCTAGCTTGCCAGGTCCGCTAGATACGGTCCCATTGGAGATGCAATCTATTTTCCTCGACCAATATATTAACATGGCTTGGAAGGTTCTTCCGTTCCAATCGCCGAATACTCTCCGGGCACAATTACCTCATCTCTTAAGTGACCCAGGTGTGCATGTGGACCCCGATGGCATGGCCCTTCGTTCTATTTTGTTTCCTATGCTCAGCATTGGGTCTATTACGGCAGGCTATGCCGACGTGGGAAGTATGTTCATTGCCGAGGCACAGAGAAACACACTATCAGCAGATATCGTGGGGGATGTTCTAGTCTTCCAGAGTGATTTATTAATGATAAGTCTCACGTGCTCTATCTGTCAGGTCTAAACTAATTGTGGGTTTCTACATCCAGCACTATATAGACTCTGGTTGTTTCACCACGGCATATATGCGACTTGGGGCAACACTTCCCAAAATATTAGCCGCCGGGATGGACAAACTAGTTCGCACCCCACAAGAGCAGGCTATCATTTCTGCCTTCTGCTGTCATGAAAGGTTGTCTTAGCTTTTCTTTTTACCACCATCTCGCCTAAGCTGACGATTTCTTGAAACAAAAAGCTTCGTTTGTTTTGCTTTAGGCCGTGAAACCGTTTTCTCAAACAGCCTCAGGTATCTACCAAAGAGCGACGAAACGATGGTCGGTCTCATGCAACCTTTTTTCTCCATTCTTTCCGACATTCAGAAACTACATCGACCCGAAATAGTAGATCTTAAAGAACTATGGAATGTATCTAGGTCCCTCGACGGCCGACTTCAGGCATTCTGGGTTTCAGAAAACCCCCATCAGGGCCCTCTTGCTAAAGACGAGATTGATATGGGAACTGTATGTAAGTATATTGACCGTAGTGCTGCATTAATGATGCAATTATTCACGATCTTTCTACAGTGCTTCAATACTCAATCCTTCTGCTCTATCGTCCTTTTTTGATTCTACGAGCGACAAAGAGAATTGCAAAGGTAGGCATGGGCCTGCCACATAATGAGTCTCTGGAGGCAGCCGAAAACGACACCATTGTGGACGAGGCATGTCAATATGCTATCGACGCCGCAACTGAAAGCATCCGGTTTTTCTGTCGATTGTTTGAAACCAACTCCATACAAAAGGTCCGGATCTCCTGTTTTATTATCATCACATATAACCTGACCTTGCTAGTCCCTCCCAAATAACCCTTTCTTCCTCGAAAGTGCCTGCTGGGCACTTATTATCGATAGTCTTTGGGGAGACCGAGCATCTGTACATCTTCCGCTCATACAAAACTCTATGTACTGTATGGAGCAGATGAATTTTCTTCCTGGGGTCTCAGCACGACTATCTACAACCAGGAAGATTCTACAGAAGGCAAGAATAGAGCAGATCAGCTATGAGGATTTGTTTTCAACGGGTATATTCACTGAGTCCGAGGCAGCTTGGGCCTACGCATTCCCCGATAACCCGGACATTTGTGATCAATAATATTCAATCTTTTACAACAAGAGGCAGCAATATTATTGGTGCAGTCTCCAGTGGGAATGCCAAATCCTGTTCCTGTTTGTATCCCGTGCGATGCAGGGAATCAAATCCAGATGGAAATTTTGATTTGCTCGGAAGATCTCGGTGGCGGAGCGATCGATCGACATCTGCATGATCTACATTACTAGTGGCTTTGAATTGTCATATACCCTGCAGGCTTATTACAGAACATGTGCCTTCTAGTCTAATCAGATGGATCAAATGCACGTGGAACTTGTACCATTAAGAAGACGACTGGCATTTTGTTGTTCATAGGGGGTTCGCCGTGTAACGTTACGACGTATCTTCATCTTTCAAGAGACGACATTGGAAAACGCTCGGTCGATCAGGCCTCCCTGCAGACGATCTGTAGATCTTGATTGGCCTAAGAAAGACTTATTGAAAAGCTCGAATAGAGCTGTGCGACTTGCCAGCACGAGTGTTCCTCTTGATGATCTCCAATCTGTCTTTATAAAAGCCCCTTTAGGCCGCGTGTGTTGCTCGTACTCGAATTCACCTTGACCATTGAGCATTCACCTTTTCTGCCTTCCCCACAGGCAAGATGCTTCTCATACATTTGGTTCTATCCACCCTCTCATTTGCGTCCCTGTCGCACGCTATCGTCACCTTTTACGGATCCAAGGCCGTGCGGGTGCCTATGTCACTTGCTTCGTCCCGAATCAAACGGACGCAGACGTTGCACACCAGCTTTCCCTTGTGTATCCAGGCGATGCATCCATAAACTCCAGCTCGTTCCACCTCGATACCGAGCTATCCTGTGCTGACCCTACGTCACGCACGATTGCCTTCAACTGTGATGACCTCGCTGGCAACGCGACCTGCTTCGAAAACGGCCATGATACCTCTGCTACTACCTCTCGTCGGTCTCAGTCTCTCAAGGCAAGAGACCGCGGACCGCGTTGCGATGAGTACACGGGCCAGTGTCGGAATGAATACCAAAGCACATCTGGCTTTTGTACCGGTGACTACAAACGGGAGGCCTACATTGTTAAAGGCTACAGCAGTGACATCCGGTGCTCTAAGCCGTGCACCCAAGAAGAGAAATCGACCTGCCTTAAGGCCAGGTGTACGGCAGCTCGTCGCAAGTGCGGGGAGCGGGGCAGTAGCCTTAGTACTTGCATTGATGCGCTTGTTGAATGCAGAGATGGAGACCCCGTTAAAATGGATGCGAGCAGGTGCAAGGCAGATTACATTACTGGAGGGCTATTCAAACTATGGTGTGATGATGAAGGAGTGAACAGTCCTCGCTATGAAAATGGTGCATGCAGTATTGATGAGTCCACCTGGGAAAAATACAGCTCATGGGTTACATTACTCGCCTTGCCTCAGGCGAATTTTGGGCGCTACCTTGCTTAGTTGCTCTTTGTGAAAGCCTCACATCAATTCAGTGAGCGAATACGGATGCATCTGATGCTGGCTTACGTTAAATCTTGAGCCAATTTGAGTATTTGATGTGTTGTTACTTTCGGGGAAATACTATGCAAGGGAAAGTGCCAGATGTCACTCCTAGAATGCAGGGCTCGATGTTGAAGAGCTATGGTAGGGTAATACATGTATGTGGAACAATAGGTAGCTGGTGGAGTGCCCCTATTACATATAAATGAATGTATTTTGTTCTATATATACGTCAGTACTTAAACCTCTAAAATTGACATGAGCAGATCTTGTGCCCAATGCCGTTCGGTTGTGGTTGTTAGTAGTGAGACCAGGCGAAAATCAGTACCTTGAAGAGTCTCAATTTCATGTGGACATAGGAGGATCATGCTAAAGCGGAGTAAGCGTATGTGGGGGAAGTTCCTTCCGATTGATCAATTCTACATAATTCCGAGACCCACCAAATTCCGAGCCAATGGAGTGTTAGAGATTGTTCATGGTGTTTTAAGCTCAGTCAATTTGTACGTGTTTGCATGCGGCTGCTAAGATTGATCCTATACATCTGTACCACAAGCGAAGCCCATATTACCTTCGGTATAAGATAAAGCGAACCCCATGGACGCTAAGGTAACTTTCACCGGGTGATGCTTTTCGCCGCCCCTTCGCTCTTCGCGAGAGCCCTGAGCGAGCACATTTCCCCCGGATTACCCATGAAAGATGTGGGGTAATGCGGGGGACGGAGAATCTGCAAAACGCTCAGGGTTCAATGTTTGGATGATGCTCGGGGCATTGGATGTCCGTGCAAAAGTGAATGCCAGATGAAGGCTATCTCGCCGTGTATATAAGCTCCATGACCACCAGCCCGGAAGGAGTTGTCAACCAGAAGAAGTCAGAAAGATGAAGGTCTTCTATGCGGCCTTGGTGGCCCACCTCCTGCATTCTGCCTCTGCTGTCTCCTCCAAGGCTAGTACTGGACAACTTCCAGCATACTCAAAGTACCAGGGTGCGCGTTTTCGGTGGTGGTGGCCCGGCGGTTTGATTGAACCAAATGAGATCGCGTCAGAGATTTCTGATATTGTCAACGCTGGTTTCGCTGGCGGTGAGATCAGTGATGTCTATGATAGCGATCATGCGTATATGGACCCAAAGACCTATGGATTTGGCCAATCTCGCTGGGTTGCAGCAGTTGAACGTGCCTATACAGAGGGTAATAAGTAGGTATCTATTCTTGACCTTCGTGTACGCCGCTGACATTCTCTTTCACTTCAGACTTGGGGGCCATGTCGATATGACTTTAGGGCCCCATTGGCCGACTGGCTTTCCAGGCTACACCCCTGACTCCCTCGAGACAATGAAAGAGCTAGTCCATGGTCAGGTGTTCCTCGAGAAAGGTGAGAGCTTCTCGGGGACCCTACCACTGCCTGTTGCTGCACCATCCGGCAACCAGACGGGCAATATTGTCCATGCAACCCCGAAGCTCGTCGCCGTGCTCGCCGCCCGCACTACCACGACCAATGACAGCAGCACTGTTGTGGATATCATTCCAGATACCATCAAGGTCCTCTCTGCATCTGTATCGAATAACACTCTTAGCTGGACTGCTCCCTCAGATGGGCGCTATGTTGTGGTCGCAGCCTACAATCGCGGGACTGGCCAGATACAGAACATGTACGACGGTACGTCCTTATCCTTCTTCTGCATTTGCCATCGCCGTTATAATGAATGACTCTAATAACCTGCAGCCATGCCTGATAATGCACCGGTCACGTACCCGTCCCCGGCCTATATTGTGGACCATTTCAGCTCTCATGGTGTACAGGCGGGAATCGAATTCTGGAACTCGCACATTCTTACCGACTCGATCAAGGAACAAATCAAGCAGTAAGTCTCAAGCTTGGGCTCACGGGATATTGCAGTTCTTGACTCTGATAAAAATAAATAGGAGTGATGGTTCTATGTTTGAGGACTCTTTAGAGCTAAAGCTCAAGCAATACTGGACGACCGACTTCGTGAAAGAATTTGAACAAAGACGGGGATACGATCTCACTCCATTCTTGTTCTACGCGTTCAAAGACACCAACACGTTCAGTGGTGACGACACAGTGGCCACCCAGATCCTTAATGACTTCTATCAAACTGTCAGCGATCTATACACCGACTATCGCCTTGGTGGTCTCAAAAAATGGGTTAACAGCCTCGGTCTCCGGTTGCGCATTCAGCCATATACGGCTAGTTTCGACAGCGCATATGCCGCCAGTATCGTCGATATCCCCGAAGGCGAGTCCCTTGGCTTTGATGGTGATAACGACGCCTTCCGTGTGTTAGCCACCGGGCGCGACATAGGGGGACGTACGACGATCCTCTCAGATGAGCTTGGTGCCTTTATGAATGAAGCGTATGGCGTAACATGGCGCTTCTTGCTTGGCACTGCCAACTTGGACATGGCTTTGGGCGTCAGCCAGGCTGTGATACACGGTCATCCGTATAGCTACTCGCAGACTAGTGAATGGCCAGGTTTCTCCCCGTTCACTCCGTTGGGCAGCTCCATTGGTTTTGCAGATGCATGGGGTCCCCGCCAGCCTCACTGGATGTTCGCGACACAATGCAGCTCATACTTAAGGAACGCGCAAGGCCTACTACAGAACTCAGGGCCTTCCATTGATGTTGCCATCTTAAATGCTGATTGGGGTATCGGTGGTTCGTGGAGTGATGACAGCTTGAATGATGCTGGTTACTCTTACCAGTTCCCAACCCCTTCGTTGCTGGCTCGCCACAATATCGGCGTCAAGGATGGTCGTTTGGCTCCCTCTGGGCCTAAATACAAGGCTCTGGTGGTTACAAACTCCTCTATTGACGTGAGCACCGCAGAGACGCTGTTATCCTACGGCCAAGCAGGACTACCGATTATTCTGGTCGGTGACACTCCACAAACTTCGTTCAGCTATAGCTCTGTGGCAAGTACCCAGACCACTGCAACCAATCTTGCGAAATTATTTGCAAAGATCAAAGCCTTATCGACTACGCGCGCAGTTACGGCCGCAAGTGGTGTCCCCGGTGCTCTTCAATCCCTAGCCGTTCAACCATCCGTGAAGTACCCAACTGGGGTCAACAACTCGCTTATCTCCTATAAACGCACAGTTGATGATGGCAATCTTTTCTGGATATATAATAATGGTGATGAAGCTGTTACCCAAACTATCAAGCTTGAAGGTGAGGGCAACCCATACTGGATCGACCTTTGGACCAGTGATGTGCATCCCATTGCTGCGTTCCGTAGCGACAGTGGCTATACTGAGGTGAACATCACTTTGGCAACGACCGCTGCCCTCCCAATCTAGTACGTCTCACTCCCATCTTCCTATTGCCACCTATATGAGTCTAACAATAGGCAGTGTTGGGACAAGCAACCCTTGGGGTGCTCCCAAGCTGGGAAAACACATAACAGCAACGAATTGCGACTCTTATGTCGACAATGGTGAGATTCACATCTTCTCCAACACCACATGTGTTGCTACAACATCCAGCGGGAAAACTGTGCGGATACAAACGGGCAACCTGCCTGCTCCTGTGAAGCCCACGAGCTGGAAGCTGGAAGTCGAAGACTGGGGACCCGCCAAAATCAATGAGACAGGATCCGCATCTCCAAACACAGTGAAGACTGAGTTGGCCGCAGTGCATCTGACAGATCTTGTGGCCTGGCCAAATATCTCCTCTCTGGTGAATGCCAGTGGCATTGGAAACTACTCGACAACCGTGACTTTGACTAAGAAGTCCGGCCTGCATGTTCTGCTAGATATTGGTAGCGTGACTGGCACGTACGGACTAGAAGTCAATGGTGTGAATGTGGAAGGGGTCGATCAGTTCCTTAACAAGCCCATTGACATAACTAACTATGTTAAAAACGGAAAGAATGGTGAGTTTAATTCCGTTGTGCTTCGATACCACATCCTAATTGATTCCTAGATATCGTCATTACCGTCGCCACCACCTTATGGAATAAGTTGATTGAAGTGTGGTCTAGTCTCTATGGGTCTAGCTCGCCGCAGGAAGTTGGCCTCACTGGACCTGTTGAGTTTACTTACGTCAAGGATGTAATAGTCAATTAACTGGATGTGCTGTCGCTTCACTACAGGTGAATAGGCGTTACGTTCATATGTTGCGCAGTCAATAAATAAACCACATCTTCATTGCTTCTGTCTCTGGCTTCTCATTACAAGCTTTCCCAATTTGTGCATCAGACACGAAGTTTGAGCCTCTGGCACAACACTATCTGTCAATTTGTTGGATTCATCAGAACTCCACGGAACAACTCCAGGCTCTCTCGACTTTGTCTTCGCCCCCTCTTCACGGCGTTGCCTCTCTTTAACGGTCCTACTTAAGCTTAGCCAACCGCTGTAGCTGAATTCCTTATGGGACTTCTTTGGATTCTTGGTCCCCGGCCCATGGGTCATGCACTAATACGTTACAAAGTTGAAGGGATCCGAATAGTCGAAATAACATGAGCTACTCAGCCAGAACAGGTCATTTACAGAAACACTCGATCAAAGGAAATAGTAGCTATCATGGCTAGTGGCCATTATTGGGGTTTATGAAAATCGATTAAAGCTCAGTCAAGAGAAGAAACTTGTTTTGTGAAATCCGCATAGGTAAAATGAAGGTGAGATCTCTCAAACGTGCTGTATGGGTGCTTTGTAGGTAATCTAAAAGCCAGATATCAAAGCAAAGCTCGAAAATGGACTCCAGATGAGGATAACTCATCAAAGAAGTGTGAAGGGAACAAAAATGCTTGACATGCGCGGTGCAAGTAATAAAAGTGGCCGGATATTGGATTGGAAAAGCAAAATAATTCTTGTTAGGCAATGAAAGGATGTGAACAGAACATAAGTGTCTTAAATCGAGAAGGGAATAATCCCAGGAGTTTGAAGATGGCAAGTAAAGAGGGTACAAGAAAATGAGGGAGAAAATCAACCCGTAATAAGCTCCAAGTCACTGGGAACTCGCCATCCGTGAGACAAGCAAGCTCTTCTAAAGGCCGCCACTGCTTCACCAATTCCATAATCCCTCCGGGAACCTCTGGCCAGTCGTGCTGGCCGGGGCTCTGTGGTGCTGAGAGCCAAACGAACTTGCAGCAGAACACTCTCGATGGAAGTAACTGGAGACCAGCCCGAGTTGGATAGCAGCTCCATGCATATGGCCCCTCCGGCAGTAACATGACCCCCTCCACCAGCTGCAAACTCCAGAAAACGAGGGCGAATGACTCGAACAAACGGCGGGTTCATGGGAAAGTCATTTGGGAATCGTAGCTCAAGGACAACACTATTGAGTTTTGCTGCCTTGAGATCCTGAGCCAGAGGCAAGGCAGAGTCAAAGCTATGCAACTCGACGATCCATTGATATACCGTCGAGATGAGATTAGGGTCAACGCACCATCCGAGTTCTGCAGGTGCCTCCTTTTTCTGGACTTTTAGCGTGGTTTGAAGGTGTTGTTGGAGTAATTTTGTAGCAGTCGTTGTTGCATATCGGGGTGGTGCAATGATCGGGAGGCGGTTCGCCTGCAGAGTTCCTGACACAAAGTCGGTCTCGATGGCTGTATGCGTAGGAGGTGTGGTCAACTGCAAATCCTTTGTAGGTGAAATTTCCTCTGTAGTCTGTAGTCCTAGTTTCGACCGCGATCTCCGTTTCGACCGTGCCATCCTCTGTTCCAGAGTCGGATATTAATAGATTGAGATCATCCGTTGCTGTTGAAACAGTAGCACAATCGTCACTGTTTACATTAGAGGTCTTAATGTCTGTCGACTCAGAGGACGTGGGAGCTTTGGAGGATGCTTTCCGGATTCGAGCTGGTGAATTCAGTGATAACATCGGGGACTGAATACCAAACATTTGACGTCGTTGGCTGCTGACTGCTGAAAGAGGTATTCTGACAGACTTGCCATTTGGACCAATTGCTGGGAATTTGGGATCCTGGCCATAGAACGGCATGGAATCAGATGTCTGAACAGTGGGCTGTTTAGGACCCACGGATCCCCGGTTTCCCACGAAAAGATATCTTGGTTGGATCCAATCCAGACGGTCGACAACAAAGTGCGGGCTTCGAGAGACAAAGTCCTCTGGCCGGTTAATTATCTCATTCAGGGACAGCACAGTCTGCATTTTCAGTTTGCTGTGGGGCCAGTCGGGAACAACCCTATCCCCAGTTTGATGGTGAAAGGTGTAATTGTGAGTATAGCCCACTGAAGTGGTGAAATGCCTTGAAAAATACACTCCGTTTCCGCACGCTCTGCCATTGCTGATTTTATCGAAATGGAGCCCTTTTCGCAATATGCTGTGCCAATTAGCGACGGGGCTGCCATGCCATGCGAATAATGTCGGATTGCTTGGGTTTTTGGTCATTGCTACTGACTCGATGGCGTTGATAAAGCGCTGTTCTTTATCTGGGGCACCCTGGACAAGTCGAAATTGCATGTAACCCGGCATGTTGCTGACCAGATGGTTTTTATCGTTGTGGTCTTGGAGAATACATGATCGGTTAGAAGCAACGATCCACCGTAGCATGTCAAGCGCGGCAGGAGTTATTCGCTCACGCCAAGATGAGAGGACCTTTTCAGAATCCGAGGATCCGAGAAACAGCGCCATCAATTCTATACTTGGCAGTGTGTCCAGTATCCTCAGCATGACGGCCTGCTTCTTCAGAGGTTTCATGTTATCGAATTTCTGATCATAACACACAAAACTCACATCCTGGGCATCGGGCAAAGTGCTGTGGAGTAAAACTTGGGATGCCGTGGGGATTGGCTGTGACAGAGTAATGAAAGCGAGATCCTTATCGACATTTTGCACCTGACAGTGCCAACTGGCCGTCAGGGAGCGCGTACTATGGATGATCTGGACCCAGTCACCAGTTGTGATTCCAGTTGCTTGGCAAAACACAGTCATCGAGGATTTGATCAAGCGGCCAGTGTGGTAATTGGGAGGCTCAGAGGGTTTCGCCTGCTTTTTTCCCGATGTCACTTTTTCCTCGTCGGGAACCAAAATCCCTAAACCAGTTGGGAACTCCTCAAGAAGACCCGTCTTTGCTCTGGCGTACGCCAAAGACACTAGAAGATCGACGACAAAGGGCTGTGTCCGAATATCGTGTTCCACACTGGAGCCCATGCCAAAGGTGATGTATTGATAAAGGCACAATCCATCGGAGCAGACATATGGCTTCAGAACCTCGAAGCCATCGAAGGTCTTGCAATGACATATAAGACAAAACTCTGCGCACCTGAGAAAGTGACGAAGAGTGAATTGCATGGCAACGAGGGGAAAAGAAGTCCTGGTCATGTCTAGTCCCATTTCTAGGCAATGATCTGAAACTAGGGCACTTGGAGGAGGTGAAACCCAGGTATCTTGAATGTAAAACTGAGGATTGTCTGCATCTTCCGCACTGATGACCTTTCCTTGATTGGCGTGAACAAAAAACTCTGCGCCTGTCCATGAAAGATTGGACTTCTTGCGGGCTGCTATAATTCCCAGTAGTCGTTCATTCAGAAGTTTGTTGAGTGATGACCCGATGAACACCGGTCTGAGGCTGGCCATTGACTTTGTATCAGGGTGATTACCATCCCCTTCAGTTGTTAATGATGACGGAGATGCTTGAAAAGCAAAGAGGGCAGCCTGGAAAGATGATGGTTTGTAAGAGTCGCAAAGCCCAATGCGCATTTGAACACAAGGGGCCGCAGATTCTTTCATTTCGAAGATGCCTTGCATATCCTGATATCCGTTTGAATACTGGATCAAGAGCACCAGGTACTCCGAAGGCTGCACAGTCCATGCCTGCATAGCCTCTTCTGAGATGTCCAGCTTGGATATGCGGCGAGCGATAGACAGAATAATAGGCCCCGTCATGTCTCCCAGATACCCAACCTTGAATCCCGCCGCCTTGGCAAGACGAAGGTCATACCGAAGCTTCTGGGGGAGTGCAAATGTGAGCCTCTGTCGGGAAGGCAGATTGAAGGTAGCATCGTCAGAAAATTCATCGTAGTCATCTATGATTCCGTCGCTTCCATCGGAGTCATCTTCATAGTCTGGTTCTCCAGGCGACGGGGACTTCGGGTCGCGAAGTGCATTATGAACCATACGATCGACGGTAGTCAAGGCATCGTAAATGGAAACGCCAGTGAAGGCGCCCTTATCTTGTGCCTTTTCCAGGCCGGATGTGACTTGCAGGGCGACATTGTCGGATGATGTGAAGACCACAAAGCTGTGATCTGTGGGGTAGTCGGAAGGGTCTGAGGCTCAAGTCAGTGTGGGTCCGAGGAGAGGGGACTTGGAAGGATCCACTTACCAGATACCACGACTTGAAATTCAATATTGGTGTTTGAATCGGAGTCTTGGAAATCAAAAGAGATGGAGCCATCGTAGTCTCCAGGTTGAACTCTGCTCAGGTGCGTAAATTGTTGTGGGGTGGAGGCATCCCGTAAATCCATGCGGAAGTCTTTGGTTGGCATGGTGAAGGTGGGTTCAAACAAGTGTGTACGTTGAGGGGAGGAACTTGGAAAGCGACAACAGAGGGTGTCGATAAGAGAAATTGAAAATGGATGGAGAGAAGGAAAGTAGAAGAAGAGGGTAAAGAGGAAGGAAAAGGTGAAGAAGTGAGAGAGTGATTGCTACTAAGGGAACTTCCCAACTAGGAAATGAGGGCAAGTAACTCTCCTCTGTATACTACATCTGCCTCTGATGATGTCTTTCCATTGCTGAGATTGATATCCTCACTGTTTACGTGTCACTATCACGACTTCCCTACTCAACTTCAGCTTATTGCAGAATGATGCGCATATCTAAGATGATTGATGAGAATCCATGGATATAGTCCGGCTGATCGACAGTTTAAGCTTCGGGACATCTTATCTAAGCATTTCATATACTTAGACTGATCTTGCACAACTTTCCTGCGACATTTAGACATATTCCCCCTTGAGGATCTTCTGTGGATTCCATCTTATTGTTTCAAATTGGCGAACGCGCCATCGTCTTGGCAGATCTGGATTCTGTAGATACAATGTGGGGACGGATCAGCAAAGGATCAACAAAATGATCGATCGGCCAAGTAGGCACGTCATCTCGCCATATGGTCTTCTCCCGTGAAGCAGGATGTCTCAACCTGTTGCATACTCCAGAACTTGGCTTTCTCCACTCGCGTGGTCGATCTCCCCTCGAACCGCTGTCCTGGAATTCCACATCCCCTTCGCCTACTGTGTACAACGTATGGCTATACGTCAGCCTGGAATGTCCGGCAGCTGACACAGGCAAGAAATGGTTCCAATCATGGACAGCACAATTATTGTTGCACAAATATAAAGCTTGTATCTCAGCCCTTCGATCGGACGAACTGGTTAACCAATGTTTTGGAATTGGCGTTGGCCATTCTTCCGCAACCAGCTTCAAAAACAAGCCCACACCTGATCTTATGAACACCATCCTAGATTCTAGTGAGTTTCAACGTACCTGTGGATTGGAAACACTTAAAACGCGCCAACGAAAAATAGTCGCCGGGGCTAATAATTGGGCGTGGTAGAAACATACACCAGCATGGCGCTCACCCTCCCAAAAACCGAGGATCGCCGCAAGTCCCGCCTCCATGAATTTCTTATGGAAGACATCCGCGAGGATTTACTCCTTGAATGCGAACTCCTCATCCTCTCCTTCGCAACCGGAATCCAAGATGCAGCCGCCTGGCCTGACTACTCCTGCTTCGCCTCCAACCAAACAGGCAACACACTGTTCCTCGCGATCGGCGTCGCAGGCTTGACCCGAAATGCATACAGCTTCCCCAATATCGGGGTCAGTCTGAGTCTCTTTGTGGCGGGTGGCTTTATCATGGGCCAGCTCGGAAACTATGTCGGTGTGCGGCGACGGCTCTGGTTGTTGATTAGCAATCTCATACAGACGCTGTTTGTTTTCTGTGCGTTGATCATTCAGCATCAATGGCCTGTTAAGCGGGATGGACCTGCTGCAATGGCTGTGATTGCGTTGTTGGCCTTTTCCTCAGGCGCGCAGGTCGCTATGAGTCGTTCGTTGAAAATTACGGAAATCACGACTGCTATGGCGACTGCTGCCTTTATAGATCTGGTCGTGGACCCAGATTTAGGCAAGCTGAAGAATCGGCTGCGAAATCGGCGCGTTATGTTTATCATCATGTTGGTCGCGGGTTGTTTTGTTGGAGCTTTTGCCCAGCGCGAGATTAATTCGAAATTTCCCCTTTTACTGTGCGCTCTTGGGAAAGCTCTCGTGAGCATGGCGATGTTATTCAACCGGCCCATTGAGCCACGAAGGTCACCTTCCAGTTCGACTGAAATTTTGAAGGTATAAGATTAACTGGACTTCGGACTTTCTCGCAGGTTGATAGAATAGACTGTAATTAATATGCAATATACTACGCAGTAATTTATTGTTGAATCTGGTCCACAAACTGTAGAAGCAGGCCGATCATAGAATTCTCGCAAGGGAAGACCATCGAGGATCAGGAGATCACAGACCTTCATCCTTGAGAGCTTTGATTGTCGACTCTCTAGCTTGAACAGCTGCCGCCAAAGCCGCATATTTGGGGAACGTCGCTTCCATATCCCAGATGGTTGTACCCCAGCGATAGAACACATACAAATAAGCATCTGCCGCGGTAAATCGATCACCCACAGCATGCACCCCAGTCAACTTTTCCTCAACAAGATCAAACGCATCTTTGATCAGGTCCTTAGCCCGGACTTTAATCTCCTCGTGGACCTTCTCATCGGAGCTCGTGGTGAATCGTACTGGACGGAAATACAACCCAAACCCACTGGCATGGACTGAGGTAGCTAACCATGCAAGCCACTCTAGGACCCTGACCGACTCCAGGCTTCCCGGGGCACCGAGGAGGTTCTTTTCCGGTGCAAGGTTGGAGATTGCAGTCTGGATAGCGATGTTTTCAGTGATGACCGTGTCGTCGATTGTGAGGACAGGGACCTTGGCTTTGGGGTTTATAGCACGGAGCTCGTCAGAGCCGCCTCGAACTTCTTGTTTGGTGGTGAAGGCATGGCCTGTTTCGAGGAGGAGGATATGCGGTGCCAGTGAACAAGCGCCTGGGAAGTAGTAGAGCTTGACGTTGGACATTTTGCGTCTGATCGAGAATTGTTATTGTACAATCCAAAGGTGCAGTAGGATTCCAATTGTAGTAGGATTATTGAAGGGAAACAGCAAATTTTGGAGGGGAAGCGCGGGGTTTTGACACGGCGCAACGCTAACTTGTCAGATTTGTTATGCTTAGTTCATACTATAAATATTCTGGACGATGATTGGTAAGGATCGCAGGATCACAGGATTGCAGAGATACTCCGCTTTGGCTTCATAATCAGCTTAGTACTCATCACTATCCTCGTTTCTTGCCCACCCCTTTTCTACTTTTTCCCTGCTATCTCAAGAAGAAGGGCGAAACGTTCGCCTTAAATTCATGCCCTTGAGGAAAGTAAGTTGCATATACATTAGATCAGGATGGACTTTGCGGTCATTTCTTAGTGCTTAGGGCAGCGGTCGAGCGACCCTAACTTGCGGCGTGACATGGTTAATTGCTGGGAGACGGGCTATCTTGTTAACTAAGAATGGAGTCGAGTCGTACATGGTCTGAGCCTTGCATTCAATTGCATCTATATATCAGGGCAGATTTGAGTGTAATGGACAACGTGGTATATTATAAAATTCAGTATCATCTACTCATTTTATAGGTGGACAAGGAATTGATTGTGAAGTCTAATTCAGGGGAATCCAATCGCAATTAAAAAGCGAGTACACATCTCTATGGGCAGAACCCAAACGTAAAAAGAAAACGAAGCAAACAACCAGTCAAGCTTCCTAGTTGCGCTCGAAGTAGCCCTCAGTCTCGAGCATGAGGATAATCTCGTGCACGATGCTGCGGACACTCTGCGTGGAGGCATCAACAGTGAGGTTGGCGTTGGTGGGAGCCTCATAGGGGTCATCGACACCAGTGAAGCCCTTGATCTCACCACGGCGGGCACGCTCGTAGATACCGCGCTTGTCGGTCTTCTCGCAGTACTCGAGGGGAGTGGCAACGTGGACAAGGAAGAACTGACCGGCCTGGGAGACGGCGTCCTTGGCGTACTTGCGGGAGCGCTCGTAAGGAGCGATGGGGGCGGCGATGACGGCGGCACCGGCGCGGGTCAGCTCGGAGGCGACGAAAGAAATGCGCTGGATGTTGGTGTGACGGTCCTCGGCGGTGAAGCCCAGCTCGGAGGAGAGCTCGTGACGGACAGTGTCACCGAGCAGGAGGGAGACGGAGCGGCCACCCTGCTGGTTGAGAGTCACCTGGAGAGCACGGGCAATGGCGTCCTTGCCGGAGTTCATGTAACCGGTCAGGAAGACAGTGAAACCCTGGGTAGCACGGGGAGGGTTAGACTCGCGCAGAATCTTGACAACCTCGGGGTAGGAGAACCACTCGGGGATGTGGGCGCCGGAGCGCAGACGGCGGCGCAGCTCAGTGCCGGAGATGTTGAGGGTCTTGACACCCTGGGGAACCTGGTCGACGGGGCGGTACTCGTCGGAGTCGGGCAGGTAGGTAACCATCTGGAACTCAACGACCTCGATACCGAGCTCATCCTTGTACTTCTCGACGGCGTGCTGGGCATCGTAAGGACCGTAGAAGTCCTCACCCTTGGAGTTGCTACCGGGACCAGCGTGGTCACGACCAACAATGAAGTGGGTGGCACCGTGGTTCTTACGGATAATGGCGTGCCAGATGGCCTCACGGGGACCACCCATACGCATGGCAAGGCCGAGCAGACCCAGGACGGCCATGCCGTTGGGGTAGCTGGGCAGAAGAGCCTGGTAGGCGCGGACACGGGTGAAGTGGTCAATGTCACCGGGCTTGGTGAGACCGACAACGGGGTGGATCAGGACATTGGCCTGGCGGGAACGAGCAGCGCGAACGGTCAGCTCACGGTGAGCACGGTGCATGGGGTTACGGGTCTGGAAAGCGACAACGCGGGACCAGCCCAGCTTGTCGAAGTGAACACGGAGTTCGGCGGGAGTGTCTGAAGATACGCGTTAGATTGATGGCGCAAAACATTACAAGTTAGCGAGAGAAAAAGAAGAAGAACTTACAGCGCAGAGCGACATAGTCGTAGTGGTTCAGCTTGTTGACAGCATCAATCTTACCACCAATGTAGAACTCCTGAGCGGTCTCGTTCAGGTACTTGATGGCGGGGTGCTCAGGGTCACCACCGAAGACGAGCTTGCCCTCCTTGGTCCTAAATAAGGGGAACATCCACGTCAGCCCAGCCCCACTACCAAAAGCACGGCCCTTGATCTCTCATATTGCGTAAAAGTTTTGACGTCAAGGCCATGGCCAGAGCCGCCACTCATCTCCAGGGCCAAGAAAAGGGGGACCCGTTTGGAAAGAAATATGACCAAGATTTCCGAACAGGGCAGATATCCAAGCCAAAAAAAAAATCCATAACCGGTTCGTCTCGGAGAGAGATCGGCAGGAAATGCGGCGAAACCGGAGATCAACCCCTCCACCACGGGCCCCCCAAAATTATTGCCCGAACGCGAGAGCACGAGAACATGACCAAAGAAAAAAAAAAATGTTGTAAAACTCACTTGTCAGGGCGGTAGATATCGTCAATGGTCAGGATGGCGAGGTTGCGCTCGTCACGGAAATCGCGCAGGGTAATGCGGGAACCGGCCTGCAGCTTGTTCTCATCGATGGTCTGCTTGTTGACGTCGAGGGTAATGGGCATGGAGAAGACGTTGCCATCAGCAAGGCGGCAGTCCTCGCAGACACTATGCACGAGTTAGATATTGCGTGATCGAACTTCAATGGCATCATTTCTAGGCATACCCGTTGTAATCGGCCTGGTTCATGAAACCTATGGGCGGTGAGATCGGAATTAGCCATTACCCCTCCTAATGCACCTAATGCATGCAGGGTTCCCCTCCGCCCCAGAATAAAATGCAATTGTGATCTTGATTCCCACCATTGAAACTCACGGAGTTGGCAATGGATGCAGTAGCAGAGGAATGGATCATAGATCTCTCTAGGTCGCAATTGGAGGGAGGAGGAACCTGGATCAATGGAAAGCGGGATTGGACTCACCCTCCAGAGGAGAGAAACCACCGTTCATGATCAACTCGAGATCACACAGCTGGCGCTCAGAGAGCACAATAGCGGGGAGAGTCTCGGCCTCAGCGATGAGCTGGTCCTGGCGAGGAGCATCGCGGGCAATCAGGTCCTTGAGGACACCACCGTGGGGAGCGTTGGCCATTGTGAATATGTGTGTATGAAAGAAAATAAAAAGACACTTTTTTGTGAGGAATCCCCCAGGTATTATACAGAAAGGAAGAAAAGTGGAGGAGGAATTGAAAGGAGAAAAATCAGCCGTCTTATCATGCTAACCAAGCTTCGGCGTCGTACGTCTCCCAGTGACAATCATGGCCTGGACAGTCGTCAACTGTGGATCCGACTGGAGTCTTGGCTGCGCCGCATCATCCAGCCAGAAGCGTGAACCAGGGGAACTCGGGACTATCAATTCCCTTTCGACGTTTCGGATTTATCTAGAATTATTTCTTTTTCCCTTGTCGCGTCCACGCGTGCGTTCTCTGTGCTTCCTCCAGGGTCTCAGCCTGATGGGGTTCCGTGGTTTCATCTAACCCTTTTTTATGTATCAGAGGGTTACAGTACATCATAATTGATGATCCAATCCTTAATGTCAGATCCAAATTACAGGTCGGAACGGAGTATACATGCCCGGTACTATAGGCCAAGTGGCCACTTTTCCAGATTTGACCTCCACACTAATTAACTAATATTGTAGCCACGATGGAGTATGTCCATTGTACATAGTACGGTGTCCCCCAATATTCTCTGGTCGCGGAGATCGGGGCCCGTACTCGTTTACAGCGGGGATCATCTCCTCTCTTCCCTGATTTTCAGGGGGCGGCATTTTCTCCTGACGACGTAGGCATGGTATAAGCTCAGCTCAGCCCTCCAGGTGACGAACTCTTTCCCCTTCCCCTGAATTGACAGATGGTTTACAATCCCTGACATGGATTCGTATGGTCTTATACTCCAACGTCAATAGCTGGCGCGGCTTTGTTGCACGTGACCGTCACGCAACCTCCGCCAAAAATGTCGTGATCGAAGGCTCGATTCATCCGAGAAAAGTGCTTGGCATCCACTTTGGATCCACTTGCACTACCTTTTCAGGGCATTCTGCATTATGACTACGTCCTCAATACTTTTCCGGTGCTCCACGAATAAAAATGTCGAAATTTCAGCTACGTAGACCCTGAGTCCCTGATGAGTCCCTGAAACTGAATCCCTAAAATCGAGTCCCTGAAAAATTCCCCTGAAAACTTAACATATGTGGTATCTGGTTTATGTACATGTACAGAAATTATCCTCCCCCCACTCAACAGAACAATTGAAACGCTTCGAACAACCTAGAATAGCAATGATGCGGGGTTCGTCACCCTGTACTGATTGTCTTATTGGCAAAGTCTAACCCGTACCATCCTAATACCTCCACAGTAGGGTGTGCGGCTGAATTGTACTCATCCACCAAGTACGTCTGGATCTCCGACTCAGATTGTTGTGCCAAGTCAAACGATCCAGTCTTTTCCAGGATGTAGAGCACCGCCACCTGCGAGAACTCCACGACCCCTGAGGGAACGCTGGTGGCCGTGGCGGATGCCGTAGATGTGGCTCCGGTTCCGGTGGTGGTTGCCGTGGGCGAACTGGTGGTGGTTGCGGTGGAGTCATCCTCAGTGGATGACTCAGTATTGGTGGACGAGGTTCCACTGTCATAAAGAATACCGTTGGAAGTGGCCATGGCGCGTGCATGCACCACGTGGGAAACACCAGTTAATCCAGCCAACTTTGAAGGGGTTTTGTACATCTTCTCTTCAGAGTCGGGGATCTCGGTATCTAGTGGAAGTGTAACCGCGCGACGGGCATTATCGCTGCTGCTGCTGCTGCTGCTGCTGCTGCTGCTGCTGCTGTTGCTGCGCTCCACCTTGCTAAAGGCCACAAGCTCGTTCTCGGTCCGGCAGGTAACACTGTTGATGCTAAAGAGAGCCATGATGGTCACGGCGTCCAGTTCGATGCCGTATTTAGAGTCCGATTGATCCAGTAAAGTGGGGATGGAGCTGCCCATCGTCGCTTCCTTGTTGACGCTACCATTGTCCACTTCCGCCGTCACACAGGTGCTATCGCCGGCGATGCTGCACTGGGTACCCATGTATCCATCCGCACACACGCAGGAACACTCGGAACCGCTCGATACACTGGCACCGCCGTTGTGGCACGGTGTCGTGCGTGCACAAGATTTGTTAGCTGCGTCCTCCTTGGGCACAGCGACCAGGAAGACTGGGAGCAGGACGGCAAGAACGACGATGATGAAGAGGACGATGCAGAGGACGATGAACCACTTTCGAGGCATTCCGCAGCATCGACGCTTGGGCTTCGGAGCTTCGGGGGCATCGTCGTGAGAGGCGAGAGGTTCGACATTACGTAGATTAGAACGGCCGAAGAACACAGGCCAGGAGCTGTGTCCGTCGGGGGTCGGGTTAGGAAATGATGCCAAGATATCAGAGAGGGATCCGGAGTTGCGGCCCCGATGTCCTAGATATTGTTAGCGCTGACTTATCGTGCACAGGCCGTACATCAAACTCACCTAGTTCTCTAAAGTCTACACCTGCAGCCGCGAGGTCAGCCCGGCTGGCAGTCTTTCCGCGGTCCAGGTTCGAGGCCAGTCGAGTAGCCCTTCGAATCAGATCCGACAAGCTCGAGAGACTTCCACGGGCCTCCGCATCCCGCAAGGCATTCATATCCAGTCGTGGAGGTTTGCGTCCATTCGGTCTCTTGTCACTCATCGTCGGCGCAGCCAGAGGCAGGCCTTCGAGCTCCTTTTCCAAGGCACCACGGAACGTATTATCATCATTTTTGGCAAAGCGCGGCTTCTCCGGGTCCACGTAAGACTCCCCAGACAGCGAAGAGATCGACCCACGGCGCACGGGGCTGGGGGTGCGGATTTCCGTCCGGGTAGCATTCACTACTCGAAGTGTGCCTGGCGCGATTGGCGTTCCTACGACATTCTTGCTGGACTCTTCTTTGGTGACGGGTGTGAGATCGGGCATATCAGGGATCGATACTTCGGAGGCCGGGTTCGATTTCATGATTGTGCGCATTGTTGGTCTCTGCCTCTTGCCAACGCTGACACTTCGCACGGGGGTTGC
Organism: Penicillium tannophilum; assembly: GCA_028829675.1. Lineage (NCBI taxonomy): Eukaryota > Fungi > Ascomycota > Eurotiomycetes > Eurotiales > Aspergillaceae > Penicillium > Penicillium tannophilum. The sequence continues at coordinate 2,238,488 of JAQKAK010000003.1, read as the reverse complement.
CTCTTCAAGGCTGTTGGTACGAGTCTCCTCTTCCTCATCGCTTGACTCGTCGTCCAGGTATGCTTCCAGGATGTCTGATTCAGGAGGCCCGGATCCCCAGCTGTACGGGATCGCGCGACTAGAGGCGAAGGATCCCAGTGTGTGACGGGGATCTGGAATCTCCTCTGGTATCGGCGAAACAGAAGATCTACGAGCCTGGCTGCGTCGCGTCCCTGGGGGAACATTTAATCCGGCAGGCGGGCGTCGGGGTTGAGCTAGTGGCAAAGGTGGCTCTCGAGATGGGATCGGAGCCATACCAGGAGTGGACGAAGCAGCAGAGTAGGTTGAGTGCCTGAAGAGATCATCAGTTGTAATCGAGATACGAGGGGTCAAGTCCACTGTGCTTGTCGGGCTGGTGGAGCCATCGCTGGTTAACGGGCGAGGCTGCTGCGGCTGGTGTTGCGGGTTTGGATGCGAAAATGACCTGGCCTGCCGTGTTGGGAAAGGATACGGATTTGGGTGAAGGTTCACACTGGGCGCAGGGCTCTCGCCACTTCGTACAGAGTAAATCGACGGTGAAGGGATCTGCGTGGGCACATCACTAGGGCGTGGGGGCCGAAGTGGCGGGGGACCTCGAGGCGCCATAAAACGTGGTTGATGGGGATTAAGAGGCCGAGGCTGCAGGCCGGATGCCGGTAGCGGCCATTGCGTCTGGTGAGCGGCCTGTCTAACTGGTGGAGGAGGAGGCGGTGGTGTTGGGACCGGGGGTGTTGTTCGTGTTGGTCGTACTCCGGCTTCCAGCAACTGACGCGCTCTTTTGACCGAGCCTGAGCGGCTTGGCTCAGGTCCCGATGAGTCTGGGCTTGGCCCTGGATTGGCTTGATTTGGTGGAAGCATTGCTCCCTTGGCCTAGCTGTCGAATTGCAGATTGGTGGTTCGTATTGCGGATCTGCAGCTAGGGCTTACTATAGCATCAAGTGGGCCGTGATGAAGTCAGAAGAACTGAATTCGGGGCCAAAATCTGCTGGACTGCGACAGTATGAACTGAATAGCAGTAATGAAATTGCTCGATTCCCTGATCAAGCGATGAAAAGAATGTATATAGCGTTAAGACGCGAAACGAGTGAATGGTGCCGTTTGAAAAAAGTAGTGAATTCTGCAGCAACTGCCTAAACAGTCTACCGAGAATGATAAGCTTGAACCACTGGTTCAAACTGTCAAAGATCTATAATGAATGGAAGGGCATTCAATGCCTCTAGGATGGAAAGAGTGTCAGAATGCATCCAGGGCAGATCATTGTCTATGGAACAGGGCTTACAGTTGGACAAATGTGTCGAAGAAATAAAGAAGAAACTGAACGAGAGGAGATCGCAGGTATCAAACCAGCGATGTTTCAAACAACTTGAGCCTGGCGTTTATTGTTCATTTTAGCATTGCAAGAGATTATGACCACAGCCGGTGACTTACACCAACGAAAGAGGGGAAGAGCCTCCAGCTCTCTCTTCAGAAAGTCGCTAACAAAGAAAAGAGAAGAGAAAAGGGAGAAAACGCCAACAATGATAATATCGGAATAGTCCCCAGCCTCAAACCCCCCAGTTTTAGATTAAACCCTCGCTTTGCCGTGGAAGCGAAAACAGCAATTGTCCCGGTGGAGCAAGCTAGCTTCACGGAGATATTTAATATTAATTAATCCTCAGTACCCGTGCCTCCTTGCAATCTAAATGCTATTTCTTCCCCGGTCACCCGATCTATCAGAGGCTAGTTGATCTGGTAGACCAATCACAGAGAGCACTAAACTTCCATGGTTCTATCAAGTGTGAAAAAATTGACAACCTGCGACCGCCGTTGTATCCTATCAGGAGTCAACTCAGGTCGGTACACAGCACAAGAAAACAACAGGTCTAGGCACTAGACCCTGTGACGAATCAAACGTGAGTATTGGGGCCGAGCGAATGACAGATCTCGGCGCTAGACCAGTGGGGTTCGTTCCAGACGTTAGTCTCCGACGCTACGTCTCACGTTGAGGGGCCGTGGTCGTTTAGTCCCGCCAGGAAACAGAAACCAGGAACGCAATAAATTATGAATACCACAATCATATTGATACAGACCTCGGCAGCTCTGACGTCGCACCATCTGCGGATTATGTACACAAGGACATACAGTACGTTGGACGGTGGAGTAATACTTAATTTAGTCAACGCCAGGGGTGAAACACCCTAACGGCTAAGAGAAGAGGGCCCGATAAACACAGCGTTATGACCACCGCACAGGGCAAGTCGACTTTGATCTGAGAGTCAATTCGCCACGGCTTCGGAGACCTGTATAAAGGGGGACTAAAGCAGACATATATTCTGCAAGTTTGGACTAGACAAATGGCGGAGCTCAACCGGAAGATTTCCACCGTTCGCGTCGGTATGGTGATCCTGGTCTGTGGAGTCCATGCACTGTACCGAATCCATCTTTGGAGACTAGCGGGTCTGGTACCTGTTTCCAAATAGCCCCAGAAACCCGTTGTGAGAGCCCCTGGACGAACAGTATTTGTTCAACAATTGACAGATCTGCGCTCTGTGTATCCATGAGTGGTTTGGCTTGATGCGCAAGGATTTGATGGAGGAATTTAGCTTCCAAGCTCAGTCCGTATTTTATTAATCTTGTCCTCTAGACTGCGCATCTCGACCACCACGGCCGCCAATGCAGGTACCTCGTTTTGAATACCGTCGGTAAACGACTTTTGGGCAGTGCGTAATGATGGCGGCACCAAGATTCCGTACCAATATATAGGATCACTGGGTCTAGACTTCTTGGGGGCCTTGGACTCTGAGGATTTCGGGACGGAATCTTCAACTGGTGAATCACTCTCGGTCGTGATCCCAGTGTCGACTTTCGATGTCTTTTGGGATTTGGAGTCTTCGGACTGCAATTCGTCTTTTGTCTCGGCTGGCTTTTCGGGCGTGCGGCTCGGAGTGTACTCGATGTTGAACTGGTACTCAGCCTCCGACGGGGTATTGCTAGCCTCTGTCGAATCGGTAGATTCGTTGTCATCTTCAGGTCTCCTTTGGACCGAACTGTTGGTATTGACACGTTAACCATTTGTCAAATCCAACGACCATCTAGGGCAACATACATCTTCCTGGTTGCCTTCATCCGTTCATCATAGTAGTCCGCGCCATATCGTCGGCCGGGAGGACAGGTGTAGTTTGCATGGGCGAGGGCAAGAAATCCCTAGGCAGGATTAGCAGTGCACAACACGACGGCTTCACACAACAGAATCATATACCGAAGACAATTGCTTTGCTAGTCCAGACTGTAGCTCCTGCTGTCGATCAAGCAAGTGCAAGTACTGTTCCAAAAGAATGTCCAACGACTGGAGCAACTCCGTTGAAGCTCCCGGGACCTCCGCGGGCTTGATCTCCACCTCAGGAGCCTCCGACCCTGGTCGCGATGCAGGAGGCGTTGGTATATGAGGCATAGTAATCGATAGAATACGAAGAGAATCTCTCAAAAAACCATCAATGAAGAATGTGACGCAAATGTTTGTGGGGGAGGAAGAACCGTGGAGCAGGAGCTCGGCCCCGGTAACTCCGTCATTGGGACTCCGAACGCAAAAGAATTTCCCGCCCTGCGCTTTGTCCGAGATCACAACTCTCTTCACTCTTCACCCCCTACCATATCTGGCTGGAACTGCTGCTGCATTGTTTCCGACAAAGCACCTATCGTCTATCGAACTTGTTTGGTATCGATACTTCCCCTCGATCGCCCTGTGATATCGCCGGAGCCCGAGCCGCCACCTTCGTCCACGCCATATAAGCTCCGCCGTCGCGCACCACACCCATTGATACAATCGTCGTCGGTAATCTCTTGATCTAAACCGACAATAAATCAACGCTTTCTGCGATCCTTCCTCGACGATCAGGCCTGTCAGTGAAAGTGATATAGGACGCGGTGACACTGATATCTAACAATCGAATAGTCCGGTAGATCGCACTCGTTCTCACCAGTGACTGTCTATTTTTTCTACAAATTATCATATCACCAATCCCCACTCCAAATCTTTCATTATGTCTGTCGCCAGCTTGCATCGCGAAACCGGCTTCCAGGTGCGGTCTCTGGTAAGTCATACCCGGTGATATTCGGCCAACAGAAGATACAGTCTTTGAAAATAGCTCAATCGCCTACATTTAACTAATGCTGATATTTGCTTGAATAGTTCCGCTCTCTGATGCGCCAGTCCACTCAGTTCTCGAACTACAACTTCCGCGAATACGCCCGCCGGAAGACGCGCGATTCGTTCCGCGAGCACCAAAACGAATCAGAGGACCGCCGGATACAGGAGCTGATTCAGAATGGTCTGCAGGAACTGCGTTTGCTGAAGGTCAGTTGATATGTTTATTCATTCTTTGGGCAAAGAGCGAGATGTGTGCCTTTGGAAGGTGGAATCCACGATGCGCATTGTGCCTCTGGGATTCACTTTAGGGCCTTGTCACGTTTCATTTCTATGTCAAAGAGAATCACACTGACGTCTTTCACAGAGGCAAACAACTATCAGCCAGTTCTATCAGATGGATAAGTTGGTGGTGGAGGGCCAGAAGACAGTAAGCACTTCCAACTAATGGAGGTCGAGTTGCTCTGCTAATACCTAATGCTCTTCAGGGCAAGGAGACAGGCGATCATGGAAGCATTGTCCGCCAAAAGGAGCCTGGGTAGGTCTTTTTCTGACTGTCCAAATTGTTTTTCATACTGACATATACTAGCTGGAATTAATCAACATGTATCACATGCAAATATTGCTAATCATCTTGAATGAGTACTCCATGTTGCCACATTGAAGGGCCCTTGGGTTTGATTTTTCCTGTATTATAGTACGAGCGCTGTCTTTGGAGGCAAATCCATTTATCCCGAGTATCAGAATAGAAATCTAGTCTCTCCCCTCTATGGTTCACTAGAGAATTTCAAGTGTATCATTGTAAAACGAATGGATTTCAAGATGTGATAGATATGTATCACGTGATGATACTCCTTAGGATGAGATCCTGCGACATTGGGAAACGCGCCGAAAGCAACTCCGCCCCGTCCACGTCTATCTCCCTCCGCCGCCTTCCACGTCGACCTTTTAGCTTTCTTTGGATATCGATTGCTGGTTCTTGCGTGGGGAGTACCCCAGGACCAGTCACAATGCCATCGACTGTACGTCTCTGTTGCGACCGCAACCCTCTCATTTAGTGCAAGCAGGAAGCTCCAACAAGCTATCAAGCAATTGCCAATCAAGGAAATAGCATATTGATAGAATAATCTCACTAAACGTTTCTATAGTTCCGGTCGTCACGTTCAGGGCGCCAGCTCGACGGTAACCGCCGAACTGGTCAAATCGACCACGATGTCTTCGAAGGATTACCCGTTCGCCGCTGGTCGCGTCAACCACACACTCATTCCCAAATACCCAAGGCAGAAGACTCCGAGTTCACAGTACAGGGACCCGGTGGAACGAGTGCGCTGCCGGAGCTAGCTATGCCGCGGGACAGCCAGCTTCTGGGCGCAAGCAGTCGCGCCCTCTTGCGCGCCGCTCGTGCTGGTTGTATCTATATTCACCAAAATGCTCGCGCCCCTGATGAGGACGATAAAACAGTAGCGGATGGCGAAGAAGGTGCTAGCGGTGCTCACTCGGCGGATCGCACCTTTACCAGCCGCAAATGGATGACACTTCCTAAACACCTAGAGCCTGCGGAGGTGGAGTTTTTGGCGAAGAGACGATCTGGCTTACCATCTCTTTATGGTGGTACGACATCTATCGATGGATCTGGGTCTGGGCCTGGTCCCATGAGGCGCACGAAGTTCAAGAAAACGGACCCTGAAACGGGCAAGATCTCTATCTATGAAGCATGGGTCCCGGAGGGTCATCGCATTGAAGGCGAGATCACTGGTGACGTCCAGGCCATTGTTCAGCAGAGCACCGTGCCTGTTAATTCTGAGATGCCCGCGCCTGGCACGGTTGTGGAAGGCGTTGGTATTGTCAATTCAGAGGGTGTCGTGGTTGCGGAAGCTGGATCGGCTTCTGTGATGACCCCACCCAAAAGACGACCCCCGCCGCCAAAGCGCAAGGGCAAGGGTATCGGTAAGGGTAGAAAGAAGAAGGTCATGTTTGCTCCGGGAGAAGGGGCCGATGCCTCGAGCGTACATGGCGTTCCTTCTGGTGCAAATGCTGGTGATGGTGCTTCCAAGGATGGACAAGATCCTTCACAGATGTCAATTGATCAGTCTGGCCAGGATGACGATGAAGAGGACGGTGATGATGGCGATGACAGTGATGAGGGAGACGAGTCCATGATGGATGCGAAAACTCCGGAAACTCCTCAAGCCCCATCCGTCACCGAGTCTGGGGACCAGCCTACTGTTGATACTCCGGCCGAGTCCAAGGATGTTGAGATGTCCGACGCGACTTTCGAGCCGCAATCTAATGTCTCAGAGCCTTCTGTGACGGGACAAGAAGCGGCCCCACAACCATCGGCGGCACTCGAAACACTGCAAACTGAACCCCAGGTTACTGCGGCTGCTTCTGACGCACCCGCTCCTACGACAGAGAAGACCGAAAATATTTCAAGTGAACAATTTAGTGGTCTTGATTACCAACCAGCTGGTGCGGGATCACTAGAATCACCCGCAGCGCCTGATCGACCTGAAGCTTCATCTCACTCGGCATCGGAGACGGTGCCTAAGGAGGAGTCTGTGGCTCCCGAGCCCACTCCTACTGCTGAAGAACACGCCACTCTGCACTCTATACCAGCAGAGCCCGTGCCAGAGCCACTTCAGGTGGCGGCTGAAATTCCAGCAACCGGATTGAAGGAGGAACCCCAGCCTCCCATTGAGGACGCCTCGACATCTACTAGTATTGATAAGCCTTTGGGAGAAATTCCTGCAGAGCCGTCGAATGAGTCGGACCAAAAGCCATCCGAACAACATATCGAAGCACCTATCCCATCTCCTGCTGAACAACAGGATAACGAGCCTGCTCCTGTTTTCAATGAGACAGAGAACAAACAGGATAACCCCAGTGGAGCTGATCCTAGCGTTGGTTCTGCAGAGCAAAAGGAAGATGAGAAAATGGACGCCGCACCCTCAGAACCCACACAGCCAACCCAACCGGAGGAGCCTATTGCAACCGAGGTCCCTGCAAAGCCCGCCTCCCCTTCACCTCCAGTCACCCAAGCTCCTATCGATGAGGCTCCTCAGCCCTCTCCCCTGGAGTCAGCCGATGCAACTGCAAACTTGACCACCGAGGAAGAAGTTCCAGGCACAGAGGTCCAACCAGAAAAGCCAACTGAGATATCACCGCCTGTGCCAACTGAAGAAGTAGTCCAGCAGGTGGCAGAACCTGCACCTACTCCTGTGCCTGCTGCTCCTGCTCCTGCTCCTGCTCCCGAAGAGAAAGAAGATGAGCTAGAGCTGCAACCGGCCCCAGCTCCCGAGTCTGCATAATTTTGATCATGTATAATATGAACATTACATGATTTTAGCCTGAATGCGCCTCTGCGGTTTCCCTTTCCTTTTGTGTTCCTTTTCTTCACTGAATTCATGATGTATGTATCCTCGGTTCTTGCGGCGTGATTGGAGTATTGTCTGGAGTCGACATGGTCGACATGGGCGTATTTTCTGTAACATATTCTTTCAACTGGAATAGATTCTGATGTTTCCAGATTTCCAAATTCTTGATCCTATTAAGACTGCATGCCCGAACTTCCATACAATTTGATCTTTATATTCAGATAATGGCTGAGTGAATAGTTCAAATGCAGCCTAAAAGGACCATGCTCTCATTTCCAATGATCACAATTTCATTTCAACCTTGGGAGCGTTGTCATATATGGTTCTTAAATCTCAAGTCGATCATCTCTAGGTATTATGAAATCTACGAGGGTTTCTCTTCGATTCAGACTGGCGCAATGTTCAGGACTCGGGCTATACAGCCCAAACGTGTTGAATTTCAAGGTTTCTACCTAGCATCACCTTATCCACAGACTCACTCCCAACTACCCACAAAACAATAACATCTTATGAGGCTCACAGACAGCACCAATCTGACTTTCGAGGATACCATGCCGACAAAGGACCAACCCAAAGCAAAACCACTTCGTGACCATGGCGCAGATGAAAAAGACCAATAGAATTTCGAACAAGAAAAAAATAAATAAAGGCATAAGGGAATAAGGGGGAAGAAGGGAATAAAAAGAATATAGGAAAACATGGGATGAAACAAAAAATCAAGTCAGCGCAACCAGGACTCAAGGAATAAGCCAAACGCCATCTCAAGTGCCAAGTAACGTAACAGGAAAATACCGTGCAGGGGTAATTAGCTAAAGGGGCAAGGACAGAAACAATACGGGGAAGGGCAGTGGGTTAAGATAGGCCAGCAGGTAGATCTCCCCAATCAGAGATGAGGGTTCAAGGAACTCGACATTTAGCCTGAAAAAATCATGGTCCAACGACCGAGAGTGAAAGCTGTGGAGGAAGCCAGATGGTCTGGTCCAATATCGTTGGGCATATTTATTTAGTGGCGCCCTTCACAGTACGGACAACACTGCGGGCTGCGCTCTTCACGCTGCGGCCCAGACTTTTCTTGCCCTTGGTATTCTTGTCCGCGCTCTTGGCTGTACCCTTCGCCTTGGAAGTGGGCATCTTGGCCTTTATAGGAGTCTTGGTAGGTGCCTTTCTTGCGACGGGTTTGCGAGGTGACTTTGTCTCAGCCTTTGGTGCTTTACCTTTCGCAGGTGACTTGGCTGGAGACTTAGTCGGAGACCTGCCTCCATTTGCAGCGTTGGCAAGGATTTTCTTCTTGGTTTCAGCAGAAGGTCGCTTGAGCTGGTTGGTCTTTCTAGCCGGTGAAGTGGCTGCCTTTGCGGATGCTGTCTTTCTTTGGGGGGTGCGAATGGCTGCCTTGAATCTTGATGCTGCTTTGACTGTGGGCAACTTGACGGTCTTTTTCTCTACAGTTTTGGTCTTTGTTTGGCCACGAGCTGTAGAGGTAGTGGTAGTCTTCTTGGTAGTTGTCTTGCCGCGCGTAGTTGTGACCTTGTTCACAGCTTTCTTGACACCGACCTTGATGGATTTCGCACTGAGCAACTTGCGTTTCTTTGCTTGCGCCGTCGCGGTTCCAGCCGCCGTCGCGCGCTTTCTCTTCGTACCACTGGTCTTGGCAACCTTCACATTGGCAGCCTCTGCTTTGGCACGCTGGTCTTTATCTTTCGGCCGAGGTCCAAGGATGCCCCGACAATTTGGTGCTCCACAGCGGCATTGCTGGACATTTTTGTTGGAGTAAGGGCTAGAAGTCGTCAGTAAGGGCTGTTAGAACAATTGCAAGATGAACTCACTCGAAATTGTAGTCGTAGCTCAGCTCATCCCCAGTCATGATACCTCGATCTCCTGCGAATAAAGCCATGCGTGGCTTTCCGCCAACGGTCCATTTCTCCATTCGACAATTGGGCTGACAAGAGTGGTTGACAAATCGTGCAATGGACCCTCGTGTGGCGTCAATGATCATGTTTTGATCGAAGTACATCAAATAATAACACTAACCTCCAGTCAATCACCGCGCAGCACAGGATCCTCGGACATTTACTTACCTCGTTGTTCTTATACACGTTTCTCATTCTCCTTTCACACTCGAACTGAGTGATGATTTCTCCAGTGTACTCCACGATGATCTGATTTGGCTCGAAAGAACGGTTGCTACGCACACCGTACCCTCGATCCTGGGTCTTGATAACCTCTACACCAATATTGTACTTGCCACCAGCCTTTGTTCGGTTCTTGAGCTCGCTGAAATTACGGTTGCCGCATTCTGCACCCAATCGACAGTTGCCATTGTCACACTCATAGAACATATAGCGGTTCTGACAATTTTCATCGCAACCGGTTTCTTCATCGCACATGCAAGTAGACAGTTCTACTTTCTTGTTTGCTTTCCATTCGCTGGCGGCATCACCCACAAAGACATCTGGAAAAAAATTATTGGTTAGCTCTAGCCGCCATAGAAAACATATCGTGCCTTTGATTTAGACCTACTTTTGTTGGTCTTTCGCCACTCGTCTGGTTTGGGTTGACCCTGTGGGAGTGGGGAGAAAATGTCAAATGGAAGCAAATAATCCCTTTCGGTCTTTATAAGCCGAAGCCCGCCAAATATCGGCAACGGAAGGTGGCGCCGCTTTCTGGTTATATCAAGACTAGTTCTCCCTGAATTCTTGCTCTTTCGCTGCTTTGGGGGAGAGTTGCTTGCCTCCTGTCCACTGTACAGCCCATGGGTCAACCACACCTTGGGCTTATACTTGATAATAGGCGGGGCAGTGGGCTCTTCAGATGGCAAATCGGCCTTGGATTTCAGGTTCGATAGATCACTCTCGGAGACCCGTCGCTTTTTAGCTGCACGCTCTGCGACTGGGGCTGGCCCTTCCTCCTTGGCCGACGCAACATTTCGGGGACGAAGACTAGCACGTCGACCAACCTCTTTGCTCTTGTCACCAAGATCCCTCGACCGCTTACCCAGAACACTGTTGGCTCGTTCCATAAATTCCGAAGCCTTACTCAATAGACTGGCGCGAGTTGATCGCCGTAGTGATTGACGAGAATCGTTCTTGGGGGTTGATTTTGCCGTAGTGGATTCTTCATCCTGGACCAGTGCTTTCTGTACACGCTTTCGTAGAGTCCGCTGTTGAAGAGAGGCGTTTAGGTCCTCGGACTGCAGTTCCTGTGAGGACTTCGAAATAGGGGTATCGGGGACCATTGAGTGGTCTTCGATCGAGGTATCGCCAGTAGGCAGGGCCGAGTCGGTCCGCAGCGACGACTGCATCACGGCGATACTATGTCGGAGCCCGGATCGCGAGCGCTTTGCCTTGGCCAGACTATCAACATAGGCCTGGCTTGATAAGGTGGTGCTATCATCCTTCTTGACCGGGGTATTCTCGAGCGCCTCGGTGGCCCGCAGAGATGCGCGTACGACTCGTGTTGATCTCCGCCGTTGTGCCGGTTGCTCCTCGGTCGACGCGTTCTCGTTATTGCTTGAAGTCTCCGAGCGGCTAGCCTCTGGTGTGAGGAGCTGCTCCGGCATGTCGAGGCTCATCGTGTCGTCGGGGGTGTCGTGTGTAGCAGGGACGTCAGCGAGAGCGGGAGTTGCGGACACGGCCAGGCGGGAGGTTCGGCGCGCCATGTTGGACAGGAGATCCACAGTTCGGGAGAAAGACAATCCACGGGGTGGAATCGTCCTTCTCAAGATGGGGTTGAGTGAGTAGTTGGGTCGGGGAATATCAGGGGTGGAAAGGTTGGAAGATCAGCAGCCGCGCGCCTCTTATCAATTGAGGGCGAATGGGGATGTCTGACGCGTGCAACATCAACACCCAACTTGCCAACGGAATTGCCGACGATCCAATCAAGGGCGAACTAAGAAAGGAGCTAAAGGCGTATGACATGGCATCTGGAATGTTTAAATTTCTCATAAGTCTCGCCCCCGCATTATTCTACGCGTGATTTATGGCATTTGGTGAATTGGATTAATTTCTATGGCTGGTTCATACTAACATTGGTCTTATGCACAAGACACGGATTTTTCTCCATAGAAGGGTAGAATATTCAAGTTCAAGCGGGGGCCCAAGAAAAAAGAATAGAAGGTAGTGGGATAGGTAGGCCGTCGGATATTCACGACTGAGGATTATCCAGAAAATCGAACCATCGATTCAGGAGAATATGGTGTCAAAAGAAAAGACATTAAGAAAGATTCCAGAGAAAGTCAATGACATGATAATGCCTCGCCAAGGGTAACATAACAAGTAGGAAATTATGGAAGGGTATGAGTGTAAAGATTAGAAGAGTAAAATGGGAAAACATATCCCAAGAAAATCGGTATATGATCAAGAACAGAAATCGTGTCGTCTTCATGGGTCGTAACAAGGGGAAATGAGATATTGCTTTTATGGTGATTCCTATTGATGGGGACCAACCTCTTGCATCTCAATCCCCGCTTGAGACTCGACGTCACGGTGAACGAGATACTTGCGCTTTTGCATTGCATAGCGTTGGTCACCTTCTTCGTATGGCTGCTTGAATTGCATGTAGGTAGGAGGACGAGGCCGTCCTAGGACCGAAATCCAGTTCGTCAGAACATTTCCTTGGGTGAATGGCCGGTGGCGGTCAGCCTTGGCAAACTTGTGGGAGTTCAGGTATTCTCGGGTAGTTTCACCCCGACCAGTTAAGAACAAGTGGTAAATCCAGAGTGACAACGGGTACGGGGTCGCAACGGCACCATAGATAAACATTGCAAAGGGCACACGCCATTTCGCAATTGAAGCGCCGAAGGAAATATTCTCTTTTGACATGTAGACCAGAATGTGTGCCAGGCTAGCGCCGAGCAGGAACAGCCCAAGTAAGGTGCCCCAGCTGACGAAAGCGAAGAAGTAGCGGTAGTTGCGGCGTCCAACGCAGTTGTTCAACCAGACACAGTGATGATCGAGTGTCTCCACACAGTTATCACAAACACGGCAGTGGTAACATCGAGGCGGCCGCCAAATACTACACGTCTTGCAGTATTTCACGGGAACATCCATAGCGGCAGACTCCGAGGTAGCAAGCTTCACCATAACCCAATCATTGGTTGGTGGTCCAAGTGCTAATGGATCAATCGCGGGATTCGTTGAAGGCAGGGGATGGACATTGCGAGGCATGATACCAGGGTCAACAACAGATGCATGCACAAAAGACGAAAAGCAAACGTAGAAAACGTATGCAAAAACGATGGGGATGGCAGGGGAGACATTGTGCCATAGCCAAGGAGCTGAGAATCCAAAGAACAAGGCCGATGGAACGACCACCAAAATCCCCGTAAGAATGTTAATGGGTTTGTCTCTCGAGTTCTGAAGTCGGCCACCGCCACAGAAAAAGGTGTTGCCAACGAAATATTCGTAGTTCTTGCCCATATTACCCCTTGGCAATTGTTGCTTCTTGATGTCCGCAGGTCCAGGGGAAGAGCCAGCGGAGGAAAGCCGGGAATGGCCACGAGGATCATGCCCATTTTGAGCTGATCCCTTGTTCTGGGATGTCAAGAATGAGAGTGGGGACTTCGGAGGCATATCATGCGGGTTATGCACGCTGTAATTCACATTGAGATTCAAGTGGTCGGGACGCTTCTTGTTATTTTGATCTCGATCCCGTAAGAGCCGTACGCTCTCGCCGAGGCTTCGTACTGTTGTATTGCCTATTGGGCTAGCATTTGAAGTATTCCGATCAGGGATAATCGGGTCTGTGAACTCTGTACCCCGCGATGGTGGGGGCTCCATATCTACTGGAGGAAGGGATCCCTGTTGAAAAGTGCTGTTCGAAATCAGGCTTCTTCTGTTTTGACTTGTGTGGTCTCCCCACTCGTCGGTCGATGATACTGTTCCCTTGGTCATTGGTCGAGTGCCTCGGTGCGCCTGTAGTCGTTGCGAACTCATCGGACGAAAAAACGCGGAGGCAGTTAGAGAAGGAATATGTGTCCTGCTCAGCCGACTACCCGAGCTTCCTGGTCTGCTTGTCACCGAGTTTCTTGTTGGGGGTGGACCACGCCGAGAGGCCGAAGGACGCTGTTGTTGAAGAGGCGGCTGTGGTGATGTAAAAGATTGCGAGTTCTCTCCATCTTCGGAGGCCATATCCGTCACTCGCGAGGAAATGCCTCCCACCGAGGGAGGTCGTGGAATGCCCAAAACATGTTGCTGGGCCGAGGGTTGGTTCATGTCGCCAGTTTCGGAGCTTTCTGTGGAGTTTGCCATGGCTTAAAACCCCCAGGGCGAAAGACAATAGATTGGTACTAGCAGCTTGCGCGTACTCTCATATTTCTTTCCGGTAGTGATAAAAACAGGTGGTTTGCGCAAATGAATCGCGGTGAATCGGGGGTTGGCGATGCTTCGGGGAGCGAAAACGAACTGGGAAAAGAGCGACAGTTGGATGATGAAGGAATATAAAGAGAGACTGGATGAAGCATTCAATGCCTGTCAAATGCTTGATTAGTATAGCTCTCTGCTTGAATGCGTGGAGTGCTTTTTGCACCTCCACGCGTCTGGAAATCCGGGGAGGAAAGATCCCCGAACCCCCTGATCAAGAATGAAGAATATTAACAAGAGACAACAACACACCTTGAGGATGTAACGTAATCGGAATTTGACAACCGCAATAAATTCAAATCCAATTACATTACTCTCCGTGCAAATCACCAAGAGAGTCAAAGGCACGAGTTGAACGACCGCGACTAGAGAGTCCCGAAGTTCGCAAATCCACAAATCGATGAGCTCAAAGCCGTGCTGACTCATCTACTCCACCACGTGACCTGCCAACATCATTCCATACTCACGATTCTCTCGCACCACCCCGTCTCCAGCCCTCCGCGATAACCCACCATCCACGCACAACTCGCTGCCACCATGTCTTCGATCGCTGCCATGGCTTCCCGCCGGGCTCTGGCTCGCCAGCCCATCTTCCGCGCTACCCCGCGCCGCTTCATGTCCTCCAAGGTCGAGGAGGCCAGCCTTGACAAGGCTCCTAAGCGTGATCCCGAGCTCTACGTACGAATATCCGGCTGCCATTGACCTGTCCAAAGCCTCCCAGACTAACTCCTGCTACTATAGGTCCTTCTCGGCATCATGTCCGGTGCTTTCCTCGGTGCTGGCTGGTAAATACCCCCCTCTTCCCGCGCTCAAGACCCGATCTCCCGATGCACCTTGTGACGTTAGGGTGGCCACCCGCCACCCCGTCGTGATGACGCCGGACCAATGGACCGAAGAGATGCGCATACAATGTGGTAAAGTAAACGAAAATTACAATTGGCTGACTCGGATGTTCGCGACTTATTAGGTACTTCGGCTCCAAGCCCACCTCCGTCACCTCCGAGAGCAACGTCCGCATTGGCGAGAGCTCCATGCCCTGGCACGCTACCTCCGAGGATGGCAAGATCTACAAGTACCAGTACCACCCCAACGGTGACAAGAGCCAGCCCCTCCGCGCCGCCCCCAGCGCTCTGAACACTGTCATTGTCCCCAATGTCACCCTGCCCGAGGTATGCAGTCCCTCCGGTCTCTCTGGCCGTGAACTAGCTTTTTCTATGCTATTCACCAGCTATTCCGTTCTTTCTCAAGGGCATTTATTTGTAAAGTGCTTTTTTTAGAATTGCTGACTGATTCGCGTCATATGATAGGACCTCCACGAGAAGTTCAACAAGTACGGCAAGGAGGAGTGGGACTACTAAATTTATTGAGTTGAGCCCCTTTAAAAGACGTTGTGAAAGCTATTTGCCGTTTTGACGGCTAAATGCTGTATACTACTGGTGGAGAATTGGGGAGAGTGCCTTTGGACTTGTGTTTGCGATTACCAGAGATTTGTGCATAGTATTCCGTTTTCGTAAAGAGAATCAATTGACAACCTGTCTCTTTCTTATGTTTAACTATACATAACGTTCTTCTCCATAACCTTGAAATTGATTAAGACTGGAAGTTGCTATTGTCGACGGATGCTTGAAACCTTGTGATTGTCCTGTGCGTATATATCGAGGTGCGCCCATATCAAGAGTTCCGACATCACCCGTCCCGCGGTTTTATCATAGGTACCCACTAGCCAAGCATATTCTGTACATACATACCCCAGTCGTGGAGCTCAGCATTCATCTCGAGGCCTATCTCGGGGCCTAGGCAAACAGCCCTTTCCAAATTGCAGTCATGGTCCAATTTCTTCGATCATTCTATCACTGGAACTAGAACCCTGAAAGCTTCCTTGGCCCGAAATTCCTGCTTTTCTAATGTTGAACCATGCGGAGTATGCTTCTCCAACCTTGGTTTACGGGTATACATAATCATTCAATGATGATGATCTACTGAAGATATCTACTCTGGAAGCGTTTGTGAAGACATACCAAGTCGGTAGATACCTACAAAGGCCCTCGGACCTCAGGTCCCGATACCGAACTAAACCCTTAGACTTACAACTATGCATGGATAACCCTGGAGGTATATATACTGCCCAGGTGATCTAGATAGGCAGTAGACCCATGACCGTCCGTGCTACGATGAACTTTCACAGTAAGAAACAATGATTAACTCTAAACATTTCAAAACATTGAACAAATCACTATGAAAACAATGACTGTCTCAAAAACGGTTCATGATACATGTTAGGAGCTTTTAGCAACGTACTCCAAACTCTCCATCTCCGGGCGTCCCGATCGCACACATATTGAACTTCACATAAGCTGTGATAATTAAAGCTTAGTAGCTTCGTTGCCCTCGCTAGCAGGTTTTGCCTCAGGGGAACTAGATTCTTCCGCCGATCGCTCATTGCCCTGTGCAATAGAGGCAGGCCTCTCCGGTGGAACCGAGTCTTCGGGACGTCCACCAGTCTCGGGGTTCTGACCCTCCACATCTGGGTGTGGGGGTGCGAGTTGTCCATCCACAATAGGGACCTCATGTGCGTGCTCGAGACGGGACTTTGCTTCATAGCGAGTCTCGAATTTGACATTGCCGTCGGCGCGAAGGGAAGCGACGAGTTCTTCAGGCAGGACGTTACCATGCTGATCACGATACTCGACGCGAGCCATAGTGCCGGCAATTTTGGGAGCCGTGACAGCGGCTTCCTCGGTCTGCTGGTCTTGGGGGACGCCTACGGGTTCTTGGACTGGAGGCTGGGGGGCTTGAGGCTGTTGGGGTTGCTTAGGTTGCTCAGGCTCGTTGGCTTGCTCCTGTTGCACTTGAGGGGGAGGTGCAGCGATGGATGTTGTTGGAATTGCCTGGCTCAGGGCAGGGATTTCAGAGTGATACTGGCTCAGCTATTGTTGAAAATCTTCCATGTCAGCCACGCGTCTCGTCGGTTTCACTCAATATCCTCGACGGGGAGGCTGCCACGTTGGAACACTTACGTCGGTGTGGAACCTCTCGCAATCGAAGTCCCAAGTATTCAGGAGCTTTGCCTTGTAGCAGGCACTCTTGGTCCAAGGGTTGCCGTAGATCAAGGGCGAGTATACGGTGAAAACAGCGATGGTAAGGAGTACGAATCCGGTCATAAGAGTCTTTCCGATACCAGGTCGCGAAGCGAGACCGAAGACCTTGACGCGGTTCAAAACAAAATCGAATTGCTGGCAGAGAACCATAATAGCAAAGTAAAGGGCCGGCAGATAGTGATGCAGGAAAAGTTGGCGAGCCATCAGGTAGAACGGGAAGTAGTGGAAGAACCATCCCAGAACGCTGGTGCCAATCTCGTAGTCGAAGCGCTTCCATGAGACATGGCGATAGTCGTTGCAGCTGCGCTGCCAACGAAGAATCGCAATGGCCTTGAAAACAAGGTAGATGCCAATGGCGGCAGTGGACGACCACCAGATGAGGGGGTTGCCCAAGAGGTAGACCTGGCGGGCTTCCTTGCCCCAGAAATTGATACCGCGGAGCAGAGTAGGCCATGATGGGGGACGAGAGTCCCAAGCGTGGGACTCAACCAAACCAGCGTTAGTGGTCCACATAACCTTCTGCAGCTCCCAGAACTTGCCCAGGAAGCCTGGGTTGCGGTAATTCACTCGTTCGGCCTCGGCGGGAATCATAGGGTGGGTGTTGGACTCAATGTACCAAACACTGTTTGGCAGAGTACCAGCACGAGCACAGGTGACTTCTTGCTGCTCAAATCCCCAGTCCGGAAGTTTGACCTTGTGGGAGAACAGCACGCAGCCAGTCATGACGTGAACCAGCCGGAACTTGGTTTGAATAGTCCGAACGCGCTTCTTAGATACGTCTCCCTCGGACATTGAAGGGACGATCTCGACCTTGAACAGATCATTCGCATCTCCAGGGAAGCCTTCATATCCATATGCCGAGACCTCAAATTGCCAGTCAGCCTCTGTCACTGGGGGACGCTCGTCGTGAGAGTGAATGCGTCGGTGAGTTAGCAGATGGTAAAGTTTCAAGATGGCTCCATCCTCGATAAAGTTATCGGTAGCAGTAAGGTTATCCCAGGCAAATGGTCCTTCGATCTCACCAAAGGGGCCTAGGGGCTGAGTCGAGTTCTCCAAAAGGAAAACATTGTTTTCATCCTTGTGGGGGTAGAGCGTAATCTGCTGCTGTTTGCTACCAGTCGGGTACATGTGGTTGTGCGAGTGCAAATAACCACCCTGGGTGTTCAAGTGACGAAGGCTGACACGGGATCCAAAGGACACATCAGCCGGCACATCTTGCATACCCTTGGAGTTGAGGGTAGCCTGGAACTCCGAGGACATGAAACCGTCACCCTCACCAGGATTCACTAGGCAAGTGAAGTGAATTGCGAACATCGCCATGTAAAACCCAACAGGAAGAACAATGAGGCAGAAGGCGCGAGAAAACAGGTGCTTGAACCACAATCGGGGTGTAACAGTGTTCGAGTCTCCGAGGACGACCCACAGCTGGAGAGCTGTGAGAGACCCAACCCAGGCCATGGTGAATAGTCCAACCCATTTGACGCTGAGAGTGGCACCCAGGGAGATACCTGTTGCGGCCAGCCAAAACCACCAGGGACCTTTGAAGGCATAAGCAGGACCCAATTCTTGTTGGTTCGAGAAGCATGTGAATGCTAGAGCAGTTAGGGCCGTGAAGAACACCAGTGGGGAGTCCAGAAGAATCAGGCGGGATTGAGTGGTCAGCGCATTGTCTAGAGTTCTCGTTAGTTTTGTATGCTCGTTAATGAAAGCTTCGCGATCCTTACCGAAAATTACAACACTAGCACCCATGACGGCGGTCGAAGACCGACAACCACTGGCCTTAAGCGTAAGGAACATCAACGAGACCGTAAGAACACCCATGATCGCTGGCAGCATACGCATAGCAACATAGGGAACGCCAGGCTCGAGATAGTCCTTGCCAATGTCCTTGAAATCGAATTCACCATCAAAGCCAGCCAGCCAGCCTGCTAGCGTAAGTAGCATCTTGGCCAGAGGCGGGTGCACATCCATAAAAAACTTTCCCTTGATATACTTGCTAGCAAATCCACCGAAGCTGTTTGGGGGAAACATCCATTAGCAAGCACTTTCTTGTTGTTTCTATGGGACCCGGAAAGATTAAAACCTACTGGACTTCATCAAAGACGACACTTGTGGGTTGGTAGATGCGGAAGAGACGCACGGCGGCGCCAATTAGCGTCACTAGCACGAGGAGTGTATAGTCGGAGGCGGGGAGGTTGAGAATATCATTGTCCTTGACACCATCGGAGGCATAGCTTTTGGGCGGAGGCTGCACAGGTTTACGGTTCTTGGGTCGCGGCGAGCGACTAGGGGAGCGACGGCCACGGCTCTGTGGCCGCACAGCCAGAGTGTCTTTGGCTTTCTGACCCATTGTCACGATCTCCGCGGATGCACGAGGTTTGAGGGCGCAGGAAATCGAAGGGAAGGCGAGGATAGTCGAATAGAATTCGAAGAGAGAAAAAAAAAGAAAAAAGTAGTAGACTCGGAAATCGATTCAGTCGCAGACAATTAATGAAATTTGAGGTCGAGAAAGGTAACTGTTGACAGCTTCGCTGCAGCTCTCAACAGCCCGTCACCGTAGAAGGTCGACGATTTAATGATCGTAGATGGTCAAAAGAAAAGACCCCATGACAGGGCCCGAAATAATAGAAAAGAAAAAGAATAATAAAAAAAAGACGAGGATGAGGGAATGGACGAAAGCAGAGAAGAGAGAGGCCAGATCGACCGAGGCGGAGTGTGGACAAGAGAAAGCGGCCCCTTAAACTTCAGCCTCTAGTTAGCGCCGAGGAGTACAGCGAGACTGCTCTTTCTATTGTCTGTTTTACCTTAAGATGAAATCGTGAAAAAGCAATATGCTTGGCTTCAATGCCTTTTAATCTATGATTTCCAGTATGGACGATAGAAAATAGTTAATCAATATAGAACACGATATGTACATAAATAACTTCGATGAATGCGGGTTGATCAGGTGCAAATGCAAAGGTGCAAACAAAGAGACACATACTGCTTACATAATCAGTCGGAATTAGACAGCACCGCCACACTTAACGCCTGACACTTAAGGTTGATGTGGCTGGTGCAGACCGAGAGTAGTCAGCAACTTCCATGAGGCCAAAAAGAACTCCCCGGTCTTATCACTTCTTCCCATCGTCGTCGCCATGGAATCCTCAAATGGAAATACTCCTTTGTCGGAGGACATGAACAAGCCTCCTGAGGGCTTAGTCCGCCCTCCTAAAGATATTCAAGGTGAGTCTTAGCTTCTGACACACGCGACAAGAAAACAGCTAATCTCGTAATACAGCTATCGTGGAGAAGACTGCCGGATATGTTGCTCGCAATGGACCAGTCTTCGAGGGTATGTCTCCTCAAGCAAAATCCACACTATGGAAAATGACCTCATACTGACTTCTGCTCACCTTCATCTAGACCGTGTCCGTGATAAAGAAAAGAACAACCCGAAATTCTCCTTCCTCAACGCCGGAGATGCCTACGCGCCCTTTTATCAATGGCGTCTGACCGAAATCAAGGATGGCCGGGGAACTTCAATTGCTGCGGGACGAGCGGGCGAGGCCACTCCTGCCGCCGAACCTGAAAAGCCCCAGGGCCCTCCCGAGCCACCTGCGTTTCATTTCTCTGCGCGCATGCCAATTAGCCATGCACAGGACCTTGAGGTCGTCAAACTCACCGCACTCTTCGTCGCCAAACGAGGCAAGTCGTGGCTGACCGCACTTTCACAACGGGAGGCCCGCAACCCTCAGTTTGAATTTCTACGACCCTTTAATAGTCTCCACCAATTCTTCACTCGACTGGTCGATCAATATACTATTTTGCTGCGACCAGAAGGCATCGACGAGGCAACTACAGAGCAGAAGCGCATTGCCGAATTGGAGAACAGTGTGAAGAACAAGTACCATGTTCTAGAGCGCGCCAAACAGCGCGCCGATTGGGTGAAGCACCAGGAGCTACAGAAGCAAGAGAAGGAGGAATTAGAGGAACAAGAGCGGATTGAATATGCGCAAATTGACTGGCATGACTTTGTGGTCGTGGAGACGGTTGTGTTCACCGACAGCGACGAGCAAGATGATTTGCCTCCCCCGACATCGCTCAATGACCTGCAGTCCGCTTCCTTGGAGCAGAAAGCCGCCATGTCTCTCAACCCGCTGCGTATCGAAGAGGCCATGCCCACTGATCTCGATGCGCCCACCTACTATAATGCTTCTCCGGCCCAACCCCAGCCGGGTTTCGCACCCCAACCTTCCGTTTCCCCATACCCAGCACAATTCCAAACCCCATACCCGCAGCCCGCCGCGGACTATAATGCACAGTACCCACGCCCATTACCGATCCAAGCACAGCAAGCTCGCCCTGAAGTTCCTGCTCCAGCTGTCCCGGGCCAACCCCCCATGCGCATCCGTCAGGACTACGTTCCACGCGCCCAGGCCCGTCGCCAGCAAGGTGCCACAGCAATCTGCCCCAACTGTCACCAGCAGATTCCCGTTGCAGAGTTGGATGAGCACGTTCGTATCGAGCTTCTTGACCCACGCTGGAAGGAACAGCGCGCCAAGCAAGATGCGCGCAGTGCTACAACCAATCTTTCTACTGCCGATGTGGTCAACAATCTCAAGCGACTGGCCAGCCAACGCAGCGATGTCTTTGATTCTTCACTTGCGCCTGGTATGGATACTGAAGAAGAGGCTCGCCGCAAGCGCATGGCTCTTGGCCTACCAGATGGCCCGCTCCCTCCTGGCGTCTCTGCGCCTCCCGGTCTGCCGATCGGTCCACCCGGTGTGCATAACCCCCAAAATATGAACATCGAAGACCAGATCCGACACATCCATCAACGGGCCCGGCAATGATTTCACGTTTGATCCGATAAAGGCTGCGCCAAAGTATTCCCAGCCGTTTGCTTTTATCTATTCCTTTGCATCTGGAGTTTCAGGGCGTGTTCTCTCTTCGGGCCGATTGGGAAGGGATATTGGATGATGTGCTTTTTTTGTATAATAGCCTTATCATTTCTAACGCAATTAAAATATCCCTTGACGAGTTCAACTGAATGTGCAGAGTGCTTCTCTCAATTGCACACTGAAGAGTAAAGTCTTATACTTTTGCAGGTTCATTAAAATTTAAATGCTTCTATATCATCTCCACTGAACTCCTGTATTCGACAAAGAAACCCACCATTCCTTCTCACCTGGGCATACTGTATATTCTTTCCATTCTGATACCAAGATCCTATATCCATGACCCAAGCAAGACATAGGACCCAAAAGAAAGATAAACAAAAGAGCTCAGGGTCCATTGTCAAGTCTTCGCTCCTTTTCCATTCAATTGAGTACGGACTACATCAAGAGCAACCAACGCAGCCCGTGTCTGAAGTTTCGTGATCATCACGGTTACGACCATTGACTGTCTGACTGTCGACTGTGTAGAGATACTAAGGGTCCGTAGGTCACTGAACGATGTCAATGTCACCAAAAATGAAGTTATACTTCTTCTGTTGACCAGTCCGAATATGCTTATTCAACGTTGAATCCCTCAGATCAACATTCGCAGTGGATAACGACTGGCCGAGCGGTGGTATGTTTCATTTTGAAGTGTATAGATGCAGAGATGACTTTTCGCACGTGGCAAAGGACTATGATTGCTGTGAGCCATCATGCTTGAAGTTGTACCGCCAAGGGGCTCTGAAATCCAACCTCGGGGCATAAACACTGTGCAACGAACTGGATAACAAGTTGCTGAGGCATATTTTTGTAATTTTTAGCGAAGAGGTAGTTCTTGACTTATACGGTCATTTTTATTAGGTCATATAGCAATCAAACAACTGAGATGACTTTCTTCCGACAATTGTCCCCGAGGGTGTCACTAATGTGTAATTCTCACGACTGTGTTCCATACTCCTCTTGGAGTTGCGTGTACTCGGTCTCACCCGACCATTCGAATAGCGTCGAATGCGCTTGCAGCTCTTATTGGTAAGGTGTTGGTTTCGGGCTGTTGTACGGCTGAAATGCGCTCCGCACCGCGGACAATAGCACTTGGGAGCCTGAGATGCACGTTCTCGCTGATGTCGCCTCAAGTTGCTCCAGCTAGAAAACACTTTTCCGTTACAGTCGTGGTCCCAGCATATTGGGATTCCGTCAAGAGTGGACATGTTTTGTGTCTCTTCCAGGCTGTTCATAGTGGTTTCGTCTTGTGTCAAAGAAAGTTGGTTTGGAAAGGACTGCATCATTGAAAGAGTTGCCTCCAGAAAGAATTCATCTGACTGAGGAGTTGGATCTTCATGAAACATGGCGCTAGAGTCAAGTTCTCCTGGGCTAATGCGTATTAGTTCCAATTCCCGCTCATATTTCAAGGCGGAGTGGACATGCCTCGAATCATGCATGAATTGTCCAGGGCTACTAAAAGCCTTGCTTTCCAGATCATCATAGTTCATCGTGGAGATGTTTTTATCTACCATATCGGTGGCTTTTGGATTGAGACGGTGAATAGTGTAACTGATTATGGAGACTTGAGAGATCAAGGTTGATTGACTCAGGTTGCTTTGTATGATCGTAGCTAAGAAGTTTAGTCGCCACGTTTTTTTCAATGCAACTTCGATCGTACCTTATTGGACATGGTTCCTTCCGGGTTAGATATAATGGGGAATGCATGGTGTATCGAAAGATCCAAAGCTTTACAAACAAATGACTAAGAGTCCTGGGCCAAGTCGGTGAATATTTTGGTAGAGCACAGTGGAACTTCCAAGTCTCTTATAGCTACAGGGATTATGGACCAGCATCATGGTACCTGTCAAAGTCCCAACCCATTACGCAAGACATGCTCCCATCTACGTGGAACTTGACCTTGCTATACAAATCTCAATATTGAGCATCATCAAGTGTATTGGTTCCTGCTTGATATATGAAACCAGACTAATGCAGAGCCATCTAGCGCCACTTCCATAGAAAAGTACCGCCAAGGTATTGTTGTAAACGGCATGAATAATCACGATCGACAGTTCGACAAGTGGATCTTCGAATGGGTCTCGGTGCGTAAGACTGGAAAACATTCCATATCAGCCTATCAAACGCACGGATTTCAGCTCCTTTTCGACTAAGTTCCAACATCAATCTCACCCACATTGCTTACCATCTGCGTCTCCGATCCTGCTCCCACTCATACAAGTCCCCCTTATACTCAGCCATTTGGGTCTCGGGGAGAAATAGTCTTCGGGTCGTATTGAAGGAGTGTCAGGCCACAATCCGTTAGAAAGGTAGTACAGTTCGTGTAGACTCATATTTGGAGTCGACCCGTACGGGCTATGCTAAAGACATAAGAAAGGAGGACCCATCATATACCCTGTTTGATATCTATATTGTAAGCGCTCGTCCGTTCTGCCGTGTATGGTACTTCGGTGGGTTTACTCCGTTGTTAGGGCTATTCCGTTGTTACTTATGCATTTACTAGGACCGTTCGAATAAGAGATCTTTGAGCAACTTTGAGAGTCCACAAAAGCTTTGGCTCTCTAGCAAGGTAGAGATTTGAACGCCATCTAATCGATATCAGGCTAGCAGTGACTTATCGTCTGCACGGATTACTGCGTCCCGGGTCACCCTTTGGCCTTCTATGCGACAAAGACCACCCCAAGAACCAAATCGATGTAGATCAATGAGTAGAATGGAAATTTACTCCAATCTACTGTGGACCCTTCATGAGGATTCAAGATAAGATCTGAATTTGTTTATGAAAATGACGACCTTGGGGACTTGCAGTGATTCACCCGATCATGACAGAAACAAGGTTCTAATGGCCTCTTGGGGCCAGTGCCAATGACCTAATTTATCACGGGTTCAGGAAGTGTTCCAAGGTTGGATTGATTTGCATAGGATGTTTCGTTTGTCTGTCAACGATCTGATTTAAAAAGGCGCGATTTTCGATATAAAGCCCCCTCTCCTTCGAAAATGCCAGACCTTCTCTTCTGTTTACTCTCGGTTCATATATCCACATCCATGTAAGCCGCATGGATTTAGGTCCATCAAATCCAATAGACAAATTTGAGGGACATATGCGAATTGGTCATTGAAATTGAAATGACTCGACATACATGCAGGTAGGCCCTATAAACAGACACAGTATCAATACCCTTCAGCTGGATGGAATAATGCCCCCACCCGGTTTGATTATGTTTCTTCCTGGAATCGTAGCTAGGCAGTTTGCATGGTATGGTATGTATTGGATCCTAAACAATCTTTGATTGCCATCTATTTTCAATAGTCCAATTTCTTGGGAGTTTGTTCCCAGAGAATGCAATAACAAGGAACAGAAAGCCAAACGCCAACAAAAGCAGATAGATGAAGCATGA
Organism: Penicillium tannophilum; assembly: GCA_028829675.1. Taxonomy (NCBI): domain Eukaryota; kingdom Fungi; phylum Ascomycota; class Eurotiomycetes; order Eurotiales; family Aspergillaceae; genus Penicillium; species Penicillium tannophilum. Next base: position 2,213,199 of record JAQKAK010000003.1, on the reverse strand, counting down.
GTAACCATCATTTTGTGTGCGGGATTGTTCCGCCAAAGCAGATAACAAGGACTGGCATTGGGTATCGCATTCCAGTGATGCAATGCAAGTGACAATGTGGGCAATCAATGTCAGCAACACAAAGGGAAACAAGACATTATGAATACATGGTAGGGGTAAGGTAGTAATAATAATACATGGATGAAGCAAGTTGTTCAAATCAAGAGGGATATCGACGAAGGGTGTGCAAATGCAACGAGAATGAGGGGGTAGGTCGAGCTGGATAATTAAAAGCGTATAAAGCATTGCTGCGTGGAAAGTAAGTAGGGTCTATCAGTGTCTTGCCAAAATATGCTCAGATGTAGGAGGGCCAAGGAAATGCATCGAGATGGGTCATGAAGAAGCACTGGTCAGGCGAATCATGGGTATTCATGATGATGGCTAGCATCAACTATGATTTATTCACTGCTTTGGCCAGTAACTTCGGCGCTTTCTTTTTCATGAACGGTGGGAGTTTGGGCTTCTTCGGACTCCGTATATTCAGTCTGAGCATTGGCTTCTTCGTATACACTGACGTCGGAATCAACAGAGCCTCGTCTTTGAGGCACATCAGAAGTGGAATCTTCAATCTCCGCGTTTTGGTAGCTGTGAGGATCAGGTGTCCCGGGCTTGGCCATATCAAAGTCAGGAAGAGAAGGAGCAAAAATGCTAGAGTTTCTCTGGCTCTGAGTAGACTCAAACGATCCAGACAAATCATATGGTTTAGACTCAACAATGGCATTGTCTGTAGGGTGGAGAAGCCCACTCTCGCGAGTCGCTTCCGAGACATTCACGTTCATTTCTTTGGTTTCCACCTCAGCTTCAGACTCGGCGGCCCGGCGGACTAGTGGAACAACGCCAGCTGCGATCCGGGACCAGAACATTCGCTCTCTGAGTCGAATCGTTTCTTCCCAAATTTCCTTCTCCTCGTCGTTGTCACCAGCTTTGAGGTGCCCATCAAGGATCAGCCGCAAATACCCAGTGAACTCACAGCACGAACGAATCCGCTCCAAACACTGGATACATAATGAGTACCGTTGGGCTGTCTCACTCTCCGAAGTTCGGAACCGGTGAGTTCTTTCGTTTTGCGGGCCCGGTCTGCGCTCGCCACAGACAGTGCAGGGGAACTCGTATTTCTTTGTCATCGTTGGCATTGGCTCTACCACCAAAGTTCCCTCACAAATGCCGCTTATCACCGTACGTCGAGTAAGCCATGAAATTCCTGGAGCCAAGTCAAGCCGCAATGTAGGCTCAATATCTTCCATAAGCACCCGCTTATAGAATCGGGTGTCCTTCAAAGGAATATGCGAGCCCAGTTGAGACGCCAAGCTACTTGGAGAGCTAGTAACTCCCTTGGTAGGAGAGTTGTTCGCAGAGGCTGAACCAGAGCCGAAGCCAGCTAAGCTCATAACATTCAAGCCTGCGTATGAACCACTGCCAGCGCGACTAGGGGGCTTAGAGCTCCGGGAAAGCGTAAGCAGCTCTCGGAAGTCATCATAGGCTTGCAGATCAGTCCGGCACACCATCCGAAGAATCTCGGGGAAATTACACGAGGGACCAGGAATGAGTTCTTCTGGGTTACACGGGGCTGCAACAGCATGGTTCGGCTCGTGTTCCTGCGTGGCTCCTTGCATTTGAAAGGGCCCCGCTGGAGATGAAGGTGCGGTGGACATGGTGCGGGAATCAACGTCATCCTTAGAAAGCTGCATCCCTTGCATGACCGATTTGAGTTCTGCCAGCTGATCCTGATGCGATGCGAGGAGCAGCTCGGTGTCTTTGATTTGGGATCGCAATTGCTCATTCTTCTTCTCAACCGCTTCTCGTTCAATCTTAGCCGCAGCAACCATCTATGATAATCAGAATGAGCTCAAATATAAAATGCAGGTTAAAAAAGACTAGGAAATTCTCACCCTGTTGGCCTCCTGGAAGAGATCTGCAGTAAGAGCCTCGAGTTCTTGCTCAATTGTCTTCTTCCCTTTCTCGACGATTTCGCGCTGCGTTCTCTCCTCCGCAAGCGCAGCCCCCAACTGCATGATCTCACGGTCCGAATCGCATTTTTTGATGTAGACTTTTTCGTCGATGTCGCGTCGGTATTTTTCATTCTGGAACTCCAACGCCTGTATCTTGCCGTGGGCCAATTCCAGCTCCTGACGCGTAGCACCCAGACTATCGTCCAACTGTGTTTGATTGTTGATCGCCTGAATCAGTTTCACACTTAGCGCTGCAACCTCGTTGCTCAAGTCGGGGTGATGGGTTGATGACGTCGATGGTGAAACCTCCGCTCTGGTAACCAGTCGAGGATCCTGCAAGGTGTTGAAACTGTCCTCCTCATATCTGGCCAATTGGGAGTTGGAGCCATTTTTGGAAATGGTTTCGGAGAGATCGGTGGTAGATTTGGCCTTGGTGACAGTCTTCTCGGTGGAAAGGCCTCGGTACTCCGAGGATAATGACCGCTTATGGGCGTGACGCGGAATCATGGTCGAGCTCGAGGGTGGCAGTAGATTGCTATGGTGGTATGTCTGAAAGGCAATAAGGCTACCGAAACGGTTAGCGATCGTCTAATTCAACTGGGTCTTCTCTCCACTGGAGGCTTACTCGGCCATGATGGGTGACGTAAACGGCGTCGAGGGAATGTGAGATGAGCGCCGGGAGTTAATCGTTCTCAACAGACTAATCCACCAATTCACACCCAAGCAGCACTCTGGTCAGTAAGGCACCTGAGCCATTCACACGGGCCAGGAAATAATTGGAGTTTCGAGGTCCCCGCAAATGATCGAAGCGAACGGGAGTTCGGGCGGACCGGAAGACAGCGGTCCCGGGTGGAGAAATTTGACGATGGCGAAAGGACTGACAATAAGGAGAGTGAAGGAGAGGATATTAGAGGGAAAAATGGGATAGAAGTTCCCCTGGTGGATAGAAAGGTCAAATGTGATCGGGGTCGCAGGAAGAGGCGAATATGCCCAGCTTAGTCATTGGGCTATCACACCCGGAAGCAGGTGATCGACTAGATGAACGTGACGAATCGATTTCATTTATTTCATTTGTTTCACTTTCTAATTTCTCTCTGTTCACTCCGTACGGAGTATTTTATGCAGAGTCTTTGCCTACTTTCCCCCTTGTCTTCTGTTGGGGATCGGTATACCCACCCCGAACGCATGTGGGTTCCGATCGAACTATGTTCTTGACAAACTTTCCCATACTAAATAGTCTGTCGCGACTAAACCGGATGATGCCAGCCGATCGCGCACTGTTCCTCTCGGGTATTTTGGATCTCATTTTTTAGACTAAAGATGAAGGCAAAGATTGCTCTTGAATTTTGCCCCCGCTAAATACACGAAACACGAGGAAAAGAGGGGGCGCAGCACGTAATCTCCCCAGCAGTTTTGGAACGCGTCCTTATCTCGTTTACGGGTTAATCGTTTACGCTACGCGGAGGATAGTGGCGTTTAGTGTTGAATAAGATAACACTATTATGCATAGGAACACCAACAGCGCATAAAATGAAAAATCAATAAATGCATCTATACACACGGGTTCTATATCCATGATCAGGCACACGGACTTTAAATCCGACAAGGAATAAGAAGTTTTAGAAGCAGAATCCAGATAGAGGAGCCTATGACAGCATTCGTTTTTTCACTTACAATAGTTGATATTGATATTAATTTACTATCCTACTCATATAGACATTCAGGACCTTTGACGCATAGATCTTCCCCCGCGCGGCAGCCTTAGGCGGAAGAGGTGGGGTTACCACAATCTTCTCTCTCGAATCGGGAACTTGACATCTCATAACATATTTACTCTGCTCACGTGCATCAACTCTCAGCATGGCAGACTCAGAGCTGGAAGAGGTAAGAAGATTTTTGGGTGAAAGAGTACAAATGCTTAAATGCGACACAGATCAGGCGAGCTCGTCTTGCACAGCTTCAACAGGGCGGTCCCCGCGGAGGACCCAGCCAAGATGGCGGCCAGGAAGAACAACGAAAGTGAGTCTATACATGCCTTCTGTGCCGAAATACTTATTAGGGACTAACAAGCTATGCGCCAGACAAGCCGAATGTAGGTGACTACCTGTTTATCCGTCTATCGCTATCCCGCGGAGGCATGCCTGACGCTTCACATCGACCACCTGCACTTCAAGTACACGCATAATGGACGATCATTTTTCTGACTCGATACGAATCACCAGCCGACCGCCGTGCCTCTATTCTGAGCCAGATTCTCGAGCCCGCCGCCGCAGACCGTCTCGGTCGTATCCGCCTCGTCAAGGAATCGCGCGCAAACGACATCGAGAGCCGACTCATCATGCTAGCTCAGTCTGGCCAGCTGCGACAGAAGGTCTCGGAGGACCAGCTCAAGGAGCTTTTGAATGCCATTGCCGAGAACCAGCGCAAGGAGGAGGAAGAACACAAGATCGTGATTACCCGGCGCAAAGGCGGCTGGGACGATGACGACGATTTACTTGACCTGTAAGAAGTAGACTGTGCAGTGACTGATTCATAGCTTGCCGGTCTTTTCTTTCTATCTACTACGTTGGTACAACCTTGGGGGCTGCGTCGTCTATTCTCCCGGGCCTTCTTTGGCTTCAAAAATCCACTTCAGGTGTTCCGGTCTGTTTACTCGTCTAATCTGACGTTCAAAATTCTATTTTCGCGCTGAAGATATTTATACAAAAAGCGATAATCGTACACAATTGCCTGCTGAGCAGACAGTAAGAGGGTGAGAGATGCCAACTCCCATGCGACATGTTCAGCCCGACATCTGCTGTTGCTTCTGCTGCTCCTTCTCCCGTTTCTGCTGCTGCCGAATCATCTTGCGGATATCCCTTAGATCAGGCGGGCGTTCAATATTCAGTTCTGCCCTCAGCTCATCAACATCCTTTTCCAACACCTCCTCCCAGTATACATTAATCAACTCCTTGCTCCCAAGTCCACTTCGCACTGCCCACGGCAAATGCAGTGTCAGGAACCGCTCTTTCTCGGCAGGCTTCATTTTCACAAAGGCGAACAGACTTAAGCCCGTCATTGGCAGGAGCGTGTTCAAGAACTCGAGCGCCTTCAATGCCAGTTCACCCTCTACAAAAATGGGGAGTCCTGTAACCGCGTGGTAGAAGTCGTGACACTCCCGGTACCGCTGCATAACATAGGCGCATTCTTCATCATCTATGTAGTGGACTTGGTCCCGAGTGTCAGGTGACACACCTTCGCGGTCAAGCCATGTAGCATATGTTCGACCAACGGAGTTCTCGGGGAGGGTGCGGAGGTAAGGAAGTTGAAGAGTGTCGGATGTGATGCGCGGACGATCGCGTAGGATGCGGCGGCCTGTGGGGTCAGAAAGCATAGCATTTCTGAGACGGTAGATGAAGTACGGAGTGGCAGTTGCTTCGCCGAGAGCTGCAATCAGGTCTAGAGCTAATTAGTGGTCATGCTTATTTATAGAAGTATAGGAATTCGATCAGGCGTGACAAAAGGAAGCTTCTGTTTAGCGTAGGTCCATACCTGCTCTGCGAGGATTGATCAGAGACCCAATTGCTGAGCCCACAGCCAGCGCACCTCGCTCGATAGTTGTCAATGGGACATGGCCGGGATAGTTTGGTGGCGGGCGGTTGAGAACGGAGAAAGGGCGCAACGTGCAAGTGGAAACTTTGTGACCTGAAACTGCCAAATTTCGAAGCTCGAAAGCTCCACGCTTCCCAAGGACTGACATGATGAACCTCAAAGATAGCACCAGCTTTGAGAAGGTGAATTCGAGATGATCGTACGACAATCGGGAATACGGCGCACCAGGTCCCTATCGGCTGCCCTATATGACCGATAAGCGGGTTATCGATAAAAACATTACTCCACAGCCCTCATTGGATCTGATCTGCAAGGCACTTGACACACTTCATTGATCATTCATATTCGTGGCTTAGGGTTTTTATTTCTCTGATATTGAATTTGGGAGTTTTTTCCTCCCACAATTATCTTTTTTGCTTATTATTAAGTGTTTGGTAAGTTCCCATAATCGCTGTGCTTATTATATATATATATTTTTGACAAATTCAAGATCTACAGAATTTCTCTGGAAGGGCCTCCAGTGACGCTTCTAAAATGGATCCCGAATATCTGCCTGGTGCCAATCATGAAGCCTTCACTGAATGGGCTCTATCCCAAGGTGTAATGACTGATGCAGTCACTCCGGCGCGTTTTCCAGGACGCGGCCTGGGAATGATGGCCACGCGCAAAATCAAGGTAGGACGCAAAAAGCCAATCTGAATTGCAAAAGATACTGACCAAATCTCCGTGTATAGAAAGGTGAAGCTGTTGTACAAGTGCCTACCAATGTAATATTCACAGTGGACCAAGTTCCTGAGCCATTCAGGTCTCAATTCCCAGAAGGCACAGCCGTGCAATCAATCATGGCTGCATTCTTGACCCACGGCAGCGAAGAGGAACTTGAAAAGTACCAGCTGTGGTTCAAGGCCTGGCCCACACGTCAAGACTTTGAGGATAGTTTGCCCTTGCTCTGGCCAAGGGAACTAGGCGGTCTCGCCTGGCCAGACAGTGATGACACGAGTGATTCGGTTCCAGTCCCGAACGTGCTTCCCCCTTGTATTGCTGGTCGGTGGAACTCCATACAGAAAGGGCTCCGGACGAAGAAGTACGAAACAGAGCACCAGGACCTGGAGCCACAGCAGGAAATACGGCTACGCAAGGCATGGACGGATGTTACTTCGGTTCTTCCGGAGACTGACTGGCGGAGTTTTTCTTACCACTGGCTCATACTCAATACGAGAAGTTTCTATTGGGTTGGACCTGATCAGGAGCCACCGGAGAACCGGAATGATGCAATGGCTTTGTTGCCTTTTGCGGACTATTTCAATCATTCGGATGTTGAGGTATGTAATTCCTGGCGATGACTACGTGAGGTGTTTTGATCTGACATTCTTAATTGTAATGTAGTGTGATGTGAAGTTTGATGAGAACGAATATACCCTTCGAGCTACGGAGGATTATGAGAAGGGGGATGAAGTCTATATGAGTTATGGAAGTCATCCGAATGATTTCCTCTTGGCCGAATGTGAGCCTCGTTATGATACGATGATGTGTCCACCATGCTAATTTCCTTTAAGATGGTTTCTTCCTCGAGAAGAATGATTCAGATTGCATCTACCTTGACGACATTGTCTTCCGTGACATTGACAGCCCAGACAAGCAGGAAGAGCTGTGGCTGAACCAATATTACGGGTCTGTTCTCGAATCAATCAATTCTTTGTACATGGATCCCTTTTCGCTAATATTTGACAGTGAATATCAAGTCACCCCCTACGGGGTTTGTTACCGCACCGAAGTTGCAGCGTGTCTAATGTACATGAAGGAGGAAGATTGGAGGAACTATGTTCTCGAGGGTTCGACTGACAATGTGGATGCCCAGAAGTCGGAAACCATTATCAAGGATTGGCTGCACACATATGCCTCGGAAGCCGATGCAACAATGGGCGCAATAAGGGTAGCTCTTGAGTCTAACGCGGTAGTTCAAAAACACCGCCAAAAGGCAGAGACGTTGCTACGTCGCTGGGGACAAATCAAAGACATCTGTGAGCGCGCTTCAGCGGTCGGACTAGATGCCTGATCAAAGCACTTGATGAACATAGAAGCCTCCATGAGGCTGGTGCTTTTGCGAATATAATACTGATTAGGGTATGCAAAACATCCTCGTGTAATTCGATCATTTTGCCTTGTTGGTCGTGATCTGATCGGCAAAATCAACAACCGAAGGAACGCCGTCAGTAGCAAGTGGGATAGACGCATTGCCTCGGCGTTGATGTATAATCGCCTTGGTTTTAACCAACAGTCTGATCATGTAGTTCAACGCACACTTGATGCCCAGCTCCTCTCCCCGTTTCACAACCCAGCCGTTCATATGTTCAATTTCGGTCTCGTTCCCCGATCTCAAATCGTGAACCATTGAGCTGGTATTCTGTGAGGTTTCATTGGCAATAGCCAGTGTGATTCGGCGCAAACGCTCAGGAGAGAACCGCTCCTCAATTCCGGGAACTCCTTGAAGCTCAGGAAGAGCGTAGATTACGCTCGAGATTTCGAAGAGAAGCAAGCGCATGGTTCGGGTAACATTAAAGATGTAGAGCAACTCGCCGTTCGTACAATCATGAAGCGCGGTCAAGGGGTTGATGAGACAGTTCACTGCCAGCTTCTCGAGTTGGTATTGAAGTAGCGCAGCAGGCGTGTCAGTTGTAGCAACTAAAGATGGAGTCAGGGCCAAAAGGCGCAAAATATATTTTGTGGTGGGGGCCCAATGAGTATCGTCCTCAGCCAGAAGCGCTGGAGTTTTCTCTGTAATACTCGGCGCGAAGACCATTGTACCAACACCAAGATGGGCAACATGAAATTTGTCGATTCTAGTCAGACCGTGACTGACGACGCCCTGTACATAGGTCGGGCGATCTTCTGGATTCGGAAATAGCGCATGATTGAGCATCTCAGCAACTCCCATGCCATTTTGCACAAGGACAATAGTTGAGTCTTTTGTCAAGCGGTGTTTGACAGACTTGATAGCCGTTTTTGCAACACTGGCCTTGGCAGTAACAATCAAGCACTCGATGTGCTCATAGTTTACATCAGTCGAAATATCCTCGACTTGATCGAGGGGAATATCAGACTCGATATTTTCCTTGCTTTCCTCCTTCAATACTTCATGCCATACGCCATCGGACAGAACTTCAACATCGAACCCAGTCTTGATATCATCCAGTCCGTTGTACTGGAGGGCAATGCTCTTTTTTTTGCGGCGAAAAGCTTGGTAGACTGACCAATTGTGCAAAAGCAATGTTATTGGTGGTCGGGATGGTCTGGAGGCCAGGGCATGTGCAATGAAGCAGCCTACATTTCCAAGACCGATAATATGTACTCGCCCGGACAATGGGGGCTTTGTAGTCTCGCGAGACACGTCTTCCACATCGTTCATCCACGCCGATAGGGTTCGGACCATCGGCCTTTCACTTATTCGGGAGCGAGATTGGTGACATATATCGGAAAGCCCACTCCGCCATAGCGGGCGGCGAGCAAGTAGGTAAAACACTTTGAAGGTTGTCGGGGGAGGCTCCCCGGGTAGGTGTCGGAGGTTCGGAGACGGGTGGTTGAGAAGTAGTTTCGGCGCCAGGTGGAGTGAAGTACTTAAATTGCAATTGATGCCCAAATCTGAAGCAGTCGATCAAGCATGCCTTGTATTCTCCCGCCAAAAAGATTATTGGCGAACCTCGGCGAGAAAAAATGTCGCGCGCTAGCATGCAGAAAAGTGATGCGCGAAACGATCCAGGCCGCGAAGCTCCACCGCCCGCAACCACCGCCTCAGTTGCACCGGCCTTAATTTTTCTTGTCGCAAATTCCACTTTTGCCGCGTGCACTCACCCACATCATGGATTCAGCAAGTTTATTGCCGCTGCTTGAGCAATTAGATGACCATGTGGATGACCTGGAGGAGGTTCTCGAACCTCTCCTGGGCCAGTCCTTGTCAAAGACCTCCAAAAATTTGCCTGTGATGGACAAAGCTAAACTTCATGTCCTCGTCACCTACACACTCGAGTCTCTACTTTTTTGTATGTTTTGACCAGAAAACACTGTTTCGACTTATGCTAATAGGTCTCTAGGCTATTTACGACTGTATGGCGTTGATGCTAAACAACGTCCCGTGTTCCGGGAGCTCACCCGAGTAAAACAATATTTTGAGAAGATCAAGGCCTTAGAAACCGAGCCTGAGCAGCGAAAAATGACACTTGATAAGGGGGCTGCAAATAGATTTGTCAAGCATGGTCTTGTGAGTTACAATCTTACTATGGTATCAAGACTTGCAACTGATTATCTCTAGGCTGGTAATGAGAAATACGATCTGGAGCGAGCGGAAAGAGAGGCTAAGGAGAGGGCACGCGCTTCTTTCAAGGCTGCCATGATAGCCAAAAAGATGGCCGCAGAAGCACAGAATTCCGCAACCCAAAACGAGGGCGCCTCCAGTGCTGCACCGTCCACCGCACAGTCCACAGCCGATTCGGATCTCGATTCCGAGGAAGAAACGAATACCGACGCTCAACCAAGCGGATCAGACAAAGAGAAAGAGAAAATCTTAAGGAAAAAGGAGCAAAACACCAAGGCCAAAAGCAAAAAGCAACGAAAGTTCAACAAAGCTGAACGCGACGATGAGAAGAAAGAACGACGAAAGAAGAAGGAGAAAACACGTAAGGCTAAAAAGACAGCATGAAAACGATATTGTTGCCACTGTCTGCAAGGCCCATTGATCCTGAAACTCCGTCCAACGGTCTTGATGTCTTTGCCGATGAGCTATATTTGGTTTCTTGGGTTCTGCAGTCCATGCATGAGGCTTATTCATTCTTATTATCTCCATGTCTCCTCAATATTTGTACATCATGATTTAGATACCCAACAAGCCTATTGAACTGCGACCGCTTTACTTCGTACAGTAGAAATCCCGTTAATGCCCGCAATGTCCGGGTCCACGTGATGGATTTGCAGATTATATAACCCACTCCAACCAATCACAGTGCATAGAATTTGCATCGGAGTTTGCCTGTTCGCCGACTGACTCAGCTTCTAGCTTCTTCCAGTCTCCACTTGGAATCCTTATATTTACTCTTCTTTCTTGCCAACTACCGAGATCTTCAGTAAATCACCCGTTACTACATACACACACATCACAATGCCTCGCCAACAACGTCGTGCCGCTCCTACCCCCGCGCGCAGCGCTCCTTCGCGCCCTACCGCTGCTCCCGCCCGTCCGGCTCCCTCTTCCCAGCAGCAGGCGCCTCACTCGACCGCCGCCGCTCCCCAGCACCAGGCTCCTCCGATGCAGGCCGCTCCCCAGCAGAGCGCCGGCCCCGGTCTCTTCGGCCAGATGGCTTCCACCGCTGCGTAAGTGCACAACCCCAAATTCGGCCCGGTTGTTTTGATACGGGTTTTTCTCCGGCTTCAACCTCGGGTAACTCCCGGGCTATATACATCTTTTTTTCCACCAGGAAATGCCGCTAACTTGGTTTATAGTGGTGTCGCAGTCGGTTCCTCTATCGGCCACGCCATCGGTGGCTTCTTCGGCGGTGGTGGCTCCAGCGCTCCCGCTGAGGCCCAGCAGGCTCCTCCTGCCCAATCGCAGGGTATGGACAGCGGTCTCTGGCAGAGCAGCGCTACCAACCAGACCTGGGAGAACCCTGCCTGTGAGGCCAACGTTCGTGACTTCCGCAACTGCATGGACGAGAACAACGGCAACATCAGCATCTGTGGTTGGTACATGGACCAGCTGGTACGTTTCTATTCCGATCCTGTCCGCTCTTAATTTTCTGGGACTACAAATTATGAATCTGCTACTAACAATCTTATAGAAGGCTTGCCAGGCTGCTGCCAAGCCGTACTAAACGTTTCCTGATGGGAATGAATAGTCGGTCTTTTTTTAATGCAATATCCTCATCTGAATACCATTACTGGATGTAATCATTCTGCATCGCGACTCTGGTCTCGCGCTTTTGTACACTATACCATCTCTCCTCGAGTTTATATCCAATCAAGATTTGCTCTCTTGGCCTAGAGCTGATGGCAGATATGTCCACTCGTGGCTGCTCAAGAGACACAAATTAATATCAATTCAAAGATTCAATTATGTTAAAAGCCATGTAAAAGGCCGGGTTCCAAATCAATAAAATATAGTACCGAAAATGGAGATGACTATGACGCTGTGCTGTAGGGATTGTCACCCAGTGTTAACAAGTGTGTAGAACCCAACTTTCATCAAGATACAGTAGCCCGAATAAGTAATCATATGCAATCCATGAACGCCCATGATTATAGTCATGACTTGCTTGGTTGTAGAGTAGCTGGCTATCGAAATCAATCAATTGTCTTTCCTATCCTTATCCCGTGGCTCAAAGTTCAACTTTCAAACAGTTAGTTGTCGGAATATGCAAGACAGTCAAAGTAACTTACTTGATTTCCATTGTAAAATTGGCTGCCTTTCCGGTCATTCTGCTGATCCCTGAGAGTCCGAATATTAAGTCCCGAATTGCGTGGTCGTTGAGTGTTCTCTGAGGATGCAGGTGTAGATGCAGGCGGTGATCCACTCCCATTTGCGGCTGGCGCAGTCGGTCCATATCCAATGAACGAGCCTACGAGGCCTGTGGCAGTGCTTGCAACAGACGAAACAACGTTGTAGACAGCCGAGATGCCCCGAACAGGCAAGCTTGACCCTGCAGCTGAGTATGCATCTGTATAGGAAGAAACGGGAACCATGACGAGGTTAGCGGTTGATCCCAGCCCCAAGTCCTGAAGTGACTGAGATTCCTCAGATACGGAGAGTGTTCGACTAGGAAGAGGAGTCAAGATATGCTTAAGGTTGTATGGGCGCTGTTCAGTGCCCATTTGGTCATCCAGCCAGGGACGCACATCGCTGCGAATCGTCTGTGTGGGTGAAAAGCTGGACCGAACAGAGCTTCCATCGAATAATCGCACTTGGAGTCGATATTGGCTGGGGGGTCCACGGGGCACCGGTGAATGTGGCTTGCGCTCTTCACCAGAGGTTGTGGCTTTCTTGCTGGGAATAGTCTGCTTCGACTTTAAAGGTGCCTTTTCTTGTTTGGCGATCGGTTTCTTGTGCTCCTCTTTTGACGGCTGGGGCTTTGCTGGTACAGTCTTCTTAGGTTGCGCATTATTTGTCGCACTTTCCCCAGTACTCTTGTTGTCCTCACGGGGCTTCGGCTGGGTTGAAGCGGCAGCCGCACGGGCGGCCTGTGGTGTTGGGTATGTTGGATATTGTCTCGGTGTGATATTCGGAACAGGCGCTTCAGCAGGAGCGCTGCTTTGTGATTGCTGGACAGGCTCTGAAGGCTTTTGACCCTTCACAGCTACCCCAAGCCGGCTCTGGAAGGCATCCTTTGAGATATCCGGCACGAGGTACTCCTTTAATGTACCATTGCTGTTACCCCAACCAGTCAGCGAGGGCGATACAATACCAGGAGATAATTATTTGGACATACTTGATGACGATAACTGTTGGAAATTTGGCGATGGGGCATAGCGACGTTAAAAAGCCAGCCTCCTGAGATCCGGCGGTAATACGTAATAGAACTGCTCCGTCGTCAAGTGTTTGGGCAATCTAGAAGAAGAATTAACGACCCAGCATGAGGAATATTATGCATAACGCAATGAACCATACCTCTTCGCCATCAAAATAGTCTTCTTCCCACGTCGAGCTCATCTGGGTGTCGTCTGCACATGCACCGCGATTAGGTGGCTGGCTCTCTTGCATGCGGGGAATCACTATCACTGACCTCGGACGAAGCAAACAACGGCCTTTGTTTCCCTCAGGGCGAGGGCAATGCCATCTTGAAGACTGCCTTCGTAGAAGCCGGTCATTATTGCATACCAGAAAATGAGTAATCTGTCAATTCGAGAAGTGCTAAGCAGCAAGCAGACAGCTGTGGAGATGCGGAGAGCAACAAGCGGAAGCCGCAGCGTGACCGCCTAGAACCTCCGAACCAAAATCCGCATAGACTTTCGTTTCCCCCGATCAACGATCGTTCATTGCACTTTTGTCCAATTGAACAGCTTCACTTTCCTTGCTGTTCAAAATGCGGCCGGCTTTCTCGTTCTTACAAAGAATCTCCCCCACGTGGACTCTGCCTATCCGCGTGGTCCGACACACCAACGCGACTTCAAAGTTGGAATCGATCTGCACTAGATGTCCGCAGCAACGGCGCCAGTTCACCAAGGCCCGGGAGCTGAATCAGGGTCTCTTGGATGTGGACAACCCCGCGAAACTTGTGCGGGTTAACCAGAAACATGGACCGGGACTTATAATTCTTGGTATGTTGCGTTCTGGCACGCAGTTCCTACAGTTTGGAAACATCCGACAAATCCATTTCTGACAAGTATTTTGTGCATAGCATTGATTCCAATTATCGCTTTCGGCCTGGGAACATGGCAGGTTAAGCGATTGGACGAGAAAACTAAGATGGTTGCCAAATTCGAGGATCGCTTGGTTAGGCCTCCGCTCCCCCTCCCGCCGCGCATCGACCCAGAGGCCATTGCCGATTTCGATTATCGTCGTGTGTATGCTACAGGCCATTTCCTACATGACAAGGAGATGCTCATTGGACCTCGCATGTTGGAAGGAGAGGATGGGTTCATGGTTGTGACTCCCCTCGAGCGTGCGGACGGCCAGAGCACAGTTCTCGTGAACCGAGGCTGGATTTCTAGGAAGATGGCTGATCAGAAGGATCGCCCCGACAGTCTGCTTGAGGGCGAGGTTACGGTGGAGGGTTTGCTACGAGAGCCGTGGAAGAAGAATATGTTTACGCCGGAAAACAAGCCTCTGGAGGGGAAGTTCTACTTCCCAGACATCGAGCAGATGGCTGAGCTGAGCGGCAGCCAGCCCGTGTGGATTGAGAGCACTATGGGTATGATATTTCAACCGTGGACTGCTGATATGCGCCAGAAACTGACTATTTAGCAGTGCCTGATCTTCTTGAGTCGTATGACCGCCTAGCCAAGGGTATGCCCATTGGCCGCGCCGCAGAAGTCAACTTGAGAAACAACCACGCACAGTACATCTTCACATGGTAAGTACACATGTTTATACCTTTGAACCCTTGAGGTCCCCGAGCGTGTTGCTTATGTTTCCCAGGTACGGCCTTTCTTTGGCGACATCCATTATGATGTGGATGCTTATCCGGAAAAAGCCCAACGAGGCCTTGCGCCGAGTTCGCCAGAACAAGAACTGGTAGTCGGCTTGGTCAGGATATTTCATATTTGGCGCATTTCCCATCGGTGTTTGGAGTTCTGTATCATAGGTTTTTGATTGGCGCAAGACATTCACGGTGGCATAGCTAGCCTCATATCCTGCTGAAGCTCCTTGGGCAAATATTTTTGCGCCAAGGAAAACATGGTCGTCGAGTTGTTGATATGGCGTTGTCTGGGCTAAAGTCAGCGCACTTGTTCATAGGCTGGGCTTTAATCTAGCATAGCTGACCTTCTCATGAGCATTGTCACATCACTTTCGTCAATTGTCTTTCGTCCCGCATGCTTGGAGTATCCTGCCAAGTCTGTACTCGCTTGCTCAAAAAACCACGAAGATGCTTGCTCAATGGCAGTCATTGCAGCTTTGTTGAGTCTCGTTTTCGATCCTGCTTTGGTGCGCGCAAAACGTGTAGCTAGCTTCTTGACTACACCAGTAGGTAAGTTTGGAACAGGGATTCCATATCGAGAAAGCTTCTTCTCCTTGCTCTGCAGAGGCAGTCCCTCGTCTCGCAAGCCACCGCCAATCATGCCGGGACTTTGGCTTCGGGAAGCAGGCTGTGCGACATCGAAGCCGTCAAAGCCCATAAAATCACCGCCGGCATCATCATCTGAAGGAGATGAACGGGCGATGGGCTGCAAATCCGGTGCCGACAGCTCGAATCCGTCCATGTCGCCCAAATGCTCATCCTCTGGGTCCTCAATTGGGGCTGGAGGCGGAGATGGAAAGTCGAGATCAAAATGGAACCGGCCGAGATCCTCCGTCTCTCCACTATTTGTGATATTAGCCCATACTGTACCATAGACAATAGCAATTCCCCACTAAACTTACCCTTGATCAAAATCGCCTCTACTAACCATCGTATCCTCGTGACCATCATAGTCACCCACAATACCCGTTTCATCTCCGTCATCAGAGTCACTTTCTAATTGTATACCCCCGAAATTCTCACTAGGCCTTCCGGGAATCATGGAAAGTCGTTCCCGATCTCGAATGGCAAGATCCCGAGGGTATTCAACAGACCGATAGGTGATATCATCATCATCGAAAGCTAAAGACATCCGAGGTGGCGGCGTTTCAGAGCCCGCTTCCTCGCTCCCATCCTCACTCTCCTGGATAGGCAAAGAAAGGCGTGGCGGCTCAATCGCCGGCTCATTATCGAGCTCTTCGATTTCATCCTTAGGCTCCTCGATGGGTTGTGGTTCTTCTTGTGGCGACGATTGTATCGGGCGAGAGACAGGCGCAAGCGCTCTGCCAAGATTTTTTAGGATATCAAACGTCGTCTCTCGCTGTACCTTGCCACTTCGTCGGCGGTCACGACCAGGAGTGTTTGTAGCACGTTGCTGTCGTGCGCGAAGTCCATATGGAGTTGCTGGGGCCCCTGTAGCCCGCGCCCGGGGAGTAAATCGAGAAGCAGATCTTTGAGCAGATGGAGTAGCTGTAGTGACGAGGCGGCTGGGCGTGAGTGGGTATCGTGTATGGCTGGGGAGTCGCTGCAGCTAATAAAAACAGTCAGCAAAGCAATTTTCAAGCTGTTCAAGGGCAACATTGATTACCCCTGTCACTTTTGTGTCTCCAGACGGGGTGTGAGTGCCAGCACCCGGATTGCGCGGTGACTGACGGCCACGCGGGTTCGGGGTCGACATCTCCGCAACTTGATCGAGGATTTCTATCGGACCATAGACACCAGAAAGCCCAAAGCAGCGAAGCAGAATGGTGGGATTGGCATAAAAAACAAAGAAGTGGAACGGGCGAGATCTGAAGTGTTTGAGGCGCGTCCGGCATAACAATGCGGGCCCGCGTTTGATTGGTTGGCCATATTTCTTATCGATAAGGGCCCGCTGACTTAGCTGCGGATTTTCGAGCGGACTTTTTTTTGCGACGCTCGAACCTGATATCGCTACGATTATCAATTCATTTGCAATCTCAATTACAGAGTGTCTGTAAGATAGTCAAGATGACTGAAGCTCCCGCACAAAAAGGGCTTTCCGCCAAGCTAGACAAGAAGCGCAAGAGACAAGCAGACGACGCTAAGCAAGACAAGCCTGACACAGCGCCTGCAGCAGCTCCGGCTGCCTCGGCAGATGGTCCAAGCAAGAAAAAGCGCAAGCAAAAGAAGAAGCAACCCCAGGAGGATGCGAATGCGCAGGATCGCAAGAACGGCATCGACGAGTCCATTGGACGGATGGATGGCAAGCTGCTGGCTGATTACTTTGCCCAGAGGGCACAGAAGCTGGACAAGGAATTGTCTGCAGTTGAACTGAATGATCTTTCTGTCTCAGGTATGTTTTTGTATACTAGTCGTGATCTGATAGGGAAATACTGACAATTTGCAGATTCCACATTCCTCGATACCAGCGCCTACACCGAACCCCGAACCCTGGAGAAGCTCCCCGAGTTCCTCAAGACATTTAGTCCCAAGGGCTCAGACTTGTCAAAGGCATCTGAGCAAAAGGGCACTCCTCATACACTTGTGATCACCGGGGCTGGCCTTAGAGCAGCAGACATTGTCAGGTAAGATAACGACGGGTTTACTTCAGGCCAAGTAGCACTGATGCTAACGTGGCGCGCAGGGCTCTTCGACCTTTCCAAACCAAGGAATCTATTGTTGGTAAACTGTTTGCAAAGCATATCAAGCTGGATGAAGCGAAGCAGTTCCTCCAACGTGCGCAGTACGGATCCCCTCAATATGCTCGTATGCCTCGTATTTCACATTTAGCTGACGACTTTCTAGGATGGGTATTGGCATCGGAACACCGACTCGGGTGTCTGATCTGGTCGAGTCAGGTAAGCTACCCGCAATAATGAATAGTCCCAAGGCTGTTACTAATTTTGGCTGCATAGGTGACTTGAAACTGAATGAGCTGCAACGCATTGTCATTGATGGATCGCACATTGACCAGAAGCAGCGCGGTATTTTTGACATGAAGGACACACATTTCCCCCTGCTGAAATTGCTTACTCGGCCCGAACTGCGTGAGCGATATGCGGCGAAGAAGAACAAGACGCAGATCTTGATCTTTTAATTTTGTTTATTTCGGAGTATGATCATCTGGCGGGCGCTTAAAAGTATAGATCAGTTTTTATGTCACGAACACTGAGCCTAGAGCTCATCTTGAATGAATATTCCGCACTACAAATTGTAATCGAGGTGCATACCTTTTCGAAGTGATATAGAGCAGATTACCTAAATTAAGTTGTTATCAGCTCACCGCCCTTTTGATCGCCGGCAGAAATGATTTTCTCTTCCGTCTCCGCCCAATTTTTTTGAGCGTTGCGACATCGATTTTCTTTCTACCTTATTCCTCAATTACAAGTTTTACCTTTCAAATCTCTTCAAAATGGGTGACAAGAAGCGCAAGGCTACCGACAATGTCGAGGAGGTGAACGACGTTCAAGAGGACATGAAGAAGCAGGCGAAGAAGGAAAAGAAGGAACGGAAGGAAAAGAAGCGCAAGCTCGCCGAGGCCGAAGCTGAGCCTGCCGATAAGATGGATGTTGATGAAAAGGAGGAGAAGAAGGAGAAGAAGGAGAAGAAGGAAAAGAAGGAAAAGAAAGAAAAGAAAGAAAAGAAGGAGAAGAAGGAGAAGAAGGAGAAGAAGGAGAAGAAGGACAAGAGCGACAAGGAAGAGAAGAGCGATAATGAGGAGAAGAGCGAGAAGAAGGAGAAGAAGGAAAAGAAGGAGAAGAAGGACAAGAAGGAGAAAAAGGCCAAGAAGGAGACTGCCGCTGAGGATGAGACCAAAGCCAATGCTGAAGAGCAGCCTGAGCAGACCGAGAAGACTGAGGAAGCTTCACAAGAAAAGAATTCCCGATTCATTTGCTTCGTCGGTAAGTTCTTGTTAAATCACAAGACCCTAGACAAGAATTTGTGACTGATCAAGACCACGATCTACAGGTAACCTGCCCTTCTCCGCAAACACTGAGTCCGTCACAAAACACTTTGAGAAGAACCCTCCCGCTAGCGTGCGTGTCGCCACCAACAAGGATGACCCCAAGAACCGAAGCCGTGGATTTGCATTCATCGAATTCGACAACTATGACCGCATGAAGACTTGTCTCCAGCTATACCACCACTCCACCTTCGACGATGGAAAATACCCGGCTCGTCGCATCAATGTTGAATTGACGTGAGTTTAATCCCTTGTGCATCTGGACTATCTGTTACGCGTCGCATGAATGCTCGCAGCTATTTTTTCGATCAGATATATTAACATGACTTTACGATATAGTGCTGGTGGCGGCGGTGCTAAGTCTGATCACCGCAAGGCTAAGATCCAGGCTAAGAACGAGAAGCTCAACGATGAGCGCCAGCGCAAGGCACTGGAAGCCAAGAAGGTCCAGAACAAGCACGATCATGACAAGCGATCTGCACGCAAGGGTCCTACTGGTGCCAACGCGGTTGGTGGTGGCGATGCTGCTCCCGCTCCTGCTGCTGATGAAGATAAGTATGCCGGTGTGCACCCCAGTCGTCGGGGTCAGTTGTGGTAGATGGTGTTTATGGATATATCAGAGCTACATCTTGGGTAGCTGGCTGTCCATTGCATTGTTTGATACTCTTTTCCAAGTCCCTTTCTTTTGTTGTACATCCTGGGATGAGGTTTAAAAAGCCTTGCTATATTTTTTCATGTTTCCTTAGACGATACCAATTTCCGTCTTTTGTGCATAGTGGAATGCAATGAACATTTCCTTTCCAATCAAGGCCCTGCAGTAAAAGCAGTAGGAGCAGTATCACAGACCAGAAAATATCTATGTTGACCTAATATCCATAAATTTACAAGAGCACTGGCATCGAATAGAAAAACTGGAAATGCCTATTCTATAGATCCAAACGAACGGTGATATCGCCAAAACGAACGTGGTTGCCCCCAATAGGAAAAAATTGAAAAAAAGAGAAAAAACGAGTCAATGGATTCATCAAAAAGAGACCTTCACGAAAGCCTCAGGCTATCCGGACGCCGTATTAACTATATATTACTCATTATAGCATACGTGAAAAGAGGGACACGGCCATGCATAACACCTTTACAAGATCTGGCATTTGTTCTTGCGCCCAGATTTCGTGAGAGGGCGCGGGTTGAGAACGGCGCTGTATGATATGATGAGTTTCTTGCGGAATTCAGGGTCGAAAGCTGGGAGATTTTCACATACCGAATGGCTTCGTCAAACACGCTCTTCAGGTTACGCTGTGTCAGCGCAGAGCACTCCAGGTACTTATGTGCGCGGATCTCCTTGGCCACGGTCAAGGCTTGCTCGTACGAGACGGGCTCCATCTTACGGGCTCGGAGGGCTTCAGCGGTCGCGCGATCGTCTCTCAAATCGAGCTTAGTGCCGACAAGGATGATGGGGACGTTGGGGGCATGATGATCGATCTCGGGGTACCACTGGAGAATTGCGATCACGATGTTAGTCGTGTGAAAGCAGAGGGGGGAGAGTGAGGGTCTTCGCCCTTTTCAGGCGGCCCGTGTGCGACGTTCGTACCTTGGCTTTCACGTTATCGAAGGACGGAGGGCTGACAATGGAGAAACAGATCAAGAAAACATCGGTTTGGGGGTAAGATAGCGGTCTGAGGCGGTCGTAATCTTCTTGTCCGGCGGTATCCCACAGTCCCAAGCTGATCGGCCGGCCGTCGACCATCACGCTGGCGGTGTAGTTGTCAAACCTGTATAGCTGGTGTTAGCACTCCCGTTGTATTTCGCATGATTTGAGCCAAGGGGGAAGACGTACACGGTCGGGATGTACTCTCCAGGGAACGCATTCGTTGTGTACGAGATCAGAAGACATGTCTAAAATGGTCGAACAATCCTGTCAATCTTTCCATCGCGATCAAAGCTGAAGGGATTTGCAGATTCGGGGGTTACTGACTTTGCCGACGGCACCGTCACCAGTCACCACGCACTGTAAGTCTCCAATTAGTTGCCTGTCTTGGTGGGAAGATGCTCGATTCGATGGCTCACCTTCAGCGATTGAGTAGCCGGGCCCGTCGCCATGGTGAAAGTATGTACACGGAAAAGGAGAACGATAAGGGCGCGGGTCGTAGAGAGCGAGTACCCAAACGGTGTGGGATCTGGTTGGTTCAGGAGCTTCAGGGGATGAGCCGACGTTGAAGCTAGGGGAAAGAGGGGGAGAAAGGGGTGTGGAGACCACCAAAGTCGCAAAAGAATGAGGGGCGGACAGACAAGCTTACCTAGATACCAGACCAGAAAAAGTGTGGAGAAGTAATATCAAAGAGGAAAGAGAAGAAGGAGAGCAAAAGCACAGATGAAAATGAAGGATTCAGCTTAGCCCCAAGTTGCTACAAAAGATCGCGCGGGTTCAAAACAGCGATGGTCCAGGTCTCCACATTAAATATTGATCAGTTACTCCATCAACTGATTTCCTTTATATTTATATTTCAACCATTCTCGCCTTTCGGATTTTGGGTTGCTGTCTTATTACGATACGATTAATAATGACATCTAATGCATGAGGATACTCGTATTGTTAAATGATGGCCCCAACCGGTTGGCATCATGCACCAATCGCATAGGATCAAGATCACGGGCGAAACCTGGCGGCTGGAACGCTAAGATTACAGGAATGGACAGGGAACTCGCTATTTATATCCAAAGACAGCTTCTTAGATTACAGCCGCGACACTCCCCGCTCGCCTCCTAAGAATGTTCCAGCTCGCAACTCCCAGGGCTTTTCAGATAAGTCTGGAATCTTGGCCGCGAACTCTTTGAAATAGGGGGCTTTAACATGAGTCTTGATGGCTGCTTGGTTCTTATATCTAGAAAAATGAAGCGATTGAAGTTTAGTCACGGTCCAGATGTAGGTGCAGCATTCCAGTCTGATGGGGGTTCATAGCCATAGTCTTACCTTTCAATAATCACAATCTCATTCTTTTCCTGGACCTGGAAAGCATAGTAGAGCAAGGTGTCGGGTTCATGCTCTTTGACCTTCTTGACCACTTCAGTGACGAGGGCAGCAACCTGTGACAATTAGAATCTTCAAATGCCGGAATGAATAACAGAGGTTGTCGAGAACTAACCTCCTGGAATTTCTCAGGCTTCGGGTGAAGCACTGCAGCGACGTTGAGTTCTCCGGACATGATGGGGACGGGATGACTAGGATAGTTAGGAAGCTGCAAAAGACGTCACAACGAGGACCAGTAACCTTAGATCAAGAGAAATTTACGAATCAGTGGTAGATCTCAGATTCTCAGATCAAGACAAAACTACAGTAATCGAATTTGAAAGTAAAAGCACGGGACTTTGCAGCGGAGAACACTTTTGACCTCGGGCCGTGGCATGTGGGTCACAAGAGGCTATCCGATCTTCTCCAGATCGTTGACTTTGTCAGATTATTAATACGCATATCTCCTAGTTAGGGCATGCTCCTAGGGCTGAGACTGCTCTGTTCCTCTGTGATTTACGGGGTACCAATACGAGCACAAGTCGCTTTTGAACCAAGGAAAAGTGGTGACACACTTTTGGAAGATGAAGAGGAATATTGAACAATTGTTTCAGAATAACGGACAGGTCCTAAGGTCCATGTGTAGCAGATCGAAACAATATGGGGATTATGACTTGCAATGTATAGGAATTGTCATGAACCTTTACCCCATGATCTTAACTTCAATACGACATACGATATACGACATAGGTAACGTGTTTCAGGTTTCAACAGGTAATTGTACTTCAGGTCAACGTAATCCCATGCCAGTTCCAATTAAAAACTAAGAGAAAAACTTACGAAATGAATCCCTGGACTTCAATTGTGGATTCGACTGTGGCTGAGTTGTACCTGGGACTAAGCTAAAACTGCGCATTTGGGCGGAAGTTTGGGTTCTTCGCAGGCGGCAGCATTCCTGTGGTCTGACCTCATTGATCGCCATCTAACCGTACTCCCCACTGCCAAGCCCACCCAAGTGTCATCGATAATAATAGCCTTCAACTCCTTTAATACCCCCTCTCCTCCCTCTGTTTCGGACTCGATCAATATTTGTGGATGATGTCCGACTCAGCACTCCCAGAACCGACCGCGTTGCCCACGCTGGGTGATGCGCCCCCGAGCAGCGCCGGTCGCTCGTCCGGTCACACCCACGAAACGCCCGAACAGCCACCTGCCGTCATTTCCGACGAGCTCAAGGCACGCCTCGACAAAGTTATTTACTCAGAGGTGAGTACCAGAATGTCATGTTATTTGAAAGTGTGCGCATCCCGAATCCCTCGCTAATCCGGACGGTGTCGCATGCAGATCGGTATTACTACCCTCCTGGCTCGGTTGAAGCAGAGTGTAGCCTCCGCCAAAGTTCGTAACGCCCCAACGACGAGTCAATCGACGAAGACCGAGCAGATATTAACCGATATGGACAGGACTTCTCCACTTTCTTGAAGAAGCGAGGCGCATTGGAGGATGAACACGCTCAGGGGTTAAGGAAGCTGTCCAAGGCCGTGAACGATGCCGCGCTCCGCAGCGATAATCGCCAAGGAACCTACAGTTCCAGCTACAAGGATATCCACCGACTTCACGAGCGCATGGCCGAATGTGGCTTGCAATTTTCTGTTTCTCTCCATCAGATGTCCGAGGATCTATCAGAGCTATCCTCCAATATCGAACGCGGCCGCAAGCAGTGGAAGCAGACAGGATTGGCAGCGGAGAAGAAGGTCGCTGATGCAGAATCGCAAGCGGAGAAGGCAAAGGCCAAGTACGACTCTTTGGCAGAACAGTACGACCGTGTCCGCACGGGTGACAAACAGGGCGGCAAGTTTGGCTTGAAGGGCCACAAGTCCGCTGCGCAGCATGAGGAGGATCTTTTGCGAAAGGTTCAGCATGCGGATGCAGATTATGTGTCAAAGGTTCAGGCGGCGCAGGCAGCTCGCCAGGAATTGGTGGCTACCCACCGGCCTCAGGCCGTGCATAATCTCCAGCAGCTGATTGCGGAGTGCGACTCGGGGTTGACTCTACAGCAGCAGAAGTTTGGTATGTGGTTTTTTTTTTTTTTTTTTCCTTTTTTTATCTTGTTTGAAAGGAGATTTCATGTGGAATTTTACTAATATACTGTAGCTACTTTCAACGAGAAGCTCCTGCTGGGCCAGGGTCTTTGCGTGAGCCCTATTAAGACTGAAATGAACGGGTCAATTGCACCCAAGAGCCTTGCCGAAGTCATTCGCGAGGTTGACAATCAGAAAGACTTGCATGACTTTATCTTGAGCCACGAAGGGAACCCTGGTGCCGTTGCTGGCCCAGAGGTCCAATATCAACGCCACCCTGTATGTTGCCAAAATTGATTCTTTGTTCGACTCGTGCTAAATGATCAACTAGACTCTTGGTGGTGGACCAGCTGCAGCCTCGCAACAGAGCCTTCAAGCCAAACGCCAATCCTCTATTCCCACGGCATTCATCCAGCCAAACGTTTCTCCAAGTCCTCAACTGGGAAGTGCCGAGCGATTCCAGCAGGCACCTTACCCAACACAAGTGGAATCTCCTGCGCCTCCGCCAGTTCAGCCAGTTCAGCCAGCTCAGCCCCCTTACCCCTCTGGGCCACCATCTCATGAACCTCTTCCAATGGGTGCTGCACCAATGATGCATCCACCGCAAATGGATAAAACTAGCTTGCCTCCTCTGAAGCCCGTATTTGGGTTGTCATTGGATGACCTCTATGCCCGGGATGGAACCGCAGTGCCATTTATTGTGTATCAGTGTTTCCAGGCCATTGAGCTTTTCGGTCTCGACCTGGAGGGTATCTATCGACTATCTGGCAGTGCCAATCATATCAATCACATGAAGGCGCTATTCGATAACGGTGAGCGCATTCCATCAAGAGGAAGCTGAATCTCGTGCTAATGACCGCAAAGACTCGTCACAGATCGACCTTACAAACCCGGAAAACTTCTATCATGATGTCAATAGTGTCGCCGGGCTTGTGAAACAGTTCTTCCGTGATCTTCCTGACCCTCTGTTCACATCTGAATACTACACCCAGTTCGTCGAGGCTGCCCGTAAGTTATGATTCTACCAAGTCTTGAGAGATGATTGCAGCTGACTCGAAATCTAGGCGTCGATGATGATACCCAACGCCGAGATAAATTGCATGCCCTTATCAACAACTTGCCTGATGCTCACTACGCCACTCTGCGCGCTATCATCTTGGTAAGCCAACTACCGACATTGCTTGATTTGATTGCATCTGCTAATATTCTCACAGCACCTCAACAAGGTCCAAGAACACTCTTCACAGAACCGCATGAACGCTGGCAACATTGCTATCTGCTTTGGGTAAGTTTCCTCTATCCATTATTTCTGAGCTCTTACTGACATCAAGCCCGCAGACCAACCTTGATGGGTGCTAACTCCGGTGGCAACATTGCCGATGCTGGCTGGCAAGTCCGCGTCATTGAGACAATCCTCAACAACACTTTCCAGATCTTCGACGATGACTAGATGACTCGTTCTTGGCGGATAATAATGGTAGTCATGCTTGGTGTTTCCTTTCTGAATGAACGACTCCTAATGCAGATTTCCTACCACCATTGCGCCCTGACTTGTTCTGTTTTAATAGCATGGTTATACCCACTAATGTGTTTCTATGCCGGTTCGAAACATTGCACTGCGCCAATGCCTTGTTTGCGCTGCTGTTTTTCCTGTTTTGTACATATACATCGTTACTTTTGGATGCGCGGTTTCGTGGAAAAGACATTTTATCGCTACACGATATATAAACAACCTGCCCCGTAGCCAATGAATACCTCGTAGTAACGTAGGTAACTGCAGCCATGCCGGGGCAGAAAATCTCGCTCACGGCAAATCAAATAGCTCAGAAACCTAACTCCGACCTTGGAAGGTTTTGCTCAAAGATTTGACTTGACCTGAGACCTCAGTTCAAATCGTTCCCATCGATTTTGGGTTCCAGGGTTGTGGATATGACTCAAAGCGAGATCTACAGCTGTCCCTTTTATTGCACCAAGTGGCATACATATTTCAACGATTCCATAATTCAGTTGGTTAGAGTGTGGTGCTAATAACGCCAAAGTCGAGGGTTTCCCCCCTCTGGACCCATCAGAATTGGATTCATCCAGATTTCTTTTTTCTCAACTTCTCCTCCATACTTTTTGCCCGCAAAAACCATAGACTCAACTTGGGTTAGCCACTTACATTGATGACGCTTTATCACGTGACCATATTTGAGCTGTTTGTCTGAGGACCGCGTTTGCGCGACACTTCTGCCTTCTCTTGCTTAAACCGCATGGTCCAGCAACTGACGGTTTCAGATTCGTCAGTGGACATGTCCAAGGAACCACTGCAGACAGATGCAGATGTGTCCCTCTACCTGCATGCTGAGCTTCTCCCTAACATTCGTCAAATCACCCTTTACATCTCGATTCCTCGGAAGCCAGCTCTCGATGCGATCCGACCACAGATACAGCTCTCGGATTCACGCAAGGCAGTCACGGTGTCTCTACCAGAACCTTTCCAAGATGTGACGGAGACGATCAAGTTACCAGCGCGTGTCAGCGATGCCTCGCGCCGGATTCTGAATACCAATATTTCCCCATCAAAACAACCTATAGACGCGAGCCATGACTACTCGATTAGAATGCAGATCGATCCGACTGACCCAGCTCTCATTACACAAGATGAACTGACTGATGATCACGTGCCCTGGACGGCGGCCGATATGTCGACTTCGACTCGCATTCGATGCCGTGCTTGTGGAACCCGGTTTTTGGATGCCTCTGGTCCTCCGAATATTGAGGAACAGAACCGCGTTTCGGGATGGACGTGGAAGGACCTCCCAAGTGGAAACTGGGCGGAAATGATGGACTTCTGGCACTGCCATAAGCCGGATCCCCATGAAGATGACCCCAAATCCGAAGCCACCGCGGCGCTTAAGATCGAGGAGCAGAATGCTCAGATCAAAGGATACGGGGCTGGTAGTCGCGTTGAAGCGATCCCTGGAACTGTTCTTATCGACGTGGCTACGTTCCTACTTGCAGAATCAGACTGCGTGGGATTAAAAAAGGTGAGATCCATCCCGCTGTAGTTGATAGCCCCTGCATGTCTTTATGCCCCGCATCTTTATGATTTGCTATTTTACCCTGGGCAACTTAGAAGGAGACCATTTCGTGCAATGTTGTGGCCTTCGATACTATTGCCCTATATTGATATCCAGCTATTCCGGACCTGAGTTGGTAGGTAAGCGGTTCAACCCTTGTCAAAGCTTTGCGGCGCAGTCATCCTCTCCCGTTAGATGGATCTCGTGCTTCATCGTCTAGCTTGGGCTGTTCTGGCTGCCATCTGACTCGAAACTTCTTCGTACCCTTTCAGTCTTAATTGACGGTCTGGGGCTGCCCTTTCCAGAGAAGTGGGATTGACGTGAAGACGGAAAGGCACATCCCATGTGACCAGCATTTTACATGTCTGACAGGCCTAGCCTGATATTGCACTGATTTGAAATCAATTATCTATTCCAACATAATCTCGTTCCCGCCTATGTATTCAGCTTCATCCGCTGACGTGTTATATTCTGTAGGGAAATGAAGAGGAAGCAAAGTCAAATCCCGCATCACTACAACAACGAACATTGGACTGTGTAACTTGCAACGCAATTATCGGCATGGAGGATCCCTCTGCGAATGGTTGGCGCTTGCTGAAGGCGAATGTGGCTCTAAACACCAACAAGTCGTATGATTCAGCTGAAGAGCAATGGCAAAGCCACCCAGCCGAACTCATCGTCGCAGCACAACTACTCGAATTAATTGAGCGAGAAAGCGCACGGAGATTCGTAGTCCATTGTGGACAAAAGACTGGATTTCTGGTACGTCTATTCCCTTATTATTGTGTGATCTACATTACTGATTCGACTTTAGCTTTGGGTTTTTAACCCTGATCTTCGCTATTCCAATTCCAACTCAGGGCACAGTGTCAATGCACAACAAGCTATGAAAGTGCTTTATCAGACGGCAGAGGATGTTGATTCGATACTGAATCGGGATATGGGTAGACCATCCCCCTTGTCTCTAGAGGAGCTGGAACTTCCTTCGATGATCTTCCAAGCCTTATCCACTGCATTGGATCATAGTAATCAGATGCTGCCTCCTTCGGCGAGACAATTCAACGAGTGGACTGTTGGACTTTTGGATCGGTATAGCAGAGTTACATGAAAATGATGTCGAAGCAATTAACCGTCCTACAAATACTGGAGCCTTTCCTAAATTTCCAATCATAAGAATGATCTCGAGACCTTGCATGTGTTAGTAAATGACTTCTACTTCGTACCGCCACTACATTTTCAGCCACTCTGTGTTTCCCCGCCTTGAAAATCATAAGCCGGTTATAGTTCCCGGCAATCCTTTGATAAGCTTACCTCTTCACTGTTTGGTTCCTTTCACCTTTTCAGTTCTTCTCTCCTCGTTTTATCTCACACTCATATAGCTGAAATTTTGCCCTTATCCTTAATCAAGCTCATCTCCTTTGTACCAGGATGTTGACTCGTCGCAGCCCGCTTTGGGCGGCTGCTACCATATTGACTCCTTTTGTACTTGCAACGGTTGATCTAAGCTCGTCATGCAGCTCAGCAGCTATATCAGAGCCAGTCCTGTTTGGCGTCGAGATACTCTCAGTCACTGCAAATCTAGTTCTCAATCAATCGGTCCCTCCAACAATACAGTTGAGCTCACCGGTAGAGACAGATACCCTTAGTTTCTGCAATGTCACTGTCACCTATACACACCCCGGACAAAAAGACAGAATCACAACAGCAGTATTCCTCCCTCTCAAAAAATGGAATAACCGCCTTCTCGGCCTTGGCGGCGGTGCCTATGCAACCCGACTACCAGGCGATGACGATCTTCTGAAAGGCGTTGCGAGTGGATATGCAGCCGTGACTACAGATGGAGGACATGACCCCAGCCTTGTGACAGTCGAGACGTGGGCTTTGAATAGCCCTGGAAATGTCAACCTTTACGCTTTGAACAATTTCGCACATGTCTCATTGTACGAAACTTCCGGCATTGGCAAGGCTATCGCGACTTCTTTCTATAAATCGGAGCCCACGTTTTCTTATTTTGCTGGCTGCTCCTCTGGCGGTCGACAAGCGATGATGCTGGCACAGCGTTACCCCACTGCTTACGACGGATATCTCTCTGGCTGCCCAGCTATGAACTGGAACAAGCTGAACATGGCAGAGATCTGGTCTTATGTGGTTATGAAAACAGCAAGCTCCCCAGTCCCGACTTGCATTCTCGATAAGATTACAGCTGCAGCAGTTGAGGCTTGTGATGGGTTGGACGGCGTTGTTGATGGCATCATTGATGACTACAGAAAGTGCACGTTCAGCCCACATGAAATTGTGGGACAAAAGGTCGATTGCGGCGATTCCGAGGCTTTGATCTCTTCTGAGGCTGCAGACGTTGTTCAAAGTCTCTGGGACGGCCCTCGCTCAGCCAATGGGGAGTTTCTGTGGTACGGCTTTACCCCGGGTTCCCAACTTACCTTGGTCGCCAATTCAAAATGTGATGCGGACAATAAATGCACCGCTGTGCCATTTCCCCTTGCAACAGAATGGGTGAAGTTCTTCCTTAAAAAAGATCCCGAATATGATATCTCCAGTATCACATTGGAAGACTTCTATGACCTGTTCCACGAGTCGCAACACTGGTACCAGTCGATCATTGGCACTGATGATCCAAATTTATCTGGACTCAAACGTTCCGGTGGTAAAATGATCACTTGGCACGGTACTGTTGACCCGTTAATTCCCGTGGGTGGCACGAGTGATTATTACGATCGAGTGCTCGCTATGGATCCCAAAGTTGATGAGTATTTCCGTCACTTTGAGGCACCTGGTGTAGCGCATTGCTTTGGCGGCCCAGGCGCTTTGCCGAAGACTGCATTGGACACTCTAGTCCTTTGGGTCGAGAAAAATATCGCTCCAGACTCACTGCTAGGTGAAATGGTGGACCCTGAGAGCAATAAGACTATATACAGAGACCACCCTGCTTATCATTTGCTACAACGCGAAGAAAAGGTTGAGGAATGGGAGCGAGAGAGAGAACTGTAAATCAAGATACTATTGTCTTGTGTTCCGAGGACAATTTTGGAATGGTGGCGTGTTTCAATTTGGTACATAAGCATTCAAACTACAATTAGTTATCCTATCCCGATTATTCCAGCCCTTTCATTCCTCGAACGGTGTCTCGTAGGGTTGCTCAGCCTGTGGTGTCAGACGAGCAATGTGTCTTCTCTGACCATCTTCCCAATCGAAAACAGCAGAGTGGCAAGCCAGACGATTCTAACATAGTCAGTATGTCATTCAAAAGAGAACAAAATACGGGGGTACTCACATCCCAAACCACAACAGTACCAGCTTTCCAGCGAATACGGGTCTGCAGATCTTGCGAAAGCGCCACATGATCAAACAAGAACTTAAGCAAGTAATCCGACTCTTCCTTCTTGTAGCCGACAATATACCGAGTGACTAAACATTAAATCATTAGCATTACACGCAGTGACTTGGACCCCAAAAAGGGATAGGGAAGAACTTACACTGCGGGTTCACATATAGAGCCTTCTCTCCAGTAACAGGGTGTGTCCTGACAATAGGATGTTCTGAAGTGACAGGATCCCGTCTCGCAATTCCACCCCCATTCAAGCTAGCATTAACCTGTTCAGCCCCCGAATGCACAGCCCTCAACCCATGCAGTCGCTTCCGGAATTCTGGCGAAAGTCGCTTATACGCCTGCACCATGTCTCCGAAGAGCGTATCTCCGCCCGTCGATGGCCCGTCCAGTACATACAGGAAGGTAGTGCCAGGCGGCTGCTTCTCAAAGGTCACATCACTGTGCCAGGTAATTGTGTTCGTGCGCTGTTCGAGAAACTTGCTACCGGTGCGGTCGTCAGCACCACGGAAGACGAGGTGAACTTCTGGGAAGCCCTTTGGTGCGCCGGATGTTTGGTGGATGTGGTGGCGGCCAAAGTAGCCGACATAATCGACTGCTTCTTGGATTGGGAGGGAAGCGAAGTCTTGATCACGGAAGGCTGTAGATTGTTAGTGACTGGCCATTGAGATATTGAGTTGGTACGTACCAACGACGCGGCGCTGAGCGACGAATAGCGCAAGCTGATCTTTGCCTGCTTTGGACAGCTTGCTTAGTTGCACGCCTTTAACTTCGGTGCCAATGAAGGGCGTAATTTCGTCGACTTCGGCTTGACCTTTTGGTAGGAGGTCGGGGAAGCTGGGGTCTGCATCTTTGCCGTGATCATAGTGCTCGAAAAGGGTTAGGGGTGGGTATCTATAGAATCGATGTTAGAGTTTGCGATCTTTATCATTCATGGATCGATGTACCTCGCTGTTTCGTTGTCCCACACGGGAAGATAGTTGGGATATGAGGCTGGAGCAATCTTGTCTGTTCCGTTGAGCTCGGCTTCTTTCTCATACTTGTATCCAATGAGATTCTCTTTGTTGTGGCCTGTGTCGGTCTTGAGGGGCACGGTGAACGTCGCGGAGCGAAGTCCGACGGTCTCGGTAACTGAAGGGGCCATCTCGAAGATTTATCAAGGCCTTGAGGTTTCTACTATGCTAGAATGCTGTAGATAGTATAGTATGTTTAACCTCGACATCAACTTCAATTATACGAGGCGAGAATCGCAAGCTATATACATCCGTGGACTCATCGGTATGTTTCCGATGCTCAAGATTGCGCCATGACTGCGGGGGTCCACGACTCGCCCGAGTCAAAATAGAAGGTACAGTATCATCGCAGCTAATGCGGGGTCTCGGATTAAAATCCCATTGACATGGCGATCTAGAAATCCTCATGATTTGTGTGAATGGCGTGCGAAGAATGACGTGCCTCCATGAGGTATCTGATTCGTCAACGGCGCGTTATCTGATGACGTGCCACTCATAAGTGGAAAGCAGCGATGTAAATCTGGGGGTTTGATGCTCTCCTTGCAAGACTTGCGTAGAAAGACTCCCTTTTCCCGCGTCGTGATTGGTGGAGATGACGTGATAGACGACTTTTGTTGCGCGACAAATTCGCCGACTTTTCGGCTTCGCGTGATATTTGGCTTTCAGGACAACGTGAACCTTCCAATGTTTGAAATAATTTCATAGGTCTAGCCTATACCAATACGAGGAACTCTATGTGTGTACTCCATGTCCCAGCTTGATATCATGTGCGGATGGTTCCTGAATCTCAAACAAGTACCGAGGATATAAGAGATCTTCTAGCCAATGAGAGTCAATATAAAACTCCAAACATAAAGCTTTCTGAACATAGCCTTACGTACAATCAGGGTGGATACAGTGGACTTAGGATCCAGACCATGTAGTGGGGCTTGACAGAGCGACATCCGCTACTCGTCCAAACTCACGTCAATTTATTTGCTCTTGCGTGATCTTGGCAAATTGCGAATATCTACAGAAAAGGCGCTGGAGATAACATTCATGTCAATTACCGACTTAGATCTTTGTTGTTGTTATGCCCACCTAGCAAAAGCTCATCGCCGTAGAAGCCATATTTGTAGATTTCTTGTATGTCGACCATAATGTCAACTCCCCAAATAACTCTGCTCTGTACAGTATGAACTCCCAGAGTAGGAATGAGAGGCCATCGGGACTCAAAAGCCGAAACGCAAATGACAAAGGCTCGGCATCTTGCTATCTTTAAGTGTGGAACTATAACCCTGCATAAGATCAAGACACGACATGTTGCCCTCATACCCACCCAACGCGTAAACGTGCAAGCCAAGTTAAATCCACGAGATGGCGTGATAGACAGCCACGAAGGCTTCATGCCCAAAGTAAAAAAAATTCCTACCCTTATAGAAGCTGGCA
Source organism: Penicillium tannophilum (assembly GCA_028829675.1). Taxonomy (NCBI): domain Eukaryota; kingdom Fungi; phylum Ascomycota; class Eurotiomycetes; order Eurotiales; family Aspergillaceae; genus Penicillium; species Penicillium tannophilum. Next base: position 2,180,567 of record JAQKAK010000003.1, on the reverse strand, counting down.
TTCCGTCCTTCCTGAACACCTTGTACATCTTTCAACATTTCCCAGATCGCCATCTCCGATCGCATTCGAAGGTCCTACAAGATGACCATCGAGGAGGTGAAGAACACCGGGCCTGGTGAGGCTCCGGACTATGATTCCAAGAATACGACTCAGGTCCACTCGACAAGTGATTCCGCTTCCGCTTCTTCGATAGAGGACCGACGCGGGACAGTCAAGGTTATTGACTGTGCCTTCGACACTACAGAGGATCCCAGGTACTATAAGCCCATTGAGAGCTATGAAGGATATCACCGTTGGGATCCCGAATTTGAATGGACGGAAGACGAAGAAAAAGCAGTTGTCCGGAAGGTATGACTTTGCTGAAACGAACTTCGCTTCCCCGAGGTCGCTAATGGATTTCTTTAGATCGATTGGCGGATCTGTACATTTGCCTGTATGACATTTTTCGCTCTTCAGCTGGACCGTGGTAATGTGGTTCAAGCCACTTCCGACAATATGTTGGAGGACTTGGGCTTGACAACCAACAACTATAACACTGGTCAAACAATTTTCCTCCTGTGTTTTCTTTTCGCCGAATTGCCATCCCAATTGATCTCTAAATGGGTCGGGCCCGACCGTTGGATCCCCATCCAAATGGTCTCCTGGAGCTTGATTGCGGCTTGCCAAGCCTTCGTGCAGAATAAGAGTGGCTACTACGCTTGCAGAGCGATGCTTGGTCTTTTGGAAGGTGGATTGTAAGTGACCCTTCGGCGTGATATGCTGCTCATCGCTAATACATCACAGTATTCCGGACACTATCCTTTTCCTATCCTTCTGGTACAAGACCAAGGAACTACCTATTCGTCTCAGCTACTTCTGGGTTGCCTACCAAGCAACTTCAATTGTCAGCGCATTTCTCGCATACGGATTCTTGCACATTCACAACTCGGAAGGCACAGGTGGTTGGCGATACCTGTTCGCCTTCGAAGGCCTAATCACCGGTGTGATTGGAATAATCGCCGCATTTTGGATGCCCGCTTCGCCGACACAGACCGCTGGCTGGTTCCGCGGCAAAGACGGCTGGTTCAATGAGCACGAGGAGAAGATCATGGTTAACCGTATTTTGCGGGATGACCCCAGCAAGGGAGGCATGCACAACCGCCAGGCGGTTACTCCCAAGATGCTCTGGAGCGCTCTCAAGGACTACGACATGTGGATCATTTACCTGCTGGGTCTGACCTGGATGATTCCCAGTGTCCCCACCACCAGCTATATCAGTCTGGAACTGAAATCGCTGGGCTTTGGTACTTTCCACACCAACCTACTGACCATCCCCGCCTACGTGATCTTCATCGTGAACCTGCTGTGGATTACATGGGTCTCTGAAAGATTCAACCAGCGTCTCCTGCTGGGTGTCTTTGCCGAATTCTGGGCTCTAGTCCTCCTAATCGCTCTGGAAGTGCTTCCGGCTGGAGCCAGTACCTGGGCTCGATGGGCTCTGATCGTCCTGCTACTCTCCATGCCGTACGTTCACGCGATTATTGTGGCGATGGCCTCACGTAATGCGGGGACAGTGAGGACACGGACGGTTGCTACTGCGCTTTATAATATGTCGGTACAGGTCAGCAATATCATCGGTAACAATGTCTATCAAGCCAGTGACAAGCCATACTACCGCACTGGCAATGCCGCATTGATTGGTGTTGCTGTTTGGAGTGGACTGTTGTTTATTGTCGCTAAGATGTACTATGTGTGGCGAAACAAGTATGTTATACCTTACCTAACATGATGACTCCGTACTAACCATCGTTAGGCAAAATGCTGCTATCTGGGACAATATGTCAAGCGAAGAGAGGGAGCGCTATGTCGCTGAGAATAGCCACTTGGGCAATAAGAGGTATGCTCAAATGTTGATTCATATGCCAAAACAACAATCGCTGACTTTCTTTATAGAGTCGATTTCCGTTTCGTGCATTAGGATATACGTATATACCACTCGGATCTGGATCCGACACCTATCTAGTATCATAGAAATCATGATTTATTCTCCAATCACATATTCACATCCCTCATCCCCAATCCATACCTCATGAACCTTTCCTGCAGGTACATCTACTCGCGCGCCAACACCAAAAGTCTCTTTCACCTGTCGGCCATTGACATTGTCTTCCGGATAAGTCACCGTCATTGAACCACGACGGATGAGATGGGTAGTCAGACCTCCATGGGTGTGAGGAGAGTAGTAGGCATTACTGAGCACACTTAGTTTCTATCCCCCTCATGAACGGGGGTACACTTACCTCCCATCAGACCAAGTAAAGACATGTTGGAAACCCCACTCGCGCACCAGGCGCTCACTCTCGGAACGAGTTCCAATGGGGTAATTCTCCGCCATATTTGTCTCTCCTTTGCTCGGTAAAATAAGCCTAGGAAAGCAAGTTCGGTGCTAGATAACGGAGTATCTGGATAAGCATGTAACAAGGTAGAGATGCCCTACCAGCGTGTCCCGGTTATTAATACGGCATTAATGACGTCACCCGTACAACAAAAGTACTACACATGCGCAGTGAAAAAAGTACGCGGATGATAGATTCTATAAGATATGATAGACCGCTAAAAATGCTAAAAAACTGTCGTGTATATTGAACCTTCAAGACAAATCCGAAAATCATCCCGTTGAAAGTACATCATAAATCGTAGAATCGCATAACACCAAATCGCTCCCAAGACCGTTGTTTTTTTCGAAAAAATTGACCAATAGCCTCATTACCAACTGTATACAAGCTCGTGCTCTTGAGACCCACTATTGGAAGTGTCGCTGAAGTCGAAGAAATTGATATTGCAGCTCGTCTGAGACCCCTGACAGGTGTGCATCAAGTAACGAGCATGTACTCGGTTGATCTTGATTTTCATGATCAACCGATATAGCCTTATACAACCATCATGCGCATGGCGTTGAGCAGATGTGACAGCTTTTGCCCGGGATCACCCATACTTCCTGACCCTTAGCCTGACAGTTTGGGCACCGGACTCCGGGCATCTGATCCACATGTTAGGATATGATATGGGCGTTCGTCCCAGGAGTATGGGTTTGGTATGATGGACAAACCTTGTTGACCGTTGGGGAGCACGAGCCCTTTGCCGCACATGAAGTAGAGGGAGACATGTTGAATAGAAGGGGTTATAGAATATATTGGTTTGGGAGGGCAAAGTAGACTCGAGCGTTTCTAAAGGCAATTGAAGTTTGGACTTGATGGTAAGGAAGAATTCAATTCAGGCTGGAAGGCAGCCCTTATAAGGCCTAAAAAAGACAGGGACAGGGCCAGGACCGAACAGGAACAGAGACCACGATCGATCGAGGCTAAGAAACCTTGGAAATTCAAAATTGGAAAAATCACAAAAGAAAAACAATACGGTGAGTCGACATTCGGAAGCTCCCGTTGTACGTGAAAGCTTCTCCCTGACGATCGATCCATTCCTACACAGCTGAACATAGCGTCTAAACCTTCAAGTGGAACGCCACCAGGCATAGAGCCAATCATGGCTTGCATCTGCCCGAGCGATCCGGGTTGAGGGTGTTCATGTTTGCCATGAGGTGGGGGGTGTGATGGGGTGCCATTCTTTTCCTCTTACACTCTCACAGGAGACTCGTCGAGCGGGTCATTGCATGGTGACCCATTACCCTGAAAGGCAAAGAGTCCGAAGAGGAAACCAGAGGCCGATCCGATACGAATTGGTCCAAGAAGCCAAAGTTGACGTATCCGTTGCCCCAGATCGCTAGGACCCGCTCGGTCGACCTCGGTCGCGGTCAATCAACGGTGATTCGTCCGTTCATTTCTGACGTCCTACAATTATTTTTACATGCGATAGGTCGTCTGTGATGGTTCCCGATTATTGGCTCATCGATGCGCTAATCCGAGTCTAGTGCGAGATCGTCGTTCTGTTCTTTGTGGTTTCATTTCCCTGTCCAATCGTGATCGGCCCCATGCATGCCACTTTGTACGTGTAGCTGTCACTGTGAACCCCTCCACGATTGTCCAAATTAAAGAGTGACTAGTGGTTTCCTCTCTACTTCATTGCCTATTCGTGGCGTTTCGGTCAAAGTGACAATGGGAGCTGAACATTTACCCCTTAAACCTGAGCACTGTGGTTGATAACCTTATCATCTCCAGAATCGGAGCATTTAGCGGTCTTTCACGCCCCACCCGGGCTGATCAATCTGATGCATGCCCCTTGGCAGTGATCTTAGTCTCATTGGACTCGGTCAATCCGTATTGCAAGTGGAACTCTAGAATTTGGATCGAGGACTGAATTCTTGATTTCTAAACTCCGTCCCGTATATGGATCATCAACCGCCCCCAACTTGCATGACAGTCTACACTGTGGGGCTCGATGGCGCGCATCATGCACTATAACTTTCTTGTTTGCTTATATGCAACCCAAATCCTGCTGTTCAAGGGGCGCCCCGGGGGCTTTCCACGTTCTAAGCCAACGCCAAACTTCGGGGTCTGTTTTAGGGACTCGGTTATAACTGCATGCTTCCTTTTACCCAGCAATCCTAGTAGCTTCTTTAACTACGAATCAATTACATATACCCCTATAACTCGCAGGATGTTGTGGATACTTCAATGCAAGACTACTTAAGCGCGCATACCGCATTGCACCAGACCCTGATGCCTGAACTCCTGATGTTCGCCTGCATCCCAAGGCTGCCTTCTGGAACATAATCGCGCCCGTGGCAGTGCCATGCAGCCTTGTCTGCACTGGGCAAGTGATCTCCACCAGGGGCTCGGGGCTTGTGGCACTGCACCACATCTAAGTAATATAAAATAACGCCTCCTTGCATGTCTCAGGGCTTAATCCCAGTCCATCTGATCTCAGAAACTGGGATTGCCCTTTGATCGAGCCGATCTCGGTTAAACGGGTCGAGACAAGTACAAGACTGACCACGTCGCGCATATGCGCGTGACCGAGTTTGCTCTGCAATTGTCCGTCATAACAGACACCGGCGCAGAAGTCCAAAGTTGTCGACGTACAGGTGCGCGGTATCCGTCAAAGATTATGCGAGGCGGCCACTTATCGGATTTGGGCGTACCACTACCCCTGCTGCGTCTGAAGAGATGTACTATTCGGTGTTTCTCAGCCCTTGTTTTCTTTTTTTCTCATTTCCTTTTTACAATGATGACGGCATGTTGTACAACGGTAAGACAGCATCGATGCCTGAATTCCCTCGCCCAATTCCTTATCGATCGATCAATTACGAAGAGAAAATGCCTATCAAGCTGCTATTACCCGAGCTTGTGTGACTAGGAAATATTCTTGGTGATCCGCACCAATAGGACACCCCCTGCCTTTCCCCCGGTGCTATCTTGGAGGTGGATAAATCGATATCCCTCTCGCAGCTGGTCGAGACGGATACATGTCCACGCAGCCAAGGAGTCCCGTACAAATTCGTCGTCCTTGATCTTGAATCTAGTAGAATTGAGAAGTTAGCCGATGTGCATTGCAGATACTTTCTCAACTGCGACTGCAATGCAAATGCGGGGAAGTCGGGGAAGTTGAACGGTGCTGCAGTTCTCTCAAGGCAACGATGCATAGTGACACAACAGAGGTATTCTGTAATACAGAACTACTGCAAAGTCGCATGCTTCATGTCATAAAAGGAAGGCGGGAAGCAAGTGAAGAAATGCAAGAAGCCCCACACGAACCGTTATACATATGCATGCAAGACAACGTGCTTCGAATGAGGAAGAAATGCGAAAGAAATGCAGCCAAGGATATCACGAAGCCGAATAAGAACACGAGAAAGGAGAGGGGAAAACCAACCGGACAAAACTGAGTTCCTCAACAATACCCACCACGGTGGGAAAGACCAAACTCTGTGCCTCGAAGTCCGGATTCCTACCTGACGCCGTTTTCGTATGACGCCGATAACTACTCTTATCCGTGTCATCGCTCGCATCGTCCCGATCCGCCGCGGCAGGACCCTCGGGCTCCTCGACATGCAGTTGGCAAACGACGTAAGGGCAGAATCCCTTTTCGGAGTGATTCAGGGGGAGCGCAAGGTCCTGGCCTGCAAAGACCTCGATTTTCAATTCGAGTGTTGTCCGCCTAATCGAGTCTGTGGGACCCTCGGCGCTGCGGTATCCAGATGGTTTTAGGACCCAACCTTGCGTTCCGGCGAACATGCCGTAGTTGAGCATCATGCCCTTGTCGAGGGACTGCCAGTTCAAGGCAACTAGCTGGGCGCCTCGACGCCAATGAAAAGCTGGATCCAGGTTTGAGGATGTGACGCGGAGAGCGTACGGGTAGATGCGCATTAGTGAGCAACGGTTATGTTCGAACAGAGCGTCGCGGTAGTTTGTGTGTGCTTCGCGGGCTGCTTTTTCGGAAAGAGAGAAGACGTGGGGGACTTTCGCCTCTATGGAAAAGAATTAATATCTGGTCCTTTGGATGTTGTTTCAATGGACCATTTCATACCTGGCTGATCGAAGCGGCTGAAGTGATACGCGCGCGTGTATACGGCTAACTTTGCTAGAGCTTCCAGGGTCTTCGCGGGCTTCACGGGCTTTTCAGGCTTTCCCTGCGCGTCCACAGACTGATCACTGGTTTCGTCGGAAGGTTCAGATGCCTCCTCTAGCTCGGCTTTCAGATCAGCTTGTTGCAGAGGTGTGGACTTGGTCTTGATCAAGATCTTCCGCTTCAATTCCGCCAGAGTAGGCAACTTAGCAGGTTCCACGTCCGGCGGGATTTCGACCAGAAGACCCTTCCACGCCTCATTGACAATATCAACCATCATCTGCTGCTGCTCCAAGCAGGCATGGACCTCGAAACTAATGATCACAGGTAGATCACTGTTCACAAACGCAGCATCACGGATCGCATAACAGATCTCGCGGAAGGATGTCCCCTTGGTGAGAGTATGGCCGTGCAAAACACGAGGCTCCACCGGCACAGGCACGACAGTCTGTTCGCCGCTGGCGCTGACATCTGCAGGCTTGGAGCTCTTCCGGTGCAAAAGCTCCTTGGTAGCTTTCTCTTCAATGCCAATTTTAGACTTGATAGTCGCCTTAAGTCTGGATTTCAATGTCGATTTCTTCTCTTCATTGTCCGAAGACTCGCTACTACCGGGTTCCCCATTCGAATCCTCATCCTCAGATTCACCATCCCAAACATCAATCTCAACAGACCGACAACCATGTAGAAGTACCTGAGTTCAATTAGACATATCCAACATCACCTGAATAATCTACATACCGACGTATACGCACTCGCCGCAGCATCACTATAGAGCTGATTTCCCGTCAAATAAGTGTTATGACTCGAGGAAACGTAATAGTCCGAGATAGGTGCTGAAAGATCCATTTCCTTTGGTTCACCCAGTGCCCGAGAGGCAGGATCTTTCATATAAGCGCGAAAGGCATCTAGCGAGCTTAACGGGTCAAGCTGACCCTCAGAAGAGCTCTCATCCCGCTGAATATGGTTGAAGAAGTCAGACTTTGCGATTTTCTGCGTGGAGAGTGACCCGTAGATCTTTTGCAGATGGTTATCCACAGTCGAGTTGAATGTGTCTAGAGGTGTTTCTGGTGTCGAATGGAGCGATAGATGCCGCGCTCGATCAACGAGGCTCTCGACTTTCTGCATTTTCGCAGTGTTGTGTGGTATAACCCGACTGATTGAGATTGGGTCTTGACCGTGACAAGATACTTAACGGAGCTTTTTGGCTTGGGTTTTTGGTGGGGGTTACTGCAAGGTTGTTGATACTTGCGGTGTGCTTATTGGTACTTGCAAAGCTGCCCCGCAGTAAAGGTTCAGGGGGAATGCAAGATTGGCCTCCAAATACAGGCGTAGATGTTGATTTTGCTGGTTCTGAATTGCGCAGAGAAAAATGTAAGCTTTAAAAAGAATGAAACTTAAGGAGGTAAAAGGATAAACACGCGACACGTGTGTCCCACTGTGATCGACTCTCCACTTTCTTAAGACGTGGCTCCATTTGTGAGCTCCAATAAAGAGCTTGGCATATACTCAGCCTTAGGGCTGGACTGCCATTTTTTATGGGCATTTTCTGAGGCTAATTGGAAGAATTTCACCATTACAGGATAAATTCCTGGTTGGTATATTTAATTCGATCCCCGCACGTAGAATAATACCTAACTAAAAAGGACTAAAGCCTTATCTTTGCTGAGAAATCCAAATCCATGAACTCCACCTTATAAATTGCATTTTAAACATCAACGAGTTCCAATTTCTCTACACAATTATACTATTCAAATTTCGACTGTTTAGAATACACAATAGATCTATACACCATGACCGACACCGTCCACTTCTTCGACATTACCTCCACCCTCCCCGGTCCGTACCCCGCAAGTCAAACCCAATGAGGAGCTACGGCTAACCAGGCACCAGGTGCATACAAGTCATGGTCCCCCAATACTCTAAAAGTGCGGGCGGCGCTTAACTTCAAGAAAATCCCGTATACTCAAAGCTGGGTCTCTTACCCAGACATTGCGCCTTTGATGAAGGGGTTCGGTCTCGAAGCCAACAAAGTCGGATATGCGTATACCCTCCCCGCAATCGTACACAAATCCATACCCGACAACCAAGGCGCAATGATGGACTCACTCCCCATTGTCGAGCATTTGGACCGTGTCTTCCCCGATCATCCGCTTTTCCCGTCTGGCGACGCCAGCTATGCGCTCTTCCTCGCAGTCAATAAGCTCACCTTGGCTCTGGGACCGGGGATCCGGTCGCTAATCATCCCCAGTGTGCCCGCTAAACTCGATCCGCGGGGACAGGAGTATTTTGTGCGGACGAGGACTGAGTCATTTGGGAAGCCTTTGGCGGAGGTCCGGCCGACAGATGAGGGAGAGATTGCGGAGCTTTGGGGCACGATGGAGAAGGAGTGTGCGACGTTAATTAAGATGCTGAAGGGGAGGGACGGAAAGAAGGGTCCTTTCTTCGAAGGGGAGACGGCGGGTTATGCGGATCTTTTCTTCGCATGCCATCTGGCGTTTTTCCACCGGTTCGATCGCGAGCTCTGGGAGAAAATGATGGGTTTGGGTAACGGTGAGTTTCGGGCTTTGTGGGATGCTACCTTGCCCTGGTTGGAGGGGCAGGGTGAGGAGAAGGAGTGGCCGATTCCGCAGGATGCTTAAGGCTGTGGTCAGTGCGCCAATATAGAGAGTAGTGGAACTAGACTGAAGTGTAGATAAAGTATCATTGAATATATAGCACAATGGAGAAATCAAATCGACGTAATAATACATGCCGGAGGCTGGAAGGGCCTGTTTTATGCGCCCACCGCGGCAATTGGAATGGGCGAGCCATTCTAGTCAAGACACCGCTTCAAAATGACGAGCCCGCTTCTTCAAAGATCAATGGTCGACGCCTATAGTGAAACAAATACACTCAATCGGGTGTTTACAGGCCACGCAGGAAGTTGGATTCCTTGATGGACTTCCGCCGGGCCTGGCGAGCACTCCTGGTAACCTCGATACGCTGATCCACACTCTCGGTGGCATCGGTAATTCCACCCTCGGGGAGTCCTTCACGGTTGTATGATGCTGGTGTGATGTCGTGGGCGTGGTGATGGGCAGGGATCTTGGGAGGAAGAACACCAACGCGGGCGGCAAGTTTCTTCTCATAACGCTTCCGTTGCTTCTTGTTCAAGGCTGAAAACACATTAGTATGGAGAGGCGTAGCATGCATGGTATGAGTCTAACGTACTGCTGGGGTCAACTCCGCCCTTTTCGGCCTTGGCTGACTTGCTTGAATCACCCAAGAGGTCCCACAACCAGTCGGGATACTCATGGTCCTCCTTCGCAAGGACGTCGGGCTTGTTCTTGAAATAGTTCAGGCCGTTCAACTTAGTGCCGGCGGGGCAGCTGCTCGGTGGGCGCTCGACAACGGGCTTTGTGGCACCGGGGTGCACATCAATGTGGACAGCCTCGGGGGTGCTCAACGGCTGGGAGATACCGGGGGTGGCGGAGGAAATAGCGGACGGAGTAGTGACATCGCCGACAGAGGGTTGGCGGGGACTGGGAGGAGATGAGGGAATGACGGAAGGATTGGTGCCTTTATCACTGTAGAATCGGAATTGGCTGCGAACCAGAGGAAGCTGGCGTGCTGGTGATGATGTCCATGTCAGGGCTTGTTGCTGTGGTAGCCGAGACAGCATGCTCGTCCGGCAGCTTCTGCAAATCATTGTCGCGATGAGTGAAAGTAACCACGGGTATGTATACCGGGGTCAATGTGAAGAATAGTCGCAATGTTGGCGCGGAGACTCAATCAGAAAACTTGCGGCGCGGATCCGATGCCAAGCCGGAGGGGTCACGTGGTAATATTACCTTCCCGTAGCAACACTTCAAGGTTCTAAACCTACTGCAATCAATAATCTCCCTTCATTATCAATCTACTCGACAACTTCTGTGAATACTAGGACTGATGATCCATTTTGAATAAAAAGCTCAAACCACATCCTAAACTTGTATATGCGGTCAACATCGTACATTATCTGGGACAGTATGCAGCAACAGTACGTCGAATAATGGCTGAAAAGAACAACAGAAAATGGATCAATTGGAAACGAAACTGGATTGGGGGAATTGACAGGGGAAATGGGAAGGGAAGACCAGATCTACAGTATCGAGTCTTTCTAATATGGAGACTGGGATCACGATCACTGTGACGAATTTGACGGTGGAAAGGGAATCTTTGGGTACAAATTGGAAGCGTTGAACAAACTCCGAAACATAACAATCACGCAGTGGTATCGATGACAAAAACACAAAGGACAGACATGCCTCTTTAGTCCGAATATTAAAAAAGCACAAGCATAAGCGTCAAGCTGAAAAGTATACCCACAGGACTTCAAGTCACCTCCAGTCCTGCAGGTCAAAATTAAGAACGAAGAAGGAATTCCAGACATGCCCTGGAAATGAAAGAAACAGAAAAGCGATTACCGAGCCTATGAAGAAAGGCCGCTGACATTCAAAAAATTGCAAATATCCTGACAAGCATCTTTCAGTGACTTCTTTGTCTTCCACTGAAGCTCATCTTGAGACCGATCGACAACAGCGACACAGGATCCCACATCACCAGCACGACGACCTGCAGCTCTCCTGGGGATGGGCTTGGAGGTGACGGCTTCCATGGTGTTGGCCACTTCCAGCACAGAGTGTCCTGATCCAGTGCCCAGGTTGAAGGTGCGGAAATTTTCACTCAGCTGGCCATCATTGGCGGCTTTGAGCGCTGCAATATGGCCCTGGGCCAGATCAGTGACGTGGATGAAATCTCGGACAGCTGTGCCATCTTTGGTCTCCCAGTCGGTCCCGAACATGGACAACTCCGCATACTGGCCAGTCATTACTTTGACAACCACGGGAAGAAGATTTGTTGGGATTTGTCGGGGGTCTTCGCCCAACAGACCAGACGAGTCACACCCAACGGGATTGAAATACCGAAGAGCGACAACGGTCCATTCTGGATCCGAAGCAGCAAGATCTGCTAGGATGGCTTCACCGAACCACTTGGTGCGTCCGTATGGGTTAGTGATGCCAGTGCATCCGGGTTGAAGAGTTTGTGCTGCCCCTGTATTGTCGGTATATACTTGTTCCTTGTGAACACAGAGCTCCTCCTTCAACGGCAGACCAGAAGTGGCCAGAGTGCCATACACAGTCGCAGAAGAGGAGAATACGAATGTCTTGATACCGAAATCCCCAAGCAGTGTTGCAAAATCAATCAGGCCACCCACGTTGTTGGCATAATACTTCAATGGATTCTGGATACTCTCCTCGACGGCCTTGTACGCGGCAAAGTGGATCACACCTGCAATCTTCGACTTCGCCATACCCCATCTTGATGGAACTTGGTATTCCTCTAGAAGCGACTGAAGAGCCGATGTGTCTCGAAAATCATGAGCATGCAACCGCAATGATGGCATTTCAGTTCCGTTCTTCTCATGGAACTTGCGGGCAAGGAGTTCAATGCGGTCGAGAACATTCTCAAATGCGTTACTCAGGTTATCGATGACAATCACATTATAATTGGCCTTAAGCAATTCCAATGTAGTGTGGCTACCAATGAAGCCTAACCCTCCCGTCACCAGAATGTACGGGCTTTCGATGGGGAGTCTCTGCAACAGCTCATTAAAGTGGTCGAAGAGGTCCGAAGTCTGTGTTGCTGGAGTGTCCACAAAATCTGGCGAATCACCCTCCACGGGAGTACTCGTGTCTGACCGACGTCGACTGTCCATGATGAACAAGGATGGACTGAAGTACTAGGGCAGGGCAGACAACAGAGGCGTCAATACGCGCCAGAAGAGAACTTTTGGCACTGCAGAGGATTGACTTCCAAAAACTTATATGCGCGTGAAACAAGAACTGAAATGGACCCAGGAGATAACCGTGCGAGATTTATATAACGAGAAGAGAACCCTGGTGTCGCCCCACAGCTCCAGATTCTATCTAGCGCTACCCTGGGTTTGGCAAAAGGTGATGCCCGTCAGCGCAAATGGAGGGAAGAAGATTCACCAGGCATAAGCCACAGAAAAACGAAAGTGACAATAATGGCAATAATGAATTAAATAATAAATGGGGCGGACGGGAAAAGCATAGACCAAATAGCAGGCAGACAGACTCCCCGTGGACAGTGGGCCAGATGTGCGGCTGGGGCCCTGGTACATGTTCTCCACGGCCCGATTGCCCTAAGCGCATCCACTGGGTACTTCAGGGCATCAGCCGGGGCTAATGACGGCATTGCAAATTGAGATTGACCTTGTGCATCCCATGGTCGAGCTGGTCGAGACATGGTCGAGACTGTCGTTCTAAAGCCAGTGCAGGACGCTAATCACTTAGAGGGAGAACAAAAGTCGTCTTGTATTGTTTTACACAGTCCAAAAAACCCCCCTAACAAACTGTACGGTAAAATAGCAGTTCTATAGATCGAAACCACGTATTCTTGATCTATATACCTGTAACTTATTCTGGTTCAACTATAGACCCTTGAAGCACGTGAGCCGAATGACCCAAACCAGGAAACCTCCTTTGGCGCTAGTTCATCTTCGTTATGAATATCGTCATTTCTTCCTTGGTTGAGCTCAGCTACAATCAATATGGGCAGAGTCATCGTACCACTCTACATCTACCCAAATCCCGGAGCATGGTCTCCGCTTGAAGATGTGTATGTTTGACCTTTCCTGATCGGCCCATGACCCTTGGCCCCTCTCCCGAATTCTGGAAAAAAGAATCTGCACCCCAAGCCACCGGTACCTCGCCACGCATTACACGGCATAGAAATCTGCTTTTTGGGTTCCAATGGCCCCAGATCACAAAAGTGTTGAAAATTGCCGGTCGCAAAAAAGGAAAGAAAATGAAACCCTGTTACTGAATGCCAACCAGGATTTCCACCCACCCAAATGTCAATTTTACCATTGTAATCAATCCTGGTAACGGTCCAGGACCCGATGATTTGCCCGATGCCAACTACACTCGTGCAATCCCGATACTTTCTTCGTACGCCAACGTACGGCTTCTAGGTTATGTGCATACCTCTTATACAACCCGCAACGCAGCCGCAGTCTACCGGGATATCAAAACCTACGCTGAATGGCCGACTAAATCTGCCAACCCCGATTTGGCTGTTCAGGGTATATTCTTCGATGAGACACCGCAGCAATACAGTGCCCACTCTTTGGCTTACTTGCAAAATCTGACCCAACTGACCAAGGGTCTAAATGGGCTTGGCTCGAATCCCTATGTGAGTTCCCCATTTTTCTTGCTCCATCCACTCTGCATTGGCGTTCGCCATGTAACAGGGCTCAATCAATGCTCCGTCCCCCTTGCATTTGTGTCATATTCCTCCGATATTATATCCCCGGTTTCCCGCGTGGCTTTCCCTGTCGGTTGGATTGGAGAGCTGCACATCGTATATATCCTGGCCATTGCTTTTTCTGGGTACAGGAGCTGTTCATGATCCCCATACTGCACATCAATTACCCCATTCGGGATTTACAAGCGATGATATATCAATCCCTGCAAAGCTAATGTAATTGCCATGGCAAGGTCATCCACAACCCAGGCGCGGTTCCCGACTCTCGGTACCTGTCCACTGCAGACTCGACAGTCGTGTTCGAGGAAACCTACAGCACCTTCCAGGAGCGGCTTGGGGCTAACCTACTAACGCCAATACGGGGCAAAGATCGTACCCAGCGCGCTGCCTTGATCCACTCTGTGCCGGAGGGTGTGGAAGGGTCGGAACTGCACCATCTAATTAAAACGGTCCGCAAAGTTGCCGATGAGGTTTTCATCACACACCTTAGCACCGATTACTATGCTAAGTTTGGGTCGAAGTGGGCCGAGTTTGTCGATCTGATTTCGGCTGAGATTGAATGAGCCCCGTCGTGAACTCTCAACGATCTGTTGATTTGACGACGTACCCTGTATGCATACCAGGGTGTATCATGTTGGCTACTATGTAAAACAGCACTGAGTTTCAGGTATCTTTTGTGAGCTAGTCTGCCGAGTTCTGGAGTAATTGGAAACGAATGTGGATGTATCCATGTTCAGCTTCTCGTGGGAGAGAAATTTTCCAGTGTGGAGTCTTTCTCACCCCTCCTGTTTCCTTACCGCGAAGCTAAATATTAGGTGCATGATTTGATTTGGAGGCAAAAAAGAAAAAGAAATCGACGGAATCCCGGTCCAGTCTGCCTGTTTTGGCCATGTGGACCGGAACAGTATTGTTGTAATTTTCATTCTTTTACCGTATTTGATACCTGGCGCGATCAATGCAAGAAACTACTGGAGAGAAAGTTCTTGCTAAATGTAGATGTAGTCTTAGCCGTCCCTTTTCAAATAAAAAACCCTATATAGACGTATATGCGCCCCCGGCCGAAACTGATTTTCTCTGGAGACGGTAGATATGGTGCAATATGCCGACCATATCGACGGGCTGTGCCACTATAGCTTAGGTCGTCCTACCAGGCAGTAGACAGGAATTCTATCCAGTGAAATTGTGACACTATGTTGATCCCCCCCAATCAACACGATTCTCTTGGTCTGCGAGACCCATAGTGGTATTCAACAACCAGCGTCCCCGCCAAAAACTCAGTGAGACATGCAGGACCCAACAATCTGCAGTCGCCAAAACCTGATCTATAGGGTCTGGGTTCTGATCGCCAGTTAAAAGTCTAGCATTGAACCCGAGCGAGCACAATTGAAACCGTAGGGTGATGTTTGGCTGGGATCATTCGTGTTGGGCAACCGCCACCGATAACAAAGGTCCCCGCTGCAATATCACAGAAACAATGGAGAAACCGGACGGACAGTAAATCCCGTTCGCATATCTAATATTCCGAAAAAAGGAAACATCTTCACGTCATTCATGGTTACACGACAGCCCGCCCCTGCTGATGACCGCATAAGCATCACATGTACCTGTAAATGCGGTCGCGGATCCCTGTATTACCCCTGTACCCTTAATCCTTGATTTGGCGACAGAAGTGGCTGAAGCCACACCCTCGTAGAATTTAATATGTAATTGACAAAAAAGGAAATATCCTTGCCTATCGATGCGAATGCGGGATTCTCGATCTGCCCTCGAGCCGAAACTTACTCCGAGCGGTACCGAAGTATTCGATGAACGAATTAAGCAAGAGTCTTGCGCATCTGTCAAAGCTCACGGCCCAAGGTGGTGATAACGTGAGCGCATTGGGTCTGAAACCCGTTTTAATCCCTGGTGGATTACGACGCCCCCTGGGCTAGTTGAATTAGCGCCCGTGGTGGTCTCCTTGAGGCCACATCGAGAGGCTGGAAGAGGGGCTGATGTTAGCGAGTGCGAACCGGTGTTTGAGTGGTTCTCAATATAGAGGCTAGAGGCAGACGCCGTATTCGCTGGCACGCTAGTCGAGATAGCCTGCGCCCCGCCTTGAGAACCCATTAGCAATGCGCGATTAACACCCCGTTGGATATCTCCATCTCGAATCCCTCCCCATGAGCCACTGGTATCAGTGAAAGCCACCAGATAACAAGCCACACGTCAAAGAGCAAATTCTAGAAGTGCTTGGCAACAGACAAACAAAACGAGCACGGCATAAACCTCGCTTAAGCATTCTTTCTCCTCGGCCCCACGATATGCAGCTAGTGGATATCATCTCAAAAGATTGTATGACCGTTTAGGAAATAATCGACCTCCAAGAAAAGAGGGAACGGATGCAATGGAGCCCATCTCATCGGTTCCAAACTGATCAATCTAAGCTCCATCTTTTCCATCTCTTCCATGAATCCACAGAGGATACCCATGGTTCGCGAATAGGAACCGAGATCCGCTCCTTTAGGGCGCGCCGATCTTAGCGCTCTCGATCCCTCCCAACTATGGCGAATTTCCTTTCTTTTTGTTCGCGTTCTTTCGGTAAAGGGATTGATCAATCTAGTTCGCGGAGCGGCGTCGGTCTAAAGCCCAAATCGCTTCGAGATGTGATCCATCGTGGGATCCACCCATCCCGGGGGTTCCGGCTTTTAGTACACGGGAAAGACTTCTCCGCTAAGACATTTTTTTTTTTCGCATCAGACCCAGACCCTGCTAGGCCCCCCTATGAGCTCACCGGCCTGGGTCTCGGGTGAATTTCCATTTCCCTGCAGTAGTTACCAAGAGGGTCATGTAAAAGGATCGCCCCCAAGCTAGTACCCTAGCTTTCCCTTCAGCCCCTGCATCTCGTGAAGTTTTCTGGTTTCGAAGAATGTAGTGAGATGCAGGAGTAGAAAGTATACGGAGTTCTCAAAGTTAATACTCCGATGGATCTAGATTTCTGACACGTCTAATTCCATTGGTCGGTGAGAGCTATATTTTTTTTACAAAGGGATAGATGAAGATTACCGGTAATCTGATGGATGAGCGGGATGTGAAAATTACTAGCTCCAACAAATTCTTGGAGGCGGTAATTTAAAAGGCCCTGGGGGCAACAATGCCGTGCACTAATGCAGCCTTTCTCACCATCTGCGTACAGTCAAAAAAACCCCTCGAAACTTGACCAATTGCACTCTGACAGGAGTATTTTCCCCTCAGTTTGCCAAGAGTCCCAAGGGTCGCAGACTGACCCCAGCCGTCTCGGCATAATCGAGGAATCTCGGGTCTCGATACACTTCTATATTAAAGTGCAAACAGGCAAGTTTCGCTGCTGCTTGATTCATTAACGCAGCGAAGTCATGGATCAATACCAGAAACACTCGGATACTTTGAAGTATAATAGTACATATGTGTTATACAGACTCGATATCAGTAGATATTAGCAGTATTGGACCCAATTATCCAGGTTCATGTTCTTGATGACCGTTGAAAAGTTGCCAGAAATCGCTGCATTACAAGCCGAATTCCGTTGCTTTGTCGATACTGTATTGTCGTTGTTAGTGTCGTCTCCCTTCGGGTACTCGATATGAAAGACCGGTTTGCTGGCATTAATGAAGGCCGAGTAAATATCGCATTCTTAATAAACGGCACATTGCTCATTGACGGACCACTGCATTTTGTCAATGACCGAGTCAATGATGTCGCCCCCGTTCTTCAGCCCGATAGACATGTTTCGACCATGTGTTTGTGAAGCAAGCCACTTCACATAGCTGGTTGCGTCATCCTGGGTCAACCCGAGACCGTTCTTGTTGTTGTATCCATCAATATTATCCGGATCGACACCATCGCAGCCCTTTGCCTGAGCTAAGTCGAGACGCTGTCGCATAATTTTCCGCACGTTTTCCGAATTTGTGTCGAGCCATTTCTCGCCAGGCCAATCCTCGAGACTGTCTCCCAAATCGGAAGTTTTGAATTCGTCTGCATCTTTGCGCCAGTCCTCATAGGTGCCTGCTGAAAAATAGCAGATCACTTTGCGTCCCATTCCTTGGAGGTTTGTGATTGTCGAGTTTGGGCTGTTGAAGAGATCAATGTCGTAGATGTCTGCGTCTACTGAAGTGTCGTTCAAAACGTACAGCAGCTCGATCTGCCATTTGGTGCCCACTTCTGGTTGCCATATCGCTGTCGTGTTTCCTCCTGTCGTACCATTGCCATTGCCATTGCCGCTTCCAGTTCCAGTTTCACCACCACTTCCTCCACTTCCTTCACTTCCATCATCCCCTCCATTATTTTTCAGCCCTAGCCCGAGGCCAACTCCCAGACCAACACCGAGGGCGATGATCAATAGACCGATGAAACCGAAGACGAGAGCTTTCTTTTTGGCAGACCAAGCCATCCAGCCGCCATTCGCCGGCATGTTGCGTAGTATAATCAAGTTGTCCCTTCAGAGCAAGCGATACCAGGCGACAGTCTTGCTGGTCGCATTGGCTCGGGTTGTAGAGTCACCAAGGTGTAAAAATGCATGACCAGGATCCATGGGAAATATACATCTTTAAGCTCAGAAAGAAATTCAGGGTCCAAGGCGCGTAGCCGGAGCTCAGGATTGGGGGCGGTGGCTGAGGCACAGCTTCAGTATTGGACAGTTCCAGCTCCTGCGAGCCATAAGGCTCCCAGAAGTATCATGTGGAGACCAATGATCAAGCGTTCGTGATGGGAACGGAGTAAAGGCGGGGAGAGCGGCTGTTTGATTGGATGTTGGGGAAAAATCACAAGCCTGAGAAAATCACAAGCCTGAGAAAATCACAAGCCTGAGAAAGGAATTCGGCAGCCTAGATTACTGGGTGCCAAGGTGCCGAGCCACAAGAAGTCTGCGCCTATTGTTGGACAAGGTCAATGCAAGGGCCCGGGGTTGGTGCGCCCAGGAAAGAGGATAGGGCCATGAATTAAAGTGGTGGAACCAATGCTGATCTACCGAGTGATGAACATGATCATCGCTGTCATACCATGGCTCAGGCATCATAATCTTCGATTGAAGGTATGATTAGGCGGAAATGAAAGCCAGAAAGTCAATTCCCAAAGAGAAAGTCTCGGCATCATTAGCTCGAGTTGTCGGCTTAATCTATCTAATTTACAAAGTCATGGCGGGACAAAGTGGCGAAGCGCCTCGAAAAGGGCATCTCGGCCCCGACCCCGACACCAACCCAACTCTTCCAAATCCGGGATGCCAAGCGCCCCCAATGTACGCCTCGAAATAGCCGGGATCGCTTTGAAACCCGAGAGTAGGGTATTTGATGGGGGCAGTCCAGCCGAGCTCAGTCAGATTTCCAGGGACCATAGTGCATGTATACCCCGAACACGAAAGGACCCTAGATGCTTGAATTAGACTTACGGACAACGGTATCCGATACCACGACGAGAGTCAATTGGTTGTCAGAGAAAGCGAGATGCAGGGGTTTTCTCGGGATCTTATGCACGGCGTCAGAAACGCCCAGTGACAGGTAATCTCGAATGCATGCGCTGGCAACAATTCAGTGCAGTCATCCGAGCCTAGTTTGTTTACGTTTAAGATTACCAAGGTTTTGAAAATAACAAGCACATCCGAAGGCAGTTATTTTCGTTTGGTATATAAAACAGTATGTTCAATGTCATCGCCATATTACATGTAAATAATGTTTACCTATGAATAGACCAATAATATCTTTCACAAGGCTGTCTTAAATCTGCTAGATGATTCCAACAAAGACCTCAAGCCCCTCGTAAGGCAAATGGCGTCTGCAAGTGTGAACTGTCATTGGCACACTATTCCGCTTCAATAGGTTCAATCAGTTAGCACCCGACTCTTTCTGCATCTATAGCTTCGTGGCGATGTCTTATGGCTTGTTTGGCGTAGGAAGTTCACATACTAGCCACGTTGTCAGTTCCCAAGGATTAACTAGTAAAGCGAATTTGAACGCGTTGGCACGCCATACGTGGGGATTGCACGTGGAAACAGCGTGATAACTTCTGTTGTGATTCGGGTAGAGTCCATTCCCCCAGGCTGAAGCAATTCCGGGTCTTCAATAATTTTCACATTCATTTTGTGCCTTGAACCGAGCCTGATGGCTAAGTTTAAGGATAAGTTATCTCTGACACATCAGGCGTCATTGAAAATAGCTCGAAGTGCTCACATATTGCCTGCCTGCCGTGGACATTGGTTAGAAAGACCTGGTCTGGCACCATCGTAAATCGGGGTATGCTGACTCAAGTAAATCTGTATAAAAGATCTAAAGGCTTCATTCACCTCCAATGTCAACGCAAAAATCCCGACTTGTGCTTGGCACAGATCCAGGTCATCCTGGATTCCACATCCGAGTCATACCTCTAATTGTCTCATGCTTATACAAATGTCTTCATGTTATACGTTTGACGAAAAACATCCAATTACACGATATGGCATGGAAATAGTGGCTAGCTAGCTCTTCACTGAATAGAACAAAAGACCTTGGAGAGCTTCTCCGGCAAATGAAAAGGTCCATCCATAGTGTGTAGTATTTCTCGTTGCTCCCTCATTGTGATATCTTGTATGCCCCTTCCCCTTTATGGGCTCTTTGTATAGTAGGCATGGCATGGAGAGAACTCTTCTACGGTAACAAGAGACCCTCATTGATTTTTAAGATCGTTCCAAGCCAAGAGTAGATCACTAGATAGGAAAAATAAGGGCTCAAACTAATCGTCTCCACAGATGAATCTTCGGGCCCATTTTGTGATCATATGAGAGAAGAACGAATGAAACTCCCAGAGCACAGAGCTTAATTGAATCAGGTCTTAAAGCTGCCTGATAGCACTCATCTGTCACTTGAAAACCATTTGAAATCAATTACAGAGCCACCTGTGAAAAATATTATCGATTGGCTCTGAATGTAACATCAGTACTGGTACTGGCTCTGAGGACTGTTACGCAAGTTTTCCAAAAGTGAATTTTTGAGTTGGATATGCAAACTCAGGATGGTGATGAATTTTTTCCTAATCGAATAGTAGACTTTGCACACTGTAGGTTATCAACTCAGCGTCAATGATATGGAAGCCATCACTGGAGAAATGATTGACAGAGAGGCTCATAAGGCATAGAAATCATGAAAAGGCTGTATACCCCAATCCAGAGGAGGAACTGTGAGTCAGACTCAGCACAGCGGTGATCGCCGTCTTCTAGTTGATGAAGTACGCGATGATTTATCCAGGGAAGGGGAAGCGAAGCCGAATCGTTTGGATTTACAACGATATCAGGGAAGTCTGACCTTGTACACGAACGGTTTTCGACTTGATTTCTGTCGCGACAACGAACACTTTGCTCTCCTCTTCTGAGCTTTGTCTTCCCTCTCTACCCTCCTTGCTCATAATTTAGAATATACTTAGGCTTAATAATTGCAGAAACTTTGATGTTTCTGAGTTTGTTCAATGATCAGTTTCCTTCCTTCCCTGTCGAATTGTTCTCTGTTGAATTGATGGACCTGAAACTTGCGGCTTGCAAAGATGGGACTGAGAGGAGGAATCCGGAAGACTAAGAATAAGTAGAAGAGAAGATTGTAATTCGAGAACGAGGGGGGGGGGGGGGGGGGTTATACTCGAAAATCGCGCCTTCCTAAACAGATAGTCGACAGACGCATGGAACATCCAGTGCAAACCAATCCAACACTTCCACCCCAGAGCCCGTCATATGATATGATAACGTTGGAAAGTCGTACTCTGCGATGTTCTTCGCATGAAGTCGAATGAAAGACAGGAGGCAGGAAGGAGTAAGGCGAAAAACATTCTCGATCCCGACGAGAAGAAAAAAGTCTAAGTACTATTCCATGAAGCCTCGACTATTTTCACTCATGAAAGAAGACATGACTTATTATCCCCTGCCATGATAGTGAAAAGAGGAGAATTGCTCGAAGCGGGAGGTGCTTGTCTCGATGCCTTTCTAAGCGAAGTGAGGCAAGGTACATCACTTCCAAATTGGGCGATAACAACGTGCAACTGCGGTACATAAACACCGCAGATATAAAGAACGGTGTGTTTCAAAAAAGATTGAAAAGCGGTATTTCTCAAACATCATTGTTGATAAGGCTGCTTATAATATCAAGATGGGTAGACTGCGTATGTGTTTCGGCGATTTGAGGTGATATGATAAACAGGAGATGATCATTGTGAAACGATACCTCACCCGCAACGCCATTTCTTCGAAGAACTCCCAAAAGAATGAGCCAGCTACTGCTCGAGGTGTATATGATATGAAGACGCTTGATTATCCGTTGGTCGTTGATTTTTCTTGTAGTGATTCCTGTCAGATTTCGATGAATTTCGAGGCCTGCTATCCCGATTTGGAAGCAGTGGGACTGCCGCAGCGGGCACGGGTGGAGCACCGCGCGGTCGCTGGCTTTGGGACGATGGTATCATAGGACGAAAGACGGGCCGTGTTTGAGCTCATAGGTAACGCCATCCACTGGGGATGATTGGCTAATTCAGCTTTAGCTGCAATGAATCTAGAGGATCTGTCTCTAATGTACTTCCCATGCACGTCTTTCTGAATTTGAGAATGGGCATCTTCCGTCATCTAGGTGTCGGAGACTTATGGTTAAATTTGAATTAATTTGCCGCCCCTTAAGTGAAAGGTTCTAGGAGGTTTGCTCAGGTGCTTGACGCGGCCACTAACTTATCCATGTGGACGTATGTGGTGGCTGACATCGGGCAGGGGAAGGTGCTGTGTGTGAAATATCTTCTCCAACTCGCAAAGATTCTGGACGCCTTCAGGAGGACGTGCATTTCGACCACTTGCAAAATTTCATGGTAAATTTACATATAGACTTTTTGGGAACGAGACGAGACTCGGATACTTAATTAGACGGGTGTGTTATGAACAGGAGTCCGATACTAATCTTTCCACAAGATTTTAACCCACTAGCTTGATATTATGAGATTGCGTACAAACTCGAACAGGGGGTAGCCGGTAGACAAGAGCGGTTGAGCCCTGTCCATTTTGCACCCCGTCCATTTTGCACCCCAATCCGGACCAATAAAGGTTGTATTAAAGGGTTGGGTTGAGCAGAGTATCCTAAAAGGGGGCCTCGGGAGAAACCAAATAAAGACACAAGTACACAAGGAAAAAGATATGCTTGTGAGATGTTCCCCATCATTTTCGAGGTCTGCTTCGATTTCGTGTCGAGCAATTCATGAATGTTGAGTAGTGACTTGAAAGCACCTACAGTTTCTAATGGAAATAATAAAGAACATCCGTCTATGATTGATTCGATGAATTGAAGTGTGTAAGATTTTTAGATGAGATGGTAATTAGGAAAATATATACGACTTGGAACCTTAATTGCCCTGTCTAGCCTTCCAAGGTTGCCAACATTTGAGAGTGGGACTACCGGCCTCCAACTTTGGAACAATCTAACTTAGTACTCTAAAAGCTAGCGCTATTTCAAACAAAATCCTCTCATCAATATCGCTCTTCGGAAATTGCTTCTTTATTGTAGACACGGTAGATATAGTGCTCAATTGCCGAGCGGAATGCGTCCGAGATAACCTCCGCTGGCGCACTATATTTCTCCAAGCGTCCGGAACACGGAAATCACCCCAGGGTTCAATGAGAATTCTACATGTGTTTTGGAAGAAGGATGCTGACCCACATAGTCGCTGCAGGTCAACACCATTGTCAATCAGGTGGATCAATTTAGCGTGCTCCAATGAAATCCGATCTTACAATCCTTGTCCATGTGCGACACCCGGTCTCGCCGGTCTTCCCTTCCCTATGGACTATACCTAGGTCTGGCAATGGAAAGGGACTCGCTATGTTGACTGAATATACCTTTCAGGAGATTTGTTTGGGAACGAAGACCTAGATCAATATCAGCCCCTGGTCTTTGCGCGAGTTTGATGAATAAACACCAATTTCTTTGCCGTCGGAATGTCTTACCCTTTTCATCCTACTGCGTGTGTATAAGGACAGCATTAGTTGACTAAATTTCATAGTGGATCGTCAGGCATCGAAAATGGACTTCGGTACATTAGCCGTGGCTTGAAGCGTACTAGACGCGTATCAGAAAAGATTTTCTACACTATTGTACATCTAACCTCAAAGGAGAAGGTGGTCGTGCGACTCGTGCCTCCGATCTACAGGGCGCATTATTTAACCCGATTGAACCCGTAGCGTAATCCAGCGATGTTCTCAAGTACGCCACCCTGTCAGTGGACACTGTCGGGCGTCCCGTGTGTCATCCATGGATCAAGTCACTAAACCCCTAGAACCAAAGGCCCACGTGAAATGACACACCATTCAAGCTCTAGGAAACTGTGCGCTGGTTTGGTTCAACCATTCAAAAAAATAAATATCTAAGCCTTGTAGTACTTCCCAAGGTACAAAGTAAGAGTCTCCGCCCCCATTGGTGCATGTCTCCACCTACCTGCCATGTACCCAATCATGGACGTTTCGGCTAAGTTTAAAGCTCCACTTTGCCCGTCCAACCAGCCACTAAGGGATGAGTCTCTTACCCCGTGGTACATCTACTGGCCCTCATGACAGTGGATTGGCGGAGACTGTCAAACATACCCCTTGCAGTTCACTGTGAATTTTCGTGTTCAGGGAGAAGAGCCTTATGGGCGCCACGCGCGACTAAATATCCCTGAAAGCCTGAAAGGCGCTATCCAATGCAAGCCAGGAATAATAAACTATATGGCACGGACTCCGATTGGTAAAGAAACCGATTCAATTTGAAATTTTTTCATTTCGGCTTTCCCGACGCAGTAAATCAGATGTGCGTCGATACTCTTTACCTTCTATGGTTAGGTTCTAGAACAAGCCTCGTCAGCGGAATACCCAATGGTATGAAATGGTAAACATCTAACCTCAAGCGGTTAGCACTGGACCCAGTGGACACAGTATGAATGGGATCGAAGGCAAATAATATGGAGACAGCCGTTGATTCCAAACACTCTGGCCCATGTATGGCTAGTTGAATGTCATACGTAAAATTTTACTCATTTCGTTAATATACGGCGTCCAATCCGTTATTTGCCGCCGGCCAGTCTCCTCACTTGTTCTTCTCTCTATCAAAGGAAATGGAAGATCCAAGTTTATGGCTACATGTGTGCATCTCAGCTGTGCTCGTGCTTTTGTGCGGGGCCTTTTCAGGCTTGACGATCGCCTTGATGACTCAAGATGATATTTATCTCCGCGTTATCGAACTTTCCGCCGAACCCGTCGATCAACACAACGCCAAAAAGGTCATTGCGCTTCTGAAACGAGGAAAGCATTGGATACTTGTGGCCCTCCTTCTTGGCAACGCTATCACCAGTGAGGCTCTACCGGTTGTGCTAGATCAATTCCTCGATGGCGGGCTAGCAGTACTGGCAAGTACTGCCCTCGTCGTGATTTTCAGCGATGTCATTCCACAATCCGTTTGCGCCCGTCACTCGCTCAAAGTCGGTGCGTATATGGTGCCTTATGTCTCCGTATTCATGAACATTCTTGCTCCGATTGCGTGGCCCATCGCCAAGTTGCTCGATGCCCTCGTCGGAGATCACGACCCCACCAGGTTTACGAGGCCTGGGCTCAAGGCTCTATTCTCCCTTCACACAGTACTGGGAAAACCCGAAGACCGCCTTAATTCCGACGAAGTGAAGATTATCCACGGTGCTCTGGGGATAATCGACAAATCTGCCACACGCATCATGACACCCATCGAAGACGTCTACTCCCTACCTGCCGACACAGTCTTGGACGAATACACGATTGACCGGATCAGGATTCAAGGCTATTCCCGGATTCTTGTGCATGCCCCCAACAACCGCTTGGATATTCTGGGCGTATTTGTGACAAAGAAACTGATCAAATATAACCCCAAATTATGCAAAAGAGTGTGCGATTTTGACTGGTCTCCGATTCCGACCATACATTCAAGGACGAACTGTTTGAATGTATTGAAGATTTTTCAAGAAGGCACATACCACATGGTTCTTGTCAGTCAGAAGGAGAGGAATCTGGTTCTTGGAATTATCACTCGAGAAGATATACTTGAAGAATTGATAGGAGAAGACATCTTGGACGAGTTTGACTGCATGCACGACAGAGCAACTCTATTAGCGCGTCAACTGAACCCTCTTCCCACGCCCCCTACACCCACTGAGAAGATCATCGAAAAGCCTTCGATTATCGCAATCTCCGCACCAGAGAGCGAAGTGATCAATGCCTGGGTTAGAGAAACCTCTTTCTCTCAACAATATGGCTCTGTGGATTACTTCAACTCTGCAGCTCAGTGGAAGTATATCCAGAATTACCTTGCACAAACAAGAAAACGACAGCAAAGCGAGAATGCTGGAAGGAGGACATACGGAACACTCTCATGAGCAATTCCATCTTGGTTTATGAAAATCCTCAGACCTAGCAACAGAGCCCTCATTCGTCGAGGAGCAACTGTACAATCCTTTGCCTTTTTGGGTAATCACCCAAAAACCTTCATCCTTCGCGGATAGAACCGGAACCAACATGACCGGCTGGTCCGGAAGAAACACTTTGAAAAGCTACACAGACGCCCAGTTCAGACTAGATGATCTGGCCCAAGTCTCCACATGCGGGAATATAAACCTTGCCCAGAGAACTTGGCAGAGCTTGAAGGGTCCACGTGGGCCAATGCTTTCGAGAAACCATCTTGGGGCTTATGAGAACTTTCGACGAGTCCTCGAGGCTCGATATGCATGAGCAGTGGAATGGAAGGCCCGGACCAGGACAGCTGCAGAAGCATGAGCATCGTGCAATGAGATGGCGATGCAGAAGTTTTACGATTTGGAAAAATGGGATGTTAGATCCTGTTTTGTTTATGATACACACATTAGAACCATAGATATATAGAGACTGGCCACGCCCTCCAGGGCTGGTCAAGGCATAATGTGGCTGGCCACGAAATTTACGACTCCCCATGCTCAGCGTGGTTATATTACAGAATTTTGGAAATCATATTTCTGTTCTTAAATTATACTACTTTTGATTGGCAGCTCATACGTAAAAAACGATAAAGTGGGTACTCCATACCCACAATCCTTTGCCATTCCCAAGTCCAATGATATTTGTGACTGTGACCCCGGGGCTCGCGAAGGTTTAATACTGGCGTTGGGCGAACCAAAAATGAAAGACGACAAGTATCATCCAGTAATTGAACCAACGAACACCAACGGAAAAATTGGGAAGAAAAGTCCGAATATCTGGCCCCTAAGTTTAGTGGGTCCGACGCAGACGTTGTGGAGGTCACCCTGTTCCGTATGCCCCGGTCGTGCATAATTTTGATCTGCAACGGCATTTGACATCGGAGGATATTCCAACAAATTGGAGATGAAAATTGAACTTGAGTACGGTGATATTAAGCCTTAAGTACCGCGAATGGAAGTTGGGGGATTTGCCGGATATACGTCGGAGAGGAGCCGTAGCCCCGCGAACGACCCCACCAGCTATCATCATTAGTGCGTTAAAAAATTTAAAGGCTTGCTGTCATCATTTTCGGGCATTGGCTGTTGTGAAATCTTTGCCCAATAATTGTGAACTTTTGAAGAAGCAATAGAATCCCTCTGTTTGAAGCACTGCTTTATATTCAGCCAAGGCAGGTCGGCCCGGAGACTTGTGGCGAAAATTCTGAATTTTATTACCTTCGCATTCGCGATATAGGATTCGATCTCGACGTCTCCTTTGCACGGAACAACCGGTTACGGTTCTAGCGGCTCTAATTGTTGGCGGTGGTGTTTTCCCACCAGAAAGAGTTGAAAATGGTACCTGCATGAATAGGACTTGAGAGAGGGAAGACCTCTTAGACCCGTTTATACACCATTCCAACATTTCTATTGGATATTCCGACCTCGGGATCTTAGAATCCTGGAAGCGAGATTCCCATAAATATGGCAGAAATTCTCCCTGTACATCCCGTGGGGTGGGGTGGAATGAACAGCCATTGGTGGCAGTTTGTAAGGAGCACCTTGGGCGTGGCCTCATCATTGGCATGGAAGCACAACACTGACAACATAAAGGTTATAATTGGAGTTCTGCTCGCATGTGTCATCATTGGATGTTTATATGTTCTCTGGCACATGGTATTGAGGATCTATAAATTCTATGAGGTAAATCCACACCGCATCTTTCAACTTGGGTTGTTGAAGGCTTATTGCGACTTGAATACTGACCTGGAGGCTGCTACAGACGAGACCACAAGCAGATATTGTGCCTTCCGAGGTTTCTCTGTGTCTTGCGAAATTGGCTTTCTTGGACCTTAAACTTACCAGTATTCGATCTGAAAGCCATCGGCCGTCTTCATTTGGCGTATACCTTGGAGGGTTTGAAACCCCCTTAACAGAAACACAAGAGCGACTATTAGAGCAGTGGGATACTCTAGTCGTGGATCCATTCCAACAAGGTGTCGCAGAAGCCATTCGCAGTCGCAAAGAAATCTTTGTACTCGCAAGACTTGACATTGCAAAGCTTGGTTGCCCAGAAGATGACACAGTGAGAAGGATTGAAAATGTCCAGGATGCGTTGAATAGCAGATTGAATAATACTGCATTTTCCGGCGTTCTATTCGCCAACTGGGAGGCAGTCTTTAGTTTTTCCGTCGAGCAAAAGCTGTTTGAAACCATTACCGAGCTTGGTTTGGCTGTATATTTGGAAACACAGCCACCAGAGTTTCTGAGAAATCGGAACGCCTTACACAGCAAGGCAGTGTCTGGACTGGTCATCCGGAATGCCAGCATATTGCGCGAGGGTGAGAAGCGTGATTATTTTCAAATGACCACCCTCCAGTCAACCATCAAAGCTTGTGTTTCCGAGGCTTGCACGAGGAACTTCGTTATTTTTGCGTGGGAAACAGTGACTGATGACGCAGTCTTGTCCAATGCTGTTGTTCGAAGGTCGCTCCAGTGGTCGAACTTTCATAGTGCGATACCATGGATAGGCACCGAGTCTGCTCTTCAAAATTCCGATTTGAACACGCCAATCATTGAGCCGCTTCCCGCTTTTGGTTGGCTGAAAGAAGCGAAGGTAATCGAGACTCATGAAGTCTGGCGCTCAAATTCTGGCATTTCCCCACCCTCCGGTGAAAAAACGGGGTGGCTCATTCTTCAAGGTGTTTTCCCTTCAGTCAAGGGATTTCTTGAATCCACCGCAGATGAGCAAAAATATCCAGAAGAACCACAGTTCCTCCTCCGTGACCCCCCTGACTGGGTTGCACATGTGAAATCACCGGGAAACCCATTGTCTGTTTCGGTAGATGGGCAAGAATACACCCATCTTGGTTGTTTCCCTTTGGGCTCAGATCCAAATGCTCTTGCATTTTCTGAAGTATTGAAATCCCAGCAACGTTTGAAAGATCTGGGTCTTCTTGATCCCGTTCCCACAAAAACGGTACGGGAGATTGGAGCACTGCTCGGGAAGTTCCACGCGACATTGGTGGATTCAAATGGTAACGGGCTGCTTATAGCCATAGTCAAACAGCTTTCTGATTTGGCTTCAAGTGATGCACTGCACATTAACCTTGCACTAGACTCTGGTCTTAGAAAAAACACAGATACTCGATTTTGGGCTGTTTATCAAATTGATAGCGAAAGTTGTGAGATCTTTATTTCCAAGAACGCACAGGGTCTAGCTGGGACCATCCTTCATACTTTCCTATCTGCAAAGGGACTCTCCCGCCACGCATGTTTTGAAGCAGAAACGGCATTTGCGACATGGTCGCAAGATCTTTCTCCACACACCGGTCTTCCTCGCCGACTGGTTCAGGATATCGAAGATCTTAGCCCAGAAGAACGGATAATACTATTGCAGCATCTGTCACATACAAAATCCGAAAGTCAGATGTTGGACAGCATCTCATCTTACATCCGCACAAGACTACTGGATGCACCCTCCTTGGCTCAACTGAAAGTAATCAACACTGTCCGGTATCTGGAACAATCTATCTCTACTAGAGACCTTGTTGATAGTCGAATAAATTGGTACAGAGACCAACAATGCAAACATGCTTCTCTGGAAACCTCTATGGAACTTTTTCATCAGGTTAACCAGGTTTTTACTGAAATATTGAGAACCCATCGAGAAAATGATCTTGCTAGCATAACGAAGGGGCTCAGTGAAATAGTGAGAGACGGTCATATTGATGCATATGTCGACATGATAGCATTGGCGTTATTCTGTGCTGCGAGGAAAGGTGCCTTCGATGAAATCTACACCGAAGTGACAGACCGCAACCCCTTACTCAACAATCAATCGGACCAAGCTGCTTCATTCGCTGAATCATTTGCACTTGGCTCACGATGTGAGGCCTATTTCGATGTCTCTCCGAGTGTCTTTGGAAAGCTTCTCTCTGATCGGTTTCGGACATACTATAACGTGCACCAGCCTCCTGATTGGGTTAACGGGGCACCTGAATTCGCAACCACCTACGCCGGAGCTCAGATTGATGTCAGTCCAGATGAGAAAGCGAAGCCGATAAGGCCGTACCAGCGGTTCACCTTCTTAGGTGTCTTTGCAATTCCCGCACTAATCGACATCATTCTTCTCAGCATCATCGGAAGGGGCCTATATTTGTCTGCCTACATGACATATGAAGAGCAAGACAGTGCTACGATAGCCTTGTTGATCTCTCTGCTTTTATCGGGCGCTATTGGTACATGGATTGCATGTGGTGGTCCGTACTACCTCATATCAATGGCTTTTGCTGCTGCGAATATGTTTGTTCTTATCCGCTTGATTGCCGGTATTGCCTTCACAGTAGCGGGAGGATTGATTGGCTTCATCGCCATTTCTGCTGTCAAAACACCCCGTGCGGGTATTGTTTTCTATCTTTATCTTGTCGCCCTGACAGTCTACTTCTCGACCTTTGCTTGCCTCGCAAGCTTCAGCTACCCAGGGTCTTCATTCCTCTCGGGGCGCAAGGCAATCATAATGTCTATACCAATATTGTTTTTGTCACCCATAATTACCACCTTCGCGGGGAATGACTCGGCTATCTACATTGCTGTCTTATACTTTTGTATTGGAGTGCTTCTTCTCTGCCTACGCTCAACGACCTCCAAGTGGGTGACCTGGTATCAATCGATTCGACGGACTGACGACAATGAAATCCGCAAATGGTACATTGCTATTCATGGTGACAACAATGAGAAGGTCTTTGCCAACATGAGTGATCCAGGTGTGCTCAAGTTGGCCAGAGAAGCTCTATTGAAGAAGATCATATCACAGAGATCGCGTGGCATTCTCTCCGAATCAACGACTGATCAATTAGTCAAAGAGCTTGCCCGGGATTGGGAGTCAACCAACTTTCTTTTGGATTGGTATTGCCGATATGCCGATGTTCCAAAGCCCATTCCGTTCAGTTCAAGCTGGAATATTCAAACAAAAGTCGCTCTAGAGACTTTACGGAGCTCCCAGAAGGGCCTGCGACTGCACAATGCATTTATTCACTGGCGTCAATCGAGCAATGACATTGGTTGCGGCGCATTATATTTTGTTGTTGCTCTGCTTGATAAGTGGACGCAGCTCTTGTGTCGTGGCCACCTTCTTGGCTTAAGTGGGGCCTTGACGGATGTTAATCGCAAGGCAGCCGGCTTTGCGCTAGCCTATTATCTGATCGGTGCCATTCTAATTGATACCAAAGCACAGGAGATCCACGAGACAATCGGTGGCCAAAGGCCAACTGCAATCAAAACAGATGACAACATCCATGCCTCGCAGAAGAGAGTCGTGCAGTTCCGCCGTAAAATCTACGGGAGAACTCTCCTCAAATTTCTACTGTGGCATGTCTGGAGTCTTGCAATTTCCACGGCTCTCTTGTGGACTTTCGAAGCCACCGTGGAAGGCATGATTATTTTCTTTACCTATGTGCTATCCTATACAGGTCTCATCTGGTACCAGTATACAAAGATATTCGCTGGGCCGTATGCACTCAAACCCCTCATCGTCGGAATTTGCATGGGCTTTCCAGTTGCAATCGCTCTCAGAGTATGTCTTCCTGAATTTATTTACTCGGAGATTATTGGCCTCGGAGTTGCAACTTGGACTTCTGCCTTGCTGTCGTTCTGGAGCGCGAGATTGGGTATGCCTCCCAAGAGCATATCTCTCGTGAAACTTGGGAACACTTTTCACGCATTCACTGCCCCTTGGGAAGATGCTCAATGGTCACAACAAGAGCTCCAAAGTTTGTTTGACTCCATCTTACTTTTACCCGAAGACGACCGATTTGGCCTGGACCCTGCGGCCCATCCTGCAGTAGAGGTCAAGAGCGCCCTGTCATCCCAAAGCCAAGAATTGCGAATAAGGGAAGCTTTTCCAGACTCGGAATCGATAATTGATAACGTCATCTCTGGTTGGGATAAAGGAGAAATATACGTCGAGCTAGTATCATATAGCTCCTTTCCACCAGGAGTTCGAGCTTTGAGCTGCATCATCGGAAGCCAGCTGATGATATTCATTGGTATCAATGGTATTCATGATCATCGACTGAATATTTCAACCAACTGCAAGATCATTGCGGAGACTTTAATGCACTCTGTTGCCGAGATGACCATGGGTATTCCTCATGAGCACGCAGTGTTGGCCGAAGGAATTGTTTCCAGCGCTCTGACGCAAACCATGACTGCACAGCTCCATGACGAAGAAAATTTATCTGCTGTTAAACATTGGGCAAAGAGAGAACTTCTCAATCATCTTTGCTTCGGATTGGAGCCGGATGTTGATTGGGATAAATTGCCTATCGGGGTTCGAACTGCATTGCTGAGCCGCTGCCTGGGTCGGCCTTGCAATCTCACTCAGAGCCAACGACAAGCCCTCAAAGAGAGCATGTCTCATTTTGGAACCAACGACATCGATGTGCATATAGCAAGATGCAACCTCGGAGTAGCCACGGCGATCAGCATTCTCGAATATGCTCACATTGGGCCAGGCCAAGTCTGCTTTCCAAGAGACTTCAAGACTCTGGAGTTTACCCAATATGTGCCCCGAAAATCTCCCAATCCAGTCTCATTGGTATGCTATCCGTTCAGCTTTATCTATACTAGGCTTGGATTGATAAGCAAGTTCATTATGATCGCCTTGGTTGCCGATCCTGAGTTCCAGAGAGAATTTGATCATGTCACTAAATCCCTGCCGACGGTTATTCGTGTACCCGTGGTCTTTCTTTTGAACATGGTCTGGGTTTATGCCAAGACTATGCAGGACTTTGGCCTTTCACTGTTCCTGTTTCATGGGCGCATGAATGTGCAGCAACTCTGGAAAAAGGCCGCAGGCGTGACCATACACATAAAGAAAAGCCGAGTCACCATTGAAAACCTCGACGGCACGTTTACAGCTTTCAAGCACCCAAGTAATAATGGTATCTTGGAGTTCTATCAGTATGATGGGGACCACAAGATTGAGCCCGCGGATTCGAAGGCGCTTCAGTGCCGCAGTACTTACTCCGACGACATGCTGCTTCTCAGCAAGCAAGAATTCAAAGACGGAATTTTGCTTAATGAATACCACTTCGACCACAGGGTTCCCTCCAAAATGAGCGTCAAGCCGGGTAAACCTGCAGCCGTGCGCATTCCACTTGGAAGACGTTGTGTACAAGGCGATAACAACCTCCAAAGTGTTCAATACAACCGCGAGGGCCTCATAGAAAGTGGATCTTACATGAAAGACGGTACCCTCTTTCGTTTCAAGTACCATTATCGAAAGAATCCCCAATTTGATGACGACCTCCTTCGGGCCGAATTCGCTATGCCTCATATCTCTTGCGTTGTATCTTGGTGTGTACCTCCTCATCGTCATGCTGAGAAGGTTGATCGATGGATTCCACACTCAAGGGTGACCGAAGCAACATTTTCACAAGGTTCCGATGTCTTCCACAGTCGTTGGATGTATGATCACAAATTTCATCCTACCATTATCACCACTGTCAATGGAACCGAGGTGAAAACGCCTTTTATGATCGAACATGACTCCTTCGGAATTCTCTCCAAGCCAAGATATACCAGCTTTGTTCATGATGACCCACTGTCCTGTTGTAAAAACCTGAAGTCGAATGCCATAACTCGGTTGTTGGGACTGACAAAAAAGCACTTCTCTGTGTCAACATCCCTAGCTCGATCCTTGATGTGGAAGGCGTGGAAGGATCGTGATGACTTGGACGGAGTTACCGTCCGGTGGTTGGATGATCGGA
Organism: Penicillium tannophilum; assembly: GCA_028829675.1. Lineage (NCBI taxonomy): Eukaryota > Fungi > Ascomycota > Eurotiomycetes > Eurotiales > Aspergillaceae > Penicillium > Penicillium tannophilum. The sequence continues at coordinate 2,146,560 of JAQKAK010000003.1, read as the reverse complement.
TTTTACGGCGGGATGATGTCCTCTCCCCTTACTGGCGCAGTCGTGACTGGGGAAATCTCTCTGCAGCCAAAGAATATCTGGATCTTCACGCGGATGCCATGATGGCTAGTGCGGACTTGAATGACGATGTCTCCAGTTGGACTCCGTTGGCAGTCAAAATGAGTGATCTCTTCAACTTTGGGCCGGGTGGTGATGCTGTTATCACAAGGCGTTCTAAGGAAATGTCTCCTGACAATGACAGTACTCTCCATGTGATGGCTGCCGACACTGGTACGTGGCCCAACGAAGGCGGAGGTGTTTCCGCCTGTCGACGTGATATGGTGAACTCCTTGCGCACCATCAGATGGCATATGCTTTGCGAGTCAGCGAACGATTTTGGTATACCAAAACACCAGACGGAGCAGAATGTGGAATCTCTTAAGATAATCCCTCTCTGGGGCTTGGATTTCCTGACGCCAACCCACGGTTTGTTCCACAACAAGTTGGACTCGGAAGTAGATACCGTCTTCACGGCAAGCGAGTTTGACATCAGGATGAACTTCATCCCGATACTGACGGCACTAGTCAAAGGAGCACGCGCAGTGAGCCTTTCCAGAGCTGATATTCACCAAGTTACAAGGGCACTTGTCAATCTAAACACTTACTTTCAAGAATCGCGGCATTGGTCGCAAGTTTGGAACAGTGAGCTAGTCAAGCAGACCTGGCGTGATCTTTGGCTCACCCAAGAAATGCCGAATGCAATTCCATCTACCGAGTGGTTCGGCACTGAGCTTCCAACACTGCCCTCCTTGGATGTTGCTTTGGAGTTATGGTACCGCTATCTTTTCATTTTCTCGATTCCAGTCCCCGAAAAGATTCCCGATGTTTTTCAGGCTTCGCACCACAGTGTGAGTGCCTCCTACGGCGTGGTCTGCAAGATCAAGAGGGGCTGTACGCTACAAATTTGGGACCATGCCATCGCCTGGCGAGAAACGAATCTCTGCCTTTCGTCTGCGCTGTCTAAGCTATCACCATTTGTGCGCAATGCACTTCTTGGCCTAATACGCATCACATCCGTCTTGACCCTTCATCACGCGGATGTCATTCTCCCATGTGCGGACTTCTTTAACCCGGGATGGGAGATTGAGATCGGAACGTGTCAGGGCAAGATCGAGCACCGTAACAAATTCCGTCGCAAGATAGACCCGGTTGTCAATGGGATCACGGACATGCAAAAGTTCTCGCCGGTGAAGAAGATCAAAACCGAGCGCCCGACGGTAACAATGCTATCTCACGTGTGGTATGCCAAGGATATCAAGACCGCGCTACTTGCTGCCGATATCATCATCAACCAGTGGAAGTTTGATGAATACCACCTAGACATCTACGGTGCCATCGACAAAGCACCAACCTACTCAACCGAGTGTCAGGAGATCATCGCCTCCAAGGGTCTTCGAGGCCGAGTTACGTTGCGTGGTACTGCAGATCCCATGAAAGTATTGGAAAAAACATGGCTGTTCCTGAACTCATCCCTCTCCGAAGGTCTGCCCCTTGCTCTTGGTGAAGCAGCTTTGACTGGTGCACCTGTTGTCTGTACAGACGTGGGTGCTTCACTTCGTGTCCTCAGCGATCCAGATGATTTCTCTCGTTTTAGTGCAGTGGTCGCACCAAATGATGCCCTCGCCCTGGCAAGGGCTCAAATCTCCATGCTGGCCCTTCTAGGTGAATGGAGCCAATACAGTGGAGATAATGAGTTTGTACCAATCCTGAGCTCATCACCCACTGCCGAGGAGGTCACGGCAATCACCCGTCGCATGTATGAGAAAATCGAGCAACGCCGTGAATTGGGTATGAAAACTCGCCAGATTGTGCAAAAGTCTTTCAGCGGTGCCCGGTACCTTCGAGAGCATGAGCAGATGCTATGGATTGGCAAATCTACTACGACAATGGCCAAATATACAACTGCGATCGAGAACCAGACTATTGTGAAAGGGCAAATGGTCACCACCACTCAGAGCGTCGCCCACCGTCAAACAGAAGGCAACCGTGATCCACGCATTTCCGACGGTTCAGCTCTCGGTTCGAGCACTTCCTCCACGGACATTGAGTCTCTCGGCCATCTACCGGCCCTTACTCCCCGTCACTCTAGCCTTGCAATTATGGACACTCCAGGCAGAAACCCAGCTGCGAACCAGGTGCGGCCTCAAAGTTTTAGGTCTTCTCTGGTTAATCAGCTCCAGTCACAGTCTCACACAGGCTCTTTGTCGACTGCGGGCCGTGAGCAGTTGCGTGGCCTGCGCCGGGAGGACTTGATGCATTTTCGGAGCGCGGATGTCAGTTTAATCATGAGCCAGGATTTCCTTCGCTCTGGTATGCTCTGGAGTGGCTAAAAGTGGAGTTAATCTACAGGACTCACATTATTCTTTGTTCTGTTTTTTTTTAGATAACAAAAATGTTTATTCATATCCAATTTGATTCTTTGCCCCATACGAACTGGTTTGCATGACCCATCAGGTGGAGGATTTTCTCTTGGGTCTGCGTCACCGTTTTTCGTGTTTTTTTTTGCTGGGTCCGAGATACCCTCAAATGTTCCAGAGCTTGGAAATACTCTTATTCAGATTCTCTTTTGCTTTCTACCATTAAGTCTATCTAGATCTTCGACTTTGCTGCCTGTGCCGCCTTGGCCTTCCCTATAGCAGCACATGAAGCCATCACCTCCCTCATCCAGGGCGCAAGCTCCTCGCCAATACGATCACCATTCTGGAGGCGCTGCTCAATCCCCTCTCTAAATTTTTGCTCCTGCTTGACCCACCGATGTACTTCTTCCGATATCCAAGTCGCACACTCCTTTGCAGTGTCGTCAACCAACTCCATTGGGAAGAAATGTGATCCCTTTTTCAACACCACCTGGCATACGCGACCTTTTTGAGCGCCCCCTGAGCCACTCCGCCAAGTACCGCACCTCTGGGCACCCTCCTGAAGTTCATGCAAAGGGGTATATGATTTGCCACCAAGAATAAACTTCGCTGACGGTCTTAACTCCGGTAACCGGTCCCATGTGGCACGCATCTCATGGCGATAGAGAGGGTCATCCCGTTCAGCATCTATAGGATCGAGATCCGGCGTTTCTTCATAATTTGTGATCAATGTTCCATCAGCTAGTCGCTGTGTTAGAGATCTCCTGCCCATGTAGTGTATCTCCTGTGCCACGGAGGTAGTCAAAGCGACGGGCCTTTCCTTGCTCGAGTTCTCTAATTGCGGGTTTGCCTCTGTGAGCTCAATAAGACCATGCTCAAAGAAACGTTGTAAGGAACGCGGGTGCCAGGTCATATAATTGGGGAATTTCGCGAGCGAGGCCTCTGCTTTTTCGCGCGACGGCCACGAGGCAGGCCGGCCGAGAATGAATTTATGAAACACAGGATGCTCTCTGAAAGGTGTCGGGGGTGTCTTGAGGATGGCCGGGTCGAGGAAAATTAGGCTTGATAGCAAACGAGGGTGCATGAATGCTATGTTTGCTATTTGCGCACCACCCGCGCTGTGTCCGATTCCAATGAGAGGGCGAGGCATCTGATCGCGGAATTGGTTGATCATCTGCATGAGATCCCGGCTATGGTCCATCCATGAGGGATCTTCGCCCAATTTTCCATGGTTGAGACGTTCTCCTTGTGCAATGTTGACCGGATCCGCTATCCAGATGCTGCCGATGTTGAAGCCAAGCGCTGAAGATTGCTCGTAAAGAGCCTCCCAAACAGGCTCGTAAACTTCCTTGGGTGGGCCGATAGCAGCGGCCGCAATGATCGTGACTGCGGGGACATTCGCGGTGTTCACAGGACCTCGTTGTGGGACGTATTGTTTGACGGGAAGATAAAGCTTCTCTTCCTGATTAAGAATTGTTGCTCCGGCGTACTCGCGCACATAGGAGGATAGCACCTTATGTTCAAAGACGTCGAAATGTTTCATGGTCATGTTTGAAGAGGGAAGACTGCGTGACGTGTCTATGTGAAGGAGAGAATTGGAGTTAAAAGAGTTCTCGCCATTGATGAAGTCCAGATCTCCGACTCAAGCTGAGCATGAACCTCGGGTAGGCTCTGGGGTATCTCTATCGGCTACAAGTAGATATGGGCCACAGATTTATGGGTATTGGGGGCCAGGAAATGGGGCTCATAAAATCTTCTAAGATTGGTAGGGCGATCTTTACAATCATTTCTACATTAAGGTGGGCCAGATTGGGGGCGAAGAAAAACCCCTCACTGCAGCCCGTCAATCAGTTTTTGGGCATATACGGGGCTGAGGGTCCACACGAGCTGAAGACTGCATTGCCTAGGAAAATAGGCTTGTAGGTACCACCTTGAAAATGTCTACTGTACAGTACTGGAAGCTTCATTGATGGTGTCGTGATACGGTAATATTCAAATGCTTTCAGTGTGGATCGTCTTGGACATCGTTTCCAAAGGTTCCTGCGGCAAATGGCTCTTCCATGTCATACGTAATGCTTATCTTCACCCCGCGCAAAAGCGCCGATATCTAGGATTGAATCACTTCCTTACAGTGCAGAGTGTTTGGACCAGTTGCCCGTCATGTACATGTATCTACTTTTCAAATACCCCCATCGTCAAGGCGGAAGGAGGATATGAGTTGTAAGTAGACCCACTTATCACAGTGGGACCTTTGTGATTTACTGAGCTTGGGTGAAATCCCGCACGGGAGGCGTGTCGATCATCTCCTCCCCATCCCGTGTGTGCGAACATTTGAAAGATTACAGGGGGATGAGACTGCATATGCCGGAAGCACTACACCAGAGGCCGCCACCTGACCAATTTATGACACGCATGTGCAATGCAAGAAAAGAATTTAGGCGACACTCATTAAATTTCCTCAACGCATTAGCCATCAGTAAGTACTGTCAAACATTTGAAGGGAAGTTCGCTATTGTTCGTAGATAATACGCCATGTAAATCTTCCCGTTCACTAGCATTTCAACCATATGTATGAGCCCCAGGTTCCGGTGACTACTATCTCGCCCTCAAGCTCCACTGCTGCACTTGCATGATTGATTCACGGTGGGGGCCAAGTAGATACACGCTTAGAGCACTGTTGTTATTCTGGGCCTAAAATAGCAGCTCGAGAAGCATTTGTGAAGTTTAAATTCAATTTAAAACTTGCAGAACTCCCGTGGGATACTACAATAGCATATACGGAGTAAAACGCGACGTGTCTTGTGCCTTACTACGAGTGACGAGATCTTACGAAGAACCAGCAAGTCTCTTGCAGCATTCCTCTCCGAATCAAAGACCTGTCAACACTTTTATCTCATCCTGGCTGCCACTGACATGGAGGGAGATAGAAGAGCGGTAATCTACGCCGTCTCAGGCGTGTTCACTGGCCTGGAGCTTTTTGCGGTGATTATGCGCATTGTCGCCCGACGTATGGGCCAGGTGAATTGGAACAATGATAACTGGTTCATCTATTTGGGTGTGTTTTGGACGCTGGCCTTGAATATAGTGATCATAAGTATGCTTCAAAACAATCCCTGAAATTTATTCAAGACTGGTAGTGACTCTTAACCCGACAGTGTATGCCAGGTTCGGAGGCGCTGGGCTTCATGAAGCTTTCGTGGAGCAGACCCAGCCCCAAATGCTCATTTTCTTCGAGAAAGCCATTCCACCTCTTGCGATCTCTTGGGTGCTTGCCTCTACATTCCCAAAACTTGCTGTTCTTCAGCTCTACGTCAAGGTGTTTGCGATCAAGCGAGAAGCACGCATCACCTGCTATGTGACTGGACTTATCCTCATCGGCAATTGTGTGGGAACCATAATAGCCGCGTTATGCGTCTGCATTCCCTTGAACGCTCTTTGGGACCCGTCCATATCGGGACAATGCATCAATATCAATCAGTTCTACCGTTGGGCCCGGCTGGCTAATGTCCTCTCCGACGTGGTTGTTCTTGCATTGCCGATCCCTCACATTCTTAGTCTTCACGCGACAAAGAAGACTAAGCTAGGATTGATGATCACTTTCCTGTTCGGTGGAATGTAAGTGACTACTTTTCCCCTTGTGATAATTATTTGGCCCTCTTTGGATCTGAAAATTGACCAATGTTCGAAGTGGTTTCGTTGCGGCCCTGGTCACCTGGGTCGAATATTTCAAGACAAACGCGGTTTCTGATGCGACTTGGGCCGCTGCCACAATTCTTCCCTGGAGTGTGGTGGAAGTGGACATGTATGTGATAGCCGCTTGTTTCCTATCTTACCAGCCCTTGGTCAGTTGTGTGTGGTCGGGCTTAAAAAATAAATCAACCCGATTCTTCTCTACGGGAACCGCCAGCAGTGAGGGGAATAGCTGGGCGAAGACCGACCCACAGAGCACAGCTCGATCGAATAGCGAAGATGATTGGGTACAGTTGGTCCACAAGAAGGGGCAGGATGGTGGAACCGTGAGCGAGGGCTCGGAGTCAACGATCAGAGTAGAGCATCAACTTACGGTCCAGAGCGATGTACGAAACCAGTGGGACTCCAATATTGTCTAAAAATTGGACTCAAGTGAATACTACCTCAATTTTTAATATTTGTTAAAAGTACTATATTGACATGATAATTTCACGCGTATCGCAGGTGGCAATCACGTATGGCCCCCACCTGGGCATCCGAGGTACTCTGAAATTGCGGCCCCCGGTCTCGCCTTGAGGGCCGATCCTCCCGGTTGTAACAGTGGAAGCGCCCCACGATACCTGATTAAAGGTCAACAAATATCCAGTCGTTCAGCACAGAAAGCCTATATTTTATTCTGTTTCCGACTCTCCCCTCACCACACTCCATTGTATTCAGAGGGTTTCAACTTTGGCTGCCTAACGTGTTCACGATGAGTTCGAACGAGGTATACGAAAAGCATATGCTACGCACCACAGGGGAGGTTTCACGGTTCGTCCACTGCACAAGTCGACATAGAAATTGAAATCTATGGTGTGAATCGATAATAAAGTGCACGAGCTGATACTTCAAATGCGTTTTATCCAGACTGAACGGACAATTTAATCTCATTTCCGAGTACATAGACCTTTCAAGGTTAATTGGGGCTTTGAATACATACTCGTATATTCAAAGCATTTCAATTCCCGAGATCTTCACTGACATTGAATCGTTACAGGAACCTCGGTTACCAAATCCATCCAACTATCGGAGCTCGACTCCCTGAAAATGCTCGAATTGCAGACATCGGAACTGGAACGGCCAACTTTCTTATAAAGGTTGCCCCCTTGTATCCAAAGGGCACCCTGCATGGCTACGATATTTCCAAGTCATTTTTCCCCTCCGAAGTTCCGAGTAACGTTGAACTGTCCATCCTTGATGCACGAGAGCCCATCCCAGAAGAGCTTGAGGGGACATATGACTTGGTTCATGTTCGGATGCTTGCAATGGGTCTTCTAGAGTCGGACTGGCGACCGGTGGTTGCGAATCTGAGTCGCTTGCTCAAGCCAGGCGGTGCTTTACAATGGGAAGAATGCAACTTCCTAGCCTGGTCCGAGGGCGGATTTTTCCCCGAATCAACATTTGAGGCCCTGCATACCATCGAAAAACTACTCATCGGCACTTTCGCGCCTCGCTTCAAGATAGGCTGGAATACTTTGCCCGGTGACATGGAGGCAGCAGGATTGGCCGAAGTTGGAACAGAAGTCGTGGGATCTGATCGGGTCAAGAGCACTTTGGGACCGTACACGGCCAATAGTATGTGTGTCTGTTTCCAGTGGGCACGATCAGGCAAAGACTCGATTCCATTCAATGAGGAGGAATTGAATGAGCTGGAGGCTCAATGCTGGCGAGATATTGGGTCCGGTGGATATGTCCGATTTGATATTCATGTCAATTGGGGGTTCAAGTCACTTTGAATAAGTGCACATGTGTGGTTCTGATACTTTTAGATACATAGACGCACGCCCAGGCACCAATCCTAATGATGGAATTGTCTGGCTACGAATCCTATCCACTTTAAGGACTTTACTCTGGACCCAAGGGGTAGAGCTGCATCCAGAGTTTGTTCGGATTTACATATGGAGGGAATATGTTTCCGTGGGTATAAAGACGAACCCACAGTCAAGTATCTATCCAGCCAATACATGGTGAGATGGTTCCGAATGTGGGCGTAGGGGACATACACTATGAAAGGTATGCATGTCACGGTATCCACATGTGCACGACCGCCTGGGACAGCACCTGCCCAGGTGCTCGAGATTGATGACAGTCCCCAAACTTCCCAACGAATTTTCAAATATGACAGCCTCAATTAATGCCGGGGCCAAAAGTGTGGGTGGCAACCTTGGAACCTACTAATGATTACGTAGATGATACCTAAAATACAATGAGTTGGGCTCAATCTGTAGCCAGTCCCATATTTCCCACTATGTACGTGTGCATGAAATGCGACGAGTTTCAATTTCAATGTATTGGTCCTAGAAAGATAAAGATATTTCATATATGCAAACTGACATATGCACCTCAATGTCTTCTAATTGATACAAATGTTGGGATCAGCAATTAAGTATCCACACCTGTGGGTGCACATGTGTGCACTCATGTGGTCAATTGGTAGTGTCACGTGTACCTAGACACCTGCGCATATGGTGCAGTGAGCTGGATGGTATCATAACCAAAGTGCTGGGTCTGCAATTAATTGCATATTTCAAGCTTGGTGATAAGCTTCGAGCGCGCATAGATCGATTCATCTGAGCACCTGAACAACACATTGGAAAAAGCCCCTAGCAGAAGTTCAAGCGTCTTGCTACATGCTACTAAATATAGAACTTTCAATGTTGGGATCGGCGGGTCAGTGAACCTCACTCCGAGTCAGGTCAACTTGAAGTACTTATCAATATGTACGGTGTCAAGCAGATTGGTGCTTGAAGCACTCTTGTAGCACTTGAGTGGGACTTCAGTCGATCGCTAAGCATTTGAAGGCAGGTACCTCGTTGATCGCTTTGTGTTTCTAAAAAGGAACGCCAACCTTGGCAGCCTAAAGCCTCTCAGCAGGTTTGTGCCAAGATCGGCATGAAGATCGTCTACAACCATGGAATGCTCATGCTAGTACAGGACGGAAAGGATCTACCCGGGTGGGGCTGAAATGAACTCCCGTTATCCCCTTAGCGAATGCCCATCCAAAAAATACAGGCTACCCGGCGTACGTGACTTACAGAAGCTGTTTTGTACATGGATCCATCATTTCGCCCCCATTTTCCTATCAGCAGCACTACTCCAATGTTGATGATCCCAGTGGAGCGCTGGACAGAACTCCAGGGCCTTGGAATGAAGAATTTCGAATTGTGAGCTTGCAAAGACGGCAGGCAAATGGGTCCTGTGGATCTAGCTACGTAGCCGATAGTACTCAAGGGTGTCAATTGTTTCTAAGCATGTCAAATCAAAAGCTCTCAGACAGCGCAGTGCCTGGCCGCGAGGAGATTTGATTTAAACCACTGGGCTTTACTTGTACCGAGCAACACACAGTATTTATTTACAAAGAATAGTTGCCAGCGTGCTTCTGAGAAAATTATCCTTGGAATCCAAGAACAAGTTTGCTTTATTCCTGCTCCAAACTACATACTAAATAACATCTAGCCTTACCTCTGATTGATCCCATCAATCAATCCATCCTGTCTCTGCATTTGAAGTAAGATTTCAAGTGAACGACAGTATGATTTCGGTAAACAGCGAAACGAATGAGCAGAACCAGCGAGATGTGCCAATTGCCATCGTTGGGTTTGCGTCTTTATTTCCAGGCGATGGAGCAGACACTGAATCCTTTTGGCAAATGCTCCTGGAGAAGCAATCCGCCATGACAGAGAGCCCCGAAGACCGGGTTAATATGAAAGGATGGTATTACCCTGAAACGGGACGAAGAGGACGTGTGAGTGGGTGAATGTGTTATTTCTGCTTCAATGAAAGGCTCCTGTAAGTTATATTAACACTGTCTAGATGTATGCCCGGGGGGCAAATTTCCTTCGAGAAGATGTTTCTCTCTTTGATGCTCCATTCTTCTCTCTCTCTGCTGAGGAAGCTTCAGCTATGGACCCCCAACAACGGCATCTTTTGGAAGTCACCTATAGAGCATTGGAAAATGGTGTGTCCTTTTCATTGTTCGTCTTTTGATTTTCAACTCATCGGAGACTCATTATGATACTAGCGGGTATTCCAATTGAACGTGTGTCAGGAACTCAAACGTCAGTCCATGTTGGTTGCTCGGCCTTTGATTATCGGAATATGCGAACCAGAGATTTGGAGACAACTTCAGACTATGACTCGACTGGAGTTTCGGCCAGTATGGCCGCAAATCGAATTAGCTGGTTCTTTGATTGTCGTGGGCCAAGTATTATGATGGACACTGCGTGCTCGAGCAGTCTGGTCGCATTGGACATGGCCGTGCAAAGCTTACAAAGTGGGGAGAATTGTATGGTAGGTGCTCTTGAGAAGTCAGGTCAAGGGTAATATCACATTAAAATTCTAACTAACCTCTGAACCAGGGTATTGTGGCAGGCTCGAATCTAATTTTGTCGCCTGACTCTACTATGCTCGAGGGTCACGCCACTATGCTTTCCCCGGACAGCACAAGCTACAGCTTTGACCATCGGGCCAATGGATTTTCTCGTGGTGAAGGAACGGCAACAGTGATCATTAAGAGATTAAATGACGCGATTCAAGACGGTGACACTATTCGAGCTGTTATTCGGTCCACAGGGTCCAACAATAATGGTCACGCGTCGGTCGGAATTATGCAGCCGAGCGAAGAGTCTCAAGTCGATCTCATCCGCCATACCTATGAAAAAGCCGGTCTTGACATGACCAAAACCAGGTTTTGCGAAGCTCATGGGACTGGTACCGTTGTTGGTGACTCAATCGAGATGGCTGCGCTGGGTCGAGCGTTTCAAGACACACTAGGTCCCGACAGGCCATTGATCGTGTAATTATAGATTCTCTTTGAGAAAAAGAAGCCATGGAGGCCAAGCTGACCATGTTCCAAATAGGGGTGCTGTGAAACCGAATATCGGCCATCTTGAGGGAGCTAGTGGCTTAGCCGGCGTGATCAAAACTGTTTTGGCACTTGAGAAAGGTGCCATTCCGCCCAACACAAATTTCGAGCGATTCAGTGACAAAATTGACGCGTCTAGACTGAACGTGAAGGTTGGTACCATAGTTCTTCCTGACCCCTTCAATGCTGATCTTATTGTTATGATCTAGGTTCCATTGACTAGCTTACCATGGCCCGCCGAAGGTCTCCGACGGGCATCAGTGAACTCGTTTGGTATCGGCGGTTCCAATGCCCACGCCGTTTTGGATGATGCACTGAACTACCTCCGAGACCACGGCATCGTTGGCAATCACAACACTGTGGATGATCCTAACGTTGTCTCCAAGGAATATCATGACGCCGTAAGTTTGGGCACAAAGCCGAGCTCACAGAAGCTGCTCATATTCTCAAATTTGGACCAAGCAGCTCTGAAGAGGAGCTCTGCTCTTTACAAGGAGCACTTTCAGGGGCTTGCATTAGCTGCCGAGAACACTGGATCATATTTGGAAAACCTCGCATTCACACTCAACTCGCGAAGAAGTGTCTTACCATACAGAGGATACTTGGTTGCCAGCTCTCTAACTGATCTTCGCAATGCGGAAACGCTTGTGGAAAACTCGTGCGCCTCACTGCAGACCCCCAAAATATGCTTTGCCTTCACTGGTCAAGGTGCCGTCTGGGCGGGAATGGGAAATGAGCTGCTTGCTTACCCCCTTTTCAAAAGTATCATTACTGACCTCGAGGCCGATTTGAGAGAAATGGGATTCAGCTGGTCACTTCTTGGTTTGTTTTTCTGCCCGTGGCCATCTTTCATGCGTCGATCTAATTCATACCAGACATCATCGCAAATCGTATCTCCAGCTCCGACATTGATAATCCAATTGTTGCACAAACAGCAAACACTGCACTCCAGATTGCTTTGACCGATCTGTATGCAGTGTGCGGCGTCCACCCTGAAACTGTCATCGGACATTCCTCGGGAGAAATTGCGGCTGCCTATGCATGCAGTGCCTTGTCTGCCACCGAAGCGCTTAAGGTCGCTTATTCAAGGGGTCTGTGTATATGGCAAATGCTTCCAAACCAGACACAAACAGGTGGAATGATTGCAGTCGGCCTTGGGGAGCAAGACGCTCGCACCTTCATTGCAAAGGTGGCAAAATTGCACGGAAACGTTGGCCTTGACGTTGCCTGCATTAACAGCTGGTCTAACGTGACGGTATCGGGTGATATCTCCCAAATTAACACTATGAAGACACTACTGCACTCAGAAAAGATTTTCGCTCGGAAACTCAACGTTCCTGTTGCATATCACTCGCTACAGATGGGACCTGCTATCACTCCATACAAGGAATTGCTGAGCGGCCTTGACCAAGGTATCACCACAGATCTGAGCCTCAGTTGTCCCATGGTGTCATCTGTAACTGGAGCTCCTATTCCTCACAAAATACTTCGGTCGTCGAAATACTGGTGTGACAATCTTCTGAGTCCTGTACGATTTGCAGATGCATTCAGTACAACCAGGAAGAGCAATGCCGATTCCGAGCTGCCTGCAAATATCTTCCTTGAAATCGGACCGCATGCTGCACTTAAAAGCTCCATTCGCGACCCAAATACCGAAAATGTCAGCAGTCCTGATCTCTATTACTCACCCTCCGTCGTTCGCAATAAAGACGCTACCCAGACATTCCTCGCCTCCCTTGGTCAACTGTACACGCTTGGTTGCTCTGTTGTGCTTGAGAAGGCGAATCGCTTGGATGGGTCGATTCAAAAGCATCCGAAGGTTCTCACCGATCTTCCACCTTATTCATTCGACCATTCAAAGTCATACTGGCGCGAGAGCCGTATCAGCAAGCAGTTTCGGCTTAGTGACCAAGGACACCACGATCTTCTGGGTAAGCCCATGGCCGATTGGAATGCTGCGGAAGCACAATGGAGAAACTTTATCAAAGTTTCCGAGCTTCCATGGCTGGAAGACCACATTGTTGGTGGTAAATTAATTTACCCTGCAGCCGGAATGATGGCCATGGCCATTGAAGCGGTGAAGCAAATCACTGACCGGACCGAAGGAGTAACTGCCTATTCCATGAAAGACGTCAGGTTCATGCAGGCAATGGTGATACTCGAAGGAACCGGAGGTCTCGAAACTAAACTTCATCTCCGAAGGACTGCGGGAGCCCTGGATACCGCAGGCGAGTGGGCCGAGTTTCGTATCTTCTCGCATGTTGATGACCAATAGAAAGAGCATTGCACCGGTTTCATCCGCCAGGAATACTCGAGCTCTAACGAGGTTGAGGAGGCCGGGCAAGATCTCCAGATATTGCGTCGCCAACATCAAAAGCGAGACACAGAATGTGTTCACTCATGCGAAAAGTCAAAAATGTACAAGTGCTTGATTGAGAACGGGTTTGGCCTTGGTCCCGCCTTTCAAACAGTTGAGGATGCTAAGTACAACATCGAGGGCGACTCAATCGCAAACATCAGCGTTTATCAATGGCCTGAGAGATTAAATCCTCAATCTCATATTATCCACCCTACTACTCTTGATGGAGCTCTGCAAGTAACCATGGCTGCAATGACACAGGGAGGAACCGTGAAAGTCCCGACCGCAATTCCAACGAGCCTCCGCAAGATATGGATTGCGAAAGATGGACTTTCATGCACACACGCCCAGGCCGTGGCAGCTAGTGGCCATATCAAGCCCCACGGCCGAGGATATGAGAGTGACATCACGGCCATGAATACAGATCTGAGTACAATACTCCTTAAGGTGGAGGGCCTTCAATCAACATCTATATCTAGCAGTGAGGATGTTTCATCAGCCTATACAGGCCCAAAAGGCACGTGTCTGAACGTTAAGCTGCTTCCGGCGTTTCAGTTCATGAGCCCGCAGATTGTCGATGATTACTGTACCAAGCAACTCCATGGGGAGCTTGCGGATCCAGGGACCTTCTACCAGGATGTAAATTTCATCTTGTTTAAGTTTTTACAAGATGCACTGAAGGAAGTTGGAGACTCGGTGCCCGATTTCGTCCCAGCGCATTTGGGTAGATATCTTCAGTGGGCTGCTTCGAAACAGAAAATGTTCTCAGACCAAATGGCTCCATTCGATGATCCTGCGTGGCCTCGTTTGCTTCAAGATGAGGCTTATGTGAGCTCAGTATGCCAGAAGGTTGCTTCCTTCAACGTTGAAGGCTCTACATTTGTTCACATTGGAAAGAACCTGCCAAGCATTCTGCACGGCGAGAAGGATGTTCTTCAGTTTCTTTACGAAGACAACCTACTTCATGATTTTTATGATGAATGGAACAAGGCCAATATCGGATTCAAGCAATTTGAAGCCTACCTGGAGTTGCTCGCCCATGAAAACCCGGAGATGAACATTATCGAGATCGGTGCAGGAACGGGAGGCACAACAAGGAGGGTTATGCATGGATTATCGACCGGATGTGGTTTACTGCCTGAAGAAGCTATGTTTGGCTCCTACGAGTACACTGATATCTCGGCTGGCTTCTTCGAAAAGGCACAAGAGACCTTCCACCAGTATCCTCGTATGTCCTTCCGCACCCTGGACGTGGAAAAGAACATTGCCGGCCAGCAATTCGCGACTGGGACATATGACTTGGTCATTGCGGGAAGTGTGTTGCATGCTACACAAGATATTGCTGCGACGATGAGAAATGTCCGCTCTCTTCTGAAGCCTGGTGGCAAGTTGATGATGCTGGAGCTCGTCCACCCAGAAGTCCTTCGAGGAGCATTCTTGGGAGGTCTGATGGAAGGTTGGTGGACTAATGATCCCACCCGACCCTGGAATCCCACCCTGACTGTGCCTGAGTGGCATAAGACCCTTCAATCTACTGGATTCTCTGGTGTTGATATCGAATTCCCTGATCATTTTGAATCGAAGGATCAAGAGAGTTCGATTCTCATAGGCCAAGCTTTGGAGCTTCCATTGTCCGCGATTGGACCGCGACGATTGGTGGAGCAAACCCATGGCTTTTGCTTTATTGGAAACCCGGAATCGGAGTGCCAGCAGGAAGGATTTAGTAGCATGCAGGATTCACTGAAGACAAGCCATCCGGATGCTCCAACAGACTTTTGTACTCTGCGACAACGGGCAGCGAAGCCAATCTTGCCAGGCTCCACCATTGTGTTCCTAGGCGACCTCGACGAGGCGCTATTGGGTGATCTTGACGAATCTTCCTTTAACGATTTTCAAGCGGTCACAGCCAGCTGTGAAAATATTCTCTGGGTCAGTGCTGGTGGAGGTGAATCTGGCGATAGACCAGAATGCTGTATTGTGGACGGATGGGCCAGATCCTTCAGGTCTGAGCATCCAACTCAAAGTCTCATCGTTTTGAAATTTGATTTGCAGCGTGGAACCCTTGACGCCAACCAGAAATCTCAACTCTCTCATGTTCTTGGTTACCTCGTGGACAACTCCGAATACAACAGGGGCTCATATGAACCGGAGATCATCGAGATCAATGGCCTCCTTCACATTCCTCGCGTCCAATCTAACAGCATGCTGAAGGAAAATATATTCGCTCCTTTGGCTAGCCCAAGAACTGAAATGAGGAGACTTGACAGCATTGGAGCTGCTCAGCTAGGCATTGGGCAATGTGGTTTACTCGACACTTTGCGCTGGATGCCCATCTCGAGCTCTGGGATTGGAGATGTACTTTTGCCCGATGAGGTTGAGATCCAGGTTGAGGCTATTGGTCTTAACTTCAAGGACTGCCTGATGGCGTTGGGTCGAGTCCCAGAGACCACTCTTGGGCTAGAGTGTGCTGGCACCGTACGCCGGGCCGGAACTGCTTCCGACTTCCAACCAGGGAACCGAGTTCTAAGCTTTGGCCCTGGTCTGTTCAAGACTGTTGTGCGAGTAACAAAGGACCTGGTCACTCCCATTCCAAAGAGCCTTACCTTTGCTGAAGCTGCGGCAATTCCTGCGCAATTCCTAACGGCGTGGCGTGTCATCGCGTGCATTGGGAAGTTGAAGAAGAGCGAAAGCGTTCTAATTCACGCTGGAGCAGGCGGTACTGGGCAGGCCGCCATTCAAGTTGCGCAGTACATCGGTTCTGAGGTGTATGCCACCGTCGGCTCTCGGGAAAAGAAGGAGATCTTGATGCGTGAATATAACATCCCAGCTGATCACATTTTCTACAGCCGCAACACAAGCTTTGCGGAAGGGATCATGCGCAGCACCAATGGGCGAGGAGTTGACGTGATTATGAACAGCTTGGCTGGTCATATGTTACACGCATCGTGGGAATGCATCGCTGCCGAAGGCCGCTTTGTTGAAATAGGTCGGAAGGACATTCTATCGAACGCGAATTTACCAATGGCCCCGTTCGCAAGGAATGCAACATTCACGGCTTTCGAGGGGTCTTCACTGAATACTGCAATTTTCCAGGAAGACTCGAAGATTATTCTGGATCTCTTCCGCAGGCGCGTATTCCACGTTCCTCGACCTCTGCATGTGCTGAAGGTCGACGAAGTGGAGGAGGCGTTCCGATCCCTGCAGAAAGGCTCTGCCGCCGGTAAATTTGTCTTGACAATGGATCCAGACTCGGTTGTTCCGTGTCTATTCCAAGTGGAGAAGCGTACTCGTTGCAGTCCCGACGCCACTTATGTGGTATCCGGTGGTCTTGGTGGCCTTGGGCGACGCGTTGCCCGTTGGCTTGTTTCTTGCGGTGCCTGCAATTTAGTCCTTATCGGAAGATCAGGCCCGAAATCACCAGAGGCATTTGAACTCATCTCAGAACTTGAACAAAAGAAGGTTCGAGTAAAAGCACTCCCCTGTGACATCGTTGATCAGGATGCAGTTCAGCAGCTTGTCGATGATATCGATAGAACAATGCCCCCAGTCCGCGGCTGCATTCAGGCTGCTATGGTTCTCCGCGACCGAATGTGGCAGGATATGACTGCTGAGGATTGGCACTCTGCTGTGAACTGCAAGACTGTGGGATCCTGGAATCTCGCTCAATCTCTTCCATCGGACCTTGACTTCTTCGTCATGCTTTCCTCTTGCAGTGCGCTGATTGGACCCCCTGGACAAGCCAATTACAGTGCCGGAAATTCCTATATGGACGGATTGGCCCGACACTTGGTTCTTCGTGGCCGGAAGGCCATCTCGCTAGACCTTGGAGTTATGCGAGACGATGGATTCCTTGCTGAAGACCCGGAGTTCATGAAGCAAGTTCTCACCTATGGTGCACTAGAAACTGTGCGCAGAGAAGACTTTTTCGCTATTTTGGATTACTACTGCGACCCCGATCTTCCACCAATGAGTTCGCAAACTGCTCAGGTGGCAATCGGTTTGCCGCACACAAACTCGAACGGGAAGCTGGCCCACCTGGTGCGAGATCCTCCAATCTTCCGTCAATTGCGTGTACTCCCAAACTCTTCTTCCGTTGGAGAGAATGGCACTGGTGGCTCGGCTGGTGCTAAGTTGGACTATCGAAAGCTTTTGAGCGAAGCGCCGTCCCCCGAAGATGCAAGAGAAGTTGTGTTCCAGGCGCTGGTTGAAAAGCTGAAGAAGATTTGTAATCTAAACGAGGACAATCTCGACTCAAATATGCATGTTCCGCTCACCAAGTTGGGAGTGGATTCCTTGGTTGCTGTGGAGTTGGGCAATTGGCTAAAGCGGTTGTTTGAGGCAGATGTTGCTGTTTTTGAATTGATGGGCGAGGAAACTCTATCGACTTTGAGTCTGATGTTGACCAAAAGAAGTCACTTATGTCAGAGTAGTTAGATTGCCACAAGAAGTCGAGTACAGTGGTATCGAGTGGCCGCCTTGTGACTATGCCAAAACTTCAAATATCCGAATGAGTTCTTTTTAGGCTCGGAAGACAACATTTTGAATACATAGATTTAATTGATGAAAGCTTCAGAGAATTTTTCAAAACACAGCCCAGATGAATCTTACTGGCTCAAAATACCCTTTTCTTCGAACATTGGCACGGTCGGAGATATTCCAGGGAAGCATAGATTGTCGAAGGCTCGGATAGATAACCGTGCGTGTGTTGTAGAACAATTCTCCTTTGAACAGAAAACAGGTCATTTGTTATCACTAGCTGACAATCCGGATACCAATTCTAGAATGCCTGTGGCAGTTAACATTTGACTAGTCATATCATGTCGGCTTTACCAAGAAGCACCTATATTCACATTGTTCTAGACCAGTGAAGGAGACGAGATTCTGCGGCTAGTTACCGCTCGCGACTATAAGATTCAGTCGGTTCATGGACTCATCATAAGTGCATGGGCTTCCAAAATTTTAGTTAGAGGCCATAATAATACTGCCCAGATTTAAGTGCTAAGGATGGGATCTCGGGAGAAAATTAGACAAAAAAATCCGAAAATAGTATATTTAAAAGAAAGTCACCGGTCGAGTATCTACATCCAATCATGCAAGAAAAGCAAGCGACAGCGAGCGCTTGGCTTTATTCCACGCCGAATCCTCTTGCGGTTTCGGGTTCGCGATGCGATGCCACTCCCCATTGAACGCGTTAATTAGCCAGCTAGAAAGACCTGGGCAATGCAACTTGATTCGTAGTAACATATGTCTTGACCGTACATCCTATCCCTGACGCCGTCGTGGGACCTACCTACTCTCCGCTATCTAGTAAAGTGGGGAACTGTCTGCGAACCAGCTTGCCACTGCGAACCAATCCACTCTTGAGATCTAGTTTGGCCACGGGAGGTAGTGGGAGACAAGAAAGGAGAACCTAGAGGTGGCTTTAAGAAGGAAAGATGGTCTGAATTGCTTATCTCTGCGCGTGAGCGCTTATAAGTTATACATCACATCTGCTTAGTCACCATACACCGCTCTCCCCCACTACACTAGGTACCTTCACCATTACATAGGAGATGCGGAAGTAGAGTGATATCAAGCCTCGATCGCCACTTAAACATATGAATCCTGACTGTTGTATGTTTTTAAATTTTTCCTTTTAGCTCTTGATACGTGCTGGAGAGAGTACCTGTCGCCCTATCTTCAGTCCTTCACCCACCCGTTCACCTGAAGCCCCTGAACGAGTGACTTGGCCGCTTGGCTAAACCTTCCGTACTTTGTTGCCCTG
Source organism: Penicillium tannophilum (assembly GCA_028829675.1). Classification (NCBI taxonomy): domain Eukaryota; kingdom Fungi; phylum Ascomycota; class Eurotiomycetes; order Eurotiales; family Aspergillaceae; genus Penicillium; species Penicillium tannophilum. Next base: position 2,127,448 of record JAQKAK010000003.1, on the reverse strand, counting down.
CTGCGGGTCTCGAAATGAATATTCAAATGTGTGTCCTGCGTAACACGGTTTATGTGATGGATTAATATCATGAAATCTGAATTTCTGCAGGTAAAGTGTACTGAAGACCGATAGACGAAATATGACCGTCCTACTATAAACACTGGAATCTCAGGCGGTCGACATCCTGACTCCATTAGCCGATCGCGTAATCGGGGACAGTCAAGATTTCAGCAACTCTGATCACTATGAAGACAGGGAATAATGCAGCTGAAGGTTTTGTAAATATTGTTTCCGCTCAGATTCGCACTCAAAGCCGTGAAGAGGTTTCATGTCCTTCTGTAACGGTAAATTGTTTTTGAAGTATAACATCTGAGCTGCCAGGTTGGAAGGATTTCGTGGCAGAGCAATCGGCCTTTTTCTCAGCCTATGCAGGATGAAGATAACCATGATAATTTGGTTCCTGACAAAGCAAGCCCAATATAAGTCACGAGAAACATGTCCTTGTCGTTATATCCTTGCCCCTGATTCATGGACATGACAATTGCCAGGCAAAGGAGAGAGGCCTCGAGTAAAACTGAGACAAATGTAATTGCAGCCAGCATGAATTTTGAATCCAGAAAAGCGTATATAGTCACAATACCGATTGGCATCGAGGCGTAATCCCGGCCAAGGCTTGGCCATGCGGGCTGAGGAGCTTGAACAAGATCGCGAAACGGGGTGATCGTGACTGCCTCGTGGTCCACCACCTTCCATGCACTTTTGCCGACCGCAGATAAGACCAGTATTGCCACTGTCCAACCGCTGTCCCCTTGGGTAGATAAGATCCTTTCCTCGGCGCTTCTAGGATCTTTCGCCTTCAACTTGCCCATTCCGAATAAAAGACCAATCAAGAAAACGTATGTAAACAAGGAGAGGATTGTTACCCATCTCATGGCTTCCTCGCGGCTATAAGAAAGCCACTCCGGACGACGCGTCCCGCATCTATGTCGCTGGGGCTCGATGCTCGGTTCAATCCATGAGAATCCGTAAGTGAGTTCATTGTGAGAAATATTCCATCCAAGGCGGACATGACAATCTTTGGGTCGGCGCATAGAGGAAGTAGTCCTATCAGAAGAAGCTGAAGACTCAATATTTAATCTGTTGAGAAACATGACGTTTGCTGAGGCGAGACTTGTCAAAGCTCCGATCCCCCTGTGAGGACTGACCATCCCAGTCTGGCGCCTCCGGAGAAGAACGGCAAGAATAACAGCAAGTATAGCGACCAGTAGGAGCACAGCTTCTTGTGACCTAGTGATCGCGGGCTGTAGGTAGATCACGTTCTCAATTGAACCGTCCGTGTAAACAGAGTTGGGTCGATCCACGACATGAAGCCCTTGGAAACCTTCATCATTCGCTGGATCCGTCCAAAGTATTGCTGTGAGGTTCCCCCAATCATATCCGCTAGGCTCGAGAGTAATCGGACTTCAGTAATCCTCGGGCGGTTGCGTTCCAAAATAATCATCCGTAGTCATATATCCCACTTGCATCAGCTGCGTCTGAACCTGAAACATCTGAGCCTGCAAGACAGGAGTGACGGTGCCGACAAACGTATAAATCGAAGACGACAAAACCACTGCCCACTGACGCCACCTCATAGCTTGAAAAGGTGACAAGAAAGATGGCAAAGAAATGTACTCGCTGAAAATTGTGGATCGCGCCAGAACACCCCCAGCACGAGATGTTTGGTAGAATGGCTCTATACGTTTGATCTCGCTGTCGATTGTCTGCCAGCAGACACCGTACAAAATTGCGAGGATGCTTGGGAAGTAGAGGCAGAGAAAGTATGGGCCGGTTGCCATGTCGCTCGGGCGAATAAAGCCCAAAACTCCTTGAATTGATGTGGACGCGTTCAGGACTGACAGATGTTTTGGCACGCGGCAGGCGTCAGTGTGAATCTGGGAAACGCACCACGAATCCCATCTGGATATAAGCTGCGTTGACGAGTATGATTTGTTTCCCTTTTGTACGAGTATTTCAAGTACAGCTGCCACGGCCGCTGCGATGGCCGCCAACATCAACAGCAAAAGGGGTTGGATTTGCCATGGTCTCCAGTTAGTAGGCGGAAGTTCATTCGGCATAGTGGTGCGCTGGTGTTGCTCGTGCCTTCGCGATCAAACACGATGGCAGGCAGAGCAATCAGAGATGGGGGGTATATCGGAACGCTTTGTCCGCGACAACTTTCTGTTTAAATCTACGAGGCAGAATGCAGGATCTGCCTTTCGAGCTAAATCATTTCAAGGCACACAGAGCCGCCTTTTGCTTGGCAAGGTTTGCTGGGCTTCCTTCATGGTGGCGATGCATGCATGGGCACTACCGTAGCACAGTCAACCACACCTTATAGAATTCGTTGTTATTTGAGGCTCAGTGGCCGCTTCGAAGTATCTCCATGGTAGACCTCGCCCCAACCCGCGGGGCACCCAGACGACCCGGACTATAGACCTTCGTGGCCATGAAAGAGTGTATCCGTGCCCTTCGCTACGCTACGACTCACCCATTTGCTCCCGCTCATCGAAGGGCGCGGATAGGTAGTGATACCCTTTGTCGTTTGTCAGAACTAATATACCAATACCATCTCGATAAGGTCCGATTTTCCATTGCCCGATATCTTCGAACTGGTTGTTACAGGCCGAACGAATCTATCAACTGTCAGCGCACGATTTCGAGGGGATAACTTGGCCCCATCCATCAGATGGCTGTGGGCAAATGCCAAGATACGGAGTGGTCAAGGACTCAGTACTCCGTATGCCTCAATCCTATTGTACTAATATAGTTCTGCTAAGGCGATCTGTGCGGCCCCATGACGGAGGGTCGGTGCACTCACCCTCCTCACAGGCACCCTACTACTGACCGCGTTTCTCAAGCCACACACCGGCAAGTCAGTATGTATGTTTTTCTAATTTGAATTTTTGGTGATTATAGATACTAACTAAAGTTGTAGTCTTCTATTACACACTAGGTACTATGGACTATTTTAGCTTAAATCGTTTGAACTAAAGGGGGTCGGCGGGAGCAGCCTACACAGCTCTCGAGCCTCCTAGGTTGTCTAGCTGTCAAGGGTAAAGATCCGCTAGCGATGCAACGGAGGGTGAATATTCCTGAGAGCCTCGTATTCAGCCCACCCATGCGTTTCCCATTCGCTGGTACACCCAATATACCGGCCCCAAGTGGGCGCACGACAATAAATGTAACTCATGACAGGGGCTAACATGCTTAGTTCGAGTCCAAGGAGAGCAATGCCTACTTGGCATGGGGCTTAGCTGTCGTACTTGAATCTAGGAAGAGCCTTATATGAGGAAGTTTTCTTCTATAGCTAGTTAATGCAGGGCAGGGAATTTCACCTAAGAACACCTGCTTTAACAGGATTATTCTCGTTTACATTACATCCATTGTTTTAAGTGCGATATCTCGCTTGCAGGTTCGCTTTCAGTATATCTCCCTCTGGATATCCGACTGCACGCCATTGACATTCGCTCACAAGTGTTGAGTCTCTATCGACACTTACACCCTCCATTTATCCACTATGCACACTGAAAGATTCCTTTCACTCTTCGGGATCGTGTCATTCACCTTCGCGTCTGGTTTCTCCCCGCTCCTCCCGCGCCAAGCAGGCTATACACTTGAGCCTTGCTCAGCATCCGGACCGTTGAAGGAGTGTGGCAATATTTGTATCGATATAAATGATATATGCTGTCCTGATGGCTCAGGAGGCTGTCCGCCCACGACTTACTGCGAACTCCTGGGCAACGGGAAATATGGTTGCTGTACGATAGGGGATAAATGCGTTGGGGATGGCGGTGTTATGACTTTCCCATACTTTGGGTCGGAGACAGAAACCTTTAATTGGTTCCAAACAGAGCTCCCAACAGCTACTGTAGGGACATTCAGCGGGCACAGCGTCCCCCCAGCCATGACCACCACTGATCTAAGTCCCAGCCCTTGCTCACAGCAACTAGGCATGAAGGCTTGTGGTGGCGCTTTTACATGTATCTCTGAAAGCGATACGTGCTGTCCTGATGGCTCCGGAAGTTGTTCTTCCGGCGAATACTGTATGCTTGATGATTCCGGGAAATATGCTTGCTGTCCGAATGGGCAGCGGTGCAGTGGATCTAGTGGCTTCTCCTCAGGTCTAGGTTCTAATTCGTTAGCCACGTCATCTACTACGTCCATATCAGCATCGGCCTCTTCTCTTGCCACTAGTCCTGCTGCGGCTAATGCTGCTTCAGGCCCGCTAGCAATCAGTGAGATGATACTCTACGGTTCTTTCTTAGTCGGACTGCTTCCTAGATCCCTAGGCTAATAGTGGGGAATATTCTATGTTAACGCGAGCGGATTTGTACGGAGGGCAGAAGTGACGGCTTTCCGTAATGAACAAGCTGCAGTCGAAGCGGGGAGGAGGTTAAACCGCAGAATTTAAATGATAAAGGAAGCATAGGTGACAGTGTATTCTTACCAGAAGAACATTTGGATTGGACGCCTCTTTGTGAATGATATTATCTTCCTTGTTAGGGCTCATGAAGCATAAAACATGAGGCATGGTTTTTGTTTTTACCACGAATTTCTTAATTCGTGGTAGAAAGTGTACCTGTCGCCCTATCTTCAGTCCTTTACCTGACTACCCCGAAGCCCCTATATCCTTCACCTGCACACGCTGAGGCGCTAATGTGTCCTTTCCCCTACCTGTGCTGACTTTTTCCCATGTATATGTGTTAGTTAGGCTTCGGCAAATGGGGCCCCATATCAAAATTCCAGAACCTAGCCCCGTGTTTCTCTTCTGTTCTGGAAGTCAACGAGACAATGAGACTTTGGGTCGAAGAGGGCGATCAATCTGGTAATCTTGGGAAGGCACAGAGAGATAGTAAGCAGATGATGATGGCTACCAACACATCGGATGACGTCAGCCCATAATCAATATTACTGCCTTTAATGACTCACCCACGGCTGAAGCCTAGAGATAACCAACGTGCAAATTCAAATATTAGTCAGTGATAGTTACGTTGCACAGCTATCTTAACTACCCGTCTCCGAGCCTCGTTAGGAATGGTAATCACTCAAAGTCCTAAAGAGATAACAGAGAATCAGTAGTTATTGACCCAATAAGTCAGCCCCCAAGAAGATGTAATTATCTCCTAAGTTGATTCAATCCACTGACTATTTCTCAAGATATAAACTGTCGACAGACTGCTTCCTAAGCCATGAAAGTCACCTTGACACTCAAGCGAGTCCCCTCTCCTGAAGACATTTATTACATCGAAAGCTCCCTCAGAGAGATCCATCCCGACATCACAGAGACATCACGCGAAAGCCTCAGCATTAGCTATACCGCTCCTACAACTGACATTGACGCTTTTGGTGATCTTTTCAGATCTTGGCTTGGTTCACCGGAATCAATCATGGAGGGCTACTACATGATGGAGGACCTTTGATCCATTCCCTCCTCGCTTCCAGCGCGCTCTTCGGAATCACCCAAGCGTTCCCATTGTCAGAGCAGTCAAACACTACTAGCGCCAACTTGATCTCTGACTCCACCTTGCTGCAGACTACACGGTCATTTAACTGCTATGCCGCCTCCAAAGCATGCAGGGGAATAGGTAACACGTCAGGTGGAAGTTCCTCCAAGCGTACCTGCGCATCGATTGCCGCGGCCGGTTGTACTCCGGTACACATTCAACGGAGGGGGAGAGATCAAAATCTGTCTCTATGAGGAAACAGACTGCGGTGGTACTTTGCTCACAAGTGTTAATGGAGGAAGCGTCATCTGCCTTGATGTGGATAGCCCTAAGAGCTATAAGGTTGTGAAACGCGATACCGATTGCTAGAGATTTGGTTCCTAGACTGGTGAATTACATTCCATCCCTGCAACACCATTTCCAAATGCGAATGTTTAAAAGTGGAATGATTTATAGCAATGACATTATCTTCACTTGCCAAGCCGTGAAGTGTACCTGTAGATTGGTTGGCACACTACCAGAAATTTTAACTTGTGGAAGACATCGGCGATGTGTTCGTAGATTTAAAAGAAGAGGTATCTAGGAAATGGATTTGTAATTCGTTCCATAGGAATTTGAATGATCGGACTAGACCTTAACATAGCCCGCCTATAGGCCTAACTAATCTACTACTTACTATCATTCTTCACCCGCCTATTAGTTCACCGTGCGTGCTCCCGTTACCCAACCTACCGGGCCCAACCTATTTGCCAAAGCCTAGTAATACTACTCTCTAGAATTAATTATTATTATATTTCCTGAAGTTAATAATATAGCTTATATAAGCTAGTATAGGATTAGTTATGCTTTATATATTTTTTACTCAATTAATACTGTAGTGTCTACTTAGAGAGGGAAGAAGAAAAGCGAAAATTTTACGGGGATCCTAGTCTAAATAACCCAAACATACCTTTGATGCACTGGGTAATCTTCAGGTGAAGAATATTCAGGTAGGTGAATATCTGCCCGGACTGCCCTAAGGAGGGCTGAATAGAGCAGCGAGCCGCCCAAGCCCGATCCGTGGGCGCTAGGTGACCACAACCTTAGACATGCTGTTGTATTTTTTTTTTCTATTCGCCTCTTTCTAATTGCTTCTTCAGGGAAAACTGCCACTGCCGCCGAACTCTTCAGTCCATTCAGGTTGAAGGACCTGAAGGACCTGAGTGCCCCGAACACCACTCCTATTTCGCACCTGAATATTCTGCACGGCTCTGAAGCGCTGACGTGGCCTTCCCCTCCCATGCTGACTTTTTCTATATAGGTTCGTTGTCACGATTAAGATTGTTTGGTATGTATGGCTTTCCCTGCCTTTTCCCAAGGGCGCAGTACGTAGTATTCGTACCCTGCATTAGCTTCAAATGACTCTTCATTGAAACCCTTCGGTGCTTAGACAATTTCTCATAGGTATGTGCCCAAAGCTAATATATATAAAAAGATCATCATCTGCGTTCATTATACAGAATTTGAACTCAGAACGAAGGAAGATTTAGCTTTGGGTTGTTCCAAGGTTGGAGCAGCTCTAGGCTTACATGCCACACATGCACGATTACGGCTGAGTGCTTCCCCAATATCATCGATGAGAATGAAGTCTGGGAGATACAGCCTCCAATTTTGAGATGGCTACTGTTCAGGTTTCATTGATTGATTTGTCGGGAAGGTTCGTATCCATAGATACTTTCAACACGTGAATCGCTTAATCCAACTCTTCCAAATTATTACTGTTCACTAGGCATCCTTACTTTTCTCTTCTAAGTGCCAATTGCAAGGCGGATGGAATAGCCATCTCTGACTGCTTTTCGGAGAGCCCTTTCAGCAACAAGATCAACTGCATTGGCATAAGCGTTTGCCTGCATCAATCTATTCACGACTTCAAGATGGCCCCCTGTAATTGCTGCTCGGAGGGCTGTTCGGCCATTCCTATCAGCTACGTTGACATTGGCCTTCGCCTCTATCAATACGTTTATAACTTCAGGATGGCCCCCTCTAGCTGCTTCGTGCAGAGCCGTTCGACCATCATATCCTGCCGGAGCTGCATTGACATCGGCTTTTGCCTGTATCAAAGTTTTCACAATCTCAAGATGACCTCGTCCGGCTGCTGCTTGGAGGGCTGTCCGGCCATCCCTATCAGCTGCATTGACATTGGCTTTCGCCTCTATCAATATTTTCATAACTTCAAGATGGCCACCTTCAGCTGCTGCTTGGAGAGCCGTTCGACCATCATTTTCTGCTGGAGCTGCGTTGACTTCGGCTTTTGCCTGTATCAATGTTTTCACAATCTCAAGATGACCTCGCCCAGCTGCTGCTTGGAGAGCTGTGCGACCCCACTGGAAATTTGTAGATGATGATGGAATGTTTGGATCACTGCCTTCTTTGATCAGATAGTCAATGCATTTTTTACAGCCTGCCCACGCGGCACCAATCAAAACACAATGTAAAAAATCAAATTGTCTGGTCCAATCACACCAGTCACTCGGTGACATTTCTTCAACCAAGCCACAACCATGTTCAAGTCGGTGAATAACTTCTTTCAAGATATCGAAGTCCAAATCGACATGCCCAGTGCGAGGTTGAGACTTGCCGTAGTACCAGAGCAGGTTGCGATGCTTGTTTCTTAATAACCACCCTGTTCTTCTTTGTGCAGATTGATCATCAACTTCCAGACCCTCATCCCATGGCCTCTTTGCCGGAAGTGCGCGCCCTTCCACACATTGGCAGAACAATCGCCAAATCTTGCCATCGGTCGGAACATTCGATTCCCGCAGATGTTCAATCCAATATGTCTGCGCATAGAGTAGAAATGGATAGACCCTTTGGGGTCCATGCTCCGACCTTGATGTGTTCGTGGTTTCCGTTATCTCTTTGGCATATCTTTCTACCTCCGCGGAGCGGAAATGTCTGAGGTCTCGACTACGAGACAGGATTTGCAAGGCTACCCGTCTCCCAACACTAGGAAGAGGCAGGAGACCAATATGTACAGGTTGAATAGGAGTACTAGAGCCCTCTCGTACTTTCGCTAACTGGCGTTTAAAGTCATTGAAGTCAAGGTATGTAAGGCAAAGGACGCCAAGATGCTGATCAACGTCTGCCATATCAAATATGCCAAAACAAGAGCCTTTGGTTGCCAAAAGATGCTCTCCCACGCTATGGTGAACATAATGCACTGTGCTATCTTCCTCATCAATGAAAACCAGCCCGCAGCAGTCGCTGATAAGTTGAACCATATCATTGGGACAATTTCCAGGGCTATGAAAATCCTGCTCGGGTTTAATGCCAAGAAAATCTTCGTATTCAAGAAGCGTCAATGCTCGTTTCATGAAATGACAGAAGCCTAGTAGGTCTTTTGCTTGCTCGCTGTTCTGTTTGCTCATTATACGACGAAGTTTTTGATCGTAAAGCTCAGCAAGACCCCGGGGCAGTTGAGTTAAGGCTTTCAATATATTTCTGTCGCTCCCTTGTCCGCAGAGCTCTTCCATAAAGAGTCGAGTCCAGAGAATCCTGATTATTAACGACAGTCAGTGATCCTTTCATTGAATATAATGGTGCGAGAAGATAGCTTGGGGATCTATAGTAAAATATTAAGGAATTTCAAGACTCGGTCTATTTGCGCACTTACATTCCATCTGATCCATCCCGTAAAGCTTGAGATATAGTAGCGATGAGCGTCCCATCTCTCAGCTTCAGCTTCCCTTCTTCTAATAGGCGACTCAGTAATACGTCGATGTACACGTCTATGTCTGGCTTGACCCTTTTTTCGGTCACTGTGACTCTGTATTGTGGTCTCGCCGCGCTAAAAAGCTGCGCTTCGATATCGGGCCGGCTGGAAATGAATATTTTCACATTAATCTTGTCGCATAGGCGAAGGCGCGTTAGGCTCAGGATAACTTCTTGACAGTCTTCTTCATTACACTCGTCTAGCCCATCTATAATGAGAAAGAAGGCCTTGCCGGCTCCTAAGCAAGAGAGTAATAGCTCAGTCACCTCCATCGTGTCGAGGTTTTGAGTTATGTCATGTAGGGTTTGGAGATCATCGAACTGATAAGTCGCGATTTGACTGTCCATTAATTGACAAGCCAAACTACCCATTATGTTTCTTGCTGACAATGTAGCTTTGTTGTCGGCGCAACAGAAGTGGTGAGATATGATTTCATTGGCTTTGCGTGATGCGTGTAGTCGAGACACCACATTTGACGAGAGTACTGTCTTGCCAACTCCGATTTTACCCGAGCACCAAAAAAATGCATTTCTGGTGCCGCTTTTCCATTGACCAAAGGTGTCATCTTGACACAGCCACTCTGCTGTGCCAGGCACTCGTTGCCGAATGGCCTGTTTCCACGGCTTCAGATGATCGATTGTAGAGAGATTCTTCCGAATTCGAGACCGCAATCGTGCAGAATCTCTTGCTAATTTGTCAATGCGCCACTCGTTTGCTTGATCTTCCTGCCTCTCGCTCGCTTTGTAGAAGTCGAGACGAAATCTCGCATTTCTTTTGCTATCGTACTCCTGCAATTTGATTGCGTTCTGGTTGGCTTTTTGAGATGCAAATTCTATCTCGCGCCCAACGTCTTTCTCCGACTTTTCCAAAAGTTCAAGAAAAGGCTTGAATTCGCGCTCGAAAGGAATGAACAGTGATGAGATCATTTGCGTGACTGCCTGTCTTCGGGAGACCTCGACAATTTTGGTGCACATGCGAATAATAATCGCATAAAATATGCACAGCTCATTTTGAAGCTCAATGCATCCGGGATAAAGCTCACTAAACTTGTCATAACTGGGACAAAGCTTTCCGATCGACATAACCAGTTCAGTGACCTTTTCGAAGTAAGATGCCACGTTGTTCGCTGTTAAAATGGCGAACTTCACACTTCCCCATACAAGAGCAGCGATCGCGGGATTGGAGCTGGCAAAGGTTTCGACGATGCCAGAAAATTGCTGCGTCCTATCCAAGAATGTGCATAGTCGAGATCCCATACATCTCATAGTCGTCTTGGGTTTGTTTTCATCGACTATTCTCACAAATTCAATAATGCTTGATGCGCCCGGGGTTGTCACATTGGCTTGGTACTGTCGCTTTTCCTCATCTGTCAGGATTTGTTTAAAATCCGCCAGAGCCTGCATGAGAGACAACGTAGGGTCTCCACTAGGGGCTTGTCTCAATTTTGAAGTAACCAGAGCCATGAGAGACCGTAACGTCAAGCAAGATGGGTTTAAACGTAGTGGGAACAGGACTTTAAAAGCTCAAGGCGAAGTGTTTGGGCAGCTAGAAAAATTCAAAAGAAGAAAGGAGAAAACACCAACGTGACCATCTAGGCCTAATTGGTCAAGTGCAGGCATGATATTGGGGGCCAATGTGTAGATGCCTCGCGGCCAGTCCGCCCAGCGCCTTTTGTGGTGAAAAAATCAAACTTACTAAGAGACTCTCGAAGTCTCCAGTTCTTGAGACGGCTAGTAATACCAGGCTCAAACATGACATACAGACGATGATCATTTATCTATAGAATAGCGATGAGGTATCGAGAGATATATGTCGCTGTACTCCAGGTTTGAGAGGTCACATCGGGGGGAAGAGGGCGTATGATCCCACATCATTTCTATGATGGGCTCGTGATAGTGTGCTCCAGATGTGGTGGTTACGGAGCAGAATGTGTAGTCGCGCTGTGGTGCGCTGCGCTCGGTGGCGAAGACAGAGATGTGTAGGAAGTATGTGGACCTCCACCTCTAACGTTGTGGTGGCTACTACTGACTTATTTTGTTTTCTTCTTCTCTTTTCTTTTATCCTTAATCCTTATGACCACGATATGATAAATTTCTTGACCCGGGACTAGTAAACAGTACTGCTCAATTGATACTGGACAATGCCCGTCATTTTCGTTGATATTTGCTAAGATATATTTCGAGAGATGAATGGCTGTATACGAAAGAGAGAAAAAGGAGAGTTATTATGGAGTTTCGACTCATATGCTATTCGAGCCAAGAAGTGTACCCGCAGATCCGATGTCCAAGCGTGAAAGTTCCGTGGGGTAACGTTCGATCCCGGGTTGGGGGTACAACCCGTTATCCTTTCCACGAGAGCACCCAGACCTAGCCCAATACCATGATTTCTGAATAGACTTCACCCAGATAGGTAACCGAAGCTTGCGTGTGTCGTAGAACAATTCACCTTTGAACAGCAGATTGTTTCAATCAGGATACCAATACCGAAATGTCTGTGGCAATTAGCGACATTTGACTAGCCAGATTCTTTCAGCTTTATCAAGAAGCACCTATATCCATGGTCTTCTAGAGCAGATCCCGAGTATATACACATTGAACATAGAGAAGAAGGCGAGATTCTGCGGCTAGCTACCGCTCGCAAATGTAAGATTCAACTAGTGCGTGAACTTATCATAAGTGCATGGGTTTACAAGAGATTTATTTAGAGGCCTGATAATACTGCCCCGATTTAGGTGCTAAGGATGGGACCTCGGGAGTAAAGTAGACAAAAAATCCCGAAATAGTATATTTATGAATAGAAGAAAGTCACCGGTTGAGTATTTACATACATTCATGCAAGAAAAGCAAGCGACAGCGAGCGCTTGGCTTTATTCCACGCCGAATCCTCTTGCGGTTTCGGGTTCGCGATGCGATGCCATTCCCCGTTGAACGCATTAATCAGCCAGCTAGAAAGACCTGTCAAAGCGCATTAGTTATGTGAATATTCCAAAGGGGATTAGAGGTAGACTCACGTTCATAGACCATGGTATGTCCATTGTGGAAGATAATGCTGTGGTCTGAATCGGGGAAAAGTTGCATATCAAAATTGTCAACGCTCGCCAAGTCCAGCTTGTCGAGGAGGTTGAGGGTATTCTGAAGATGGACGTTGTCGTCTGAGTTGCCATGCATGACCAAGAATCGGACATTTTCACCTAGGGACTTGACGTCCGTGATTGTTGCGTTCTCGTAGCCTGACGGGTTATGTTGAGGTGTGTGCATGTAACGCTCAGTGTAGATCGAATCTGTAAAAATTACTTTTAGTTCATATTCTCAAAGGCTTGCGAGGAGCAACTCTTACCATAAAACCTCCAGTCGGTCACAGGTGCCACGGCCATGCCGTACTGGAAAGTTTGACCTGCATCAAGCTCAAGAACCTTGAGGGTCATGAAGCCGCCAAAACTCCAGCCCCAGATTGCCATGCGCGTTTCATCTACGTAGTCCTTAGCTGCGTAAATCTTAGCAGCCTCGATCTGGTCGTGAGCTTCATAATGGCCAAGGTTGCCGCGGACGATACATCGCGATTTGCGGCCAGTGTATCCTGTTCCTCGGCCATCCACAGTGACAACAATGTAACCCAAGCTAGACGCGATGTAGGATTGGAAATCCACAGTGAACTTGCGATCCACGGTTTGAGAACCGGGGCCAGCATACATGTAGAAAAGCACAGGGTACTTCTTGGCCGGATTGAAGTGCGGGGGCCGGCGTTCGACGACTTGGAGGGTATAACCATCGATGGTCACGTTAGTATAAACTTCTGCGGGGAGAGCGTAGTCTTCAACCATCTGGGTAAGCCGGGTGTTCTGCTCAATCACAACTTCATATTCGAGTTTCTCCCCCAGGGTGTTGATAATGGCCTGCCACGGGACTGCTGGTCCCTTGGAGCTAAGGAGCGCGTATCCAGAGCCCTCCGAGAATGAGATCTCAAAATATCCGGCTTTGGATGTATCGGTCAGCGGACGAAGATCAGATCCATCCAGCTTCACGTAGTACACATGCCGCTGGGTTGGTGCCTCCTTTGTCGCGACAAAGAATACCAGATTCCTTTCCAAGTCAACAGCGGAGGGTGCCGCCACCACCTCCCAGTCACCTTTGGTGAGCATGATAGGTTCAGAGCTATCAAGAGGTGTGAAGTATGCTAGATGATCATAGCCTTCAAAGATCACAGTATCAATATAGCCGTCTTGCGGCCGGCCATTTGCAGGATCAGCAGGGATAAACCGTGTGGACTGCGAGGGCTCGACCCAGCCACCATCGAGCCCGGCAACATCTTGTGAACGGACAATCTTTCCGGTCCGGGCTTTCGTATCGACCAAGAAAATCTTCAAAATGTCACTTTCGCGGTTGGTCTCTCGGACAAGCAACTTGCCCTCGGAGGCCCAAACAACTTCGATGATGATACGATCGTTGTCCTGGAAATCTTCCGGCATGTCGACGGAGAAGACCTCATCCCGTTCCATATCATAAAATGCCAAACGAACCACGGGGTTCGGGCTACCGGCCTTGGGATACTTGATCTGTCGAGTTTCCGGGTAGTTTTCGAGTCCAGGTAGGGGCTTTTTGCCCGAGGGGCGAGAAAGGTAATACTGAACAGGATATTCAGGAACTTTAGCCTCCTCGGTCCGCAGGAAAGCAAGGAACTTGCCATCACGCGCCCACCAAGTCCCAGAATTACCCGAGAAGACCTCTTCCTCGTACACCCAGTCGGGAACACCATAGAAGAGATCCTTGTCGCCATCCTTGGTGATCGGAATCACTTGATAACTTGACAGCTTGCGCAGGTAGACATTGTTATCCCGAACAAAGACAACGGCATCGGACTGGGGCGACCAGGCAGCCAGCTGCACTCGGTCGCTCAAGTTACTCGGATCCAACGGCTCGGCCGTTTGAGTTGCAACATCAAAGATCCAGTATTTCCCATAGTATGAGTGTCGCCAGTTCGACTTGAGCGAAGATGCGACCAAAACCTTCTCCATATTCGGGCTTGGCCATGTCTTTCCCGGGGTAACAAAGTCATTGTCCACCGTGAAGTGAGACTTCTTCATCAGCACCTTGGTATCGAGGCCGTCAACGCCATCCTTGCGACTGCGAATGTCCTCCACACGTAGATATCCATCTCCACTTTCGCCGCGCTCAACCAGAAGGCCATCCTCACCCTTTGGTCCGGCAATCCACGAAATCGCATGTGACTGCGCGGCCCATTGTCCCGTCAACACCTGCTCCAGAGTCACCGGGCTTCCGTAGCTCGTACCACCTGTTGCGGAGTCCGGATCGTGAATGTTGACCGTAGATACAGACGAGAGGGCGGAGCCAGTGGGTCGTTTTTGAGCGAGGAAGAGCACGAATGCGAGTACCCAGCCACCGACGCAGAGGAAGCCGAGCAGCCAGAGAATCCGGCGCATACGATTGCTCGATGGGGTCTGTTTCTTGCTGCGAGAGGAGAGGAAAGGTTCGTCGGATCCGGGTTCAGCGCCATCTTCGATATCGCGGTATCGGTCTTCGTCGTTCCCCTCCCTGTCAGCCGCGGCCAACAGCTCTTCCTTGTGTGCTTCCATGAATGAGGCTGAAGCGACCGACAGTCCCGAATCGGAGGTTGCGTGTGATTCTAATGAGGCCGATCGTCGTCGAGTTAGCGGGACTGCCTCGGGCGTGCTTTCATTGTCAAGTTTCCCCATGATCGATGATAGCAGCTCGGGGTTGAACTGAGGTTCCTGGGCGGATCTTATCAGGGAGAAGAGTGGATCCGTGGGGAAACCAGCAGCTCACGCGACAGGTATTTGCGATTTGCGAGCAAAGGGGCTCAAGTCGAAATCATTGACAGGTTTTGATTGAAATTGAGTAAAAGTTGGTGGAACGATAAGCTCCAGGGAGACGTGATTGTTAAGTTCGAAAGACAAAGACAGTCCCCTATTGGACCCCATTTCGGGACAGTGGCGCATTTAATCCTCAATGACAACATCCACGGGCCAAATTGAACTAAAATAGAACGGACAAATTATGATCTTTCTGAACATCTATACCAAGATCGGTATATCAATTTAATTCATTCATTCATCATATCACATAATAATCAGACTCCTAAATGGCTTGCATGACCTGCATGACCTGCATGGAAGACCCCTCGCCAAGCGCCGGTAAAAAGATTAGAGAATTGATCAAAGCCTCCAGGACTAGAAAGAACAAAAATCCCCGGTTATCACACCTCCACAGCTTGCCTAACCCAATCAACCAGGCCAACCCACTCTGGAGGGAAAGTTCCAGCAAAGTTCTGGATCACGCCGTGGACCAATCGCTTCCCTGACTCTCGAGCGAACCATTTCCGTGAAGATAGATGCTTGTCCAGACCGTGGAACAGGACAAAGATAAGCGCCATCCATTCGCCTTGCTTGACTAGGTTCATGAAATCATCGCTTACTCGGATTGGCCAAACTAGGCTCCCTTGCCCGGATGGCCAGCATTCCAGGCTCTGCAGCAGTAGCTTGTAAGTATCTCGATAAATATTGCGTTGTGGCCCCGGAATACTCTCGATAAATGAACGCAAAGTATGGAATTTTTGAAGAATGGTCCTATTGGTGTTGGAGTTAGTCTCTTGGATCTGGATTTGGTCTTCAGTTTATAACAATGTCACCCACATGTGTAGTTTCACTATACTTGGATCCTCGCTGCAATGCGTTTGATTATAAGCTTCTAGATCAAATCAAACCGATCAGACAATCATGGGAATGCTTACTTGGCCCTAGCAATAGCAAGTCTGTTGTTTCCATCCTGATATATCCAAGCATCAAGCCAAGCCCGCTCGGTGCCGTGAAACATCTGCATCCATAAAAATGCAGCTCCGCTCAGAATCGAGCGGAGTGTCATTATCTCGTATAGTGGGTCGACCGGCGTCTCATCTCGACAAACGCCTGGGTAAGCAGTTACCAGTATTAGGATGATAGCAGAGCACATGAAAGACGCCTCGATATTCTGCGGATTTGTTACCAGCTCCTGTCGCAAACCGGCAGTCGCATGGGTCTGATACGTTAAAGCAGTCTCCAACCATGTAGGAATCTCATCAGCATCCATTTGCTCCGACGCCAGATGAAGAGCAGACACAGCAAGTAGACTGTCCATAACATAGTCGTGGCAAACAGCAAACTGAGGGATCTTCCCGTTCCAGAAGCGGCTATCTTCGTCGTCTTTGGCTATCGAGGGAAGAGTCGACTCGCACGCCTGGTAGAATAGTTGCATTTCTTGCAAGCGCGGGAGCCTTATAAAGTCATCCGAGTGAGAAACGCTGGATTGCGATGAGGATCTGTCAGATCTTGCATTTTTGGGAGAGCTTGTGCTTGTTGACATGGGTCTGCGTCTGGGCCGAGGTGCTACATATTCGCACTCTAACCCGCGTCGAATGCAGAGGCTGCATGTTGGACGGTTCTCATCACACTATTCAGAACATTAGCCATCGAAAACAAAGCCGACAAGAATATGGCAACACAAATGATTGACTTTCTGCTATAGGTGTTAATTTGGGAGTTACCGCTCACCTTAACATGTCGTTCTTTACATTGTACGCAGCCCCGCCGAGACTTAGTATGGCAGCGGCGTGGCATATTGTCGTGAAGGTGAATAACTCATTTAGCGCGAAGATGGAGATTCCATCACTTTTACAGATTTGCATCAGCAGTGATCCATGGGGGCTATGGGGGCCAGAAGTTCATCGTAATCACGTATATGAAACTCCGGTGTGGGGTACTGTGTTTGGGATCTACAAGTTGTAAACTTTGAATTGCAACTAACAAATTCAGGGTCTTTTCAATATACACCGCTACTAAACTGCATGCTTTGACATTAGCTATCAAATGTCGTGAACTAAGGATTTGTCTGGAAGGATTCGAACCACAGGTTTGGTCTCATCTACTCTGATGGCCGTGATGTCAATGCGGTAATGATCCGCGGTGATCAAACAGGGGGCCAAAAACAACACTTTACTGTAAATGGATCATGAGAGCTACTATGTATAGTTGACTTGCCTTTTCTGGCAGTGACTTGAAAGCCTAAAGTTCCATACGTAGCTGCCTAGATTGTGAATCACCGACAGCTCCTTGGATTACAGTCCCAGTAATACAAAACGGGTATAGCTCATGAGTATTGGGTTTCACTTTCTCTTGAGATCAGGGCAGATAAAGTACGCAGCTAGAAACAACTACCCGCTGGTAGTGAAATGCTAAACATAGCTCTGGCGAAGCCATACATAGTATAGTGTGTGCAAAATAATGAGCGCTGCATAAATTTCATTTTCAATTTATTCAAATCACACAGTCTTTATTAGTCTCGCTTTCAAACATTACCTCCAATGCTGCAAATCGAGTATCTAACGCTCTTCCAACGTTTGAGCTTAGCTCAAGTGTCAATACGCAATTCTCTCAATCTTGCCTCCAAGTCCTGTGCATGGGTCACCCCATTGGTCGTTTGATGGTGTTGACCACCCACTGCCGATCCACACTCAGGGCACCTTGATAATTCCATAGCAGCTCCACACTCTCCAATTGTAAACGGATGTCCATTCTCACAGTAGTACCAATGGCCCGTGCCTCGGAACTCCGTCGCCATGGCGGCCAGAATTGCCAGACGTTCCGCGTTGGTCACTGGGGTGTAGAAGGTTGCTCCTCGAAGCATAGATTTAGTACCCTCGATCTCCTCCGATAGACCACGTGTCTGCCCAGGATGTAGTTCACACAGCCGTTGAGCCTCGTCAATAGCCGCATTGCCCTCTTTAAGCAGAGTCTCAGCTTGCGTAAGCTCCCTCGCATTTTGTCGCTTGAGTGCACACAATTGAGCGAAGAAAATGTTTCCTTCTGCCTGTTGCAAAATCCGATGGGAGTCTAATGCATCTTTGATGAGCCGCAGACTTTCTTTCCTAAATTCTTTTAGGTTGACCTGTATGTCGCTCGTATCTGTGCCGAACGGGACGAGTTTCTTCATAGAAAGGAAATCGCCGAGCAACGCCGTGTCCAAACGGAGTAGCAGTGCGGTAGCTTGGATTTGGCCTTTGGTTTGGAGCACGTTTTCATCGAAGGCAAATTTGCCGGATGTTTTCTTACGGCGACGTGCGTTTTCGACCATGTTGTGAACTTGGCTGAACGGCTGCTCCTCCGTCTTCACCTTCGCTTGGTACTCTGCTATCTGGGACCGGAGAGCCAATATCTCTTTCCAGCGGCCACTGTCTTTTTTATTGACAAGGCTACTCATGAGCGACACCTGGTGATTTGCGGGGCCTTGTAGTTCGATTTTAGTGCGCCCTTGAAAGACTCTTATGGCTGTTGCCATGGCCCCTTCACTGCGCTGCAACTCTGACAGTACTGCAGGTAAATCTTGAGCAAGTGGCACATATTGTTGGTTCAAATACAAGATAAACTTCTTTGTCGCCTCGTCAAGCAACGATCGTCTCACAAGCCTTCCATAACGCGAAAGACTTCGCAATGAACCTCGACATGTAGCACATGTTCGAATATCCTCGATGGAAAAGGGCTCTGAGGATGAGGAAATTGAGACTGGCCTCTCCATGTCATCCATAACATAATGCTTTTTGAGATCCATTTGCGCATCCATGCTTTCGACAGTCAAGAAATGGCCGCATTGAGGGAAGATGCAAGGATTCTCTGCCAAATTGATCTCGCGGTACGATTCACCCAAGATAAAGTCCACCGGAGTGTCTTTGATTTCGTCGGATCCACAAGTCTGACAGAACCGCTCAGGGGGGCATACCTCGCCACACACGGATGGGCATTGGTGACCACAGGATAAAACTCTCTCACATCGGAGTGAGCACGGAATATGATCGCAAGGCGCGGCACAAGGCATGGTACAAGAGCTGTGTGGACATGAAGATAGGCACTCAGGAACTGCACAAGGAGCACATGGCTCGGAACATTTCCGGGAACATCTAGAATGGCCACATTGAACATCACAAGGCGAAGTACAAGGAAGACATGGGTTCTCCCCGTGACATTCAGCATTGCAGCCATGGGAGCATGTGGAGTATGGCCGTCCACACTTTTGAATGCATGCATGGTCGACTTCTGAACCGTCGAGTGTGCGCTTGACACACTCTGAGCAATGACGCTTGCAGTTATGCCCGCATGGTAACACAGTATTGCAGATACATCTGCAGTCATAATCTACACTATCCACATCAACATGGCAGGCGACGGTGACAGTGTGATTGCAGTGTGGAACCTTCTTTTCGACAAGTGTCGGACACTTGACTGTGCTTACATCCTGAGCCTGCCAACACGGGAGAGAGGCCATTTTATGACCACACAAAAGAGTGCGGTCGGCATCAAAAACTGGCACTTTGCACTTGTCCGGGCATATATCTCCACAAAGCTTCGGACAGGTATGTGTGCAACCCTTTCGTGGGCGAGGGCAAGGCTCCGAGCAATAGACGGCCTTGTGCAACATTTCAGAATGGCATTTCTGCTTGCAGGGATGCCCGCAATGGAGACGCTTCCCACATTGAAGACTGCAGCCTCCTTCTGGTGAGAATTGCACAAAGTGCTCAGGCTCTGTTACGGCAATAGGAGTTTCAGGATGACGAGGGCAGCTCAGTTCCAGATGGGGTCCAATGTTCCCGTCTTCTTCCAGAATTTCGAGGACTTTCCCCCACATCTCAACACCTCTGGATGTCTCAGAGTTCCCAATGATGTACATCCCGTGCTTTGCGCGAGATAGGAGGACGTTAATTCGATTCGGCGTACGAAGAAAACCACAGCGGTTTTGGCTGTTGCTTCTGACCAGAGAAATCACCACTACCTTTGCCTCCTCGCCTTGGAAGTTGTCAACAGTTGCAACTCTGAGAGGGTGAAGAAGTGTTGACTTTGAAACCGCAATTCTTTGCTGTTGAGTCTCGTCTCCTTCGAAGCCCGCATTATCCAGGTCTTCCTGGTCTCTTTCTCCCAAAGTAACGATAAATGACCCAGCGAGTTTTCGCCGCATTCGATGAAGCTGGCCCAGATAAGGTGTGAGAACAGCAATCTCTCCACTTTCATAGACTCCCTGGCTGAGAAGGTGGTTCACCAAAGAAACCGTCAGATCGATCTCATGGTCATTCCAGCGAGAGGCCGCCAGTGGATCTTGGTTCGAGGCACCGCCCTCTGGCTGGCGATGATCAAGCCAGTAAAGCCTTTTTCGCATCCCAGCGACCTCTGGGTATTCAGAGACTGATGGAGCATCTTGTAACCTTGGATACAGAGTGTCGCGAACCAGGCGGGAAATCGACGGGAACATCCGTCTTTGAGTTTCCAAAGTACAGAACGGGATTTGAACTCCGACCTCCTCATCGGGCTCTACAAGCCTTTCAAACAGTGAGCGGTCCAATGAGTATTGTTTCCCTTCATTGCTCTCACGAGAAAGTCCATAGTTTTGGATTTGAGGACGGAGCTGCTGATGATCACCGATGAGTATGACGTGCTCAACCGATGGCAACAATGAGGTAAGCAAGTGAGCTTCCAGAACTTCTCCAGCTTCTTCGCATATGAGAACCCTAGATCGTAATCTCCGCAGCATATTGAGATTTCGAGCTAAACCTGTTGTTGTCAGGCCGATGATATCTGCCGTCCGAAGACACCGCAGATCCAACTCGTCGCGTATCCTATCCCAAGAAGACTTGGTTTCCAGGTGCTCAGCGAGCACTGATTGGGCCTGGGAATGCGTACTGACCTTCTGGGTCTCAAGCCAGTAGTCATAGAGAGTTTTCCGTTCTTCGGCTGTCATAGTGTTGACATGGACAGATTTGAGCACGTCCACCACGCGTGGCTGACCCTTCAATGATTTGCCGCCATTCAACCAAGACCATATCACATTATTCTGCCCACTTCCTTTCTGCTGCTGCCATCCCTCTTCGTCTGTTTCAAAAAGCTGGCGGTAATGGTTTGGATGGTTTCTCTGAAGATAAAACTTGAGGCTTATCTCTGAACCGGTCGCATTGAGGTGAAGCTTCTGAAACAATTCTCCATGAGAATCGAATTTCTTGTGTAATTCCCATTGACCATGTCTTTCTGATCGTGTCTTCTCAGTATCTTGAACGACTTTTCGAAGATTGAGCGGCTGTAAACGCTCCGACTTGGACTGAGAGCCAATGCGAATAATCTGAGAAGTAATTTTGTGGTCTAAAACATCTTCCAACAGTTGATCAAGGGCATGATTTGTATAGCAGACACAGATTATGGGTCCTAGCCCCTTGGTGACCTTTTTCTTGTTTGCCAATAAAACCTTGATCAGTGCCACACCCGTGTAGCTCTTTCCAGTTCCTGGTGGGCCTTGGATCAACCCAATTCGCCGCTGGAGGGTGCTGACCAGTGCCTCAGCCTGTGCGTTATCGAGAGTGGAGTGTTGCTTAAGCCTCTCCATTTCTACTGGCTGGGAATGACGCACTTGCAAGCTAGTATTATCATCCATGAGGCATTTCAAGTCGAAGCTAAATCCCGGGGTGGTGGCATAAACTGGTGGAGGTACATCGACTAGCAGCGACAGCGAATTGACATCCTGAGGTGCAAGAAATTCCGACATTGAAACGTCTGCAACCTTCTGCATCTTCTGGAGAGCGAGCAAAGTGGGTTGAAAGGAGGGCAAAAGAATGCCAGGGAACTCCACAAGCGAAGCCGAGAGGCTTCTTCTTGAGGCCTGGCAATCCAGGATGTATTGCCAATTGTCTTCGGTGGGCTCTACGAGCTCCAGGACAATGGATGCCACATTTCCACTTTCTGAAAGAGATCCAGACAACTTCTGGTCGTTGGGATCTGATTTCACCCTTCCATTGGGTCGATCGGCAGTAGACACTGTGCAGAATATCGCAAACCCTCTGGGGTCTAAGAGACATACGAGAGCACTTTCTTGGAGCCGTTTCGAAAGCTTCCACCATTCCTTTCGCTTTGTACTGTCCATGCCTCGCAAATTTGGCGGCTGTGAAAATCCAACTAAGAACTGCATCCCCGAATGTCGATGCACGGCCACGCTGTGAACGGTGACTTGCTTGTAAACATGCGTTCTGGTTTGGTTTCTTCGGCCATCCTGGCGATTTCCTGGCTGAAGTTCTGCATGCATGACATCTCGAAGCTGGCCAATGGTATCTTCTCTAAGAAGCCGAAAATTCCTATCCAGCAGCCCAGCAAGTCCAGGTATATGCCATTGGCGGGGATCCTTGGGGGGAAGGTATTCTGACCGGGAGCTGGATATCTCGTCGAAGGTTGGCATAATTTTTATGTTACAAATATCTGCATCGTCGTTATCGTGGCGGCCACCAGGTGGATCTCGTTGAGTAACAAAGGCCGCAGTCCTCTGGGTCGATACCAGTTTCTTCAAAGTTCCGGACAAGTTTGGCAAAGAGAGTCCAATATCAAGGCGACGCTGTAGGCGCTCCAAGTACTGATATGACTGATGAACAGAGCATGCGCTATCCAGGGCATGGAGCGTGGTGAGAATATTTGCAAAGCGCTGTGCGATTGGTTTCAAGGGCTCTTGAATGAAGGCAGTCGAGTTCAGCTCAACAACCCGAGAAAAGACCAGTAGAGACACTTCAAGATATCCGGACGCAGTACTCGTGTTCTTTTCAATTTCCATTTCCACAGCTTCGGCGAGGAATCCTAAGAATGGCTCTCCTCGGCGACCACCTGGCCCAAATATACAATTGTAGATCGTGACGACAGCTTGCTCCAGAACCAAAGATGAGAGAACCTCGGGGAAGGTGACAAGTTCCAAAAATGGAAGCATCTCATCATGGAAGGTGGTACTCTTCATAGACTTTGATAGAGTGGAGAAGTCCCGTTGTATCAGCTCCTGAATCCGTCTCAGGCCGCCTTCATTGGAAAGCCACCGCACCACATTTTGCAGTGTGCTCTCATCAACCTCAATGAGCCTTCTAGCCTCTTTGAAGAACAGGCCCAGTTGTGCTCCCAGTGGACGGTTGCTGTAACCGCCAGAGGCTTGTCGTTTCCAAGAACCAAATTCACCAGCTTGATCAGGCCTGGGATCTTGTCGCCTTGCCCTGTTGGGTGGAGACTGCGAACAAGGTTGGCGAACATGTTCGAATCGACAGTTTTTGAAACGACAGGAGCCACGCTCGGCAAACGCATAACATATCCTAAAATAGTTAATAAACAGAAGTTGTTGTAAATCAGTTTAGCTTACTTTCCGACCATTTTGTATCGAACTGTGGATCAGTAACCTATGTTGCTATTCTTATCAAGAAACTTGGAGTATAGTGTGAATGTTGTCTTAATAGAGTAGAGCATGGAAGGTCAAAGGTAGGAATGACCGGTATAAATGCGTGTTTGATGAAGGGCCTTGGGTATGAGAAGACCTTTGTTCTGGGCTCATGGCTCATAAAGCGCTTGTCACATAGGCTGACAAGGCTTGCGAATTAGAATAGCTGCAGTAAAATGGAAGGATTATTTGCATCATTACTGCATAGCCCACCAATCTAGACATGTTGGGGCGCAATGTACACGTAGGAAGCGTTCGGTTGTCCGGGACGGACCGCGCCTCATCAATCTTTGTAAAATGATTGGGTATGCACTCAAGTACAAAATCTATGGATTCATCTATAGCCCACAAGGCAAATCCTTGGGGGTCCACTCTTAATGAGCCGACATGTGGAGTTTCACTACGCGCCGATCTAGAGCACCCAACACCGCCTTGTACTTTGCTGTGTAGATATCAAGGCTGACCAATCGGAGCGGTCCTAGGAATCAAGACGTTGGAGATTTGCTGTTCTTTGTTGGTTTCTAGATGAACAGCTGAGTCTGAGAACTTAACTTGATCCCTGTTCCCGAGATCGTCTAGGCTCACTGGTGGCGTTAAGTGTGAGTCCACGGGTTATCTCTTAGAATGCCACACACGGTCCTGCCTGCGAAGACCTCTCTGATCACTAGTACCAACAAAGCAAATTAAAATAGGCACGCTTGGCGCCATCAAATACTTCGTACAGCTGGCTCACGCAGGCTACCGTGCTGATATGACACATCACATCTGATAGACATGTGAATTTGACTAAAGCAGTTTGCCAAGGCCGTGCATATGTTCAATGAGGTGAGCTACTCCCTTGGACTAAACATATTAGTGTTCCGGTTGGACCATCACTAGTAACCCTCTATACACCTATATGTCTATGTAGAAGATACCCAAAGGTTCATCCGATAAATCTTAGTTTGGAAAAGAGAATCTAGAGGACTTCTATAAAAACGGGTTATTTTTTTGTTGGTAATTACTCATTGCAATCACATTGCATTTCATCATACATCCCTGTGCAGTGTGATCTCTTTACCGCGACAGAGCAATATCATCAATTCTCATGATCATCTTCACGGTCTCAGCAGCAAGCTCAATAGCACTGGTGCTGACCAGCAGGGGCTGCAGAATGTTCTCCTCGGTGATATCATCCTTGACGCCTCCACTGCGAATGCTGACACCAGCGTTGTGCTGGCCCTGGGCGTGACGGTGACGGAGTTCAGTGACGACCTTAATCGAGTTCAAACCAGCATTTTCGGCAAGAGTGGTAGGGATGACCTCCATTGCATCGGCAAAAGCCTTCCAGCAGATAGACTCGGTACCTGTGAGCTCACGAGCCCGCATGGCAAGGGTGTGGGCCACCTCAACCTCAGGGGCACCACCACCAGCAATCAGAGCGCGCTTCTTGACGAGACAGCGAATGACACAAAGGGCATCGTGAAGGGATCGCTCAGCCTCGTCCAGAATCAGGTGGTTGGCGCCGCGGGCGACAATCGACACAGTTTGGTTGGTGGGGGTAGTAGTGGGGGCCTTGATACCGGTGACCTTAACGTAACGGGCGCCCGAAGCCTGGACCTCCTCGACAAGATCAGCAGTACCAAGCTTGTCTTCGGTGAAAGAGTCGACGTTGGCGACGGGCTTGCAGCCAAGAGACTTGCAGAGGAACTCAACCTCATCACGCTCGATATCCTTGATGGCGAGGATCTTCAGACGAGACAGGAAGTGCAGGGAGAGGTCGTTAACAGCGTCGCGCAGAATGGATTTCTGGATCAAAAGCACGTTACACTTGGTCTTTTGGATCTTCTTGACCATGTTGAGCAGGTACTGGCGCTCTTCCTTCAGAATCTTGTCCATCTGGCGGTAGTCGTTCACGACGATCTGGTTCTCCATCTAAAAAAGAGGGGGAAAAGTCAGCATAGATTCGGCGCCATATTCCACGGCCTATACACATACGTCAGGCTTGGGCGGGCTCAGTTGGAATTGAATGAGACCTATCCGGGCCTTCTCGATTCTTGTCGGGCCACCGCTGCTCTTGATTACGGGCTGGTTCAACACCAAGCCATCAATCATCTCACTGTCTTCAATAGTACCGCCGACCTTCTTCACGATCCGAATGTTTCGCAAGTCAACGTTTTCAGCAGTCTTGTGGTCCACAACCTTCAACACAGAGTCGACGGCCATAGGGCCCAGCAAACCAGAGTGCTGGGAGACAATTTTCGATGAGAGAGAGGTCGAGGCAGCTTGGAGGAGGGTGGCACGGTCGGTCAAGTTGATAGGGCGGGACATGTTGTGGAGGATCTCGACAGCGGCACTGGCAGCACGCTGGAACGACTCGGAAATGACGGTAGGGTGGATGCCCTTGGACAGCAAACGCTCAGCAGCACCGAGCAGACTACCGGCAATGACAACGACCGAGGTTGTTCCATCACCAGCCTCAACATCCTGTGCAGCACTAAGGTCGACCAGCATACGGGCAGCGGGGTGCATGACGCTCATATCCTTCAACATGGTGTTTCCATCGTTGGTCTGCGGGGGGTTAGTCGGGGAGGTCATCGGAAGGAATTGGGCGGCTGGCATACGATAATAGTGTTTCCCTTGGGTGTTTGAATCTATAAAAAATATTAGCATCATGCCAACTTGCAGTGATCATGGTCGACCTACCATCTTATCCATACCCCTGGGTCCCAATGACTGTCACCTCGTTAGCCCCTCATCTCCGTAATCGGTCAGGTTTAGGTATGCGTACTGTGCGAATAGCATCGGCGACGGCTAGGAATCAAACATCAGTATAATGGTTCGTTAACAAAAAAAAAAAGAATGACATACCCCGAGCTGCCATAATGTTGGAGGCCCGCACGGCCATGGGCTTCTCCTTGTCCTGCTCGCTATCAGAATTCAGTCCACACAAAAGAAGTTCACGAATCGCACCTTGAAGGAGCTGTTGGCACCGGATCCCTGAGCCACTGCGGTCGCCATCTTGAATGTTGATATCAAAAAGCAACCTATGTAAAATCAACAAACAGGGGAAGTAGAATCGGCGGTGGTGGAGTGAACACACAGAAATTCTGCGAGGTTCTGGGGCGGTGATGAAGCTTGGCACTGATTAGTGAGTTGAGCTCGGCCACCGCAGCTCTCTGCTACATCACCATCTCCATTCTATTCCATTTTACCATCAACCTCCGTTTTTCTGCCGATTCAGCATTTTTCGACTTTTCTCTTCTCTCTTCTGCTTTCTCTAGCTACTTCCCGTCTTTTGTCTCGATTCTAGGTCCTCAGCCCGAGGCTGTCAACACCTCTCAGTATGCCTAGCGCCACGGGACAGAACTGGGAGAAGTACCAGAAGAACTTTGCGGATGACGAGGAGCCAGAGAAGAAGATCACACCTCTTACAGATGAGTAAGTTTCCTCGCGTATTAGGATGCACAAGTATTGCCGTCGAAATCTGTCCAGTGACGGAACGCTAACGTCTCACCCCCAGTGACATCGCAGTACTCAAGACCTACGGCGCGGCCCCCTACGCAAAGGCGCTCCAGAAGCTCGAGAAGGATATCAAGGATAAACAAGCAAGCGTGAATGAGAAGATTGGCGTGAAGGTGATTATTTATCGAGCTCTTGCGATCCCTTGGACCGGCCGAAGCTCATACCCGCTCTAGGAATCCGACACCGGTCTCGCACCTCCACACCTTTGGGATGTTGCTGCTGATAGACAGCGCATGGCCGAAGAGCAACCGCTGCAGGTGGCTCGTTGCACAAAGATTATCCAGGACGAGAAGGACTCAGACAAGAGCAAATATGTCATCAACGTGAAACAGATCGCCAAGTTCGTGGTCAACCTAGGAGAGCGCGTGAGTCCGACAGATATTGAAGAGGGTATGCGAGTCGGGTAGGTTTCATCTTTGATCCGCGTTCATTACTACAGGGATGCTGATGAAGATTTAGTGTCGACCGGAATAAGTACCAGATTATGCTTCCGCTCCCGCCCAAGATCGACCCCAGTGTGACAATGATGACGGTCGAAGATAAGCCCGATGTGACCTACGGTGATGTGGGTGGCTGCAAAGAACAGATTGAGAAGCTACGAGAAGTTGTGGAGATGCCATTGCTATCACCAGAGCGGTTCGTGAACTTAGGTATCGACCCGCCCAAGGGCGCTTTGCTCTACGGCCCCCCTGGTACCGGTAAGACGCTTTGCGCTCGTGCTGTGGCCAACCGAACCGATGCTACATTCATTCGTGTCATTGGAAGTGAGTTGGTGCAGAAGTACGTGGGTGAGGGTGCTCGCATGGTTCGAGAGCTGTTTGAGATGGCTCGGACAAAGAAGGCCTGTATCATTTTCTTCGACGAAATTGACGCCGTCGGTGGAGCTCGTTTCGACGACGGTGCCGGTGGTGATAACGAAGTCCAACGAACCATGCTGGAACTTATTACCCAGCTGGATGGTTTCGACGCCCGTGGTAACATCAAAGTCATGTTCGCCACTAACCGACCCTCCACACTGGACCCGGCGCTGATGCGTCCTGGTCGTATTGATCGAAAGATCGAGTTCTCTCTCCCCGACGTTGAGGGCCGTGCCAACATTCTGCGTATTCACGCCAAGAGCATGTCTGTCGAGCGGGACATTCGATGGGAGCTTATTTCACGACTCTGCCCCAACGCAACTGGTGCGGAGCTGCGCAGTGTTGCGACTGAGGCGGGTATGTTTGCCATCCGTGCCCGACGAAAGGTTGCGACCGAGAAGGACTTCTTGGCATCGGTGGAGAAGGTGATCAAGGGCAATCTGAAGTTCAACTCGACCGCCACATACATGCAGTACAACTAGGAATATGAGCTGGTTCTGGCATGGGCATGGTGCATGAGATTGTACGATCACTTCAGTTTTCTTTTTGCATGTTGGTCTGGAATATTCAATCTCGACCGTGTGAACGAATCTATAATCTACCATACTTCCTACTTTCCCATATTTCATATATAAAGTTCTGCGTAAATACTATACTAGTACTTTATTTAGCCTCGTACTTACAAAGTAGTGATCCACCCGATCGCCAATACATAAGCATAGTGAATGCACTACCGATATCTCGGGGTCGGAGAAACTAGATCCCGTGATTGTGGGAAGATCGTATATCCGGGGAAAGGGATGAGAAGAAACATCGGCTAATGGCTTGCATCAAGAATGACAGCGCTTGAGTATATAACGTGTGAATTCCATGTATCTATATCGATCGAAATCAGGTATATATGTGCTAAATAGTATCAATGCCCCCATTTCACCATGTATGTTGGAAGAATGCTTCATAGTCCATGATCATGAAGCTTGATCTACGAAAACGGGGTCACGTGTCACCCGGCAGCCCGAGGCAAGTGACGGCGCACGAAAATGAGCAGGACCCGATGCAGCCAATCAGCACGCGTTCAATTGTAAAAAGCTGGAGATTATGTCAGCACCAACTGCCATCCGCAAGCCGAATTCCATCGCCGAAGTTGCCCTGCTCTCGAAAGGAAGTTCTTCCACCTCTCCCCTCAACCAATCTTAATCTCCACCGTGATACCGGTGTATTCTCTTCTTTCGGGTGTTTAGGGAGTCCCTCCTCTTCAGACCCGTCATTATGAGCTCCATGAGCTTGCGGAGCTTGGCTCCCGCCTCTAAGGTCAGTAGCCGACTTGCGATGATTTTCGGCCCGGGTGCGATGGTTGAGCTGACCGAGTTGTTTGCGAATTATAGGTTTCCCGCATCTTAAGGGACCAGAGACGTCTTTTCTCCTCAACTCGCCCTGCTGGTATGCATTGAGAAACCTTCAATTCGATCACGTCACGTCCTCATCACTAACCGCATCCTCGACAGCCAAGATCTGGGCCAACCAGCCGCTGCGCGCCAAAGCCGCCAATGGCTACATCTCTGAGAAGTACCCCGTCATTGTAAGCCGAGACTGCCGCACGAAGTGAATGGAATACTAGCGAGACGGAGATTCTGACCCGTTGCAGGACCACGAGTACGATGCCGTCGTCGTCGGTGCCGGTGGTGCCGGTCTGCGTGCTGCCTTCGGTCTGGCCGAGGCTGGCTTCAACGTTGCCTGTGTTTCCAAGCTTTTCCCTACTCGTTCCCACACTGTCGCCGCTCAGGGTGGTATCAATGCTGCCCTTGGAAAGTATGTTTCACCCCAAAAGCTTCGCATGAATGTGGATTAGACCCCGGATCGGCAACTAATTGGACAATAGCATGCACGAGGATGACTGGAGATGGCACATGTACGACACTGTGAAGGGTTCCGATTGGCTTGGTGACCAGGATGCGATTCACTACATGACTCGCGAGGCTCCCGCCTCCGTCCGCGAGCTCGAGGGATACGGTTGCCCCTTCTCCCGTACCGAGGATGGCCGTATCTACCAGCGTGCCTTCGGTGGTCAGTCTAGGGAGTTCGGAAAGGGTGGTCAGGCCTACCGTTGCGCCGCCGCCGCTGACCGTACCGGTCACGCTCTGCTGCACACCCTCTACGGCCAGTCTCTGCGCCACAACACCAACTACTTTATCGAGTACTTCGCCCTCGATCTCCTGATGGAGAACGGTGAGTGCCGTGGTATCATTGCTTACAACCAGGAGGACGGTACCCTGCACCGTTTCAAGGCTCACCACACCGTTCTGGCCACTGGTGGTTACGGACGTGCCTACTTCTCCTGCACTTCCGCCCACACCTGCACTGGTGACGGTATGGCCATGGTTGCCCGTGCCGGTCTGCCCAACCAGGATCTGGAATTCGTCCAGTTCCACCCCACTGGTATCTACGGTGCCGGATGTCTGATCACTGAGGGTTCCCGTGGTGAGGGTGGTTACCTGCTCAACTCTGAGGGTGAGCGTTTCATGGAGCGTTACGCTCCTACCGCCAAGGATCTGGCCTCCCGTGACGTTGTCTCCCGTTCCATGACCCTGGAGATTCGTGAGGGCCGTGGTGTCGGTCCCGAGAAGGACCACATCTACCTCCAGCTGAGCCACTTGCCCGCTGAGCTGCTGCACGAGCGTCTGCCCGGTATTTCCGAGACCGCTTCCATCTTTGCTGGTGTTGATGTCACCAAGCAGCCCATTCCTGTCCTGCCCACCGTCCACTACAACATGGGTGGTATCCCCACCAAGTACACCGGTGAGGTCCTGGACGTCGATGAGAACGGCAACGACAAGGTTGTCCCCGGTCTGTACGCCTGTGGTGAGGCCGCCTGTGTGTCCGTTCACGGTGCCAACCGTCTGGGTGCCAACTCCCTGCTCGATCTGATCGTTTTCGGTCGTGCTGTGTCCCACCGTGTCCGTGACACCGCCTCCCCCGGCAAGCCCCACAAGGAGCTGGCTTCTGACGCCGGTGCTCAGTCCATCGCGGATCTTGACTTCGCTCGCAACGCCGACGGTCCCAAGTCTACCTTCGAGGTCCGCAATGCCATGCAGAAGACCATGCAGACTGATGTCAGTGTGTTCCGTACCCAGGAGTCCCTGGATGAGGGTGTTCAGAAGATCAGCGAGGTCGACACCTGGTACGACCAGGTCGGTACCAAGGACCGCAGCATGATCTGGAACTCCGATCTTGTTGAGACCCTTGAGCTCCGCAACCTGTTGACTTGCGCTACTCAAACCGCCACTGCCGCCGCCAACCGTAAGGAGTCCCGTGGTGCTCACGCCCGTGAGGACTTCCCCGACCGTGACGATGAGAACTGGATGAAGCACTCCCTCACCTGGCAGAAGAAGGCCCACGGCAAGGTCGAGCTGGGCTACCGTGCCGTTGAGGCCAACACCCTGGATGCTAACGAGTGCAAGCCTGTGCCCCCCTTCAAGCGTACTTACTAAGCGATTCTTGGGAGGAGTTGAAAGAAGATACCACGTCCTTGTTTCAGATGTTCTTCGGGGTCATCTGCGAGGTGAAAGTAACGTGGTATTGACGGAGGAATCCACGAAAAGAGCATGTTTCCTATTTTGACTGTTATTTTACCATCCTGTATAGCCATATTTCCTATTTTCTTTTAACTTAACAGGCGAAGAGTCGGTGTACTGAGTGCTTTTCCTCACTTTGTCTGATACACTGGAATTTTCTTTTTAATTGGTTCTCAATTTATTTGCTCCATGCGTAAAGCTGTAGAAGTTGGGACTTGAAGTTTATCTCTATTCTTTGATGTCTATTTCCAGCTTGAAACGTCCCTCAATATCCAGTCAGTTCCTGGGCAACGGTGAAAGTGGCGTCTACCTGTTGGATGACCCTAGTCTAAACCTTGGAATCTCACTATATCATATGGCAGCAATTGAATGTCTAGCATGTACTGTCCATAGCAAATGAACAACCTCATGGATCTATCTAGATTACTTGTCTCTACCTTCACCAGCATCATTAAAATGTTTACTTGTTCTAGGTCTGCATGG
The DNA here is from genome assembly GCA_028829675.1 of Penicillium tannophilum. NCBI lineage: Eukaryota > Fungi > Ascomycota > Eurotiomycetes > Eurotiales > Aspergillaceae > Penicillium > Penicillium tannophilum. The sequence continues at coordinate 2,095,537 of JAQKAK010000003.1, read as the reverse complement.
CCCATTGTGAAGTAACTGAAAACAAAGAAACATGCCCTTGTCTTTGATCAAGATGACCCTTGTCCCCTAATTTCAAAGCCACTTTCTAATGTATGGGCCAGAGCAAACTCGAAATAAAATCCCTGTACTGGCTTGTGACTTTCCCTCTTCTTTGCCCCCTCTATTCATTCCCATCCCGGTGTCCATGTCCAGTGCCTTTACTCGCGTTCTTTACCACGGTCTCTTACTAGATCTCGATTCGCCTCGCGCTTCTCCAAATGGATCTCAAGGACTACTTGGTTCCTCGGACTGACACCACTTGCACTGGCGATAAATTGTGGTATGTCTGCACTGCTGGCGACTACAAAGGTTGTTGTTCAAGCAATCCATGTACGTCGGGGGTGTGCCCAGATGATGATACCACGACCTCGTCTACAACGAAGACCACAACAACCTCCAAATCCTCGAGTACCCCAAGCAATAATTCAACATCAACAAGCTCCACAGAAGGTACGACGACTGCGACGGCCGAAGCAACCTCGTCTTTGTCGAGTATGGGAAGCAGCAGCCCAAGTACTATCGCATCAGCGACATCTACAAGTACCTCAACTGCGGCTCCTGAATCATCCAGTTCTAGCAACCAACCAGCCATAATTGGCGGAGTTATTGGAGGTATAGTCGCCTTTTTGATCATAGCGGTAATACTCTTCTGTTTCTGGAAGCGCAGACAGCGCATGAAGAACACCGAACCCCTCATTGTCGACCATGGTCAATTGCCCTCATCTTGGCATATAGGACGTACAGGGAAATACGGCAACGGTGAGCATGAGATCCCCTTCCTCAAAGGATAAATTATTAACATTCGACACAAAGGCTCTACATACCCTCACTTCGAACGCTCGGTCACAGACTCCTACGATAACACCATTATTTCCGCCCTAACAGGCGGTCCTAATGCATCAACCACAAGTCTCAGTCCAGGTGGCAATGCATCATGTGCGGACAGAATCCCCGCTATTCCAACGGCTGAGCTTCTCGCCACCGTCCCCAAACGACCAGGTTACACACCCGAGCTCCCAGATACAATGGCCCGCCGCACGCGAGCTGAGCTACCATCCGACTCTCAGAGAGATCTCATTAATGTGCCATTGAATCAACGACAGGGACTGATGATGTATCAGCGGAGTGGAATTGCCAACCTTCTTCCTCGGGATTCTTTGGAGCTTTCTTCGACATCATCTTCGCCAAAGATAAACAACAACAGTCCAAATTCTGGGTCTAAGTCTGTCGCGGGCCTTTCCCCGCCTAACAGAAGCATGAGCCCGAGACTTATGGCGCGTAATACGGCGCGGAGGGTACTCACCGAGGAAGGGGTTGTTATGGGTGCGAATCTGGATCGGTACTCTGGGGATCCCAGAGTAGAAGATACGGATCTTTTCACCGAGGAATTGAATGGGATTGACAATGGAAACAGAAACGGGAACGAGAACAGTGACGCCGATACGACAAAAGGTAAAGAGAACTCATGGCAGTCTCAAGATCATGTTATGAGTTTTATGAACTTTGATGCCAGTTTACCGTTGACTGATGTATCTGAGGCTGGTTACTCGCATGGTGAAGCAGAAGAACCATCTCCTCCTATTTCACCCCCTACTTCTATTTCTGCTTCTCCGCAAATATCTCCACCTGTTCCGAACAAGATCGGAAACATGAGTTTTTCGGATATGGGTCCTCTTTCGCCGACGCTGAGTGAAATGCCTCCTGCTTATGAGGCTGAAGAGGAAGGAATTGAATTTGAGGTAAATGGGGAGAGGAAGACGCCGGCTGGGACTATGGGAATGGGGGTTAGGCGATTTGGTTAATTTTGTAACACAGGATTGTCTTTTTCTTTCTTGCGTTTTGTTTAACAAGTCATAATTTATTTATGTAATAGTCTCAGGTCTATTAGCACACCTCCGGGGCTCTTATGCTTCTGGGGCTGCATCTATTCATGAAAAACATATTACACTATGTACATGAGGACGATCAATCGATTCAATGCTACAACACTCGAAACCGGGGAATAGCGATATCTGTAAAATGTTACGATGAATTGATTCAGGTATGTGTCAGCCCTTTCAGTCAATTTTTTTTTTTTTCCATAGATGTACTGCACCATCGACGATCCTTCCAATGATCATATTCCCTTAAAACTGGGTGAGACGTGTGTAGCTTGTCTTGGAAAATCTGTGAGTATGAAACATCTTTCACTTCTACTATGTCCTTGAGCAGTAGTACCTCCTAGCTACTGTTCTAAAACTTTATTATCATGGCTTCTAGCCCGGGGGGCTGATGTCTACTTGGTGGGAAAAAGTGAACCAAAAGAAATGTATGCCTTTTTTCCTCTAACCGAGAATGTAACCCAAGACCGCTGATATTTTTGATGATATACTGCACAAAACGACTCCACATCTACTCAATCGTAGATACTTACAGCAGCTTCTTCAACACGGAAGTCTGCTCAAGAACAGCCCGCTTACTGGTGCCACCAATGGCATCCTTCAGCTCAACAGCACGCTCATAGTCAAGACAAGCCTGAACATCCGCATCGAAGCGAGAGTCCAAGCCCTGGAGCTGCTCCAGGGTCAGGGTGTCCATGGGGACATTGGTGCTCTCAGCAAGCTGGACCACGCGGCCGGAAATGTGGTGACCCTCACGGAAGGGAACGCCCTTGCGGACGAGGTAGTCGGCGATCTCAGTGGCCAACATCTCGGGAGCCAAAGCGGCAACCATCTTCTCGGGGTTGGCAGTCAGGGTAGACAGCACACCGGTGGCGATCAGGATGCTGTCGCTAACGGTCTTGATGTGGTCGAGCAGGGGCTCGATGCTCTCCTGCAAATCCTTGTTGTATGTGGTGGGCAGGCCCTTGATGGTCATCATCAGACCAGCCATCTGACCGAAAGCACGGCCAGACTTGCCGCGGAGCAGCTCCAGGCTGTCAGCGTTCTTCTTCTGGGGCATCAAGGAAGAGCCGGTGGAGTACGCATCAGACAGGCGCACGAAACCGAACTCCAGACTGCTGTAGATGATCAAGTCCTCGGCCCAACGAGAGATCTTGAGCATGAAAGAACTACCCCACTGCATGGTCTCCATGGCAAAGTCACGGTCACCAACGGTGTTCATAGAGTTGTAAAGCAGGTCATCGAAGCCCAGCTCCTTGGCCATAGCCTCACGGTCAATGTTGAAGGGGTTACCAGCAAGGGCACCACAGCCCAGAGGGCTGCGGTTCACACGGCGGATGACCTCGCGCAGACGCTGCAGCTCGCTCGCGAACGCAGTGGCGTGCGACAGCATCCAGTGGGACCAACGGACGGGCTGGGCCTTCTGCAAGTGGGTGTAACCGGGCATGATGTAGTCAATCTCCTTCTCCGCACGGGCAATGGAGACCTTGACGAGGTCGCAAAGCTGGCTGTCCAAGATGCGCAGCTCATCGCGCAGCCACAAGCGCATATCGGTAGCGACCTGCTCGTTACGCGAGCGACCAGTGTGCAGCTTACCGCCAATCTCCTTTCCGATGATCTCGCCGAGACGGCGCTCGTTGGCAGTGTGGATATCCTCGTCGTTGGGCTTAGCATCGAAGGTGTCTGTGCGCCACTCCTCCGAGATCACCTTGAAGCCGCGCTCGATCTCGGCGAACTCGTGGGGGGTCAGGATGCCGTTCTTCATGTTGGCACGGGCGAAAGCGATGGAGCCGGCGATATCCTGCTTCCACATGATGCGGTCGTAGGGCAGGGACTCATTGTACTTCACCATGAGGGGATCGAGGCCCTCTGGTTATTTTTTTGTTAGTATGAGTCAAGGCGGTATTGGAGTTTGGTGGGGGAATTGGCGGGGTTGGAAGGGTTCTTACGGGTGAAACGACCTCCCCAAAGCATGTTCTCAGCGACAGCCTTGTTGCTCATTATGGCGACTTAGAGGGTGGTCAATTGGTATGGAATTGGAGGTTTACAGAGAGAAGAAAGATCAGGAAGGGCTGGTTGACCGATAATGGTGTGTCCAAGCCGATCATCGGAACGCTAAGCCGTTTTGGGGGATCGACGGTGGGGGGCTTAACTATGACTGATAGCGCCCTGAGTCATTGAAACGAAAATTGCATGCTTGAAGAAGATATCAGCATATATTTTAAACTATAAGTATCACACCTCGTCAATTTAGGATCAATTGAAACGAAAAGCCCCGATGTTGTTGTTCAATTGGTTAACTCTCTCCATAAGGCATCCTTATCACTTGCCAATGGACGAATTAGAGCGGGCGACAGAGGCCATGGGCAATATGCTGAACCCCAGACCGCCCTCAGAGCTACAAATATTAAAATCCAAGCTATTCAGCGACTACTCAACGACGTTTGGCCACCTAAATTTGAACAGAGTCATCAATTGCAATGTATATTTGATGATCCATGCTCCAGGGCGATGTTATTGCAATGCAGATGTAGTTGTTCGTTAAAATTTGGATATCAAAGTACATCATATTTTAATCCGAGCCACCAAACATTCGCCCTGGACGTGGCAGTTGTTTGCTCTCGCGATCCGCCATCTCGAGGGGTCCAATCTCTTGGTTATCAAGTGACTCAAGAACCAATGTCACGTTATCACAGCTCTTACACAGGGTTCGAAGCCAGTCAATGATATGACCAAGATTTTCATACTCCTTCTGGGCCCGCTCGGTGAATTCGGTGTACCACAGCTCCTGGCCAGGTATCCCCGACTTCCAAGACCAAGCAGACGTAAATTTCGATGTTTGTGGGTCCAGCTCATATCCTGTCCCATGAGAGGATACTGCATCTGCCCGGGCGGTGCTGATTGGAGGTCCGTACTTCCTCGTCATACGTGTTGTTCTGGTAAACGTAATATTAGCATTGATCAACGATAAAGGTTAGCAGAAGATGGACATACGTCATGAGATTATCAAACGCATATTTAAATGACTGGATATCGCCCTCATGGCCCGAGACGTAGAAAGTCGTAATCTCCAAGTTACTGGCTTGCCAATCCAGTGGCTCTGGCCCTGGCACTTGCGTGTATGACAAATCTTGAATTGTTTCTGCACATGCGGCTTCGAAATCTCGAATGATCTGTTGGAAATGTTGTTGAGACTGGGCTGGTGCAGACTTTATGTTACCACAACCTATTATTTTCATTAGTTAAAATGGTTCCAAGACGTTTAACTACTAAGACGCACCGGCCAGTAAGTATGTTTTCGTAGAATCCTTAGGATAAACGGCTTGGCGGGAACCACGCCAACCTGAGAGCTTCCAAATAGCATCACGAAGGTCTCCGAATGCGGTCTTGAATTGGGAGGAAGTTTTATCCAAAACACGGAAAGAGATAATTTCGAGCATGGTTTTCGGTGTACACCATTCAGGCATTTGGAGCGTTTCGTACTGATTGATCGACCCCATACGGAACCAAGTGCCCGCTGGACTGGGAACACGGCGTCTATCACCGTCAGTAAATGATTCTTCTACCGCCTTCAAATGTATCTTGTCTTCGTATTCACGACGACTGGCATCGTCTAGATCCGATCGGCGAATGACAGTTGTATTCAAAAGCTGGTAATTCCAAGTTTGTTGACTGGGAATAGCACCAGGCACGGCTAGAGTATCCACTCGTATGTAGCGTATATGTTCTGTCATAGAAGCAGTCACAGCATTCGCCTCTTGTGCCAGAATGGCAAAGTCATTGGCGATTTTTGAGGGAATATTCAGATCAAGGTCAGTCTTCCAGAAAACAAGGCCAGCAAAATAACGGTTCTCGACCTTGAAGTCTTTTTCTTTCTGGCCTGCTTGACCAAACCCGAGATGTTGCTTTTGAATTAAATAATCGTCTTCCAACCAGCCTCCGTAGGCATATATCATGTTATCAATCCCGCTAGGTTGGCATAATGATTCCCATTGCTCTTTGAACATGGATTGGCGTTCTTCAAGCGCGTTATGTGAGGCATCCGACCGCGTAGAGAAATCATAGGAGACTAACTCAAGGCGGAAGGGAGAATTGGTGAGCTTGTTAGGGAGAGCAAGCTGTAAACAGCGGTTGATGACATGTTCGAGATAGCCTAATAGCATGCTGAAGCCTAATGAGCATTGGAACCGAGCCCAGGCTAGGCCGCTATCCCACTGAATCAAGATAATGACTGTAGTCTGGTTGACTGGTGCCCAGTAGAGCCCTTGAAAGCCCTGGAGTGACGACACAAACTCTACTGATTTTTGCCAGAGAACAGAAGCTTTCTGTGAAGGATCCTCCAAATTGACTTCTGAAGTGAACTTGAATTGGAGGATACTGAGAATCGGGGTGACGGGCAACTGTTCCCATACTGAAGAGTCATAACAAATACCGCCCACGGAGGGTTTCATCTGAGTTGGTATTGAAAAGGTCATATTGGCGGTGTTCCCAGCGCGAAAGATAAAGTAAAAAGTGAAGGTGTAAGCAAGATGAATTAGGGCCTTTTTAGGTCGGGTTATTCAAGCTATGAGCTTGGACCATTTAAACTGTTGATGTAAATTTCGTATAGAAGCTGTAACGAGAACCCGTTCAAATATTGGTACTGCAGTAGCCCCCTATTATTTTATTATTACGAATGAGACCGGAAGAGGTTTTTCCGACCTACATTGTGACAACTGATTTTCAGTACGCTAGTATGCTGGGCACGGGTAGTATTAGTAGCACCTCGAAGATGGTATTGAATAGCACGCTTCTACACCTCTCTCATCTGCATATATAGGTGCTTGCCCATAAGGTATGCCGTACAACCTGTGACCAGGTGGTAGCTTGTTGTGTTTTTTCGTCGGGGTTTTCACTGCAGACCTCGGGACAGACATGGGAGATAGTAGGCCTTTACTGATGAACTGAATGATAATTCTTCCCTTAAATTTATACTCCTCCTCCAAGGTCCCTCTTTTTTAAGGCTCACAGTAGAATAATATTATTCCCAAACTACATCCTCTGTTGATCATGCAGATGCTATTCTACTTTCTAGTCAAGCAACTTATACCTATCAAGGGCCAAGAGACGTTGTGTAAAGACTTATTTTACGATCTGTGATAGAATAATACAGCCAAGTCTTCCTGGAGTTATGTCTATGGAGATGTACCAAGGCTGTGCAATTAATTCTTACACAAGAAGGCCATGCTGCTCGGCATCGAATGAAATACAACCGGCTGGAAGATAGCCAACTCCAACTCTTTTGAACTGATCCGACTGCACAGGAGTAATGATCAACACATAGTACCTCAAGCTGCTATACGGTCGTAGCAATCGATCGCGCGCCTGATGACCCTCTCTCCCAATAACAACCACCTTATGTTTATGCAATTTAATTCGACGAGGCCGATCATACCTCAACCATCCCCATCCACGCTCGTACCGGTCCTTAATCAAGTACCCACTACCCCGAGTATGTTCCACCTTGCACATATCAGGATTAAAACTCTTAATTCGTGCCCGGAACAACGCCTCATCCAACTTAACCTGCTGGCACCATTCCACTCTCTCCGCATCAACATCAATATACTCTATTTCCCCATCATACGCCATCCACGACCACGACGGTGGGGCCCGCAAATCCGTATACCCGACCTGCCTCAGCCCTTTTGACTCCGGAGCCCGAGTCCACAGCAAGCATCTCCACACATACTTCTCAAAAATCCCAAACTGACACGCTGTCTCAAAAGTAGACGCGAGTCGCTTCTCCAGGCCCGATATTGCAAGTGCCCTATCCGTTGGGTTGGTAATATCCAGGCGCATGTACGTGCGAAAAAGTGACTGCACAAGCTTGATTCGAGAATCCGTCGTGCGCATGCCGAGACCTCTGGGAAATCCAGGATCGCCCAAGAAGAGTGCCCGCGAGTTTCGCATATATGACATTGTTTCGCAGCGAACTCCATCTCCGCACTCGAAATATGCTTGGTTCGCCGTAAAATGGATTGTTCTCCGTGACAGGGCCCGTTCCTGTAAGACCCAGGCACGTTTATTAAGCGGACCACCCGCAACGTCTTCGTCGAAGGTATCGGCTGTCGAACAGATGTATAGTGAGCCATGTGTGGGCGAGTTTATCGGGACATACAGTGGAAGACTTTTGGACGAGGCCCGTTCATTGGCTTTTGAGCGATGTCTGGGTGGTTTGCGTCGCGCGAGGAAGCCTGCATCGGAGTCTTCGGCGGATGTTGCGGCGATGGTGAAATAGGCGTTACTGAACACTGCTTCCATGCATGACGCTTCTTTATGCCAGTCCTCCAAATTGTCACCGTATTGAATTATGCAGAGCGAATCGATCCATAAGTAGCGTATTTCCAGAAGACGGGCCATTGTGATAGCGTCGCGGAACGTAAGGGGTAGATCAGAGAGGTGAAATCCGTTTTTCTGTCTCTCGTTGAGATTGTCAACTGAGAGACAGAACTCGTGTTTTCGGTCTTCCGATAACTTGCCCCAGCAATGGGATAATGCAATATATGTAAATGTGTCTTCCGGTGGATCTGAGTTATTGGCGAATAAAGCCGGGTATCTATTCTCAATGACATCTCTAGTTGGTAGGATCTTTTCGGGCGGTTTGGTACTTGTAGGCCGGAGAAAAAGTCTATCTGATAAGTCCTTTCCTACATCGATTAGTCGAGTAGGTAGCTCTCTTTGTGAAGGATCGGGATTTGGATTGCAAACGTAGGACCGATGTGTATGGTCACAGACTCGGAGCCACTCGCGGAACAATTCGAATCGGATGGGACTGTCTGATGCAGGCAGCTCTGGAAACCCCATTTGTACATCTGAGATTGGCTTCGCATTCCTCGTCAGAGGAGTGCATATTCTTAGTGAAGGCGCTTGGCGGAGGCTAGACTTGTTGCGGACATTTTGAGATCGAGTGCGATCTTTCCGGCAAATATCACAAGGCTTAAGCTTCTTTTGAACCTCAGTTACTGTTAATTGTTTGCCGAAGGTCAAGGTATCGCAAGTTTCGCAGAGATCTGCTGGCAAGTCTATGGGTTGAGGGAGATCAATTGTTGCAGTCATCATGTCCAGCCTTTGGAGAAGCTTTTGTGCGAACTGATTATCCACAATGTGAATCCATGCATTATCTGCATCACGTAGGAAATGCCTTCTTTCTTCATCTTTTTTTCGCATCCTCGAAGCTTGTTCTTGTCGCTCCTATATTCGAAATGTAAGTTTAGAATTATCATACTTTTTTGATTAAGTCGTCAATCTTCCTACACTGAACTCACATGTTGATCACTCTCTATTATTATCCCATCTCTCTCTGTTTCCACCCAATAATCAGTTCCGTGTCGCATTGATTCACTTATCTCTAGATCCGTAAATCTCATCATGTCCTCATGTTGCCAAACTTTCTCCGTAAAATAAGTGCTACTGTCCATGATCGGTTATCCGCCGTCGGTCTTGGGGTCAAGTTTGAGCAGAAAGCGTCACCTGGGCTACCTTTGATCGAAATAACCTGAGAGTGGTCACATTTGAATAGCAGATAGATTATTGGTGCAATTAAATTCGTAGCAACGGAGGAGACAGAGAACAGATGGTGATATCTGCACCAGGCTGCCGCTATTATTCCAGCAAAGCACTAGAAGGCGCGTGGGATTTGGTGGCAGATGCTGCATTGGTTCTGTAGCCAATCAGAGATCTGGGATCCTCCGTGATCCCCGATTGGTTGAATGTGGAGTTTGCGGCTGATGCTTACCATCGCAGAACGACATGTATGGGTTCAGCAACATCTTGAACCAAGGTGTGCGCCATGGAGACTCTGAGAGAATACTCGAAAATATAGGGTATTTTCAATTTGTCAATCTGATTACTCAGAGGTGGACCTGAGCACAGGAATTTATGACAAGCGAAAGAGTGTGGAAAGTTGAGTGTATCAGATAACAATATATTTAAATGTTACTCAAAGTCCGCGGGTATGTACTGTAACAGTGAATTTATATAGCTAACATATACATTCCTTATCCAGAGGCCACCCGTGGGGCCCCTAATCATAGAAACATACTATTTTATTGGTCAATTAGGAGAAAAAATCTATATATATACTGTATATATTTCCACGACCCGTTTGAGGCAATTTTACCGCATTCATACCCGTGGACGCACAATCATACATATGAGCATACTTACGAACGGAAATCATCTATAGACAGCTTTTTAATATCATGAAGGTAGTCATTTCAAACGTACGTCACTATATATCTATCAGTCTTTCGGTAATATGTATATACCTCTATTAAGCCCGGTCGTTATACCATTGATATCCCAAATCAATCACAAAGCTCGATAACCACCCACATCACAGTCGTCATAACCTCACCACCAACCTTCTCCATAACCCTCCGACTCGCCTTATTAGCCTGCGCAACCTCAGTATGCACCCAAGCAGTAGTCTTCTGTCGCAGCGTCTCATCCGTAAAATCAAGTCTATCAGCCCCAAAGATCCCGGCAGGATCCATACCGCGCCGCATGGTCTCCTTAGACAGGCAGAGCGCGAGACCTTTGCCCCGATGCTCAGGCTCAACATGCAAAGTAGCCAAAGGCCCATCAACACCCAAGAAAGCCCACGCAACAGGCATTTCATCTTCGCCCTCCGTCGCAGACTCAGAATCAGAATAGATCGCCATACCAACCAAGCTGGATAACTGCGCCTTCGATCGAGGAATACTCGTACGACTCTGCACAAGATCCAAATGCGAATCCAAAACACCTACTCTTCCCTTCCGATCATGGAACCGATACCCATCAGGCAACGGAATCTCAGCCTCACCATCCCGCATCGTAAACTTCTCTCGCGGAAAGAAAAACTTGCTATACGGCGGGTTATCATAACGATGAACCTTGAGTCCTGGTAAAAGCGCCAGCTTCGACGCGTCCCCGACATCGGGATGCGGGAAAACTCCCGACTCCAAAAGCAGAGTAAACAAGCCGGTATGCAGCGTTCCAATAAGAAAAGCCCGAGGATCCGGTGCAGGGATCAAGGCAACGCCGTTGCGCGACTGCGCTTCAGCTGACTTTGTCTCACTGTCAGGTGGCAGGGAGGCTAGGTACTCCGGCAACAGATTGGCTTTAATATAGACGAGTAATGCCAATAGCTGCTCACGGGCCAGGGTCAGAGAATCAGGATCGGCCGTATGCAGGGTAGCGACCGTATAATTAGAATCCAGACTGGCGTGGCTGTTGCTTTCCACTGCGGCGGGACTGAACCCGTCACTAGGGGTGACGGTGACAGCCGATTGCGAGGGCGGAGCTGAACCGATCGGCTGGATTGACGTGTGCTCCGCTTCAAGGCTGGAATATAGGATGATCTGGGTCTCGCGGCCGCGGAAAAGATCCACCCGCGCAGCCAGCCATGGCTTGTCAGGGGATGGAGAGCCCGATGGGGGGAATGTGGCTAAGATCTTGGCAGTGGGCGCTGGATACGCGAGTCCATGTTGGATACGTCGCAAAAGTGCAGAAGAGAGAGGTAGACGAGAAGCTAGCAGGGGCAGTAGCGTGGTGGCCCTGTCATCGTGCTCATAGATGCGCGTCTCTGGGGAATGATTTTCGGCCATGTTTTTGTTTTCTTTTCTTAATCTCGATTCGGGCGACGATTATTCCCGGGAACCTGGTTACGCAAGACTGGACGTATCACACGCTTATGACCCTGACGATCGGGATCTTTCAGCTAAGCCCAGCAACCGGAATAAACTTGGGGGACTATTGAGGTTGGGGTGAAACTGTGGACTTGACAGGTTGACGTACGCTTATGTCCGGTTTAGTGAGTCACTCTGCGGGTCGCGTGAGTGGAGAAGGAATTACTCCGTCCCTGGCTAGACCTAAGTAGGAAATTAATAAGACTTCTAGATTACTTCCGACGCGCTAAGAATGATTAGCATGATTACCTGTACGGAGTCGAAGATTATCACCCTTTAAAAGTATTTGTCACGCTGGTCTGTGCCTGTGGCGGTGCGGCACTATTGATTCTGACAGGGGATCCGCTGACGATCACTGTCATCTGTGCATTGGCGTGCGGGTCAAGGGCGATCATTCGGTGCTAAGTTGTGTGTCCCAGTGATTCGGGTCTAGTGTCTTACCTTGAAGGGTCATGATGCACTCTGTACGAAGTATGTGAAGAATAAATGATGTTAGATTGTGTTCTGCCTAGACTATCTCCCAAGTCTGCAACGCCGGAAAATATACCCTCGACACGGGGTTTCCCCAATCGTTTTATCCCGAATGAAAACAAAGGAAAGAATAAATTATGAAACCACAAAAGAAAAACAATAGTCATGTCTCATAAGGTTGGGGGTGACTCTAGCCTCCCCTTTTTTCTTCACCAGGGGCTCCGAGCCCCCACCATCCAATCTTCCATGGCTAACCATTCACTCCATCGGGCCTCTGCTGCCCGAATCTCTTCCTCGGATGGGTCCCGCAATGGACGCAAGAATGGGGTCTGCTCGTCGGGTTGTATATCGTAGGCTGTCTTGGTATCCGCCCACCCACTACTCTTAGCCGTGAAGAGGTAATTGATGCGCTCTTGCTTGTAAATGCATCCCACACCAGCTTCCCAGTCATCACCAAAGAATGCGCGCATCGTAATAGGAGAGTCCTGCGCCGTGACAATCAAGCGCCGAACAAAAGGTCGGAGAGAAACATATGATGGTGATTGCTGCGCAGATTGACCTGCCTCTGGCGCGCGCTGGAATGGAAGACGAATATTGATGAAGGCCGCCACGGATTGCACCGTCGGCGCATGTTGGCTACACTCAAGGAAATATTGCAAGCAATTCTTGTAGTGTGGATACCAGCCAGTAGGATCCACACGGCCAAACTCTCCATCACCAAGGATAGATTGTGCCTCAGGGTAGCTTACTCCCCGGAGTAGGGTGCCCGCCTGTCGGAGGTGCGTTCAGTCTCTCTCTCGACAGATCCTGGAGGAGGGAGGTCTCAGATAAGGTGACTAGGAAGGGGGAAATAGTAAAAAGGGTCGCGTACCTCGAGCGAGACGCTCGCGAGAATAAGGATCGCATAGATCCATATGTGGAGAGTTTTCCCAGCACTCTCTTCCTGAGCCTTGCATACTGAGTGACATGATCGTCTGTTGACATGTATAGGGGGTGGCTAAAAGTAGTCTAGAAGACTGGAGAAGTATTCAACCAAAGGTAAGTCAGATGGGGTTGTGAATAAGATTAAGGTACGAGCATGGGGGAGAGGGATAGGTCCTTATAGCTCCCGCATGGCGGGAAGACCGAGGCCTCCCCAGGGTCGGTGTGATGTCAGAAACTATCACATATGAAGATCAAGGGCGGATTAGTTCGGGGTTGACAGAAGTGGATCAGGCAGGAGAAGCTATTGAGTAAGGCGACAAATGTGTTCAGCCACAGATCAAGCTTAAGCCACATCACTAGCCACGGAGAGACCGAGCTTGTGGCTCGTGCCCAGATAGCAAGGGATGTGGCTGTGTCGGTGGAGCCCGACAATGAGATTGTCGCTAGGGCCTCCAACCACCTCGGTTCAGTGCCACGTTAGCGTCCCAATAGCGTGGTTGAGCCCACTTAACTATTAATTAACATGATTTGGAAGAATGAGATCACAGATCTGCTTTTCAACAAGATCGAAACTATTGTCCATTTATTTCCTGTCTACCTAACATATTCAAAGCTGGGAAGCTGGGAAGGGTGAAGAGATTGAACGGTCTAGAACCCAGAACCTACACCAGTGTCAATGTTGACTCTCGCAACGATTGACCTGTGTGACATTCTTGATAGCCCCACTTAGTCTTTTTTCGCGAAAACCTTGGAAAAAAAGAAGCCTGAATCATAAATATAGTCATAAATTAAGAATTTGATCTCCGAAAAAAATATGAATCGGATGTACTCGGCCGATCGCTTCATGTCCCGCAGATTGACAAATCCTGCCCTACACCCCCCCCTGTTACGTAGGCACCGTTTCATGAATCTTTAAAAGTCAAGTTACATTTAACGGTGACCCTGGCAGTTGCAATCTAAGGTGTGATGTGTGGTTCCTGAGAGAAAAACGTGGGAAAAAGAAAGAATCAGGCAAGATGCAAGGGGTGAGAACGAGGAAGCGTGTAAGACAGGCAGCGAAGAATGTAAGAATTTGCAGGGATGATCCAATAAACCCGCTATGAGAAATTATGATTTCAAGGTTCGTATTGATCTCGGTCACTCCGATGGATCGGGGGTCAATCGACGATTACGGGGTCCTGAGCGTCTCGCGTCCAATGATCGTCCTGCGTTTGCCATGACCACCACCAATCCCGGCTTCCTGGACAGCGGACCATATCTCGCGCCAAGTAGCCCCAACTAATGCACATCAGATTGACGTACCCTGCCTCATTCCCCCGCCCTGCGGCTGAGGATGCTTCCTGTTTTAAAGGCGCGCCTGTCTGCAGTTTCATATCCCAACATCTCAACTGCATATTCGACATCCGACCACAGTCGATCTGGACTTAACATTATCTCAACTTGAAAACATCCCTGTCTAATACCGCCTTGCTTCGCTATTCTCCGACCCACACACATTACATCATGTACAAAACCAACTATGATATCTACGTATGTTTGAGACCATCCAGCACTACAACAAACATCAACTCATATTTCCTCTAGAAGTGCGAAAGCATCGACAGCAGACGCTCGCCACCACCAGATGAGCTGCTCTCCCCATTGGCAACGCTCTATCCGCATGTGGCGGCCATGCAGCCGCAGTACAACCCCAACAACTGCACCTTTACCGGTTACCAACAAACAAACTATTGGGCTGCAGCCTACACCACACAGCCTTTAGATGGGACAGCCGAGTTCACACGACGAGGCAGTGGTATGTCTATCTCACAAGCATATTTTTTGTTTCTATATACTGACTTCCAAACTCTAGAACAACCATGTCGCCGCTTAGTATCCAAGCTTCGTCGCTTCCTCAGCCGAGACGACTTGAAATATCGTCGACGGTCCGAGGCGACTACAAGAACAACACTCTCTTGAACTTTTGATCTATTTACTTTCACCATCTATCCGACTTATACGACCACTTCTTTTTGAGCTTTGCTTTATCTTCGACTGTCTTTTTTCGATTCTGCGCGAATCTCACCATTGTCTCGACACAGGCATCCTGATCGGACTTGCATCTTTCTTATGTTGTGACTAGACTTTACTTTTTGTTTCATCAAGCGATGGGTTAGCAAGGCGTTTACGGGGGAACAGGACCGGGTTTCATGTTAATCTCGCCTGACGAGAATAATACCATGTACATAACAGGAGGCAATTCTCCAATTCAAATATAACAGCACATATTCAGACATACCTGACATTCCCAGTTGCGTCCAGCCTCATTCCATACAAATCTAGACTCAAAAGCCGACGGCCAGATCTAGCCCAACCTGCAACAAACGAAGCCCCATACCCCGGCACCAACCAGGCACGGACAAGGCACCTACTCCACTCAGGTACAATCACCTGGACATGCCTAGAATGTCGGCAAAAAAAGGCCCCCAACCCTAACCCCTCAATCACAAACGTGTCTCAAGTGACCAAACCTAATGAAACGCAGTGGCCCCTGCGCAGATCAAACGAAGCCAAACCCCAAGCAGCAAAAGATCCACCACGGTCTCCGCACTCAACAAACCCAAATCACTTGCATCTAAGCGCTGACAAAGCTAGCATATGCACGATGACCTGGATAAGAGACTATTGCAATTAGGCTCGGGGGAGCCTTGATTTCGCAAACACAATTTTCTCAGTGGCTTGAGTTTTCAATTTTCTTTGCTTTTTTCTTTAGGAATGAAACAGGGAAACGAGACCTTGCGATGCGAATAATGATCACGAGATCCAATAATCAAAGAATGATTCCCATATTCCCTGCATATCGGGCTTCCGGGGTTTGCCCCTTGGTCTAAACGCTCATCGTTCACCACGCACTCCGTGCTGTGGCCCGGCCCGTGCAGATCCAATAGTTCGCCCCGTTTCATCGAGGTATTTGAGATAAGTGAACCCTGGAGATAGGGAAATTGGGATTGGGTGAGGGGGTGATGTTGTGCAACATCAATTGATGGGATCTACTTACCCTCACTGTGAATATTGATTCCCTAGATAGCGAAGCAATAGCTTGAGGTTTCATTTGACTTTTCGGTCCAGTTCACCATTTGCAACTGCAACGTTGCTACATAGCGACCATGCATGAGAGGCGATACTATTGACCACACAATTCCAATTTCATTCCCCTATCTACGTGGGGAGAGAAATCGATCGACTCGGTCCCGATCTGGTTCTACTTCTAGGTGGGTTACAGTAGTAATTCTTGTAGACCGTGAACATGCAACGAGCCTTCACGGAGCCTCCCGAAGAATTTAAAGGATCTATATTGCTTCTGCCTTGCATTCCGGGAAAGGAAACCGGATCCTGGCGGTATTTGTGAACCTGGATCCTGGGAAACGGGCCGCGAGTCATAGGCGCGGACGTAGCCGTTCTTGCAGGTGTGGCTGGTGCGGTCGGCATCGGAGACGGCGAGTACTTTTGTTTTTTTTTTCTTGGTGTAGTGGGGTTTATGCATATTATTAATTCGCGTTACTGGGTCCACTTGCGTTTGCTTTTTCTACTGCATGGGACCGCATGTGGGTATTTATCGGTTACATCGGGAGTAGGATGCTATTTTGGGTGTTATCGTTTGACGAGGCGTTGCTGGTTACTTCTTCCGCTTCTCTCTTTTCTTTTGCTTGATTTGAAAAATTTGGTTCAATTTGCATATATTGGGCGCGATGTGATATTGATGCATGCTTGGTCCTACCCTACCGCCGAATGGTACCTAATCCTTCAAATGCCGTAGATGAGGCTGGACTTGGATGAAACAACGACGTTTCATCGCGATCTTGGAATTGTACTCCGTAAGAGCTACAGGATGCTGTGAACCGGACCAGAGCACAGCCTCACGCTGACATCCCTTGATTCACCTAGGGCTACTATGAACCTTGAAAGGCTATTTATCTCTCGCTCTCGCGGTGCTTGTACACATCCTACATTCTTCTTAGAGCACAGAGCACAATATGAAGAGGGTATAAATTCATTATCAATATTACAACGCAAACACATCCAACCCCAAGGCAGGATGTTATCCTAAACTCCATAGCGCCCGAGTGGTCACTTCACTCAACTTCAGACAGTTCCCAATTTTGGTCAACAGCGGCTAAACGATGGTCAAACTTCCCGTCCTTTTCAATGGGGTTAAAGATAGCAGATGAACAAGTATTCATCACAAAATGAAGACAATGGGAGGAGAGGGCAGATCAGGTAAGTAGCCCAGGGAAAAGAAACCAGGAGATAGATCAAAGTCAAATCATGAATTGTCGTGTTCCATCAGAATCATACTTCATATCACGGCATTGCATGTCGTTACTGAACATGAAAATACTGAGTCACCTTAGGCCAGGCTCGCAGATCCAGCGGCTGCTGTACCCCAGCGCAGCCGCCTGAGACCGCCTCGAACTGCCTCTTGTCCACATGCCGCCGATGAACGAGCACCAGGAATATTACCATCCCCCATCATACCCATCTCAGTCCGACCGACTTCTCGACCAAGCATGTATCCCGCAGAAAAGCTGATCGCCGAAAACAGGACTACAACACCAGCACTAATGACCCACGTCATAACTGTGGGGCTGACAGGAGCTGTCGAGTCCGTGAGACTCGCACGTCGACTCTTCTTAGATGCGGAAGTCCGATCCTTGGGGGAGGTAGATCGTCGTTTACTTTTTCCTGGCGGACCAGACGGTGGCACGGGGGAGCGGGGGTCACGACGGAGAGGCTGACCCACTGGGGGGCTGGCCTCAGCATACTGGGGCGAGGAGGCATTTTCGTCATCACTCTCCTCCCCCATGGCAACAGACACACCAACAAGTCGAAATGAGGATGGTTGAGCGGAGCGGGGGGGTGTGGAGGGTGGAGGCCGTTGGTTCTCTGGCTTGGGGAGTCCACGAGCAGCAGCAGCACAGGACAGAAGGGTAGATAGGCTGGCTCTAAGGGCAGCATCATGGTCCGCATGATGAGAAGGTGATATCATATTATAAGGACTATGCTGAGATTGAGGAGATCGGCGAGACTGCCGTGAGCCAGAAGGATAGGACTCTCGACGAATGGCAGTGCGGCGACTGGAGTTAGACAAGATACTGGGTTGAGAACGGCGGGACTCGCTTGGTCGAGTCCAGGAAGGATCATTGGTGAGTGGTGGATGGCTAAAGACGTTTGGTTGAGGGACAAATGGTGATGGGCTGATCCCCATTCCCAAGGCAGTAGAAGTATCATCTTCATCATCACTAGAGGCTGCATCGGACTGGGCCGAGGGCACAGATCGTGGAGCAGGCAAGGATGGACGATGAATATCCTCATTGGAGCTGCTCATATTTGGATCTGGATCACTTTCACTCTCTTCGTATTCCTCTTGACTGCTGCTTGCCAGACTAGCCTCGCGCGATGAATAGTCAACATGAGCTGTCGCCACCGCTGCGAGATGCTGCATGCGCCGTCGCCGACTACGGTGTTGATACATGCCAGCGACTCGAGGTTCCACGTGAAGACCAGTTGTGATTATATCGTCATTTGTGGCGGCCGAAGATAGCGATGAGGATGATGGTTGGGAAGAAACATCGATCCACGAATCTATGTAATACCGCAGTGAGTACATGGTGGACGAACGATAGGGCGCAACGGAATATGCATCATTTAAAGTCGATCTGCAGGCGAGATTCTGCAGGTCCAAGGGTATAAAAAGACTTCCTCACATACCTTCAGATCTCATGGGTGCCGCACCAGACGATCGGGGCTGACCATGTTCTCTCGGCTGGCCATCGCGCATCAGTTGACTTGCGGCTCTGGGCTCGCGCACCTGACCGAGAGGGTCGCAGTGATTTGGTTGCATGGCCACAGAGATGTTAAGAGAAACTGGAAGTGGGGGGGAAGATATCTCTTGAATGATATTTAAAAATGGGAGATGGGAACTGAAGGGTCAGGCCACCCGGTGTTGGAAGTAGGAGCGGTCAAGCGTGGGGAAGGACAATCAATGAGGATCTTATCAGTGTGGAGATGGATGATCTGCCCCATCACTGGTGCCCAACCGCTTTGTTATCTTTTTTCACTGCTCCAGGTAGTCCCCAAGGAACCAAGGGGAAGATAAGTGAAGCCTAGGATCAAGGAAGAACTTCAATACTTGATCGTAGGGTAGACAACAAAGAAAGGAGAAAATGGGCTGAAGATTGGATGATGAGGTGATCAGCCGACAGAGCAGGTGATCTGCAGCCCGTGACGAAGCCAGCGACTAGATGAGACGCGAGGGGCGGAGTTCTCAAGATAGGAAATAGAGTTAAGTCTGAATGAAAAGAAAGCTACTTGAAAATATGGATTAGTGGTGCATAAATAGTGAGGAAAAAGTGGATGCGGAATATATAGTTTCAAGTGGATTAAAGTGCATTTCACTGAGAACCGCGCAATGATGCAGACCACGTTGGGACAAAGAGATGCGGGGGACGGGAGCGGTGACAGATGGCAGTACATAACCACAATCAATGGCATCACTGTTCATGTGGACGAGCGACTACAAGACTACAGGACGAAAAGGAAACTGAATAGTGACGTAGCAATTACAGTGGATTCATCGTATCACGAACTAGATAAGAAATACTTTACGAAATCATACAAACTTTTTAAAAATCCAAGGCCTCCCAGAGGCCTAATGACACCAAGAAATGGCAAAATGCAAATCAGGAACATGCTTAGAAGGTAACCTTGGTACCCTTGAACTCAGGGATGGAACCCTTGGCCTTGTTGAGGCCACCGCGGCCACCGAAGCCACCACCGCGACCACCACGGTCACCGAAGCCACCGCGGCCACCACGGCCACCACCACGGGGACCACCACGGCCACGACCACCGAAACCACCACCGCCGCGGCCACCGAAGCCACCACGGTCACCACCAGCAGGACGGGGAGTGCTGAAGTCGAGGCGCAGAGGACGGCCGTCGATCTCAGTGCCAGCAAGCTGGCTGTGGGCAGCCTGGGCCTCCTCAACGGAGGAGTACTGAACGTAACCGAAGCCCTTGGGGCGACCGGACTCGGGGTCAGTGGGCAGACGGATGCCCAGGATGCTACCCTGCTCAGCGAAGACATCACGCAGAGCATCCTCAGTAGCGCTGAAGGGCAGGTTGCCAACGAACAGAGTGTCGGAGGCGGGGCTGGTCTGGTCACCGTAGGCACTGGCACGAGCCTGGGCACGGTCACCACCCTGGTTGTTCTGGCGGGCAGTGGCGTAGTCGAGGTTGATGGTACGGCCATCAAGCTCGGCACCCTTCTTGGCCTCGAAGGCCTTGACGGCATCAGCAATCTCGGCGAACTCAGCGTAACCGAAACCGCGGGAGCGGCCGGATTCACGGTCAGTCACAACACGGCAAGAAACCTCGCCGAACTCGGAGAACTCGCGCTGGAGCCACTCCTCATCGACGTTCCAGGACAGGTTGCCGACGAACAGGTTGGCGGAAGCACCCTCGGGAACCTCAGCGGTCTTGGTCTTCTTAGCGGGAGCCTCGACCTCGTCATCAGCCTTGCGCTTCTTGGAGGCCTTGGCAGTGTCCTCGCTGTCCTCAGACTCAGACTCAGAGTCGGAGCTGTCAGAGTCGGAAGACTCCTATAAGCAAAGCATGTTAGTAATTGTAAATGATTAATGCGGAATTGAGTATCATACCTTCTCGGCCTTAGCCTCGGACTCAGACTCGCTGTCGCTGGAGTCGGAGTCAGACTCCTCCTTCTTCTCAGCCTTCTTGGCGGGCTTCTCGTCCTCGGACTCGGACTCAGAGTCAGAAGACTCAGACTCGGAGGAAGACTCGACCTTCTTCTCGGCCTTCTTGGCAGGCTTCTCAGCCTTCTTGGGGGCAGGCTTCTCATCCTCAGACTCGCTGGAGCTGGAAGAGTCATCCTTCATCTCCTCGTCGCTGTCGGACTCGGAGGAAGACTCCTCCTTCTTGGCAACCTTCTTGACCTCCTTCTTGGCAGGCTTCTCATCCTCAGACTCGCTGGAGCTGGAGGAAGACTCCTCGCTCTCAGACTCGGACTCGGACTCGGAGCTGCTGGGGGTAGGCTCCTTCTTCTTGTTCTTCTTGGACTTCTCCTCCTTGGTAGCGACCTTCTTGGTAACCTTGGGGGCAGCGTCCTTGACCTTCAAGGTCTTGCTGGGCTTCTCAGCCTTGGAGGAAACCTTAGTCTTCGACATATTGGAACTGTAAAGAGAAGTCACGTTAGCACGATGTTTCCAAAATCGGGTTTCATTTCACATCTCCCACGTACAGTGGTCACGAAAATTGACGAAGTGCTTTGGTTTTGTGCGGCGGAGCCAACTAATCCCTCAATAAGCACCCGTGTTTTGGATGTGTAACAATGTGATAACCCTCAGGAAAATGGATAGAATGCCAGGAGTGACTGATCACAGCTGGTAGATGCCCTCAAGTAACCCACAACGGACAGAGTTCAAGCCCACAGAGACCGACCGACGATATGCAACTATGATACGCAACCCACGAGGAAATAGAAGTCCCACAGAGCCCACGAAATAGATATGCAGTATGACAAGCCCACAGCCCTCGATGTGTTAAAAGCCCACAGATGTCTTGTTGAAGTACTTTGGTTGAAAGTACAATGTACCACCCACACAGTTGTGTCAGTTTGGGGAGAAGGGGAAGGGGAGAACGTACATAGGAAGCTTTTTTATTGGAGCTTCAAGGTAGAAAAATGCTAGCACAGGTAATGTGATAGCAAAAAGGAAGGGGAGGGAGGATGGATGAAGAAGAAGAAAAAAAAGAAGAGGCGTTGCTGGGCAAGCTCTCTGATAAGAAAAAAAAATTTCAAAATTTTCTCGGAGGCTGGCAGAAACGTATTCCGCCTGCTACATAGAGTTAGACCCAGGCACTGACCGCAAATTTCAGTTGCTGATATAAGCACTTCTGGATCCACTGTCAACACCAAGTGGAGATTGTCATTACCTAACCAAAGTACATGTGGCAGGGTGTAAACTTATGTAATCCACTCGGCACTCCCTCTCGCTGGCCTATAGCTAGCCTAGCTGTCCTGCCCAGGGTGATAGATAGGTGCACTTCCTTTTTGCGACTTCTTGTGCCTCCAAACACCGCATCGGACTACAATTGATACCGTTCCTTCATCTATGGGCTGCGCCTAACTTACCTTCTGGCCTGTTTCAATATGGCCCCTCCCACTCCCTCCCATCGCCCGCGCAAGAAGAGAAAGACCCCCACGGCTCCCGGCTCTAATAACAATCTCATAATCGATATCGGAGATGGAAAGCAGTCTCCAGCATTTCCACTCGTATCGTTCCTGTGGGCCGCACGAGCGGGGATTTCACAATGGCTGATCCTGCCACTTACCCTCATGGCTGTCGGTCTCTTCCGGTGGGCTGTCAGTCTATGGGGTTACTCAGGTAGGAAGCAGCAATTGTTACCGCGGTGTGGAATCGAACTAATATACTTTAGGCTTCCAGGTGCCCCCTATGCACGGTGACTTTGAAGCGCAACGACACTGGATGGAAATCACCACCCATTTGCCCATGCCCAAGTGGTATCTCTACGATTTGCCATACTGGGGCCTCGATTACCCCCCATTGACCGCATACCACAGTTGGCTGCTTGGAAAGATGTATGTCTCACGCCCCTTCAAACGAAGATTGGATATAGCTGACTGTCGAAGTGGCACCGCCATTGAGCCGGCTTGGTTCGCACTCGACGAATCCCGCGGCTTTGAGCACCCGGACCTAAAGGTTTACATGCGCGCCACTGTCGTAGTTTCTGAATACCTCATATATGTGCCTGCAGTTGTCAACTTTCTTCGCCGGTATACTCGTATGCATGGCGTGCATGCATGGTCCGCCTCCATCGCCCTCGTTGCAATCCTGCTCCAACCGGCAACCATCCTTATCGACCATGGCCACTTCCAATACAATACAGTGATGCTGGGATTGATGGTTGCTAGCCTGGATGCGATCATGGCGGGGCGCATGCTCTGGGCCTGTATTTTCTTTGTCGGCGCTTTAGGGTTCAAGCAAATGGCTCTGTACTATGCGCCAGTCATGTTCGCCTATCTCCTGGGTGTCTGTGTCTTCCCACGGATCAACATCCCTCGGCTTATCAACATCTCTCTCATTACAGCTGCTGCATTCGCTCTGCTATTCGCCCCACTCTTACTCGGCGCGACAGGTATCGAGGCCCGAAAGGAATTTGCGTCTGCGCCAGAGCCTCCTCTTCTGCAATCGCTTCCAATTGCCCTGGACAAGAACTCCGTGGCGTATGCAGTGCTCTTCCAGCTAACGCAAACTGTTCACCGCGTTTTCCCCTTCGCACGTGGCCTGTTTGAGGACAAAGTCGCTAATGCCTGGTGCGCGATCCATACATTCTACAAGCTGCATCATTTCGATACTTCCTTGCTCCAACGGGCGTCTCTTTGCGCCACTCTGGGCTCAATTATTGTTCCATGTGGCATTATTTTCCGCCATCCTCGGGCTTCACTTTTGCTTCCTGCGTTGTCCTGCGTTTCGTGGGGTTTCTTTTTGTTTTCCTTCCAGGTGCACGAAAAGAGCGTTCTTCTTCCTCTTCTCCCCATGACCCTCTCGCTCGCCGGTGATGGTGGATTGAGCAAGGAGAACCGCGCCTGGGTTGGTTGGGCTAATATCCTTGGCTCGTGGACCATGTTCCCCCTTTTGAAGCGCGAGGAGCTCCGCATGCCTTACGCCGTCATGACCCTTCTGTGGGCTTATCTACTGGGCTTGCCCCCACTCTCCCTTGAGACCTATCGGAGCCGTTCATCTCCGGAGGATCCCAGCTCGCACTTCGAGTTGAACATTTTTACCAAGCTCTTGCACATCCTATTCTATATTGTCATGATTGCATGGCATGTCGGCGAGGCGTTCGTGCCTCCCCCTCCTGGTAAACCGGACCTGTGGGTTGTACTGAACGCTCTCATTGGGGCCGGTGGATTCGGGATTGCTTACCTTTGGTGTATGTGGAAACTGGTTACACAGTGCCGTCAGATTGACCGTCGTGGGGCCGAAGAGGAAAATCGGAAGAAGAATCAGTGATTTGCTGGGCAGTGGCCATATAGTCTTACAAAGATACCCCATTATAATTCCCTCTGGGATAAAACTGTTGCTAGAACATGTGAATTCAATTTGGATCTATTAGATTACCTATTCTATTGGCCCGGGTTTTTGGAGATGAGATATTTTATATTCATGATCTAAAATTTGGTTTCCCAAGATTAGATCGCAAACATTTGAATCGAAGCGCGTATATCGGCCCGATGGTACAGTACATGCCAAACAAAGAGAACTCCTTCCAGTAAATGCTATAGTACAAAGGTGGTGTTACACAAGACAGAAACATCATCCATAGAGATCTGTCTTACCCCATCTAACCAGAAGACTCTAGTTTAGACCTTGAAGCCGAAGCCAGCCATACAGCTCTTGTATTGGTCGATCGTCGACTGGCATTCCTTCGCAGGATCATCGGATTTAGAGAACAGCATGCAGTCGTCGCGAGCCGTCTTTTCTGTCTTGCAGACGCAGCAGGGCTATATTGCGGTAAACGGGCGTTAGCGCATTCAATGGTGTTAATGCCTATGTTGCTGGCGAAACCATCTCGAGGCGTACCTTGGGCTTTTCGGTTTGAGCGGGCTGCTGGGGCTGCGCCTCGGCCGGAGCGGGAGCACTCTTTTCTGTATAACGCAAATGTTAGCAAGCTACTATGCTAGGTTTGTTGCCTTGCCGTGGACCCTTGCGCATGGCGCATGTCGGCTGCGGTTGCGCAAGTCAAGGCTTGAATCGACTGGGACTTACCACTGGAAGAACCAAATAACCACGACATTTTGAAAGAGAGAGGATTTGTTTCAACGATTGACGGTAACGAGGAAGTTCAAAGAGGTCTTGGACGAGTGCGATTTGAGGTCATATGGGTTAGATGTCACCATCGATATTATTAATGCATGCGGAGTTGGTCACAGTGCGCAACCGTAGTCTATTTTTTTTGTTATCGAACAATAACAATGCGGCGACGGCTTCTGGATTTCGCCGCCTCCTTTTTTTCACTCTAGACTCTCCCTGCTTTCCTTTTTGAGTCGGGTAGACTTTTGCTGCTAGATCCCTCTTCGGTTCTCTACACTTTCCTTTCTGTCATATTTTCTTTGTCAAGCCCAATTCTTCCATTCTCCTAATCCACTACCCCGCCATGGCCCCTCCTAAGATCTTCTCGCTCGATGGCAAAAGCCTGAAGCTCGACACTGCAGAGGACATTGAGGCTCACATTAAGCCTTTGACTGAGAGCACCGACTACACTGAGATCCATTTCGGTGGAAACACTCTGGGCATCGGTGCCTCCGAGCGTCTCGCTGCCGTCCTCGCAACCCAGAAGAACCTCGAAGTCGCTGACCTGGCCGATATCTTCACCTCCCGTCTCCTTTCCGAGATCCCTCCCGCCCTCAAGGCTCTCCTTGATGCCATTCTCAAAATCCCGACTGCACACACTATCAATCTCTCCGACAATGCCTTCGGTCTTAACACCCAGGCACCCCTCGTCGATTTCCTGTCCAAGCACACACCTCTCCGCCACCTGATCCTGAACAACAACGGTCTGGGTCCCTTCGCCGGAACCATGATTGCCGATGCTCTCAGCCAGCTCGCTGAGCGCAAGGAAGAGGCTCGCAAGGAGGGCAAGGAGGTTGCTCCTTTGGAGAGCATCGTTTGCGGTCGCAACCGTCTGGAGAACGGCAGTATGGAGGCTTGGGCTCGTGCCTACGAGAAGCATGCCGCAGGCCTAAAGTCCGTTAAGATGACCCAGAACGGAATCCGCCAGGAGGGTATTGCGCACCTGCTGAAGAACGGTCTTTGCCACGCCCACGGCCTGGAGGTTCTGGATCTGCAGGACAACACTTTCACCATTATGGGATCCACTGCTCTGGCTAGTGTTTTGGAGGGCTGGGCATCTCTGCGTGAATTGGCCGTTGGTGATTGTCTACTTTCTGCCCGTGGTGGTGTGAAGGTCGCTCAGGCTCTCGCCGCCAATAAGAACCAGAAGCTGCAGACCCTTCGTCTTCAGTACAATGAGATGAAGGCTGATAGTGTCAAGGCCTTTACCCACGCTGCCAAGACCGCACTCCCTAGTCTGCGCCGTGTCGAGTTGAACGGCAACATCTTCTCGGATGAAGATGTGAACATTACCGCGCTAAAGGAGCTCTTGGAGGCCCGTCAGGAAGAGCACGGCACCGGTGATGACCCTGAGGATACCTGGGGTGTTGATGAGCTGGATGAGCTGGAGTCGGAGGACGAGGAGGAAGAGGAGGAAGAGGAAGAGGAGGAGGAGGAGGAGGAGGAGGAGGAGGAAGAGGAGCAGGAGCGGAAGGCCGAGAAGGATCTCAAGGCTGCCGACCTTGCTGAGGAGGAGAAGGTTGCTCAGAAGTCGGACAAGGATGTCGATGCCTTGGCTGAGGCTCTTGGCAAGACTGGCATCTAGATTCGCCGACCAGCTTTACTGGGTTATTTCCACTTTGGCCCCAGTATCTTGATCTCGACGAACTCTGGAGTCAACTGCCCTTTGGCTGTACCAACCACCCGCCGTGTACCGCTTGCGTGTTTCCGGATGAAGCGGTTGTTGTCTGCGCCCACGGTCCTTCCTACCGGCTCATGAGGCCCTGACTGACGACATTGATGCCACATTTCCCTGCAAAGACCACTTTGCCCCATATACCCCCGTTGACGATGATGACTGCACATAATTCCCTGTTGCTCTCAACACCATATGCATAGCTACCATAAACTGGCTCCTCTGAAGGATACAGAAAGAAAAAAGAGATAGACTCGGATACACCTATATTTCCTGGTGATAATCTTTGCGTCTTCCAATTGAATTCAAATCAAATTCCAATTTTAAACTGTTAAAAGTTATATCTTCGTCCTTGATCTCCAATTATTTAGTTCCCAGTGAGAAATTTCCCAATCGGGAAGGCACGTCTTGGCACTCAACCTCGGAGCTTCCATTTCTTCCTCTTCAACACTTTCCTTCAACGCAGGCTCACATATAGTCTCCGGTTCTTCGCTCTCTGCTCGCCCTATTCCTATAAAGGGCCTACTTACGCCAGCTATTCCACCTGGTCGTACTCTTAGAGTAAGTGCTCGCGCATCCCGCCCCTCCCAGCCCATCCCGCGTCGTGCCTGCGTACAGGAAGGACTACGGCAATCGCGAAATGGATCTCAACCAGCGCATTTGACTTTCTGGGCTATATAAGGGATGTGAATGGCACCATGCTAAAAATCCTCAATGTGAGATGGTGGACATATGACAGAGATGTCTTGGATTAGGCCGCGCAACTTGTACAGGACTACAGGCAGGAAAAAAGTCTTTGCGACGCTCTGTTTGTCTTCATGATGTGTTTCCTGGCTGTTATTCATTATGCGCACCCTTTACCATTCACATGCGCCAAGTTCCGATTCTCCACAGCTTTCTCTGCAATTTTCAACATCGCAATCCATTGGCGCACAAGTCACTGACAAATCCATGTTACAGGCTGTGACCGAACCCAAAGTCTTCTAAACAACTTTTTATTCCATCCTCGCCTTCTCCGATTCATCACATCCTCCCCTCACCCCCCGGACCCCCGCATTCATGGACGCCAGAGAAATTGAAGCCAAGGCTAAGGCTTTGGGCAAGGCCTCGGGACAGGAAGAGTCGGCGACAGTGATACTCGGTCTGCTCAAGGAATTGCAAACAGGCATCCGGGCTACGGAGGATTTGCTTCGACGAACCAAGATCGGAGTTGTTGTCAACCGGTTCAAGCAGAGCAAGTCCCCCGAAGTGGCCCGGCTGGCCAGTGACATTGTTTCCAAGTGGCGGACTGAAGTCAACAAGCAAAAGCAGGGTGGTGGAGCAGCTGCGAGCCGGTCTTCCAATTCGCCGCGGCCACCACAAAATGGCACGGGACCATCTACACCCGCGAGCGCTACCCCCTCTGATAAGGCGTCGAAACTGTCGGTGCCACCAGACAAGCGCACATGGAAGGCAGATGGAGTGGATATCAACGTTACATCGAGCAAAGTACGAGACAGCTGCACCGGACTCATGTACGATGGACTGTGTCTGGGGTCGACTGAATCACCTAAGACGGTATTGACAAAGGCATCCGCTGTGGAAAAGGCGGCACACAGCTACCTCGGACCTGAGACTAAACCGGAATACAAAGAGAAGATGCGCAGTCTATTCCAGAACCTGAAGAACAAGTCAAACCCCATGCTTCGCGTGCGTGTGTTGAGTGGAGAAATCTCCCCGGAGAAATTCGTGCGCATGACTAGTGACGAGCTGCGGTCTGAGCAACAGCGCGAGGCCGACGAGGCAATCAAGAAGAAGAATATGAACGATGCCATGGTAGCCCAGGGAGAGCGCAGTATCAGTACCAGCCTGCAGTGTGGCAAGTGTGGTCAACGCAAGGTGACCTACACCGAAGCCCAGACTCGTGCTGCTGATGAACCTATGACCCTGTTCTGTACGTGTGTGGTCTGCGGTAAATCCTGGCGACAGTGATTTGAGAGAGCGAATCCAACGGTTCAAGCGTTGATGAGAGGGGTGTATGATTTTCCTGGGGCTTGGTGTTCATCTTTCTTTCCCTTTTACCTTTTACGTTTTAACGGGACTCTTCGGATCTTCTGCTTGCTTTCCTTATTTCTTTTTCTTTTTTGCCAATTTTCTTTATCACATAAGGCTGTTTCAGCCAGTCCTGGAGTTGTCTGTTTTTTCGTTGCGGCCTTTCCACGGTGGAAAGGAAAGGTGTGTTCTGGGCTTTCTCAAGCTCTGACTGAATCTACGGGATTCGTTTTATCGAGTGGAGAGAATGTCTCACTCTGGGTATTGAAATATCTATCTCCATTGTTAGGTTCAAACAATAACAGATAAAAAAATTATTCACGTCATTGTTATGTAAGAACATCAACCTTGGATCTTAAAGTATAAGAATCATACTCAATATCAACCTCGCCCTCAACCTTGACATTAACATAAACCCTCATTGTCACCAGTCCGCAATAATGACTCCTCGATCAACATTGAATGGCCCAATCCAATCCCTTCTGGCCACCCTCGTAACCCCCAATCCTATCTCAACCATCACGTCAACTTTCACCACCCAACCTGCCCCCATTGTCCACGAACACGGCCTCCAACAATTAGCCCCCTTCCTCGGTCGTACCTTCATAGGTATAGACGGTATATCCGAATATTTTAATATCTTAATGACAACCCTCGAAATCAAGTCCATGACTTTCGAACCCGAGTCCAATTGGCTCGTCGACGATACCAACATGGCTGTTTGTCTACGCGGAACTGCCAGATTTAGCTGGCAAGAGACAGGCCAATCTTGGGATGAGACCTTTGTCTATCGGATTGCACTTGCAAAAGATACAAGCGAGGATGAAGAGAAGCGGGGCCGGTTGTTGGTCTCTGAGTATAAGGTTTGGGCGGATACGGGGGCGGCTTACCTTGCTCGAATCGGGCAATTGCACTCCTAATAATTCATTCAAAGCCTGGGGAGCGCAGAGAGAGGCCATTGAGAGAGTTTCACGGTGCTTTTCACTAGATAGCTCTCATTATTTACTGTCGCGAATCTGTCATACTACGAAACTGGAATCGCGATTCACAAAGATCCTTTAACCATATCACTTCCCCTCAACAGTTTCCCAATCAATCCAACTAACATCCCCAAACGTCCCCTCCTGATCCTGGAACACAAGTGCAGGTGTCGAGTACTCCTTATACCCACTCTTCGTAAGCAGAGTATCAATCCCGCCCTCAATCCTGCCTGTCCGGTTAAATCCCGGCCCATAAGCCTGATACTCCGCCATAAGCGTAATACCCTCCTCAAACCGGTCAACCCCACTGGAAATCCAGTGCGTATAACCCGCAGGCAAGATACTTCCGTCCTCCCATGTATCCGCAAAGAGAGATCGATGCTGAGAGTTCCACGGCCGACCAAGCGAGCATTTTCCTTTGATATCCGGAGCGATGGACGAATTTGCCGCAGCAATGTTGCTATCGACAACGTAAACCCCGTACTTGTTTTCGAAGGTGGTGTTGGTTCCTTTCCAGGCTGTTAGACCGCCGCCGCAGCCTCGGAGCTTGATATCTGATGATTGAATCCAGGCAGTGCCGAAGCCGTAGAGGAAGTCTGTTTCGCCAGCGATGATGCTTTTGTAGAAGTAGGCATTTCCGAGTTTGCCAACGTAGATCTGAGTGAAAGTCAGTCCAATCAGATCATGTCTCAGCTGAAAGGCTAATGAAACTGTGTACATACCGTATCCTGGTAAGAATAGAATCCACAATAGTAGAAACCACCATTAGCCCGACTAAACATCAAAGCCGCAGCTGGACCATCCGTATAAGGAGCAAAATCATTGTCGAAATCCACATTGTAAACCCTGAAATCCCGGTTCCCAAATGGCGTATCAGCCGGAACCGCAAATCCAGTCGTCCCGGAGCCTACAAGACTCGCATCCAGTGTGGGTGCCACAACCAACACGCTGTACCAGGTATTATCAATTGTTCCCGTGCTGTCTTGATTCGCGGCGGCAAAGTTGATATTCACCTTGTTCTTGGAGGCGTCTGTCGGCGAGTCCGTTTCGCCGAGGATGGTTATCGGTCCTGCGCGGGTGACATTCAGTTGTTCAGTGTAGCTGCCTTCCAGGATGAGGATAGTTTGTGTTGTATCGTCGTTGGGTAAGGAGTCGATGGCACTTTGAACTGTCTTGTACTTGGCACGGGCGTCGGTTGCTGAGACCAGGATTGTACCCTTGGGACAATTACGGGCTGTGCGTTGGCATTCTATGCGATTTGAGAGTTTTTGGGTGGTGACTGCAGCAGAATTGACCTTGGTCGTTTGAGCTAGAAGCCCTAGAAGGGGAAGGAGGAGAGGTGTGAGATGCATTTTGCGATTGCCAATGGTCGTAGTATGAGTTGAATGCAATAGTAGATGTAGTGTGTATGGATCGACTAAGTAGGTCTAGTACTGACGACCACGGACGAGAAGGAAACAATGAACTTGGAAGTCCCAAGGCCCCTTTATACGCTATCGGACTTCCGGAAATGCACGTTACAAGGCCAATCGAGCAATATCGAGACATTGCGGCCCAGACGGAAAATCTTCGAGCTCGAGTCAAGCTAAAAAACGCTATCGCCGAGTTTGGGAACTATGCCCGCTCGTAGATTGGGAAATATGGGGTGACAATGCCCTTCTCCGCATTTCCCCCACGAAGCTGGGGGATGAAGAAGCTTGTCCTACTCCGCGCATGGTGGAAAATCTGGCCGGGAAATCACAGGGTTGTGGTTGGGGACGGAGAATTGGGCTTCCACCTGTAGGAAGCCGGGATAAGGATGAGGTGCAGGAACAAACACTTGCAAGGATCAGCAGAAATACAATGCGTTTGTGGGGAAGGACAAGGCATTGTATCATAAGGACTGAAAACGATCCAAGGCTAAACTCAAGTTACAGTAAGAGTGAATTTACGAGGATGCGAGATTTACGAGGAAAGATTTGATTAGAACCCTTGTGATTGACGAAGTACCACTATTAACGGCATACATACACGTAGAGAAAGAAAACTCGACTCTATCCACTGCAATAGCAACAAAAACAGAGAGCAAGGGGTAAATGGAACACACAAAAGTCTATAATACGGGTAGAAAGAAAGAAAAAAAAGACACAGGAACCCGGCCTCTTTTTTTCTCACGGTATGCATGTCCAGATAGGTGGCATCAACATTGTGTGAGTATGTAGCAAGGGGATCAGAAATGAAATAAGGAAATTAATTGATCTCGGTCCAGTATCGAGCTCAGAAAATAAGGTGTCTGGGGCGAGTGATCTACTCGTCCTCCTCGACATCCTCAACGCGAGCACCGATGGTGTAGCGAGAGTTGCCCTCGCGGTCAGTCGAGTGCTCGATGGCCAGCTTGGAAAGGTGGGCAATCATGTTCTCAATCTGGGTGTCAGCCTTGGAGCGGGTCTTGCGGCCAAGGTTGTCCAGAGCGGGGATGATGGTGAGGATGTAGTAGACCACAGCGATGATGACAGTGACACCAATGGAGTAACCCCAGATGACAACGACGGTGACAATGTCGACGTTGTTGTCGTGGGAGAATCCGTAGGCAGCAGGGTCGTGGGGGTGGGTCTGGGTCCAGTCACCGAGCCAGCCGAAAACGGCGAACAGAGTGGCGAGGACATCGACAACGAAGATGGCAATAACCAACTGCCACGAGGGCCAGGTCTTACCACCACGGGTGACGAAGATCAACCAGTTCTCAGTAAGGGCAACCTCGAGGAAGAGGATCTCCTGAGGAGAACCCCAGTTCTGGATGATACCACCATCGGACAGGAACAGGGAAGCACGAACAATCCAGGTAGCGGCAGCAAGCAGGATTCCAAGAACGATGGAGATAACCCAGATCTTGGGCAACTGCCACTCGACGGGGCGAGCCTCGAAGTGAGCGTTATCGTAAGCGACGGCAATGGTGGCAAGATCAGCGAACAGAGCGATGAAGACAATCAGGTCGGAACGGATGGTCTCCTCGATGATAAGCATGGAGGTAACGAGGTAGATCTCAAGGTGGAGACACAGAGCAATACGGTACTGGATGTAGGCCTTCATACGCTGGAAAATCTGGCGAGCAAGCTTGATAGCATCGACGATGGTAGACAGACCGGGGGCGAGGAAGACGATATCGGCGGCAGCCTGGGCAGCCTCGGTGGAACCCTCGACAGCAATACCACAGTCAGCCTTCTTGAGGGAAGGAGCATCGTTAACACCGTCACCAGTCATGGCAGTCAAGTGACCACGCTGCTGGAGCATCTCCACGACCTGGTACTTGTGCTCGGGGAAGACCTCAGCGAAACCATCAGCCTTCTCAACAAGGTCGTGCTGGGCGGAACCAGCAAGACCACCGTGGATCAGGCGCTCAGAGTCGTAAACCTTGGTACCAAGGGCAAGCATCTTGCAAGTCTCCTTAGCGATAGCGATGGCGTCACCAGTAAGCATCTTGACGGAGAGACCAAGAACCTGGGCCTCAGCGATAGTGTGGGCAGTATCCTCACGAGGGGGGTCGAACATGGGGTACATGCCAAGCAATTGCCAGGGCTCACCCTCCTTCTGGACGGCGACACCGAGGGAACGGAAACCACGGCGAGCGAACTCGGTAGCCTTGTCACGGTAGAGCTGGGCCTCGGACTCGGAGCACTCGGACATCTTGAGGATAGCCTTGGGGGCACCCTTGGAACAGATGTAACGGACACCATCGCAGGTACAGACGGTAGTAATACGCTTGGAGACGGGGTCGAAAGGAGTGTACTTCTCGGTAACCCAGTTGCGGGAGAGAATCTCACGGGCCTTGGGGTAGCGGCGCAGAGTAAGGACGGTAACCTTGTCAATGGGGTCAAGGTTCTTGATGTTGTGGGAAGAGGCAATGGCGGCAACGGCGAACATCCAGTTGACATCAACACCCTCAGCGACGTAGGGCTCACGGATGGACAGCTGGTTAGCAGTGAGGGTACCGGTCTTGTCAGAGCACAGAATGTCGACACCAGCGAGGGACTCAATGGCAGTGAGCTTCTGGACAATGGCCTTCTGCTCAGCGAGGTAGGCAGCACCGACAGCGAGGGTAGTGGTGGTAACGACGGGAAGACCGACGGGGACACCGATGATCAGCAGGATAAGAGTCCAGTGAAGCAGGTTGTTGTCGGAGTTCTCAGGGGTAGCGATCTTCAGGTGACGGTAGAAACCACCGATCCAGGCAGCGAGAATCCAGAACATGACGAGAACGAGCAGGGAGGTACCAATGTTGTCCATGACAGCCTTGAAGTGACCAGAGTCCTTGGCACCCTGAACGAGAGCAGCGGTCTTACCGACGAAAGACTGGCGGGCAGTAGCAGTGACAATACCGTAGGCCTTGCCACGCTTGCAACCGGTGGTGTAGTAACAGGTATCAGCCATGTACTTGTCGACAGCGAGAGATTCACCAGTGATGGCGGACTGATCACAAGCAATGAGGGAGACACCGGCGTGGGCCTCACGGCGCTCATCCTCGTCCTCATCCTCATCCTTCTCCTTGAGAGTGTCGTCGGCGGAGTTGACCAAGAACTCCTTGTAGTTCTCGAACATCTCGGGCTTCTCGTAGTCACAGATGAGGCGGACATCAGCGGGAATGACCTGACCCTCCTCAACGATAACGATATCTCCAGTAACCAGTTCACGGGCAAGGATCTCCTCCTCCTGACCGTTGCGGACAACGGTAGCACGCATAGCAATATCACCCTTGAGGGAAGCGACGACGTCGGCAGCCTGCTTCTCCTGGTACCAACCAACGAGAGCGTTAAGCAAAAGAATACCACAGATAACACCCAAATCGATCCAGTCACGCAGACCAGCAGCGAGGAGGACAGCAAGTTCCATAACTAGATGCGAAGAAAACACGTTAGAATGAGGACATTTCACGCGTCAATTGACCAGGTCTCAAGGCAATTCGATACTCACCATACAGAATAGGACCACGGAAGTAACCAAGGAACTGGATGAAGATGTTGGTCTTCTCGGTGACCAACTCGTTGTAACCACACTTCTTGCGACGGGGCTCGATGTCTCCGGAGTTCAGACCAGCACGGAGATCGGTCTCCAGCCAGTCCTCGGGGGCCTGCCAGCCATCCTCAACACTATCACCCTTACCACCACCGAACTTGTACCAGGGCTTCTTGCCCTCCTTGTGGGAGTGGGCAGCGGCGCTGGAGGTAGAGCCACGACGGCCATCGCGGGCAGTCGAGATGTAGCGGTTCAAAGCCGAGTACTCGTCGAGGTTTCCGCCGTCGTTGATATCAGTCTGGCGCTCGTGGCGCTCACCGTTCTCCACGTCGACAGCATAGGAGATCCTCCGCTCGGACGCCACATTGTTGTTGGACGCCATTGTTGCTGCTTCGGCTCACAAAGCCTTTCGGAACCCAAACGATATGAGCTGATGCAGACACACACAGGCAGGTATGACGCGAGACGGAATGTTCCTATGGAGAAAAAGAAAGAGAAAAGAAGAGGGATTGTGGGTGAGGAAGAGGGACTACTTTATAATACGGGGGGGGGGACAATGAGTGGAGGAGGGCAAACGAGTAAGAGAAGGGAACCAGAGTGGGTAGAGTGGATAATGTCCGTGTTGAGGGAAATGGACGAAAAAAAAAAATTTAAATGAAAAAAAGACTGGAGTAAAATGGAAAAATGATAAAAACAGAAAACGGAATAGTAGCAGTGCTAGATGAGGACCCGATCCCGTGTTTGGCGTAGGAGTATAGGTACCTGGTTGCTGGGGGAAGAGTATGTACTAGACCCACTTTGATCAGTTTTTGATTTTTATTTTTATTTTTTTGTTTTTTATGTTTTTTGATTTTCCATGTTTTGAATTTTTGTGGTTTTTGACTTTCCCAAATACAATTGGTTTTCCAGATTTCAATTATGTTCTGTACTCTTGTTAGCCCCCTTCCTTATCCTTCTGGGTCAATCGTAAAGTTTTGAAATTTCCGATTTTCACTATGGCAATTGGATTTTTTTTTCTTACCGAGCGTGGTATTGGAGACCAAGCGTACCATATGATCCAGTGGAGGAGCCTCTGAACTAGGCTTAATTCAGTACGCGTACGGAGTACAGGAGCTCAAAAAAAAATTCTGCTTGCGTATTCATCTGTACCGTACGATACGCCGATAGCCAGCGAAGCACCAACAATGGCGACCGGCACTGGTCTGCCGAGTGGCCTCCACACCCACACTTGGTATTGATCGGTACTCATTACATCTTAGCCTTGCCGAGAGCGGTTGCCCCAGTCTGCGACCAGCTTCACTATGCGCGATTTTTGTTAAGAGTGCAAGTAATTTCCTTACTGTTCGACTCCGAGACGAATTGCCCCCCAAGACACAAGAAGAAACTAGAGGCATTGGCACAGATAATAGAACTTTCAGTACAATAAATGCGGAGAATTAACGAGGAATTCAGAAACAGGATAAAACCTAATATCAAAAACAACTATGTAGGCCGTACTATGTATATCGCATGTTTGGAGTGGAATAACAAAATCCCTTGCAGGGGCGACGTTCCTTGAGAGACCCCGAGGAGATAGCACATCCATAGTACCTGGTACCTGCCATTTTCCAACACCATACTACGCCCGGTTCTGGTACCCTTCCAATTGCGGGTCACCATCAAAGAACTGTAATGAAAAAAAATCTCTTCTCATGTCTGCATAGAGTACTATATGACGAGCACTCCGTCTTATCCGACCCTATCTAACTAGCAAGGGGCACCGCAAGCAGCCAAGACCATCCAGATATGTATGCCAATGCTGAAAAGATTCCCCCAGCATACCACGGGCCTGCACAACAAAGTACGACTCTATTACAGAAATTTGGTATCTTAACGCTTAACACGGTAGATCGGGTAAATTGGGGTTCAAGCAAAAATACCATTATGTCATAGGCTTGAGACCTTTTGGGACCATTATTGACACGGCCCGATTTATTACCGCCACCGCCTCGCCCAAGCTGCCCCCTTCGTATCTCACCAACCATGGTCGATCGTTCCCAATGGCTAGGGCCCCCCTGGCCCTCGTGGAGATGGCTCCCCAGAAGCGTCATTTAATTCGGCGCACTTGACTGGCCCGTCGGACCGTGAATTGTATCCACCCACTAAGCCGCCTAGTGCGCGACTGAGCCGGCATGGATCAAATCACCGGGCGCAGAACAACCGACGATGATTTCATCGACTGTGCTGATCGGCGGCCGCGACTCAGTCTTTCCCAAAACGATGCCCTTTTTCGGCCTTTGAGACGATGCTGATTCCTGTGCGCGGAGAGGGGCGTTGGTTGAAATCAGTTTAGTCTCGTTGACTAGCTGAGGTTTTGCTAGTTGTGACACCATCGTGATACACTTGCACATTTTTGGGCGCCCCTGATTCATTATCACGCTATGCGGTCGTCAATTGACAACGCGATGGACCGGGTAGTTACCCGAGGCGTCATTGGGGTAGCGACAGTCACATCTACGGAGTTCATTCGGCGTAACAATATGGCTATCACGGATCCTTTTAGGGGATGAGTTATTTTTTTCTTCCTTTTTCTGTCTTAGTGCTGTGCTGTACGGTGTACACCACATGGGTTGAAGATCGCCTGACGATGTACGTGACTACAGTAGCCCTGTCTTTTCCCGTCAGACAGGGAATAATCCCGGTTTCTGGACTATGCAAGCTTTCCGGGGAGCGCGGATGCTCGAAATTGTATACATGTAGAGCACCGTTCACTCGATCTCGAATTCCTGCAGTCGGATTGGAGAATCCTGCTTGATTAACTCAACAACCCTGAAGACCTCTGCACCCCGGGTTTTTTGTTTGTTGGGATTCCCCAGATACGATGCTACATATACATATCTTCTGGTGATAGAACCTTGGAACCTGGGGACGTCTATTACTCGTCCATCTGACATTAGCTTAGCATGCATCACATACTATAGGCCTCCTGCTATTGGTGGGTCATTTTCCAAGATGCCCTATAAGATGAAATATATATTCAACCTTGGAACGCTATCATGGGCGCACCCTCTAATGTTCATAGTCCCAGGTGCATTAATTCCGCATTCGTACAAGCACCCGTCGTAATGTTACTGCACAATATATATCTCCCGAGGTCGGTCTACCCGAGCAGGTTATCCACGGGCGCTTTCCGCGGCTGACGTGCTATGAAGCTAGAGAAGCTAAACAGCCAATGGAGACGATCACAATAGATGCAGACTTGACTGAATTTGGGGCGAAAGCGAAATTAATGATCGAACAAGGAAAGTCGGCAAGTAGAGCTCCAGGTAGCTCCAAGACACAGAAACTAGCGCTACAAGCTACCAAAGCTACAAGCCGCCGGGCGCTCCTCAAATCTCCATTCCGTAGCCTCTAAGACATTGACCAATAAATCCTTGGGGCCAAAGCCGGGAAACCGACCGCTTCTGACCTTCCCGGGCAATATGGTGGGGATCTTGTCTAGCTTAGTGGGCTAAGCTCTGTGATCGAATCAAAGGAGAGACGGAATATCCCCGACAAACTGCGCGACGTAACAGCGCTTCGTCCTCCTGCAGCCCCGTGCGAGTCAAATCCCATCCTCATTTCACTAATTGAGTTACGATCACAATCCCGGGGGATTCTCGCCCGTTTTTTCCCTTGTTTGGAAACACGTCAGCCAAGACTGAGTTTTTTTTCGATGCGATCCTGGGGGTCCGTTTACGGTCGCTTGGCTACACCAGATTTTAATTTGTGTTATCCAGGGCCTGATACCCTGGTTTTCTTGTTCGATATAAGTGGATTTTCATAACGGGGCTTCCGAAGGATTTACTTTTGACTCCGTCTCCGTACGTGCAGAGTGGGGAGCTGTAGCTGCAACGTGAAATTGGCGCGCGAAACGAAACGTCGAGAAAACCCGACGCCAGAGAACACCCCACGCGCGACCCATGGGAGCAGTTCCACCTGGGTGTTGGAGGTAAATTATGGTTATCATATACTTTTTCTGATATATCGAGTAACAGAGTCGAGCCTTGATTCCCGAAAGTACATTTAGATTGCTACCATTAATCTATTCGGTCGATGACAGGATTTGCGACCGTGCAGAAGGATCCAAGTACGATCTACATGCACAGAAGCCATGGTCTAGCCCCAAACATGTCGAATAAGATATCACACAGGCGATCATCGGCACCGCTACTCCGTACCCTTTACATGTGCTGATTGCTTGCTCACGTGTGTGTACATCGTAGACTGCCGTAAAGTTAATCAGGATCTG
Source organism: Penicillium tannophilum (assembly GCA_028829675.1). Lineage (NCBI taxonomy): Eukaryota > Fungi > Ascomycota > Eurotiomycetes > Eurotiales > Aspergillaceae > Penicillium > Penicillium tannophilum. The sequence goes on along the minus strand of JAQKAK010000003.1, from coordinate 2,056,635 downwards.
ATGTGTCTTCGGAAGTTTCGGTCGTTCAGCCTTGGAGGGGGCGAGCGCCGCTGATGTCGAATCCGCGGACTTACTTCGGTCTGGGGAAGAAAAAAGCACGGGGACCATGCAACAAAATGCCTCACAGATCTTTGGGCCTTTGCCACGAACATGAAAAGAAAATTAAGGCAAAAAACCTTGCGGTGGGGGATTGCCACCCCCAAAGAACGGTGTAGAGGAATCGGCTTGTCGCGTGTCGATTTACTAGAATTCCCCAGTAAGTGGGACAATGGGGGGGGGGCAATACCTACTGGATCTAGGTAGTTTATTTCTATTTCCATTGCTCATACAAATTGATCATGGATAGCGACCGAATCCACTTGGGAAGAAAAATTCACTGGGCGGTCACCAGTGGAACTCGTGCGTGTCCATAAGGAAGTAGTTTCGAGATGCCTTCTAGAAGCCTTCTCTCCAGTCGGTTCCATGGTTATGCAGCTGCAAGTCTTATGGTTACCCGTCCAGTCACTTCAACAAGGAAAAACTCAATGAAAATTCTGATGGTTACAACTGCGATATCTCGGACAATCGGCACTTATTTACTGCGAGATAAGAGCGAAACTTTCACGTCATGGCACGTTTATCATGCCGTTTTCGCCGTGTGCTATACCAGACCTGGACTGACCCCGAGTCCCCATACCATGACCAATATTACACTGAATGCGGGTACTTGATGGCTGACTTTATTGTATTTTTCCGTATTTCACGTAATTTCGCGCAGGAAGAAAATGCCCACTCAGGTATAGATTCGCCGGGTGTTCCTGCCAATCACATCCCTACCATCTCGCTGAGTCATCGGATCTGCCGTTTTTCCCGTTCGTGCCGGTCGATGCGGAAAAAGTAGGGTTGTAATTGTACGCTATTCCCAAAGCCATTCAAGTCACCAAAAAGCTTGAGCACTGTTCATTCCTACATCCTAGTCAATAATTTGATCTCACATCACATTGGAGTAATGCATAGTTTAAATAGATATATGTTCGAAAGGGGAAATATTTGATCGCCGCTAAATGGGAAACCCAGACCATCACTTCTTGGCTTTCACCGCGCGGGCGTGTACCTACAGTAGCGGGAAGGGCAGCTCCGCTATTTCCAGCAATCAGAGCCCTCAATTGCTTCAAAAGAGGGTCTCCTTCTGAATCAAACCCTCACCGGTGGGCCCAGAGGAGCATCGTGAAGGGGGTACGCCCCGCTGGGCGATCGCCCTGCCAAATCGTTGCTGATTCTGTAGATTACCACTTTCGCGTACCGTCGCCCGTTCTGCCAGTGCCGACGCTTGGCTGTTTTCTTACTAGATCGTGAGGCATTTTTGACTTGCAGTAGTCCCAGACAGGGTTCACTGGAAATGAACAACTTATCTCCCCCTCGACACCTCTAACCCTAATCGGTAGTAGATTGAGCCATTTGTGTGCTGTACGAAGTAGTCTCTAGCGAGCTACTGTACGGGAAAAAAGCCCGCATACAAGCTTTGCTGACGTCTCAACCTAGAGAAAACAGCCCGCGTTCATTATTTCCCTTGCAAGTGTACAACCATCTACACAATCGTACATAACTTCGAATGGCCGGCTCGATCCGGCCAGTAGTTGCCAGTAGTCCCCTACTTAAATTCACTAGACCCCATTACTTGGGTTCGCCAAGCGATCCCAGCGCCTGTCGCCCGTTCACCCCAGGTTCACTTGCCCATGGAGAAAGACAAAAGTCTGGAGGCCCGGTGAATATTCTGAGTGATCTCCCCGGTCTAAACCTTGACCTACGATGCGGTTCCCGCGCCTGCAGGGAAGCTTTAAGGTTTTGAAAACTCGACGTTTCCACCCGCGTCCGTGACTGCAGCTTGACATGCACGATGCAAGGAGATGAACGTGGTTTAGCGGGGGGTAATGGGATCGGTGTACTATGTACAAGATACTATACTGTACACGGTGAGATTGGTATGGTATTGCATACGATATCGGCAGATCGGGAGTTGTAAAAAAACAAGCGGAAACCAAGGACAAAAAATCGCGCTCCTATTAACTGCATTGCAGCTGGTATCTACAGTATCTAATTCTAGCACCAAACTGGAAATTTAACTAATGTCAAAGCTGGCTTAGATGGATCCTCCTACTATGCCTATTATGTCTCCCAAACGGATTGAGCTATTATCATCGACATGGCCCCTGCACGCACTATCGTCATCAAATCAATTTGAACGGTTTGAGACGTAGTCCGTGCTTTTTTCCTTCTGTCGACTTCTATCTGCTGGATACGACGCGCTTTACGGAGTACATTCGAACACGCTATTTTCCTTGGTAGATCCCACCCAAAAAAAGGACCAAACCCATATTTCTCCATAACCTATTCATCCAGCTAGTGGTTGCCCGGCAAGCCCGACTGGAGAATACTAATCGGCAACTCTACCTCGGCATCTGAGAGAAACGAAAAAACTCATCAGGGTCGAGACCTTGCCGTGGAAATCGGTGTGTTGTCGGCCGGAATCCCGACCAAGAATCGGCCTACGCGGCAACGCGGGAGTCGGCACGTCGAACCTCACAAATCTCTGCCACTGCGACATGAAGCAGGGATTTTTGTGGTACAGCATTGTGGGGTTCGATTTTTTTCTTTGGGTGTTGTGTCGCATGTTCAATTTTTCTCCGACGGGTCAGGGACCGGGTAAACTCATCCACACAAAGACAATCGTGTCACTACAGTAAGAGGGATTTTCTTCATTGGTTATTCCAGCCCTACGGGTTAGACCTGCCTACGCAGTTTCTGCAAATTTGGTCCTACTATCCGGATATGGCCTCTTCGTACACTGGTATCTCTACTCACATAGTGTACTCCGTAAGCCTTAGAATGCACCACAGGGGGCATTTCTGATGATGATTTTCTCTTGGCTGCATACAAACCCCTGCGCCGATCGACACCGGCTAGATTGACCGTATACGCACAGGGCGTCCCAATGTCCACGGAACAGCTTACTTTGAAGTCAACGGCCTTTGAAGCCATTCACCGAGTCTCCAAGAACAATGTTCGGGGTTTTCCCCTTTTCAGACCTCCCCCACTAAATCCGAAACCGAACCACCGAGCTAAGGACACGGGTACCTACGTATCTACGGGTAGTTTCCTTTGTTGATTTTTGCTTACTCCGTACAATAGGATCATACCCAATAGTGCCTAACATGGCGTAAATAGAAAGTAACACATGATCAGCTGACTGCGCGGGCGCATATTACCGTTGCACGATGATGAAATGTGTGACTGGAGCATGGCGATGACATCAACATACCGAAGGATTTCCAGCCGATTTCCGCGAGCAAAGGGGAATTAAGAATAATGCAAATAAAATTAAACACGCTGAACTCAATCCTCCATGCTAAACGCGAAGGGGGGAAAACTGAAATCAAGATTGAGGGCCACATGCTGTTTGCCGGCCATTTTTGGCCCTTGATCGACAGGAGAAACCTCCCGAATGGGGAGGTTCGTTGCAATTATTTACCTACCATAACAATCTCCACACCCCACACTGGTCGCGTCAAGCTGCTCAGCAAGCTTGCTGTTTGTATTCCGGAAACTTTCTTTTGTTTGTTTGGTTTCTGGTTTCTGTAGCCCGTTTTCGTCCCAGTACAGGGGTCTGCTCCATAGTGCATATCACTATTTAAGATGGGCAGATTGGCGCGACTCGAATCAGGTTTCTGGGGTTTGGTTTGGGGGCGCGAGCGCTATCTTCCGTTGTCTTGCTGTTTATAGAATGGAAGTTGATTCTCATTGGATCCTGACGCGGGTACCTGACTTGGTACCTGACTAGGCTATATTACCTGTATTCAGTATTTGAATCTAGTCTTCCATGCCGTTCCGAGTTGCTGCGTGGAGGGTTGTGTCGTTCTTGTCCCCCACTGTAGCTATAGCTCCTGCAGTTCCTGCAGCTGACCTGTCTAAGCTTGTTAGCCAGGTACCAGAGCCACCTATGACACAACTGGTGAAAGGTAGAGCCGCGATGATCGGCGCGTTTCTTTCGCGCACGTTTGGTTCTGGTAGGTAGGCCGACCTCGACATCATACATGCCGTGTGAATTGTGTCAATTACCGGAATTTAGTACCAATTGTGCTGGCATAGTTCATGTGACAGCTTGAAGCGTTCAAACTTTCGGTTTTGTCATTTATTACTTTGCTCGTAAATGCATGACAGCTGTAGGCGCATGTCCACCGAGGACTCGGGCGCAGACTATCTGGCTCCTACAGTACAATAAAGAATCGGGGGCTGATCATCTACGAATAACGGATGATCCTAGTTCTCCGGCCACAGCTATGATGTCAATGACGAACTTCGTGGGGTAGTCGTGTTTCTATTATGGGATAATTCAATTGCCTGCCAGGCTGCGACTTGTTGCTGCTGCACAATACGGTGGCTGTGTGCCTGCATCGGTATTATACTACAGCATGCTGCCGCTGATGCCGATCGACAGCTTGCCGAGACAAATCATCAATATTGTAGATTCTCAAAGTTTATGCAGAAGAGGTACCGGTACATAATCTGTGTGCATTATCTTGGCTGCGTGCGCAAAGTCAGCGAGTTATGCCAAGCAAGACAGGGATGCCTTCATTCAGGGCCCGGGTGATCACCCTGCCCTCCCACGAACAAACTTTGTGTGTTCCATACATGATATTGTGCATTATTGTGCCAAGTTCCATATGAAGCATCGCCGCCCAGAAGAACGGTTCCTGGCGATCATACAGAGACCCGAAACACTATCCCTAGATACGCATTGTATCAGAACCATTGAACTCAAGTTCCACCATGACGCTTGGCTAGGCGGAGAGAGTCAGCAAAGTCCATTAATGAGATATGTAATTGTGTATGCCAAGAAAGCACACTCCTGATCGACCTCACATTGAATCTATGTGTCTCCAAACTAGTCACCAGAATGACGCGCTTACCCATAGTACACGCCATATCCGAAACAAATAGACCCCAGATCACAATAAACTTCAATGCTGTCACGTCACAAGACAAGACAACGAGTGTCTGAGAATTCGATAGTACCCCTCCACAGCTACAAATAAACGAAATAGGAATCCCCAATACTCAGAAAGGCGATCAGTCTTGGCGACAATGGTCGCCCAATAGGTAGATCCTAGTCAGGATCGCCTTTGCAGGTCTTGGTATACAGATACGAAGACACTCTCTCCGCCGTGCATCTGTATCGTCATAGGCCCGTCTAGTCAAAACAACAGACCATTTCCATGCATTGCATGTATGCACTGTTGCCCGTTCTTCCCGCCCCTTGATCGACTGAGCAGGACGTTCAATACAATACTGTGTCTCCGCCGCCCCCTGAACTCCGCCAAGACACGCCGTGCATCCCACTCGCATTATCGTCTTGGCGGGGTTGGCAAACTCTCTTATCTGCTTTTCGTGCCTTCGTCCCCCCTTTCTCTGTGTGCGGAGCCCAGTGTTTGTTTTGCTACGAAACACAGACCATGGTGATCTTCGTGGGGCATGTGGAGGCCCCGGGGAGGCGAAGCGCGTTAGGAGACGGATGCGAAAGAGATGAGCAAGGAGGATTCGAGTATTATCTACTGGTTTAGTTGGTAACTCGGTTCTTGGCGGGTGGCTGTACGGTGTCCGGTATACCTATGACGTGGATTGGAAGGCGTAAGCGTGTTTGGATGCCGGGCGTTGCGGAGTTGAGGTGTTGAAGTTTGGCTGACAGCGTTGGTTATTCTCTTTGGTGGAGGACGCTGCCAAGCGAGTATTTGGTTGTTATTTTAGCTTTGGAAGTTGAGTGTGTTGTCTCGAATGCGCTTATGATCCTGTGAATCCTGGCTGTGTAGCACTGCAGACGATAGAACTCTTGTGGTTAGCTGCTGGCAGAGGTTACACCTGGGCACTGTACCATGGTGGCTTTTATCGGACTTGCAGATTAAATGGTGGCATGGGTGATTTATTCCAATTCTTTCAATGTAAGAGGGGTCGTAATCTTACCATTGGGAAGTTGTCCATCTGTGTAGGATCTGGTAGGCTTTAAATGTACCATCACTATCCAGGTGAATGACAATCCTAGCAAATGGGCTTGGATAATTACAGGTCAAGAAACCTTCAAATAGTTCTACGCGTAGTTATGGGAATTTGCAGCTATAGTTCACCTTTAGTTCCCCAGGTAAATATATATAGATGAGTAGGTCATCTCGTCTGATATTCAACTAGGTATGTGTGGCCACCCGTACCAAATATATATCGTCGGAGTATTTAGGCTTTTCGGCACCAACCTTTGGATGCTGATGCTTGAACCTCATTTCAATCTACGCGACCGGGCTAGTAATATATAGAACATCAAATACATAATAACTTGATAAAGAGGAGGTTTTCGGGCAGGCTAGAAGTTCTCACTAGGCCGTTCTTTGCCCCCTCCAGATGCCCCAACGGCACTGCCGCGACACCTACCCTTCCCCTTTCTGATGGCGTTTTCATCCTATTTAATCAATTTATTGATTTTGATTTTGTTAATCTACTTAGCTGTACCTTATTCGCATTTTCCCTCGAAAAAAATGCCCAGTCCGACCGGTTGATGTGCTATTGCTGGATAGGCATGTAGGTAGATAGCTACTTGGTCATCAGCATTCACCGGGAACCCTTAAACTCACCATCATATCCCGAGGTCAGTATAAAGCTTGTAGTTAAAATTCAAACACCAAAGTTATTTCATGCATAAGCTATGCTCCCACCCACGCAAGGTCACTTCAATCGCTAATTCGACATCATCATTCCCCACCTGACATGCTCACAATCAAGATTCAAACCCCGCAATCTTGAAAGCCTAGAACAATAAAGCCCAAATAAGCATAGCCTAATTCTAATCTACATTCTTTAGATCATAAAGCAAACAATGCTGCAAGGGTAGACATTATTCCAGATGACCAGAAAGAATACAGTCAAGTTAGCCGAGATCCCCAACAAGTTCAACCCCTTTGCGGAATGTCAGGTTGTCATGAGAAACTAGCGGCATGCAGTTTAAATTTGATTTGGACCCTTCCTTCCACGTGCAAATAAGCCCTGCAAGGAACCAGGCACAACATACCTGCGGTTTCCAGACCTCTGACATCACTAGAAAGTCATACTGATACCAACAGTGCATGGCACCAGAGTCCCTGGCATGGCCTTCTCAATGGCGAATTTGGATCGCCAGCCGGAGCAATGACCTGGCATCAAGACAGCGGGATCAAGTCGCTTGAGATCTGCGACAGTTTTCTGTACATAAGGCTCCTCACTAGTAGCGAGATGGAAACCGCCTACGACGGCGTGGAGAAGGGTGTTTTTGGGGACAAGTTCAATTGCATGCTTTGAGGCATTGACCACGCCAGCGTGGCTGCATCCCGTGAACACGACAAGACCCTTTCCTGTGATTGAATGAATATATCGACACTCTCGATAGATGCCGAGCGGGGAGACTTACCTTTGAGATTGACCGCAAGAAAACGCTCATCAGTAATTTGCTCATCGGAGTACCAATCCTTTGTCTCGGGATCAAACCGAACTGCGCCTTTTAGACCAGTCTCATAGGGCGTTACTCGTGGGATCTCGCCTGAGACGAGGAACATGTCATCGAGGATAGTGTGTGCTTCACTGCTCTTCTCTATCACGGCACCTGCACCCGATATTTCCTCAAAGGTAGGATCTGCCTCGAGAGAGGCTATAGTTTCAGCAGCAGCCATGCCCCTATAAGCGGGTCGATCAGGATGCAGGTCAATAACAAGATCATCTGAACGGTCTTGAGCCTTTTTGGCATCTTTAATCATACGAATGGCTCGCAGAAGACCGCCTGCCCAAGGTCAGTAACCCGATCTCAAGTCCATGAAGGTGGAAACGATAAAGCGCACCTGAGTGGTCCCGGTGCCAATGCGACAGTTGGATAACCTCCACGGAGGCAAGATCCGGACGTAATCGTTTCACATTGCGTTCCCAAATATCTTCCTCCGGACCGACATCGAAGAGAACAGAGTGTGTCTTGTCACCCTTGGTTGCTGTCTGTAACCAGGTATCAATAAATTAGTCGATAAAATTAACACGTCGTGTTGTGATCACAGTCAAGGGGATCCGAAAGCTTGGAAATGATATGCCTTACCACCAGAATAGACAAGCCATGTGCAGCACAACAAATATCCTCCATTCGCAGCTCTCTAGTCGCATCACCACGATCCATGATCTCATTGTCGGGCTTGAAAATAAGGCTGCCCATTTGCCCCGCTATCTGGACCGTACCGGGGGCTGCGGGCGACAAAGGATCGAGCTCATTGTCGATGATCACGGTGGCTTCGAGCGTGTCCACTTCTTGGAGGTCCAAATATGGCGAATCATCCATGTTGAGCGATGTCAAGTCTTGGGCGTTGTCTAAACTTCGGAAGGAGAAATGAAGACTGATATATGACGGTCAGCTTTAGGTTTCACAATAGTTCAGCCGCAATAGTTCAGCCCTGGAGCCTTACCCCCACCTTTATCTGAAGCGGAATAAGGGCCGTTTGGACGCGGGGATATCCGGTCTGGATAGTTTGGGGTACTGGTAGCCAATAGTGAAGGAGTTTTGGATAGGGTGGATGGATAAACAATAGTAGTGCAGTTTGGTGTCCCAATAAAAGGTGGCCGGGAAGCACACCGAGGCCCGCATTGTTTGGTGGAACTCGGATCGAGTTGAGCCGGGGGCACCCGCACGTACAGGTTCAAGGTTCGCCCGAAAGTGTCAGTTCTTACGAGCAGATACCCAGAATTTGCAAATTCAATGAATTGATATTGACTTCTTCGAGTATTTCCATTTTTACTCGAGATACAGATAAACTGGAGGGCTATGAGTACAGTCAAGATGCAAAGCACGCAATGCGATAACGTAGCTTGGAGCTTGGATGAACTTCCAGAGGCTCAATGTCCAATGCTACATGCGAAGAAGCTCTGAAACACACATAAGTCATAAATAATACATCAACATGAGAAATCATCATCAAAGCTTTTGGTCGAGAATCAACAAGGGTATCATGACATGATCGCCGAAGAAATATCACTACATATGCATAGGCGCCCATTCTTGTCCTGGGTAGGCAGTGGAGCACATGACGATCTCATCACTTTCATCATCTCTGAGGGCAAGTTCGACAGGCTCAGAGTTGCGGTTTAATGTTTTGGTCTCATCGCGGTGGGGATGTTCTGAAAGAGTCATAGTGGACATACCCGAAACGACGATATTTTTGGGCTCGATAGTCACAGTAGACTCGGGTTGAGTATCGATGGGTTTTCGGGATTTGATGCTAATGTTAGGCTCGAAGGCTGACTTGGTTGGCTGGGAATGATGTTGCTCCTCAGATTCTCTAGCTGTCTGAGGGAAGCTATGTGCGCCCTGTTCAGAAGACTGACGTACCACCTGCTGCTCTTGAGAAAGCTGGCTTTCAGGTCCATATAGCTGGGAGTTCACAGAGTCGTTGTGGCTCGACTCAGAATGCGGTACAGGGGACGGTGGCTTGCCCATTAGAGGCATACTTTTCACACGGGTGTGTTGAGCTGAAGATGGGTGATCGGTAGATGGAGCCTGGGAATAGAAGCGAGCAGATGCCATGGCATTGTCTGATGCACTAGGAGGAAGATGTATACTTGCGCGTTGGCCAGATGCGGTTTCGCTAGAAAGTCGTCCGCCCAATTCAGATCTAGCGGCTGGTGTTTCAGACGGAGCATTCTCTGCAGAACGTTTACGGCCGTCCTGTGAAACCAACAAGCGTGTGCCATCGGTCAAAGGGGGAGCTGGCAGATCTTTGTCCTCCAGGCCATCGGCCGCAGATTTTGGGCGGCTATTCTTCACGTCGGCTGAATTTTGAGACTCGGAACGAGTAAAGAGATTCTGTGTCTTGTTAGGATAGTGATTGAATAGGAGAAGCATAGAAATAGAGCACTTACACTAAGCATGCTGAAGCTTCGTTTCCGCTGGTGCATCTTCTCCTTCTCCTTCTCCTTCTCCTTCTCTTGAGGCCCTGGCTGATTAATCTTTTCCTGAAGCCCCCGAAGACCTCCTTGAATGCCCGACAAAAGGTCACCCACTGAAGCACGGCGTCGTTTCCCAAAGCTCTTCAATTTGTCCATCTTGGACTCACTGGTCTGTGCCGAAGAGTTTGTTTCAACATGCGATGATAGTTCATTAGCAGGAGTAGGCGGTTGAGTACCACCTCTGCTGTTGTTACTCTGGCGGCCCCAGCTTCCAAAGCTTAACATGCTACTTCGAGTCGCTGGCGAGTATCTGACTTCATTTCTCAGAGGGCTTTGCATATTCGGCGCAGAGGGCGGAAGTCCACTGATCGATCTTCGCTTTGCATCAAGGACTTCTGCGGATGTTGCGGCTCTCGGCAGGGATACGGGCACAAAGCCCGGGGAAATATCCTCAACAGATGGCAGGGAAGAAGACGAAGTCTTAGCGTGAGACAGCGGCTTTCCATAGATAGGACTTTCTGTCTCTAGCGAGGGTGACTGCAACGGGGAAGGTGGGGTGTCATCCTGCTGACCGCTCGCGGCCCCCTCATCGGCATCAAGCGTTGAGACTGATCGTTGGCGAGTATGATCTTCCTTAGGAGGCGCAAGATCCTTTGGTGGGATGGCTGGCGGAATATCGTCTGGTGAAAGGGCCTCCGGCAGAGTACCGGGTGAAATGGCGGACTCGGTCTCAATGACAGGGCGAATGGATGGAATCGAGATCTGTGGCAAACCCATTGTAGACTCGGTGCGTGACTTCCTTACCTCAGATATGACCGAATTGTTCGACTCCTTGACAGCAAGCACCGGCAGGCTCTTTTCTCCACTTGAACGTTGACTGTTGTGCATAACGTTCTCCTCGGTCATCGCAGTTTCATTCTTGAAAGGTGGTAGCGGGGTCTCCTGAGGCCGCCCATCAGGTGCTCTGGAGGCCAGTGTCGGGTCAGCGTTAGGCAACGGGTCAGGTAGAGGCTTAGTAGGAGACAGGCCAAGAGCAGCAATCATTTCCTGCTCAAGGTCACTGACCATGCCAGAGTTTCTGGCGTTTGTCTTTCGAGCTCGATCATCCGATGACAAAGGTTGCAAAGGCTGCGAAACAGCTCTTCCTGATGTACCTTCAAGATCCGTTTGTAGACGCTGGAGATCCATGGATCCGGTAGACTTTAGGCGTTTACCCGAACGTTCCTTATGCTGTGCATCGTCTCCAGAAAAGGCGGATGTGTTTCTGTTTTGCCCAAACTTAAAAACAGGCAGACTGCCTAGGTTGACAGATCTGCGGAAGGAAGAGTTACCCTGGGAGCCATTGGACTCCGATTGTGAGCCGAAGTGAAGACTCCTTGGCCGAGTAGCCGACTGACCCTACAGCATTACCAACATTAGAAACGGGCACAAACTAAAGGTGGAATGGTGAAATGTGTGGAGATGGAAGAGTCAATAGAGAGATGCATCAATCGTGTCGCATTCTAGTGTCCAATGCCAGAGCGATGGGAAATTACATCGTGGTATAAGAGAATTTGGAAAAGCAGAAGCAGAATTGCAAACACCGCTGCGCTGGCCGTCCGGCGCGCCATTCAACAAGTGCAATAATACGCCGGTCAAACTGAGAAAAAAGATCATGTATCTACCTTGTCTCCGCCTGCCCGGAACTTGCTTCTGCCTTTAGCAAAGAAGCCCTTAGCAGCTTCGCCGGCCTTACCGCCGAATGTGCCCGCCGTATGGAGGAATTCCTTGCCACGTTGTTCAACGTTTGACTTGTTCATGATGGTTCCGATGTTGCCAGAGGGCCGCCTTACATGACTGGCACTGGTGGGGTCACCTTCTTCCTTCGGCGTGGTCAGATTGCCAATGGAAGCAAGCTTCTTGGGGAATCGACTTCTTAATGGGGAGTTTCGAGGTATCCCAGATACGCTCTGGCTCGAGTAAACCAGGTCCGCATGCTCCGGGTGATCATGAATAGTGACTTGAAGCCAGTGGTTGAGACCGCTGTTAAGGACAGAAAACTGATCTCTCGTGTTGTCGAAGGCCTTGGTACGTTCACCGGCGGACGTAATATTGAGAATGTCACGGAAGCCCTGCAGTTTATTCTCGTCGACAGACAAACTCCCTACAGGCATAGAATGAGCACTGGTTTGGGGTCCTTGGCCATCTACCGGCCCCATCACCTGCACTGGAGGCGAGCTGTTCTCCGGGATTGGAGGTACAATTGAGAGTCTGGGTTTCTCAACGCGCAGGCTATCAGAGCATTCGCTATCATAGGCTGGCAGCTCCCTGTCAACACTCTCGGGCGCGTAAGCGGCAAAGCCTTCAGAAAGAGGCACATGTGGTTGCGAAGCCAAAGGAACATCACCACTAGAGGGGGCTTGAGTTGGCTGACCAGTCGAAGAGGATGATTCCCACGAGAACCGTCTTCCCAGTCGAGGTTTTTGCGGCGCTTCCTCAACCAAAGAAGACTCGGCAGGTGTTTGATGAGTTCCATATGGATCCTGAGAGTTCAGGGGTGGGAATCACTCCAGTCCGGATGAGATTCAGAAACCAAAGCCCTGGGAGTCTCATCAAGACCAGGTCCGGTTTGTCCATCCCAATACTTCTCATATTGGTGTGGAATGGAGTCCTCCTTGGTTTCCCCAACTTGGGGTATATGGTCTGGTTCTTGTGAGCCCTCTCTGCTTAGTGAGCGAATTATTTCCTCTCGCAACCGGTCATTATCTCCGTCTTCTGGAGAGTCCATGTTAGAGGCGGGGATAATCGTGGGGATGCTGCCTCGGTACCCGTCAGATCCAGACTGCTCAGACATCTTCCTTTCGCCAAATTTTAGCGGTGCGACAAAGTCTTTCTCAGTGACAGGAGTCGTCCCATCAAGGGGCTGTGGCAATGGAGCCTGGCCCGGAGAGATGGAAGACATTACTGCTTGACCCTCCGAAGGTGGTTCCTGCTCAGTGAGGACCGGTCTCTTCGAAGGGCTGTTGTCCCGGCTCGGAATACTCAGATCACGTCGGTGACCCGGGATAAAAGCAGGAACGTCGTTGAGAACACCAGTAGGGGTACTCGATTCGGCGGGTTCCTCGGGGATAGTAGGTGTTCTGTCCTGAGGTCCGCGATTACTAATGATGGGACTGATGATTGAGGTTCCATCGCTGTTCGACCGTGCCACACTGCCAGCAGTGGAATTAGGAGTTTCTGGGACATCGAAAGCTTGATGCACTACTGATGTGAATCCCTGAGAACCCTCCGAGGCCTGAGAGGCCTGAGAAGGATTGTGCTGTAAAGATGGTTCACTGTTCTCCGTGCTAACTGGCTGCAGATTCAAGTCACCTGAATCTAGAAAATCAGTCCCAAATGAGGACATCCGCTTAATGTCAGGTAAGCCAACAGCAGGCACACTCTGTGCTGGCTCAGAGAGAGTATTGGTGGGTTCAGCCTGTTGTAATTGACTTCCAGGCTGCAAAAAAACTGGAGGAGTCCCCACCTGGGGAGAACCCGTTGGTGTGCTCTCATGCATGCGCTTGTATAGATCTGCAGGTCTGACGAAAGGAACGGCCTTTTGTTGATCGGTACCGGCGTCTACTGTCGGGCTCCCGCGAGACTCGGTTTCAGCTCCAAATCCCATCCCAGACAAACGCCTGATACTCAACTCGGATGAGCTGCCGGTTCTTTGCGTTGCATACGGAGGTCGGGGCATAACCGGTGGAGCTTCCTCCTCCTCCTCTTCATCGTCTTCGTCGCCCCAGTCTCCACCATCATACGAATATTGCTTCGCTTCCACCCAACGTTTTGTTTTTGAGCGATTGACGTTTGCTCGGAAAGAAATTGGGTTGCTTCCTGCACTTGCTGGAGTGAGAGGGCTATCCACACTGGGCGGCGATGGGCTGGCAGAATGTCTCAGAGCTTGTACGACAACGACCAAAGGAGAGGTGGATATAGGCACTAGACTTACAGATTATGGCCCGCGCGACCCTGTAGATTAGGATTCGCCATCAGTTACAGAGCGTCCAAAGGTCCAAAAGCCGAATTAAATATTCAACATCGGTTGCTGCCTGCTCGATCGCGAAGTGCCGTGTTTGCGCTGCACCCGTCACCTGTTGGAAGATGACACCCGGTGAAGCTTTGGGAAGCTTTGACACGAGATATACTCACGTAAGAGGAGTAAGTGGGCAGGGGTATGAGGGAGGACGGTGGGTGGCGTGAGCAACGTTGCCAATGCGGGTGCCGATCAGATCGGTTAGTTGAGGACGGGGGCGGAAACAAGATTATTGTACAGTGTTCGGAGATGACGTGTCCGCCAAAAGGAAAATGAGTAAGACCTTGATGCAATTCAATAGTAGTAAAGATGGGAGAAATAGCGAAACGAGAGAGACGGGTGTTATATCAACTTTCCCCTGATTTACATCCGGGGAACAAGGCAAGTGGCATACAACCGTTAGGTAACAATTTACTGCTAAATTTATCGTAAGGCGGTGCACGGTGATGTAAGCGGTAGGTGGCGCAGGGTCACGTGGGATCGCGATCGACGTGTTTCAATTTGAGTTGAGGGTGCCCTGAATTCGAGATCGAGGCAACCTGGAGAGAAGAAAGGCCTACAGTTGTGCATTCACTTCATCCTTCACTTCAGGTTTCAGAGCTGTTTTGCGCTTCCCCGAAGTCCATCTTGAACGCCAGACTACTGCAACCGGAAACGCTACCCCTTATCGATTAAGGATAGTTGAACTACACCCACCCCAAAACAGCGCCCGAGTTCCTCGAATCTTAGCCTTCTGGACGTATCGGAGATACACCATCCATCCTTGTTTCTTCCATTCGACTCTTTCCATACCTACATAATGACCGGCCCGTCAATCCAAGATCGCACCAGCGAGTTTAGCTCCATCCTAGGCCAAGCCCAAAAGCGGCAGGGAGCCTCGAAAGTTGGAACACAGCGCCAAGCGCTGTTGACAGATACCCAACGGCGACAGGCCAATGGATCACCATCCGGAGCGCAGGAGGTAAGATCGGGGCGCTCGGAATTTGCGCGAAGGGCAAGGGACATTGGAAAGGGAATCACCGGAACAACAGCAAAGCTGCAGCGACTGGCAGAGTGTGAGTATCATCAAGATCTAGCAACTGGAGGCAAGGAAAGTCACGATCTGACAGCAATCAGTGGCGAAGCGGAAAACGCTCTTCGATGACCGACCCGTCGAGATCTCCGAATTGACATACGTGATCAAGCAAGATCTGGCGTCCCTGAATCAACAAATCGCGTCTTTATCCGCCTTGACCCAGGCACAACACCCGAAAATAAACCGCTCGAAGACAGACCAGGAAGGCGAACACAATGATAACGTGAGTGTGGTTTTTTGAAGAACGCGTGCTCGGGCCATTGCTAATAGGCCCTAGGTTGTTGTTATGCTACAGGGTAAACTGGCCGATGTGGGTGCCAGCTTCAAAGACGTCCTAGAAGTTCGGACGAAAAATATCCAAGCATCTCGCTCAAGAACCGAAAACTTTGTCTCCTCTGTGTCATCCAAGTCGCAGGGTGCACTCGATTCGCAACGCTCCGATTCACCTTTATACAACCCCTCGGGGAGACGCACTCCTCAGCCCGGAGGATATCAAGGAAACTCCTCAGATCTCTTGACCCTGGACCCCTCAAATCCTTCACCATTGGGACGTCCCTCTATGCAATCAGATCAGCAACTCTTGGTTATGGAGGAGGCCCAGTCGAGCAACAGCTACACCCAGGCCCGTGGAGAAGCTATTGAGGCAATTGAACGGACAATTAGTGAACTCGGTGGTATTTTCGGCCAACTGGCTCAGATGGTCAGCGAGCAGTCTGAAATGATTCAACGCATCGATGCCAACACAGAAGACGTCGTGGACAATGTGGAAGGTGCTCAGCGAGAACTGATGAAGTATTGGACTCGTGTGTCTGGCAACAGATGGCTCATCGCTAAAATGTTTGGCGTGCTGATGGTATGTACTCCTTGGTTCCAGATATTTGAGATAATGCTAATCCTCATAGATTTTCTTCCTCCTTTGGGTCTTGATCTCGTGATAGATACCTTTTCATTTTTTTTTACTTTGTCCTTCAGCACTGTATTATAATACTTGGCTGTACTTTTCAGACAGATAACGGCCCCCCTTCTGCATGTCCGCCTTATCCAGCATTTCACCCTTTTTTTTTGTCTTGCGACTAGACTCTGGATGTCTGCCATTCGCTCTCTATTTCCCCCTTTTCGTCTCTTCACAGGACTGTGTCTTTTCCAAGAGACCGAAGTAAATATCATGTACTAATCCACAACCCCATGAAATTGCTAGTATTCATACGCTACTTCTATTACCAAAAGAATGCCTAGAGAATCCATAATGTAGTTCATTCACGCAGTATTTGACTGCGTAATTGCATCCCAAAGCTCCGACTCTGCCCACCCTAGAGATGGTTGGTTATCGAACAACTCCCACATAAGATTGTCATCCCATCCTTCCACAGAAGGCACCGATCGTGGTACGTCAGAGACTGCCCTGCTAGGACCCGGACTTGGCAGTGTATTTAGAGTATGATTGGAAGTTCGGCCAAACATCTCCGTATAGGGACTGCCGAGCCGAGGAAGTTCTCTCCCACTATTTGAACCATCAGGCAACTCAGGCACGGCACTTTCAGAGGAAGACCATAAATCCTTTTCCTTGATCAGCGGCATGCATAGATCTAAAAACTTGGAAAAGAGACCGTAAAGCTTGCCAATCGAGGCGTTCGCTTTGGCAAACTGGCGAAGATTGCCGGTGATTTCTTTGATCATTTCGAAATCGCGGTGGTCCGATGTCGCGACAACGTTGCAGAATAGTACGAAGAATGGAGAGAGAGGAAATAAAAGCATGGTCCTGATAATGAGGTTAGCTTGCTGTCTCTTAATTCTTGAGGAAATTGAATTGAGAACATACCACGTCAGGAAGTACGGATAGGAGTTGACCGATATCTCATCCGTCGAAAATGCCTCTTGCAAGGCCCGAAGAGTGATGAGTCCCTCCCGAGCTGCGTAGAGGCAGTCTTCACACACCATGCGAGATTTCAAGACCGAAGATCGCGCCCGGATGATTGTGGTCAAGACCGAGAAGTAGTTGAAATCCATCGATAGCCATTCACGGCGCAGGATTGGCCACGTAGTCGAGAATTCTAATTCCTGACGCCTTTGGTGCTGCAGATATTTTAGCCATCTAGCACTAGCTTTTGGTTAGAGCAGTTCAGACTTACCATTTGTAGGCCGGAGTGAATCGTCTGCGCGCGGACCACAAGGTCGGACAAAAGACTCGCCTTCTCAATATCGCTCATTTCCTTTGTATCAAGAAGAACATGCACGAGAGTGTTTTTGAGACGCGCTAGTTCGACGATTCCTCTTATCATTGCTGTTGTGGGTAATTCCGGATCCAAATGAATCAACTGTGCTGGCTCAACTTTCAGCTCTGGTAAAGACGGTGGTCGAAGAAGAAGCAAGCTTAAAGTCTTGTCAAAGTAGTAGCATGTGTAAACACAGGCATGTATATCTTCTTCCACTTCATTCTGGGGAATGGGATTGGTAATGTTGTGATAGTTCAAGGCGACAATAATCCTCGAAGCGTGGGCCGTGAACATCCAACAACGGGACATGTTCCCTAAATATTGCATCAACCGTTTCTAGTAAGAATGAGTAAATTGTAGATACACAATGGTATGTGATTTCACTTACACCGGATAGCAATGCTTGTAGCAAAGTCAGACTTGGAGAAGCTGCTAAAGGGATTGAATTCAGTTCTTCAATAGCGGCTGCCTCATACTGCTTCTTCAAATTCCTGAAATGTAATTTCAAAGGCTGACTTGATATCAATGGCGCCAGTTTTGAAATACACGAGATAGCCTTCACCCATACCGTGACTCGGTAAAGCTGAAGTATCTGCTCACTCTCACTGCGCTCAATAATAGCGAGGCCCATACGCTCTAGTGTTTGATCTGATATGTGATCTGGCCACGCAATTGTTCCCTGGGAATTGGTCATTTTGTCGGAACCTATAGCAGTGAGTATATACTTTCATACAGAATGCGCTTTCTGAGGATATTTACCTGGTAGCATCATATAAAGCAACTCCGGCGTTAGAACAGGAGGCTCTGTATCTCCAATTTCTAGTTCCTCGGCAGCACCAGTCTCATAACGATGAAATCCCGGATTCGAAAGTTGACTGACAAACTTTTGTGCCATTTCTAGTGCTGTTCGCCTGTCTTTTGAGAGAGCTGGATTGCATTGAAGTTCATGTTCGATGTACTCCCTTGCCTCACTGGCATGCCGCGCTGAGCCTGGTAAATGTCGCTCGCCGTCGATGTTTGATATAGTGCTTTGCGATATCCTCCGTTTTGTCCCGTGCTGACCAGAGGGACTTGTTTGGTTGGTGGCATGATGAGAATGGTGCTTCCTCTTTGATACCGAATGCGTGGAATTCATGGGCTTTGCCTGCGGTAATGACGACGCCATTTGATTTGTGTCATTGCTGCCGATGACTGGCGAAGGCGATGAGAAAGCCGAGGTGTCCTCATTTGTTTTCTCGAGCTTTGCCAATCGGTCAGACAAAGCTTCCAGACTGTTTATGATGAGTTACGCCGACCGCTGATAAACGCACTGGCTACACGTACCGAGAGACTCTAGGCCGATGAATTCTCGCCTGGCGAGCACGACGGCATTCAACCCGTGCATCTACACAATTCAGACATGGATCCTGCCGATCGCATTTCACCTGATTAGAGTTGATTTAGTAGAGCTGGCCGTCATTTTGATGATCATATCTGACCTTTCTTGTATGGCACAAGTCGCACTAATAAAAAGTCAATCAAAGATGCTCAATTTGTCCGTCATCGGGTGACTTACTGCGGGCATTGTAGCCATCATTTTGCCAACACCTGGGGGTAAGATGAGAATAGAAACAGTAAGACACTCAAACAGTTTATGTTTATTATGGGCTCGATGATGCTATTGATTACGTCGAAGCTGAGATAGGAGCGAACGTGAAGTTGTCCTTAGCCTTGGTGTCGGAGATCTCCGAAAAGCCGGGATCCGAACAAGATAGGTTAGTGCGAGCGCGGTCCATGCTCTACTGTATAAAACTGCTTGGCAAACATTATAGGCACTGTAGCCAAATCATATTAAATCTCTATTCCTCGATATAGCAATATTTACAATGCAATTTTATTGCAGACCCGTGAAGGACCGGAATAGGTTCTTCGATTTCGTGCGGGACGGCCCCTCTTCGAAGCATTTCTCGGTGACAAGCACCAAACCAGACTTTATCAAGAGCAAGGGGAGCGTGGGAAGTTTGGTCGAGACTTGAACCTGAATTCGCCATATACTGGCCTAGGTCCTCACGCATCTGCCACATAAATTCCCTCCGATGAGACCAGTTCGAGGCACGGGACGGTGAATCTCTTTTCTCCTCATCTTGCGCAGCTGCGATAAAGAATTGAAGAATTCGCTCTAAAGTCGACGTCATTAGGAGGAGACTGACCCAATTTTCGGAGGATGAATAAGGGAATTCAGGGTGCATGAGCCGGCGGACAGTTGCGCAAAGAAGCTCCAAGCAGTGCTGAGTTGAAAGAAGACACTGCGAATTTGTGAACGGTGCTGACTGAAGAATAGATTCCTGATCACCAATGGACTTGAAGAGACTGACGAGCTGGAGCGAGGAGTTCGAACCCGGATCGTCTGCTGCACAGGACTCAAGAAAGAAAATTGCGTACGCCCTGGTCTGAATTAGCTATAGGTCTGATTACAGAATTTCCGGGGCCGTACATTGGATAAAGAAGTTTAGCATGAAGCGTTTCAACAGCTCTACTGTAGACAACTTCTTTCTCTGTCTTAGAAGATGTCCAAAGCGGGCGAGCAATGGGGTCCGTATCCAGATGATGTCGAACGGCGTGATCGGCCAGATAATAAGACAACTGAATGCAGGTCATCCAGCACCGTTTAAGGTCTGCTATATAGGCAAAAGAATAATCGGCATCATCGTGACCATCACCTATGGCATATTGAGGTGGAGGTGGTGGGAATAGCTCCGATATGAAGGTCAAATCGTCGCCCGGCGAGAAAATTGTGTTGTTGTTAACACTAGGCCCCTGCCATCGATGGAGATCGATGTATGAATGTGATATAGCCAATTCATTCTTGAAAATTCGTCGATGTATTAAACGACAAGTTAATGCCAGCGACACTATGTCCTCTAGTTCACATAATGAGACCAATCTGACGAGAACGTTGTCGGGAAGTCGTTTCCACAATGACTCCTTTGGGCCAACGGAAAAAGACAGTCTTTTGTCTTGACGAGAAAGAGCGGTGCGAAGTCGGTCAAAAATTGGTGCCATGATTGGGATGTTGACTTATCAATCATGCCGGATGGTGTGTGGTGTGACGCGAGAAGAATCGAATGCAGCAATTTTTCCTTGAGTCTTGCACACTTATCCGAGTCCCCGTGACCGATGATGACCCATTTCTCCTCTTTAAATCTGGAGGTAATGACATGAGAGGAGACAGTGGAGTGTCAAATCGAACCTGAAACACGGGAGCCCACATTGATAATGTATGCGGTGCCCCACTACCAAGGCCGAAACGATATTGTTGCCTTAGGCGTATATCGCCCCGTCATTGCACAGGGATCGAGCGTTTCCTCACAAACAACTTGAATCTGCAGTTACCTTTTCCGACTATGGAGCTTAAGATAGAGTGACGATATCAAGACAACAAGAAGTGTCTGGGATTTTGCATCCCCCGGCGGATACGGAGCCGACAATGGCGTCACTGCCACATTCACCAAAGCCATACTCATGTGTCGTATGCCACAACAGAAAGGTCAAATGTGATCGCAAAGAGCCTTGCTCAAATTGTGTAAAGGCCAGTGTTGAATGTCTCTATCGTCCTCCGCCACCGCCGCGTCGCCGTAAAAGAGAGCGCGACGCTAGTGGAAACGCGTCTCAGGAACGCGCTAAGTCACTTCGGCAAATGACCCCAGAGCCATCACGAGTTGATCAGCCCGTCAAAATATCATTTCCGACTGGCGATGGGCCATTTGAGGCCGAATTCAAGCCAAGTGGATCGGGGAGGATGATCATAAAAGAGGGAAATTCAATTTATCTCGACAAGTTAGTTATCTCTTGGACTAACTCGTGAGTCTTACTTAACACTCAAACAGTACTCTTTGGACCAGTGTTAGCTACGAAGTGTGTTGTACTCTGTTACCAGCCTTATCATATTTTTAACCTCCTGATATAGCTTCCGGATGCTGCAGACGTATTAGACAACACATCTGATGATCGCAATGATGATTTATCCCAAGAAGAGGATATCAGTGAGCCTATGATGCTCATGGGGCTTGCGACTCGAGAGAGCCTTACTGAACTACACCCGGACCCTCTCCACATATTCAAATTGTGGCAGACTTTTCTCGAAAACGTCAATCCCTTGATCAAAATTGTGCATACACCAACGCTTCAGCCACAGATACTAGAGGCCACTGGCGATCTCTCGAGGGTAGGAAAAGAGCTGGAGGCTTTGATGTTTGCCATATACTGTATCGCACTGGGGTCTCTGCAGGCTGATGAGGTCGGAAGGTCTTTCGGAGAAAGCAAAAAGAAGCTACTCTCAAGATACAGACAAGGAGCGCAATTGGCCCTGAGCAAGGCATCATTTCTCCGCACCTCCAACCTCATGGTGCTACAGGCATTCATGCTCTACCTGGTGAGCTTATACTTTCAACTCTGTGGACTGATTTTAACAAATTTGGCAGTTGTCTATGCGTGCATTCTCCGACCCACATACCACCTGGACTATGAGCGGTGTTGTCTCGCGGATTGCCCAGAGAATGGGGATCCATCGAGATGGTTCTGGATACGGACTTGGCGTTTTTGAGACTGAGGTGAGACGTCGGATCTGGTTTCAAGTTGTGATCTTAGATGCAACATCTGCACAATCCTGTGGCGTCGCTTCAAGTCCTTTGCCCACTAATGCTGACACCAAACCACCCATGAACATCAATGATAGTGATCTAGACCCGCGCATGACTGAATCACCCTGTGAAAAGCAGGGTGCAACAGAAATGATGTTCTGCCTTGCTCGCAGCGAGTTCGGTAAATGGCTTAATCGCTGGAGCAAGGATGCAGGTCCCTCCAATTCGCCGTGGGCTTTCTTATCCTCCTCAACAATGTCACTTGAGCAAAAGGATATTGCCATCGATGAACTGGAGAACACCATGGAGAAGAAGTTTTTACAGTATTGCGACCGATCTATTCCCCTTCATCTGGCTACCATAATGATGGCCCGTTCAGCCATACATTACACAAGGTTGATGGCGCACCATCCACGGCAGTATCGAGACAGCAATACTCGCATTCCACAAGCTGAGAAGGATATTATCTTTGAAAATTGTCTGAAGATGGCTGAATATGCAGATTATACTCAAACAAACGCCGATGTCCAGCGGTTTGGGTGGCACACGGTGCATCACATGCCTTGGGACGCGATGATTTTTATGTTGTCTGAGATGCGCGTCCGGAGTGATCCAGGAGAGAAAAGCAAGGTGTGGGAAATCATCGGGAATATTTATTCCCGCCATGTTGGACAAAGGCGGAGAAATGCAGGCAGGCCTCTTCACCTGGCCCTGCAGACTCTCATGGTCAAGGCCTGGAAATCGTACACCGAAGAATGTCACCTTCAGCATCGTGCTCCAACAACCTGTCCGACAATAATAGCTACTTTGATTAGCAATCCCAAACGTGTCACCGAGTCACACGTAACACCGGGGAGTTCTAGTTCGACCCAACAAACAAACACTATGGAATCTCATCACGACCCATCAATTTTACAACCTGACGACAACAGCAATTTTGATTTTCTAGCTCAAGATACTAGCCCAATGGACTGGAACGAGTGGGATTGTCTTTTAAATCAGTTTCAAGAATCGCTGATGGATGATATGGTCCACTTCACAAGTCTCTGATGACGTGTGGAGAGGCCTAATTGTGAAACAAAGACAAAGAAACCTTGCTCGATACGTTCGGTCGCGTGCAGCAGGCTCCCTACGGCTCGCGCCGATCGGTACGCGACGATCACACTACACCCATATCATTGTCGGCGTCGGGGACTACTGCGCCCGACCACGGGGTTGCCCGCCCCGATTACCCGTGTCAGCTGCGGTGATCGAAGCCAATTAGGACGCCTTTGACGGTATAAAACAGCCAGAATCTCTAAATGTGCTCAGTTTTAGAATATCATTGTGTCATTTACTTTGACTCTTTACTACCTTCCTCACCTTACCCTACTAGTATCGTCAATTTAATGGCCCAAACAGATGTCCTCATCATCGGTGCCGGACCCACAGGTCTCGTGCTCGCTCTCTGGCTCCATAAACAGGGTATCACGGTTCGTATTGTTGACGTATCAGAAGGCCCAGCAAAACACTCCCGGGCTCTCGTCGTTCATGCGCGCATCCTAGAGCTATATCGGCAGCTTGACCTGGTAGACGAACTACAAGCCTGCGGGTATCAGCTTCCAGCAACAAACATTTGGGTTGAAGGCCAACATCGTGCACACATCCAGCTGTCAGACGTTGGCAAAGAATTGACTCCATATCCATACATATTGATGATTCCACAAGATCATCATGAGCGCATCCTGGAAAACAAACTTCAGTCCCTTGGAGTCCTTGTGGAGCGACGCACAGAATTCCTGCAGTATGTGGATCATGAGTCCACTGTCATCGCAACTTTGCGCCGAAAGATCGATGGAAGCGAAATAGCCTGTGAGGCAGCATACATTGTTGGTTGTGATGGATCACATTCAGCAGTTCGGCATAACATTGGCGTCAAATACGAAGGCGAGACATATGTACCCCTGTTCTACATCGTCGACCTCGAAGCCGAAGATGACGAAAGCCCCCTCTTCAACGGCGAAGGCCACTTGAGAATCCAAGACGACAAATTCACCATGTTGCTTCCGTTTTCTGATAGTAGACATGTCAGATTAGTCGGCACCATCATACCAGATGGAGATCAGAAAGTCGATATGTCAACCCCTCACCCAGATATTACTTTCGAAGACGTACTACCAGATATCAAGAAATCATCAGGACTCGTGATCAAAAAGCTGAACTGGTTCTCCACATACCGTATTCATCACCGTGTTGCCGAAAAGTACCATAAAAACCGGGCATTCCTCGTTGGTGATGCTGCGCACATCCACAGCCCTGTGGGTGGTCAAGGCATGAACACAGGTATCATGGATGCCATCAATCTTGCTTGGAAACTCGCCACTGTGATCAAAAACCCCAAAATGAATAAAGAATCACAGAAGAAGCTCCTGGATTCATATGAGACCGAACGCCGTGCTTTCGCGCTCAATGTCATAGGCACGACTGACCACGGTTTTACCGTTCTCACAGACCAGGGGTTTTTTCCACGTCTCCTGCGAAATTGGATCATTCCATATTTTGCACCCTTGATAATGAAGTTCCACTTTGGGCGAACTCGAATCTTTCGAGGTGTCTCTCAACTCGTGTGCACTTACCGCGGGAGTCCAATGAGCCAGATCGCTGTCGGCTCTGAAAAATTACAACCGGGAGACCGCTTACCGTGGGCGAAGACAGAATCGTCGGACAATTACTCGACGATTCATATAGTGTCCTGGCAACTCCATATTTATGGTGATCAGCGACCAGATCTGGAGAAGTGGTGCGGTGCGCACTGTGTTCAGCTCACGGTCTTTAAGTGGGATCCGCATCACGGCAAAGTTGGCTTTAAGAAAGATGCTGCATATTTATTGCGACCGGATCAATATGTTGCTGGCATATATGAAGGTGCTTCGATTGCATCAAGTCTAGATGACTACTTTTCTTCTCATGGCCTGGCGTTTTAGGCTTGCATAGCGTGGCAGGATGGGATATTCACGATGTAGGATTTACGATCTTTGCTTTTTATTATTTGCTTGCTTGGAATGGAGCATTTGATACCTCTCATCTCTTTTGCGTCTAGAAAAATTGAATAATACACCTATTCCACGAGTCAGTCGAGTGTAATGCACGAAGCCTTTTAAGTTATCTACCCCGCATTTCGACCCCAGAACTGCGTCGCCCGCAAAACGAAGGCCCAGTTCTGGGAGTTCGGAATGTGGCCACTTTTAATAGTCGCTTTTCAAGAAACTCCGCTTGTTGTTCCCATATATCATTCACAGGGTTGGTAATGCCCAAGTGGTAACTGCTTGCTCGATCATGAGGCCATTGGGAGTGGCTGGGAATGGGGTCCCTTCACATAGACTTTAGTGATGGATTGGAGGAGTGTCCAGACGCCCTTGATCGCTGGTCCCACAAAATCTGTCTCTATTCTTGGATGATAGTTTTGCAAGCTATCGATCTTGGTACTTGCTAGTGGAAGTATTCGCAATAGCTCATGGTTGTGGTATTTTAAATGGCACCGAGGCGCTCGATGTGTCTTAGATCGGGACCTGTCGTGAAGTTTCCTATCAAGATCGTGATTGGTTTTAGCAAGGGCTTTGGCAAGTTGTAGGCTGGAATATGCAAAAGCAAGGATTTGGAGGGTAAAGAGTTGATGCGTCCTAAGGCTCTGTTACGAAGTGTGGAATAAGAAACCGTTGCTTATTGGAAGTTTGTTGCTGTTATTTCTCTGCACTGATTCATCAACAACAGTCTATTTGTCCCAGCTTTCCACTTCCCTGGTGCAACTCTATCTGGCTCGTTATTCTTTCACTCTGTGAGAAAACCTTTCCAGGCCTCCCCTTGTTAAGATATCGGATTGAAAAAAATGTCGGCCCTCATAAGGCTCCCGAGATGATCGTGAGGATATCGCGTTCCAAAATTGATGTCTCTGCCGAAGAGAACGCGTCAGTAACTAGCGTGAAGCATCTCGCTTTATACATTTATACAACTGGATCGAAGACCCTACACCCACCATCGCCGTGCCAGGAAGTCCAGCACTGTGGTTTCCCCCGAATCCAGACAAACCACGACGAAGAAACCGCGTGAAGCAGGATAGTGGTCTCATTTACAAAGATCGGAATGCCTACTGCCATCCCGATAGCCCCCTAGAGCCACTAATCCGCTCACTCTACATTGAGCAACCATTGTTCGACATAAATTTAATCGATATTGTGACGAACCGAAATAACATTCGCAAGCTTTTGTCGTTTATCCAGCTCACTTTGACCAAAGGACGCCCTTGTCGATTCATGATCAAGGTGGAACTGACTGCTCAGACCGCAATCTTCTGTCGCGACGAAATCACCGCCTTTGAAGTAATCCCCCCACACGACTTTCGGGGCTATGGCCTTGAATTTGAGAAGAAATACACTCTCAATCAGATAAGGAAAATCACTTCGCATCACCGCATGGTCTCTTACAGGCTGGGTGGCCTCGGCTTTCTTGTACGCCACGAGACAGATGGATATGTCTGTGAACCAAAGCCTCCCACGATAGAGGATGATGTAGTCGACCTTCAAAAGACTCGTTGCGCTAATAAAAGACATAATCCGGGCGACAAGCGAGTATGGTGGATGTGCTACTGTTAAGTACGATGCTAAGAAAGATATACTCGTGGTCAAGAAGGCCGAGAGAAAGAAGATGCTTCCAGATGACCTTTATTCCCGGTGGACCAAACCCGACACCAAGAAAGAACCGGCCTCTTCTGAAAGCCAGAACTACGGTAAAATTTAGTACTGCGGTCTTCAGGTATGAGGGAGCTCTCCAAAGTCCAAGAGGACGAAGCCGTTCTCACAATTGTGCTTGGAGACGAAGTCGAAGTCATGAAGCCATTCAAACTGTTGTGTTCTCATATGTCGGATCAAAGCTGTTCTTGGTTTTCCAGAGATAAAATGGTTAGCAACATCAAGTATTTCAAGCAAATGCATCACTATGAATGACAGCCTGACTCCCTTAAGACATCTGGACAGCCCTTCACGTATAACTAGGTGTGCTGTGTCCACGGGTATTGCCCGAGAGTCCCCGAGATCGAGTTTCGTGTCAATAAGGTTGGTATAATACATAACGCAGTCACTTTAAAATTGAATTCTGTCTGCCCCTGCGCTATTGTTCATGTCACACTTCAATATTATATGGGATAAGGATCCACAAGTGGATATGTGTTCCAAATCCACTTCACCCACATACGCGAATAGAGTTGACAGAAAGTGGACCACCGATCCGATTCACCTTTCCCCGCCTCCACAAAATGGCTTCCCCAAGATTTAATAACCCAAGAGAATTCCCCAGATATGTCAACCGCCAAAAGTTTTGTCACGCGTTGTGACTCATTCGATCTTGGGTTAATTCAACACCCACGCAATAGTGATGTCCGATTTCAGATGCATTGACTCGGCTTCAACGCCGGTCTCCAGCACCCTCACCGAATGGAAAGACACAAAGCATGGTTTGCATGTCTTTAATAGTCTGTTTTTTTCATCAATTGGTCCTCGACTAACTTTCTGTGAATAGGCGATACGATACACATCGAAAACGTCCCTCCCGAGAATACTGACCTGGAGAACACCCCAACAAAACGATTCATTCAGCACCAAGAACGAAAACATATCAAAGGCCGTCGCCTTTTCTTCGCCTTTTGGGGATGGGTGATCACCGAATTCATGGGTGGACTTGGTGGTAACATGCTCTCGCCCGCACTCCCGGTTGTCGCATCAGAGTTCAACGGGCTGGGCAAACTAGGCTGGATCAGTGGGGCATACTACATGACCCAGTGTGCGTGCATGCTTTTATTTGGACAAGCCCTAGTTCTATTCAATGGGAAATACGTCCTCATCTCGGCAATAGTGTTCTTCATGCTAGGTTCTGCTGTCTCCGGCGCGGCCCACAACATTGAAACGCTGATCATCGGGCGAGCCATCGCAGGAATCGGAGCCGCTGGATGCTGGGTATCCGTGCAGACAACAGTTGCGGAATTAGTGGACCTGGAGTCGCGTCCGCTAGTTCTTGGGCTTTTTGGAATGCAAAATGCAGTGTCAGGATCCTGTGGACCCATCATGGCCGGCGCTCTAACAAGTCGCGGCCAATGGCGGTGGTGTTTTCTTTTGGTCTTGCCACTCGGGATGGTCAGCATTATCCTGAACCTTCTCGTAATCCCATCACTCCCGCCGTGGCCCATTGCGGAGGAAATTGAATCGAAGCTCGATAAGAAACTTGAATCTTGGACGAAACACTCTTGGAAAGACAAATCGATTTGGCTCAAAAGAGCGCTTTTGGTTGATATCACAGGCTATTTTCTCATCACGAGTGCACTCGCGTGCTTCATCCTCGCAGTACAATGGGGTGGGGATGCATATGCGTGGGACTCATCAATTGTTGTTGGTCTTTTCGTTGGTTTCTTCGCCATAACTGCGACATGGCTCTTTTGGGAGCGGAAGACCATTTGGCCGCTGGTTATGCCTAGGATGTTCCTCGATCGCACAGTCGCCGGCGCCACAATAATGGCTATGCTGAACCTTATGTGCAACCTATTCGCGGCGACTTACCTCCCCGTTCTCTACGAAGCAGGCCGAGGCGTCACCCCTCTCAAAGCAGGGATTCTTGTCATTCCATTCCTATTGTCTGTTGTCGTGTCCCAGGCTCTACAAGGATTGATGATGACCTGGACAAAACACTTTTGGACATGGGGCCTGGTAGCCCCAGCCTTCCTTGCTATTGGCGGAGGCTTGCTATTTACGGTCGGTGGTGACGCTAAGTCTATCACTATAATTGGATACCAGATCATCTACGGTATTGGCGTCGGCTTGGTACAGAATGTGCCATATATTGCGGTACAAGCTGATAGTGCACCGGAAGAAGTATCCAGCAAAATAGCGACAGTCTCATTTGGACAGTTGTTCGGAGGCTTGTGCGGGCCGGTCATTGGTGGCGCTATTCTGGAAAGCGAACTTACAGCACGTCTAGCTGCAAGCGGTGTATCGGATGCTGTGGCGAGTGCAGTGAAGTCATCTGTTGACGCAATTTGGGAGCTGAAAGAGGGTCAGCTGCGGGATAAGGTGATTGCAGCTTATATTGCGTCCTTGAATCGTATTTTCATTGCATCTGTTCCAGTTTCTCTCCTAATCATCATTGCTGGAGCATGTATCCGAAATGTTCGTCTGAATGAGAGGGCACACTGAGGGCACACTGATCATATATGAGACGGTGTTTTCAGGCTCAGTTGTAACTCGGCGTCTAAGCACCTTTCAAAATTTTTGTGGAACAAAACAAACATGCTTCAGAGCTAGGTCTTAAACGTGTGAACTAAATCAGACCGAGAGCCTCACATACTATCGGCTAAAATGTTCTCCGGCAAGGTTAACGCTTCCAAGGTTGACAGTAGAATATATTCTGTGATGCTATTGGGCGCGGTAGATGACCACATTTATGTATCTTTCCTTCTTGCATACATTGGTAAGATCTACCGCCAAGTTGCAGTTGCAGTCGCCGTTGTTCCTGAGCAGCCTGTTGGGACAGTATAGCTCCGATTAGGATCACTTTCCCATACAATGCTACCGTCCGTCTCTTTCTTGATGAACTTGTATTCAAAGGTTGTGCCAACGGGGAGGCTAATGGTAGCGGTCCACAATGGATTTGACGATGTATACGAGCTTGCAGACAAGGCAATTGCAGACGAGGTGGACCAAGAGCCCAACTGGCTGATGGACCCAGTAATGAAGATATTCTCACCATATGTCGTAGCCACAAGCTCATTAAAGGTCACTGAGATAGTTGTAGCTGCAGTGCACGTCGCTGAGGATGTGGTGGTACTTGTCGTGGTTGTTAAGGTGGTTGCAGTCGAGCTTGTCGAGCTACTCGAGCTAGCTGAGCTGGTAGAGGAGGTGCTCGAGCTCGAGCTCGAAGTCGATCCTGACCCCGAGCCCGATATAGCAATATCAGCACAGTGGAGATACACCTGTGTCGTCTGGTAAGAATTCCACCGGAAGCGCAGCAGGGTGTGATCCGAATCATAGTCAGGAATTTTGATTTTCTTCGTGACCGTGTAACCACCCGAGATAGTTGTCTTGCAGGAGCCTTCTGCGGCTCCATCCACACCCTGACAACCACGATTGGTATCGGCGTTAAAGGCATTGCAAGTAAACCAGTCATTGCGGTAGCATGCCTCGTCAGAAGTGCAATCTGGATTGTAACCACAGGTTTGACCATCGACATCCGTGCATTTCAATTCACCCTCCAGGAAACAATCCTCAGCAGCTTGTTTCTCTTCGGTGGTTGGGAGGTAGCCCGGAGTGAGAAACAAGTCAACCAGAGTTTGATTCTGACAGATTCCGTAGGTGAACATGCCACCGTGGTCACCATTGTTGTCGACACACCATTGAACTTCGACGATCTCGTCAGCGGTATATGTCGCGACAACAGAGTTGCCCCAGTAATCACCAGGCTGATTGTAGTCGACACCGACTCGCGCATTATATCCACATGGCCCACTTCGACCAACCTGGGCTTCTTCTAGATCGGGCCAAGCATTGACAGGCTCAAGGATAGAACATTCCGGGCAGGTATCAATGCCAGCCTAATGAGGTCAGTCTAGCACATGACATACTTGGACACAAGATCTGGAACATTAGAACCGTACCTCAAAGCCAAGCCTAGTACGGCTGGAAGGAGAGGTCAAATACCCATGGGCATTGACTGAGGATAACAAGCTTGCCAAAGTAAGGATACTGACGGCCTTCATCTTTGGCAGATTTGTTTTCAAGAAGTAGATTTGAGATTCGGATTTACTTTGAAGAGTGAGCTGCTATGAACCTATTTAGGTACGTCCTTAGCAGTGTGTGTGTTCTGATCACAGGAGAGAAGAATTCGAATTTTAAATTGAGGACCGCGCACTATTTATATTTCCATCATGGCCGATGCATTTACTTCGATCACTCTGTAACATCTTCTCAAACAAGCAGCCGAGTCTGAAGACCATTCACCTGATGACCTTTGGCTTGGTCTCAATTTCCGAATCACCGTCGGCCTGAAAGTCCGGGCAAATCTTGGCATGCCTTGGCGTATATACAACCATGAGGCCCCATAGCCCTGGAGCCCGATAATCGCCCGACAATACTCCGCTTCACAAGACAGAGCGGAGGTGTTTAAGCCTCGGAAATTTGGGTCGATAAGGTTTCTTCAGGCCTCAGGGACTAGACATTGGATGAAACCCCGCCTCCCCGGATTTATTCATGAGTTAAGCGAGCAACAATAAGGTATCAACGGGGCTGAAAAGCGTAGAACCCTTGTCGATCATGTGGGGATATTAAAGTTCCAAGCTATTTCAAGGGTTTTTATTTAAATTGGTAGAGCAGGGCGACGATGGCGTCGGTCATTCAATGTGTTCATGTAACCTGAGAAATGCCCGATGAAACGAATATTGGCAGATCAAGGCCACAGATTTCCCGTGACTGAGTACTAGTCCCTGATTCTTGGAAAATGGGAATACGATATCAATTTTCTTTTCAAGAGAACGGACGTTCCCTAGGCCTCAATGCTGTTGAGTTTACTTCGGACGTGACAGCCGAGATCACATCCTCGGCAACTTCAAGCCGTGCAAAGACCAATCCCGCACCTGTGGTTTCGCTATTAGTCCCCCAGGTAGATTAGACTGATTGATGTTTTGTCGATATGTATCTGCAGAATAACATGTGTTACTCCTGTCATTCTGGTGGAAATTGGGCCTCTCACTGGGAAAGACATCATGGGCACACCACCACAAATTCTTTGACACAATGGATTTGACGGGGGACGAGGCGATTTTGTATGCACTGGATTGTGTAAGTTACTATATGGAGACTCCGGCGCTTTGGCCGAGGTTTTCCCTAAGATAGGTTGATCTACGCTGTGATGCAAATACGAAGGCCCCTCCCACATAGTCCCCTCTTCTTTTTTGAGAAATACGAAACAAAGGTACGACTCTAATCTGGATATGAAGACAATTTTCTCGAATTTTGCTTTTGCGTAAGAGAAATGAAAGACCTAAGGTTTTCCGGGCGGTAAGCTCAATTGTATGGAAAGAGGGGGTGCGTCTCCCAATCTTTGCATACACGATAGAAAGACACGGAGTCATTGTTTTACAGCGATTGCCAATATCCGACCAAAATTCGATGATGGCATACAAGGTCATAAGTTTCAAAAAAGACCGGGAATGAATCTCTTCGTGGAACGATGCCAGTTCTCCCATGTTCCCCCAAACTTTTGCCTCAGCATATCTTCCTCATCTCGTACTCTCAATGCCAAGGTCCAGAAGACGCCTCCCATAAGTGCCACACTAATGCCAAGTCCCAATCCTTCTAGCTGAGATAATATAGTCCCTGGAATCCAGCAGGCCGGGGTTGCATCCCATCGAAGGAATAGAATTGCACCGCCCAGGCATAGCATTGCCAGCCCTGTATAGCTGGGATGCTGAATCCAGCTATAGATTCCCGTAGTCACCAAATAAGGTGGTGGGGCAAGATGGAATGTAAAACATTTTCCGAGACCGCCGTAAGCTGAGAGGCGCACATATGTACCGACGTAAATCAAGAGGAGCGCGGTAACCGATATAAAATTCCAGGCGAAGAGCTCCGGGTTGGTATTTCGGGCTAGCGGACAACTTTGCGACATGCGAGCAGGGATATAATGGGCAACCCCTACGAGAAGCCCATGATAAGTGACAATAGTTATGCAGATTGCGTGCGCAAAAGTCGAGAAATTCCCTGAAACAAAGCTGATGCGATCTTTACTGTGTCGATGTTTCTTCTCTGGGGTTGGGTTTGGGGGAGTGGCACAAAGGACGACAGAATACCCGGCAGTCACCATAGCAATGGCGAGCACTGCTGAGGCTGATTCAAACATGCTGAGCGTTGGTGATTTGGTCAGTAGACGAATGAGTAGTCACCCAACATAGTCGAGAGAACAAATCTTTTATAGAGCCCATCGTTATCCCTTGTGTTCTGTCGCAGCGGTGTGAGGCGCTAGAAGAGAAATTGCTTTTTGGCCGGTTCCTGTAGAGATATTTGTCTCATTAACGTTCCCCACCCCGAGGATGTCCGAGAGAGATCGGACAAACAGATCTCACTACGCACAAATAACTCAGCCACTCCCTTAGTAAGCCCCACACCCCGCACTAATCAAATTAATTGCATCTAGTCTACACATGGCCTTGCCCCTTACAGGGCATAGGAAGAACGACCCACCATGCCGCCTCAAAGTATGTGTAGTCGACTAGTGATCAAAATGCTGGCAAAATGCTGGACCAGTATTAATCAGCCATGGAGATGCATAAGACGCCTGAATCCGAGGATCGGCGTTATGATCATCGGAGAAAGTTGAAGTCGCTGCCAAGGGCAAAAAAAGCACAAAAAACCTTCATTCAGCGGTATCTGATATCCAATTTTCAAAGGATTGTGGTTGGCAATCAGCTTATCTACGTTATCATTAAACTTTAATCTACTTCTCTAAATACGCAGGGAGGCTGAAAATGTAGCTTAAGGTTTGGAACAAAACTTATCATGTATCTTAGTGTGTTAACCTTACTGTTGGGCTAGCTTTCAATATTATATCCACGCACGCCTTGCTTTTCTGTAGATGGCAGTGATTGATCACCGGTATACTGTGCTCAAAATATCTGTTTTCGACTCCATGAAATTACCAGCATTGGACTATCAACCACGAACTCGAGATTGCGGAACTGACAACTATAATTTGTTAAAAACCATCCTGTGGAATTATCTTATATTGTTTCAGAGGGTCAGCTACCTTATGATAGACATGGAAAGGCTCGAAAACGCGTTCTCGAACTGTGACAGAACTGACTGCGGGTCCTTCCCAAAATGGAATGCTTGGCAGAATCACGCGTGTGCTGCAGCGTTCGCCTCGCACTGACCCGTGGTTCATAACGATCCGTGGGTCAGTGCGGGGCGATACCACTGCCGGATCATGGCTGAACGCCTAATACATTCCCGTTTTACACAAACGAGATCAAAAAACTCAATAATATGCGCGGGGAAACTCTATTTTTTCTTTAGTAGTGCCTCAGTCAGACTACACTAAAAGTAGGACTCTATGTTTAAGGAGTTCATCTTTTTTCTCAATATTATACTCTATGGGGGTGCAGATGCAGGATCTGACCAGAACATGATCATCGATTATCTGAATGCCACGTGGCAGCCAAAGCAGCAAAAAGAAACAGCACTGAACCTAAATGGTGTGAGATGAGGATTAACGCTGAGCAAGCTAGTCCTCTGAGCAGTTGATCAGGATCCTGGAAACATCTGCGTCGCATTTTAGAGCAAAGAAAATCTGTTCCGCAGCATTCTATAAATCTAAAACAGGGCCGGTGCGGTGCGATACGTGGCTCGAAGGATCAAGAACTGCTCTGCCCCGCCCCATCTTGGGGGTGGCCTAGTCACAAGGAAGGGGTCATAGAACTTCCGAGCCTTGTGTTTTGTAGACGCACGGTAACTTGATCGAAGTACGCTCTCAGTCACATTTCATCAATGGCAATATCTACCGTCTTCAAGAAAAAGAATATCTACATGGTTTCTATTTATGACGGTGCTCAGCTGATTTTGAAGGGAACGTAGGGAAGTATTCCATGGCAAGCAACGTATCCGCATTGAGTCTATAAGCACAATTCTGTAGTGTAATTGGCGGACGGGTGAAAGGCTGCGATCCATGCGGGAAGTGGAAACGAAGCCCTAAGGAGACGGCGATGCATGTGGTACTTATGCAAGGCTGAACGATGCGTCCATATCGCACCAGTATGCAAGGGCGAAAGACGTTCAGACAGCGATTCCGGGGTCTGTTATTGCGTCATGGGGTCTGCTTTGTTATATTGGCCGAGGTCTATGACAAAGAAGCTGAGGAGGAAATGATATAAGGACTCAAAGGCCCCAACCCAAGAGAGCCTTTTGGTATTCAAGTCAGCACTGTTGTGATTCCATACATAATCGAACATATCCTCTTATTAGAATTTAATAGAGATCTCGCCGTGAAATCAATAAAATGGCGCCGCTTGTTATTGACACCAACGACTCGAATGGCTGTATGTCGAATACGAGTGACTTTGACTTTGCCAATGACACAAACGAAGATTTTAATGAACATGCGAACACAAATAACACACCACCATGTACAACATGTGGGACCGTTGGCAATGACTTCCCCCCGGAAGAATCTCATGCGCCAAAAGTTCCTTCCCAAGAACCCATCGCCATTTGCGGCATGTCGGTTCGTCTCCCTGGAGGCCTTCACTCACCACAACAACTCTGGGATTTTTTGATTGCTAAAGGCGATGCTCGTGGCCCAGTCCCCAAGTCGAGATACAATGCCTCTGCATACTGCTCTGACTCTGAGATGCCGAAACCTGGTAGCATCAAGACCGAGTATGGATATTTCCTTGATGACAGCATTGACTTGGCTTCGATCGACACGTCCTTCTTCTCAATGGCAAAGGTCGATGTCGAGCGGATGGACCCGCACCAACGACAAATGCTTGAGGTTGCTCGCGAGTGCCTCGAAGATGCGGGTATAAGCTGGAAAGGTCGACCAATCGGCTGCTACATGGGCAGCTTTGGCGAGGACTGGGTTGAGATGTTCGCGAAAGAGGACCAGCAATATGGCTTATACCGTGTGACTGGATATGGAGATTTCATGCTTTCCAACCGCATTTCATATGAAATGGACCTAACAGGGCCAAGGTGAGTTCATATTTGAAAAACCTTTGCACGTTGCTCATTCCTCTTCCACCATGCTACCTTCCTTGATCTGACTTTGCTCTCACCTGGACACAATTTCCTAACTGAGAACAATTAGTATGACAATTCGCACTGGCTGCTCTGCAGCTCTTGTTGCACTACACGAGGCATGTTTAGCAGTTTCCAGAGGCGACTGTGAAGGAGCCATAATTGGCGGAGCCAATTTGATAATGGCCCCAGGAATGACCGTCGCAATGACAGAGCAGGGCGTTCTCTCTCCAGATGGGTCATGCAAGACGTTCTCTGCTGATGCTAATGGCTATGCTCGTGGAGAAGCAGTTTCTGCTGTCTTTATCAAGCCACTGGCGCAGGCCATCCGCGATGGCAACCCGGTCCGAGCTGTTATTCGCGCAACAGCTTCAAACAGCGATGGAAAAGGCACCGGCGGCGGCCTCTCGATGCCGAATGATGTTGCCCAAGAAGCAATGATTAAGCGAGCTTACGAGGTTGCTGGTATTCCGGATTGTGACTACTCTCAAACGGCCTTCGTCGAGTGCCATGGCACAGGAACCTCAATCGGAGACCCAATTGAAACCAGGGCAATTGGTCGTGTCTTTGGTCCATCTGGAGGTGTCCAGATTGGCTCTGTTAAACCCAATCTTGGCCACTCTGAAGGCGCCTCAGGTCTTACCTCGCTGATTAAATCAGTGTTGGCACTAGAGCATCGTGTTATTCCTCCGAACATCAAGTTCAACGAGCCCAACCCCGATATCCCATGGGATAGTGGTCTTTCTGTGCCCACAGAGGCAACGACCTGGCCCGAATCTCGAAGTGAGCGTATTAGTGTTAACTCCTTTGGGATTGGAGGCACAAACGCTCATGTCATCCTCGATTCCGCTCAAAGCTTTGGTGTCTCTCCTATCACGAATCGACCTATAACATGCCCACAACTACTTGTGTATTCCGCCAACAACGTTGATTCACTGAAGAAAATGATCGTCAATTATAGAGATTATGCCCAAAAGCACCCCGGTATGGTGGATAACCTGGCTTTTACTCTGGCTAAACGAAGAGAGCATTTGCCCTATCGAGCATTCGCCGTGGCAAACCTTTTTGGGGGCATCACGGCTTCGCTACCTTTTCGGCCTTCTGGCATCCCTAGTATTGTCATGGTATTCACTGGCCAGGGTGCCCAGTGGCCGGAAATGGGTCGGTGCATGATCCTAGCCTATCCCATCTTTAGGAACAGTATCAGATCTCTCGATGCGCATATCCAGAGCCTTGAAGATAACGCTCCAGACTGGACCATCGAGGAAGAGCTTCAGAAACCAATCAAAATTAGCAGACTCGGCTCTGCTGAATTTTCTCAGCCTCTTTGCACTGCAATTCAAATCGCCCTGGTCGACACATTTGCCTCTGTTGGTGTCCATCCTGATGCTGTTGTTGGCCACTCTAGTGGCGAGATAGCTGCTGCATATGCTGCCGGTGCGATTACTGCTAAGGAGGCTATCATCGTTGCGTTTTATCGCGGCCAGGTCACCAAACTACAGACTAAGACAGGTGTTATGGCCGCGATAGGCCTTGGCTCAGACAGTGTACAAGAATATTTGCAGCCCGGAGTGACTGTTGCCTGCGAAAATTCGAACAAAAATGTGACTATCGCTGGTGACTGCGAAGCAGTTGAGCTTGCTATTACCAAGATAAAAGAAGCTCATCCTGACATCCTAGCCAAAAAGCTTCAGGTCGACAAGGCATATCATTCTCACCATATGGCTGAGATAGGTGATAAATATCATGCCTTTATCAAAAACCACATATCCAGCAAAAGCTCAAAATGGACACTCAAAACATTGTTTTTCAGTAGCGTTGAGGGCAAGCTACTCACCCAGGAATCGAGCCTGGAGTCCAGATATTGGCAGAGAAATTTGGAGTCTCCTGTCCTCTTCCGCTCTGCTATCTCCTCCATTATACAGCACGGAATTGCGAAGAACATGGTTTTCCTCGAGGTCGGCCCACACTCCGCCCTTGCTAGTCCCCTTCGCCAAGTGCAGAGCCACCTAGCCAACACTTCTCCTTATGCTTCCACACTTGTCCGGAATCAAAACGACGTTGAGTCATTTTTGACAGCAATCGGAAGGCTATATACTTTTAATGCCAGCCTTGATCTTAATCGGGTCATTACGGAGGGTTCGGTTCTGCCAGATCTCCCGAGATACCCTTGGGACCATTCAAAGAGATTTTGGCACGAGTCTCGACTTACAAAGCATTGGCGACACCGACCGGGGAGTCATAAGCATCACAGTCTTTTGGGTGTTAGAGTGGCAGAAAGTCTCGAATTTGAAGTTATTTTCCGCAATGTCTTCCATCTGGAGAATGCGGCATGGATTCGTGACCACAAGATCGGCGACGATATCATCTTTCCTTTCGCCGCCTATGTTGGAATGATCGGCGAGGCTGTGAGACAAATTACTGGAGTCAATGAAGCATTCAAGATGCGAAATGTGGTCGTCAGTACTGCCTTGGTCTTGAAAGAAAGCAGCCAGCCAGTCGAAATAATGACTGTAATGCGCCGTCACCGCTTGACAGATTCGCTCGACAGCGACTGGTGGGAATTCACGATCGCTTCTCACAGCGGCACAGTCTCGATGAAGCATTGCTTTGGTGAGGCTAAAGCGCATAGCGGGAATGTATATCAGGAAAGCAATGCCCCTCTATTACGCAAAGTCGATACCCGTCGCTGTTACCGGTCTATGGCTAGATCTGGTCTCAATTTCGGACCTGCATTCCAACGCCTCGAGGATATTCGGTCAGATACCCTGACGCAAAAAGCAACAGCAGAGGTAATCAGCAAGGCAGCAGATGGGGAGGGCTATCATATGCATCCGACCGTTATTGATGCTTTACTACAATTACTCAGTGTTGCTGCATCAAAGGGCTACGCCGATCCTACCACCAAGATGATGGTGCCGACGAACATCGAGGAATTATGTATTTACACATGTCATGAGGATGTTCAGGTCCGAGCATTCGCATCATATACTCCAAATGGGTCTATCATTGGTGGTGGACAATGTGTTTCTAATGGCAAGCTTGTATTGGGCGGCTCTGGCATCAGGCTCTCGGTTCTAGATGACCAGGCATCCAAGGACGATGAAACCACTGCTCGCGCAGAATGGGGGCCCCATATTGACTTTATGGATGTGAACACTCTCATTTTGCCATCCGTTGATCGCAGTGCCCATACGGAAGCGCTAACTGAGCTATGCCATATATGCATGATTCATACAAATCGTGTCATTGCAGGCCTAGAAACTCAAATCAGTCATATGCAAAAGTACCGATCTTGGGTTGACCAACAATTGCAGCTTTGCGACTCCGACCACTCTATACTTGATAATCCTATCATTGAAGAGCAAGTCAAGTGCATTGTCAATGATTTATCGAACACTATAGCTGCTGCCCCTTCCAAGGCCATTCAGAAAATATTCAACGGTATTGAAAAAATCTTCACTGGTGAAGTAGAGGCGCTGGATCTACTCCTTTCGGATGGCACAATGGACAGCCTATATGCCTCGATCGATCAGTGTGACGAGTCGCAGTTTTTTAAACATTTGGCACACAGCAAGCCCAACCTACGCATCCTCGAGATCGGTGCCGGGCTAGGTGGGTCTACTGCTAATGCTTTGAGGTTCTTGACGCCTGGTGGCAGAGCGCTATACTCGAGTTATACATTCACTGATATTTCTCCTGGCTTCTTTGTTGCTGCGAAAGATCGCTTCGGTTCATATCCCAACATGGAATACGCCACTCTTGATATTAGCAAAGACCCCACTGAGCAGGGCTTTGATGGTACATACGATCTCATACTGGCAACCAATGTGATTCACGCCACCCCGTCCCTCAATGAAAGTTTGAAGAATGTCCGCAAATTGCTCGCACCCAATGGCCGACTTTTGCTTCATGAGCTGGCACCTTCACCAACTTCTAAATGGGTGAATTATATTTGGGGAACTCTTGCCGGCTGGTGGAATGGTGAAGCTGATGGCCGGGTGGATGAGCCATATGTGGATGTCGATCGCTGGACGAAAGAGCTGAAGGATGCTGGATTTCGTAATCCCGATGCTATCATTCTTGATTCGCCAGAACCATATCAGCTGGGTGCCGTCATTGTGGCCAGACCAACGCATGAAGATCAAAATGTTCTTAAGAAATGCGTGACGCTCCTGAGTCTTTCCGAGTCCAGTTGTGTACGCTCTATGGTTCAGGCTCTGGAAAACAGGGGATATGATGTTGACTGTCGGGGACTACAGAACACCCCTTTACCTGCTGGCCAAGACGCAATCGCTTTTCTTGACGACGAAGCACCATTTTTTGAAGACATTGACCACCAAAGATTTGAGTCGTTCAAAGCTTTGGTGGAGAACATGGAAGAATGCGGTATTGGAATTCTATGGGTGACCGAGCTCTCACAAATCGAATGTCATGATCCACGATTTGGCCAGATCAATGGCATCGCGAGATCCATTCGCTCCGAGAAATTGGTTAGCTTTGCCACATGCGAAGTTGACAATTTAAATTGTGATTCCTCTCGCGATAAAATCATCGATGTCTTCGAGAGGTTCCAGCTACGCCAAGAGGACCACTCTCTAAAACCCGAGTTCGAATACGCCATTGTAAAGAATACAGTCCAGGTGGCTCGTTTTCATTCTTTCTTGGTGCAAGAAGAGCTCTCGACCTCTGCTGCAGAGGATGCTATTGCTTTACGCACAAGTAAGCCTGGTAGTCTAAGCGCTTTGCATTGGGCTCGCCAGGAGATAGAACAAGTACTGGAGGGCGATGAAGTGGAAATAAACATACAATCCACTGGCTTGAACTTCAGAGTATGTCGCGAGGTCATTTAATTAGAAAGGAAAAAGCTCACGCAAGTTTCTAGGACGTTTTGTGTGCAATGGGCATTGTCGAGGCTTCGGAAATTGGGTTCGGCCTTGAGGCTGCTGGTACTGTTCGACGTACCGGCCCTCAAGTGAAGGACCTAAGGGCCGGCGATCGTGTATTTCTGATGGGATCCGGCGCATTCAGCACACAGGTTGTTGTCTCCGAGAATCTGTGTGAGAAGATTCCAGGTGGTTTGAGTTTCGAGGACGCGGCTACAATGCCTTGCGTCTTCGCTACATCGATCTATTGCATAGTCAACGTTGGGAATCTACAAAAGGGACAGGTATGTTTTCTACGATCTCCTATCTTCTTTTCTCATTCCATTGAATTGCTTTTGACAATAATTTCAGTCCATTCTCATTCATAGTGCCTGTGGTGGGGTTGGTATCGCTTCCATCCAGCTCGCTCAGATGGTCGGCGCTGAGATCTATGTCACTGTGGGGAATGAGCAGAAGGTGACATATCTTATGGAAAATTTTGGTCTACCTCGGAACAGAATCTTCAATTCTCGCAACACCTCGTTTGCTGAGGACATTCTACGGGAGACCAATGGTGGCGTCGACCTAGCACTTAACTCACTGTCCGGCGAGTTGCTACATGCTACGTGGAAATGCATTGCAGAGTTTGGAAAAATGATCGAGATTGGCAAGCGGGATCTGATAGGATCTGGAAAGCTTGACATGAGTCCTTTCATCCAGAATCGCAGTTATTGCTGCGTTGACTTAGATCAGATCTGCTTACGGAAGCCGACTATTGTGAAGCAGTATGTATTGACAGGACCTCAACTATATGATGAACGATAACTGACTTAATATTAG
Source organism: Penicillium tannophilum (assembly GCA_028829675.1). Lineage (NCBI taxonomy): Eukaryota > Fungi > Ascomycota > Eurotiomycetes > Eurotiales > Aspergillaceae > Penicillium > Penicillium tannophilum. The sequence goes on along the minus strand of JAQKAK010000003.1, from coordinate 2,015,195 downwards.
TCTTCTCAAGAATGTTGCCCAGCTGCTCAGAGAGCGATATATTCACCCGATCCGACCGATAAAGATCTTCAATGCAAATGCAATACTCGACGCATTCCGATATATGCAACAGGGTATCCACTTAGGCAAGATCGTGGTGTCAATTCGTGACTCTGCTGGCCAGGTGAACCTAGATCTAGAAGAACACGTAATGAAGCGCAGGGAGCCCACGAAATTTGCCAGCTCCGGCGCATACCTTCTGGTCGGTGGCCTCGGAGGCTTAGGCCGTTCTCTTTCCGTCTGGATGGCAGAACGTGGTGCTCGTCATTTTGTTTATCTTTCCCGCAGCGCAGGTGCAGATCAGGAGCACCGAGATTTTGCTAAAGAGCTGAAAAGTATGGGATGCCGCGTCGACTTTGTACAGGGTAGTGTGACCAGTCTTGACGATGTGACCAAAGCTATCACGCGAGCTCAAGTCCAAGGCCAACTGAAGGGTATCTTCCAGATGTCCATGGTGAATCGTGATCAAAATTTGACACGCATGACCCTGGAAGACTGGAACGAAGCCGTGAATCCCAAGGTCAAAGGAACGTGGAACCTCCATAAAGCAGCTCTCTCCGCCGGCGCAGAACTTGACTTCTTTGTTCTTTTTAGTTCTCTGTCTGGTATGTTTGGGCAGCCTGGTCAAAGCAACTATGCCGGTGCAAATACCTTCTTGGATGCGTTCTCTCAATATCGCCTAAGCTTGGGATTACCGGCCTGTGCGATTGGTATAGGAGCCGTCGAGGAAGTGGGCTGCCTCGCTGTCCGCGAATCAGTCATGCAGAGGTTCAAGGCCACCGGTATTTTGGGCGATACAATCTCTGTATCCGAGCTTTTTGAGGGAATGGAGCTGGCCATCAAATCGACAACCAACAAATCTTCAAACAACTTCTGCATTGGGCTTCGATCCAGGGTGCCTCTTAATGATCCCGAAAACCGTGCCCTCTGGAAGAAAGACATCCGGACGGCGGTTTTCCACAACAAAGTTGCCAGTAACAATTCGGCCACTACCTCCAGTGACGGTCTCAAATCATTCATTGCTGCAGCTAAGAACAATCCCACTTTGTTGGTTAAACCGGATTCCGCTCATCTTCTAGCCCTCGAGATTGGAAAGAAAGTTTTCAGCTTTTTGCTCAAGTCAGAGGACGACCTGCATACGTGGTGCTCATTGTCTGAACTTGGTATGGATTCCCTTGTGGCAATCGAGGTTAGGCAGTGGTGGAAAATGACGTTTGAATTCGATATCAGTGTGCTTGAGATGATGGGAATGGGTACTCTGGATGCCCTCGGGGAGCATGCTGCCAAGGGTCTGCTGAAATTGTTTCATGGTAGCGAAGAATAGGCCAATTAGACAGATCTTTGAAGGCACATATTCTGGGCTGCAAGCTGTTTGCTTGTTCAAGCCGAGCTAATGCACTATTGTTCCGCCGAACACATTTTCTCGAGTCCATGTAATCAAGCCGGCAATTTTCGGTAATTATCTAAAGCCGTCGTCGCACTTTATTCTGTAGGAATTCATGATTTGTTTGTGTGATTGACTGAGGAAGATCTTGATTTGCCAATTTGCATAGGAAGTCTACGCATGGGCGGATATGCCGTGAGAATGCTCGCCCGTTTCTGCTTCTCACACCTGATCGCACGACGGTCAAGCGGCTCCCACTCATTTCCCTCTTTAGCACCACAGTGCCATTCTTATTCACTATATGACCCTTCTCAAAACATATTCTAGTACATACGACCATAGGGTGTGGAAAACAGGGCTTCCGTCCGCTCAGCCGTACTTAAGCCACATATAGTACGCGGAAATTTCTCAATGCGCCCTGAGCTCTAAAATGGCGTTGAATTTTGTCTTAGGGTGAGTGTGGGTGATATGGGTGAGAAGTTTGGAGAGTGGGGTGACAGAGGTGAGAACGGGGTGAGAGAAGGTAAGAACAGGGCGTGGATTCTTACCTAGTTCACCCACACTCCCTCTAAGTCCGAGCTATAAGTATAAGGTCCACGGCGTACGTCTGGTCTGCTGTATTATTCTCCTGAACGCTCAGTAAGTCGAACGAATATGCTCCTAAAGGACTTCCAAAAGGAACTCGATGAAAGAACTACACGTGCTGCGTTACGTGGTCTATAGTATCTCACTTTTAATATTAAACAGGTCGCTAATAGGTGAATGAAACGCTGAGTAACGATTAATGCCGAGTTTCTAAAATAATGGCGCTATCACGACGATAAAGCCTTCTAAGACTGCCTAGAAGTTACTATAATGTTTGAATGCCGACTCTAAGAACTTAGACTAAAGAACTGGTTTAGAGAATATCTAATTCTTAGAATGAGTTTTGTTTTTTTGGGTAATAGTTTATAGTATATCTGATGGCGCTCATAAGGGGCTGAGTACAGTGGCTGATGTTCTCGCCGTGAGACCCCCGAAAGGAAGAGAATTACATACGCTTTAATAGAACGATAATAAAAAGAAGCGGCCTTTGTTTAGGATAGTGACTCCGGAAGGGCCCTAGGTGAATTAAGCTTTAAGCTTCTCCTCTCTTCGCTACAATCTTTTGAGTCTAGCTCAGCGTGACGGCTTTAAATATCGATTACGGGTATACGAAATTCGGGGCGGCGTTGCGAACTGATAGGAAGTTTCTCCTTGAAGACCCACCAATCTCACCTGCTGTGCAAGAGTCCAAAAAGAAGAATTGGAGAGGCTTAACATGCGCGTGGCAGTATGAGAGAAAGCCAAGGGAAAGGAACTGGACTGAAAGCGCATAAAGATGAAGGCTATTGCAGATGTTACCGAATTTGCATGCACCCAGACTTGAATACGAATCCTGGAACGTCAGGCAAATTTTCCGTCCCAAGCCTTGTTTCATGTGATGAAAGCCGACCACGTTCATACAAAAGCCACGCCGGGTTCTTCCCCTCTCCAGCCCACGCGTCGCCTGGTGGCTGTGCACAGATGCCAAGAGTGAATGTCTTAGATTCAAGTAGTAATCCGATCATAATACGCTTCGTCTCAGCAAAGCAGGTCAGTGCATTGATCAAGTAAAAATATCATCAGAGATGCACTCACCTACTCCACCTAGTCAACAGTTTCTATTTCGGGGTAAAGATCCTGATTTGAGGGGCTGTGTTGTTGATCCGTCGAACTTCTTGATGTGTACACGGCCTAATTCATGAAGTGTAGGCTCTTTACCACCATCAATGACCAATATTCTAGATCTGATTAGGAATTTGCTTCCACTAGCAAGTCCTAGTACACATTCATATCCTCAATCTTTCACATAGCCAGCACTTCAGCGCACGGCCCTGTTGGGTCTCGTGGTTGTCGCCGAACAAAGGCCATATAAGCGGGGCGACGTGACACTCGTTCTGGCCGACAATCAAAGTTGTATCAGGATTCAATTTCTGCATGCAGTCAGTCAATTGTGTATTGACTTCAAAGGAGAGTTGGGATTTGACTGACGCTGAACTTCTTCACCCAGGCCCCGATCGGATCCAATAGCATCTCGTCACCCCCAGCAAGCACGAGAGTCTGTTCCACCAGAGCATCTTTCCACCATATTTCAGGTGCCTCAAGTGCTTCGATGTAGTAATTTGAGGGTCTCCCCTTCAAATACTCTTCAGACCAGCGAGCTGTGACTTCCATTGCATCGATATCCTTGCGGGCATTGTTAGCCATGCTAGGCCAATCATGACGGAAGGATAACCAAGGTGACAAGAGTACGACCGCTTTGAGAGGCTCAGTGATTGCCAGCTCGGGAACATCTAAAGAGGGATGGGACAGGTGTGAGAGGAGCGCCAGGCATAGATTGGCCCCCGCCGAGTCGCCAACAAGGATCACCTCTCTGGGTGAGCGTCCAAGGTCCTGAGTGATATATCGCAGAGCTTCCACAGCCTCACGGAACTGCGTTGGATAAGTTGCGTGTGGCATTAGGGTGTACGTTACATGTAACCAGCTGGTAGGTATGCCTTCATCGGTAAGCGCTTGAGCCACACCTTGCCAAAAGTCAAGATACGGTTCCGTCGCATCCATAGCGAATCCTCCACCTTATGCCAACAATTTATTCAGTACTCCCTTCTCAGTAGTAATTAGGCAAAAGTACCTACCATGAAAGTTGATCACCACGTACTTGGTATTTGAGGAGCCGATCCAGAATCCCTTCAAGCCATAATCATTTGACACGAAATTCGGTACTATCCCAGTTTTCTGGCAGAACTCCAAGTATAGCTTGTCATAAGACTTGAAGAGATACCTAGACCGACAATTAGCATTCAAAACAGCCCAAGATAGCTATACAACTTACTGAAGTTGCAGTGGACTAAACCGAGTAGTAAGCTGCGATAACTGTAAGCCTTCGAAGTGTTGAGACGTTTGATGACCATTGATCAGAGTGAGATACAGATTTAACCGATGTTTGGATAAGGTGGTGATAGTAGCTGTCCGCCCCAGACGTGTCGCGAAAGGGCCCAGTCAAAGCAGCGTAGAGAATTTTCGCTCCTTTACGGCCATCTTAGTAGAAAGTTGCGGAGACTTCCGCTGGATCGACTTACCGACTGAGATCCAGCCTAGCCAGGCATCAATCTTTTCCCAAGTGCTCGCAATACGGTTCATGATTGATGCTTCGTTGATGATCCACTAAAGCGATGCATTAGTAGATTATCGTAGGTTGCCGAGTAAGATTAAGATTTATGTAAATTCCAAATGTAGGCCTTAGGCTCCTTAATATTCTTCCCGGCATGATTAGTATTCAACTGAACTACCGAGGCTCTAAGAATTTTCGGTTCTGAAAGTAGAAATTTATACCATCTATGAAACTATTTTCTATAAATTCAAATGGTCCGCTCTTCTACCATAGAATACCCGAAAAAAGTGCTCAACGCTCCGGCCCTTGCTGATTGTTTATAAGCTATATCTTGCCCATCTAGCGACAAAGTTTACCCTTAATTGTGCATATGAATTCACCTTTTACCCAACACACGAGAAGAGACATGCAAGCACAGTAATTAAACAGAACAGGAGCCAGGACCTATCAAGTCGCCATGTGAAAAATAACGGATGCCCCGGTCCCGGTAAAGTTTTAATTGTGGTTTCTAGTGCGCGGGCGTAGCTGACAAGGGTCCAAATTGGCAGATTCGCGATTTGTACACGGAGACCATACGCAAATGTTGATATTGCGAGGCTCCCACTTCAGATTCGAGCCTCTCGGTGGAACCTAGTCCAGTAGTCCAGGCTCGGAGATAAGTTCCCCAAAATATATCATAACCCCAATCTAGCAAGTTTCTCTTGCCCCTTGTCTGTAAAAAGAAGCACCCCATTCCAATACCCAACCGCCCAGATCATCGGATACCGCCAATGGAACCACATCGGATGTTCCGCGGCTCCAAACCACCCAAAATGTCTGTCGAGGTTGTAACAAAGATAGTTGCAAGTGCTGAGAATCAGGAGCGCCAGTATGCCGGTGAAATGAGCGGCCTTTTTCCCATAATAATGGTCAATGATGAAGCAATTTATCAATCCGCCCATTGCCCCGCCCATGCCTAGCGGGCAGAAGACAAGCGTCCACATGACTTTGTAGAAGAGGTCTCCGGTACCGGTCATGATGAATACGCCGACGGTGAGGAAAATGATTTCGGCGATCAATGAGTTAAGCCAGAAGAGGAGGAACGGGCGAAGGTAGATGCTACGCCGCTTCTGAGCAGATTTGATGTCATCTACCCCGGTAATGATGGGTTGGAAGGTGTTCGTGGGCGCCATAATGAGTTTAGAGAATGTCTGTTATTGAAATTACATGTTTGATGGCTGTTGCTTTTTCTTATACATCTTCACAAAGCAAACATCCGTAAAACCGAGTACCGAACTTGCATATTCAAAGTGATCAAAGGACGCAGCCGAGGCCTGGTCCTTTTCCTCATTGGCCTAAACTCGCAAATTTCACTCCGTGGGCAAATTTTGCCATGATGAGTGATCATCCCGGTTGCCGAGAGTCTGTTGCCGACGAGGCCGAATGCCCACCTCGATATTTTCCTCCTGTCAACTTGAAAGAATCCAATAGACACAAAATGCCGCTTCACGAGGGAAAAAAGAAAATGAGCCTCAACGCGACCTTTGCAATCTCAACTGGGGTGGAGCCTGTGTTACCGGCTCCGCCAGCTGCCTCACCCAAACAGGCCAGGCTCTTACACGAGCGTGAGCAGCCCACAAGCCCAGAAAAGAAGGAGGTATATCACATAACCAACATTGAATCCTGAAAGCAAATAGAATAAGTTTCATGGGCTGACACGGCTATAGCGACGTCGGAAACAAGTTCGCCTGGCGCAACGGGCATACCGGGCACGAAATGAGGCAAACACCACGTTGCTCAAACAACGTATTGCCCGACTAGAGTTTGCCCTAGAACGTCAGAGCAAGGCGGTCATCCTCTTGAGCGATTTCCTGGCCGAGGATTCGGTTGTTATTTCCCGCCCGCATGTGGCGGATCGTCTTCGGGAAACAGTGAAAATATGCCTTGATTCGACCATCTACGGTGATGAGTCTGAGGAGGATATTGACCATTTGCAACTAAAAGATGCATCCCTCGGCGTACAAACGCCGATAGAACAACCACTTTCCCCGAGAGATTATTCTAAGTACTCTCATCCGCACATTGATTCAACGTTGCCAAGCGCAGGGCCTCGCATCCAACTCTTGCCGCTTGAGCTAGACGGTGCCATAGTCGAAGCACCGGCCTTTGTGCAGTACCTAAGGATATCATGTCTATATCAAGGATTGTTGATGCTTAAAAATCCGTCTGTTCCGCTCAATGCGTTAAGGCGGCCGTTTCAATTACTTTTATCCTTGTTCCCGCGGGAAACCATCACATCGTTCTTCTATAATTGTCTCTATGCAAGGCTCAACAATAACCAGCCAGACAAGTGGAACGAGATTCCGTTCTTCAGACTTGGCGGTGCAGGTACACACTATCGTGAGGTACTCTCGTCGAGTGAGAATAATACAGAGGCGCGAGAGCCAAAGCAGCAATACGTTCCTGTAGAACAAGGTGCCCTGTCGGCCTTTTCTCCAGGGATCCAAGAGGAGCTTGAAGGGGATTGGTTTGATATTTGGGACTTGGCAGGGTACTTGCGTTTAGAGGGAATCTCTCTTTCTATAGCACCACCAACTGGGAACACTGCAGATCGCAACGTGAATGCTTTAGACTTCACAGCAGGTGAGATTCGACGCTCTTATTTATCTATGCCATAAACTGAATGGACTGACTGAAGATCATCAGCGTTAGTGGAGAAGGGAATATGTCTTGGGCGCAGTCCTGGGTTCAAACGAAGTGATGTAGAGACAGCAATTAGCCTGTCATCCTGGAGGTGAACCACAGTACATTGTGCGTATTAGCACAAGTTTCAACAACCATAGCTCACTTCATCAGGCATGACCTTTAGAATACAAGAGATGACCAACTCCTATCTCTTGTACTGCTCTTCAACCCATCAACTACCAATGTTAGTTGCATACTCGTAAACATCAGCTCACCGTATTCTATGGGTTAAGTAGTATGGCATAATCCATTACAGTGGTATTTATATCTCGTTGCCCTCGGACCATTCAATCATTACCCATGCCCCGAGGAATACCGAAGGTCTTTGGTATCACTCATCATCCCGAGCTCGAGCACACGTGTTACGGGATACATCCCGTCAAGTATTTTCCATTGTTTTCACAGAACTCGGGTTAAGCATCCTAGTCACCAGTCGACTGAGCGATACAAGATCGCAGAACTATGTTAGAGCTTTGTAGGTGTGTGTTCCTTTTCCTTGTTCTTGTAAATCACATTCAATTCACTGCATCACTACAGGGGTTTGCCATACTGAAAGCAAGATACATCCTTTGTGGATAATCACAAAGGGATAAGATGTCAACTATTTACATTAAACCTTAGACGACGCCTTCGCTTCTGGAATAGCTGCCAACGCCCCTCTCAGGATCGCATGAGGATTAATCCGGTTGGGGTATCGTCTCTGGATATCCCCCACCAATTCCTTCCAGTTCGAGGCCGACCGGACAGCATCTTCAAAATCCAGGATATACTGGCGCGTCTTCTGTAGATTGAACAAGCCATCCACAGTTCCTGCTCGCTTATGCCCTGCAATGACAGTATGCGGGTCAAGCGCTTCGATCGTGTCGAGTGCATGCAGCCATTCATTTCTCTTTTCGGAGGTGTTCGCTTCACCAAAGAATTGATGTACGTCTCCATAGACTGCATCACCGGCTACTACCAGTCGGATGCTAGGCACGTGAAGCACGGTGGTGTTATACGTATCAGTATGTCCGACTTCAATAGCGCGGAATGCATGACCTTCGAGCTTGAAGACAGGTTCATCCATTGCTTCGGCCAGCTCGAGAGGTTGGGGGATTTGGTTCCCCGGAAACAGAGTAAGCCATGTTCCCTGGAGAATTTCTGGCTGGAGTTGTTTCTTCATGTGTTCGACGGTACCAGGGGTCGCGATGGCACGTAGATTGGGCCAGTGTTTTCGGAGGATGGTGATGCCAAACCAGTGGTCACCATGACCGTGGGTGATGTATGCATATCGGAGCTCTTTACCTGGTGCTGTCTTCTTGATCCAGGTGACTAGGTCTTCAGTTTGAGAGATGGATATAGGTGTGTCAACGAGAACAGCCCCTTCGTCTCCGTGGATAAGGGTGCAGGATATCGGAGAGAATGAACTTGTCTCGCCTAACCGCTTGATTGCGATGGGAAGGCGCGAGGAAACATAGACATCTGCTTGAAGAATGGAAGACATATTGAGTGACAGAGTTCAAAAAAAAAGTTAGATCAAGCTTATTGGGTAGATCGCGAAATCAATCAGTTTAAGAAGAGAATGGACTATCTCTCATATTAGAAACAAAGCCTCCCAAGCCGAGGGACTCAGTAGATTAGTGAGCGTACGGATATATACCACCGAAGTGAACATAGTCGAAGGTCAGATAACCATCAAAATCCCGTTTGAATAAGGGTCCGTTGATTTATCATCGAAGAGACGTCGGTCCTCGGTTTGACTATCACCAACCTAGGCATACCCTCAGCAGGCATAGCTTATATAGAACAAAATATAAACGGCATGAGATCCAATACCCCAGGATTTCATCCGTGCCACACATTTCCCGTATCACACATACAACCCCACAAAAATGCCTCGCTGGACTTTCGAAGTTACCCCGGACACCCTGTCCAAAGATGAAAAAGACAGATTGGCCGAAGCCATCACCAACAACTACGTCAAGCTCGGCATCCCCGCATTCCTAGTGAACGTCTTCTTCCATGAAAACCGAATTGGTACCTTTTACAGCGGGGGCAAAACACCACCGAACACGGTCTTTTTCGTCCTGGACCACGCAGCTCGAGCATTTGCCAGCGAGGAAATCCGGCTGGCTTTTATCGATAGCGTGAATTCTATTGTGGAACCCATTCTGGGACCTAAAGGTGTCAAATGGGAATACAATATCTATGAACATCCCGCTGACAATTGGCGTGTGAATGGTATGATTCCGCCGGTGAAGCAAGAGGAGCTTTGGAAACAGTGGATGGATAGAAATGAGGCGGTTGAATATGGAGAGTATCTGTGAATCGGACGAGAAGGGTGATCTCGTTAAGCGAGACTAGACTGTACCTACTGGAGAATGGAGGCTTAAGGCACTCCGCCGGTCGGCAGATAGCTAGTCAAGCAGAAATCAACTTATCTCCAACGGTCAACGAATAAAGTCATGTACAAACTACTAAACGCATGGATGTGTAATTTTTTTACTAAAACTAAACCCGACAAAGACCTTGAAGATGACCGATCACCCCTTGGTATATATCATAAAGATCTATACTTTGTCTTCCTGGGATGAAGTAGAGGTCTGTACAAGAAGGCTTGTGGGTGTATTATCAAGGAGTTCACTAGTATCAGCCCCCCTTATGAGGCTCCTGAGAAGCCTGAAGTGTACATCAAGAACGTGGATCTGGCTATCCCCGATGCTGTTAAGCAGATCATTGATTACCTCGACTCTAAGGGCTATCTGCCCCCCAAGCAGGAGGACGGGGCAGTAGCATATTGACGGTAGGATTAGTGATTATTCTGGGACTCACATCCGACAGCTAGGAGAGTATCATAAGCATGAAAAACGTCTACCACGGAGAGAACTTTGAGGAAAATGTCTCGACCCAAGTGGCATTTTTGGATAAATTCCTCTAAAGTGAAGGAACTGAGATACAATGCTTCAAGTTCTTTGACGGTATTGAATTCGGGGGAAATTAATGGTCAGCCCGCTGATGTCATTTGCTGTACCTCGGCTCCGACCGTTCATTAATCAAATATATCGGATTTTGCTCTCCTGACAACCCCACACGATGACCTGATCGGTTTTGGTAGAATGAACAGAATTAGAAGTAAACTTAACTTGACTGTTTTTTTCCCGAGGCTCGCGGTCATTTTTCTTGATTATGTTGGATTTTAGCCATAGATACCGAGGTAGTCCCTAGATGGAAGAAGGTTGGTATTGTTGCCCTATATATATCAATTATCCGAATTGCCCGTTTTTTTTTACAGCCCTTCCAGTGACTGGAAACAATAATTTATAATCTCAGGATGGTTCGCGATAGTCGAACAATCGCTATTCCCGATACGTACGTGACTGCTCTCGACAGCCCTATCCGCATTTCCAATTTCCCCGACTCGGCATGTGGCGTTACATCTATCCAGGTCGTAACTCTGAATCGACCCGACAAACTGAATGCTATTACACCAGGCATGATACATTCTCTCATTGCTTTCTTTTCGACCGTGGATGTAGATGATCGGGTCAAGGTCGTCATCTTGACAGGCGCAGGCAGGGCATTTAGCGCCGGAATCGACCTAAATGGAGACCACAGCCAGAAGAAAAATCAAGTGCGCCCCACTGAGATGCGCGATCCAGGAGGTACACTCGCGCTTTCCATGTTCAATTGTGGCAAGCCCATTATAGTGGCATATAATGGTCTCTCTGTTGGCATTGGCATGACATCAACTCTAGCAGCGGCTATTCGGTCAGTGTCTGTCTCTATCTATTTGGTCTTAAATAATAACCAAAACACAGTATTGCGCCGCGCAATTCAGAATTCGGGTTCCCATTTTCAAGGATTGGCCTTACAATGGAGTCGGCTAGCTCCTTTTTTCTCCCGCGTATGGTTGGATATAGCAACGCTACGTATTTGCTAGCAACTGGAAAACGATATCCCGCAAGTTCACCTGTCCTTCACGGCATCTTCGCAGAGCTTCTGCCCGAACCTAAGGACGTTCTTCCCCGTGCCCTTGAACTTGCGCAGGATATCTTATCCAACGTTAGTACCATGGCAATTTATTTAAATCGGCAGCTCATTTGGCGGAACCCTGGTTCTGCGGAAGGCGCACACCTGGTCGATAGCCCTCTGCTATACGATATGTTTGGTGGAAGGTAAAGTTTACGCAAAATGTAGTCTTTTTTCTTCATGATGATGCTGACTTACCTAGGGACCATCTTGAATTCAAAAAGTCTTTCTTTGAGAAACGTCAGCCTGAATTCGCCGATGCATTATCAAAGGATGCGCCTCAGACATATCCTTGGTGGAACGAATTATCGGTTGAGACAAGACCGAGTTCTCAAAAGGCCCAAAGAGGGAAGCTATAATGAGCTTGATGCTTGATATATTCTAGAGTGTAGTTGACTTCCATTCATAGCACACTCCGCATCCATCTGGTTTTACATGTCTTCTTAGTATCAAATTCGTTCGAGTTTTCACGGTCTTTGGTTGTACGTAGCTTTTGTAACGAAGATAATAACGAAAAGATATCCTCATTGTGGTATGAAATCTACCCGATAGATCAGTGGGTGGCTGAATGCCCGACTTTTAGCTAGACTTTTAGCTACTTGATCCCCGGCCGCACCTAGAGTGTTAGAGAAAGAACGTAAGGTCTAACCCCTAAAGTCTAACCGCTAAGTTTAACAATAAGGTTAATATCATATTCTATAAGACTAGATACTAACACTAGTATTACTATTAAAGTGGTTCGATCAACTAGAGATTCCTAATCTAATTAAACTAGATCTTTATTTATAGGCCCCTTTACCTGACTGAACGCCCTAAATGCGACTATTTTGCACCTGATTTCCTACTTGGCCCTGAAGCACTGATGCTGCCTGCCCCTCCCGAGATGACCCTTTTCTTGTAGGTGCGTTGTTGCAGTCAAATCTGTTTGATCGGGCCTCGGCTACTTTTTCCCCAAAGACGCACTACTCTGGACAACTCCCAACATAGACTAGTTTGTCCTGGCAGGTTGACAATGGATCAAAGATCGTAGGGGGTGACACAAGCTACAGAGACCACTGTATTGGACTAGAGTGGGTGAGTATTCATGATCTTCTCTGGAACTTCTTGAAACGCTTGCTAAGGTCACCTATCTACTCTTGTTTAACACAACAGACCAATCTTGGCGGCTTGCCCACTCTTTCCAACTCGTCATCGGGCAGTCGATACCAGTCTGTCACCTTATGTTAGATTGAGCCATGCTGGTATTTAGTGCACATGTTAAACTTGCCTTGCGAATATCAGCCGCAGTGAGAAGAGTTCTACCTCCATCGTATCCTGGGTCTGTACTATAAGAGAACATGTACGCTACCTCGATGCCACAGTCTCGATCGGGAGTCATTTGAATTAGCTCGTCAGGAGTGATTTGTCGATACGACGCAGGCACGCCAGTCATGTCGCTCCAGGTCTTGATCCAATCGGCCCAACTACAAGTTGTCCCTTCAGCCATGTACTCATTCCCGGGAGGCATTTGGTAGACAGCGAAGGTAAAAGTGCCCATATCCCCGACAGGGTCTAAGTGTGGCACGACCTTGTCTGGGGCTGTGGTGAATCTCATTTCAATACGCTCATCCGAGAGCTTGACGATCATTAGTCAAACTCTTCATTCATGGGAATATTACTTGCCTTGTGGAAATAAGAGTCAGGTAAGATGTTAAAACTTGTATAAAAGTAACCGGTCTGGATACAGGACATTTTGGCCGCAAGGTCAGGGTAATTTTCTCTAACGTAGAAGGGGAAAATTTCCGCTTTGGAGTCGAAATGGTACAATTCTATGAATTTTCCTTGGCTAGACTTGGAGGCATGGCTTAGCGTAGATACTAAGAAACCGTTGGGGTCGAGAGAATCACAGGTCGCTGCTGCTGCGTCGGCAATATTTCTGCCTTGCTGGTATTCGACATCGTACGCGAACCGAGCAGGTGAGATGCCCAGCCCCCTGGCCTTCTGACGGCAGTCCGGGCGAAAGAATGCCTCCCAGTAGTTTGTAACACTGAATATGACATTGGCATCCTTTAGAGCCGGCTTGAGGCTCTCCAAGTCGTCAAGGTCTGCTTTCATAACTTCAACGCCATCAGCCACAAGCTTCTGTGCTGCGGGGGACGATGTATCGCGGGTCAAGCCACGGACACGGAACCCCGCCTTTAGAAATCGACGGGCGACAGACCCGCCTTGGTTCCCCGTGGCTCCTATGACACAGATGATCTTGTTCTCCGCCATGGTAAATGTTAGCTCCTCCAAGCCAAAAAAAAGATAAGGTCTTGCCGGATTCAGGTGGAGAACACACGAATATCGGAAGACGCAGGGGAAAATGAGATTTCCATAGAATGCGGGGGAAATTGAGAAAAGCAGGGTTGCGGGGCAGCTGCATATAATCAGGGGCCCACCAGGGACTAATAACAATTACATGTTCTGTACTCAAGTGATATCTTCTTATCTAGCAATCTACCTTCTTACAATTACTTATTTGTTGGATAGAACTTAGGTCTAATTGTAATATCTCTCAGCTTTTGGCAAGATACATTGCATAAGTTCAGTATTCTGATAATCTGGGAAGTTTATAATATCTAAAATAGTTTAAAGCTAGAGAATAGTGGGTAGCAATTTTATATGCGCAGCATAGACTAGTTATCAGTGAAGGAAAGATGCAAAGGAAAGGATAACTGTAGTGATTCCCATCAAAATTTCAAATTTCAAGAAAGCGCCTTTTGCTGTAAACGCTAATCTCTTGGGTGATGAATATTCAGGTGAGTGAAGAGGCACCTGGATTGCCCTGAAGAGGGCTGATTAGAGCGGCGAGCCGCTCACGCCCGTACTGTAGGCGCTAGGTGAGCAAAACGATACATTTACTGTTGTATGTTTTTGTTGTCTTTTTCTTTTTTCCCTTATCATGAAAATCAACCAAGCAGTGCTTCATGGTTGAATAGACAATATATCAAGGGAATTCTCCCGTCCCTTGCTCCTTTTCGCATTCCCCACTCCGTTGCATTATTTCGGTGGCCCGGAGTGGCACCGGGACCGGCGCCCGAATGCCGTCTGTATCACCCATACGGACTATCATTGGAGTAAATGTTTGTCCGATTATTAGGCGGCACTGGTTCTGCTATGAAAACCAAATTGGCTACTGAGATCACACGCAATCATCACGAATCAACGTTGAGGGTTGTGGGCTGATGCTGAATGCCGGTCCGTCCACTCCGCCTTGGCCCCGATCCTTGTGACCGAAGCTACACCCTGAGAAGATAATCTACTTTGAATCTTGATACTTAAGTGGATGATGCTCAAGTTTACAATTAATGAATCGGGGAGTCAGTCTTGCATCAAGATTATCCCCTACAAAAGAAAACCTACGACTTAACATGGCATCCAACTTCGATGACCTCCGTCAATCTCTGCCTGGTACAGAGATATATGCCCCTGGCGAAAATGGCTATGAGAACAGCTTAAAGCGATGGAGTGCGTCATGCATAAAGCCAGCTGCAGTCGTCGTGCGACCTACTACTGCGGCAGAAGTGAGCGTGGCTCTTCGCTACGCGATAGAGCACAGCATACTTCCCCTTGCCATTTGTGGCGGTGGACATTCCACCAGCGGAGACTCGGCTTCTGATGGTGGCATGGTTATTGATCTGTTTCAAATGCGTTCCACTACTGTTGATATACCAGAACAGACGATCTCTTTCGGTGGTGGATGTACCTGGGAGGATGTCAATGGGGCGTTGTGGGAGCATGGCCTCGGTACTGTCAGTGGAGTTGTCGGTGATACGGGCGTTGGCGGTCTCATCTTGGGCGGTGGCTACGGGTACCTGACTGGGCGCCGTGGTCTAGCGCTAGATTGCCTCTTGGGTTGCGAAGTGGTCCTTGCCAATGGAGACGTAGTCACTGCCAACAAGGATGAGAATGCCGATCTGTTCTGGGCATTACGCGGTGCTGGGCCAAACTTTGGGATTGTTACGCGCTTCACTTCTCAAGCTTATCCCCAAGGAGATTGTTGGGCTGGTTTCCTCGCTTATCCACCCAACAAGCTGACCGAACTGATCGAATTTGGCAATCTTTTCAGTAAGCCTTCATCTTGGTCTAATAATGCTTAATGACGACTAAACCCAGAATTCATAGTGAAAACTACCAATGGCAATTCCATGCTTTCAATTATTGTTGGCAACTTCATACCACCCGATCGGGACGCTGGTCTCCTCGCCGTGGTCTTTTACAACGGGACAAAAGAAGAAGGGCAAGAGTTTTTCAAGCCCCTCTACGATCTTGAGCCAATAGGAGACACTACCACCACTTTGCCATACACGGAGGTTAATCTAATGTTCAACAAACACCCTCGAACTCCCAAGGATCGACATCTCTTCGGTGGCGCAAACTTCACCCTGCCGTTAAACGCTACCCACGGGACACAAATCGCCGAACATTTTTGGCGGACCACCAGGTTACCAGAGAACGAGGCCCTTAAAGGCAGCACCATGACTTTTGAGTACCATCCTACCCATCAGATTCGTCAGGTGGCCTTAGAAGACACCGCATTCGGCAATCGAGGCCAATTCTCATCGATTTGCATTACGATGAATTGGACAGATGAAAATAGGGACGCGGATGCACGCTCGCTCTCGAGATTCTTCTCGCAATATATTGCTACAAAGACCGGTTTCAAGGGTGATAAGTATAGTGATGGTACGGGTAGCTATGCGAATTATTTCAGCAAGTGTCCCCTTTCTATGTTACCTAAACGTACTTCCTGAAAATATCGGATAGATTCTAACTTTTCGCCTAGGCAACAAAACCAGGGCTGAGAAGGTGTTTGGATCAAATACCGCACGTCTTAGGGAGTTGAAGCAGAAGTATGATCCTACATGCGTCTTCAAGAAGGTTTTGGATCTATCGCCTGACGTCAATGGGCATTAAGCCAAGTGCTTTGTAACCTCCTCGCCATACCTTAATGGACGATTCTTTTTGTTCACTTACACATTACTGTTGATAGTTACAATGCACTATTAGCCCAAGGCTATTATAATAGCTTGGTATCTCTCCATATAACCAGTTTCAACGAAGGTAGAAGCCAAAGAACGAAGATTGAATAGTCAGGAGCTAGCTGACCTCAAGACCAATCGATGAGCCAGTGTCAACACCGAAGGGCTTTTAAAGTAGCAGTATTACATTACAATGATGACTATGTTGGCCCAATATATCAAAAACAATCTATCTCGCTCTAGCACAACACATGAGCTCAGTGCTTAGACTCCGCCTTCTCTTTTAGCACCGCCTGTCCACGACGAACAAGGTCGTTGTTCTTTACCGTTTCCTGATCAAATCCTTTTACGGCCAAGTCCAACACTGCTGCAGAAAGCTCCCGTCGGTGGATGTTTGGGATTGCACGAGTGAAGGTGTTGACAACACGGAACGTCGAGGCCAGCACAGATCTCCCAAATGACGTGGAATTTACTACCACTCCGGGTTGAGCGATACATATCTCGACCCCGGGGTACTCAGATGGGAGCTTGAGGACCATGAGCTCTGTTTCGCACTAAAAAGCCGGTGGTCATTAGCACGATAGCATAAACATCTACGTCCACATAAGTAAAGGGGGCAACTCACGCGCATGACTTGGTAATCACCCATGATAGCTGGCTTTTTGGTCGGGTCTCTGGGCGTGCCATCGGCGCTGAAGTAGAGGAAACGAAAGGGTTTCGCAGGACCAGCCTCGTACATTGCCTTGAACCCGGCGAGAGTACAATCTTGACAGACGCGCTTGACCTCAGCAAAGTCAAAGCTGCTAGTTCTGAATGGTGTCACAGCCACAGTCCTAGTAGAAACCTTTAGTCAATAAATTTTTTGGCCTCTTGCCTTGCCATGGAAATCAACAAACTGGTATTGATACGTACCATATGCAGGCGTCCGCACCGGCGAACTCGGCCTTCACGTCGGCGGAGTACTCCCCGTAGTCACGAATCACGACGCTTTTGAGCTTGGACAATGGGTCAGTTCCGTCTTCGACGTGGACTGGCTTCCGGGCCAGTGCGATAATTTGGGTGATCTCGCTGATCTGTAGGCTTTGCCTGATGATCTCCGTGCCTACCAGGCCGGTTGCACCAGCTACAATAAGCTTCATCCTTGAATCTATCCGATGTAGTTAAAAATAAGCTTAGGTTTTTCCGTGAGGAGATGAATGATTAATTAGTGCAGAAAGCAGAAATCGTGGCTTCAAAGGGGTACACGTGCATGCAGGCGTTGAATCGGGGTTCGGGGCCGATCCCGCTTGGCCTGTCAATCGGACTCCAGAGCCCGAAAACAACGGATTAACATGTACTTTGTGAAGCTTTTTTTTTCTCATATTACTGCTTCTAATGTCATTTGAGCTTTGTGTGTAGATAAAGGTACCCTGGGAGGATCTGTATTCCCTGTTATGTATCAACGCTGTGTAAATGTACTAAGGTGAGCTTGATCGGTTAACCGGTATCCGAACACCGATTCACTCATCCGTATCTGATGCCCATTGCAGTGAAGTCCAGGTGATATCAAATCCCGAGCGAAGCAAGCCACATAGCCAAAAGATTCTAACCATGAAGAAGGATTGATTGAGAAACAGGTGGCTTTTAGCCCCTTGACAGAAAGACCCTGCCAAGCATCAGTTCAATGTTGGCTGAACATCACACCGAGTTGCCTTACATACCGAAGGATCAGCCACTTGTGAATATGAGAGACGTCAAACTTTCAGGCTTCGCTTTGCAGACAATTAATGATGCAGGATCTTGAGAGAAAAGCCAAAAATACAAGATTTCCCGTCCCAATCCGGCAATCTCTACCATGACATTTATAGTAAGATTACTCCACACTGTCTCACCTAGTTTTTGACTTATAATTAGTCTTACGGTAGTATTGAAAAAAGCAAAAATTGACGACTAGATAAACGCTGATTCGTGACAATTAATACTCCGAGTGGATAGTCCGAATCCTTTGCACGGAGCCACATGGTGAGATCAGCAGTTCATGCGCCTTCAATGGTACCTAGATTTGTATGCGAGGTACGACGGCCCACACGTGGCAGGTGCATGAGATGGGGCTTAGCGGGCTATATAAAGTTAAAGCTGAGCTTGCAGCACTCTTCATCGGAGAAATACGGACAATAACTCCCATCTACTCAATCGGTCATGCTACTCAAGTCGATTTATCCTTCTATTTGCCTGGGCCTTTTGATCAACACCGCTGTGAGCGAGGTGTTTGACGTGTTCGATACCAAGAACTATGCCAAAACTGATATCATAACCCGCGACGTCGCTATAATTGGCGGTGGCGCGTCAGGAACATACGCCGCAATCAACCTCCGCAAAAATGGGACGAGTGTTGTACTGGTTGAGAAGGAAAGCGTTCTAGGTGGTCATACAAACACCTACACCGATCCCACAACCGGGACAACTGTCGATTATGGTGTGCAGGCCTACTTGAACAGCACAATCACGCTCGACTTTTTCGCCCACTTCAACGTTTCTGTCGTCAATTACTCCGCCTCCTCCGTGACCATCGAGCCTGCAGACTTCAAAACTGGGGAAACCGTGATTTTCGATCCCAGTGAGGACCTCACACCCTGGGCCCAGCAACTGGCCAAGTATCCCTGGTTGGACGCTACCTGGGACGTCCCACAGCCGGTTCCCGCAGACCTCTTATTGCCGTTTGGGGAATTCATCGTCAAATACAACCTCACGGACCTTGCATACTACATCTATTTCAGTGCCTCGGGCTTGTCAAATCCTCTTGAGCAGTTAACCATCAATGTGATGAAGATGGTGGACCAGGCGTATATTGATGAATCCGAGGGCGCGTCATTGGGTACTGCAAACAAGGACAACAGTGAAATATACGTCAAAGCCTTGGCTGAGCTTGGTTCCAGTGCGCTCCTCTCCTCAACTGTGACGGCTGCGTCAAGACCAACGACCAACTCGGGCGTGTCCCTGGTCGTCAAAACCCCCTCAGGTTCCAAGCTTATCAAAGTAAAAAAGCTTCTCATCACCATTCCTCTAACCTTGGACAACATGAAGCCCTTCGCCCTGAACACCCAAGAAACAAACCTTTTCTCGCAGTTCACCTACATGGGATACTACACCATTCTACTCAACAATACCGGTTTACCCTCTGGGTACGAATGGATCAATGCGAATGATTCATCGAGCACCTACAACATCCCGGAGTTGCCTGGCGCTTGCCAAGTCGTGGCGACCCGCATCTCTGGACTGTTCTATGCCTGGTACCGCAGTCCAGTAGCCGTAACACAACGGGAGGTAGAGGCATCTACCATAGCCGCTATCCGGAAACTGCAGAAGGCAGGCAACTACACTGCCACTAATCCCACGGTTGTCGAATATCGATCGCACACCCCTTTCAAGCTGAAGGTTACGGCTGAGGCTATTCGCAATGGGTTCTACGAGGAGCTGTATGGTTTGCAAGGAAAGCGTAGCACATGGTATACTGGTGCGGCTATGGTTTCTCATAATACGGGGGTAATTTGGAACTTTACTAATGCTCTATTGCCGGACCTTGCGTTTTGATCATCTGGGCTAGAATCCTTCATCCAGGGAGTGTGATATTCATGGATGCATGTGTATAAGGTGTGGATGAATTGGTGGCTCTCTAGTTAGGTATTTAGCTATTTCAGGGTTCTCGGTTCCAGCAAATGTATAAGGTATCGGGTCAATTTCATCAATTGATTACATTTAGTATGTAGATCTTGGACTGAAAGTTCTCTATTGCTGTAGATAATTTTGCTATTCACATGAGATTGGAAGGCAGGTGTTACATAGTTCAAGTTCCTCCAGGGCTTAAGAGACCGGGGACTTGTTTGGAGAGTCAGCTTCCAACACCTGAAACGTTGGAAGGTTTCCAGCGTTGGTTGCAGGTGTAGGCAACCGAGATATATTCTAAGTTCTTATGTCCAGCGGGGCATCTCCAAGCTGCCAAAAATTGGAATTCGAAACCTTGGAATACATACCTACCTAAGAACCAAAAACATAGAGCAGTCTTGATGTATATGCGCAGATGGGTCTTGGATTTCGAGAAGGTTCATTGATCAATGCGTGCCAAATTAAATTGCAATGTTTGAAGATGCTCTTGGCTTCAGGCATCAAACCTATGTAGGCTTGGCGTTGATGCCTTACAGCCCAGGTGGACCCCCTTCAATCTAAGTAGCGTTGGTCCCCTTCCACACTTCTACCTTGAAATGTCACGCCCAAGTAACCATTTAACCATTTCTTTTGATAATCATGATTTTCATACATAACGGTGATGCTACTCAATTGATTAAACAATTCGTCGTCATTAGGCGATACGAACGTGAAATGCCGTGCTGGAGATTCGCGTCAAGTGACGCGACGCGACTCTGTTTGCTTCCAGCGCCTCGTGGCCGAGGTATTTTTAATTCTTCTCCCCTTGATGCTTCTCAATACAAAATTGTCACCTTCATCTTTTTCTGTTCTCTTCCTCCGCGACGAAGACCAATAGCCCGACTACCGACAGGCTGCAATCAAGATACGGCAACATAACAACTGGTCGACGCGACCTTGTCGCAAAGAACTGCAAGAGATGGACTTTGCATAATGTCAAAAATGGAAACCTCTGATCCCGCCTTCAAGGCCAGCATGTTCCGAAGCTCAACAGCAACAAGTGAGTCGACGCCAAATGCTGCCATCGATTTGGTGGGCACGACCTCCTCCGCAGGAATCATGAAAATATCCACCAATTTCTTGACCAGCGCTTCCATAACTAACCCGGCAGCCTCGTCTGGAGACTCCGCAGAGCCTAGTTTGCCAGCGAGATTGACAGCACCACCGCTAGCCTTGGATGCCCCGTTGTTGCCGTTGGCTGATTTGATATAGCGCAAAGCACTGAAGCGCGACTCTCGGGCCAGAATTGAATCAGAGGAGCCACCGCCGGTGTTGATCCCTACCATAACTTGTGGACAAGGATAGAGAATGGCCGATTCGATGGATGACATGATTTCTTCCTCCGCAAGCAGCCGGTAGCCCATTTTCTCCAGACGTTCATACACACCCTTGTTTGATGCCACATAACCGACATCCTTGACGGCGCCAATATCGAGAGCTACTCCTGGAAGGCCCTTCGTCACTCGATGCCTGGCCAGGGCATCCTGGAAAGCTCCACCAGCTGTGTAGTTGCTTTGACTGGCGTTTCCAATTACACCAGCGAGGGAAGAGAGCATGATAAAAAAGTCCAATTCAGAACCGAGCTGGTGATGGAGGTTCCAAGTTCCTTGTACCTTGGGCCGGATGGCTGCATTGTAGTTGTCGATTGTCATGTTCTCGAGAATGGAATCCTCGAGAACCATTGCGGCCTGAATCACACCCCGGATTGGCGGAAGTTCCGTCGCACAGCTTTCCAATGCAAAAGCGAAGCTAGCCTCATCCGAGATGTCACATCCGATTGCTCTGACTCTAGCCCCTGGGTATGCTTCCTGAAGCTCGTCAACAAATAAAGCTGCCCGGCCCCCAGCAGCTGCACTCCTGGACAACAGGATCAGGTTCTTTGCGCCGTGTGTAAGTAGCCATCGAGCGACAGATCGCCCAATTCCACCTACACCACCTGAAATGAGATAAGACGCGTCAGAACGGAGTCTAGCAGAAGCCTTCCGTGAAATTACCTGTTGCCTTCCGTGTTAGCTCTGAACCTCCAACAAACACACATGCAAGTTGGACTATGGCTCCACTCACCGGAACGATCTCCTGCGGGCTAAATGATAGGACAATCTTCCCCATGTGCTTGCCAGCCTGCATCTGACGGAAAGCTTTCTCGATCTCAGAAAGGGGAAAGACGGTGACGGGGTCTACTGGGCTGATGACCTTCTGCTCAATCAGGCGAGCGACGCTTGCCAGTACCCGGAAGATCTGGGGACTGGCTAGCCTGACGAGCGCTAGCAGGTCGATGGAAGAAAAGGAGGCAACGCGAGTGAAAGGTACCATCTCAAGATGGTTGTTCCGCTCCATATCAAATTTTCCAATCTCCACAAAATGGCCAAAAGGAGCGAGGCAGTTGAATGTCTCCTGGAGAAGTTGGCCTGACAGCGAGTTCAAAACAACGTCTACGCCACGTCCGCTTGTGATCGACATCAGTTTGGGAACAAATGATGCGTCTCGGCTGGAGAAGACATGATCTGCGGGAATACCGTATTTGCTGGTGATGAAAGCACGCTTTTCGGGGGTACCAGCCGTAGCGAATACCTCAGCTCCAACAAGTTGAGACAGAATGATCGCCGCCTGGCCAACACCACCTGTCGCGGCATGGATAAGGACTGACTGACCCTTGCACAAACGAGCCTTGTCATACAACGACATGTAAGCGGTTGCGTATATCATGGGGATCGACGCGGCTGTTTCAAAGTCTAGATCCTCAGGCATACGACAGGCAATAGCCCAGGGAACTTGAATGCGACTGGTGTATTGGCCATTCAACAGAGTAAAAACGCGGTCCCCAACCCCAAAGCCTTTGGATGCGGCGACAGCGCCGATGCGTGTGATGACTCCCGCGCATTCTAGACCCATAACCTGCTCGTTGAGCTGACCCATGGCAGCCATTACGTCTCGGAAGTTGAGACCGAACGCCTTGGGCTCAATCTCGATGAAGTCTGGGGCTAAATCTTCAACTTCATCGGGGGTGTCGCTGAAGGCCAAAGTCTCTAGTAGGCCTATCGTGCCAATATCTAGCTTCAGAGTTCGACCAGGTTGCTGGAAAAGCTCTGGCTGAGACTTCATGTCGCGGCCAGTATCGGCAGAGACAAAGCTATTTCTTGCAAAGTCCTTGATGAGTCTGGGGATGAGGATTGCACCATCTCGCTCTGCAAATTCAAAGTCCCGTGCAGAGTCATCGGCGACGGAATGGTCAAGAACTGACGCAAAAACTTTGGCGACAATGGATGCATCTTGCTGGCCTATAGTAGATCTCTGTGGGTCTAGATCCAATGTGACGTACTTCTTTCCAACATTTTCCTGTCGAAGAGTGCGGAGAAAGCCAGCGCTCAAAGCAAGCTCGGGATTCTCACAGTCGACAGCACCACCTCGAGTGACCCAAAGAAGGTTCTTGCTTTTAAGAGAAAGAGACTTGATTGCCTCAAACTCTTCCGATGAAGGCGCTTGTAACAATGAGTGGTGCATCTCTCCCAAGAAAATGCAGTTCTTTCCGGTCGCATCAACCGATTCAATTGATTCGACGCTGGGAATGTTATCGCCGGTTACGGTTGCAATGCAGTCCTGCAGTGCTCTCAACCAGACCTCATCCTGATAGGAAGAAGTTCCACCAGTGACGATCACAACGGAATCAGAGCGTGGACTGCTTGCGGCCTCGGGCTGTGCTGTGGACATGAGCACGCTGAATGAATAGGTTTCTTCACTTTCGCAGTCATGGACATCCAAGTCGAGTCCGCTGAATCCGGCCGCCTTGAGCACTCTGTCCCAGGAAGGCGCTGATAGGATTGGGCTGAGTTTTCGTTCCTCTTCTTCGCCTGTCCAAAACCATTAGTTTCAGTGTTTATCCATATGGAGAAGCGAGGTTGACTTACTTAACCACCACCCAGGAAGCGGCCCAAAGGTCAGTTGCATATCTACTTGGTTTTTTGTGCTTTCCATCATCAGCAGCTTGCCTTCTGGCTTCAACAAACTGCGCACATTATTCATAGTGGTTTCCATGCGCTTGGTAGCATGCAAGACCTGGCATGCGATGATAACATCGTAACTGCCTAGCTCGAAGCCCTGCTTCGCCGGATCTGCTTCGATGTCTAGTTTCCGATATGTGATAATGTCACTCCAATCACCAAACTGCTCCTGCGCATCAATGAAAAAGCCAGATGAAACGTCCGTAAAGTGGTACTCGGATGCGAGGGGCCCAAACCCGGATTTCTTTCCGTTTCCGATAACGTTGAGCAGCGATCGAGTGGTGCCACCGGTACCCGCGCCAATCTCAAGAATTTTGACTCGAGGGTTTCTGTGCACGATATGCCGTATGATCTTGCTTAGCTGGACATTTGCTCGATCGAACTTGAGAGCGTCGCGGTAATACTTGTAAAGGAGCTTGTCCTCCATCAGCAGCTCCAAAGGCGTCACCTCGCGCCTCAGCATAGCCACGATCTGTGGTCCTAGTCGATACACAACCTCACCATTGACACTGGAGGCTTGAACGGATTTGAAGAGCTTCTTCTTATCCTTCATGGTATCTTCGACCCACTTTGAGCTCCCGGGTCCAAGCTCGCCGTGAAGAGCCTGCGTGACCTGCAGCTTCATCCATGCGTAAAATTTCTTGTGATGCCACTCTAGCTGTTGCACATCAGCCAGAGTCAAGCACCCCAGGGCATAGTGCACATAGTGAAAACAGGCACGTCTAAGGTCGAGGATGACACCTTCCTCTTTTTGATCAACTGGGAAAATGAGCTCTTGTTTCAGAAGAGCGGGGTCCATGAACAAGAGATCGGGGGCCCACTTGAGTGTGCTGCAGATGTCGTCCTGATGAGGATCTGGCTGGCGAGGAATACCTGCTCCTATTGACTGGCAGACGAAACCATCCATCGCCAGAACAGGCCCTTCAAGAGGATCCCCATTTTCATCCTCATTAACCAAGGAGATAGCAGACTGGAAGCTTTTCGAGTCCGCGCGGTGTACCTTGACATAACTTTTGAACCTGTGCCCGCTTTGCGAAATGATCTTGGAAGAGACCCAAAGGTCTTTGATTGTCTTGGGCACTTGTGGGCTGTCTAGATGGGCATTTGATCCTAGAAGGGCGCCGTATGCCGAGACAAAAATTGAGTCAAGCGTCGTGGGATGCAGAACATGCTCATGCTGGTGGCTTGCAGGCATGACTGATGCGATATCAGCAACCGACAAGATACTTACGGATTGCTTGTCGGCCACTTGGACAGCTTCTAGGTTCTGGAAGACCGGACCGTGATAAATGCCAAGGGACCTCATATCGGCATAGATTTGGCCTGCGTCAAGAGTCTTCGAATACCCTCGAAGAGGCCTGGGCTCCGAATCTGGACCTAGCCAACTCCATCTACCACCATCGTCATTTGTCTTGTCGGACACAACATGAATAAGACCTGCGCAATGTTCTGTCCATTTGTTGTCCATCCCTGCTGAAAAGATCTGGAACTTCCTCCATCCCTTGACACCGATATCCTTTGTGCTGACAGGCATAAGTGTGATCTGGACTTCGACTCCTTCGGACCCTTCAGGAATTACAAGTGCCTGTTGGATGTCCACATCTCGGAGTCGGTAGCCCGACGGGGTTTCTTCAACCATCTGGCTGAGCTGACACGCGGCTTCAATAGCCATGCTAATATATCCTGCTCCAGGGTAGATGATATTAGACTGAACTGTATGCTCCCTGACCCACGGAAGCTCTGCAGGTCTGATCACATATCTCCACGTGGGAGCATGGGTGTTCGCGCCCTTCACCAGAGATCCGAGCAGATCATGATGTTTGAACTGCTTGTCCCGATGGGATCGGTTGACGCGGGGCTCAGACCAATGGCGAACTTGGTGATTCCAGGGATAGGGAGGTAGGTCTCGCAGCACACTGACATTAGTTCTGCCAAGGGGGAAATTGATAGCGTATTCGTCGACAGGGAAGCCTTTAGATATCAGCTGACCCGCCAACGTCTGCATTGTATCAACAGCATTAGTCTTTCGGATCAGGCAAGATAGGTATGAAATGTTGCTGTCTCTGAATTCGGGAAGGAGGAGAATGTCCGCAACAGGACCCGAAAGTGCGGCATGGGGACCAACTTCGATGGCGATGTCGATCTCAGTCTGTCCGGTGGCTAGGTCGAGGGCCATCTCCCGGAAAGCATCAATGAACTGAACAGGACTTAACATACTCTTGACCCAGTGCTCTGGATTGCCGATCTCAGCGGCGCTGCTTATACGGGTTCCAGTTGTAGGCGATGAGTATATAATGGGCCGCAATGTAAGATTTTCCTTGCCCACTCCGATCTCCCGCATGCCTTTGAGATATGGGTCGTAAAGAGGCTGCATGTGATGGGAATGGAAGGCAGTTCGAACGCGCAGACGACGGGCGAACACATTTGCCTCATTTAGCAATACTTCAAGCTCTTCGACAGCGGTGGCATCTCCAGAGACAGTCACACTGGCAGGACTGTTGAGGCATGCCACCTTGGCCTCGCCATTCTTCACCTTCTTGAGGTATTCTTGAACAGCCTCAGCACCTAGACCGACTGCTATCATACCACCTTCTCGGTTTGTAAGGCCAGACGTGACCTCGGAACGACTATAGCAGGCAGCCATGGCAGAGCGGAAGCTCATAGCTCCCACAGCGTATGCAGCTGCAATCTCACCGCTCGAGTGACTGCTCACAGCGGTAGGAGTCACCCCCCATGAATCGAGTAGGCGAACAAGAGATATTTGCAACGCAGCGCACATAGGCATGCCTAAAGACGTCTCAGTGACTCTGCTGGTCTCAGCGTCTCGACAAAGTTCCTCCACAAGTGACCAATCCGCACCGAATTCTCTCAGATAACCTTCTGCTTCAAGCATTGAGGCCTTGAAAACGGGGTATGCCTCTAGAAGCTCCCTTCCCATTGCATACCACTGAGCACCTTGACCGGTGAAGACAAATCCAAGTCTGGGTCGGTCGCTATTGCTTCGAGTTGGCTTGACTTTCTCATTACCCAGGGCTGTGATAAGGTTCGACACTGATTCTGCAACATAAGTCAGGACCCAAGGAAATCGGCTACGGCGTTGGCCCAGTGTGTGCGAGAGATCATTGAGAAATTTGACTTCGTCTCCGCTCGCCAGGTTCAAACGCTCAAGATAGTCCTTGAGATTAGATGCCATCGCACGGCAGGTAAGCTCGTCTTTCGCACTCAGGATAAATATCCTTGACCGATGTTGGGCAATTTCGTATCCATTGCCGTTGCTGGTCCCGTTTTCACAGACATGACCATTTCCATTTCCATTTCCGTTTGTGATCCCGTTGTTGAGGGCATGGTCATCTCCATTGCTATGTTTACTGCCATTGGCGTTATTACGACCGTTTTGTAGAGCTGAAGATGGCCACTCCTCCATGATGACATGAGCATTTGCTCCTCCGTAACCAAAGTTGTTCACAGATGCTCGGCGAACGCCATCAGTTCCGGGGAGCCATTCCTCGCACTTCCTGGGAATCTTGAGGTTCCATTCATCTAGTAGGAGTCGGGGGTTCGGCTTCTCGAAGTTGATACTTGGCGGAATGACGGCTCGCTCCAAGGCCATCGCGACTTTGATCACACTCGCTAGACCACTCGTTGGCTCTGTATGACCCAAATTGGTCTTTGCAGACCCAATGAACAAGGGTTCTTTCACCGATCTGCCCTTTCCAAATACAGAACCAATGGCGCCAGCCTCGATCGGATCACCTGTGGGTGTACCGGTGCCATGAGCCTCAAAATATTGGATTGAACGAGTGTCAATGCCAGCTTTCTGATAGCATGACCGGATAAGTCGTTCTTGAGCCTGCGGGCTCGGCGAAGTGATCGTCTCTGTCTTTCCGTCCTGATTAAGGTGTGTTTCTCGGATCACCGCTCGAATTGGGTCTCCATCTCTGATCGCGTCGTCCAGCCTTTTGAGAACAATGGATGCAACACCCTCCCCGCGACCGTAGCCATTTGCGCGACTATCGAAAGAGTATCTGCAACGGAATCGTGGTTAGCCTTGGTTTCTAAGTCCTAGGTTTCGACGATGCTTACGATTTTCCATCGGGAGAAAGCATTCTATGAGCATTATACGTTAGCGATGTATTCAATTCCAGGGAGGCATCACATGGCAGCTGAACTTACCCCAAAGTTGATATAGTGATGAAAAAGTCGGGGTTAATGAGGAGGTTTGAACCGCCGACAATGGACATATCTG
Source organism: Penicillium tannophilum (assembly GCA_028829675.1). NCBI lineage: Eukaryota > Fungi > Ascomycota > Eurotiomycetes > Eurotiales > Aspergillaceae > Penicillium > Penicillium tannophilum. Next base: position 1,986,940 of record JAQKAK010000003.1, on the reverse strand, counting down.
CATCTCCGGTCTTCAGACCCTGGCAGGCTTGGTGCAGTCCGGTGAGAGTGGTACTACAGCCGGTATCGACTGTCATACTTGGTCCAAGCAGGTCAAAGAAATGAGACACACGGTTCGAGGCCATGGCAGCACCATTACCTGTCATCAGGAAGCGAGGGAGGTTTTCAGCGTCTCGCATGTGGCCATCCTGATAATCATGAAAGAAAGCCCCAGAGAAAACAGAAGTGTTTGAGCCGGCAGCTTGCTCCAGTGGGATACCAGCTTCAAACGATTTTACTTAGCGATGTACATCATGCTCCAAGCACTTCATTTTGACATACCGTTCTCAAGTGACTCATATACAGATTCTAACAGCAACCGATATTGGGGGTCCATTGTCTTCTAAGAATTAGCATATCCCCGCCAGAATCTATTGCAACCGGGAAAATCTTGCTTACCGAGGCTGTTTCAGCCGACAGACCAAAGAATGTTGCGTCGAACAAAGCCAGGTCCTCCTTCAGGAAATGGCCGCCGCGCACGTTCGTCTATAACTCATCAATGTTAGCACTGACACTTTGTCTAGCCGCATTGAACTTGGGGCTGCGTACCGTGCTGATGTTTTCCTGACTCGGATGATACCACCCCTCAAGATTGAACCTAGATGGTGGAATTTCGCTCCAAGCGCTCTTGCCCTCTTCTAACATCTTCCACAGATTTTCAGGGCTCGTAGCGTCCCCTGCAAACCTACAACCCATGCCAATGATGGCGATGGGCACGCTTCTAGATTCTCCGTCAATCATAGTGGTTGTTTGTTCGTCGTGAACGTTCTATACTGTATTATGCTGGAAAATGAGGGTCTTGTAGTTCCCTTGTAACACAAGTCCGGCGTATTTCACTAGGTGAGGAAATAGGACTTGAAGGTGTCAATTGAAATATGCGAAGGCGAAGATCATTTACTAGTGTTCTTAATCAATTGCCTAAGGGCTCCGACTCCTGGTGCCGTATAAATGGAGGACAAACCCGATGCATATGCGTGCTAGATCCACTGGGGTGTGATCGATAGCGGAGCTCAACATGTAAAACGCTATCTCCATCTGAGTTTCTGTTCGAGGTATTAGATACTCCAGACAAGATAACTCCGATCTGATAGATGTGGAAAAACTCCGGTTAGCTGCAGTCATCCTGCCAAGGCTCCACCCTCATGCAGCTTGCCTAATCTGCATCATACAACCAATAGGAACGCCGCACTCCACTTAATTAGAAACTCCGCTCATGTAAGCACTGTATATGAGATATCTAGATATGCATACAACCACTGGAATCATCATATTTCCGTCGAATATCGATACTCAATTCTCAATTGCTTTCTAGATAACCGAACTTTAACACAAGACCCCTGGCCAAGTGGTATCAAGTGGCCTAAATTATAGATTGGAGGTATGTTTGTCTTTCTCTGGAAGAATATTATCACCGTCCTCTATTTATTGGATCTTCGTGACATCGAATAGCTTTTGCTACATTCATTAACCCTTTCTGAACTCAGTCAACTCTACACCGTTTGCATACTATTAGCAGGCTCCGACCTTTGCCTCAGGCACAAATCAGACTAAAAATGAACCCTCGAGAAGCCTCTCGCAAGACAGTCTTGGTCTTCGGGCCACAGGCTCTTGCCTTCAATCAAGACTCGTTCCAGAACCTAAGAGCCGCTATTACAACTTCCCCAGCTCTTGGTTGGGTTTCCAACGTTATTGCCGAGCTCCCAGACTACTTTGAAAAGGTCTCTGCGGAATTCGCTCAGGTCAAGCTTGTGCCCGGGCAACAACTCCTTAAAGCCTTGAACGACTGGCTCGTAACAGGAGACCTCACAGGTCTGACTGTCTCACCACATGTACCAAATACCCTCTTGACTCCCATCACGGTCTTGTCACAATTGGTCGCGTACACTCGATATGCCGACTTACGTGAATCGGGTTTGAAGGGATCACACACCTTGGAAAGCACGGAAACTGCCGGATTCTGCACCGGTCTGCTGGCCGCACTGGCAGTATCCCTGAGCGACAACAATGCGGAACTTGCGCAAAATGGCGCAACGGTGCTACGCCTGGCCATGTTGGTCGGGGCTGTTGTGGACGCCCAAGAAACAGCTGACGGAGGGTCTACCTCTGTCTCGGCTGTTTGGAGGACATCAAATGGGCTAGAAGCCCTAGAGAAGATTCTTCAGGATTCCGGTGATGTAAGTTCCCAAGATTTGCTCTTCACTGGTATGAACTCACCCTGCTTCTTGGTTAGGCGTATATTTCCGTTCGTTATGATGAGGATAGGGCGACTGTGACAACTTCAAGGTATAGCCTGGCTGGACTAGTCTCAAAGGCAAGCTTAGCTGGCATCACAATGAAGGAGATCGGTCTCTCGGGTTCTTTCCACAGTGAGAACCATCGTGGCTTTTTAGAGCCTCTCGACCGCTTTTGTGACTCAAACCTTGCATTCCGGCTCCCCACCGCATCAGAATTGAAAATTCCTTGTAGGAGAGACATAACCGAGACAGGCGAGAACATCATGACGGGAAAGCTCTCGGCTATTGCCTTGGAGGCTTTGCTCGTAAAGCAATCTCAATGGTGGAAGACCTTCTCGTCATTCTGCTCGCCTGGGAAGGAAGCTGCAACCATTATCACCCTTGGGCCGGAGCGATGCACACCCCCGTCGTACCTGCAGAGAGTCCCACCGGGGTTCCAATTCATACACCTCGCAGATGTCCCTAGTCACCTGACACGGTCACCAGCAGAGCCAGACAATGATATTGCTGTCATTGGAATGAGCTGCAAAGTTTCTGGGGCAGATGATCTAGACGAGTTCTGGGATATTCTTTGCAAAGGAGAGTCTCAGCATACCGAGGTTCCCAAATCGAGATTTACATTCGAGACCGGCTTCCGTGACTTCGACCCCGAGAAGAAGTGGTATGGTAACTTCATCAAAGACTACAATGCCTTCGACAACCGGTTCTTCAAGAAGTCCCCTCGAGAAGCGGCCTCGATGGATCCCCAACAGAGGTTGCTATTGGAGGTCGCTTACCAGGCTGTAGAGCAATCTGGGTATTTCCAGTCCAAGACCCCTTCTTCGGATGTTGGCTGTTATATCGGCACGTGTGCTGTCGACTATGAAAACAATGTGGGTTGCCATGCCCCCAACGCGTTTTCGTCTACCGGCAACCTACGTGGGTTCATTGCAGGCAAAGTGAGTCATTATTTTGGCTGGACGGGCCCAGGTCTCACCCTCGACACCGCATGTTCAGGCGCTGCAGTTGCCGTGCATCAGGCTTGCAACGCAATTCTCAGTGGCGAGTGCGGAACCGCTCTTGCTGGGGGTGTCAACATGATTTCCCAGCCGCTTGCATACCAGAACCTCGCTGGAGCATCTTTCCTCAGTCCTACTGGGCAGTGTAAGCCTTTCTGTACCCACGCAGATGGCTATTGCCGTGGAGAGGGGGTTGCTGCCGTGTTCTTAAAGAGGAAGTCAGCCGCGATCGCAGACGGTGATCAGATATTTGGCATCATCTCAAGCACTGCAGTTTCTCAAAATCAGAACTGTACACCCATATTTGTACCTAACGCGCCATCTCTGTCGGACCTCTTCAAGAAGGTTCTGTTCAAAGCGCATTTGGAACCAAGGCAAATCTCATACGTTGAGGCACACGGAACCGGAACAGCTGTAGGTGATCCTGCAGAGTATGACAGTATCAGTCAGGTCTTTGCCATGGCGAAGCGGGCCAAGGTTCTTGAGCTCGGATCTGTAAAAGGCCTCGTAGGCCATACAGAGAGCACTTCCGGTCTCGTGTCGCTTATCAAGGTGCTTTTGATGATGCATGAGAACTCTATCCCTCCACAGGCGAGCTTCCGGACCATGAACCCACACATCAAAGCCAGCAGCTCTGTGACAATCTCGACATCCCGAAAGCTTTGGAGCGATGATTTCAAGGCAGCGCTGATCAACAATTACGGTGCTTCAGGATCAAATGCCTCAATGATCGTGACTAAGCCACTCATCCCGTCTGCTGCTGGATCCGAAATCGCCGGGGATGTCAAGTACCCTTTCTGGCTTTCTGCCCTGGATGATAAGAGCCTTCATGCCAAAGTCAGCAAGCTGAGAGCTTTCCTGGTGTCCAAGACACGCAATGTTTCTACTCAAAACATATCCTTCAATATTTCTCGTCAGTCAAATCGACAGCTCAATCGAGCTATTTTGATAAGCTGCTCGTCAATCCAGGACTTGAACGAAAAGTTGACTGGAGATCTACTGATCATTGATCGACCTTCTCCTCGTCCGGTGATCCTTTGCTTCGGTGGCCAAGTCTCCACGTTTGTCGGATTGGACCACAGCATTCTGGAGAACACAACGGTCTTTCGTTCCCACTTGAATGAGTGTGACAAAGCTTGTCAATCCCTCGGACTCGGTAGCATCTACCCCGATATTTTCAAACGGTCAGCAATTGAAGACACTGTGAAGCTCCAACTCTGTCTTTTTGCCATACAATATGCATCGGCAAAGAGTTGGATTGACTGCGGTATCCAGCCCTCAGCCTTGGTCGGCCATAGCTTCGGAGAACTCACTGCACTCTGCATCTCAGAGGCAATAAGCCTCGAAGACACAGTGAAAATGATTGCCGGTCGTGCCAGGATTGTCAGAGATCAATGGGGCCCCGAAAAGGGAGCCATGATGGCAGTTGAAGCCGATCTAGATCAGGTTACCGGGCTCGTCCAAACCAGCGAATCGCTAAGCATTGCTTGTTACAACGGTCCAAGGAGCTTCACGATTGCTGGAATGGCCCAAGCAATCGATGATGCCGCTCAGACAATCTCTTCTAACGCAAGGTACTCCTCAATGCGTGTAAAGAAGCTGGATGTGACCAATGCCTTCCACTCTATTCTGGTTGAAGGTTTGAAAGTCAGTCTTGAACATATGGCAGGTGGCTTGCAGTTCAAGAAGCCAGTGATACCAGTGGAATTTGCCACAGAGCAAGAGTCTCATAGGACACTCAGGCCAAAGTTCGTCGCCGACCATATGCGCAACCCCGTCTATTTCAATCATGCGATTCAAAGACTTTCAAAGAAGTATCCTTCCAGCGTCTGGCTCGAGATAGGGTCCAACTCGACTGTTACGAACATGGCCAATCGAGCCATTGGGCCATCTTCCGGCAGCTCAGCACCTCAGGTTTTCCTGCCTATGAATATCACTACTGAAAATTCGACAAATCATCTCACATCCACAACCATCGGTCTATGGAAGGCGGGTCTGAACGTCGATTTCTGGCAGCACCACATATCACAGACTAGTCGCTATCCTGTCCTTTTGCTACCACCGTATCAGTTCGAGAGGTCTAGACACTGGCTAGACCTGCAGGTCCAGTCCAAGGCAGTTCCCTCAACTGTGGGGGTCGTCAAAGATCAAAGTCTGTGGGCTTTTGAGGGCTACCAAGACCCCAAGCAACAATCCGCCCGATTTCGGATCAATACAGACTCGAAACTGTACAAAGACCTTTTGAACGGCCACACTATTGCAAAAACCGCGCCAATTTGCCCGGCGACGGTCGAGGTAGATGTCGCAATTGAAGCGCTAATGAGTCTACATGCTGAATTCAAAGATGGAATACTTCAACCGCAAATTCTGAATGTCAGCAACCACGCCCCGATTTGTTTCGACTCATCGCGCATTCTTCGGCTTGACTTCACGGCCATCGACAACAATACAAAGAAGCCTCGTGAATGGACATGGAAATTTATCAGCGAAGTCCCTGGAAAAGGCTCGTCCACGACAGTTCATGTGGAGGGCCAGGTAAACTTCTGTTCGGTGGATGATGCACGCTTCCAAATGGAGTTCGGCCGATACGAGCGCTTGGTCAGCCACCAACGCTGTCTCGATGTGCTTTATGGAAACGATGATTCCGACGACATTCTGCAGGGTTCAAGCATCTACAGAATGTTTGATGATGTTGTCCAGTATGGGGAACAATACCAAGGGTTGCAAAGGCTCGTAGGAAGAAACATCAGAAACGAGTCCGCTGGACGCGTAGTCAAGAAATTCAAGAATGAGACTTGGCTTGATGCTCATCTATCGGACTGCTTTAGCCAAGTTGGTGGCATTTGGGTCAACTGTATGACCAACAGAGCCCTTGGCGACATGTATATTGCCAACGGTTTCGAAAAATGGGTTCGGTCTCCGAAACAGCGAAACGCTGACTCCAGGCCTGACTTCTGGGATGTTCTTGCATGCCACGAAAAGCGTGGTAGTAATGCCTTCCTAACAGATATTTTTATCTTTGACCCCAGGAATGGAGCCTTGTCTGAAGTCATCCTAGGTATCAATTATGCCAAGGTATCCAAGACATCCATGAGCAAGCTGCTCTCCCGACTCACCACCGATATGGCGACAAAGGCTCCGATAAGCACCCCCACGGACACCACTACTGGCACCCATGATCCGCAGCATACCGTACAAATCGTGGATAAGGGTGCCCAGGAATCTAATATATCATCCGGCCCAAACATTGACGTCACGCCCCGTGTAAGGGCAATCATCGCCGAACTATCTGGATTGGAGGCTGCTGAGATCAAGGACGATGCCAATTTACCAGATCTGGGCATCGACTCCCTGATGTGCATGGAGCTTGCCCGTGAGATTGAAGATGCTTTCAGCTGCACCATGCCGACAGAGGCCCTGATGGAAGTCGACACATTCCATGCCCTTGTCCAAAGTGTTGAGTCCATCCTTGGAATCGAGCCGGGTGTTGCCTCAGCCGATGATAGTACAGATTCCTCCGCCGGCTCAGGTGACGAAACGGCTCAAACTTCAGGTATCCAAACCCCATCAGAATCTGCAGAAGAAAAGATTCCTCATCTGAATGGAGTCAACGGCATCTCCTCTGGGCTCAAAAAGCCTGCTCTCGAACTTTCCTCTTCAGTTGTGCTGGAAGCTTTTACGGAGTGCAAAGCCCTCACAGACCATTTTATTGAGGAGTTTGGCTGCAATGACTACCTTGAAACTGTCATGCCAACACAGACTCACATGTGCATAGCACTCACGCTGGATGCATTCGCAGAGCTTGGCTGTGACCTGAGGGTAGCAAAGCCAGGTCAGGCACTAGCGCGCGTTGATCATGTTCCGTTACTCAATGGATTGGCTGACTATCTCTATAATATGCTTGAGAAAGAGTCAGGCTTGATCAAAATTGATGGAACCCAGGTCATTCGCACTGCAGTCCCAGCCCCAAAAATTGCCAGCTCTGAGCTTTTACAAGTCCTGCTACGTGACGCACCTGACCATTCATACCCTCATAAGCTAACGCATTTCGCCGGCTCGAGGCTCGCGGAGGTCTTGTCGGGGAGATCTGACGGAATTAAGGTGATATTCGGGTCAGAGGAAGGGAGAGAGCTGGCCTCGGGTCTCTATGCCGACTCTCCCCTAAACAAGCTGTCTTATACACAGATGCAGGACTTTGTGAAGCGGCTAATCTCAAGATTACCTGCAGATGGCACTCCACTGAAGATCCTGGAGCTCGGAGCTGGGACCGGAGGAACTACCAAATGGGTTGTTCCTCTTTTCGCAGAACTAGGTATCCCCGTGGAATATACATTCAGTGACCTTGCCCCTTCATTCGTGGCGGCTGCCAGAAAAAGGTTCGGGAAAGAATATCCATTCATGAAGTTCCAGACGGTGGATGTGGAAAAGGAGCCACCCGCAGAGCTCATCAACAGCCAGCATATGGTGTTAGCCAGCAATGCTGTGCATGCAACTCATAGCTTGACTAGGTCGCTCGGTAACATTCGAAAGACACTTCGTCCGGACGGGTTCATGATGATTCTGGAAATGACCAAGACCATTTATTGGGTTGATATGATTTTCGGTCTGCTAGAAGGATGGTGGCTGTTTGACGATGGCCGCAAGCACGCGATCGCACACCAGTCCCGCTGGGAACGAGACCTGTATGCAGTTGGTTACAGCCATGTCGACTGGACTGACGGCAATCATCCTGAGTCGACCATCCAACGCATAATCCTCGCCGTGAACGGCAAGGGGGAAGGTATTCCTTCCGCAGCTGAAGATAAAGCCAGGCAGTGCATGGTTGACGCTTTTGTGGAAAAGTACACCCTTGGCTTTTCTGCACCAGCATTTGCCCAAAAGACAAATGTCTCACAAAGTGACCTGTGCATACTGGTAACAGGTGCCACAGGGAGCCTGGGATCGCACATTGTTGACTATCTATCCCACTTGCCTCAGGTTAAAACTGTCGTCTGCTTGAATCGGAAAACCACGTCGGATGCCCATGTTCGCCAGCTTCAGGCTCTAGAGTCGCGAGGCATCAGCTCCACGGAAGTATCAAAGGTGGAAGTCATCGACACAGATTCGTCCAAGCCGCTTCTGGGCCTTCAACATGAGACATACAACGAACTCGCCACCAAGATTACGCACATTATCCACAATGCGTGGCCGATGAGTGGTACGCGACCACTGAAAGGATTCGAGGGTCAGTTTAAGGTTATGCGCAACCTCATTGACCTCGCCAGTGCGGCAGGGTCGGCTCATGGCTCAGTTGTCGGTTTCCAGTTCATCTCCTCCATTGCCGTCGTGGGCCACCATCCTTCTACTCGGACAAGCCACCACCTAGTCCCAGAAGAAAGGATTCAGACTGCTGCTTCGGTCCTGCCGAATGGTTACGGTGATGCAAAATGGGTATGTGAACGCATGCTGGATGAGACTCTTCACCGATTCCCCCAGCATTTCACCGCCATGGCAGTACGACTAGGCCAGATCGCGGGATCGAGGACGAGTGGTTACTGGAACCACATGGAACACTTCACATTCATGGTCCAGTCGTCTCAGACTCTCAGAGCGTTCCCGAATCTTGAAGGCGTTATGTCATGGACTCCAGTTAATGACGTCGCGGCCGGGTTGGGAGAGCTTCTTCTCCAAGACAGCAGCCCATACCCGATTTATCACATTGACAACCCAGTGCGTCAGCCGTGGAGCGAGATGTCTCCAGTGCTAGCCAACTCGATTGGCGCTGAGCTCATTCCTTTTCAGGAGTGGGTTGAAAGGGTCAGGTCTTACCCAGGTTCTGTCGAAAAGGAGAACCCTGCAATGAAGCTCATTGACTTCTTCGACCACGATTACACCCGCATGTCATGTGGTGGGCTGTTGCTGGATACAACTCTCGCTTGCAAACATTCAAAGACCCTCAGAAATGTAGGACCGGTGGAAGCCTCTGTTGCTCAGAAATATGTGGACGCGTGGAAGGCGGCTGGCTTTCTGAAGCCATAAATCTTGCAGTGCTCCTCATCAAATCATATGATATGAAGACATTCAGAGCATTGATTGATGATGCAGATGAAAGAACGACAAAAGAGGTGGAAGGGCCTGTCACGTTCAAATGTTCATGATAAACAAGGGCGGAGTGACACCTCAGGCATGAAAGAAAACTGAGTGTAGTCACATGACCACTCCAAAGGAAATTGTACATTGAAAGTTCCATGCAGTATAAATTTTATTGTTGCAGATTGGCGTCTTCTCGCTCTATGGGGCTTTGTTTAGGGTGATGTCACCTGGCTGCGTCTTCCAACTGGAGAGATAATGTATTCTTTCACTTTGAGGTCATGATTTCTGAAAGTTGAAGGTTTCATGTTCTTCCTGTTTAAATATATATCAGATCGGTAGGGTGGTTAGATCTAAATTACAGTTACTCCACGCGCGAGGCTCAGACCTGGAATAGGCATCTATCAATAATTAGTAACGTGTAGCTAGCCATTCCATCCGCTTATAGACAGGTATTGGCATGAACCCATGTTGTTTTAGAAATCTAAAGCGTATGTACACAACCAATTAACCAACAAATTCAGTAATGTCGCTCCACTCCTCATGAGCCTTTAACCCGTCCAAGTCATCGTCTTTCAAACACACCAGAACAGGCACATATCGACCTTCTGCCGGCATGAAATAGATACAGCCGGGAATCGGCGCCAGATTCGGACGGCGTGCAAACTGCGGCACGCCAATTAGAGAACCAAAAGAATGAAAGAAGTCCGCATTGGGTACCGCCGATGCGCCAATATCAGTGTCTGGGTTATACATTCCTCCATACATGACCTGCGTCTTGTCGGGTTGGTTGGCAATATAAGTCGCGTAGCTGCGGACGGAATGTTCGTTGTTTACTTCATTGAGACTCTTTCGTAACCTGCAGGCAATGGCTGAGATTGGAGCTTCCTCCAGCTCCCTGAAGGTCATGCGCGTCCCGGAGTGGTATACCATGTGGCCCATATATTCATGTGAGATACCCATTGCCCGGCGGGAGTCGACGGCACGACCAAATTTGGAGATAGCATCTAGCGACCGGCCATTACGGACCCGTACGCCAGCGAGAATCTTCCAATAGAAAGCGCTCAGCGCGTCATTGCTGGTGATATAGGGAACCGAAGGATCATATCCCTCTGGGTTGGAGGCGAGGGCCTTGATACCAGGAACAGCCAGGCCATCAAGGAGAAAATAGGCCCATTTTGGCATTATAGCTCCAGGGGGAGGTATAGGTCGAGTCCATCCCTCTGGAAGCTTGAGATAGCTGTGATCTCTGATTGGGTCGCCAGGGGCAATCAGGGGAATCACCTTTGTTCGATCTCGGTTACCCTCCTCTACAGTTGAGGGAGCAAATTCGTCTCCTCGCATGGCTGTCGCAAACAACTGGATGACCTGCATCATGCCACTAGCATCGATGATATTGTGCTGGGCGGAGAAGTTCAGCAGTAGTCCGCCCTGAACGAAGTTGGCCTGTATCGCGATGATTGGTGCTGGGTTCTCAGGTGAGTCCTGATAACTGGCTGGAAAGCCAGGGTAGGGAGCAATCAGATTCCCATCGATCATTGAGCAGGGTGCGTTAGCTTCGACAAATGCAGCAAATGATGGAAGGGTGCCACTGTAGTCTTTGATGCGCACGATGCTGTTCGGGAAGGTTGCTGTTGCAGGCCATGGAAGCGGCTTAAATAGGCCGGAATTGCCTGGTCCACAATTTTCGGTGATCACTGCACCACCTAACCATGGAAAACTTGCTGTGAGTTTGTCGGCGGCCGTGTGTAATGCTTCAACTATTACCTCATGTGGTATGTCGCTGTCTAGCTTGAAGCCAAGAGTACCATGATTGTATGTTTTGAGAATGGGAAGCTGACCAATCACGTCTTGGTAAAGCGACATCTTGGAAAGTGGCATAAAGACAGAGGAAACAACTTTGCCTTGTCACCTTGGGAGGGATTCGCTTGAAATTTTATTAGTCGAAGGCCATGATATGTGGTAGAATATCATTGCATCGGCGAATGACCGGGTATAATTGATGTTAGGAATAGAAACTCCGGCTGTGATACTCCGGTAGTTGTCAGCCAACACCATCTATCACGTCATTTACTGTTTGTCTATCTATTTGATTCGAAACTTTGCTCATTAATTACTTCGTCCAACATCGTTTCCTTCGTTACTACTCCGACAAAAAAAAACCCCCGACCATGAGCTCAATCACAACTGCCCCCTTCAATGTCGCCATCGTAGGTGGTGGAATCGCTGGCGTAACAGTCGCCCTTGGCCTCCTCTCACGAGGAATTCCTGTCAAACTATATGAGCGAGCCGAATGTTTTCACGAGATCGGTGCCGGAATCGGCATGTCTCCAAATGCTGAGCGAGCCATGCTAAGCCTAGACCCGCGCATCCACACCGTCTTCCGTAACTTCGCCACCCCAAACACGGAGGACTGGTTCCAATATGTCGACGGATTCTACGACTCACATACTGGTGATGGAGAGGAACTACTGTTCAAAATTTATTTAGGAAATAGAGGATTCGAGGGTTGTCGGCGGTCCGACTTCCTTACTGGACTGGCTGAAATGATCCCCAAAAATTGTATCGAGTTCAAAAAAGAGGTTATCTCTGTGATAGAACCTGACTGCCATGATCATGATAACAGGAGATCAGTTCTGCACTTTGGTGACGGCACAGTAGCAGAAGCTGATATTGTGCTGGGCTGCGATGGCCTGCGCTCCAAAGTCCGCCAACTCATTCTCGGAGCCGACAATCCAGCCTCTCAGCCCTCCTACAGTCACAAATTTGCCTTTCGCGGGCTCATCCCTATGAAAAAAGCAAGGGAAGTCCTAGGTGAAGACAGATCATCCACTCGATATATGCATTTGGGTCACAACGGCCACGTGCTCACGTTTCCAGTTGCCATGGGCACAATTCTCAATGTCGTGGCCTTTGTCACTGACCCGGGAGATTGGCCTAGCAAGGAACGACTCACTCTACCAGCTACTAAAGAGGAAGCAATTCGATTCTTTACCGGCTTTGGTCCTGTCGTGACCTCGATCATGGAGATGCTGGATGATAAGCTGGATAAGTGGGGGATCTTTGACCTGTTCGATAACCCGGTGCCTTCGTATGTCTCAGACGGAGGCTTGATAGGTCTTGTCGGTGATGCAGCACATGCTTCAGCTCCTCACCATGGTGCGGGTGCCGGGTGTGCCATTGAAGATGCCCTCACCCTAGCAGTCCTGTTAGAAGATGCTGCAGCAGTGCTGCAAAAATCATCTGATCATGCGCAGAAGAAAAGGGCTTTGCAAGCTGCACTTTCCTCCTATGACGACGTGCGTTATGAGCGTACGCAATGGCTTGTCCAGAGCAGTCGTTTTATTGGCGAAATGTATGAGTGGCAGGTACCAGAGATAAGCAATGACCCTGTTAAGAGTCTTGCCGAGGCCGAGTCGCGATGTCGAATAATCTGGGACTATGATATTGATGACATGATCGAAGAAGCAAGGGGGCTCTTTGCCACAAGACTTTAAGATTCCCAAGCAGGCTCTCTATCAAGTCCATTTTCAGCCTTTGAAATATAAGCATTGACACCTAGGAGCACGATAATTGAACACCACTCTATTTCTATATCGGGTATGGTGCAGTAATTGTAATTCAGAAAAGCCGCTATCTCGAGTATTAAAGTACATTGCATCACCTCGCTTAATACAGGTCAATATACGAGATGACGCTTTATTAGAGTCATGACATAAGTAATAAAAAGTAGCTTAATGGGTATCACTATTTAATCACCTTCCAAGGCCCACATTCCAGCGTAGTCTACAGAGTAACGTGAGCAAGTAGGTACTTGGGTATGTACTCAAGAATATTACTCTCTGAATCTTGAATACTGCGCTACTTTGAATGCGGTTATGAGGGTGTTCAACTAATTTTGTGGTGTTCAATTAAAAAGCTCCGACACCTACTGCCCATACCTAATTAAGAAGAAAATGAATATATCATTTTAATTCAGTTTGAGGATTGTTCTTTTTTATCTCACTCATACATTTTCAATGATACCCTGAGACTACGTTATGTGACAGTATGGATCTAAAACAATTGCCTCTGTCTACTCAAATGTATTGCAGAAGACATATGTCCTCATAAAACCGTAAAGGACCAGAACCGGCTACTCCTCTCATACCTCTCTACCTGATAGGCACAACTCAAGTATGCCTCTTCCGTAAAACACAGATTTTGAACCACTGATAAGAGTCCAATACTCATAGCCCCCGATCCCTCGGCCATGCCGTCAGAAAATAGTCTTCCTCTCATGGATATCAAGCATCAATCAGACAACGATGACCGACAGGAGACATGAAAACCCAAGCCCTCTGTCTCATGTCATCATCATTCATTCCCTCTTTAGTCGAAACCTTGGCCTTGGGGAACTTGCGGAAGAAATGAGCCGCCCCGAGCCGCAGTTCTGTGTGGGCAAGGTTCGTGCCGACACAGGCTAAACAGTTATTAGTTCTGCCAGCCCACGAAATGTCAAACACCGCAAGAAAAATGACTTACAACGTGTACCAGCGCCAAATCCCATGTATGCCTCTTCCATCTCCTTGGTTGGGTTTACCCAGCGCTCGGGATCAAAGCTAGACAGAAAATCAGCAAAATGTAAACTTGACTCAATCGTAAGATCACCGAAGGGGGACTGAACTGGAGAGCATTAGGGAAGTAATCTTCTCTCCTGTGGAGACTATAGCACTGCGTAGAAATAGTGGTACCCTCAGGAATGAAGTAGCCACTGAGCTCAACGCCACCCTCTGGAACAGCCCGAGGTAGGACAGATGGGACCGCAGCATACAAACGGACCGATTCCTGAATGACGCAGTTGAGATACGGTAAATTGCGCACATCGCTGTGTTTGAATCCCTCCGGTAATTGTAAGACTTCCGCCACAAGCTTATCGCGTACTTCAGGATGTTTGCAGATGGCCCACATTGTGAATGTCATGACAGTAGCTGTTGTATGGCTGCCTGCGGTGATGTTAGATCCTGCAAGATGAGTAATCTGTAGATCCGTAAAGCCCTTATCGCCTTTGTCGAAAAGAGGAGTGAACAGAGTCGGCTTGGGATTCTCTTCCGACAGTAACTTTTTGTATGCCCTGATTGTCTCCATGGCCCATACAGCTGCACGGGGTCCAGCGTTGAGGAGTTTATTAAATATCGGGAACTGGAGCCAGTTGGCAACTGTGAGGACAAAGGGCATCGTGGTTCGAACTGCATGGATGGGACCCAGTCCCTCCAGATAGTCCATAATGTATCGGTTCTCTTCCTCGTCCTCCAAGATATTCACACTGGCCCCGTAACTGAGCTCAGTAATGACGTCGAGGGCCATGTAGATCCACCATTTCAGAACGTCAATGCAGCCTCGCTGTTCCAGCTCTTCTTCCATTTTGGAGAGGGCTTTAGCCATCTTCTCTGCAACTACTGGTTCTAAACTTCTGAAGATAATTGTCTTGGAAGGGCCCGCCCAACAGACGACGCCAACGGGTGTGAACAACGGGATCGGTGAGATTCATGAGTGTTTCTACTCCGGGAGGAGCCAGTGAGTGATACCAATCCGACTTGCGGTATCCTTTGTTGACTTTGTGAATGATTCGTACGGCATCAATGTCGGAGACGTCGATGTGACCAGGAGCGTAGCGAACAATGGGTCCTATAAGAAAATCAGATTCATCATGGGTTTTGCGATTGTAATACTGGGGAATTCGAACCATATTTTTGATGAAGGCTATGGACGTAGTCGTGTCTATGCCCGCGAACATAGTACGATGTCTCCACCATGCCGGTCCATCGAGAGAAAATAGGACCTGGAATTTTAGAGAGAGGATCTTTGTAGGCTCGAAACAGGGCAAATGACACAGTAACTGTTACTGCCCACACTGCGATGAACCAAAATGGTACCAGTGAGATGATCTCATGAATCGTCGACCCAATACCTGCCATGTTGGATAGATGATCTCAACTCCCAATGTAGATGGACGTTGGAGTGAACTCAATTCTTTGAAAACTCGTCCCTTTTATTGATGTTATTCTGTATCAAGATCTAGCGTACGTTTAATTTTGAACTTTACATCTTATCGCGTTCTGACTGGCCACGGACAAACAATTGATGGTGTCTGATCTAGACCATCGGCATTCGGGATCCGAACGCCGAATCCAAGTCACGGGGAGAGCAAAGGCCCAATTCCTTTATTCTGTAAACTGCGACTTCTAACCTCCCCTTCCCATCGGCCTCCGCACCCGGATGCCGTATGTCACACACCGTGCAAGGAAACCAATTACCCGTGATCAAACAGTTCAGAGTGGATACCCAGGTCCATACCATGCCACCCGATCGCACTTCAGCCACTCAACGGTACGGACGGGCATGTACCCCCTTACACACATCCCGTCCAGTACAGTCGCTTTTAGGTGGATTCACTGACTGAACAATAGGCTTGTGCGAACTGTTCCCAATCCAAATGTAAATGCATCACGAGACCTGGTGGCCAGGGTTGTGAGAGGTGTTATCGTCTGAAGAAACCTTGCCTGCCTGGCGACTCGAACCGTGCTCTCAACGCCCAAAAGAACAATCCTAATGCTCGCATCGCTCGTCTGGAAGGGAAACTCGATGGTCTTGTCTCCCTCTTGGGTGGTGGGCAAGTTCCGTTGAACAATGTCCACCCGCCGGGTGCCGATCATCTTACCCCACCTGCTTCCACTTCGATCGCGATCTCCCCTCTATCCACAACAAGTGGAGCCTCATCCGGGGCAACCTCCTGTTTTACCTTCGATTTGTCGCCGGAAGCATGTTTGATCAAATTTCGCACCCACATGCTCAAATATTTCGCTTTTATGCACATATCCGATGATGTGGAACATCTGCGCCGAGAACGACCTTTCTTGTTCCTTTGTATCATGGCAGCAGCAGCCCCATCGACACAGGCAAAGATTGAACTAGGCGAACGAATTAAGGAAACCTTGACAGATCGCGTCTTTCTGGATAATGACTCAAACGCTGTCAATATCGACTTGCTTCTTGGGCTATTGACATTTCTCGCTTGGGGTCATGACCACCTGCTTCACGGCACTGCAGCGAGATTGTCGCGTTTTACCCAGCTAGCCATGTCGTTGGTGTTTGACCTCCGTCTAAACAAGCCACTCCCAGATGACCCGAACATGCTCCCAGTCGGGGGAAACTGCCTGGTCTCTGGTGGATCGGCTAGATCCCTAGAGGAAAGACGTGCTGTTCTGGGGTGTTTTGTAATGAGCTCGATGTATGTTTTATCATCCTTCAAACGTGCTTATCTAACTATTCCAGTGTTTCATCGTACTTTGCGCAGATCGACGAAATGCAATGGACGCCGTATATGACAGAATGTCTGGACGTCTTAAGCCTAAACCCGGAATCCCCTTACGACGAGATGTTTACACATCAAGTCAGATTGCAGCGTGTTGCAGGGGAGGCAGAGAGCGCAAAAATTACAATGGCAAGTCCACCGCCCTTTTATCTCTCAGTCCTTCAAACGAAGGTGAAAGATATCAAGACCAAAATATCACCACGTTTGCAGCAGGAGTGTGAGTTCATTACAACCCAGTTCTTCAAATAAAAAGTACTAAAAGACCAAACAGTACCACTTCTGGCTTCAGTCTACTTTACAGAACTAAGCATGTTTGGCTTGGCGCTCTCCAAACAGAATACCTCTGGGGTTGGTTTCAAACGAACTGACCATCTCTACGAATGTCTCAACACAGTCAAACGCGCTTTTGAAAATTTCTTTCGAATTCCTCTCGTCGAATATTCTGGCATCTCCTTTCCATTTTTTACACAACTTGCCCGCTATCTCATTGTCTTGTCTAGGCTGTCGACCTTGAAAGATCCCAACTGGGATACGAGTCTGGCACGGTCGACGGTCGACGTCCTGCACGTTATTGACCAACTACTCAGCAATATTCAACAGGCCAAATCGGCGGATGGCGAAGAATGCACTGGGGGCCCACTGGACAAATCAACAGGGATTTTCACGTCAGTCAGGGCTTGGTGTGTAGGAAAGCTTGCAGAAGATGGTGTCGCGGGTGTTCAGGGCGCCAGTACTAGCTTTGAACCAGACATGAATAGTGTCACGCAGGTAGAAGCGCTGTTTCTCGAAGATGCTTGGTGGAGAGGTAGTTTCGATGTATTCTTGCAGGGGAATGACTTTCTTTGACTTACCTATAGGCGTAAGGAATTTAACCCTTGGGAAAGGGAGTTTGAGGGCACAAGGAATCTCGTTGCTAGCTATTTCAACGGATTCTATTGACACCGTAAGTTGCTTAAAGCGCATATTAACTATGCGGTCTCATGTAGACTACATTATAATCAGCTGACTGGAAATGATGTTCCCGGCTTTCGCATTATTCTACAAAAACGCACTGTCTCATTAGTAACTCCGGAGCGGGATTTGATGGTTTACTGCGTCTATTCCTCGGGACTCGGTGTTCGGTTGGCCGACCCCGGTCCCTAAGACAAAGGGGCAAACTGGCACAGCTGATGTTTATATCCTGTGGAACTTTTTAGATCTATACATCTCCACAGTCTGTCACAAACTAGTCACTGGCACTTATTATGGCCACAAATAAAAGCACAATTCCGGTTCTTGATACAATCCCTGCTACAATGGTGCAACCTGAGCCAGAGAAGCCTCCACAGGAAGTGCAGGAGGATGAAGATCTGGATGATGGCGATTATATCACCGGATTCAAACTGTGGGCCATCTTGATATCAGGAACTCTTGTGCAGTTTGTGATGATGCTTGATCAATCAATCATTGCGACGGTATGTATCCGGAACCCCCATATGAGTTGATGAGATACTAAACGCTTTGCAGGCTGTTCCGTATATCACGGATGAGTTTCATTCTCTTCTTGATGTGGGTTGGTATGGAAGTGCATACCAACTAGCGAGGTTAGTGCAACATGCATGGTTGAGATCCAACCATCAAGCTAAGGCAATTGACAGCGCTGCTTTCCAACCTTTGACCGGCAAGCTATACACATACCTGCGGATCAAGGTGAGTTAATACCTCAGCTAACAAAGATGATCATTAACAGAACACAGTGGACATTCTTTGCCTTCTTCTTCGTTTTTGAACTTGGATCGTTGCTTTGTGCCATTGCGCAATCCTCCAAGATGTTGATTGTAGCACGCGCCATTGCCGGTCTGGGTGGTTCAGGTCTGCTGAACGGTGGGCTTACGATGATTTCTGCCTGTTTGCCCAAGCATAAACGTCCAGCAGCGATGGGGATGATTATATCCAGTATGTACGATATCACAATCTCTGTCTCGATAGCTTCTAATAATGTTCAGTTGGGCAATTGGGTCAAGCACTGGGGCCCCTGATTGGAGGAGCTTTTACTGAAAAAGTGACCTGGCGATGGTTGGTTTCCACTATCTCCTAGACCGACCAATAGCTAACAGATATGATATCAGGTGCTTTTACATCAATCTCCCCATTGGTGGGGTCGTCCTCGCCCTCCTCGCTACTCTCGACATCCCCGACCGGATCACCAAGCCAGACTTTCGAACCCTCCTCCGCACTATTGTCACAACACTAGACATTCTCGGTTTCCTCATCTTTGCCCCCGCTGCCATCATGTTTTTCCTCGCTCTCCAGTATGGCGGGAATCAATACGCATGGAATAGCGCTACTGTGATAGGCCTACTTGTTGGTGCTGGGATAACTTTTCTCGTATTCCTAGGCTGGGAGTACTACCGCGGCGACAATGCTATGATTCCGCTTTCGATGTTGAGGAAGCGAATCATTTGGTCGAGCTGTTTAACTATGTTTTTCATCACGGGTGTATTGACCTGCGGAGCGTACTATTTGCCTATTTATTTCCAGGCGGTTCAGGGAGCGTCGCCGATTATGAGTGGTGTTTATTACTTACCCAATATTTTGCTCCAGATCACCATGGCAATGCTATCTGGAATCATGGGTAACTCACTGTCCTCTATCCTAGGGCGGAATGTATTGCTGACACCTTCATGTATTAGTCCAGAGGTTTGGCTTTTACCTCCCATGGGTGGTTGGAGGAACCGCACTGGCGAGTATTGGGTACGGGCTGCTTACGATGCTCACGCCCACATACAAGACCGCAAACCGGGTTGGGTTCCAGATTCTGGCTGGTGCGGGCTTGGGCAGTGCTGCTGCGATGGTAATATTCTCGTTTTCTCCCTAAGACAGGAGTTTACTAACTCATGACCACGATGTAGCCCTTCGTTGCCGTGCAGAATTTAATGCCCCATGCCCAAATTTCCGTCGCTATGGCGATTTTGGTCTTCTCCTTGAACTTTGGTGGAGCCACTTTCCTTACCTTTGCCGAAACAGATTTCAGCCAAAGTCTACCTGTTGCAATTTCAAAATACGCACCTGGGGCAAATTCAAGTGCCATCATTGCTGCTGGCGCAACAGGGTTTCGAAGTGTCGTTCCGGCGAGTCAATTGGTTGGTGTTTTGAAGGCTTATAGCGAGAGTGTTGACCATGTGTTTTACTTGGTTTGTGCGTCTGCGGCAGCGGCATTCTGTTGTGCTTGGGGTATGGGGTGGCAAGATATTAGGAAGCATAGACCCCAGGCGCAGGACCCAACAGCACCTTAGTGTGAATATGAAAAGAAGGCACTGTGGGATATACACAGGTCAAATCGATTCGGGAATCAATATAGATGGGCTGGGAGATATTTTTACTATGGCATTGCGGGTATAATAATATTATTCTATTCTCATAAACGTTTGCGTCTTACAAGCTTGCTCACTCCTGGCCATCCTAATGATAACATGCATGCAAACCTGACATATCTAGCTCAGGTTCAGCAGAGGTACGGCAAGCAAGATCCTTGGGAATATTGTATAAGGGACTAAAGCCGGAGGGGGGCTTTGATATCGAATGTAGCATAATCTATCAACCTACTCCTCCAAGCTCACAACAACTTTCTTTGCACTAACCCCCTTCTTCTGGATTTCGAGAGCCTTCTGAATGCTTTCTAACCCATTCCCAACCACCTGCGGCTCCGGAGCAGCCACATACAAGCCCTGTCCCAGTGCGGCAGGTAGGAAGTTGACATACACCGCTTGGCTAACCTCATTTCTGCCCAGTTCTGCCCCTTCGACATACTTAGTTTCAATCCCCACCTCGTCCGCCATTGCCGAAATGCCCTGGTTCCACTCATCCACCCACTTCATATACGCCCAATACTCATCATCATCTTTCGGATCATCCTTCGGCCATGGAAAGCTGGCTTTCACAATAAACTTGCGGCATTCATCGCCTAGCTGACCAAGCACATGGATAGACAGCTCTACCGAGCCTGGCCCGACGGCAAATGCACCAGCAACTTTCTTGCCCTGCAACACAGCCGCGATGTCATCCTCGTGTGTGGGGCTATTATAATCGAAGACAAAATCCGCACCGAGGTTCTTCGCGTAAACAAAGTTCTTCTCTGAGCACGTCGTCACAACTGTGTACCCACTGAACTTGGCGAGTTGAATGGCATTACTCCCCACAGCCGTCGAGCCGCCCGTGATGAGAATGTATTGCCCATTCACCGGCTGCGCGGGAACAGTCGGGTAATCGAGCGCAAGATAGCCCTTCTGGTAGAGCGCGCAAGACGCAGCTGAAAAACACATTGGAATGACACATGCTCTCTCGAAAGACAGATCATCGGGAATGGGACTGGCCATGTGCTCGCGAGCAATGGTGTAATGCTGAAACCCGCCCTCGGCAGCCCGATTCCCGTACAAGTAGAATCCTACTGCGTGAGCAATGACTCTATCACCGACTTTGAAGCGGGTTACTTCGGGTCCGATCTCGACGACTTCGCCGGCGATATCCTGGCCGATGACAAAAGGGTGGGTGATCCATTCCCATTTTTTGTCGCCAACGTGCTGCTTCGCCCAGTCGAGTGGGTTTACTGCTATAGCAGCATTCTTCACGACGATCTGCTTAGCGTCTGGATGAGTATAGTCTGCAGGTCCTACTACCAGCGGTGTCTTGGGTGCGACTAGCCATGCTGCTTTGTTGATTGGTGTTGGTGACATGGTGGATCACTTCGGTTAAGGTATAGATGAAATAAATAAAAGGAATCGGGAGCAACGATGAATTCGTATTTCATCTTCTGTATGTATTTCATCTTAATCCCTTGTACACTTGCATCTACGCAAGCATGAGAAGGGGATTTATGTCGGGTTTCGGACCCCGTCTATACCGTCCCCACTCGGAGTTATCCTGGAGTTATTAGGCGGGACGGCTAATCGGTAGTTCAACACCGGACTGCAGGGTCGGGATATTATCAAGCATTGGCGTTAAACCCAAACCTGATCATGCAGAATTTGATCGAACCTAGCAATTATTCTTGCATGTTTCCGCCTGCTCATCAGTACTTTCGGCACTTCTCGATATCATGCAGTCCGGAGACATCGATGAACTGGATGCCCGTGGCATTGAAATCACAGATCCCATAACCCAATACCGATTCGTCTAAGCCGCTCTCCAAAGTGTTTCAGCTAGGGTTCGGGACAATCATTAGCCACTACCTAAACAGTGTATGTAGGCTGTTGTCTATGTGATTATTTCATTACAAATCTCCGTTATCATCCTTTTAAGTAAATGCGCGGCTTATAATGATTGTTCATTAACTAGCATTGACGGACATAATAGCAAATTCGAAAAACATCAAACTATAAAGAAACAACCACTTTCTTAGCAGAAACCCCCTTCATATGCAAATCCATGGCCTCCTGGATTTTTTCCAATCCCTTCCCAGCTACTAATGGCTTAGGGGCTGCCACGAAGCTCCCCTGTGCTAACGCGTCGGGCAGAAACTCATCATAGATGATCCCGCCCACTTCATTATTATACAAGCTGCTCCCAAAGACGAACTTGGCCGTCACTCCCTTGAGCTTGGATTTGATAAATATGCTCAAATTCCACCACATGAGGCCCATCATGACACTGACAAGGGCCAAAGTAGTAGTAGGGGTCTTCTCCGGCCATGGAAAACTGATCTGCGCAACGTGCTTTGATCCATTGGTCTTGGAAAGAATCTCCATGCAGGCTTCCGTGGAGCCGTTCCCGATCGCAATCGCGCCAACCGGTTTCTTGCCGTTGAGGGCTTTGAGAATGTCTGCAATCACCGTTTTGCTGCGATAGTCGAACACCTTGGTGGCTCCGAGACTGGTGACAAAGTCAAAGTTCTTTGGAGAAGCGGTGGTGAAGACATCGTATCCCGCAGCCGTGGCAAGCTGGATAGCATTGCACCCGACACTGCTGGATCCACCCCAGATCACGAGCGCTTCGTTTCCAGTTTTCTTAGAATCACCGATCGTGACAGCTGACGCATCAGGGTAGTTGAGTGCGAGAGTATCCTTTTGAAACAATGCGCAAGCGGCAGTTGACAGTCCTAGCGGTAAGACGCAGGCTTCCTCGTAGGAGAGCGTATCCGGAATCGGTGATGCCATGTTCGCGCGCACAACCGTATATTCCTGGAATGCGCCCTCGGAATTCTTATTCACAGTAGGATCCATCGAGAGCGCGTGGCCTAGGACGCGGTCGCCGGGCTTAAAGCGCGTGACTCCCTGACCAACCTCAGCAACCTCGCCCGCGAGGTCGTTGCCGAGAACGAATGGGTATTTGATCCATGAGAACATCAAGTCTCCAACCAGTTGTTTGGACCACTCTACCGGGTTGATTGCAATGGCACCGTTCTTAATGACGATTTCGTTGGCCGCAGGAGGCGTGTAAGGGGCTGTTCTGACCTCCAGCGGTCGCGCGGACTTGGCTGACAACCAGGCTGCTCGATTGGATGGCATGATTGAAGTTTAGATCTTAAGAGAAAACAATTTTGAATTTTAGAGCTCGAAGTCAAGAAGCTGAAAATGAACATTATGGAGTGTGGCAACATCATGCAAGTTACCGTGAAGCTGTTTCGGTCTTCGGGACCGTGTCCGTGATCTGGCCGTGGCCATGAGGAGCAAAAGGACATTTCTTTGTTCGATGGTGCAGATCGGAGTTCGAATACCGAATGCCGATGTGATTCTCCTTGCACGCAACGCTTGACATCCAATGGTTATAGAATGCCTAATCAATTGTGGGGCATAGAAGGCGTACAGTCGAGGTGACATCGGCTGATCGGGAAGAACCTTATCCTAAACCGACTTCGACTGATTTGTTTTGTGGAATAAGAACGCGTTGCCTGGTTTTTTTCCCCAACGCCAGGATTTCCTCATTTGGGGGCGTTGCTTACCTGCAGCTTATTCTCAACAGATAAAGCTTCCATTCCTTTGAGATCCCTTTTTGCAGATAGAATTTTACCAAATCCAGAACTTGGACATGGCATCGTGAGAAACGAAAGATAAACGGCAGAGTGGATTTTCTAGCTGTAGAGTGCATTTTTACACATCCCGAGCTCCATGGTTAGGGAAAGAGTACTGGAGTGCATCATATCTCCGGCAGCCTTGTCTGAACATATGGGGTGGTCTATAAGCACGATTTGGCAATGCTTTTCACCCGAACTGTCGATATGCAGGTTCCTGCAATTAGTCATAGCTGATACGAACTTACCCCTCCCTCATGAAACCGCGTTGGGATTTTTCATTTCAAAGATTCTTCACGAGAGGGGTGGCTGTCGAAGGCTTCTTGTTGTTTGTTAGCGCCGGAAGACCCCGCTTGCGCTGAAATCTTTTAGCGAATCATAGAAGAGTAATGAAGCCATGTTGCGATAATACGGTCTCTTCCCCTCATTGGACCTTTCTCGTTTGAGATTAAGAGGTATACCTACTTCGTCCGCGAAATCTATCGCAGTGGCATTCCGCAGTTGTCTCGCTACTCAAATGTCATTGAGGCATTTTTATTCATAAAATAAGTAGACGCTGCGTAGCATTTACGTAACGGCCTCCTTGATAGGGGTTGAGCTTTCGAGGAACTATTGAATTTCCGAGCAACTGAAGTCTGCATATGCAGGTGCTATAGATCATCCTAGATCGAAACTCAACACGCAGTGCCACGAGGTTGTAAGATTTTAGTGCATAATTATTAGCGACATATAGATTACATGTTCCCGAAATCTTTGTCCGAAAGACCCATAGGTGGGTTTCCAACCTCCAGGGCCGACAAGTGAGCATGATCGTACATGGGCCGCCTATACGTCTCTGGGGGCCCCTAGCACGTAATACACGTCGGCAGCTATTCAGATTTTGTATTTAAACGACTAGAAACAACGCGTTGTCCGAGATATGAACTTTGTACATGGACTACCTGACGCTTTGAGCTTCCGACAAGGCTGCCAGTTCATCGAAAGCCTGACGGGTGCAATTTTAGAAACAAGTACTCCATTTAAAGCATTCATGTCTTATCAGTATGGAGCACCATGTAAGCACTCACTTTGTGGTACGCCTCTTCAATCCTTTATGCAAGGTGCTTCTGTGCTGAAGGAATCAATTACCCGGTTCTTCCACATGGGCGGTTCCCTTCGCACAGGATTACCATTCTTAGCCCCATGAGGATGGTAATCCTGTGAGATGGAGACTTGCCACCTGTAAAGCCATTATCTGCGGACTTTTTAGTAAAAGATTACCAAATACCACGAAAGTAGCGGTTTCATATAACCTCCCTTTATTCCCCTCCTTGAGGTCAGAATTAAATTAAGATAGACATGACTGCGTTACGTCCTCGACAAGAGCCAGGTCTGGCTTGCCAGGAGTGTCAACGGAAGAAACTCAGATGCGACAGGAATAGACCGTGCGGTGCTTGCGTGGATTCAGGGGTGCGCTGTCACATCAATACTGACCGCCCATCGCGCGGACCTAAGAGGGGACATTTGAAGGAACTGCGATCCAGAATTGGTATTTGTCCCTTGTTTGCCTTAGCTAATTGAAGACTCTGCTGATGCATCGTACAGCCGTTTTGGAAAGACTACTCCGCGCACAAGATGATCCTCTGGCTGAGATAGGACTGGCACTGAATAGAGAAGACGAAGGGCAGCCCGGAGTGGCCGAGATTGATCTAGATCTTCCAGAAGATACATTCTCCTTCCTTTCTATGATGACGCCAGATATTCCCAGCTCTTCCGACGCACTATTAGTTGGCACTACCAGTGGCACAATCCCCAAATTGACACAAGCGGAGCTGTATGGGCACAACTCTCTGTTATCCTCCTAAAGTCCTTTTGCAGAATCATTTGATTAAAGCTAATCTCTGGACTAGGAATCAACTCTACTTTGATCGAGTATATCCTTTTGTTCCGATTCTGCAGCAAGGTCGCTACGTTTCCTGGGCAAAACAGCGGACACCGTCCGGTTCACATTTATGTCTAAAGTATGCAGTGTGGACCGTGGCATCGTCCTTATCCTCGCAATTCCAACACATGCGGCATGGTCTTTATCACGACACACGTCAGATGCTTGAATTACTGGAGGGTGAAGATTACCACCAGGAGGATGCCTTTTACCTCCAGCAGGCTCAAGCCTGGATTTTAGTCGCTATTTACGAGTTCATGCACAAGACATTCCGACGCACCTGGGCGAGTACCGGTCGAGCGCTTCGGCTAGTACAGCTGCTGAAATTGAATGGTATCGATTCGCTCGAGCACCTACACGACGTGTCTGGCAGTCTATATACCACCGACGCCGAGATGGAGGAGAAACGACGAACATTCTGGATGGCGTACTGTCTGGATCGCTTATTCTGCGTTTTGAACAACTCACCACTTACAGTGGACGAGCATACTGTCCGTACAATGAGTACTGGCTTAACCCGGAACTTTTACTGATTAAATGGGAGCTGCAGATTACCACGCGACTGCCCTGCCCGGAAGCGGATTTTCAAAGCGGCAACCCAGCCTTAGCCCCCTTCCTGTGTGATGTGATATCATGTGCCACTGATCTGACCATTCAGACGCCATTTATTGAGTGCATCATTTTTAGTACGCTGTGGGGGCGAGTGCTGAGTCACCAGAAACAGTCCAGTGCCGATCAGGCATGTGGGAGCCCGACAAGCGAGTTCTGGGATCGTCATCTATGGCTCGATAACCTACTTATTCAGCGAATACAATTGCATGAGCTGATGCCTAGCCTCGAATGGATGGACCCCATGTTACTTTTTGCGAGAATGATTGCACAAGCGGCTGTCTTGTCACTGAGAAAGGCGACACAACTTATTGCATGGCAGGCTCACGATTACGGAGATATGTTGGCGCAATGTGAGGAGAAGACTTCAGCGGCGGCCCAGGAGATTGCGCGACTTTCGCAATACTTATCCCAGCTCAATTTTCTCAAGGTATGTTCTGAGCGACATCTCTTTACCTCGGGATCTTTCTGATTGTTTTTGATTCCACAATAGATTCACCCTTTTATATCTATCCCGCTTTTCCTTGGCGGGGAGTTCTTCATCCACCAGAAAGGAGCGGACGCGAGTTTTGACAGTAATTTTTTAGAAATCAGCGGAGCCTTACAGGAGCTGAGGGATATAGATTTAGTCTGCCAGGCTGGATTAGAATTTATCGACACAGCGACATCCCATGGTCTTCTGAACAAGGGTATCGAGCAGCTGGGAACGTTGAAGCTTTGATGTCACTGATGGGGTTCATCATCACTTTGACAGCGTTTCCTCTCTCTGTTTTCCTATAGATTTGTTGCTCCATTTACGACGAATTGGTCTGGACATGGGGTCTGGCCATGGAAACACGTAGAATGCAGATATGCAGCGAGATGTTGCCAGCTACTTAGGTAGAATCTGGAACGTGGAACTCAAGAATTTGATTTTGTCACATATTTGATGATTTGATGATAACGAACCATTGTTTTTCCCTCTTCCTCCTGCCCAGACCTGAACCTGGAGGCTGTATGCAATGGGGATCAAGTAAAGAAACATTCAATCCACATTTCATTGTCCATTACGAGAGAATAACAATGTGATGCTTTGTACATAGGGTACACTCAAAGATGGGAAGAAAAAAACCAGTACATGTACAACTCATGCAAGTCAAACCCTTCAATACGCTCTTGAGCCCACCTGTGGATATCAGTTTGGCCAATCTTTTAACCCCTCCGAGATGAGAAGGGCCATAGCCCCATTTCAATAAATATCATAAGAGCTCTGAAATTGTCCACAGCTTCGGTGGTCATCATAGAGTAACATTGTTCACTTTTCCCAATCGAAAGTTGATACGCGGATTCTCACCCCTGCTCATATTGTGATAAAATTAACTTTGTACTTTCCTTGGCCTAGTCAATGGTCGGCAGGCGAGAACAAGCTTAGATTAGCGACGATCTATCCACTTTAGTAACGCATTGACTGAACTAGTCCCAATAAGGATATCACAGTCCCGAATAGGAATAGTAACAAAAGTTTCGTGGACAACGATTTGTACTGCTCTCCTTCCTTCACTTCCCAAAACCTCTTCCTCAACCTCATTGTAATAATCACAAAATATTAATGAACAACATAATTTCCTTTCAAGCAGAACATGCCTCGGCTCCTTTTCCCTACCTGAGCCAGAATATTGCTATGGAGAGCGGCAGCCCGGAGTTAAGGTAGCCGAAGGAACGCAAGTCCAATTCTTCATTATCTTTGACTACGATAACGAGATCAAGTCAAGAAACTCAACTCTTGTCGAGATTGCACTAACGTGTCGCGCTCTTATCATCGACGCTGGACTCAATGGGTTCAGACATTTGGTGCTATTTCGGGTTTGCAAAAGAGTGCTTCGAAGTGACATAGGCCCACTCATCAAGTTGAGCGAAACCGTCTTTGTTTGAGAGATAGCCCCGGTTCTGGAGAACGAAACAAGAAACTGCCGATAATTGCTGACAGAAATGTAGTCGGCTCAGGTTGCCTTCAAGCTTGACTATGCTTATTTTACAGTGATATATACATGTCAGCCTTGGCTAAGCCAATTCATGCATCCTGCGATAATTGAAAAATTGAATAGATGATACTAGGCTACTTCAAGTTCAATTTGTAACCGTCTATTTCCGCCTCGAAACTGCGTCATGACTCGCTCTTTATGTTGTAACTTGTGATATAGTCCTGTTAAGAGTCGTCATAAGCACATACGACCATAGGGTGTGGAGAACAGGGCTTCCCGTCCGCTCAGCCGTACTTAAGCCACACGCCGGTTAGTTAGTAGTATGGTGGGTGACCACATGCGAATCCTGACTGTTGTATGTTTTTGCTTTTTGTTTTTTTTTCTCTTGTTTCTTTGCCTAACCTCAACTTGGGTACATTTACCTGGCATTTGAGCCAAGAAAGGAATCCATCCGAGTGTTCATTCATTCAGAAAGCGGCCCATACCGAAGAAAGTATCAATCATCATTATCATCATCAACGTCTCCCTCTGCCACGATGGCTATGCCTGGAATTATTCAGCGTCGTCTTGACGAACCGACCTTGACGACGGAAGTCAAGTTCTGGCCAGGTGGCATCCCTTCTTTCATCAAGTCCCCAACAGAGAACTTTATTGTCGAGCCCTACGATTTCCCTCCGACCGTGAAGGGCTGGTATCGCTTTGTTCGGGAAAACTGGGTCTCGAGTGACGATGAAACAGATGACTCCAAGGCTCAACAACGTCGATCCCTGATTGAAACCTGGGTTACCGCCCAGCAAGATTTCCGAGATGTACGTTATTTGATTCCCTATATATAAATCCATAACCATATACATATCTGGTTATAGAGGCTAAAATAGAACAGTCTTATACAAACAAGGCCTCAGACCCAGAACAGCGATTCTCGCAGGAGGTAAGATTTCTACTCTTTTTGTTCTTTAACAATCGATCCGCGACGACGTCGGGAGGTACTTTTTGACCCATTATAGGAAATCTCCAATTACGGCTGCTACTATCACAGTAAGCTTGTCCCTTGGGACTTGTATCTTACTGCAGACGCCCCAAGATCATCAACCAACTGGGCGCTTTGGTTGAAGATTCAGTTGATGTTCTATGATTACAATAGGATGTGGGGTCACGTCGCAAAAGAAACATTCACAATCACGCCAAAGGAGAATAATTTTGTTACTCTTGATAACATCAAGCGGTACCAGGGTCTGGAGACTGCTGATTTTGGCATCTTAGCCTTTAACGATGTGGGGGAGGCGGTCTATGATTCCCATCACCCCCCTCCAATTATTGTGGATGATTATGCGCTGAATACCGGCTTGGTACTCCTTATTTCTTCCTACGTTAATGGCGTGCCTTATCAAGGCTACCGCATTCGTGCCTTGAACCTTTTCTCTTTGTCCTTGCCTATAATAGGGACGGGAAAGCGATTGAAAACCCTTCTAGAACCATATGGAAAGGAGCAGGACCCGATGGACAAAAGGATTCATTTTGACGATGAAGCGTAAGTTTAAAAGCCCGGAAGGTTATGAGCGATATGAATTAAAAAATATGTTCTTTGATAGCCTTGACATGAAAAGACCGCTTCTAGAGATCCTATTGACTGAGTCAGAGGAGCAAGAAGTGGACGATGATGAAGTGGAGGACGCGTTGATTGAACTAGCTCCGGGTTACGTAGAAGCAGAGGCAGAAGGAGACGGGCTGGCAGAAGGGTTCGATCTATTTGGCTTGGGATTTCAATCCATTCTACTGACGTGATGTACATACATATCACATGCATGCTTAGTTTGCATGGCGACCATACTGACTCTGTTGGAAATGACGAAGACGGCGGATGCCGTAAGAGCTTCTTTTGTCCTCTACCTCCTCCCAGGAGTCATCGTGTTGTTTTATCTTCTCGGCATCGTAATAGTAACCATCGAAGTCTTCACAATATTCATCAATTGTCACACCTGTTGAAGATACTTAGTAATCACTTTCTCCTAATCCGGGAGGACTTGCTGTATAAACCCATAAATTATCCCAGAAATTTGGAAATCTTCGCGGTTACTCAAAGCGGCGTTGAAATATTCAGTTGAATAGCTACATTCTCTGGATGATCTTACATTTCAAAGTCTTGATAAAGGTTTGGTTGAAGTGTTACGATAAACCAAATATGAATTACATATAGATAATGTATTTTAAAATTTTTTCATTTTCTATAGCAAATCATATGTGGCTAAATACGTCTTACCCTAGCTACATTAGATCAGTTAGACGGTAGATTATTGTTTATCATGCAGAGGTGTGTGTGTGAGGGAGATTGGTGTATAAATATGTTGAATACCATGTTTCATTGCTGATTGAAAGGAAAATAGAAATTAACTACTCAACAGTGATGGTCGAATCAGCCCCACCATATCGTCCGTTGGTCGCAGAGTAAAATATATGACCTGCCAGACAGAGAGCCAACGCCTCTCCAAACCGTTCCTGGGCCCTGTTTAAGCCCATGTCTTGTTTCAAATGGTCAATTTCTATGGCCAGTAGCTGTTCTAGCTTCAATATCTCTTCACAGATAAATTGTTTTGCAGCGGAAACAGAAATATTGTGAAGGCGGCGGACTACATCGACTGCATTAACCAGGAAAGCTCCCTTCGAGACATGCTCGTTCCACTCTTTCTCAAATGAGTAAATGTCATTCGTCAAGGAGATGTGATCCGCGAAAAGGCCGATGAATTTGCCAAATATTCCTATTTCGGCTTCAGACAAAGAAATGTCGGCGGCGAAGGCAGCTTGGGCTAGCAACAGACTAAAGATACATTCCACCATTAGCCTTCTAATAGACATCAATAGTACTTGAAAAGTGATCAGTTATTAGGGTGTCATACTCTGTCCCTATATCTCTAGACCTGTAATCGAGATATTCTCGTAACGACTCGGTCGGCACCGATTCGTATTCTTT
Organism: Penicillium tannophilum; assembly: GCA_028829675.1. NCBI lineage: Eukaryota > Fungi > Ascomycota > Eurotiomycetes > Eurotiales > Aspergillaceae > Penicillium > Penicillium tannophilum. Next base: position 1,955,803 of record JAQKAK010000003.1, on the reverse strand, counting down.
GGTATGATCAATCCATGAGAATGCCCCCTCTAAAAGCTTCTTTCCAAGGATAGGATCTTCGTTGATGAAGCTAGCGAGGAGACTGTGAAAATATTCTTGAGAGCTTTCACCATGATTACTCTGGGCTTGTTTCCAGACGACCATGAAGCTGTTCGTTATGGTAGAGCCCTAAGCATTGCAAAGACAGTCAATCAAGATACTCTGTTATAAGGGTAAGGAGTTTTCGCACTATAGGTAGAATAGAAAACTTACCGCATCCTGTGTGGACTCTTCAACAACATCTATAAAGGGTTTAGCAAAGTATTACTTATCAAATTTCCTAAAAGCGGCTCTTACCATCATGCAGAAATATCAATAGCATTGATTGTGCAATCATTCCAGCCCTGGCTGGACTTGCGCCCGGAAACATATAAGCCGTTGATTTCACCGCAGTGCCAACGAGTTCCGCTTCCTTATGCATCTTTTGTTTTCCAACCTGATATAGCTGGGGCGGAAGCTTGTTTGATGCACCCCCGATCTGATCTGCGTGCTTATAAATGGCATCGAACAAGTCCCGGGTCATACGCTCAGCGATCCTCCAATGCTTGCTCTGTCGACAGCCTGGTAGGTTGCTAGGCCAAGGAACCCGTCTCAGCGATGGAGATATGGGGATAGCATTTGCCAGGTCTCGTGAAACGACTTTTTCTCCTTCGGGGTCAAGGAATGCAAAACTTCTGGCGATGACCGTGACAGGACTCAGATTCTTGATGGGATCATAGGGAGAGGAGATAGGGAGTAAGTATTCTTGAAGAGACGCAGGAGCCTGAGCCGTGATAGTGGTGCTTTCCATCATGGAGTTAATTGCCCTTAGATCTTTGAACTATAATCAAGTCAAGCAGAAAGATATATTCAGAGTAAAAACATTCTAATAATCTGCAAGGATAATACATCGTTTTTATATAGAGTAGTGATGGCACCGACATGTCTAACTAACTATCTCAGATTACTTGACCTCTCGGGCATTCACATACGTCATTAAAATAGCTCTGCAGTGTCTACTAGACCTATTACCGATCAAAGATGTCCATCTATCAAATGATATGGGGGTAGATTGTCAAAAACCTACCTGCAAGTCGCCTGTTATATCAATCTGTGAACCGATATAGGCGTGAACATCCAAGATCGTATCTGCGCGATGCCTGTTATGTCAATCTGTGAGCCAAAATAGGCATGCATTTCGGATATCGATTCTGCAAGATGCTTATTTTGGAAAGTCGGGCTATGTTCCTTAGACATTACAGTGGGATACGCTAAGATTGAAATTCGAAAACCCCTGAGCGATTGCAAAATAATGCCAACATGTTCAATCTCGTGTAACATAATATTATCTTCAATTAAAAAGCCCCAGCCTATGTCAACTGGAAATCTGTTCAATAATTCGTAAAATATAATAGAGTATGCGTATTGTTAGGTTATTTCTGAACATTTCAAGAGCGGTCAGCTGGATATGGTGAGCGGTACTAATAGGCGGTCGAGGGAGGGGTTTCAAACTCATTGTACACCACTGTAGATCCTTGGATCCCATGCGAAACCTAAATGTTGTATTTTCTTTCGGCTCATTGTTTGAAGATATTTTCTGTTTAGAAGGCGAAAAGACCAGTATATCAATAGCGTGTATTCAATATATTCAATACTGAGAATAAGACGCGAGTGGCGTTCTCTAAGCTTCTTGCTATTACGGGTAGACTTCCGCAGAACCCAACTTGATCCGGACCCAACCCGGGCCCAACTCAGGTACAAGAAATCACGTACGCTGAATATTACATTGATTTTCCCGTTGGTAGTGATGCATGAAGTAAAGCATAAAGCTAATTACAGGTGCCAATAGCGAATCTTGGCCATGCACGATAGAGAACAAAATGGTTATTCGACCGTACAAATCGCAGCTCGGAAATAAAAAGACGAATCTGGCAGGAGTAAGAAGTACTGGTCGCTTGTGACGAGCCTCGCCACGACTGGGAGAGGGAGTACGTCAATCACTGAAACTCGATAACAAGTTTTGTGCCTCGACCTTCTCCTGTACGTAGTGTCTCTAGGCCATCAAATATCTCCTTGAATTCGCCCTTGATTATTGTGATGGGTGGAGGTCTCACAGCGGTAAGGCTCAATGTGGATAAGCTACCATAAAACTTGCTGATGACTTCGCAGTCTGTCGGCATCACTGGGAACACAGGGGCAAGGGGCGCCATCAGCTGGAACTTGCGACCAAACACAGTATAAACCATGAGGAAAGTATAGGTCACGTTTGCCTTCTTCGGCTTTCCTTGGTCAAGAAGGGTGACCACTTTGCCCTCTCGCAACACACCAGCACAGAAAGCAGCAGAATTGCCTTCAGAAAAGCAGTCCAGAGCTTTTGTGATATTCGGAAAGGCTTTCTTGATTTCGCCAATGGATGCAGAGGTCCGGTAGTCATATACTGCATCGGCACCATAACGCTTTGCGAGGTCGAAGGAACGTGGCGAGGCCGTTACCACAACATTGTATCCTGCTCTCTTAGCTAACTGAATTGCGAAAAGTCCAACATTCGAGCCTCCTGAATAGATGAGAATGGTCGATTGATCGCCTTGAGAGCTGCGTCCGTACTCAATATCCACCCAGGGAATGCCAAGGTACGCAAGACTCAGCATCGCGGTGGCTGCAGGAACTCCGTAGGTGGTGGCTTCGCCCAGCGTCATCTCGTCAGGCACCTTCCAAGCCAAGTCTCCATCAACTTTCACGTACTCCGCGAATGAGCCGATGTCAGGATACAAGCCACCGTGAACAAAGCCAGCGATTCTGTCGCCAACCTTCCAACGCTGTTCCAAATTCTTGCCAACCCGAGCCACCTCGCCCGCATAGTCACAACCAATGGCAGAATTGCGTGGGGAGATGAAATCGATGTCTTTGAAGTCTATCGGATTCAGCGCGACGGCACACACTTTTACTAAAACCTCACTATCGGTGATGTTTGGAATTGGGACATCGCTGACTTGCGCACCCTGCCCGAGCGGACTGCCGAGAGCAAGACTCAATAGACGCGTAGGCAAATATCGATGTGTGGTGATCGCTCTCATCTAGGCGAGTATTTCGGCAATGTAGCGAGCTCAGGTACAGTTGGCATGAAAAGGAACACAAGAAGTTCTGAACGGATGGAGGACTTGTGCGCGATACTGAATTGTGAAATATTAAACAACAACGAAAAGCAGCAAGCGAGCACAGTACTTAAGTAAAAATGATTACACTATTATAAAAAGTCGGATGAACCTCAGGCCGACGGCAGCAAGGGATTCTCACCAGGTGATTGGCCCATGACTGTTGCAATTACAATCCAAAAGCGACTTGTAAACTGATCAACAGAGAGCCTGGTCACCTCCAGTAGCGTGTTTGGAATATCTGCGAACGTATTGCAAAGTTGTAACGCTTACAATCGTTCAGGAGGCGAGTAATGCCACAGCCACGTTGAGGGGATTCCACGGAAATGCCGACAGGAGTGGAGCCTCGGGATGATGAGTCGACTGCCCGACCGTGCTACTAGCTGTCGATCACTCATCTACCCGGTTCCGAAAATAGAGAAGAATCGCCCATCAAGTCCCGGCGATAAGTGGGAATCACCTCGTTGCGGTCCGCCTTGCTGACAAGATGCCGAAGTCACTCATCCGGCCCGACAACCGTCCTGTGACAACCAAGCAAGGACATTGATCGGGCCACGAAAAAAGCGTGGAATCGCGGGCAGCTGGCATTTTCACATCCGCCCTATAAAATATACAATTTGTCTTCTCTTATGAAAAATTTCCCGTCATTGTACATCCTCAAGGCACTTCATATTCAGCCAGATTAATTCATTTTTACTGGTTTGGGGGGTTTCATATTCGCTTCCTTCACTTCCTGGGGCAAGAGAAGAGTGGCCACCTCGGGTTGGCTGACTACGTCAGCGCCGAGACATCATAAACGTCTTGATTGAAGCTCGAGAACCCCTTCAGTACTACAGGTATATGTTGATACCCCGCTGGATTGAGCTGACCTCATACAAGGCTGTCTCTCAAGTTCAGCGCATAAGAATTCTATTTCACTGCTGTTAAAGCCTTGACTTTACAAAGAAACAATAGCGCGATGTGTTTGAGGAGTTGAATTAGATCTAGGCCCTGGCGCAAAATTGTTTGTGTGTTTGATCTCTCAGCGTACTCTGTTTGAGACAGACCAACGTTGAGCAATGAGATGTAGTAAAAGCGTCGAGAGAAGGGAAAGGCTTCTGCCGCCTGAATTTACAATTGTAGGAATTCGAGTAAGGCGCAATAAATGAACGCAAGCAATCAAAAGGACCCACAAAGGATGACACGATACAAATGCTGCTTTGAAGCAAGCCGGTGGAAGGAGAGGGATTATTTTATCTTCTGGCGATCCTCTTCGGCCTTCTCTGCAGTACGAATTTTCTTCGTAATATCCGGCATGTGGGCGACAGAAGGGAGCAACGTATCCTGGTGTTGATTAGCAAGATTGAAAGGGAAGGTTTTCATGAATTGAGCCGGAACTGCCTACCCATATAGTTGACCAGCCAAATGTTGAAGCCAGCCAAGTCATCAAAGCCCCCCCTCCTGACCAAAGATGCTTCTTAGGACTTGATCGGATTGCGTTGTTGACGACGACCTCGGCATAAGAATTGACATCAATAGCATTCTTCTCCACCTCAATTCCAGCCAATGCTGGCTCAATTACATCCCTTGCAGGATAATAGAGAGAGTTCTCAGGTAAACGTGGTGCACTTGGAAGATTATCGAAGAACTTGGTCTTGATTGCACCAGTAGTGACGAGGATTGCGCGGACCCCCCAAGGAGAGAACTCAATGCGCATTTGGTCGGTTATGATAGCAACTGCAGCTTTGCTTGCGTTGTAATATCCTTGCCATGGGAATGGCATATTGCCAAGGACTGACCCAATGTTGATGATCGTTCCTTTCGAGGCGATCAAAAGTGGCGCAAACTCTTGCGTGACGGTCACGACAGCAAAAACGTTGACATCAAACATCTTCTTGGCAACTGACACATCCGAGTCCAATAAAGGCATGCTGTAACCTATCGAATAGTCAGCGTTTTGCCACAAATGAACTGCTTTGAAGCCGTGAGACTACCTGCGCCCGAGTTGTTGACTAAGAAATCCAAATATCCACCTGTCGCAGCCTTCACGGTTAACACTGCTTGTTTGATTGACTCTTCGTCGGTGACATCTAATTGTACAATGTCGAGACCCATATCCTTGAGATGTTGGACTTTCGCGGTATTCCGGGCGCTGGCGAAGACTCTGAAGCCTTTCTTGTAGAAAGATTTTGCAAGAGCGTCACCTATCCCACCTTGACTGCAACCTGTAATAAGAACTGTCTTTTGACCCATGTTTGTGATCGCAACATATAAAAATTCATTGGAGCAACAACATCTCAATGCAAGGGAGACATATAAGACGGACGCAATTAGATTACTGAAAGGGTTGTTCGTCTATGGGGTCTCAATGTGTACTGTCCATAGATTAGCAATCACGCATTGGTCATTTATTTTGGCAAAATCTGACACACTTAACAGAATCCACCGTCGGGGTGATGACCAGACATTCCCGGTTCCATTGTTCTGGCCCCACTAGCTGTTGCTTTTGGCCCACCCGCAAGTCACTTATTTTCACAAGGTGCACTGACGTACCGCATTTCCTGAGGATTCATTGACCAAGGTTGAAGATCTCGGCGATTCAGGTTTTGAGAAAAACTCATTGAGACCTCGGGAAGCATTCTGCAACAGTGATCGCTGGTATCCCCGAATTGCGACTGTTCGATGCACCCGCCAAGCCAAACCTACTAGGTACACAACACATGACATCGCATGATCGGCTGCAATAAAAGGAGACACAGAGCTAGAGGTTGTCGCAATCAAATCAGGATGTAACCTCCCCTTAGACACTTCTGCAACCCTGCCTTTTCGCTATTTAGCAGTGCATACAATATGATCCGGTAAAATATATAAGCGATACGTATGAACTCTAGGCTATCATGGCGCTTAATCGATACACCTGGGCAAATGTGTAACCAAAACTCTAATACAAGAACGAAAAAGATGCAGTATTATGAATAGATACGTCCAGCGTATATGCGCTAGTCAATAATGCTCACATACATATATCCTTAAGTTCACACGACTTTCGAAAAGTGTAAGGCCTCCGCCACATGATCGCGTTGAAACCCAGGTGTCCGACCCAGGCAAACTCCTCTGCTGATCAGAGCTACCAAGGTTAGAAAAATAATTACGAAGCAGGGGCCGACTTACCTGAAATAAAACGTGAGACGTTGATATTAGTCTGCACATTTGAGCATTTTGTTGGCTCACCAGCTGACACAATCAGAAGTACATTCTGCTCTCGAATAAATCCCTCCAGATCTTGCAAGTCAAACCAATCTCCTTCTAACTGTGTTCGTAAATCTTCCGTGACCAGTGATAAGGGGTCCTCCACAGTGCCCCATCTCTGGTAACGAGTGGATCCTGTGCTCCCGTCGGAATAATGGGTTCCTGCGCCCCCCAATTTGAAAAAGGGAACTTCCTCCCATCCGTCCAGTGGTTTCCGGCTTACTTGAGCATGTAATTCCGCTTTGAAGTAAGCCGTCAGGCGTTCACGGCTCATCATACTGAAAACGATCCCAAAGTGCCTTTGTAGTAGATTCATACCGATAGACGGATTGTATAGAGCAAGATATCCCTGATAGAGGCCTGCTAAGAGGAGCCTTTCAATGAACTCAGACGCCTCTATAATCGTCATTTCTGGTGAATTGACGGTATATGGCAGGACACCACTGTTGGGATTATATAATCCAGTGCCATCCAGAGGCAGGTCAAGGGGGATGTCGGGTGACGAGCGCTCGATTGTGGGTTGTTGTGGGACCGGTGGTGAGTCAATTGTCTTATCAGAGTCAACCAAGGCCCTTGTCCGGTCGTCGAGGCTGGCTCCGGATGCCATAGTAAGAAAGCTCTTCATCGTATCACGTAAATTCGCTGTCAGAGCAGAGTGTGACCTAAGCACCCCGCTTTGGACCAGCTGCTCACTAAATGACAGCATAGCAGAGCTCATTTTCTCCATTGAGGTCTCTAGTTGGAGAATGCGGTTCTTGAGACTTTCGACTGACGCTTTCTGTCGTGACCGATATGCACGTTGTGCCATGCGAGTTTGTATGCGACGACGCTGCCATAAGAGTAGTCCGGTTAGAACGCTTACGATTGAGTAGAGGTCGACTGGTACCCTACGAACCTCTTCAGTATTTTCTTGGCTATGACCAACATCTCGGGGCCCTCCACGGTCCTTAGTTGATACGGCCTTCCTAGGTCCATGTCGCTGGCGTTTCTGCGGTCGTGGTGTCGTCACTTGAGAGTGGGATGCTTGGTTTGTGTTCGTCCGGTTGAAGTAAGATGAGAGCTCAAGGGCGAAGTTGCCGTGACGGGGTGACGGCGCTCTACTTTGAGCATTCCCTGACTTATATGATTCGGGTAGGGGATAGGAGTGGGCCGAGAGCAATGAGGTGATATCAGAGTTCACGAACTCCTGTGACAACGGGCCGGGTTTAGATAACGAATTCCTTGGTTGAAAATCATCCCAATCAAAAAGAGGCGGGTCGCTAGATAGCCGCAGTGGTAGTTGTTGGTCCATGATGTGACGAATATGGTCACAATTGAGCTCAAAGTGAAGTCAAGCCAGTCTGTCAGCCAGGAGGAGAGACCCAATGTATTAGATCCCAACCAGCGTTGCCTAATCGAACAGTTAATTGGAGATCAGTAGACAGGCCATCGAGATTAGTGGGATGAGAAAGTGATCCCATCCTCCTGGAACAGGACGAACAATGGTAACTTGCCTTGGGGGCCAAAGTTTAACTTCGGCTCGGCATGATCACTCATCATCCCGTTTGATGACGTAACAAATAAGCTCAGGAGAAGTAACTATTCCCGTCCAAAGGTCCAAACCTACTTGCTTACTAATGAGTAATGAGAAAGTAGGGAGGCAAATCGGGGCAGCAGAACCAGAAGCCTATGAAAAATGTGCAAATTAAATGCAATTCATTTGACGGTTTTGAATATTTAAAAATATTGAGGACAGGGTTAACATACGTGTCATGCCTGAAACCCCAGGCCAACTTCGCATTTCCTAACCAATCAATTAAATACATAATCAACTACTGTATTTCAAGAATTATACCAAAGGGTCTGACCGTAGATTTAGATCTCAATAAATCAAATTCATTCAACATAAACTAGTAATAAATCGCAAAGATCAGTGGGGCGGCTGATCGACCCGAAGAAAAGCGGAGAAGAGGCCCTTGCGTAGTCTCCTCCCACTCTTACAGTTGCCAGGAAGGCTACTTCTTCTTGGTCGTGATATCCACGAATACATGTCCCAAGGGCCCCGCCTCGGGACTCCATCCCCCGCACTCGACTCTATACTTGTCACAATTGTCCAACACCTCAACCAAGTTGACATGATTTCCTCCACGATTCTCCCAATGAAGCTCACAAATCTTAGCATCATCATGAAAAAGATCCAGGCGGCCCTCACTACCACGGCGGCCACCAGCACTGATCTCGCCGATACCATCCGAGGGGATCACGATCTCGTCAATCTCCTCCTCGGAAAGAGACCTACGACGGTTTTCGGGACTATAGAACTCGCCGCTACAGGGTATTAGTACACATTTACTGGCATTGAGGCTCCTGAGGGCAAAGGGAGTGATACTCTTCAATGACAGTGTGGTGCACGGTGACCTGGCCATCCTCCAAGCGATCCCGGATGTGGAATGAAACCCATTGGGTATTGTACTGAGTGTCCATGTCGGTAGTAGACATTGTATTGATGATAAGTGTGTGAATAGTGTGTAAGTGGGAAAGCCTGAATGTTGATGGCAATTGGTTTTGTGGCCAACTCTGGGTTAAGTATTGCCCGAGAATGCGGGGAAAGCCATCATAAGGTTGTGGTGTGATGACTCTTACATGTAATTTACCTTTCCACCTGGGCGATGTTGTGGTCATAACGGGTACGGTTGCATGACATAATTGGCTGATCAGAGCCGGAGCCATGGGATCGTCCTGGGTTTCGCCTTTCAAAGGTTTGCGGGGGACATCATTATCGCCTTGTACCCTATACAATTCGCCCACGCTATTGTTAGATACTTGGGTCTAACATGGATCCCCGCCTTTGTGTTTGTGTGAGAGGAACCCCAGCAAAGGTAGAGCCGAGGGTTCAAGAAGGGTCAAAGATAGCAGAGATTCATTGGGTTAGGAGCGTCCGGAAGCACGGAGGTGATCTATCCAAATGAGGAATGAGGGGGAGAATGAGAGATCGTGTGAGACGACACTTTGTTATGGCCTGGAAGTTCAGGCAGCCATGCACACGATCAAACTTCCATCCCACCAGTAATCTCATATCCACTACGAAATAGAACAACGAGGATTTTGATTCAACATCGACTTTTAAACCCCTTGAGAACGAAAGAATTCCACGGGCTGTAAAATTGACAAGACCAGAAACACCCAATCTACGTCGACACGGGGGCTTCCTAGAATCCCGTATCCGATTCTCCACAATCATTCGACCGTGTGACCTCTCCACAGCAGCATTCCCAAACTTCGTTGGACCCGACTGGTTCGAGAGAGGCATCAACAAGGCTAATATCAAATCCAAAGTTTGAAGTGAGCCGAAGTAGACCATTCATGTCTTTCATCTGCCGCACAAAGAATTATCGCCACGAAAAACTCCAGGTTCAAAATCACGAGTAGGATTATATCATCGCTTATATAACATGCTGTCTGTTCTCGGGTCACGTGGTGATCCATCTGAATACCTCTTCTTTGATTCATGTAGGTGACTTGTACCGAAAATTCAGGGAGATATCTTTCAACAGCAGTCTGACGTAAGGGTTCAAGTACAGCGATTTTCTTCGGATGCCCAGGTTCGAATCCTGGTTGCGACGATTGTCGCAATGGCGCAGTGGTGACCGCGATCGCCTGCTATCCAAGCTCGGCTGTTGTTTTTTTTGTCTTTCTTTATATTCCTTTCCTACAAATAATTTGTGATCTTTTTTGAAGAATCCTTTTTGATGAGTAAAAGGATACCTGCGAGGCATCACCCTGATGAGGTGGACCTGCGTATTTTCCTCAAGAAAACGTAAACAATTTTCCGAAATAAAATCCTTGTACGGTCATTTCGAGTTTCAATTCATATTAGGATTCCATCTTGTTGTCTAAGAAAGCCGTTGGAGTATCTGTGACGAGTACTAGGAACCCAGCAACCCACCCAATGCTATACCAAGATAACAGAGCATTCCTTATTGAGCATTCGTTCTGTGCATTTTGTGATCAGTGAAAAACGACGACTCGAAGAAACCGCTTCTAGAAAGATTAGATGAGGGTTAGGTTTCAACTCTGAAACGCTGAAACGCTGAAGCAACAGACCTCGGATCTAAAGTGCGGTTTAGTACTAGCAGCGACCTATCCGCAAGCAGTCTAAAAGCATATCTCCGAGCTACCCACGTTCTGGCAATAGAGAACTAGCTTGGTGGAGAGAGCATACGTCGATGTACTAAAGTCATTATCTCCACATCATGCCTAGTTCAAACACCGTGCAACCAGGGGGATTGGTTTAGTGTTCTTAATGTCAACAATGAGGAAATCAACTCGCTGTGATTGATCAAGTATGATATAAAACTCAAGCATATTAGCGCAAGGAGCAAATAATCATGTAGCCTACACATGTTTTCGTGTGCCTTATTGAAACAGCGTTAAAGGTTCATGAAACCCGGATGGCTGATAACCATTACTCGGAACGCATCAAACCACCCGCGAAGGAATTGGCATGTCTCAAATCCTGTTTGTGATATAACGAATTATGCGTATATATCTGAGGCTATGCCCAGCCCACGGCATATTGCTTCCGGGCCTTGAACGCGCGGCTCCCCCTGTTTAACGGTGGTAGATGCGGCTTTACGGCCTCGGTTTCCGAATGCGGAATGTCAGGGCGAGTTTTCACGATCTCCGAGACCCACCGTCGGCACAGATCGCCAAGGTTCTGTGGAGGTTATTCCCTCAAACCAGCCCGGGGCTTTCTTACCCGCCTCCTTTAATGGAGCAATATAGCCTAATTCAAGCATATAATTCGATGACGTGGGCAATAACGTACATTTCAGGTCTCCACCATTATAACGTGGCGCATTCTGCAGAACTATGTTCTAACCGTCCGCAAGGGGAGCCACCCGTTATTTAAAGATGATTTCATATCCCCTGCCTCTCGATTCTCCATCCCATCCTTTCGTTAAGCTTTCTTTTCGTTATGCATTTTTCAACCCTCTTGGCTGGATTGGCTTTCGGCTCGGTTCTGGCTACTGCCGAACCCATCCGTCGTTCCACTTCCAAGTACCCTGTGATCAAGACCAACAAGGGTTCCGTCCAAGGTATCGCCTCTGAATACCGCGACGAAATCACTGTCTACAAGGGTATTCCCTTTGCCGCCACTACTGGCGGTGAGAACCGTTGGAAGGCTCCTAAGCCTCGCAAGGCCTGGTCGGGCGTTCTCAAGGCCGACACTTTTGGCCCTCAATGTGCACAGGCGACCTCCTCCTCTGCTGGAATTTTCAACACTGCTTCCAACGTCAGCAGCGAGGACTGCCTGTTCCTCAATGTCTGGACTCCCACCTACAATGACACCAGTGATTTGACCTCGAAGAATCTTCCCGTCTACTTCTGGATCTACGGAGGTCGCTTTGAAGCTGGCTCTGGTGATGTTGTCACCTACGATGGCTCGGGTCTTGCCAGCAAGGATATCATTGTTGTCACCATGAATTACCGTGTCGGTCCTTTCGGCTTTTTCGCCCACCCTGAACTCTCTGCTGAGTCCGGCCACAACAGCTCTGGAAACTACGGTCTTCTGGACCAGCAGTTCGCTCTGCGCTGGGTGCAGGAGAACATTGCTAAGTTCGGTGGAAACCCCAACCAGGTCACTGTTGGTGGTCAGTCCGCCGGATCGTCCAGCTCGCTCGACATGATGTTCTCTCCCCTATCTAAGGACCTGATCAACGGTGTTATCTCTGAGTCCGGTGCTCGTGGCCCTCACGACCCTATTACCGGCAGTGACGCCACTAGCTACCGCACCAAGGCTGCTGCTGAGTCTCAGGGTGTGACTTTCGTGAAGGAGATGAACACCTCTTCTATTGCCGAGATGCGCAAGCTGCCTATGGAGGATATCATTAGCTACGCTGGCTCTCTTAGTGACACTATCTTCGAGGGCACCCAGTTCGAGAACCTTACTAGCTCCTTCATGGAGCCTCCTCTCTGGCGCCCCAACATCGACGGTTACGTTCTCACTCACAGCTACGGCCAGGCTCTTGACCTGGATGCTCATGCTGACGTCCCTATTCTGACTGGTAACAACGCCGATGAGTCCGGTGCTTCCACTACCCCCGACTTCACCGTTGCCACTTACAAGAAGCTTTACTCTGAGATGTTCGGCGATTTCGCCGACGAGTTCTTCGCTCTGTACCCTGCCAACAATGAGACCGAGGCCAACGAGAACAGCAACGAGCTTTTCCGTGATCTGAGCCGTGTTGGTACTTGGCGCTGGGGTGTTGACTGGACCGCTGGCGGTGCCAAGAGCAAGGTCTACACCTACTACTGGACTCACACTCCCGCTGAGGATGCTACCTCCGGTGCTTACCACGGCAGTGAGCTGTGGTACGTGTTCAACAACATCCCATACGCTGATTACTCGAATGTCACCTGGACTTCTCTTGACTACCGTATTGAGGAGAAGATGTCCAACTACTGGGCCAACTTCATCAAGACCGGAAACCCCAATGGTAACGGCTTGGTCCACTGGCCCGCTACTACCGAGGACAAGAACGTCATGTGGCTTGGCAACTCCTGGGGTGCTGGTGTTCTGTCCAAGAGCGAGGCCCGCATTAACTTCCTTAGGCGCTGGGAGGCCACTCTCAAGGAGTGGTAAGCACTGACTTGAGTAAAGATACTGCGATTGACGCCTGGTATCTTAGATGCCTTTTTGAACAAGGCTCCCGAATGCCATGTTTTCTAGCCTGGCTGATCACTTCATTCTCTTCACACATCTTCTTTCACCATTCTTTCATTTTCCTGCGTCTTGAGCAGCTAAATGAGTTTGTATATACATATATTCATACATATCTTGAACATTGGCAACCCAATTGTACAATATAACAATTTTACTGAGTCAAATCTATATCACATGACATCTAAATCTATATACATGAGCGACGACATACACACTATATAGCATTGCTAGCACAAGTCCAGCTGGAGTTTGTGGTGCTGTCGTGAATAGACTTGCCAGAGACATAAAGTCCCAATCCACACTAAAACAGTCAGCATACCATACTCCAAGTAAGATAAAAAAAGATTATCAATAAACTTACAATAGCGCAAGCGATTCCTAGAATCACGAAGTTGACGATCGTGAGGAAGATCTTTTTCGGTGTCGACCACCACTGTCCCTTGTTCATAACCAGCCAGAAGATAGCAGGCAGGCCATCTTCCTGAAGTTAGTATATGTTTAAACAATGGAATTAAGATCGGATTATTAAGCTTACAGCTGAACCAACTTCCAAAGAGAGCACTCTGAGAATAAAAGTTAGCGATGCACAATACCAAAAGGTAGGCGGGAGACATACAATCAGACTCAACAAATCGTTGAACACAGGAATCGACTCGGCAATAACCCAGGCAATAGTCCATGTGCTTAGACAGATGGCAACCCAAGTACCAGTAGCAAGAAGACTGCGCTGGTGCATGTGGTGGGAGCGGTCGCCTCGGAAGATGCGGACATAGATGTACTTGCATGCAACGTGTCCGAAAACGACACCAGCAACAATAACCTGTCCGGGTCAGTAAATATTAGAATACGCCTCTGCGGGCAAGAAGGACGTACTGTGGGAATCGCAAGGCCGTATGCGACTTTCTTCATCACAGGCCCGGCAGCCGAAAGAGCGGGAGAGGAAACATCCGGGCCCACATAGCAGTAGATAACCATCGCGGCCACAACATACATTGTAGTGTCGACGACCTGAAGCATAGCCAGGGACTTGGGGAACTGGCGGGGATCCTCCATCTCCGAAATGATACCGAAGAAAGACACATGGGCGATGAAAGCGAAGACGATATTGGTCACGGCCAAGAAAGCATTAACAAAAGTAGGGTGTGTGGTGATTTCGTTCACAACGTCAGCAGGCTCCTGGACTGCGACGGAGACCATAGTGACGATCGTGGCGATCAGAATACTGGCAGCAGAGATGGTGGACATCATGAACACTTTTTCTGAGGTTCGCGGGAGGGAAGCAATAGAGCACGCGACCAATCCCACAACTCCAAAGACGATGGTGCAAGTGCCGTGATCTGTGATGGTGTTGAATGTCACGGTGAAGGTGAGGATGTGGCTAGCCATGAGGAAAATAATGAATAGCAGCTGGCCGAAGTAACAGATCTCTCGTCCAATGGGACCCATGAGAAGCTCGCCGGCATCGCCCATGCTGTGCACATGGGGGTATCGCAGCTTAAACTGACAAAATACGTAGCCGGTGTACCATGAGATGCCAGATAGGCCGAGAATAAGGAGAAGTGCCCTGGAAAAGTTTAGCGTTTCGTAAGCAGCGCATCCGTGTCAAGGTTTCTTACGGGACAATTCCGAGAGTTGCGACGGCGGATGGTAGAGACATGATACCGAGTGAAATGTTTTCAGCAACCATTACTGGATCAGGGTTAGAATGAGAATTGATCAAAGTCGACCAGTTTCAATGGTGAAGTCTTACGCATTCCAGCTTGCCTGTTACAATGGTTAACCCCGAGATCATTGACAAAAACTACACAAGATAACATGAAACTTACCACCACTTCATCACACGATACTTCACTTCCCCGGATTCTTCATTTCCAAAAGGATCGTCGATGATAGGAGGCTTCTCCAACTTTTCCGTCTCCATCATATCATCGTATACCTCGATGTCAGGCGGGCTGGAACCAGATAAGTGCGTGGCGGTCATGATGTCTCAAAAAATGCTGGAGAGACGAAAACAGCAAACTTCTAGACGAGAGAAGGGAAGGAAACAGGAAGCTAAAAGTCGCGCGACGTGGAGGTGCCCAAAGATGGGGAGAACATATCGACCCATTTTTTTTCTTGGCGTGTGGCGATGGAAATTACCTTAGGGTACAAACTTCTTACGGGATTATTTCAACAATCAATATTCACTTTTGCTATCTCCGGGGTATTGTCAGTTCCACTTTGTGGAGTGTGACTGAGCTGTTCTGCCCATAGATGGTACCGGTGAATGGCGGATGTATGTCTGAACGCGTTCCTGCATCCACCAGCGGGAGATTTCTGTAGCCGCTAGCGACCGAGGACTGATCTCCTGGTTATGGCTGTATGGTGGCGCTCGGAAAGTCTGCGACCACCGGCTCTGGCCGCCCTTTTTGCATAGTCAAGCGCGGCTATACGCGCTCTAGAAAAGGCATGAGGGTGTTTGGAAGACATTTTTGGTGGGGCGTCCCTCAAGAAATGCATGCTATTGCTAGTTCAATCTATCTTCCCTCAATAAAATGAGCTATAATAGCCTTATATCGACAAATTTGACAAGGGTGGCAGAATTAGGCTTTTTAGGTTGGTCACAGACTTTTGGGAAACCCTTGAAAAATTAAACTGCAAAACCTGTAATTTACAGAAATTTTCAGTTCGGGAAGTTTCCCGCCCAACACGACTCCGGCTTGTGCCCGGCCCGGCCTTCTATATAAACCACCGGCCCGGCTCAGCAGTTCCTGAACCCCCCGGGGCCCCTCCATTTGGCCGTTTATGATAAGATTGCACAATTTGTTAGTTACTTATGACATTTCTGTTACTTATAGATTGGTCATCTACTCCAGAAACCATAATAAATCCGGGGCTTGCAACTTCTATTCTGGGGTTCTTCAACTCCGAAGCAGGGCTAAGACCTACTACCCCACAATAACGCGGGAACTTGCAAGCCAGTCGCGCCTTAGTCTACAATTTGCGCCATGGCGTACCTGTCACGTGAGGGGCGTTTTATTCCCATAAAAGTGTGGTACTTAAAAGTAGCTTCAAATTTTTGATGAAAGGAAACCCTCAAGGTATCTAATACATCTGTGAGTATATTACGGTTATCTAAGTTATGAGAATTGTAGTAAGCCTAACGCACGTTAGCTATACCTAATTCTATCCACGGCCCGGTAGAATCGCACCGCTGACCCACCACGGCTACCTATGGTTGAGACTAGATGAAACTTGGACGGGGTTCACATTGCTGACTAAAGTGTGACCAGTGGGAAAGGCCGGAGGTAGACATGATAGTCCAAGAAACACTACATAGAATTTGATGAAGGCAGAAAAGCTAAAACCAAGCGAGGAATGGCCTCGGGAAGTGGACCATGGAGACAAAACTTACGGAGCGGTGATTGGTGGAACTGTATGGGGCTGCATCAACACACTTATTCCTCTTTCTTCCTACGAGTACAACACATTGGTCTCTAGCAATCATTTGAAGTGTAAGTTTACCAATTTCTGTATGGTAGATGATCCTAAATAATGTCACCTTCATACTTCCTCATCAGTTGGCCAGTCGGATCTTCCCCAGTTACATGAGCCCAGGCACCTGCAAAATGGACTACAAACATCCCCCTTTCCCATTTCTTCTTGTGCGTATCATAGCAGCCGATTTCTTCAGGGAAGGCATTAATCATCCATTGAGGAATGTGCATCGCATGTTGGGCAAGCGGGGAATCGCTCTTGAGAAATACGTCCATAGAGTCTTGGTCACTCATTGCTTTTCCACTCTGTTCCTTTTCTCTATCGTGGGTAGCACGTACTGCGTCATGAAGTTTAATAGAGCGTGGGGATGACCGAGCGATAAATGAACCGTCGTTGAGTCCATTGCTAAACACCAATCAGAAAACACATTTCCCAGGCATACATCGTGTGGCTTTTGGATGACTAACCAATCATTCGTCACGAGGAAATCAATTGTATCTGGCATTGTCGAGTTTGCCAAACTTTCATTAATTATATCCGTCAAACTCATATTAGTGTTTGTGATGAGAGTGTCGAAATCCAGATACCAGACCCAGTCGTGCTTTCCAGCCTTGATTATGCGTTCAACCATGTCAAATTTGAGCCATGTGGTGCCTCGCGTAGAATAAGATTCATAATCAATATGAAGATCATAGCCATGCAGTCTAGCATAATCTATAATGATACAAATAAAGTCAGTGATCTTTCATTGAATATATTTTCTTTATTTTCAAAACACACTCTTGAAATCAGATTTCCATACAATCTTTGTTTTTTAAACCGAGATGAAGGTAGGTCTGCGGGTTCGTAATGAAGATGGCTATTGCCACTCGAGATCTCAAGTGAACATCATTGCGACCTGTGTAGCCAGCACTGCTCCAATATTTTTTCCCAGCTATCAGCTGCCAAGTCAGAAATAATATCAACAGCAAACATATGATTGTATTTCGAATCGGTGGCATATCAATAATATGTCCCACAACCTCGCTCACGCTCGGTTGGAAAAAAAAAAAAAAACGAAAAAAAAAGGACTGTTGAATAGGCTTCACAGTCTCCCTATGGATTTTGAGGATCAACCAAATCATGCAAGAAAAAGGGGTAAAATCAGCGGCTTGTTGACAATGCGACCAACATTTGATTTATATATTTTAGCAAAAATCTTGGAGTGCACCGAGACACCTGGACCACGGACCTGGGAGAGGTCTTAGCATTCCAGGGCTCCCAATAAGATCTGAATCTCATGATTTCAACCCTGCATCCAATGAAGAAGCCTAAATATGACAGCCTGTCAAGATTTAAGTTAGATCCGACCAATCCCGTCCGTCCTACATACCAACGCGGTCGCTGCCACTCTAGTGCATATACCCCTTGCTAGCGCTTAGGAATGGCGATCCCTGAATGCTCCCGATCCTTATGATATATAGTATGTTTGTACTGGACGGAGCACAATGCCGGCTACATCCCTACGATCCTAGATGCAGGGAGGGACCCACATAACCTTAAAAAGACCTGGGCGTTTAGATACCCTCAAATCATCCTGTAGACCCTCCAGGCCACCTGGGCAGTCAAGCAAAATGGAATATTCAAGGTTTTAAATTTGTAGGAAGATATTGATTACATATTTCACTAATGACCAGCTATGCACTACGTATTTCGTTTTATTCCCCACGTTGGTCGTGTATAGCAGAAGTGCAAATGTATAGCGGGAGTGCAAATGTGGTGTTCCATGTCGCCAAGGACCTCGGGAAGAGGAGCAATCAATCATACAGTACCGCTTGATTTGAGTAGCTACAAAGGTCATAGATTAAGATTACTAAGATAAGGACAGAGATAGAATTTGAAGTCTCTACAAAATCAAAAGCGATAATCTTCTTTAAACCAACTTTCTCTCCTGAGATCTCTCTACACTCGACATCCTGTTTTGGGATGCAAATTGCAGGAACACAGATCCTGAGATTCGACTGAGTATTCTTCAGGGCACGGGCACCAGAGGTGAGGGCACGTACAGCCGGCCAATCAATTCCTAGGTTTTCCCATTGCAATTGGCCGGAGTATTCAGCCGGAAAGTGTTTTAACGCCAAGGTATTCTGCGCGTACCGAGATTCTACTGACTTGACTACATTTTTGTTCGTATAGAGAAAGTATGGATAGTATGCATTCTAGAGGAAGTGGTAAGACATTCTGTTCAACCTTTGAGGGTTCCCTTGAAAAGTTGTGAAAGAATAATTCGACAGATGAAGAACGAGCCTCAGAAAACTATATAAACCTCCCCCCGCTCAATCAACGACACGACAATCCGACACCTCAACCCGATATCTTTCTTATCCAGTATTTACCGATCCAATAAAAACCGCATCAAATCTGCGAAAATGCGTTTCGTTCTTCCTACTCTGCTATTCTGTGCTCTTGTCACTGCGCACCCGAGTGACGACCCAGGACAATGGACTGGGGGTAAGGTCAAGGGCAAGGGTATGTACGGGTATGGGGGCGGCGATTATGCGAATGGGAACAAGATCTATGACGGTGGTGTGGGAGGGGGCCTCGACAACTCAGAAACCATTGGCATTGGAGGTGGTGGAGGTGGTGGTGGTGGCAGTTGTGACGCAGTCGCTTGCGACGTCAAGATTAGATATATTTGGATGTCCGAGACTATTATGTCTATGCTAACAGGCTGATTCATCAAGTGTAAGAAAGAAGGAGACGAGTCGGGGTACTGTGACACCTCTG
This sequence comes from Penicillium tannophilum, assembly GCA_028829675.1. Classification (NCBI taxonomy): domain Eukaryota; kingdom Fungi; phylum Ascomycota; class Eurotiomycetes; order Eurotiales; family Aspergillaceae; genus Penicillium; species Penicillium tannophilum. The sequence continues at coordinate 1,936,456 of JAQKAK010000003.1, read as the reverse complement.
CATCTGGCGGTCTCCTTGGACTTGATGTTATCGGACAAACTACGGGGTCAGTATATCTCGATGAAGACCTAGAGTCATACAGAGCTAATACAAAACAGGGGCTGCATCTGTGTGCCAAACACTCCGACAAGCTGTACCACAACTACGACTGCGACAGCCACGTATACCATTACCACTTCAACCTGCTCTGCCACGTCCACGGCTACCGCCACGAATACTATCACCAGCACGAGCACTTTGTCAACCACCAATACTGCAACCATCACGAATACTATCACCAGCACGAGCACTTTGTCGACCACAAGCACTTCTACCTATACAACTACCGCTACTACCTGCGTATCTGCATGCTTCTGCTGCGACAGATCAAACGGGTTTAGTGGTGGTTCATGCACCCCGGTTCCGAGTGCGTCTAATTGCCCTGCTCCTGGCTCTGCCTACAGATACAAATATTGCTGCAACGGCGCTGGATCTTGCTCCTCCGTTTAAGCACATTAGAAATACTACTCGTTCAAAGGTTCATTGTGCTACCTTCCGCGTGCTTAATCAATTTCAATCAGTTTATGATGACTTGATAGCTTGCGTTCACGTGTGGTTTGTTGGTTCTTATCCGTCGTGGAACTTTATGCCGATTTTATCAATTGCTATCTTCCGCGAATTTCTTTGCCCTTCCGCTTTGACTTTCGATTTGCCTCACTGTGATGCCTTCAAATTTTTGTCCAACAAAGCAATTTGCTGACTTCTAGATAATTTTCGCTAATACATCATATTTGAATTTTTCCAACTGTATGGTTAGCTATAATTACTTACTGACGATTAGATGCTTCAAATCCGACATTTTGACCTCTTGGGCATACCTCTGCATGTATTAGTCCGCTTGATCGGCAGAGACATTTATACAATACATATATATCGGGAACAAAAGCTTTACGAGCAATTAAGTGGCACAGATTAGGTTAGGAATATCTTACGTATTTCACTCACTTGTAAGAGACATCATTGAGTTAATTATATACAATAGAATCAAGGGCTCGGGATATCACCCAAGTAATCTAAAATCTGATGTACGTCAGTAAGCGCGCATCAACGGAGAAGAGGGAAACTCACGAGAAATTCTCTCTATGCAGCCACAGTTCTCGCGCACTTCCAGATCTTTTCGCCAAAATGTGGCTTTGAACTTCCGACGAAGCAGTTCCAACATCATGTGTCATAGAAGAAGGACCACAGACGATGACACCGACAGACGTCCCCTCCTGACTGGCCAGTTGTCGGGTGGCGTTGGGCAAATCTGGCCTGCCAGTAAAGAGCTGAACACCAAACATCTCACTCGTCAAAGGATTACATTCATTGGAATGCACTTTTTGCATTTCCCCACTCTCCCCCACGTGGGCTTCCTTCCCATCAGAGTCTGTAGTGGACTGCGTCAATTGTGTCGAGAAGGTCTCATGAATGTGAACAGATAACCCTGCAACGGGTTTCTGTTGAGACTGTCTTGTTGCCAAATCTTCCAAGGCTTGTAAGTACCACGCCCTCATACCCGGGTCGCGGGTAGCAACAATAACCTTCATCTCCTTGTCCGAGGAAGAGAATCGGACAAAATCTTCGATCATAGATAATGTCAACCCAGCACCAGCACCACCACCGATGACAAGAGACTTATCGAATTCCTGCAGGCGGCCAGCTGAAATCCCACCATATGGACCATCTAGAAGGACCGGTACTTGCATCTCCGGGTTCTTTTTGGCCATGTTCATCAAGCGACCCGTCACACCTCCGTGTTGTTTGATGTAGAATACCAACTGATTCTTACCGTTCTTTTGCGGGACAGAGCAGATCGTGAACGGGTGAGATGTGAGGGAATGCATTCCACATGTCGAGAACCGCAAGAAAATGTGCTGACCAGGCCCCCACTCCATCCTGGTATCGATAGTCACTTTCAGTGTTTCGTCAGACTCGGGCACAAGACGGGCCTTGTGTCGAATTCCATGCTCGAACCATGTACGGCATTGCGCGTACAGCCAGGAGAGGGTATATAACACTGCGGTGGCGATGAAGTAGTCCCAGGAGGACATGCGGAAGTCGCAATGAATGAAGAAGAAGATGACGAAGACCATTGCCATGAAGAAATGGGTGGCTTTGAAGAATTCGTAGTAGCGATTACTAGAAAAAGAAACTTGTTAGTAGGTGTTGAAAACGGGAGGCGTGAATGTTGAACTTACCGAATCCAAGGAATTGACATGAAAGTCAACCATGCTTGAGCGATCAGCGCAACGACTCCGGTTACCCAAACACCACCGCTATTCCACTGTTCTTTGATATCACCTAACCATATGTGATACACAATGAAAGGGAAAGTGTGGACTAGTGCTAGCACGAACATGGCCCAGGCAATCCAATTGTGCCAGACGAAAAGCTTTTCATGGGAGATACCTGTGAACAGTGTGATGGGATTTGTTTTGGCGCCAAGGATGATAAGGAACGGCATGCACGCAAGAGCCATGAAACCGGCTCGTGTGGCAATAGGTGGAGACCCGCCATAGCTGAGTTCTTTGGTGTTTGGCCAATAATAAGGATGTGGCCCAAGAGTCATCGCTATGAGAAAAAGGGTTAGAGACAAGAGTAGGAAAGTGAGCGAAATCCTTACCAAGGAAAAAGACTAGGCCCGCGGCTCCAAGGAGGAAAACACCAAGCGATTGCGAATTCCACCCTCCAATCCGCCAGCTCTTGTAAGACAGGAAACGAAGGAATGCCAGCGGACGCCACCAGATTGGGCTCTTCTTCGCACTCCGTGGTGTGATACTTGCCGTCACATGAGCAATTGAGAAAAGAATAATCGCAACCAGAAAAAAAGCCACAGTTGGTAAGGCATAACGGTGATCAGCCTGATACCAGAACACCCAATACTGCTGTTTATAAGCACACTGCTCCGGTGTCATGGTGCACTCCCCCGGATCCCGGTCAGAGTGCAACAAGACCGGCTGGTCCAGGAACGGAAGCATACCCATCTTGACCGTTGAACAAGCGTCGGCAGTATAAGACGCGTAGTTCGTGACAGGATAAACCTATGGTCAACGAAATTTGCAGAAGGAAAATGTTAATAGACAAGCTTTGCCAGATCCAGAGAGGAGGCCACCATTATTAATGCTAGTCAAGGGTTCGTGGACTCAGGTCCGTGTGTCAATCAGTTCTCCATACGAGTTGGACTCCACTATGACCTCTGACAGGTTTAAAAGTCCGATACATGCTCAATCCATCGCACGCTAATTCCTACTTATTCCAGATCTTATGATAGGTATCCAGTCTAGCCTGCCAAGGAATGCCAAGAAGTGAGCTTGAGCAGATTAAAACAAATCGGAGATTAGACAATCTGCGCTATTCAGCCTGAGATGAGTATCTATAAGGTAAATGTGCTCAAGGTGGCTTATTATCAAGTAAAGGAATCTCGGCTCGAGCTTCTGTTACATATATAAAGAAAGAAATGATGTGAATACGTAGAGATGAGTCGATTTGCGGTGGTTACCTTCTCTTTTCATTAGCTTAATTTGATTATTCCGCGCTGTTCCCGCCCCGCAAAAATGAGCACATTTGAGGGCGTTCTTAGTGGTGCAGTGGAGCTTCCCGCTTCGGGTCCACCCGACTCGTGCGCGCGATAGCAAATCAATTCCGCTGCTTTGACTCCACTAGACCATGCAAATTCCACGCACTCTCGCGTGGTCTCGTTAATTTCATGGGATATCGCGGGTATGTTGGGCTCACTGTGCATCTGAAGCCAAAGAATTGAGCTGTTAGGTGGTTGAAAGGCCACCAAGGTCCTCGGCCAGGCGATTGAGCATGGTTCAGGGGGAAGATGATATCTGCTCAGTGGGGGGGGAAAGCAACATTCGGCTCGTCATATGCTGGTAGAGGTCCGAACCACCAGACCCACTCGCCGGGATCGCAAGTTTTAGCTGCAAAAATGTGCCAAGGAATAAATCGTGCTTCTCTTAAAGAGTGGGGGGTCAGCATTGGCTGTCAACTAAAACTTCGTCACACCTGTCATATATCTCGGTCGATCAGCTTCTACAGAATTTCTATATAACCAGAAGTGCCGACACCAAAAGAATACCCAGCTGTGTACTTTGGTGTCTGTGACGAGTATTTCATCGCTGCTAACAAGATATCCGGCGCAGCCGATCACCAGCCATGATGGATATGTCTGGCATGACCACCACCTCTTCCATGTCGATGGCGACAGCCACGACAACAGCGATGTCTATGGCTACGACCTCCAGCTCCTCGATGGACATGGACTCGAGCATGACCATGTCCATGTCAGAGATGTCAATGACATTCTTCACCTCCTTCAAAACCCCACTCTACTCTGAAGATTGGACTCCTACATCCAAGGGCACCTACGCCGGTACCTGCATCTTTTTGATTGCTCTCGCCGTGATCTTGCGCGTCCTCATTGCCGTGCGGCCAGTCCTCGAGGGTCGTCTTTGGACCGACGGTATCAGTCATGCGAGTGAACCTCTGATCGGGGAGCATGATCATCAGAAATATATGTCCGGCACGCAAAAGAGCATGAAAGAAATTGGACGGAGATGGTCCAGATGGCGTGCGAACCCCGCCGCAGGCCGTGCTACCTTTGAATTAACCCTTGCTGGTGTTGCCTACCTCTTGTAAGTTTTTTATCAACCTGATTCCGACTTGATTTTGACACTAACATTGGATTAGGATGTTGGCAGTCATGACTATGAATGTTGGATATTTCCTCTCGGTACTTGGTGGAATTTGGCTTGGCACATTTATTATGGGCAGCGTTGCCGCCGACAGCTCTTGGATGCATTGCTGATGATACAATGGCTATTGATCAAAGCTTATACCAACGCCCAACACCGAAATCACGGAGATGGTTGTCAGGATACCTTCTGTACATAGTTTAATACCCACTCATTAGCATTTTATTCACTTTAGGTCTTTACCCTGCGCACCTTTCATCTAATTCTACCTGGCATGATATCACACAGCCATCTTGGAGCCAATTTGCAGTGATATACCGGCTCAGCAGCCCCTCTGCCACCCTGTTCCAGTTACACCGAGCTTTATACAGAATCACTCGCTGCGAATGACAGTCACCCACCTCCAGGTGGGCACACCAGAATCCACCCTGTATCATTGGCGATCAATTCGATCACATAGTCACCAACTAAATTGCAATCTCCGATCATGGTTTATTTTCTTCGCTGTGTACGTACTGAAATGAGTGGGTCGCACGGACGTTCATTTGCGCCCAATCAGTCGGGTAATATATATTGCGCTGCAATCGAGGCGCCGGCATGTCAAGACCGAAGCAAGGGGTTCGGCTCAATGTGCGATAAAACAAACAATTGTCATCAATCGATTCAACTCTCCCATGGAACCTTCGGAGCTTCTGCTCAAACCGGTTCACGCTCCCGTCAAGAATCTCAGTACGCCCAAATCCCGAATACTTCAACAAATTAGACATCACACGCACCTTACATACGGCAAGTTGCAAAAAAATACAGCCAGTTGGACTGTCCTCGATATTCGCTGCGTATCACCATCTTTGATGTCACGCCTCTCCAGGTGGACACCGTATTGGACGTCGTGCTTATACGATGGCACCTTACGAGGCCAGTTGGCAATGTTTAGCCAATTTCGGCCCCGATATGACACGTCCAAAAGTTGAGCCCCGATTATCAAGACTTTCCTCTTACTTCGGGATAATCAACATTTTCCGGAGAATACAATCCGAAGTCTCGTCAACAGACAATGTGGTGCATCACCAAACAGATGGCTTGATGGGGGTAAAAAATGGCGTGCTTCATCAGCGAATGATAATCGAGCTCTTATCACAACACGCTATCTCTTCAACGCCAGCTCATTCTATTGCTTTTTCAATCGGCCATCATGGAAGGCTCTGTTCATCGATTCCGCATCCAACGCGGGAATGCCCCTGTGCAACCAGATTCCAAGGATCAGCGGAACCATGGACCCGCCGTTGGGGCCCCTCATGGCCCCGCTCACGCCCGACGCCCATCAACTCTACCCGCGTGCCGAAGGTGTCGCCAGCAGAAGAAGCGATGTACGCGAACTGCGGAGGGGCCATGTAAACCATGTCTTGCCGCTTGGCTGCCTTGTTCCCTTATGGAGCGAGACGTGAGTCCGCATTCGAGAGAAAGGGAACTGCGTTCTCGAATCGACTGGCTTAGCCAGTTGGTGAATCAGACATTGCCGGCGGGTGGGCCGCAAATTGAGTCTATTGAAACGGGCCGAGGGTTGTCACTGGGGTCTAGTGGAACTCAATCCCCATCAGTTGATCCGGTCGAGAAAATGGAGACCGATGAGAGTGTCCGTGGGGAGAGTCAAATTTCGACCAAAATGGAAGACGACGACAAGGCTATCTCCGTCTCAGGGGGAAGAAGGTGCCTGCAGGCTTACTTTCGACATGTCCACCGCGCGTATCCATTTTCAGATAGCGAGATTGTTCAGCAGGATTTGGAGAATCTGTGCGAGCAACAAGCGGAAAATGGCTTTCTCCCGCGATCGGCCGTGCCAAGCCGACTGCATATACTAATGGCTATCGGGTATACGACACTGCAACGTGCCGGAGAAGCTGAAAATATGGAAGAGCAACCATTTGAACCGTGCCTTAAGACAGTTTTCTGCGAGTGCGTCTCCAAGGTGAATGAGGATTCGGCAGGTACATTGCTCCTGCTTGGCTTGTACCTCCTGTTCAAGCCTAATGATCTGGATCCCAGGGCCATCATCGGCGTACTCACCCGCCATGCGCTGGCAACAGGACTAGTCAGTGAGACACCAAGCATTCAGAAACTCTCCCCCCGTGCATTAGAGCTGCGCCGTCGGCTAAGTTGGTCAATTTACGTCTTCGACCGCATGATTGGCATATCATATGGACTTCCATTCGGGATTCCGAACGACTCAATGCAAGTGCCATTGCCAAGTATTATGATTCACGAGTATGGGTCTCCTGAAGGTCACCAATACACGATCGCGCTGCAGGTTAGCAGACACGTTATCGCTCTCCGTCAACTTGAGACTTTAATCGTGAATTCGATTCATCAAAAAGGCACTTCAGTGCATACACAGGAGCTACGACGGCAGATTGAAGACTGGTATACTCAAGGATGCCTTCTATCTAGCTCGGCGCTATGGGAACAAGATCAAGTGCCGTTTCATACGACTATCACCTGGTTGAATGTTCGTTATCACAATCTTCTGCTCCTACTATATACCCCTGCAAGGGCGGATCCCACAGCTGGAGATAGCTTGGCCCAGCTGCAGGCAGCGGCTCAACAGTATATTCAGCTGAGTCTTATTCTTCAAGAGCATCGACACCTACCCTTGAACTGGGTTACTTTGTGCCGCTTGCTCTCATTGGCGGCCATATTTCTTTACTGCATAGCGCAGTGGTCACCAACATTCCAAGAGATTCCGGAGATCACTCTGCTTGCCTCATTATTGGAGCTCTTTGACCCGTCCTGGATCCCCGCACACGAAGCTGCTCGGATTATGCGACGGCTATCGGATATGATTACAAGCCAGAAACCCCCATTAATACCACTGAGCAAGTCCTCTGCATCGTCAGTCATTACGTCCCCAGGGCTAGAAGTGGAGCTTGGACTGCAGGCCATACAGGATGAGCTAGCTATTTTATTGAGCGACACGCTGGGTGAAGCAAGTTTCTATATCTGGCCTTTGAGGTCAAAAGTCTCTGATCGCCGACTCTCACATCAGCTCTTTGCTATTGAAAGCATGAGCGGTATGCCTGATGGTCAATTCGGCCCACGTATCAGTATTCCGCAGAACAGTGCTTTCACACCCGCGGATAATGCTTTGACGGATAGTCCGTTGGAAACACAATGGATGAGTCTACTCGGTGGCCTTGGATCAGATATGCTCTGAAGTAGCAAATCCCTCCTTTTCGTTTAATTTTATCTGCAGTTATTTACAGATGAGCCTTGTTCAACTCCGCATCCCCCAAACTTTCTTCAAATCTGAATCCAATTTCCTCAAGTCTTGTGATTTCTCTTCGTCGACTACCCAGAGCTTGTGACGCCTTCTTGATCAATGGGACTCTTTCCCGTGTCCACTTCTCCTTTTTACCCCAGAACGGCGACTTTTTTCCACGTCCGTCATTTTCGAGTCCATCGCGATGCACTGCTGCTGAGCTTATATTGTGCAAATCATTGATATATTCCGTATCGAGAGGAAATCCAAGAACATTGAAAATGCGCCCATCTCCACGAATAGCCTTCCACTCCTCAATCCATTGCTGCATATCGGCATGTGAAGGCAAATTGAGTCGCCCCGAGAAGACCCGCGCAACCCATGCCCCTTGCGCCTGGCTAATTACGAATGGCACGATCCGCTGTTGAAATCCGATGAGAGCCAATGTGGGCTCAAAAGTATAAAACACGTGCCGGTATAGATTGTGTGGTCGCAGGCCATCGGTGATAATACTTGGTTGAAGGCTTGACAAAAATGGCAACGAGAAATGGTATCCTGTGCAGAAGACGATGCAGTCGACATCCCGCTCTTCATGGTCATTCGCGAAGAGCACTCGTCTATTCGTGGGATCGAGCAGAATTATTTCGGGAAGACTCTTGGCGACTGCTGCTTTCTCGGGTGACAAGATTGTTTTTGTTCGTTCAGAGATAAGTAGCGGGTGCTGCGATACTTCACTGATTTGCGAGGCGATGTCAATGCCGGAGGCGGAGTGGCCCACCACAATAACTTTCTGTTACTGTCACTTGAGTTCCTGGAGCTGGGTTCTGGGCGTGTGTGCTCACATACCTTGTTGGTAAAAGAATCTGCACGCCGATAAAGAGATGAGTGGATCACAGACCCTGGATACATCTGGTCCCACTCAGCCAGACCCGGTATGACAGGGACATTAGGGTCATTGTGATGACCATTTGCAACGATCACAGCATCAAACTTCGCGTCTGAGACCTGGTTGGTTTTGAGGTCCCGCCATGTGACTGTCCACTCTGTGCGCGGATGTCTTGCCGACACGGAGACGTCGAGAACGAGTGTTTGGAACTTTATCAAGTCCCGCAAGTCTTCTGCATATCTATGCAGATACTCCTTGACAACAACGTGCGAAGGAAATAAGGCAGTTCCCGCTGGAAAAGGAAAATCGCAGAACTGCATCATAGAGCTGGGGATGTTTGTTTCTAGAGAGTCATAGACTGGTGAAATGAATGTCCCGTTTATCGGCTGTTGGGGTACTGAGCTAGGACTTGGTTGGGGAATTGGTATGGCATTCGGGCCGGTCCCTTCATCGCCAGTGTAATTCCAGACACCACCGGGCTGGTCCCGTTGTTCGAATATGGTGATGGTTTTGAACTTCTGTTCTGCTAGAAGATATCTGATCAGAAGTTAGTTTCTAGATCTTTGAAAAACGATAGCAATTTAACTTTCTTTGTAACACCAAGCCCACATGCGCCAGCGCCAATAATAGCTATCCGCTCGATGTCCATTCTGTTGCTCTATCACGGTGAAAAGGAAACGCAAATCCTCCAAGGCGCGCGGTTGTGTAGTTGGAAAGTTCGCAGTGGGGGACGTGATAAGATAATCTCCGACTTGAAGTCTCCCCCCACCCTACTGTGGCGCCATTGGGCCAGATACTCGCGTTGCTGCATTATTCTTAATCCAGTAAGAATCGTCAGAGCATCTCCGACCAATCTCCGACAAAAGACCAGTCGTTACCGGACTCTTCTTCTGCCAAATCATGGACCCAGTTTCTATATCAACTTGAATCAAATCCAAATCAAGCAAGGATTTTACCTACAGCCACAGATCCGGCGACCCAGGTGCCTTTCATGTTCAGAGTAGCGATGTGCACAAGTCAAAACAAGTGAATATACTGCGATGTGAAAGGCCCTATTCTCAACGAGAATGATTTGGACGAAAATGAATGCAGAAGAAGTATTCGCGACTAGGAGCCAATATCACGCTTTTGAAGGGATCCTTTTCGCTCTTACCCTTGAGTATCAAGCAAGTTGGTCATTCTAAGATCTCCGCGAATGCGTATTTTGTAATCGAAAGACTTCCGTTGAGATCTCGGGTCCATGGATTCCAGCTTCAAATTTCATGAGGTATTGGTGGGTCTCAAAGCCCCATATATACTCCCTACATGTACTGTACTCGGATCCAACGTATCTTATGCAAGAGGACTGCGGAAGTCTTCCGCAAGCCTTGGTGGCTCCAATTGGTGGAAATGGTGGGGCTATAGGGCTATTCCATCCATTCCTGGCGTTTGAGTCAATTCAGCTTCTAGGCATTGAATCAGTCCACTCATCTGCATTGAAGAAGGATTCGCCGGATATGAATCACGGAAATGAGTCGTCTGGTGGTCCCGGAGCCTCTCTTTGCTGCATAAATCCATTTTCAAAGTAAAGAATTAGAGTGACAGGGATCTCCTCAATATGAACAATAGGTCTGTGGGTACATCATTGTCCAGATGTAAGAGGCTCTGCTGTATTCTAAACTTGATCTTTCTTGACATGAGTATCTTTGCATTGAAAATACCGCTATAGTGGCTGTCCAGATATCCCAACTCCATTTGGACCATAGTTAAACTCCATGCCTTGAGCACTTTCGACCCAATTGTACCAATCCACATCACTTCCATCAAGATCCATATTCATATCAATTGAATCTATGGCCGAGTTTGAAGGACCATCATCTGACCATAGCCAAGGAATGATGCTTGGATTAAGGTTCTGATTGGATTGTTGCTCGTGGACATCGTGGTTGAGATCATACGTTGGTTCCAAACTATATCCCATAGCAACACCGGAGTTGGTATTGTTTGATTTAGACCAAGACGCGCTTTCATCCGGCTGATAGCCTTTTACCCCACGATAGACCGGCCCCGATGTAGGGTCTGGATTGGTGTTGACAACATCTGGCAATTGAGCATAGGTTCCTAATGGATGTCCAGATTCACTGGCATTTTGATAGGCCGCATCTGGCTTGGCTAGCAGCTGCTGCCATCTCTTCACGAAGATATCTGTCGCATCGTACTTTTCAGGGAAAGAGCCAGGGCTTGAAGGCTGTTGGATCTCCCTGTCTTGCCTCTCAAGCTCCTCCACGGCAGCAGGATCACTCCTTAGTCTATTTAATTCAGACTCCCGATGTTCCTGGGCTTTGATCCTCAGTTTTCGTAAGGGAATCCAGATACGAAGGTTCTTGCCCATATGTGATTGAGTTGGTATCAGCCAGATACTGTGTAGGGCTACCCAAGCTCTCTCAACAATAGGCGACCATGCACGTCGCGAAATCTCAAGCAGGATGTATACTATAGCGTGCCAGTGGGTGTATGTTTGAAAGACCCATCGCCATTGTCGACAAGCCGGCTCAGCATTCAATGCATGATTGTACTCGGCAACCTCAATTGCCGCAACGAGTAGCTTGTTCTTGATCTCATCTGAGAGACTTTCGTTTGGGGAACCGAAGAGCACAGGTACGAAGACCAGTAGAGTCATTTTCCCAATCACAAGACGGGTAATAGCGACAGAAGCCCAGTACATGATGTTCGACTCCGAGTCTGCGTGATATTGGAGGAAACCAACCTGAAGACGTTGATATATTTCATCTAAGAAACGGCTTTGTTCCTCCAGGCTGGTTGACTTCGAGATTTGAGTTACCATTAGTTTGGAGATATCAACAATTCCAAAGTTGACTCGTGTCAAAGACATTTCGGTCAGGCCTTCGTGCTCAGGTGGCATTTCCTTGGATTCTGGACTGATGTCAGTGTTGTTAATGTTGAGAGGCATTTTCGTATCGAAGCTGCCCAAGGCGATGGTGTAATCTGTTCCTTGATCTTCCGATGCTCTCACGTCGATCGTGCATAGACCCCACCAGACTCTTCGACGCATTTCGATTTCAAATGGGGTAAGATATCCAAAATTGGAGCCATCACGCTGCAAGCCAAGAGCAAGTGCCATGCGTATCGCAATGCCTGTCATCATCCATACATATCTAGGGCTATCGTGTCGTCGAGCCAGAAGAAGGAAGTTAGCGAGAGATTGCACCAGAACTAGGTTTGGTGCGTTGAGAAAGTCGGCCTTAGCTAAGGCGTGTTCCAGGCCAAGGCGATATTTGAGGTTCAAGTGCTGTTTTGAAACACCAAAATTTATCATGATATCTTCGTCTTCCATGGAGGTCACGGCGCTATAGTATATAGAGAACATCAAAGCTTCACTGGACGGCGTGAGTTTCGACATGTCGCCTCGTAGCTCATTAATCATCTTGCTGGTACTGGGCATATGGACGATCTGAGCAATACTATTCACGTTTTCTGAGAAGACATTGAGCAAAAATGGTATTTGCGAAGGCAGTGGGTGAAATTCTCTAATGTCGGGAGTGGAAGGATTCAAATTGTGTCGAAATATGAATGCATGGCGGTCGGATGGTGTTCGTCCAAGCTCCTGGGTAGATGGTGTCTTCGTAGACATCTCGTCATCTGCGGACTCGTATCCTTCCATGGCAAGATTTCCAGTTTCTGTCTTTAACTCGCCAATCTAAAAATCATAAGCAAGAGTCATCAACATCATTGTTGCCGGCATACCTCATCATTAACCCATGACCAAAAGCCACTGCCGACATAGCGACTTCGGTTGGCGTCATTAAGAGCCAATCTGCCGAATTTATTTGACACGCTTCCCTGTCCTGCGAAGGATGTATTCCCCTGCAAACTAATTTCATTGTCGTGTGTGGAGCTACCAGGGGAGTTGGACGACGCTGCTGAAGATTTAGCCGCTGCATGAGCCTGTTCCAACTGACCAGTCAGCTCTTTGACAAGGCCTTCGAGATGGTGAAGCCTCTCCATGACTTCCCCGGTAACTGGGCGCTCAAGACGCCGGGCCCATCTCGGCGGGCGATCTCCAGACGGATAGATGCAGGCGATGTTCCCGCGGCGACAATGTGAACAAGGTGATAATTTATCGCACCGGACCTTCCGACTCCGACAAATCACGCAGCTACGTGGGTTCGGCGCGCGTGCGGGCGCAGCTTTATTCTGGTCCTTGCTTACAGGGGAGCTCGCGCGTTTCTCGGCCTCTTGGGCCGAAGCAGCGCCACTCCCTGCAGCCGCTACATCTGACTGTCGCAGGTGTGACATTCTGGCCTTGGCGCGCTCACACTTTCTCTATGAAAGTACCATTATGGGAAGATTAGGTTGCTCGGTATTTTGTCGCTGTCATCGTACTTCGCTGGCTATTTTCCTTGAAGTCGTGAGGGACCGCACTTCGTGCCATAAGCAGCCTCGCATCCAATCGGGTATAGTGTGGGTCCAAGACTGGCAAGTGGAGCTTCTCATTGGACGCGAGAAAAGAGCGAGGTCATCTCACCAATGGTCACTATACTCGGACGCCGTTCGGCATGACGGTGTGGGAGTTATGGGGAAATGCATTATAAAAGCCATGATTTCAGCTCGGTATTCATGGTTCCATATCACAATAACATCGATTACTTTACTCGATCATACCTAATATAACCATCACCACCTCATTTCTCAACATCACAACCAAGACTATGAGTTCCAACACCAAGACAGTTGCCTTCCTCGGTGGTACCGTTGGCGTTGGTCTTTCTACGCTCAAGCACACACTTGCAGCTGGCCACCAATGCATCGCCCTTTGCCGCACTCCAGCTAAGCTTGCGGCATTGATTCCACTCGAATCAACACCCAACCTCAAGATTGTTGAAGGCAATGCACACGATCTCAGCGCAGTCACCAAATGCATCCAGGCCGACGATAGTGGAGAAAAGCTCGTTGACATAATTGTCTCAACCATTGGCAGCCGACCCAAGGGCGGCATAGCTCCCGAAGATCCGGAATGTTGCAGAAAAGGCGCGGCTGTCATGGTCGAGGCCATCAACAATCTTCGAAACAATGGAGCTACTGGCAACCCGCATATTGTCACATTCAGCACCACGGGTCTATCCAAATTTGGACGTGATTACCCATGGGTGCTTTGGCCAATCTACGGATGGCTTCTCAAAGTTGCGCACGAAGACAAGGAGTTGATGGAGAAACGTTTCATGGAGAGCGGGCAGCCATTTACAGTTGTGCGCGCTAGTCTGCTGAATGACGGCGTCACAAATAAAACTGTCAAGGTTGGCATTGAGGATCCGAAGACCGGACGGGAGTCATTGAATATTGGGTACTTCATTTCTCGAGAAGACGCTGGAAAGTGGACCGCGGAGAATCTGGTCCTTAAGGAGGAAAGGAAGTACCTCAACAAAATTGTGATGATTACGACTTGAAGGAAGAAGTTCGATACGCTGTGCTTTTGCTGCATAACATTTTCTTGTACTTAATCATTTTGGACTTATTGGCACATTGTTTATTCCATGGTTGATTTATAATCGAACTAAATTCATACTTGATGTCTATTTACAAGTTGTCTCTCCCGTACTAGTTGGTATACACTACCTGAAATATTGAGCTATCATATTCATAGGAAACAATCGAAGGATTATAAATTGAATTGTAAATTGGTCGCTGATATTTCACATTAAGGTCTGTTTTCTGAGAGATATTCCATTTGTGCCTTGGCGCCTCAGGCATAAGGCTAGTCCCAATAGGGAACTGATCTGACGATTCTCAAGTTCACATCCGCAGCGGACCATTCAATCTTCCCCGACAAAACACCAATCTCATTACCATGCCCTCTTCAAAGCTGGCGACCGGCCTATTCAGCCGGGCTGCCCGCCACCTGTCTGCCATTGAGCCCATTCGATCCCAAAACATCCTCTCCAGCCTCCGAATCACCACCCAATCGCAATGTCGCGCCTACACCCAGTCGCAACGGCCCCGATGCACGCAGAACATCCAGACCATGCTCGCTGCCCGGAATAGCAACCAATTCTCTACAAGTGCATTCCGTGCTAAGGGCAAGACCATGGGGCAGATTAAGCAGCGCAATTCGACCGGACCCTTTTCATGGAAGGCCGCATTGCTGTTCATCCTCACTGGCGCTGGTATGGTGATTTACTTCCGTGTTGAGAAGGCGCGGTTGGAGCGGAAGCGTATTGCGGAGATGAGCAAGGGTGTTGGAAAGCCCAAGGTTGGCGGTCCGTTTGTGCTGAAGGATTTGGATGGGAAGGAGTTCACTGCGGAGGATCTGAAGGGAAAATACAGCTTCGTGAGTTGGCCCAGATGTACAGCTGGCTGGAGAGCTAGCTTGAGGTAACCAATACTTATCATATTCACTTACAGGTCTACTTCGGTTTCACCCACTGCCCGGATATCTGCCCCGATGAGCTGGACAAGATGGCCGAGATCATCGAGAAGGTCAAGGAGTCCACCAAAGATGAGAAGCTCTTCTTGCCTGTCTTCATTACTTGTGACCCTGCCCGTGATACCCCTGAGGTTCTGCGCGCCTACCTCCAGGAGTTCCACCCCGGTATTGTTGGCTTGACTGGTACCTATGAGCAGGTCAAGAATGTCTGCAAGCAGTACCGTGTGTACTTCAGTACCCCCAGGGACGCCAAGCCCGGTGAGGATTACTTGGTTGACCACAGCATCTACTTCTATCTGATGGGTAAGACTGGCACTTCATTATTATTAGGCGGTACGAAAGGCTAACTTCCTGCTAGATCCCGATAATGACTTTGTCGAGTGTATTGGTCGCCAGGATACCCCCGAGTCCGCGTCTAAGGTTATCTTGGAACACATCAACGACTGGAAGCGTGAGGGTCGGCCCTTGAAGACTGAGTAACCGTGTCGACATATGAAAACTGTACTATACTGTCAAATCTAAATACCCTGCTCATTGGATCCATCGATCGAGCATTGCCATGCTCTAAGCTCGCAGATTTATACACTAGGCAGTGGCTCCACTGCTTCGTATTCGGAGTAAATAATATACAGCATCAGTCTCGAGACTTCTCAGCATTGTTTCAGTGCATATCACTAGGCATGATTCATGGGAAAGAGCTCCACTCAACCTCCAAATCCAATCAATTTCCAATCTCAATCACAAGCTCATCAAGAAGTATCCCCAGAAACTAATTTCCCCTCCGCATCTCGATCAGCATTAGCTCTCCACTCCATCCCCCCATCAACAAACTCCTCTCTCTTCCAAATCTCCACTTTCTCCTTACAAGCCTCAAGCACCTCCTCTCCAGCCCTCCAAGCCGCACCCCGATGTCCCGCACTGATCGCAATAGCAATCGACGCCTCCCCAATCGGCACAACACCCATCCTATGCGCAATGCTGACACCTATCAACTGGTGTGTCTCAATAGCAGCTTCGGCGATAGCCGTAAGCGATTTCAATGCTAGAGGCGGGTAGCATGTGTAGCTGAGCTGGGAAACAGGGCGGTCTTCAAATGTGTCGCGTGTTGTGCCAAGAAATAGAACGTTCGCGCCGGCTTTTGGTGAGGATGTTTGTGCGAGGTAGGTGTTTATGTCGAGGGGGGTGTAGGTTAATGTTAGGTGGATGTTTTTTGTTGGGTTGTGCTGGGTGCGGGGATAGGTTGCTGGGTCCAGATGAGCTGGCAGGGGGGTTTGTTGTTGTTCAGATGCCATTTTGTCGGTATGAAGTAGGCTGGTTTCTGGCCTTGTATCCGGGCTAGAGGACTCGATGCGCGTTTTGGACTCTGTGTCGATGTTCTTTTTTCCTTTTGGGATGGAGGCTTATCGGGTGCGGGGAACGGTGGATAAGTGAGCTCCGATAGTGGCGGAGG
The DNA here is from genome assembly GCA_028829675.1 of Penicillium tannophilum. Classification (NCBI taxonomy): domain Eukaryota; kingdom Fungi; phylum Ascomycota; class Eurotiomycetes; order Eurotiales; family Aspergillaceae; genus Penicillium; species Penicillium tannophilum. The sequence goes on along the minus strand of JAQKAK010000003.1, from coordinate 1,919,725 downwards.
ACACCGAGATCCGCTTCTATGTAGATTTGACAGTGGATTGAAGTTTTGGATTTTGGATTCTTGGGTTGATAATGTAGAATCTATATTTCTTGCAGAAGCTAGAACTTTCTATCCACATGGTGGTTGTCTATCTAAATGCTGTGCTCAATTGCAAGTTCAGACCAGGAAGACAGCAGCCTCGTATGGCCGCAGTGACCACTTCCCGCCAGTGAAGTGCTGGACAGCCTCGGCAGTATCGTAATTGTCCAACAATACAGCCTTGACACCGTCAATTCCATTGCTTGCGGCATCCCAGTCAATGGTGCTCTCGGTCCAATTACACAGAACCAACGCCTTGTCGTTTTCATACTGTCTGGTGTACGCAAAGACCTCTTGATTCGGCTGGTCGATCAACACCCAGTCTCCGTATACGAAAACATCGATATATTTCTTGCGGAGCCCGAGGACCTTGCCCCAGAAATGGTAGGTTGAGTTGGGGTCCTTTACTTCGTCTTCAGCGTTGATGGTCACGAAATCAGGGTTGACGGACATCCAAGGCTTGACGTTAGGACCGGTGAATCCTCCATTGGGAGCAGAGGACCATTGGACAGGAGTGCGGGCATTATCACGGGACTTCTTCTGATACTCTGCAAGGGCACTTGCATGGGCTTCGGTGTCATCGGGCTTTTCCTTCAGAATTCTGCGGGGTTTAGTTCTCAAGTTACATTCAGGAAAGAATAAGAAAGAACATACCTGTGCCAGTGGTTGAGGCAGTCAAGATCCTTGTATTCTTCAATGCCCCATGACTTGGGAACATTGCGCATTCCCAACTCTTGTCCCTGGTATACGAATGGTGTACCGGATTGCAGTGCCAGAGCAGTAGCCAACATTTTAGACGCGATAACACGCTTTCCTTCGCTAGCATGCACATAGCGATCGATGCACCGCGGCTGGTCGTGGTTCTCCCAGTAGAGGGCATTCCAGCCATCGTTAGCATACATGAAGGTCTGCCAGCGCTGGAAGAAATCTTTCAAGTCTGTGAGCTTCCAGCTACCACGCTCAAACTTATCGTATATGCCATGGTCGATATCCACATGCTCGAAATTGAAGATCATGTTGATCTCATGGCGGTCAAACTGGACGGCCTTGAGCACTTCCTGCTCGTCCTTGACAAAAGGCATCTCGCCCACGCTGAAGGCATCATACTCTTGCAGAATCTTCCCGAGACCTTGAAGATATTCGTGCAGCCGTGGTCCATTGGCGTACCATTTATCACCCCATTGCCACGGTGTACGAGGGTCCTTGACAGGTGCGTCGATGAAGCGCTGGTCTTTGCTGATAAAGTTGATCACGTCCATTCGGAAACCGTCACAGCCCTTGTCCAGCCAGAATCTCATGATGTCGTGTACTGCATCGCGAACAGGTGGGTGCTCCCAGTTCAGATCCGGTTGTTCTGTCGCATAGAGGTGAAGGTAGTACTCTTCGGTGAGTTCATCCCACTGCCAAGCGCTCCCTGATTTTGGTTAAGCGTCAGTACAATCCCAATTTCTTATGTGCGGCGGGATAATATACCTTGGAAATGCGAAACCCAGTTGTTGGGAGGGTGACGGTTTCCCTGCTCATCATACCGAGCGGGCTTCCAGACATACCAATTGCGGTACTCATTGTCCTTGGAGCTTCGCGATTGCTTGAACCATTCATGCTGGTCGCTGCTATGGTTCACAACTAGATCCATGAGAAGCTTCATCCCCCGATCGTGGCAGCCCTGGATCAGCTTCTCCACGTCTGCGACCGTGCCGTACTCATCAGCAATGCTGTAGTAATCAGCAATGTCATAACCCATATCCACCTGTGGAGACTTGTAGGACGGGCACAGCCAGACAATATCAACGCCGATCTTTTTGATATAGTCGAGCTGTGAGATGATTCCAGGAATGTCTCCAATGCCATCATCGTTCGAGTCTTTGTAGGATGCGGGCCAGATCTGATAAACCGAGCACTCTTTCCACCAGGCTCGGTGATTTTGTGGTCTTGCGGGGGTAGCCATAATGAAATAGGGTGAAGCGGGGGTATACGGAGGTCACTCTATCCAGAGAATGTATAAGTGTCCAAATTGACCTTGGGGTTCCAGTTCTTATAGGTAAGGGTGGCATCGTATGGCTGATGCAAGTACCCACGCAGCTCCTCCAACCGCGGGGCACTGCGGAGAATCATCGGACTCTCTATGGTTGATATGTTTCGCCGATCCTCTGGTTCTGGTGGAGGTTACTTTGACCCATAGTTAGCACCAAATCAATTCACTTTTTGACTGCAGTTGCTGCCGTGTCCAAATCATACGCCTCAGCAATGAGTGGATCCCCCCACCGCTGGTACCGATGACGACGATGCAACACAGATGAGAGCTTTGACCTCATCTAGAATCTGCTGCCAATGGGCAATTAAGATATGGGTTTCATATTTTCTAATGCTTCATTTGATTGCTAGAAGTAAACATTTGAAAAATATTATTTACCTTGATAATGACATTCCAAGAAGACGCCATTGGCAACTATATAATCCTAAGACATGGTATGCCATGGCGATGGTAGCCTACATATAGCCTAGATTTGATAGTTATGTAAATCTGAAGACCAAGACTAGGCAAGGACTTAGGTGCAAATGTGTCAGTCTTTTGAAAAATAGGAAGATGTAGGCATCTAATCACAGATAACGCTACAGACAACCTTGTACGAGTACTTGAACAATGCAGGGCGGTGTATGCTTCTGCCGGATGCTATCGCGTATCAGCAGTAAGAGCTCCGAATCCCGTCAACTTCTGCAGACATCTGGATCATTCACACCCTCCCCCATGAGTCTAAATCATGGCGCATCCTTATACAGACGATAGCAGAGGCTTTAACGGTCCTCCAAGCCGGTCTTACGCAGGTCGCGATGACCGCGATGAACGAGACGGTCGCATGTATGACGACTATTCGCGCTCACGATCGCCTGGCGGTATACACACCTCCCATGGAAATAATACTTGAGTCCCGGAATTCCACTGAAAGGCCGGGTGTTATTTTTGTTGAAAGATAACTGATGACATTGTTCCCGTCCTTGCTAAAAAGATCACTCTCGCAATCGCCGACCCGAATACCCCAATGACCAAGACACAGCACGCCAAAGTAACCGAGAGAAAGACTGGCGCCGATCTTCACGATCGCCTCCACGAAGAGGTAGACAGTCATATCGAGATCGGGACCGCGAAGGTTACCAGTCACCAGAATACAGCGGCAACCGTGGCCTTAGTCGCAGCCGTAGCCGACATGGTCAGTCTCACTTTGGGCCGGAGAGCCGTGAGATCATGCTAGAGGGCTTCCCTGCCGACATGACAGAAAATGACGTGAGTGAAAAAGATGTCTTGAGAATGACTGTGCCCGCTCTTCCTCGATCATTCTTGTGAAATTCACGCGACTGACTATTGTTGGACCGGTCCCCAATAGATTGAAAATGAGCTTCGCGATGCATACCATATTGCTCAACTTGACGATATTCGAGTCATACGAGATCGACAAACGAGTGCGTGATACAGATAAACTTTCCATCTACGCGCGGCATGCTTATCAATATGGGTTTTACAGAAGCGTCCAGGCAGCTAGGCTTTCTTCGATTCCACAGTATCCTTGACTCCAAGGATTTCCTAGAGCGAAACCACCCATTTATCCATCTTTACGGTCCCACTGGTGAAAAGAGCACCAAAGTCCGCATTGCATACAGTCGCGAGAGAGAAGACCGAGTTCGCGCAAAAGCTGAAGGTGACTGGACTTGCAGAATGGTGAGCTTCATGCTATGCAAGCTAAGCCTCAGACTGACATTCAATCTCTAGTGTGCTGTTGTGAATTTCTCCACACGCGCAAAATGCTTCCGGTGTAACGCGCCGCGACCAGGTACGTATCATTCAACATACTCGTATCATTTCGCATCAATGTTGACCATTATTAGAAATACCACTTGCTAGTGCTCCTGGGGTCCCCCCAGCAAGGCCCGTGAATAATGGCGATAATGACGCAGCCCCTGATAATCAGCCTTCACAGTTCTTGCTGTTTCGGGGACTGGAGCCATCAGTCACTGAAGAGCTTCTTGCTAAAGGTGTTGCGAAATTGTACCGACCAACCTCAGGAAATGATGGCAGCTCAGGGAATCAAAAGAAAGGAGCCAAGGTGGCATCGACAACTGGCGATGCTAACTTAGGTGCTCGCGAGGGCTCTATCAGACGTGTTTTACTCGTTCGTGATCGTAAAACAAATGATAGCTGGAGGTATGGGTTCGCCGAATTTGCCAATGTGACAGTATGTTAGCCTGCCCCGTTCGCATCTACTTACTCAGGCTTGCTCGCTCACACAACCCCTTCCAAGGACGCACAAGCTGCTATCACTCGGTTGCATTCTTTCAACAAATTCACTATCTCCTCTCGACCTGTAATGGTCACCTACATCCACGCAGGTGTTTTTGTACCGGTTCTGGCCCCATCGGCCGCCACAAAAGGTTTCACCTTCAGTCCTTTAAATAATCCGGCGTTGAAGCTCATGTACTGGGATGATAACGCTTACGTGACTGAACTCCAAGTCTCAAGTGAGGAGATCGGATCCAAAAGTGAAAAGCCTACTGGGCACCAAGAGGGATCTAAGGCAACCAAGGAGACCGAAAAATCAAAGAAGCGAAAGGCGGAAGCCGCGGATATGGAAAAAGCGAAGAAACTCGCAATGCCCAGTCAACTCCAATTCTGGAGCAATCGCCATGCTGAGCTCCATGGCATTCCCAAGGATGACGGGGCCCTACCCGAAAATTTGGAGCATGGCGGTATCCCTGTTTCTGAAGCCCCGCCTACTCAATCATATGCAGACCCAAATCGGAACTGCTGCTATCTTTGCATGACCGAGTTCAAGTCGGCAGCCGACGTCAACCGGCACGAGCGGCTTAGTCAACTTCACCGGCAAAACCTCCAGGACGAAGATCGCAAAACACGCGCCATGGCAAAGCTAGTCAAACACGGAATCCTACAACAATCCTCTGCAGAATATCGGGATCGTGCAAGAGAACGTCGCAAGACTTACGGACCAGGAAAAGCTGGCGCTCAACCGAAACCAGCCGCGCCAAAGGTAGAGGAAGAACCTCCGGTGCAGTCCACTTCAAAGGGTGCCTCTCTTCTCAGCAAGATGGGGTGGTCGGAGGGTTCTGGTCTGGGTGCTCAAGGAACTGGTGTTACGGCCCCAATCGCCACGGAGGTCTATGCACAAGGTGTTGGGCTAGGAGCACAAGGCGGCAAACTAGGCGACGCAGCAGAGGAAGCAGCACGGAATACTCGAGGTCGTTACGATGAGTTCCTGGCAAAGACGAAGGAAACTGCTCGTCAACGATATGATCAGATGAACAAGTGATGATTTATCAGGATCGCTTCAGAGTTCGCGTTGTAGTATTGATAGTTTACCAAAGTGATATCCCAATATCAAATTGTCACAGATGTGACATACAGTTTTATGAAGCCCCATTCAAGGTTTATCATGATGCTGCAACTGTCAACGCCATGCCCATGCGACTATGCAAGCATATTAGACAAAATGGATAATGTACAAGGGTGGTGTGGTATCGTATAGAAAAAAACAAGAGTAGAGTGTATCCATGACATGCCAAGCAAGTCTCGTTATCCAGCTTGCGCAACTTATTCGCTCTTCTCGCCGGCCACGGGCGGCTGCTGCTGCTTCTTTGCGCGCTCCTTCTCCAACTGCTTCGTGAACCGATCACCAAGCAAACTGGTCACCCACTCGGTGACTTCCTGCTCAAGCTGTTCATCTGACTTGCCAGTCTCATCAATGCCGCCTGACATCGCAACTCTCATAAACCGCCGCGCATCGTCAAGCCCATTGATATCGAGGGCGTACATAGCCGCACCAGTGGTCATCATACCGAACGAGAAAACGTTGAGCGAAGCCAGACTGAGAGCTTCGAAAGCCTCACCTGCGCCATTGACTTTCGGTTGAAAGTATAATGAGCTGGAATAGAAAGGAGGAATGCAGTCAAGGCGTTTCTTTATGCTCGCGCGGCGCGTGACCCAGACTGAGAGGGAGAAAAAGGCGACTCCGCCGAGGAAAAGTTTGAGGTTTCTGTTGTTTGGGGGTGTGGATTGCTGCGCTAATTGTGATGATTCAGACGGTGCAGGTACTGATTGGGGTAGTTGTGTTTGGCTCGGGCTTTGGGAGGATGTCTCTTGTGGTTTCGGAGCATTGGAGTCGGAATTGGAGCTGGAGCCCCAGCCGAAGAGGGAGACCATCGCTGAATATGAGGGGGGATGATCCAAGGAAATGGCCTTTCTGTATTTTTAAATTGTCCCTTTTTCCTCTTTCAGAAGCGAATTAGGTCAGAGCAGAGAATGAGTGTTCGGATCTTTAGGGAAGCACAATACTGACAGTTGAATCTGCGGAGGCGGAGCAATAATGCAGATCGGTCACGTGGCGACGCGGCTTACGGACGAAATGATTCGGCCGACCATGAACTCGCTTCTGTGATTGACATGGAAACATTGGAAGCCGGTGTATATTGTCATTTTCCCAATCCATAAGTCTGCTCTATCAGGATCAGGAGCATTTCTGGCTGGCATGGATCATACTTGAGTATATAGAGCCCCGCCTGATGTTGCGCACTAGCCAATTCGACCGATAGCCGCTATCGCCTCGAGCCTGCTCTATTCAAACTCCCGATTAACGCCATGGTGTATCAAGGGAAGCCCAGTACCGGATGTAAAAATTGCCGAACGCGGCGTATTAAGGTAAGCTTCATTTTATACCACTAGAAACGAATACAACTAAACTCCATAGTGTGATGAAACTCGGCCCCACTGCAAAGCATGCGTGAGAACCGGCCGAGATTGTCCGGGGTATTTGCATCCCTTTGATGTGATGCTGAGGGATCATACCTCCTCCTTCACCAAAAAACCAGTATTATCTGCGGTGTCCCCGAGCTCCAGTGGCAGATCAAATTCAAGTAAAGACGAAGATGCCAACTCAGAAGTATCATTGGTGAAATCGCCCGAGTCTGCAGTATCAGCGAGATCCGACAGCTCCTGGCCTATATACCTACCTCCTCCTGCTGATCTCTACCAGCCCTTGGAAGACACAGTGATCCCACTATTTTTCAATTCTTACCTTTATCTGCCAAAAGATCCCCACATTCGTAATGGCTTTATGGAAATTTTGCCTGAGATGTATTCCAACGCTGCTATTGGCTCTCCCCTACATACCAGCACATTAGCTGTCGCTTATTTCACTGTGGCAGCTTGGACGGGACAAGTTTCATTGGTTCGTGCTTCGCAACGATATTTCACTCAGACTTTACCAAAGATTAGGCAGACCTTACTGTCTAATGATGACAATGAATATGACCGCGTTCTGATGTCTATTCTTATGTTATCACTCTATGAGGTATGTTCTCTATCTCACTGGCTTTGATCTGCCTTGACTGACTCCTTACCAAGGAATTCACAGCCCTGAAAGACTGGGAAAACCCAGTAAAAGCCCATTTGAAAGGCGCCATAGCACTTGTCAATAGCCGGAGACCTGAAAAGGTTCAAGATCATTCATCATCCACTCTCCATAATGCTGTTCAAGCTCAAATTGTATGTTTACCAACCAATGTTTTATCATTCTTCTAACCCAGTTCGATAGATCAAGACTAGCCGTGGCCTGGACACGCCAATGGTCCCAATACCTGAAGTCTGGCCACTCGCCCCACCAAAGGCCCCTCCCTCTCCTCGCGTCTTTCTTTCCACAGCAGCTTCGGAAATTGTAAGCCTGCGCAAATCATGGGAGAAACTAAAAATCGAGGAACCCAATGAGACCGAAATCACATCACTCCTGAACAGAGCAACACAGATAGACATCAACCTTACTTCGTGGACCTACTGGATTCCAGAAAATTGGAACCCCGTTGCCGCAAGCATAATACCTCAATCTGTCCGTGAAGCTGGGCTCTATCTCCACCACTGCGATTGCTACTCAGATATGTGGATAGCTTCCACATGGAATACCTATCGCGATTGTCGGATCCTGGTACAAAGTATCATGCTCAACTGTCTCCGTCTATTGCCTGCCCACGACCCGGATGGAATCAAATCAGCCGTATTACAATCAACGATCAACAAGATGGCCGATGGTATTTGTGCATCTGTGCCGTATTACTTGGGCAGTCAGCTGGAATCTGTACGCTTGAAACAGGGCCAAATTACGTATCCCTTCGCGGAGACACGACCAGTCACCACTACACACAAACAGTCGGCTCCCTTGATGGGTCCTTGGCACATCATGCTATTCTTACGAAACCTCCTGACTTCGGACCTGAATCTGCCACCGGAGCAGACCAGTTGGGTGGAAGAGCAGGTTAATCGAGTTATGGTCATCTACTTTCAGCGGTAAAGATTGATGGCTTACGATTATTGGATATCCTACTCTTCGGCATTTGCCAGCTCAGCGATCACGTATAGGTTTGATTCCTGTTCATGTTTATAATAAGCTACATTACTACAGATATAGTAATCACATAGACACCTTTACCAATTTGCAGTATCGAGTGCCTCATTGATACAACCACTACTAATCCATGTCCGTCTCCCCACACTATATGAGCATCTTTTTATTCCTTTCTCCTTCTTCAATTCCTTTCTTCTCCTCCTGTCTCACGTTTCCTCTCTGAACTCTGACATTGAACCTTACAATAGTTTCAATCATTGCTCAGATCAACAAGCAAATCCATCATTTACTGAACAAGGTGCCAAACGGGGTACCAAAACACTCAACATCACTTCAGTCTCACTCAAGTCTCACTTATATTTCACTTGAATCCCACTTAAATCTCACTTGAGTGCGAAAATGCAAGCATCACAGAATCCCGACGGCCCTGACATGGATGAGGAAGACAACACGAACATGGCTTTTTGTTATGAGTTGCCGGGGAGTCAGGAGCCCAAAAAAAAGTCCCGAACGCCGAAAAGCCGCTACACAACTGTTTCAATTTGATCACGACGGCATATTTATCCCCCCACCAAGTCACGCCCTTTCGGACGAAATAGTCTACTAGGGGGTCGAGTGTGTTTCCCAAAAAGAGAGATATGCGAGCTGGCCCACTGACCCTGATGGGTCTGGAAACATTCAGGCAGATCGGTGCCCTCAAGAATCTACGCCAATCGGCCGACTCCACGGGGTGACATCGTCCCCCGTCTACCAACGATACTACGCCTTGGTAGGCCACCGCGCAGCACTTGCAAACGACTTTACGATTGCACCCAAGCCCATACAAAATCTGCGGCTTTAGACTCAAATCGACGGGTACGACTGACGCTAAGGATCAGATCTGCAAGATTATGATGAGCATTGATGCCAGCTTGGCACGCGAACTCGGAGAACCAGTCTATAAAATTGAGGACTTTATGAAAGTTGGATTTCTGCTACGAGAACTGGCACCGTCAGTCCGAGGAAAGCCGCGCTCGTGTGTCTACCCAAGCTAGGCTTAGTGATTCTCCATGATAGTTTAGGCTTTAGGTAGCAAATAAAGGAAATTGAAAATTTTGAACACCAAAGAATTAATTGACCACCTCACTATCCCATGTCCAAACTAGCGCGGTAATTGCAATTCAGAAAGAATGCCATTGTACACACTTCACATGCCTGGCTTTCCAGGTGTTCGAGGGCACATAAGACCTCTCTGAATCCACCCAGCATGCATAAGACGCTTCATAAACACCGCGGTATAGAAAAAAATGACAACTCTCTAGACATTACTCCCCTTCACCTGCACGTTCCTGGTAGCCTAAGGTGAATGAAGTAGGTACCTGGGCATGTACTAGATAGGATTGTCACTGGATTACGATTACGGCGCGATCCCAGATGTGGGCTAGTAAGGTGCTCAACTATTTTTGTGGTGTTGAATTATCAACCTTCTAAGTAAATGCTGTATATCAATTCTGCTCTAGGTCATTAATCTACCTACCATGCGCACATGTGCAGCGCTAAGAATCCGAGACATAAGACAAGTATACAAATGCAAGAGCGCCGAGAATGCAGTACAAAGCCGAAATAAAAGAACAAGAACAAGACAAACACGCTCAAACGTATACGTGGACTAAAAAAAATCAAAACAGATATAACAAATGCAGTATAACAGGGGTTTTGAATCATTCGCTCATAACGGAAATGCAAATCATGGTAACATCAGAAAGGTGCAGAAAAACCAAAAACATAATCATTTCATGGAACCAGTCGTAATAAGCATATCAGTCCGACCAGGTCTCATAAAGCGATCGATACCGAGATGCTCTTTCCCGTCGCGACCAACATAAATACCAAATCCATACATGGGTCGCAGACGTTCCGAAGGCGGCGCAACAATGAGCCGGGTAACGAGATCAGTCTTGCTCCTTGGCTCACGAAGCAACTTATCAGCCAAAAGGGGTGATTGATACAGAAAGCTCATCAGATCAGAGAGGGTAGCAATATCGTGAGGAAGATAGCGCCGACGACCAGGCCAGACCGCCAAGAAAGATACAGCGTATACAGCACAGAATGCAATCAGCGCGTAGTAAGCTGGCATCAGAGCCGAGATGCGGACATCGTTGTCGGATGGATACCAAAGTGCAATGAAGATACCACCGGCGATGATTGGGATGGCGATGGAAATTAGGCTCATGAAGGATAGCCAAGCTACTTTCCAGTGGCTGTTGATGATTGCTTGCATGGTGGCTTGGATGGGAAGGGCGGAGGGGTAGGCGAGAAGGATGCTTTTATCTGCTGCGGCGCCGTGTGGGGAGGAGAGCTCGACGAATGGTTGAAGGGCGCGGAAGTAGAGGTCGATTGGTTGTAAGGCGAGGAAGAGAAAGTTGCCAATGAGGGCAGGGACAAAGCTATATAGGAAGTTGGAGGCGGAAAATGCGCTTGTCGAGGGCAGGGTTGGGAGTTTGGGAGGGAAGCCGCCTTTGATGGCGTTGTTGACGAAGCTGACAGTGACGAATGCGATGAATAGGGCGAAGACGATGATAACCCAGGTAATCACAGCGGCCTTGCGCAGGAACCAGGGAGTCCAGCGGTACCGAGCAGCAGGGGAATATAGGTAGTCGTTTGAGCTGCCATGGTTCTCGAGGTCGAAACGAACCTTGGTCATCCCATGGGGCTGCCTTTCTCGGGTTTTCTCTGTCTGGTGCAGCGAGCGAGTGCGGATTGGTGCGTCAATTTCACCAACACCATAGAAGATCTCGGGCTTCATGGACAGCTTCCAGTAGCCCAAACGAAGAACTCGGGAGTCGAGGGTATCCCGAACTCTTGGAACAGTCTCAGAGTGCTCATAGTCGTGGAGAATGTTGGACCTTTGGATAATCGAGATAAGATCCGCCAGGCAAACTGGGTCCCACATTAAACCGGTCCATCCTCGAACAAATCTGAGCAAGATAAGCAGTAGGCCGATAGTCAGAAGCCCGTAGGATCCAACAAGAGTCCAGCCAACGCTCTGCACAGAAGTCCACTTCCAGACTCCTTGGCCATCAATAGTGTAGTACTTCGCTTGGAAGAGACAGCTGATAAGGGGAATGGAGAAAAAGTTTGACAGCCAAATCGTGAACAAAGCGAAACCAAAAAGAGGCTCGCCATGTCGAAAGTGTGAGAAGTCGGGAAAAATGAAGTTTCGGGGAAGAATGGGCAATCCTTGTAACACATTTCCCTTCTTCCTCTCTGCAGCCATAATAGCAAAAGGCGCTACGCGGTATACTGCAGCCTGGATCACAAAAGTCCAAATGATGATAGGCGCAGCCACAATCTGTGGGACAAATTGCATCACAAAATACCGGCCGCCACCCTTACCATCGTATTCCCAAATTCCCTTGTGTTGATTGGACCAGATATTGCAAAACACTATCCCGGCAATCATGGCGCAACACGATAAGATAGCCAAAAGCAGAGCCCATGACCGAAGGACAATGGGCAGGTAATCAAGAGCAGGGTACATGAGACTCTTCTCTGGAGGGTCAACAGCCACAAAAGACTCGGGATCAATAGAGTCTGGTCTTTGCGGCAGGGCCTGGGGTGATGGCGATTTATACTTTGGTCGTTGAGGTGTTTCAGTGTATCGAATGGGTGTTCTAGTGCGAGTGAAATACCCAAGTCCTGCATCCCAGACTAGGCGATCAGCCGGGTACTCGTCTCTGTCAGTCGAGATCGAATCTTGTCGGCCCAACCCGCTAACCTCCTCGTCGCGGGTAAGTTGGTTGAGTGCGAATTGGACATATGGTGTGTCATCCATCCCAGGTGTTGGTGCGGGGCCGGCATATTCGTCACTCCTGGGTACACGACGAACAGTCTCGTCGGATTTGGGGCTGATGCGAGCGACTCTATCTTCCCCAAAGCGAACTGTGCTTTCTGTTGGCGGACGTGGAGAGTTTGGGTCCTGAGCAGGTTGCGCTAGGTGGTTTAGCTCTTCAACAACTGCGCCCCGTGTCCGTGGCGCCGTCGGCGAAGACGCCTGAGATGATGGACGAGAACTTGGAGTGGCGTAGCGCATTGCAGTGACACGACTTTCTTCACTTGCTCGTTCTGAGAAAGAATAGTAATCGTCTGATGCAGCGACGGACTGTGCTGAATTTGTTCGGTAGACTTGAGGTTTGCTTGCTGGGAAGTAGTCAGTACATATAGATTTCTCAAATCAAGCACTCGAGGTGATCGCAAGTCCTCATGTTTAAAATGGGACTCAACGGATTATTCGTACAGTTGACGTTTCGTAAACTAAAGTTTCGTGGACCGGGGGTATTCGACATGTCGGTCGCGGCAATGATTCCACTCACAAGGTATTTAATCGAGAAGCATTCCAATGGATGTCCAAGTCAGTAATGATCTGGAAATCTCTGAAGGTGCAACCGAGTGGGCTTTTGTTTGGCTGTCAGTCTTGCGGTGGACATCTCCCAGCCTCCCCCAGCCACCACGCAACCTGATCTCCAACAGACCAATAAGGAGGATTGAGACATAAGAGGTTGTCAAGCTAGACAGTTAATTCGATGAATCATAAAAAATTGACAGTTGATTAATTAAGATAATCTAGGCAAGGTGATCTGCCTGACGTCGTGTTGGCTCGCGGCCCGATTCCCGCTACTTACCATGGATGATTTGAAGCTTAACCTTTTCATTCGAATCTCCACATCAGTTGACTGTTCTTCTTTATTAGATCAATAGCTTGGATCTTTTTGAATTAGAGTAAAATATTATTAAGTCATAATACCCAGTCTAGTTAGCCATTTTCGGTCGGAACATAATCCACCGTACTACATTATTCATTCAAGGAAGCCCCATACTAAATGCCCAACACAAATAATTACTACCCTATATTGTGGCCAAAAGCAGGGTTTCACGAACGGATTGGCACGTTATTCAAAATACTAACACATAAGGTGTCAATGGTACGTATAATTGTTTCTTCTCCCTTGCTGGCACACGGCGTGGCTGGGCCGCTGTCCCGACTTCCCGCCTGGGATTTGAAAACACGAGGCTGCCACCTATATAACTGGGCAAGGAGGTTTCTCGTTGGGTGAAAACTTGAGGTGAACCAGAAGAAACATTCTGAATTGATCATCCTGCTTTGATTGGTCACTCTCGAGGACTGTCTTGAATACATTGGTTTGTTCTTACTGGGGCTGAATTTGTGTTAGATGCCCAACACCAGCTGGTTACGAGCCAGCCTCGATAACCTCATACCTCTTAATAGCCAGTATCAATTCTAACTCCTTTTCCAGTGAATCTAGATATTGAGTATTGGATTGGTACGAATTGATATATAACTTTTTAGGTTGGCGTCGCAAGCATAATGAGTCGGAAAAGGAGATGTCCCCAAACTTGCTAGAGCTGATTGGGATTCCTTAGTGGAGATCGGAAAAACCAAAGTAAACTGGTTGATCACTTAAAAATGCAATATACAATGTTTCGCACTGTCAGTACCCTCCAGTACTTGTTCTGTGCCTGATCAAATTGCAACAACACCATCACCGTGCAATAGGTTGAATACTTCGCCCATTATGCGACAGAACCCTATCACCAAGTCAGTGGTAAGACTACCAACGGGAACTAAGAAAAGGGATTCAGAACTTGCGCAGGTTTCCAGCTCCACCAATCCCAAACCTGACATAACGTTCCTGTGGATTTGACTCCGATACATGGCCTGGCGATTCCTTTCTGAGAGCCATTTCCCATGATTGAATTATTGTTGTCCTCCCGCATAATAGGGAGGAGTCCTCCTCATCGGGGGGCTTCTGCCGCTTTGCCCAGGGCCATAATTTCCGCAGGCAGCGCATTGTCAATGAATTTATTGGCTGCGTTTGAGATTGCGATCCGATCTATGCAAGGGGCCCGAAGATCTATTTTCCCTCGTTGAGGCTCCAAACTCAAGTTCTGCTTAATATGGTAGTTTCAAGGCAAAAGGTTGCAAAAACGGGCATCTTGGTTTTTAAGTCTCCAGCTTCTTGAGCAAAGAGAACATGGGACATCAAGGTATTTGGGTTACGCAACATCGTATGTCGTATTACATGCATAGTTTAAGTATCAACGGGTGTTTCCTTCCTTGCTTGTTCTATCGATGTGAAGAGATGAGTCGGGTATGGATAGAGATCTCGAGAGGGCGTCAGCATGTAGAGGATAGGTCAACAGCTACAAAGTATTCGTACAGTCTGTAGGCATACGTCTAGCAAGAACAAGTAGGCCAAATCACACTGGGGATGTAGTTTGATTCACTCCATTTTTGCCCGAATATTGCAACACCGTTGTTCGTGTAACCCTCCAACCCCGGAGAGGACTCTCCTTCGGCTGTGGTAGACAATCTGGGCAAGACCGGCACAGGATTAATCAAGTGAAGTGGAACGCCAAGGAACATTTCCAAGGTATTTGGTCATAAGCTTAAAATAGCCCCGCTCAAATGCAGTCCTCGTGCGGAATGATTGATGAAGCTCAAATAGCCGACTGGTCGCTGACAGCTCGCTTACGTCTCCCCATAATTCTTGTGCCGCAAATCTTATCTGGGTCCGTAGCTAGCAAGCTTGCTATCCAAAGAACGGTTAGCGCCCCCCGTCGGACTGCGGCATGTTTCATTTGTCAGTGGTCCGTGGGTCGCAAAGATTACTTCAGGTTGAGATGGAGAAGTCCACGACGCAGTCTCCATTGCCATGTCATACAGAGTACATCAGCACTCGAAGCTGTCAAAACTGGGAATTGTGCATGACGTTGGTTGAATTGGAGCTGTCAGATCTTCAAACGCTTGTGAATCGAATAGATTTCCAAACGGCGCAGATCTCGTTTCATCTCTATCGCCGGATCTAGGCCGGGTACTTGCCAATTTAGGCGAAAGAATAGACTTCGAGGTTTGCATAGTGGCGAGAGCATTACCCGCGGAACAAGCATGCGCGGAACCCCCCACGCGAAAAGGAAAAGTCTGCGCTTTTCTTTTTTCCCGTTTATCCATCTTACAGAGTAAATAGAGGGTCACTCTTATCCAATGAATCGAATCTTTGCGATTTGATTGTGGGGCCAGTCGTAACAGCCACGCTACAATCTCCGGTAAAGTGGCCCCTAAAGTGGCCCCTGGCCATCCAACCGCATGCGCCTTGGAGGGGAATTCGCGATTCCACAAGGCTTGGCGCATCCGGCCCATGGGATCCCGAAGCAACACCGAGTAGGAGTGCGAGAAGCATCTGTCTGTAGCCTTGCTCAAATTCTGGTATCAAACGGTGCAGACCTGATATATCATGGATAAAAGTAATGGAGTATAGACGTAGAGTACAGAGTACAGAGTAGAAGTAGAAAACAAGGTGGGGAAGAGACAATGTGACCTGCCTTAGGCCACAACCACGGGTAGCGCTCGTTCTCACGCTTCGCCTCCGCAAACCGTGGAAACCTTGTGCTTATCTGCAAACACTCTTTCATTCCTTTCCCCTCATTTTCTATTCGCTCCTTTCTTCGTCCTCATCAACTTGCTGTATACCCTTGTCTCGACGCCCCCTCCTCTTCTCTCTTTCAATCTCAGGAGACCTGCAATGTCCATGTCAAAGCTGGATTGATTCGCAACTTCGCCGACTACACCTTTATCCGACTCTGCGCATCTGCACTTGAATTCCATCGCTCTCGGGTTGACTGGAGAAAGGGCGCAAACGGTCGCCCTTCCCCTCATCATGTTGCTCAAGCCCGCGACACCCCTCACTGTCTTGCTCTTGATCGCCTTTGTGCTAATGCTGATCACCTGCATTTCAACCCCCATCGTGAAAGGCATTCCCCTCGCGACCTATAAAAATGTGGACTACGGTGTTTTTGGATATTGCGATGGAGATAAATGCACTGGCATCCATGTGGGATACACAAGCAGTAAGTCTCCAAGTTTGTTTCTTTTTTTAGTCTGCCTTCTGCCTAGATCGTTGCTAAGCCTCCCCAGCAAATGATAACACCGAATTCGACCTCCCCTCAAGTACCCGCAAATCGCTTTCGGCCATCCTGATCGTGCACCCTATTGCTGCCTTTTTGAACCTTGTTTGTCTCTGCTTAGCCGGCGCGGCCCACTTCCATGGCCCCTCGCATTCTCCACGATTCCTGCTAGCCTTGCTCATCCTTCTCCTGCCTACACTCCTGGTCACTCTTCTAGCCTTCCTGGTTGATATCCTGCTGTTTGTGCCGCATTTGCAATGGGCTGGTTGGATTGTGCTTGTGGCAACCATTCTCCTCGTCTCCTGCGCGGTCGTGACTTGCGCTATGCGCCGAACTCTCGTCAGCCGCAAGGCCAGGAAGAACCGCATTGCGGAAAATGCAGAGATGAGCGGAGAGAACTACTACAACCGACAGAACGCAGCAGCAGCCGCGATAGTCGACGATCCCCCTCCAATCCCAGACACGAAGGAAGCCATGGTATCTGGATCGCCCCCCGAAGAGCCAGCTTTCGCCGCATTCCGCACCAATACTCGCGAAAGTGACGATGATCGCACACCTCTTAATACCCGTACCCCAATGAATGATGTCCCCCCACCCCCGAGCCGTCGTGGAACCCCATACCGTGCGCAGGACGAGGGCTTACCTCCTGCGGGCCCCTATGGTGCTGGCCTTGACGCTGGTCAAATGATGCGCAACCATTCCGATCCTCGCCTCCGTCCTCAGTACTCTGACAATAGTATCGGCCGACAAGGCACCCCACCTGGATTCGCTCAACCTGGATATGCTCCGCGTGGCCGAGGTGGATACCCTCCCCGCGGTGCGTACCGTGGTGGACCTTACAATGGTCCTCCGCGGGGCCGCGGCGGCTACATGGGCCCAATGCCCCCTCGAGGTCGTGGTGGCATGGCTCCTCGTGGAGCGCCTCGTGGCGGTTCTGGGTATGCGACTGGCCCCAATCGAGGCTTTGATCCATATGGCCGACCCTTGCCTGCCGATAATCACTATGAGCCTCGGGACATGGCAGCTGTTGCTCCAATGCGCGAACCATCTCCTAGCCAGATTGGAGTGGCGGTGATGCGCGAGCCTTCCCCCGGTCCCATTGGAATGGCGGTGTCTCCCGAGGCCGTTGGGCAAGCGATTGAGATGACCCCCCAGCCTCGGTATCACACTGATCACCACGATTCGATGGCCATGAGCACTGATTCTCAACCTCATGCTGTGTCCGCGGACGGCCATCACATGCCTCTCGAGAGCCCAACAAGCTTATACAGCCGCACTGAGTAAACTATTTTCGATGTTTTCCCAGCGATTCTTATTAACCATTTATAACAGTTCTTTCATCCCCGCCCGCGCTGCATGGGGTGCGAACGATGGTCGTCGCACTTTGTCGCCTCGCCCTCCTGCATCGCCGGTGCATACGACAACATCTTCAGGCACTGCTTACTATGAGGACGTAGATCCTCGGTTCGATCGTCGACCTTCGCCTCTGAATGCCCCCCATCCTTCGGCTCTGACTCCTGGAGGAGTCCACTGTAAGTCCATTTAGATCTTCCCTCCAGCAGAGCAGACTGATGCTAACACCTGTATAGTTTGATGAACCGTAATGATTGGTCGTCAAGCCCATTCCGCATGTCCCGACGTTCCTACTTATGCGATACCCATTTCTAATTTTCTTGACCACTTTTGGATGATTGTAAATTTTCTCTTCTTCATCTCGACTTCATGGCAATGCGGGTCATTACGTACGAAGAGCGGAGTTTTGGGGTCTTTGATTTGCCCTTCCCTGGCGGTTTTTATATTCCTTTTCATGTTCTCTGTCGTTATGGTGCTATTACCTAGATTCCGCACCTCTTGAATTATCTTGGCTTGTGATGGCAGAAGCTGGCTCTGCTCTGATCCTGATTATGGATCCAACCGGAATGTATAGCAGGTTGGTAGGATGTACAGACATCGGTTTCATAGCTTTTTGTCCGAAATCAAAAGCACCTTTGTCATCCCTCTACGTAATTGTTCATTTCTGGTCGCTTAGATGAGGATCTACTTGAAACCTAACTGTTCCTATTTCGGATCCATGGATGTATACGCCGTTCACGTGACATGACGTTGTACTCCACTTTCTCTAATACGAGATCGCGCATTCCTCATGTCGATCATGACGGCCACGCCTGCCATAAAGCTTGATTTCGGTGTGCGCCACTAATCTTATCCACGGTGCACGGGGTCTCCACTGCCTAACGACCCCTGATCATTTAATCATGCTCTCGCCGCTGGGAGTGGTACATCTTCTGCTTTGCATCACCCTGCGTCTTTCCGATCTATATGATCAAGGATTCAAGTGGGTCTCAACAACATGAACGATCCAGGACTCGACGATGCTATCGCCGACGAGGCAAATGCTTTGGATCAGAACTCGCCCCAGGCCCAGCCTGAAGACAGCAATAGTACTTCTTATACCGACAAAACTCCAGGTCAACTAGACACATCAGGTCCGTTACCAGCTCAATGGTGGCTTGCGAGCACAGTATATCCATTGGCAGCGGTATGTACATTCCACATAGCTGTATCAGTATACGGGGTCCTAACTAAAACAGGGAACATTTGGGCCAATGGCCAGTGCATTCAACGTATGTTGTCTAGCACAAACATGGCGAATGGTCCCAGATGATCAGAATGGGTACCTGAACATTGCTGATCCAAAATGGTATGTCTGGTCAAAAATCCAACTCCGTGAAACGTTCATCCAATGACACTTTCTCTAGGGTGGTCGCCGTGAACGCACTATCTCTGGTGTCTGCTTTAATCGCCAACCTATTCTTGTCGCTGAACATGGCGCGTCGGGTTCGGTTTTCGCTTGCTCAGCCGATTATTGTGGTTGGTTGGTTCATTTCCTCGGCGCTACTAATCGCCATTCTTATTCCATTTGGGGTACAAATGTACAAGCCTGAAAACTCAACCGCGCTTTACACTCAAGCATACTTCTATGGAACTTTCGCTGCCGGGATGTACTTTATCATCGCATGCTTATCAACGGTGACTGCATACGGAGCTCATGCAGGCCACTACAGTCGTGACTACAAGTTAAGTAACAGCCAGCGGACTCTGATGCTGCAGACGATTATCTTCGTCATTTATCTGCTTGCGGGCTCTGCGGTCTATGCAAAGATTGAGGGCTGGCGATTTTTGGATGCGGTGTACTGGGCGGACTATACTCTGCTCACCATCGGTGTCGGCAACTTTGCCCCTGCTACTCATCTTGGCCGTGGTTTGCTCTTCCCATACGCTGTTGGCGGCATCTTGGTCCTTGGTCTTATCATCTCTTCCATTCGTACTCTGATGTTGGAGCGTGGACGTCAAAAGATGGCTGATGTCCTGGCTGCACGGACTCGTACGTTTCTTGTGAAAGAGGCGACCTCGGATAATAATCGACTTCGTTCTCTCGTGCCAGACCTACCATCTGGCGACCAAGAAATGGCCGACATTGATCCGCGCGAACGGCGTAAACGAGAATTCCTTACCATGCGAAGAACCCGGCAATTGGCTACTGTACAGCACAAGTGGATCTCCCTCATCGCCTCCTCCCTGGTATGGATGGCCATGTGGCTCATTGGCGCGGTGGTATTCTGGCGGTCAGAACAATTTCAAGCATGGTCATACTTTGAGGCACTTTACTTCGCCTACACAACCCTCTTGACCATCGGATACGGTGACATATACCCTCGAAGCAGTCTGGGAAAAGCATTTTTCGTCTTCTGGTCCTTGCTCGCCGTCCCCACAATCACAATCCTCATTTCCAGTATCGGCGACACCATTGTTCGCTTCATTCGCGATATGACGCTTTATATCGGTGAATTAACCATTCTGCCCGGTGATGAGCCGCTCTTTGAACGTCTCAAAGATCTCTTCCGCATTTCCTGGTCCAAGAAATGGGTTGAAGAAACACTTGGCGAGAAATCTGACACGCAAGCCGGCTTCGAAGATAAAAACGCTACAAAGGACCCCGAACAGGCAAACTATCAAGCTCAACGCGCTCTCGAGACAGAAGAACACAAACGCGAAGAATCAGCCCAAGCTCGTGGTGACATCACTGCCGCAAACATACATCACTACCACTACCTCCTCTTCCACGAGATTCGAAAATTGATGCAACTCACACGGGAAAATCAACAAAAAGAATTTGATTACCTCGAGTGGGAGTACTACCTTGAGCTTATATCGGGGAAACACAGACCTGGAGCTAAAGGTATGAACTCAAGCGATGAGGAACGACAACGAGAATTCCAGGAGTGGAGCTGGATTGATAAGAGGAATCCGATGATTGGGCAGCAGACTGAGGTTCAGTGGTTACTTAATGCGTTGACTGAGGCTCTTGACCGAGAGTTACGAGGTGCTAGTCAGGCGTATCATTCCGATCAGTCTGAGGATGAGAATTTGAAGAGGAGGAAATCTGGTTCTCGCTCTTCGAGTAAAAGTGGTTAGGTTGGAGTTTAGGTCATACATTATTTATTGTACGGTAAATATACAGCCTTTATTATTAATATATAACTCAACAATATCGAATTTACAAGGCTTCAGAAATGGATAAACATGAATGCAAAAATAGAGAACGTGCCGTATGGTAGGGAGCAGAGTGAGGTCAAGAGGGCTGTCAGAAAGTAAAGTCAAAATCACAGTGAAATTCGAAATCAATTTTACCCTGGATCTTCTTATCTCCGAGGCCCTATCTAAAGTGCAATAGTCCCTGAAAAGGATATACCTCCGCTACTCTTGATGACGTCGAAGATATTATGGATTTTATTACTGACAATCTGGACTCTAGGCTACTCCGACATATATTTTATACGCTAAATAGAAGACTTCGCCATCCAAAAAATGAGGTATTAGTCATTACATCTTCTGTTCGCATGATACGGAAATCGGTGTCCCTACCTTCAGATTTTGGTCGTACGATCCCAAATGATATGCCATCCTTAATCTAGGAAAATCAGGGCCATTCTTCTACATAGTACCGCTCAGCCTTACAAAGCCTAAAGTTGTTCGAAATCTGACTAAAGATATACCCGAAATTATCACCGATTGTTAAATTTGCTTGAGGTAGTTTCAAGAGCCCCTTCAGCTCGGTTCGACCGACAACGAAGTAGATACCCCGCTTCATGCGATCGACTAATCAATAGACAGAGCGTGTTATTACTCTGCTCTTAGACAGGGTAATTTATTTGCTAGAATTACGTGGCTGGCATAATACGGATATCCCCAACATGGACGAGCCTATGGCGAAAGGGAGCGAATGCATACTCTCCATTTCCCCTCATATTGTGCATGGATGATGTGTCTTCTGGGCACATGTGCATATTGGGCTGGGCTTATGAGATATGATATGTCCTCAAATCTCGAAAAAAGGGAGATAGGACTTCGCCATCGCCACCTTTTCTCCGGATAGCTCACGAATGTGTCCATTGTATCTCAGCTAGATCCTATCAACGTTTCATATCCGAGAAGGGAAAACAACTCGCGCAAAATGACGACCCCGAAATATTTCTGCGCTAACTGGGCTCCTGAGCGCACTGATTGCAAGGAAGAGGGCAGGTTCTCTTGCAAAAATTGTCGTCTCGTCGTTGTGAGTTTATTAAGGAATCTGCGTGTTTATTTTGGAAACCCAAATTTGTCCTAATCAATATGATTGTAGTACTGCGGTTCGGCATGCCAAAAGACTCACTGGACTCAACACAGGTCGGAATGTAGATCGCCTTTGGGTAAAGAGACGTGGAAACCCGCCTGGGTCGAAGAGAACCGAACTCCCGCATTTATGGGAGGTGGTATTGGACAAGAATTTGGAGGGCAGAAGTACCTCTGGGGTAACGTGCCTGCTTTTGATATCCTTCGACTGGGATCGAACGAAGGGGAAGGCTATTCTGGAGATTTACATCTGTTATTTGCCGGTAGGTCCTATTTTATTCGCACATTGATCTCGCATGAATCACAGGAATTGATTGAACACAACTCTTCCCGATAGCTTCTGGAGACCTGAGAAACGTTATCAAGACGGTCATCGGACTTCCAAGTACTTACAATCATCGCCTCAACATTACGATAAATGACCGAGACTTCGACATCGTGGCCCGCAATATTATTCTACTCCTTATTGCCTTGACTGTTGAGCAAGTCGGTGAGGCTGTTGACTGCATTCTCCACCTCTGGTATTCAGCTCTCGTGCGCGAGTCTCATATTGAAATTCTTCAGCGTCATGTTCGCCCCTTGTTCGAAGAAGTGTGCGGGAAAATCAGAAACAACACATCGGGAGGACCCTTCGGAAGGACGTGGTCATTTAAAAAATGCTCACTGACTGTCTTTCTCGAAAAATCATCATGGGACCGTCTTTTATCCTTTGTCGACAAGCCAGAGGGATTCTCAGCCGAACACGCGCGCGAAGTGCGTACAGCTACCACCCTGGCTGAGTCAAGGATAGACTATCGCGATCGACACTTGTGTTGCCTGTCGCCTGTCAAGCGAGTAGCTTTTGCCAAGTTTAGGCAAGACGGCCTCTTGCTCCCATTTGGACACCCTCGGCATGAGTTCCGGGAACCAAACCCGTGAGTCAAGAGGCACATCCAACATGTCTGTTTTATGCTGACATGGGACAGGACTTTCTTTCAAAACAGTTTTAATTGGCCAATGAAAGACAGTGCCGATCCCCTTAATGGATGGTCCTCAGAGGAGGTTGCGGCTACATCAAGTGGGGCTGCAAGTGCTGACATATATGGCAAGCTTTTCTACTATCTTCAAGGTCTACTCCAGTCTTTCCTTAATCGGCTATCGTCCGTGAAAGTCTCTTTCGAACTTCTCCAGCTCGACGTGGCTCAACTTCCTGATCATATCGAGCATGGCACTCTCAGCAGAATCGATGTAAGTGAATGATACTCTATCGGTCCTGTTTTTGAATGATATCAAGCACCATCCCAGCGAAGGGGTTTCACACGATATCTAGCTTATAACAGGACACTAATGGCCCAGTATAGGTCTCAAACATCTCAGATGTAGGCTGGTTGGGAATACCTCACACGCTTGACTATATGGTGCCATTGCTTCAGACTCCTCTCCAGAACCCTCATGCGACTCTCATAACCCTCTTCATGAATGCTGTTGACGAAACTATGACGGACGAAGACAAATTACGCGACATGACTCCGAACAGCATATCAACAAAGAGGTTACTAAAATATCTGCCTCCAAAAGGCAGGCCAACTTCCCGCTATGACGCTCAGCTCATCAAATTTAATCTTGCTCGGGACTATGTCACAACGTACGACCACATATTCGAACGGTGAGTATGGTTACATGAGCCGGCACATTTCTATAATGAGAACCCACTCTAAGGCTGATTTAGGTACCTGAAAGACTTCATGTTCACCGAGGCAGCTGATGTTTTTGGCGCGAAGATGAAGGAAAAGCATACTATCATCGAAAAATGGCCTTACAGATTGAAACTCCGTCCTGGTCAGCCAGGAGCTCAAGATGAGTTTGACCGACTCCTTAGCACAGGGCTGTCAGGGAAAGAACGCTATCTAGAGTGGAAAAGAGCCCATTAGCGCGCGTTGAGTGAAGAAGTGTTCGATTTAAGATCATTGAAATGCCATTAGACTGGCCAGGCTTTGGCACGATATACTTAGAAGGGTCAAAGTAATCCTTCAGTTGCGTACAATATCTGTCACAGACAATACACACACATAGGGAATGACGTACGTGGTCATTAAAGGATGCTACGTTGACGGGTCCTCCGTTATTCAATGCAAAGTGGGAGAACTGAGATATGATATGGCTGCGATGTAGGTTTTTTCGAAACTTCTGAATATTTCCTGATATTGTTTTGACTAAGTGGCGGGGGTCTTGGTCTTGGCTCTTGGTACATTTCACTGCCGGGTGTCATCCCCAAGACACGATGTCGATCTGCCATTCCTTCGTCTTCAAATCTCCTGGAACTCCGACCACCACTTACGGGGGGACGGAAAACATAGATACCCGAGAAAGAAAAATGGACTCAAATTGGCTGACTGCACGCAATAACCATACATACGAAAATGGCCGCCGCTACTACGGCTTTAGGTCGGAATTCCCCTTCCCAGACGACAAAACGGCCGTCACAGCACACGGAGCCATCAACGGCATCTGGCACGACCTCCTAGATGGCAGAACCTTCATTGCCCCCATAGACCCAGTCCAGAAAAAGCACAAATTTCTCGAATTCGCTACCCGCAGTGGCTCCTGGACGCTCATGGTGCTGGAGCGACATCATCCTGCCCCGCGCTTGACGGGCATGGACGTGACCCAAATGTCTATGGATCTCCGGTATTTCGAGAACCACGACATTGAAGGCGAGTGGCCGTTTATGGCAAAAAAGGCATTTCACTTGGTCCACGCGCAGTCCCTAGGCGGGGTGATTGCCGACTATGGCGGGTTCTACGCTAATGCGTTCCGGCATCTTCTCCCGGGCGGGTGGTTGGAAGTATGGGAGAACGACTTACGCTTCTTTACTGACAACCCACAGAATGGGACCCGGCTAGTGGCGCTTAGGGAATGGGAGGCGCTGATGCATGAGGCGGCGGCTAGGTTTGGCAAGAGAATCAACGTGGCGGCCGAGCAGAAGGAGCTAATGCACTCAGCTGGCTTTGTACAAGTTGAGGAACAGGTATTCAAAGTGAGTCAGTCTAATATGCTAAAGAAAGATAATCGGTGCGTGTAGCATGAGAAGCTGATTTGTGAGCACCCAACCAGGTTCCCTTTGGTGACTGGAATGATGAGCCAAATTTGAAACGCATTGGGTATTCCTATGTATTCCAAATGCAGTACGCACTGGAGGGATACACGCTGCGTTTATTCACCAAGACATTGGGCTGGTCAAAGGAAGACACCGATGCCCTGATTAGTCGGGTGCAGGAGGAACTAAAACAAGAGGATCTGCGGCTCTATTCATATTTCCATCTCTTCATAGGGCAGAAGCCCGCAAACGTCCCTCGAAAATAATATGAGGGAGGGTGGAAGTGTAGAGAAGATAGAGAAAAGAATGAAGTACAATATCATGAAGCGGAATTAGGCATACGCGGCTGTTGCTTATATATATGCTTTCCAAGGTTGTTTGCCCAAGTAGTGCTCCCGCTCTAGACTTGACTCTAGGGGTGGATCACGGGCACTGGTGAATATATATCCGTAGACGCTGCACCCGGATTCACCCCTGCTGCCAAACTTGGACTCGAACTTCAAAACTGTGGATGTACAAGAATGTCAAGACACAACCTATATTTTCACCTGACAGATAATGTAAACCCCAGAAAGATAAAATAGATCAAATTGTAGTTCAAATAGATCTATCCATCCATGGATCTCTCAAGGCCACTCTCGCTATTCGAGTCCCTGCATACCTACCAGCGCCCATGGACCCTTTAAGGTTTCCCCTATCCACGTATATTTCTCCTTAATTAAAATTGAAGCTACTGGTAGCTTCTTAGAGTATGAGATGGAGTGGACCAAATAGGCAATTACCATTATCACCATTGAAGACTAATGCTCATCGCAAACAAAGGAAAGAAAAATAAAACGCCAGCAAAAACGAGTATAATGTCGCAACGCAAGGAAAGGGGTAACGAGCAAAGAAAAGAAAAGGGAATAAGAAGACGCTTCAGATAAATGCTGTGGAACAAACATGGATGCACCGACCACTTTTCTTCTATGTACGCATCACATCGCATCGCATTGCACCGCATCCTTAAGCAGAAAATCAACAATCGGGATATAGAGATAATAGTCATGGGAAGATACAGCTTCTGTAAATGCAGGATACCTGTCAGGTACTATGCTCAGTCACACCTAGAACCCATGCATGCTTCGGCTCGCCTGGCTGGCACGACTGGGACTCGTGCGACTTGGCTCATCCTCCTCGAGGACATCGCTCAGCCGCGTGGGGTGGCGGTGTCTAGGTGTGACAGCTTCCCAGCCGGTCCCAACGCCCCATCCTGAGCCGCTGTAGTCTGCACCCGTGGTTGGTGGGTGAGGGGCCGGCACTGAGGCGGCGCTGCCAGAGGTGTATGCACCGTCGGTGACATACTGGTGGCGCTCGTCCCCGGGGGACTGGTCATATTCATCGCTTGCCTCGGAGAGGGGGGCTTGGTGTCCGTATGAACGGCCGTACTCTTCCTCGCCGGGTTCACTGCTGACGTAGGAGCGGTCGTCTGGTTCAGAGGTTGGGGGACCAGGATAGGCAGCCGGGTTGTCGTGGGAGTACATCTCGCCAGTGTAGGGGGCTTGGCTGGAAGCTTGAGTTTTCTTGGGCTCCACGAAGGGGTCGGAGCCTGTTGGTGACATTGGGCCCTCATCGTAATAGGAGGGGCCGGTGGCTGGGTCGGGTTTGGCCTGGTAATCTGTGCCCATGGTGGTAGCTGTTGGTCCACCAGGGTATGGGCCCTCGCGAGTCTGTGGGCGATTGTGACGGCTGGGAGCACCCTGGATCATAGGGACGACCTGGACACCACCGACAAGAGTGGGCTCTCCGTTTCGCAAGGAGTTGGTTCGTTCGCGCTCTTCTTGTTCGCGACGACCGAGTTCCTCCCACGCTCGGCGGGCTTCTTCTTTCGAGATCTGGAGTTCGCGACGCATTTCGCTAAGCAGCTGCTCTGCATGGGCCTTATCCTGCTCGGCAGTCTGGGCAGTAGCGAAGGCATCGGCTCGGCCTTGACGTTCAGCCTTGAGCTGTCGTTCCAAGTCTGCTTGCACCTCCTTTGCTCGTTCCTGCTCAGAGCGGGTGTCGAAAAACCAGCGCTGGAACTTGCGCTCAGAAGATGCGCGCAAACGTTGCAGCTCAACCACAGCGTGGAACAAATTGGCACCAGCGGCTGACAGATCGGTGATTTGGCGAGCAAGCTGTTTGCTGATGGGGTCTGATTCCACCTCACTCTTGTTCTCTTCCATTTTCCTAACCCAGTAGCTGGTCAGCCCTTCCCAGTGTGAAGACAGGGTTTCCCATCTCTCAAATGCATGAGGAAATGAGACACGCTGAGGTTGCTGAAGAGACTGAGGTCCCCCCAGCTGGGTAGTAGGGGCCTGAGCCTGCTTGGAGAACCCGCTCGTTCCAGTGGGATCACCCGTACCAGCCGCCGTAGCACTTTGCGCACGAGGTGGTGGTACAGATGGGACAAATTGCTGTTGGCCCGTGGGGTTTTGTTGACTTGCATAGTCGGCTCGACTAGCCTGTGCCGGCGGCGCCGCACCCCGGATATTTGGTACGGGTCCGGGAGCAGTACCAGGGGCGCCTTCAAGTTGACCCTCTGGCCCTCTGGGGGGACGTGGAGCCCGCGCTCGTCGCTGGGAAGCTGGGTCATTGGCAGCTCCAGCAGCAAACTGGGCCTGGGCCTGAGCGTGGGCAGCAGCCTGCTCCTGCTCATATTGCTGTCTCTCCATCTCTTCCTGTTCCCTGTCGCGAGCCTCTTGTTCGGCTTTCCGGCGTGCCTCGCGATCTCGGCGTTGCCTCATGATGTCTGTCGGTGTGCGCATACCACTGGGAGGTTGCGAGGGAACTGACGCAGGAGCTGGGGGTGCACGCGACGCTCCATTCTGAACGGGTCCGGCGGGACCAGCAACGCCTACCATATCTGACATAGAAGCATTCACTTCTGCCCAATCGAGAGTGAATGGGATAGGGCGACGGATGGCGTCCTCAAGAGCAAAGAGAATCGCCGACGCAGTGCGTGATGAGACACCGGTAGTTCTCCGTGGCCAATATGAGGTGTTGAGAAGCTGGTACGGATCTTCAACAGTCGAACCGTTCTCGTCTGTATGCGCTTCGGAATAAGCTGGTCGTAGGGCAGCGACTCCACGGTCTGGAGCTCGTGTGGAGGCTGGGATAGAATGCGCCGGGGGATGGTGTGGAGGTTGTCTTGTAGAGTGATCGAGGGAGAATGCTCGACGATGAGGCAATTGAGCTACCTCAGGCTGGCGGCGAACCCGACGCAAGGTCCGCTGGGAACCACTGGCCGAAGGGGGACGGTAATCGGCTGAATGGGAGGATAAAGGACGGTGTGCAGTAGGTTGGCGCTGGCGCGCAAAGGTCGTAAATGTTGCTTGGTCGTGGTTATCGTGGACTTCGTTAGACGATTGACGAGTGTGTCGAGACACGTCTGTAAATTGTATGTGGGACGGAGGGTTGGACAAAACTGCGAGCTTTATCCGTCACGGGCGTTGAAGTCGATGTATCGCGATCGCGGAAGTAACGATGAGACCTGTATTCGATGTCTGCAGCCAGCTGGCTTCAGAATTGAGCCTTTCAATTATGTGAAAAAGCGAAGCGTGTAAAATAAAGCGATTAAGGGCGTAACTCGGAGTGCTGAAAGGAAGGAAAGGCCAAGGAGTTTGCGAGGGCGTGGTGGCTGGTTAATTAGGATGGCTGGGGTTCGCCGCAGCGGCAGCTGCAGCGCACCAAACGTGTCTCGGGGATCATGAAGCGCCAACGATCCAGCTGCAGAACCCGGTCCAGGATACAATTGAAGTTGACGATAGGATGAACAAGAGCATAGGAAAAAGCTGAGAGTGATTGGAATGGAAGCCCTAGCGGATTTCCCGCGGAATGGCAGCTGGAATGCTCAACGTCTCCAGCTCTGTACTCTGGCTGGTGCAATTTTACAGCTTTCCGGCTGTGGCTCTTTGATTTCAACAAGTGATAGTCTCACTTTTATTACTAGCCTTGGTCCTAGGATTCTCGTGAATCCTTCAATCTTCAATGCACGTTCGTGCAAGTCCAAATTAGAAGCCTCGGGCTTTTCCGGAAAAAAGCAGTTCAATAATTGCCTGCAGCTGAACTAGATCGGTTGTACAAAAGATGATCGAAATTCAGATGGAAATGTGGAAATTGTGGTGGTAGCAATGGTAGATGAAATGATGAAATTGAGAAAAAAGTAAAGGAAAACCCCCGAATGCCTCACGTATAGTAGCTCCAGCCTAACCACGATTCAACGCTTCCCAAATTCCCGGAAAAACACGATCGCCAATGTTCTCCATTGCAAGTGCCACGGTTGGGCTTTGGGGCTAATGTAATTTACTTTCCTTTATTACTTGAATGAAATCATTGATGCGTTGGCAATGCGGGATGTCGGGCATCGATAGCGTTATATATATCTCCCCACTTGACGGATTGCGCTAAGAATGAGGCAAACATTTGAAGTTGGATTGATTGCCGAGAAGCTGGAGCAAATACCAGTGAAGAAACACAGAAAACAGTAGAAACAGGAACAGAGAGAAATGCTGGATCAGATCCATTGGTTCCAGTGGTTCAATTCGCACCGGCTCGTAAGTCGATTCATGGAACGAACTGCTCATTCCCCACATCAAAGCGCACTGATTAATCCATTCCACTGAATCGGCTATTGGTGGCTAAAATTTCCGTCTAAGCCAATTGTCGGTTATCTACGTGGCAGAATTAACCACCTGGAACTAGTGGCCTATACCCATACAGTCTACAGTGGACAGCTTGGAACTCTCTTTGCTCGAGCTCCCTCGCCCCACTTAGTGACGTCCCGGGCCTAGATCGGATCCCTGAGATCCGCCCAAATCCCGAGTCTCTAAATGTTGAAGTCGTCCTCTGCAAAGCCCCCTCGCGCAACACTGGAGTGAACATCCCCATCCAGGACACTACTCCAAAGTCCTGGCAACGAGATCCGTCAAAACAAACACTACGTGACGGAGCAAGGGCAATAAACAACGCGCGACGGTCTCGACCGCCTCCCGTGATCGGAACATGCAAGGGTAAGGGAACAATTCCAGGTCGGAAAATTTCAGGCCTGAAGAAACGATAGACTCACGGGCAAGCAATGCCGTTGCACCGCGGACGCATCAACTCTCTCCCGGGGATCGAGAAAGGGGAGCGAAGTCCCAATATCTAGGTAGGTTTCAAGGATGCCTTGCAGCCTGCAGGCCATTTAAGATCCCCGGGAGCTTGATGTTTTGGATATGAGATGTTTCACTATCTCCTGCCCAGTCGGAGGTTCCGTGGCCAATCAGGGGGTTGAGACGAAAGACAGTTTGTCGGGGGTCCTGGCTTCCCTTTCCGGTCCCTGGTGTGGGATTCAGGGTCATTTTGTCTTTCTCGATCTCTCCTGTATCTAGGTATAGGGGTTCGGGGGATCGGGAGATTGAGCCTCCCCCGATGCTGCTCCTGGGACGGGATATGCCTTTAATGACATAGGGGGCTTTCTGCGAGGGCCAGCCCTTGATCTGTTTCTTTCGTGGGCTAGACTTCAATGTTGGAGACCGTTCATGACAGTTTGTGAGGATATCAAATCTTTCTACATGTGGCTGCAATAGATTGTCCTCCAACAGCTGAGGAATGTGACATCTGTAGGAAAAGCGAGGGCCATGCAGTGACAAAGTACGGTCAAGCAGTCTGCTCGCATGAACTGGAGGGAATCGAAGCTCTGGATCTTGTCGATCAGGGGTTGGGGACGCCAACGGTAGATATATATACGGATTGATGCAATCTATGCAGTTCGACGGGGAGCCCCGTCTGTATGGCGGGATGCAATGCACGACTAACTTTTCATTGGAATGTGGGGACCAACAACAATCGTTTCCCGGGCGAATGGATGAGTGATTGATTCTATCGACCTGAGTAAATTGATCTGGATCAGTTTCAGAAAGATTAAGAGTAGTTCGAGATCATTTCCAGCAGATCAGAATCTGACAGCCTAAAGTTACTCTGTACAAAGTCCTTTGGGCGACCGGATTGGTCCGATTTGCAAACTTTGCTTCTCAGCCAATGAATGGGTGGATCGCGGGTTTGCCCCCGGTGCCGATCGAATATGATATGTCGAGTGTCAAGCGTGTACGAGTCGCTTGTGCTGGGACACACTAACGCAGCGGCAAAACCCTTGACGCACAAAAAAATTCGGCATTCGGACCCGGGAAGGCTGACGATTAGAAGGACTGGAATTGATAGGTTGTAGTTGTATGTACTGTGAATAGCTGAAACCACGTAATGTGGAACCATAGTAGATCTGGTGTCACCACACTGTATACTCCATGAGGGGTTGCAAAAGGAATCATGATGAGTTTAGCCAGCCACTGCCAAAAAGCAACAATGACGTAGAAAAAGAAAGGATGCTTGGGAGTAGAACAGAGTGGAAGGCATCGAAGAATTCGAGCGATGAAACGTTACAAGACAACCAGATCAGATTGAGGCTGGAGGTCAGTCAAACGCCGTTGCGTGGGCTCCCAGGAATGGGCCTGTTGGAATGGGACTTTGTTCACTTCGAGTTGTGGCTTCGCCTTGTGAAGATCATCAGTGGAGTTATGGCGTTAGTGGCTGATCCGGAAACTCCATCCGCGGGACTGCGAGAGACTGATACATCTCACATTCCCTTTGCTGCCCGTGGGTGCAGGGTGCACGGTGTTCCTAGTTCCCCTCAGATTCATGAGAAAAGAAAGCAAAACCACCTAAAGATGCGATCCATCAGGTAGGTAATGGTTCAAGGTTGAGTGGGACAGAAGATTCGTGTTACTGAGCATTTCCAGTTTTCGGCTTGTCCGAATAAAACAATGGAATCCAGTAGTCTGAATAGTGTAGATTCAATGCAAAGATCAGATCAAAAGTCCGGGTGCTTTTTCCTGACGGATGGCGTTCCGCTCCCTTGCTGGAGAGGCCGCGAGCTGGTCCTTGCTGCATCCCTACACGGAAGGGGACGTCATGTAAGGTTGGATAGGTCAGGATCGTCCGTGCTCCCGGTTCTTTTGTTTACGTGCATTGGCATGCATTGGGTCCGGAGAAAGCAGCCCAGCTACCTGGAGGAGGGGGCTGATGGTTATTTTTGGTCCGTGTATAAACATATCCCCTTCCACCCTGCTTCTCGTCTCCATTCTTCATTCCTTCTCTCCACCCTGTGGCAACTATCTGATTCTCTCCTTCTTGCCTCAATCAACTGCCTGGATCAATCAATTCCCTACCCACACTATCCTTCGGAATCAAAGTCCATGGCTCTAGGAGATTGTCATTGTTCAGGAGACTTGGATATGTTGCACGAAGACCTAAACAGATCACAAACAACAATTTGCTTGCCTTCGCCATCTCCAGCAAAGCGAGCTTCAACATACCTACCTAAAGCAGGTCCAAAAGCTCTAGAAGAGCCGAACCAAGATCCATTCTACTTGGAGAAGTCGCTGGCTGCGACACCAAATTTCGAACAATATACCCCGACTATTCGCGATGATAGATTTAGCGGAGACAATAGCCTGTACTACACACTTTCTCTGACCAACGGGAGAGACCTTCCAGATCATCAGGAGTCATCGCAATATACCGGTCCTGATCGCTCCACCCTCGCGCAAATTCAATTGGAAAACAGCTTGAGATTCCACCGCTACACATCCTCAACTGAAGAACACCGACCACTGCACAGTAGCCAGGAGTCATTCAGCTCAGTGCAGTCTGACGCCACTGTCCCGGATCTGACGCCGAGCAGCTCATTCTCATCCACATACTCTTCTCCATCCTGCCCTGACGCTGTGCTCAAGGCAACAGAGAAGCTCTACCAGCACGCACACCAGATCCAGATCGAGCCTCGTCGGGCATACAACGAACAAGCTTCGACACCTCCCAAATACTCTCTTCCTCCGCCTCCTCCTGTGGCCGCCCTCACACCGGTCACTCGTCCTACTACTCCTGCCGATTCTTTAAACAACTCCACATCAACTATCACAATGAAGTACGAGACATCCAGCATGTCCTCATCCTCAAGAAGACGGCAAAAGGCACACCCTACACTGCCCAATCTATCCAATGCCTCCAGCTCTATGAGCTCCCGCAGGAAACAATCCAGCCCTGGAACACGGCCTCCATTGGACCCATCTATGATCTCGCCTCCATGCTTGATCAACCCTGTGACTATGGAGCCGCACGCCACACACTTTGACCAAGCATTGTTCATTCCTGCCAATGATGGCGCAAGCCCCATTCCTAGCCCTGTGGCTAGCTCTCCTCCCATCTCTCGCCAATGGACTGCTACTTCCATGGAACGTCCATCTATCTCCACAATGGATGCTTACTGTGAGCAGTCTGTCTGGGAGTCTGACTCAGACAACGAGTCAATCAGCAACAAGTCTCTCTCCCGCAAACCGATTGATACACTGCGCAAGGTGCGCAGTCGCGCTAAGCTTCGTGCGGCCAAGTCTCAACCTCGCCTTCGTCAAGCCGTGCTTGATGACCACACTCAGGAACGATTCCCATGCATGCCAGATGATGTGGTTGGCGACCTTGATGCTTTCCGTGGTGCCAGCCTAGACCGTCCTAGCACTGGTCGCCCAAGCATCAGCCGTCCAAGCACAAGCCGCGATGGCACAAGATCGCACCCCTTGCAGACCCTCCGCCTCGTTGCGCCATCAACCGTCTCCCTGATCAAGCCTCGCTCCCAACACAACAGTCTCCACGACAGCGCCAACGAGTCTGAAATGGACTGGACTGCTGCTGCCGCCATGCAAGCTCAATACCGCCGTCGCCAGCGCTCCGACACCCCCGAATTTGTAAAGCCAGAAAAGGAGCAGCTCACTTCTATGTGCTACGAGCAACACTCTCCAGCTACCTTCCAGGACCCAACAGAACAGAAGCCATTCTTTCGCCGGATGCTTGACTCTCTGCGCTCCCTTAACTGTGCACGCCCCATGAAATCCAACACGACTACTACTATTTGATGCCCACGACTTAGACGGCCGGTGTACTTGGCGTTCTGCTTTGGCGTTCCTTTCACGTTTGCAACACGATACTGCAACGATTTCCTACTTGATGCTTCTATGCTTACTATGGTGATAAACACTGTTCCCCATGATCCTTCAATCTCACCCTCAACTTCCCTCCATGAACTGGGATGAGGGTTATGCTATACCCTCAATGAAATTTCCGTACCAATGAATTCACGGACTACAACACGAACACGACTACTTGAGTGATTCTCAACAATGAACCTTCCTTGCCTTCGGGCTATACTGTCTTTAACTTTCCTTACTTGTCTCGGGCTCGCCCCACAATCTTTGGTTATCTCAATGTCTTTACTCGTCTTCGACGCTGTATTACCATCTTTGTTTCCTCGATTCTACTTTTCTTTTTCTTTACGATGTTTTTACGGTCTACTGATTTCGGATGTCACATCCACTTGCTATTTTCTTACTTTCTGTCTTCATGTATGATTTACTATAATGATATAAAGGACCCCTTAAGACTGCGTTTCTATTATGGATTACGGATATGGATGGGGCGCAACAAAAGCATACTTTCTTATGGCTAGGATGAAATGCAAAATCAATTATGAATAAACAAGATGATTATCCACTGTACTTCGTTGTCTAGGTAATAGATCTTCATACTTGGAATGCTGGAGACTCCTCGCCCAGAAAGCCTACGTCAGCTTTTGCCCTGATCGTAGGTATTCGAGGATACTACCGGACTATTCAGGCAATGCTACAGTAGCTCAGTACTTGAACTCTGATATCTCAATCGTAGTGTCCCAAATATAGTTGTAGTTGAACATATTCAAAGACAAAAATAACAAATGCATGGGGCAGCACTCAGTACCCATCAACATTCTCCAAAAACCGATCCGCAAAAGCTCAATTGTTTTTAACCCATAGATCCACTATGTACGGACATGTAAAACTATCCAATATTGACACCATGTCTCGAGTCTATCCGATCGGGACTCATGCATGATCAAAAGTACCATGCTCCGCGGCTCGTTTTTTGCCTTCTCCCCTGGACCTGGTTACGGGTACAGGGATGTGATCCCGGGTCCTGGGCCCTGTCAAGGGTTAGCTTACAGGTCTGATTTGGATCTGCGGGAACCCGATCCCGGGGCAGAAGTACGGAGAAGAGTTTGATTTGCTGGGATTTGGCTTTTCTCGGAGCCGTTTCAGGCTTGGATTTGGAGGCCTAATTCCGGGGAAGTTTGTTGCTAATAATTTGAAGTGTTTTGGGGTACAATTGTTTACACGGATCTATTGGTCTTTTGTCATCATGGATATTGTCGATTTGGAATGTGGCTTGGATTTGTATACTAGAATATTACTAGTATTGAGTATTCATCACAGTGGCGTGGATGGGTACTTGGTGGAGAACCGTGATGCATACTGAGTGCTAATACGAGGCGCACAGTGCCGAGGCTCTCGCTGCCCTTTTTCTGAAGCTATTCTTCATCTTCGACTGATCATCAGCGCTAAGGGCAGGACCCACATCTCGATTGGGAGCCCCACCTGTATACGAAGCCATCCCTTGCGTCGTTAACGTTTCCACGCCACAGACGTAGTCTTTTTGGGGATTTCACCACGGTCGAGGCCACATTGTTGACTTGAGGCAACTCGAAATAGATCAAGTGGCATATTGCAATTCACATTCATGTGCGGATAGGTCTACTATGTACTTTGTAATCCTAGCAGTCTGATATCATACAGTGAAGGCAAATCAGATTCCCAGCCTTCTCACCATTCCCGTATCACAAAAGTGATGTCAAAAACAATCAGAAGTACAATGGGGCCTAGATGCCTGGGGGGTATTCAAAAGTCCCTTCCATCGGCACCGGTCCGCGGAAGGCAAGGTTGTTCTCCCTGATTCCGTCGGCTGCACCTTCAAGTCTTCCG
Organism: Penicillium tannophilum; assembly: GCA_028829675.1. Lineage (NCBI taxonomy): Eukaryota > Fungi > Ascomycota > Eurotiomycetes > Eurotiales > Aspergillaceae > Penicillium > Penicillium tannophilum. Next base: position 1,883,639 of record JAQKAK010000003.1, on the reverse strand, counting down.
CGAGACCAAAACTCCCTAGGTTTCAGATGTATCTGAGTTTGTTTACTAAGGGATCCACATGGGCGGTCTTGATCGGCCTAGATCGAGGCTGCAGCTTGCCGATGCGCAGACTGCTTGCTCGGGATCTGGAAAACAATGGTCTGTCATATAACCAGGCCATCCCCCATCTGAGTTCATAAGCCATGGGCTTTTGCACGCCTTGGCATTGAGACGAAAATGCCTCAAGCTTTGCACGTTGGCACTACTGCACCTTTTCGATATCCTGAATAGCTCAAACAATAATAAACCACCTCCCTGCGCACGACGACTCCATCGTGTCTTAAACATAAGGTGCTCTCTCTCAAACACGCACACCGAGCCGCCCCGGACCGATCGTCCGCCGATACTTCCACCATCCTTGCAGCGGTGGAGTTCTTCAGACCCCGAGTCTCATCTCATCGAATTCAATCGGGCCGCAGAGCGGGACGGGGACAGCCAGCGGAACTGCCGTGGTAAAACAACCAGCATGGCCCACTTGGAGCTGCATGGTTCCCCGGGGAAACGGGCAAGACATGGCCTCCACAGGAGCTCCATCCAAAGGTAAAAAAGCTTTACTGTAGGAAAACAGATAGGGGTAGAGTAGTAGGAGGTGTTCAGCTCCGCTCTTCGGCAGCGCCCTTGTCTCCCTCGCCGTGTGCCTCCTTCATCTCCAAGGCCTCCATATTCTCCTCCCAAGCAGCAACGGCAAGTCGCTTTTCCCATGGGGCGATCACCGAGTCTCCCTTCTTAGCTAACTGGGTCTCTGGCTTCTCCCCTGCATCCTGGTGATGGACCTCGCCCGAGGCAGTGTCAACCCGTGAGCCAGACGCGGCCACAGCTTCCAATCCCGTAAACACTGCCTGCACATCTAGCGCCTTCACGGCATCCCCGTAGATCTTTCGAACCTGCTCACCGATCTTTCGGCGTGCCTCTGCGTTCGCGGGTGAAGAGGTTCCGGATGCACTGCCCCGCGCAGCGGGCTTCTTCACCGCACCTGTGCTTCGGTCGTCGAGGCCCCTTGAGATTCCTTCTAGGATACCGAGGATTGTTCCTGCTCGCATGCCTAGCTGTGCACCGATCGGAAATCCGCCGTCGAAGCCGTCTTGGACGCGCTCGCCTTTCGATACGGAGACGCCATCGCGGTACCCCGCGGTGACGTGCTGGCGGCGTAGGGAGGGGAGATCGGAGGGTTCGACAGTGGCGGAGCTTGTGCCTGCTCGATTATGCTCTGAGATCCCGTGCACTTCTCTGGTCTCGTGTGGTGGCGAGGAGCCGAAGATGTCGTCGAGGGAATTGTCGACTGCGGGGTGTGCTGAGCCGTCGTCGGAGTGCGTAGAGGTCATTGTTGTGGCGGGGGATGCTGGAGCGGAGGTATCTGAGTTGGAGTCTGTCTGGATGGGAGTCATGACCCAATCCAGTGATTTGACTTGAAGCTTGACTTGCTATATTTCTCGTGGCTTCTGTTGTGGGCGATAAGAAGAAAAAGTTGCGATCTGCGGGTCGAGTGGGTCCATCGTCATGGCACATCGGGTTTATAGTACGTAGTTCTAGTAGTATGGGCGAACATGTTTATCGTTCTCGGGAAGTAGCTGCATTTTATTAGATCTTTATACCGTAGAGACCCATGGATATAATGTGGCTCATGATTTAAATCTGATATCATTCTAGTATTCTTGAATTTATCCGAGAGATTCGCAATGTGTGCCTCCATGAAAAAAAGAATTTGAATCGCAGGAAGTGACGATAGCCTTCTGCCTCAATCGGATCAAATCCCGTTCACTTCTCCGCCCTGCAGGTAAACACTTCAATCCACTCTAGAATGGATAAGTCCTCGAGATGTAGGTTGTACTCGAGCGACCATTCTGAACGGTGCGTGTTGTCTTCTCCGACGGCTTGAGACCATAAGCTCTGGGAGTCCGAGTGATCAGATCTGCCAGAAAAGTATCGTGAACTCTCTTGCCAGCCTTGTTCTTGACGATCCGTCTCCCGTTCATTCTACCCACCTCCATTTTCACCTCAGAACCCTCAATAGGGTCAGAAATCCAGTCAACACCCTTTCCGTTGCCAACCTCACCAGAGTCAACACCTTCATCAGAGTGAACATCTTGATCAGAGTGAACACCCGCATCAGAGTCATCATCCTCTCCATCGCCACCGTCCTCCACAAAGTCACCGCTCTTTGATGCAAACCGGATCAACTTCCCCTCAGAGAGGAAATATGCCTCAAACAACTTGGAATAAGGGTGGTAGAAAACTTTGAAGCGGGACACTGGGGCTTCCATGATGATTTGGTCAAGCCAGTGGTCTATTGATGAGTCTGCTCAGCATTTCCCAAAACGGAAGGAATTCTCACAGGTACGATGAAATGCTTACCTCGCCAAGTGCCGGTTTGGGGGTCTTCAGCCAGATAGTGCAGCGCATTATCTTCGCCGATGAAAAAAACCATGATTCCCTCTTTCACTGGGGTAATGGAGAGTGGCGACCCAACTCGAGGGGTCGGATCGACGAAGCTACCAAGATCGCCGAGCTCCCAACGACCACGCTTCATGATGATGGTCTGGAGCTTGCCATCATCCGCACCGATGAAGAAAATGGCAGGACCATCTGGCCCAACACCTCCAGTCAAACCACTGCCTGGAGCGAGTTGAAGCTGGCCTAGTTCACTGAAGTCCGATTCTTCCCAGTCGTCTTTGTAATTGTTGTAAGTGAAGTATCTCAGCGTGTCGTCATGAGTGACAGAGAACGCAACCCGCTGGTGCAGTTGGGTTAGCAATGGTTAACCTGACAGTGCCGAAGTTCGCGATAGCTTCATATGGGCTTACCTTATCCTCCTCATCATCTTCAGAGGTACCGAACCAGAGGTAGGCTGCGGGAGCACCAGACTTGATGTCTCCTCCGACGCGTGGTATGTCGAGGACACCCATGGTGTCCCAAAGTTCCTCGATCAGCTCGTCATTCTTGGCATACAACAGGCGAAAACCCTCCTCCCTCAGCACCCCGCCAGCGGCATCGAGGCACCAGGCGATCACCTTCAACTCATCCATCCTGACGTTGATTGAGGGCGTGTTACGGTGTTAGAAACATGAGGGGTAGAAAGATCTTGGGAGGTGACAGGTGCGGGGAGCAGGAAGGTCAACTAAGAAGATTATCACATACAACAACCACCACCGCGGTGGAAGTGACGTATCGAGCAATGACTACTTCACCTGCGTGTTTGGGGCTTCACGATACGGGAGTTTCCCTTATCGTCCCCTTAGTTTGCGAAAGGGCATCAAGCGTTCAAGGAAAGCAACATTTACTTATGGAATATTCATGGCATTTGCATTATTGCTCTTCCTTGAAAATCGACGATAGCTAGCTCACCGAATTACAATGATGACAGAGATGGCAAACTCAATGAAGGGTTTTGAGCCAATACATCAGAAACGGAGAAGACATGAACGACATCAGTGGTGACCAACAATACTCACCTTTCACGATTTCATGGTCACCGTTTGGATGTATCAAAAGAAAGCTGTGGATTTTTTTTGGTTTTCCAAGAATGCACACGTCAACACACAGGGCATCAACTAGCAAGCTGCTCTCTGGACCACATATTATCATTCCTCTTCTCATGGCGGCCACTCCTAGGGCCAGCCTTGACATTTGATTAAACACAGGCGCACAAAGCACACCGTTGACATGAACTATTGACCCGTATGGAGATGCGAAGGTTGTCAGCTTGCTCGCCGATGCTGGTGCCTCTCTTGATGAGAACCAACGGAACAAGACAGCAAGGCAACTTGCCGAGGAGTGAAGAAATCATAAGCTGGCATTGGCTTTGCTTCTCACAGTCGAGCGAAAAGAACAGTCCTTTCTACCCCTATGAGGATTTTCAAATTGATTAGCCATATTGTATCCGGATTTAACATGGTGTTCGCCGCCATTTCAGTGCTTGGGTGGCATGAAAGCATAGTTATGGAGATCAGTGGCTGAATAGACAGTACGACTACCCGCAACAGGAATACTAAACGTATCGTGGCACGCAGGACCATCGTTGAACGCATCACACGTATCTTCAGTCTTCGTATTCCCGATGGCGGTGCATTTCATGTCCGCTTCATTACACGTAAGACCCCACTTGTAGGATAATTGTCCGTTGAGACTAGAAGACATTGGCTAGAAGATTAATGGATGCTTGACGGTCAAATCCACGCTAAAGTAAATATCGATCAAATTTTCATGTTTCTTGTCTCTGTAGCCAACTATGACAAGTTTCCATATCAACAGGCATACCCATTCTAAAAACCTATTCCCAGAAGGGCTTGTGAGTTCCAGTATGCCAGGGCCTCAACTGCATACCAGGCTTTCCCTTTGGTGACCCTCAGTGCGAGTTTTCTCATAGGATATCGTGTATAGCAGGTACATCGAAACCAAGAAGTTTCATCATCAAAGCTTAATCGCAACTCTTCTCCAACTCCCTCGCCGCAAAATCAAGCACAAGCCTCGCAAACCCCCGATGCAATCGATTCGTCCACTCAGGCAAGATCTTCTGCCCCAAACCTTCCGCCTCAACAACCTCATAATCATGCGCCGAAGCGAAACTGACTTCCACAAATCTCCTCCCCTCAACCTCAAACGGCTCCGAAACGCTCATCTCATGCCGTCCACCTGACATAAGACGCCAAGGATATCCCCACCTTGCAATCTTCTCAAAGAAAAGTCGCGGCTCATCAGCCATCTTCCACGAGATAAGCAGCCCATTAGAATCATCATCGGCACCAATTTGGCGCTGAACTTCCATGATGCCGTTCATTAGTTTCCGTGGGTTACCCGTTGCATAGGGCCCGAATCCTTCTTCGGTGTTGCCGAGATCTCCTGGCTCATATGTTCCGCGAGAGAGAAGGCCGAAGATACTAGCTTCTGTTTTGAGGATTGCAGAATTGAGTAATGAGTGGGCCCATGCATCTTCAAGTGCATTCTTGTCGGAAGGGTTGCTGTTGGGTTTGCACCGTGCTACCAATGGTTGTAGCGGGATACGTGCAGAGTATATATCTGTATATGGGCAATGCTGTGTTTGGGGATTACTTGGCGTTTGCAGCAATTCGCTCCCTGTTGTCAGGGGACGGTTTGGATATTTCTTTTCCAGGTGGTTAAGGCCAATGTGAGTACCGTAGACTGTTGCGCCGAATGGGAGGACAATGTAGGCAAGGATTTTGCTGCGCATAGTTTGTCCTTCACTATGAATATATGGGATAATTTATGTGGTATATGAAAAGTTGGAATAGAATCGGGAGCTGGAGTTTTGATTGTCGGGCGAGTCTATACTTGAATGGGAAAATGGGGGCTGAATATCGGGCATCGGAAACTTAGTTCATCCGCTTGTCCTGATCTGATGATATTGATGTTCATCTGTGGGAATGGGGCCATTAATTATCCGGTGTCAAATGCTGCAAGTTTTGTTACATGTATATACACAGGTTGGAGGGGCAAACACGGATCTGTTTATAGGGTCTTACCCCACCTCGAATTCCACAGTACAGCCACCAAAAGCGTCGTATTTCTATATGTTTTTGCACGATGTGCTTCAGCCATGAAGCCGAGTGAACGTGTTGAAGCTTGATAGGTATCTGGTCGGCAACTCAAACCCTTTCTCTTGACCGCCCATTAACCACCAGCTATCACTGTACAAAACGATGGCACTATGTTGACAACGGCTGGAGCTGGTTGAGCGTCCACACTCCAGTCTCATCAGTGTAAGTTTCTTGACCCTCAAAACCCCCAGTGATAGACCCTCGGCCAGCCATCCACTGAGGAATGTCCGCAAAGATATCATGACTGGTCATGTTCGCCACAAAAGTACCAGCATCTCCTAAGTCCCAATGCAGGACCATACCACCCGGCGCTGGAGTTCCCGGAAGAAGAGGCCATATCTGACCCTCCCCCCAGCCCAGAGTGTTGTTAGGATTGTCAACGCAACGAGACGCGATGACATGTCCATCTTCCCACGTAGCAAGATATTCTGCACTAATGTCTGTGCCATCCTGAGCACGCGAATGCCACCACACGACAGCGTAGGGCCCGAGGCGAGCATGGCCCCAGAAGGCGGATTGGAGCGCTTCCTCGAAGGGGCGGTCAACCCAGGTCTTATCATGATAGCCGTAGCCTTCGAATGACAAAGAAGTCTCATTGATTTGGAGGGAAACCGTGGCATTGGCGTCGGGTACTGCATTTGCCCAGCCTACTCCGGTAATGATCTGCTCCTCGACGCCTGCAGCATCCGTGCCGCAAGCATAGTGAGGTGCGACAGTCTGTGAATCCAAAGGCACGTGAGTAACTCGTATAGCAGTAGAGTCTTGGTCGCCAACGGAAAGGGGAATACTTACGTTCCCTTGAAGGGTTATAGTTCCTTTGATCCCTAGTTCTGGCGAATTGACCGTCGCTATGTAGACAGGTCTTGGCTTCAAGAGGCTCGACCCTGACCAACTGAATTCGTTGCCTTCATATCCAAAAAAGTCTGCACGCATACTCTTGTCCTCCCTTTCTGTAATTTTGACGTGGTCAGACTCAATGGCATAGCTGTAGGCAGTTCCATTTGCAAAAGACCCGAATAAGGTGACACGATAGAGCATTTCTGACTCAGGGACGCTCGGGTCGACTGGCCACTGCACTTCAAAGTTGAATACAACAGTCTCGTTGGTCAAAGGGTTCATCGCGTCGAAGTACCATCTAAGACTTTGTTAGGACATGCTACATAGCGGCAATGGAGAAAGGATAACTTGCGAGTCAAATGAAGTGGCGTTTGGTGCTGGATCGAGTTTGAAGAAATCGGCTTGACCAAGAGCCTGCGAAGTGAATTCGAGCTTCGAAGTGCCATTGTACCGCTTGTCACCCAGTAAGGTAACACGTTCCTGCGCGGATTGAGCGACTGAATAGCAGGTTGACAGTACTACTGCTAACGAGAAAGGTCGAATGCGCATTGTTGGTGGTAATTAGAGGTAGTTCCTGTAAAGCAGAAATTATTGTCGTTGAATTTAAAATGTATTTCATGCATTATCTTTCCTAGTAGCTTATTTATATGTTGCGTGCACCGTTAAAGCCAAGCGTTCCTGAGCTCGTAAACTCTAATTGTACAGTGAATCTACCGGGACGAGTTGGATAGTTGGGTTCGGGTCCGGGTCCGGATTCGTATTCGGATTCGGATTTGACCACATATTTCTCCAGTCTATCATCGCTTGGGGTAGCTTGGTAGGAAGGGAAACAGTGGCCCGTCCCGGGACACATTGTATCCGGAGCCTCGAGACTGCCTGAGAGTGCTTGGAAGGGCAGGAAATGGCCTATCTCAGGATGGATTCTATCCGGAGCAACAAGGCTGCTTGGGACAACCTGAAGGGGAAAACGTGGTCCATCTCAGATAGGTTTGCTGTCAAGGCATGTGGCAGCATTGCATACAAGGAATCAAAGCATGCTATGACAGTCTTATTCAAAGGCGTTTATGATATATACCAGGGAAAATGAAGAATAACCCTATGCTATATTGTTACGAAGAAATGGAAATCACGAAAACCTCCGTTGAGCCTTGTCAATCAATTCGTCCCGCAGACTTCTAGCTCTAGACTCTTTACATTTCATATTGATGCTATACAAAGTCCTACTATTCAAATATAAATAAATATGTGGCTGTCAAAGCAAGGTAGTCATTCAACATCTAACTATTTTAATCGTTCAATCTATTAAGACTATGATCACTCGGCTATAAAGTACAAGCTGAGCATAATGATTCCCAGTATAAGAGCTTACTCGCGCTGAAGACCTGGCACCAGGCGCCAGGCGCGAAGAGGCAAGCTCTCAAGCTTGGCAGCAGCGGGTTTAATAAACCACACAAATGTGACTGTGCCAATGAGGACACAAATAATGTTGGTAATGTAGTAGCCGTCGTGGTCGATGATACAAGTACCACCGCCATTGATGCAGCGGTTCTTTTCTGGCTCGAGTGCGCAAGAGAATGCAGAGGTGACGAGAGCATCTTTCAGCTGGTCACTTGGTGGGGGAGTGGTAGGTGGGATGCATGTTGCCTGGGTGAAAAGATCGACTAGTTTAAGGACAAAGATGCGAGGGAATGTTCCGCCCAAGTTGGAAACGCTAAAATATTTGTTAGTTGTGGAAATCTGAAACACGACTTTTTGACTTACGTTGCGAGGAGGGTCATGTAGGTACCACCAATGCTTGGGTCTGCAATGCGTGCATGGAAGGCTGAAATGGCGACGAACATGACCGTGTTCATGAATGTTGATACAACATGCTCGAGGATGACAACCAGCATGTACCAGAATGGAACATCGGATCCACCGGGGTAGATCATGACGGTGAACTGGGCAAGTACTGCGGCGGCCAGGCGGCCAACAAAGGCCCAGCCCCACAATCGCATAGGCCCGTGGTCAGTCGACCATTTGCCGGCATAGTACCCCAGCATAATTTCGAAGGGGAAGTCAATCAATACGACCAAAGCCATATTCTCCTGGCCAAAGCCCTTGTCCAAGAGTTTCAAGCTGGTAACACCGTCGTTGGCCTGGAAGCCAATCTTGGCAATCAAATGAATGAGGATGATGGTCTGAATGTTCTTCAGCTTCAAAACGCTCCACATGCTCTTGTACACATCTAGGATGCTATCACGCTCCTTGGTACGGTCTTCCTTCTTTAAGAAAGCCAAGCCCACGGTCACAATGAGGTAAGCCCAACCCCAGAAAGTCAAGTATGTTCCGAGCGAAAGGATACCCTCTTCACCAGGAATAGTGCGGAACCACCGATTCGCAAAGTCCTTGGAGTTAAATGCCAAGAACACGGTGTATGACAGGAAATGACCTGCTGTCAAGCCAACAGTCTGAGCAGTGGAGGCGTAAGAGATGTTCGGAGGCGACATAAGAGTAATAGCCCATCCATCCACAGCAATATCCTGTGTGGCGCAGAAAAGAACCAACATGAACCACCAGTATGTGAAGTTCCAGACTCCCGCGCCACCGTTTGCGCCAGCCTTCTCCATCATGTCGCCAATGTGACGGCCGAGGTATATCATGGCAAGTCCCGCAATAGCCTGGACTGGTGTAATCCAGCTCTTGCGGCGACCAAATCGTGGACTCCATACAGCATCCACAATGGGACTCCAGAACAGCTTCAAAGAATATGGGTAGGAGGCGAGCGAAAAGATGCCGATCTGGCCATAGGACAGATATGGTTTTAAGAGAAAAGGTACGGATCCTGTAGCCAGGCCCATGGGCACACCCTGCAAGAAATACAGCACGCACAGCAACAGGAAATTCCGGCGGTCACTTGCGGGGAGGTTGTGGAAGCTGGTTGTGGTCAAGACAGGGGTTTGAGGAACGACGTGGGGTTCATCGTCGAGGGTAAAGCTCGGTCGAGACATGAGGCGGGCTGTTCGTTCGGAAGAGGAGTCGACCGAGGGGGTATCGCGCTTGCGCATTTCAATGTTGTTCATCTTGCCGTTCGCATGGCCGTTCTGGCCGGTAGCAACTTTGAGGCTCGGTTTGGAACGGCGTTTGGCGAGGGTGGCGCTCTTCCGTGTCATTGGTTTGTATGGGTGTCGGAATGTAAAGTGTGTAAGAGTGTATCGGGCTAGCCAGAGGTGAAATTCGGTAAATGTAGCCGGGAATCAGGGGAATGGATTCGGCTTGGAATGAAAGAAGGGCGCGTCTGGCGGCGTAGTTGGGTTTCAAGGTTGGGGGCCCATGCGGGTTAGGCGGATGAAAAGTAATGAACTGATGACCAATACATGGAGAACGAAGGAAAAAGAAAGAAGGGAAGTCTCAAGGGAGATACATGGAGGTAGTGGGGGAAGATCCGACTCTTGAGAAAGTTTGGGCGAGACCACGCGGAGAGGCAAGCTGGCCTCTTACGGGGCCGGGTTCTTCCTGACGGGCCGGGGGATCTTCTTTGCCTGACTTTGTTAGGTTTTCTTTTAGGGTCTATTGGATCCACTCCAAGTCTTATCGTTCTACAGCTACGATGTTCAGGGTGTTGGGCTTGTCCTAGGTGGTACAGTCCATGCACGCGAGGAGATCGGCATCTTGCCGCAGAAGTTCCTCGCGTATAGATTTAGTAATCAGGCAGTACCAGCCTATGATCGGATATAACAATTGATCGACAGGGACTGACGTGTTCAAATGAGTCAAGGCTTGATTGCTGCACTCATTACATCACAATTAAAGAGTATCACATGGATAAATGTCAAATAATCTTAAATCGTTATCCTTGTCAGAAGTGGGTCACGTGCCGTCATACAAAATAAACAAAACATTGTGACGAACTCATCTCCAACTTCTCCACATCTTCCCCGCCATAAGATTGCTGGTGGAATTTGGACCAGCCAAGAAACCAACCCAGAGATATACTTTGGGACAATATACTCCAACAACATGAATACACGCGCGCACCCCTCTGCATCTCCGGACCCCCAAGCAGAGCGCCTTGACACCGAAATCGCCTCCATCCGCGCCGAAAGTAAGCACCAAACGCGCATTCTCCCAAACCAAAGAATCATTATGTACTAACAAACGCAAAAGTTCATAATTTCAAACGTCAAAAGCGATTCCTCTCCTCAAGTCTCCTCGCCTCATCCAACATTCAGAAGCTCCTCCGCAAACCCCTCACCACCATCCACGACGAAATTTCGCCCCTCGCACAGGCCGCAGGGAAACACTCTGACACCAACCACTACCGGATCGCATTCGGTACTACAGCCTTCCCATTCAAGGATCCGTCACCCAGCGCGCCCGCCGAGAATCTATTGGGTCTGCGCATCGATGTCTGCACACGAAATGGGCGCTTTGCGAAGCCTTATTACGTGCTACTACGGCGGGAGCGCGTAAAGGGTGGAAAGGAGAAAAGTCTGAGGGTGTATAGGCATACTGTGCCCGCATTCATCTCTATACCGAAGCTGGAGAGCGTTTACCTACCTTTCAAGGGCTCGATCGCGAATTCGACTGGCGCTGCCGAACAAGACATGGATGAGTCCGAGGATGAGGGGCAATCACTGGAGCCACAGAAGAGGAAAAGTGTGCGGAATCAGGACTTGCGCGGGTTTTCTCGGGAGCTGCGGCGTGAGCTTGTAGCGTGGCATTTGCGATGCGATGCAGTGGATCTCTTGCGCGAACGATTAGGATTCAAGGAGTCGGACTCGGATACTGTTTCAGTCGGACGGTTGTCGCCTGATAGCAAGGCGGGAATTGTGTCTCTTGAGTCTACGGCCATTGAGACCCGGTATGTCCGGCTGGAATGGGAGGATGGCCGTGTTGGACGGTTCAAGTTGTCCAATGCTGGTATTGTTGAGCGGGCCGTTGTCATCGGGGACGAGGGTCGCGATAAACAAACGGAAATTGCGATGACTCGTGGTGGGGGAAGAATTGAGAGTCTGGTGGAGAGACTGCAGGAGCTTGCTGAGCCGGCTCAGTGAACACTGAGATGGATGATGATTTTAGATTTTATAATAAAGATACCCAATGATGCGCTCAAAATCCAATTTCTTTCTGAACAATAATTTACATTTCAAAATCTATCAATAACCGTAACCTATAAATGCATCAAATGCTATGAACATCTGGAACCAAATAGCCGCCGCAATGCGATATGTACTGTCATGTCAAATCCACATCCAAGCGGAATGCAACAAAGGAAAAATGAGGATTACAAGAAGGGTAAAGGGGCGTAAAAACAAGATAGAAGAACCTAGCGAACGAGATGAAGTCCACTTGGCGATTGCCCAATAAGGCTAGCCAAATATTGGCAAGCAAATATCAGGCAATATTAAGGTATCATGGCATAGCCATAGACCTACCAGATTAAACAATAACCGAGATATCATCGCAGATCTCGATCCGATAAGACCGGGCAATTATATGCGATTCTCAGCATCAGGTTCGTGTTCAACACAGAACGAAATAAGCGGCAAAGGCCCATAAACCTGGCCATGTTTCTCTTCCAATCGCTTGCGCAAAATGGCTTCTTCCAAATTCCATCTCTGTCGTAAATCTGTCTTCTTCACCTGCAACTCATTGATAAGCGAACTCTCTTCGCGGCGGTGTTCAGCTTGAAGCGCAGCAATCTGTTTGCCATGTTGGTCACACAAATCGTCTAGTTCGCGTTCCATCCGCGCAATCGCTTCGGCAAGTCTCTTCTCTTGGCGTTCTCGAAGAACTTTAATGCGGGATTCTTGGAGCGCGTCCATGGACTCGTGGGCATGGTACTGTTGCTCCAGTTGTTCGAGTTGTTGCCGCGTGACTCGGCGCGCAGGGGCCGAGCCTTCGGATCCAGACATGACTGAATCGGATGAGCGGTCTGCTGGGGATGGCGGGGGGCTTGCATTTCGGAAATATCCTTCCATGTGCTTGATGCGGGTGCGGGAGTTTTGTTTTGCGCGTTCGAAATCTCTTTGTTGTTCCATTTCTACGGCGCATTGACGTTCTTCTATGCGGATGGCGTCCAGATCGTTCTATATCAAATTAGTAAAAGTGCCATGGATTGGACTTCGAGCGTTGTCTTACCTTTTCACGTTTCTCATCCTCCAGGCGCTGGTTTTCAGACTGTGCGTCGGAAACGGCAGTTTGGTGCCGGCGCCGGAGGGTCTCAAGGGCGGCATCTTGGAATGCCATGTGCCGACTCTTTTCCAACTTGTGTCGTTCCATCATTTCGCTTAGTTCAGGATCATCCAGACTTCTTTGCAGGGATGCTGCATCGAATGTTGGGATCTCCACTTCCACCTTTGGAGTCGAATCTGTCGTGCTTGTGCTGGTGACTGAGACCGCATTGTTGGTGGGTGGGTTGCTGGGTCTCTCAATGAAGACCTGGTCTACGCCTTCGTCACTTTTAGATATCGTGATTTGTGCATTTGGCGGTGACATCGTAGCTGATGGGGCCCGCTTCCTCCGGAAATGAATGCGCCCAATAGCGGACTTTAAGCTGCTTCGCCGTCTCTCCTTCTCTTTTTCCTTCTTATCGCCCGGCGCCACAACAAACATGGAATTCCGGTTTCCCTTGATCGCAAGTCCATCTTGAATTCCTAGCCCGGCATTAATCGTGCGGCTTTCGCTGGAACAAAATGACGTCGGGCGGGTCGATAATGACGCTAGCGATCGCGTACTGCTCGGTTTCACGCGCTCGGAAGAAAAGGTAAGTTGCGATAATGATGTAGCGACCTGGTCCAGCGGGGACGGTAACAGTGCCGGCGACGTCGGTTCAACGGAGAGGGAGGGAGTAACAGAGCCATCGCAGGCGGAGTTTCGATCGGTAGACGATCCAGACGACAAAGCGGGCGACGAAAGATCGGCCATTCCAGAGGAGATCGAGGCAGCCAGCGGCGCCGCATCGATCTCCGGGACCTTCAGACCAAGCTGCTGTGCCTCATCGGAAAGTTGTTGCGCTCGCGCTTGTTCCGCTTCTTGTGACGCAATTTGGAGTACCTCTGTTCGGTATTTGTCCTCGTCTAGGACGGGACTGGGCGGTGTTGTTGATCCCATTCTATATACAGGCGATGGCGCCTAACCAGCGGGCGCGCATTGACCGGGGAGGGGGAGAATGTGAGCTTCACAAAAGGACTAGGCTCGCCCACGCGTTGGCGGTGGACGAGATGGTGGCGCAAAATGACAGCATTCGCCGTATGTAGGCGCTTATGTATAGAATCGACTGGATTGGGTAAGGATGTGTAGGAAACAAAAAAAGCAACCGTAAGGACTGGAGGGGAAACTAGTGTAGAGAAGAAAAAAAAGGAAACTAGAAAAACCGGTAAGAAAACAGGATACAATTCCAAGGACGATCACCCTTTTTTTCTCCTATATTTTTTTTATTCTTTTATCTTTAAAATGAAATGAAACCCGACCCACGGGGGGCGAACCCTGACACAATCCGCCCACTTAGCACATGTGGCGGGGTCTTCAAACTTCTTTCCAAAACATGCTTTCCATAATTACAGCTATGGTCTTATCTCCGACGCATCTTCATCGCTACTTATATCTCTTTACAACATGTAGGGTTTAGGGTTGGTTGGAATAGCCGCGGTCTCCGGGGTGTTGAGCCATGGATTCGGCGCTGGGTCAGGTCAGGCACACGCGGCAAGCGGATACAGTGGAGGGGTCAGGCAATAATAGGGGCTTTCGGCAAGGAATGAATCGTGAAGAAAATCAAGCTATCCGTTAAGCATCTCCACCGCTAACTGGTAAGCCCGTTTCTTGGCTTCGAGTAAGTGCGGCGGGGAGTTCGGCCGCGTGGTCTTGTCCCACCCGTGCGAACAGCCCACCATGCGTTGGGTGACCACATGCCTGCCCTCCAACTTTGATAGTCGCCCAGCAACTTCCTCGGCCTCGTGCGCGAGATTATCACCATCAGCGGTGATCATGAGAAGACGGCGCGGGAAGCGGTCTATCTGCGCGAAAGTGGGGGAGATGCGCGGATCCCGCGGATCCATGCTGGCGGGCACATAACACCGGTTGAAGAGACGGGCCAAAGGCGTCGGGATCTTTGCCGTTTCCTTGGGGTTAGGGGCGACCTTAGTACCTGGTCCGGCGCTCAGATCAGTCACCGGATAGAAGGCGACCAGGGAGCGGAAAGTATCTGGCGCAAAGAGATTGGACGATGCCGCAAGGACGAGGTTGGCACCTGCGCTGAATCCCGAGAGGGACAGGCGCGAGCGATCGAATTCATGCGGGCGGCCCAGGACGTAGTTGATGCTGTCTTCCACATCGTTCAATGCGGCGGGGAATGGATACTCCGGTCCTAAGCGATAGCGAACATCCAGGACCGTGCACTTGGTTTGTTGACTGATTTGGCGACAGAATGCATCATCGGAGCCGTGGTGGGGGAGCACAAACCCACTGCCATGGAAGTTGATCAGGACTGGTGATGGGCTTGGGGCAGATGATGTATACACATGAACCTTGATGGTTCGTCTAGTGTCGCGAGATGGAATCTGGCGTACTTCATCTGGGTATGATTTAATACCACCGCGCGCGAAATAAGACACAATGGCAATGATAGTCCGTAAAATGACCACCAAGCATTTGTCGATACAATATTGGATAGACATGGTGAAGTGGAGTTGAGAGAAAATTAAGCCGAGGCAGGCGGGTTGTGAATGGGACCGGTAGATCTTACTTAAACCCACCAAGTGCTAGCTCGCCCAGCATATCGTATTTACCCGCTAAAGGAGGCTTTCGTCGCAGAGTGCTACATTATCCAGTGCCTTGCTAATTCGTCCATGATTTACCGAAGCTCGTATCCAAGCTATCTGGATATGCCCTATGATGATCAGAGGGGTACAGGAGATCAATTAGTGAATTAACCTCATGAAGACTATAAGGATCACCTACAGGGATCGCCTACAGGGAAGTCAAAATTCTGTAGATCGGAATAATGTACGAGCGTTTGTATGCGGCATGCATGTCAAAATGAGCATCCGTGGCAATATGATCATCCCGGCTTCAAGGGCGGCAATGACCACATTGTAAATTAATGCCACGCAGTTGCTATGTTCCTTCCACGAAGCTTTCCAACCAATAGAATCACAATCCTGCCGTCCTCACTCTCCTCATCACCATCTCTCTCTATCTTTATCTACACCAGCAGCTCCCGGTTGGTACATGACGAGAAGGGCCCAAAGCCTGTCAAGCTCAAAGTTGCCCCCACTCTTCTTCGATCTGCGCAGAACAACCCCCTGGCCCGTCTACATCGTCAAGAAAGCGACTCAAAGCTTCAAGCTATCCGCGGTCTAGCTCCGCTCCACCCGAGCCGCATCGACTTACTCCGAAATGGCGACTAAACCGGAACACAATGACACCAACTTCACGGTCTTTATTCGTCTACCATTTCCGAGAGGAGATTTTGTGGATCCACCACCGGTACGCTCAACCTTTCATTTGAACGCTATCTTATGTACTGACCGATCAGGTGGAGTGGAATGCTGCCAAAGACCAGGCGTTATGGGGTATTCTTTCACGGCCGTCCAAGGGCGATGACATAGATTGTATGTCTCAAATCCACGTTTAGTATTGACGAACGAAGAGCTAACTCAGTGACAGGGAAAGCATTGTATACCTCACTCCTGCCCCGATAAAGATGGATATGCTGACGTGGCTCTGAAGGGCTGATAACTTCGACGTTACTTTGCAATTTTTACTCCAGCAAGCAGCATGGCTCTATGATCGCCAGCTGTCACAAGTTCGAGCCCAGATGCGGAAATTTGACCCGACCGCTCAATCAAGCTCCCCCTCACCAGTTCCGGGCTCTGTTTCAGGGAGTACAGCACTACCGGGGGCACCGTTGAAGGATATTCCTGTGGTTGGTATGCTTATTTCAAAATGGAGAAACCGAATTCTTATGGATGACTAACCGAAACAAGGACCACGAGGGCCTGTCCGACAGATGACCCAGCAGAAGGAACCCTTTCCGCGAGGCAAGTTCCTATCTATATGTATAAATGCCCTTCTGTGGCACTGCATTTATGGATGTATGTGATTCTAACATTTTCTGCAGCAGCCAGTGGTCATGGTCGGAGCACAAGCTCTACCTCGACCACAACCATTAACCAAATTCGCGGTTCTCGAGACCCTTCTCGCACCGATACCCCAACAGCAGAAGGTAATGACCAACGGCGGGATTCTTATGGCCGCCGCCCATCCATCAACAGACCACAACCCCCAGTGGCCCCATTCCTACGGTCTCCTCCATTAGAGGAAGAAGATTCATCATCAAGCTCCCCAGAATCCGACTCAGAAGATGAAGCACTCCCGGGTCAGCGCTTCCGGCGGTTTGGACAATACTCTTTACACCGTGCCGGCCTAAGAGACGACGAAGACGAAGACGATGATGCACCTGCCTTCCTACCACTACATCGGGAACCTGAGCAAGGTCCACGAGATCGACCAGCCCAGGAACTTAGTGCCACATTACGCTTAGACGCGGAACGTGCAGCCCTAGCACGGCGACGTATCGCCGAGCGATCTGGGCAAAGGATGCCCGTTGCTTCGGAGTCTTCCACAAGCTCGATGAGTTCCGGTGCTCCTGTGGTTGTGCAGGGGGGGACAAGCGGGTGCTACATTAAGTCACCAACGTTCTGGGGAACCGTCTCGGCTGAGTCCCCGGAAGTCCCATACCTCTGCCACACAGGCGAGTGATGGGACTCCAAGCATGGGGAGCAGCTTCAGTGATCTAGATGGTGAGTTGGGTTCCGATTGGGGTGTGATGTGACATCGTATTGATTCTAGTGCAGATGCGAGCGTTACGCAGTCAGCTTTGGAGGAGGCTCTTATGAGCAATATGCAGCACGGGATGGCTAGCAGGATGAGCACCATCAGTCAAGCTTTGCGTAGTCGTTATTTGCAGTGATGAACCTGGGCTCAAATTAAATACCTGATTCAATTGTGGAAGTGTGGATAAGCATGATGCATGTTGGCTTCTGGATTTTAGTTCCACCACATGCACGCCTGTCGATAAATCGGATTCCTTACATACCACATGTGCACTGGCTGACATGCTTCTATGGAATCAATTGCACAGTTTTCCAATGAGATCTTTGCTTACCATTAGGCAGTTACATATTCTCTGTCAGAGTCCCCACACTATGTGCAGCTCTCCTGCAGGTATGCCTAGATAGGAAATATCGGGGCTCAACATCTGTAGTATGGCATATACTCTGTAGCATCTGTTCTATCTACGTGCATAACATGCAAGGCATGAGATCCGAAAATCGGCCAAAAGGAGCGAAGTCGCTAATAAGTTCGCATCAAAGGCAAGTATAGAAAATACTCGGTATTTCTAATCATCTTCCACTGAAAACATGACATAATCGGCGATATGTACCAGTCAGAGCTCATGTGGATTTCCTGCGGATCCATTTCTGCTATCGGGCCAGCGGCTGCACTAATCCCCTATCAGATGTGTCAACTGCTCAACATTTCTATGCACTGTTCACCGGGCATTGCGGCAATGTTTTACTAATTAATTTCCTCTCATAAATTCAGAAGAAACGCCGACTCTCATCCTACAGCTCCGGAAACTATCAATCCCATCAGATCGTTTTCAATCGCGTCACGGTGATCTACTATCCCGCATTCCTTACCGGTCGCATCCCACCTTCACCCCACTTGCGATTGGCGGCATCCTCGGCTTCTTTTCTCCTGGGCCCTCCTCATATCCGAACAAAACCTTGTCAATTGGGAACTTCCACGGTGATCTCATTCACCTGACGAGCATTCCATTAAAGTGTCCATCGCGACCATGTCAGCACTCCTCGGTGATATGGAGCCTGCGGAGGCAGAATCCGTCTATTTCAATGAATACCCACCACCCAAGGCCCTTCCCAAACACGAAGCACTGGCCCGAGCCTTCATCGACCTCCATGTCGCAGACAATCGGCGCGTCGTCCTCGTCACTTCTGGCGGAACAACAGTACCTCTCGAGGCACAAACAGTGCGCTTCATCGACAACTTCTCCGCCGGAACCCGTGGTGCTACATCTGCGGAGTACTTCCTGCAGGAGGGGTATGCAGTGATTTTCTTACATCGGCAGTACAGTCTGCTACCATACTCGCGACACTACAGCCACTCTACAAACTGTTTCCTAGACTTCATGGATGAAGCAGCTCCGGCTGCTGATTCGCCGAATGCGCATGGGTCAATTCAGGTCCGCAGCGAATATCAAGATGAGATGCGTGACGTCTTGCGCAAGTACCGCTACGCAAAGCAGAACAATCGGTTGCTTTTGTTACCCTTCACCACCGTCGCAGAATACATGTTCGAATTGCGCTCTCTTGCTAAATTGATGCGACCGCTTGGCCCCAATGCTTTGTTTTATCTTGCCGCGGCTGTTAGCGATTTCTTTATTCCGCGCCATCGCATGGCTGAGCATAAGATCCAGTCGTCGGAGATACCTGCAAATCTTGAAAATAATAATGCACTCGATTCTGAGGAGATTTACACGGGCGAGAATGAGACCCAGCCGCCGAAGAACTCGAAGAAGCTTGTCGTGAACCTCGATCCGGTCCCGAAGTTCCTGCACCGCCTTGTTGATGGCTGGGCACCCGAGGGTAGTATGGTTGTCTCATTCAAGTTGGAGACAGACCCGTCGCTGTTGGTTTATAAGGCGCGGACAGCGCTGCAGCGTTATTCCCACCACCTGGTCATTGGTAACCTCCTCTCCACGCGCAAATGGGAGGTTGTGTTTATTACTCCGGATCCACCTCATGAGCGGTGGTTGCGTGTGCCCAAGGCTCGACGCAGTAAGAGTATCTCTGGTATGGAGGATCAGGTTGGGCTTGCGGAAATCATGAAGGGTAAGGCTGAGGAACATCCTTCGCAGATGGAGGAGAACCCGCCACCAGGTCAGCTGGATCATGATGGTATTGAGATTGAGAGCTTGATTATCCCTGAGCTGGTTAAGTTGCATGAAAAGATGATTCAAAAGAACACCCCTGGTCAACAATGATGGATTCAAATGTTGATGGGTTAGAAGCATTTGGGCATGGAATGTACATACGAAGTTAACGGTAGTCAAATTTTGCATGGGCTCGACGCTAATAAAACTTTACATGAACATCAATTAGGTATGTACTTGTTATATTCATTTATCTGGGCATATAGTAAGGTCATACGTGTACCAGAGGGATGTTCGGCATTCCAATACCCAGAAGGTAGACCATGACGTCTATATATTTTGACGAAGATCGGAACGTGTGGTTCAGAAAGCTTATTTTTGTTCCGAGTCTATAGTACATTAGATGTATCCTTCTTGCTGCATCAAATTCACAATAAATTGCCGTCGTAATCTAGATCTATTAATATCAATGTTGCCGCCACAAAGTATACTCTGTGCTAGTGAACCGTTCATTCCACAGCCGGGTGATCGACGACAAGGATCACCACAATGACCAAGGGGGAAAGTGAATCCAGGAAATTTGGAACAGCATAATCAATTGAAAACGAGTCCATTATATTCTAAATCTGGCATTGAAGTCAGAAGTATGTTTCAAACCCTTGGAGCCCCTATAAAGGAAACACACCCTTCCCCGCCAAAAAGTACCTGCATAGACGCAAGATCCACCGCTAACGCGTCCCGCTGTGTCAGCCACAGAAAGGAGACGCGGCCTGGCTGATCGTCATAGCCAGAGCTCGGGTATTCGAACCCTGGAATTCTCTCCAGGCCCGCAGGAGACCTGTCTTTTCTCATGATGATCTCAAGGCAGCCACGGGCCATTGACAACAATTCAAAATGGTCCCCCGGCGACGAGTAAGCCGCCGATTCCTCGCAATCGCCGCCATCGCCGCCCTCTTCTTCCTCTACCACTTCACCTCCCTACAATCCAACCTCACGCCACAAAAGACCAAATTCCGGTACTCGGGGTCCCGGACAAACAGATACAGCCACAATGCCGATTCCAAAGAGCAGAACACCGGCGAACCCGAGCCCGTCTGCCCTCCACTCCCAGGCATTGAAGATGTCCTAGTCGTCATGAAAACCGGCGTCACAGAAGCCCGCGATAAAGTGCCCATCCACTTCTCCACAACCTTCCGCTGCATCCCGCACTACGTGATCTACTCCGACTTCGAAGAGGAGGTTGAAGGCGTCACAGTCCACGATGCGCTCCGCACTATGGACCGGGATGTCACAGCGCAAGTCGAGGACTTCAACATCTACAATCGACTTAAGCAATACGGGCGCGAGGGTCTAGAACAAGGAGACTTCGCCGACGAAGCCAATTCCGCAATCGGGAAACCGAACAACCCAGGGTGGAAATTGGATAAATGGAAGTTCCTGCCCATGGCGCAGGAAGCATACGCATACAAGCCTGATGCGAAATGGTTTGTCTTCATGGAGGCTGATACCTATATGTCTTGGGCGACACTGCTAGCCTGGCTTGAACACTTTGATCCCAAGAAACCCGTCTACCTGGGCACTGAGACGCAGATCGCGGAGACGATCTTCGCGCACGGAGGCTCGGGCTTTATGCTTTCGAACCCGGCATTGAAGGCTGCGTCGGATGAGTATGAGCGCAGACGGGCTGATTTGGATGATTATACAAATGGGCATTGGGCGGGTGATTGTGTGTTAGGACGGGTTCTTGCAGATCTCGGGATCAATCTACACTTCTCCTGGCCGATCTTGCAGAACTCCAATCTGGGGGAGTTGGATGAATTTACGACAGATCTATATCGGTTGCCTTGGTGTTTCATTGCTGTTGCGTTTCATCATCTTTCATCAAGTGAGATTGAAAAGTTGTGGAAATTTGAGCAGAACCGTTGGCATGATGTGAGTTTGCTTCTCTTACCATGGGGCCTGGAACCGTTATACTAACCTTGTTCCAGAAAAATAAACACATCCTTCTTCATAGTGATGTCTTCCGTGAATGGCTATACCCCGAAATGGCTACCCAGCCTACAAGATTAAACTGGGATAACTTTTCGGATGAAGAGCAGCCTTTTGCTACGACCTTTGAAGACTGTCGTGAGGTCTGCGAAGTCTCGAAGAAATGTGTACAGTTCTCTTTCCGGGACGGTACCTGTTTCACGGGCTATAGACCCCGTCTTGGTGTCTCGCAAACTAGCGGTAGTGTTGCTTCCGGATGGCTGCCAAGTCGCATTCGGGAGATGATGGATGCTATTGGGATTTGTCGGGCTCCTGACTATGGTGAATAGTTGAACACCATCTAAATTTGGAAGCGTTGTTTTTGTTATTTATCAGCCGATTGCCCGCTTGACATTTGTCAACGCCTGTTTTATTATGGCTTGTCATGATTTGGTTGCACTTGCTTGGGATTGTATTGGGGATTGGCATCATATGCGCGGCATTTTGGTTAGGTAAATCTCTTTTGTCGTGGCCCAGTGTGTTATTATACCTTGGTTTATCATGATTCTGGCTTGGTGTTTGGATAGCATGTCTGAATTGATGTCAGATTGACAGAAAGAACTTCTCAACTTGACGGGAGCTAAAGGTACACAGACCTACACTAAAAATATATGCCCAGCATGGGAATCGCTCCTCAACTTGTCCGGATTACCGTACTTCACAGAGGAGGGCTATCGGGGTCCTCCAAGCACTGATCTACACGCATAATGTTCAACCCCACAGCCTTGACGTGCCGGATGAATTGCGGAAGATATTCCACAGTTGTCGGATTCAGAAAGTGTAAGACGGCGAGGTTTCCACCTCGTGCGACATCGCGGTAGAATGCCTCCAGTTGCTTCTCAGGTGTGGATGTATTAGCCCACAGCCAATCTTCGACGTCGACGCTCCAATTAACGATGGATGGATTGGGAATGCGCTTGGCAAGTTGCTCTCGCATGCGGGCACCAACGGTTCCGAACGGGGGACGGAAGTATCGTGCTGTTCAAAATTGTTAGTTCGGTATTTGGCAGTGATCAAGTGGTGCCTTACATTGAAGATCTAGTTCATCATGGAAGACCTGTATAGTTCGAACGATCTCTTCATCGATCAGGTCTATCGTTGGCAGGGCCTCCATTCTGTCATTGTTAGCCTGAGACGACGCATCAAAAAAAAGGGAAGTATACTTAGGATGAGTATTCGAATGCAAAGCAACCTGATGCCCCTTCCCCATCATCTCCCGATAGAAATTTGTGAAGTTGGTACTTTGATCAGTCAACCCAGCCCCAACAACGAAGAAAGTCGCCCGGATACCCTCCTCATCAAGAATGCGCATGACATCCTGCGCAAACCTCGGCTGCCCATCATCAATCCCAAACGCAAACGAATTCGGTCGAGAGCAGCGCAGAACCAGGGTGCCACTGGGTTCCTTCTCGGGTATGAGGAAGCCGTTATTCTCCGCCGAAGGTGGAGGAACAGTCGAGACGAACTCGATTCGACGCAGAGTCAGGGACACGTTCGTATAGAAACCAGTGAAAGAAATCGATACAACGCGGTTATGGTTGATACGGAAATGAGAAAGGGGAATGAAGAGCTCTGTCTTCTCCGTCGAGGCAGGACCTTGGTCGTTTCCGTCGTCGTCGTCACCCTTTTCACTGTCAGTCCCATCGTTATCATCACCGTCTTCCACGCAGCTCCCATTGTTCGCTCGGTAAGCTTTGCGCCACAGTCTACGTTCCCGAGTCGTCAACTGGCTCGGGGTATCACTGTTCGCACCACTGTTCGCGTCAAAACTGCCAGGCCCAGATCCAACCTGTGTCCTCATAACGTATCGCGAAGCTTGCACGCCATCCGGTACACCTGGAAACGGGGCCCGCAGCGGCTCACAGTCAATGTTGTGTTCATTCAGCGAGACAGTAAACTCCTCTGTTCCCTCGAAGACCACGTGCAGGAAATGGTTCTGCCAAGGGATCAAGCTGAAGCACCCGTGAATGTTGAACTGTGTGTGAAAGTTCTGATCAGGGTCTGAGGGCTCGAGGCGTACGAAACCCGGTTCATGGTACATGGGTAGATCCTCGCCAGCACCATGCCAGAATCCCAGATCGTTGTGAATGGCGTTTTGGAAGGTATCGATTACCAGCGATGGCATGGGGATTTGATTCTTGGGCGGGTGGGATCTATAGCCATCTGTTCCGATCCAGTTTGGGGGTTCGACGTATGCGTGGAAGCGGCTCGTTGCTAGTTGGAGCAAGGAGAGGTTAAGGAGGCATGAGAGGTGAAATAGCCGGGGGAATAACATGATGAGATTATGGTTACTTGATAATGGCGAAAGGTAATGTCGTTTTGAACAAATTCTACAATGATCAAAGTCCACATTGATTACTCTACGGTGAACGTTTTCGCATTTGAAGAAGGCGCGACGGTCGAGGTTGGCGAATCCGTCAATTATGGAGGATCTGAGAAAATCATAAGAAATGCAAAGTATTTTTGTTTCTGCCCCAGCTAGAAAAAGTGCGGAAATGGAAAATAGATACATTGGAAATCAATAAAGTCCTCCGAGCAATATTTCCCCGAAACAAAGACAAGCGTCTGAGTCTCAACCGAAATTCGAAATCATAATGATGCGCTGGTAACCTGAACCCTCGTAAAGATAGAAGCAATAAAAAAGGTGGAAATTCGATGGAGCTTTGGAATTCAACGAATTCTCAGAACTCGACAAAGCTTTCGAATTTCAACGGTTTTCCCACGGGCGATGTGCCCTGAAAACAAATATGGAAGCTGCGATATGAATGCAAGATGAGTGGTCCAATGAAGAACCTGGAAATGAGCGGTAAAGGGAACAACAATTCGTCCATGTAAAAATGGCGAAAATATCCCACCGCATAAAACGAAACAAGAAACCTGCCGCTGGAACGAGACACAAACCGCAATGCGAAGGAACGCAGTCATTATCGAGTGAGAGAAGAAGGAACGGTGGATGAAGGGCGATACTGGGCGGGACAAGATGCGCAGAGAGGAGACGACATCGAGTGTACCAGCAATTACCATTCGGGTTCAACTTCTGCCTTCTTTGTATCCTCGCGAGTCCAGCGAGACTGGCGATTGTCATCAGAGTCCACGGTTTTGGAGTCATCTCCCGAAAAGGCTGCCTTGTCGCCATCACCATTTTTCTTATCGTCGTCATCATCCTCCTGATCAGTGTCATCGTCAAAGGTGACCGCATCCTCCTCGGGACGGAATTGCTGAAGACAGTCAGGGATATCTTGCTTGGTTTCTAAGAGAATCTTAACAAGTGCAGGAGCTATGTCCTCGTCGCGATCGTTGTAGAAGGAAGTTGCGATTCCTTCATTGCCAATGCGAGCTGTACGGCCTATACAGCTGAAAGTCAGCGGGCTACATCAACAAGCGAAGGTAAATTGAGACAAACCGATCCGGTGGATGTATTCGGTGATACCACCATGATGAGCCTTGGGCAGGTCATAATTGATGACGTGCATCACGTTCACGATATCCAGACCTCTGGCAGAAATGCCAGTAGCGACGAGGATGGGGCACTCTGCGGTGCGGAAGGCGCGGCTAAATGATTCATGAGCAAAGGACAGGAAGAAAAGAAGAATGTATAGATACTTACATAGCATCTTCACGCTCGCGCTGAGTACGGTCTGAGTGAATTGAGGTACACGGCAGACCCTGGTTGTAGAGGTAGTCATCGACAAAGTCGACTTGAGTCTTGCTGTTGACGAAAACCAAAGTACGAGTCGGCATGTGGCTCATAATGGTCTCGTAGAGTCTTGTCTTCTTCCCGGAGTCAGGAACCTCAAACACCTTTCATGAATCAGCTCAGTCAGCAGGTATCATCATCTAGTGAGCATCTATACTTACCCGCTGGGACACCATCAGGTGCGAACTGCCCGGACGGCCAACACGAACGCGGATGTAATCCTTCATCATGTAGGTGCGTGCAAGCCGGCGACACTCTTTATCAAAAGTAGCGGAGAACATCATGTAGCGATGATCCTCGTCTTCATTCATATCTAGATGCCAGTTAGTTTAGGTGTTAGAAGTATATATATCTCAACATAACATACCTCCACCGGACATTATTTTCTTGAAATCCTCCTCCCAGTCAAAATGAAGCAGCTCATCTGCCTCATCAATAACCGTGTATCTATTCAAATATCAGTGGCCCATACTGTATGGCAAGGTCAAAGCACAAACGTACCTCACACGGCGGAGCGACAAGACATTGGGCTGGCCCATGAAATCAATAATACGACC
The DNA here is from genome assembly GCA_028829675.1 of Penicillium tannophilum. Lineage (NCBI taxonomy): Eukaryota > Fungi > Ascomycota > Eurotiomycetes > Eurotiales > Aspergillaceae > Penicillium > Penicillium tannophilum. Next base: position 1,857,989 of record JAQKAK010000003.1, on the reverse strand, counting down.
GGGACTTCCAATGAGGATATCGCACCCCTTCATAAGTTCCTCCCGTTGAAGACGAACAGGAGCTCCTCCATACGCAACGCATGGGCGGAGCATAGAACGATAACACAGGCGACGTGTTTCGTCAAAGATCTGAGTAGCCAGCTCCCGAGTGGGGCAGACAATCAGAACGAGTGGTTCGGCTGTAACACCGTGAACCGAAGGAATGAATTCCTCAGCAAGATTTGGTCTTGCCGCAGCCAACTTCTTGGCCTTGCCCATCAGATCCGACAAGATGGGAATCAGAAAAGCTCCGGTTTTACCGGATCCTTGAAAAGTCAGAGAAAAAGACATGAGATGTAGATCAAGTAAGTAATTACCTGTGTGTGCAATACCGATCAGATCTTTGCCACGACTGACGGCAGGCAAAGCGAAAGACTGAATAGCAGTCGGCTTGTCATAGAGACAGAGCCGCACATTCTCTCGCATAATAGGGTGCAGACCCGCATCGTCCCACTGAGTAAGGTTAGATAGAATCAGAGCCAATCCAAGGGAAACATACCTCTTTGACGGCGGCAATGGGGGTCTGACTGTCACAGACGACAGCCAAGCTGTCAGTCAATCTATCAGAGACTTATGTGAGACATGACCATTGATGAAGCAAAATAGAATTGAAAATACTCACTCGCTGACGCGATTGCCAGCTCGAGGGATCAAATCGCTGTCGAAAAGCATCTTCTCCAACTCTTCATTACGGGGCCCTATGGCGCTCTCATCATACTCACCCTTCCACTCGTAGCGAGCGGCATTAGAAGCCCAATCGTGGCTATCCTTGGCGCCGTCCTCATCATAGTTGAACGCAGTACGCTCACCCCATCCGTGCTCGAAAGCGTTTTGGTGAGCCGGATTGGCGTCAGTAGGAGCTGGAGCGACGTAAGAAAAAGCTGGATCGGCTTCAGGAGTAGCTGGAGCGGCATTGAAAGCGGCCATGGAGGCCAGCTTACGGGCGTCCGCGGCTGAGTACTCCTTGTAGTTCAATGGAGAAGGCTTACCGGCAGGAGTCTCAATGACTGTAACCTCCTCGGGGTTGTTCTCCACATAAGCCTCGGTGAAATCCATGGCGAGTGGTGAGGATTGAGGAAGTGAGTTTTGGAAGTGAGTTGTGGCAGGAAAGAAAGCAGTGAGTTGCCTTGAGAGGCTGGAGGGAAACTCAACGATGGAGTCGTCAAGTCGGTATGAAGATATCAGAGAAAGGGAGGAAGGAAGAAGGGAAGACGTTCGATCGTGAATCAGAAAGCACGAGGAACGGGGAGGTTGAAAAAGAGAAGAGAGAGAGAAGGAAGAGAGAGGAGATGAACATAACAAACCAGGTGAGGCGTGACAAATGCGTTTGTACTCGTCGTTGAAATAAGGTATCGCGTGAAGGCAGACGTGACTCTCCCCTCATTTCTTTCTCTCTACTCATCGTTCCAACTCATAATAAAACGCATCATCTTGGTTCATGGGGATCCTGTTGGCTCACTGTATATGCATCATTCCACCTTTTCACCAAGCTGATCTATATAACATAATCTAGACCTCCATGAAGCTATCCAAAAGCCTCTACTTTTTCGACCAAAAGAGACATTGCCACGAATTGAACAATTGTAAGAGGCCTTGTTCTACATTCTACTTTTTTTTTTAAGGAATATTAAACACATGGTAGGTATGTAAGCTCTTAGTGCAACGATGAAAGATAGATCTATGGATAGCTGCATCAGGCTTAGTGCAAAGCGATTATTTTCTTAACCAACCGGAATCATGCCATACCTTGCTATTGCACGCCATTTGTAAATATCAGAAGTTAGTTTTGAGGTCCCTGCATATCATGATCCACTTTAATACCCGGACCACCAGGACTTCTGTTCCTACTCCGTAGAGTCCGAACAGCTCGGCGGTTGCGTTCGGCAAAGGTGGGTCCCGAGGTCCGGGTAGAAAATGTACGCCGTAAGCGTGGGCACGCTTCTCCCTTAACTCGATCAGCTTCCCCGAGCTCTCTCCTACATCACCACTGTCATGACTCCCTCCGATCGAATGGAGCCAGATGGTCGTCGGAGCCGCCTAGAGGAGGCTATCACCAATCCCGGTACTGTCAAAATCAATGTGACGGGCGCGTTCATTGTCGACGATGAACCTCGGGCCAGAAGTCCCGTTCAGACCGACGGTGTTCACTATGAGAACAAAGACATTCGACTACCTCATCACACTGGTGTGGTCAGTCATGTTGCTGTCGACGTGAGTTGTTGACCTTGCTATGTGCCCCGCACCGCGATGCCCCGCAATTTACAAGAAAAAAAAGGGAGAGCATGCGACCATGGCCACAAGGGCCACAGAACCATAGCTGACCAGAATTCCCAAACCTCTAGATCGGTGGATCGTTGGCAAAGTTAGTCTACTATACTCGAGAATTGGACGCGGCCGACAATGGTGGACGCTTGAATTTCATCAACTTTGAGACCCACCGGATCGATATCTGCATCAATTTTATCCGACAATTGAAGGAGGAACATGAGAAGCGCAATACCTCGGTCCGGGATGAGCTATGCGTGGTGGCTACTGGAGGGGGCGCTTTCAAGTTCTATGACAAGTTGAAGGCGGCGCTGGACGTGAACATTCTGCGGGAAGAGGAGATGGAATGTTTAATCATTGGTAGGTCCCCCCAAAGAGAGCCGGATCCCTCGGCACATATCTGACAATTTACTAGGTCTGGATTTCTTTATCACCGAGATCCCCAACGAAGTATTCACCTATAATGACTCGGACACGGAGCCGATGCAGTTTGCCGAGGCCCGACCGGACGTATACCCCTACCTCCTCGTCAATATCGGATCCGGCGTTTCCATGATTAAGGTGTCTGGCCCAAGGCAGTTTGAACGAGTCGGGGGAACACACTTGGGTGGTGGCACATTCTGGGGGATTATGTCTTTGCTTACGGGCGCTCGGACCTTCGACGACATGCTGGCCATGGCGGATGTTGGGGACAACAGCGGAGTGGACATGCTGGTCGGGGATATTTATGGTATGGACTACAGCAAAATTGGACTGAAGAGCACGGCGATCGCCAGCACCTTTGGGAAGGTCTTCCGCTTGAAGAATGCTGCCGAGCGGGGAGCCGAAGACGGCGAGGGCTTGATCCGCGACGATGAGGAACACACCAACGGCGGAGTCAATTTTCGCCATGAAGATATGAGCCGGAGCCTTCTTTATGCTATCAGGTACGTACTTGGTCTTGTCCACTTATGCTCCATCCAAAGCTAACACATCGCAGTAACAACATTGGCCAAATTGCTTATCTGCAATCAGAAAAGCATGGAGTCAAGCATATATATTTTGGAGGCTCCTTTATCCGCGGGCACCGCCAGACGATGAACACACTTTCTTACGCCATTAAATTCTGGTCCAAGGGTGAAAAGCAGGCATATTTCCTGCGGCACGAGGGCTACCTGGGCGCTGTCGGCGCCTTCATTCGCCGACAACCGCAAAACTGGGGTCGCCGGAACAGCATCGACGATTTGGGAGCACCGCAGGCGGTCAAGAACGTCGTCAACAGCGTGTTGAATCAACAAAATGACGCCTCCTCATAGGGCTAAGTTCTCTTTCTCCTTTATATTTGAAGAATCAAGATACCCCTTGAACGTCCAATTCGTCAACCCCCTTGGTCAAACTCCGCTTGGAGAGAGTGAGCCAGTGTCGGGATTCTGCAACTGTTAGTCTGTTTGTTACTACTGCTGCATTCTCTATACTTTTGGTGCTCACCACTTTTCCACAGCTAAAACATCTATATACCCGCATCTTCCTCAATAGACTTATTAGAAAAATTGTCTGACAGGTAGAATCATGACATGCGCTTTCAGCATTCTTGTAACAAGTACATCTCCTGAAAAATTTCGAATTGTCTTCCAACCGTTCTCTTGTTTTGATTTAGCGTAACGCGTGAATCTCTAGGCCTTTTCAAGAGTTTGCTTACTGCGGTTGCTCTCACTCAGTCACAAACTGCTACACTTCGCTCTCCGTTTCCCGTCAATTTCTTCCTGCCAAACCACTTACGAAACGTGCTCTTCCCAATACACATCGCAGTCGCGATCAAGACTGCTCCTTCAGACTTGGCCAAGATGGCGGACTCGCAGAATCACCTGCCAGATCTCTGGCCAACTCTCGCAGCCGCAGACGATGGCTGTGCAGAGCTTCGTCCTATCAATTGTCATATCAATCGGCTTAAGCATGATAAAGAGAGCCTGTCGGTCACAAAATCTCCATCAAGCAGCGTGTCTCCCCTCTCTGAGCTCTACGAGGAGGGTTTGGTGACCGAGATGAGATCGCCCCTCTGCTCGCCAGCTCTCGTACCCGAGCAAACAGCTGATGTTACAATGAAAGATGCCATTGATGATACATCGATGCTGGCACAAGACGTGTTGGAGAAAAGCCGTGCCGATCGAGCCTCAACCCATGACTCCGATGCCCTCACCGAGATCGACGACGCCATCAAGCACTATGGTGTGGGCCCTCCCTACACCCAAATGGTGACTACACCAGAGCACTTTTTAGATCCACATGCCCCACGAGTCAGTTACGAACTCTTTGAGAAAACCGGACTCTCTGAGATTAAAGAGAGTCCCAGCAAGGCCTCTCGATTCCTGCAAACTTTTACGTTTTCCCCGACTCGTTCGCCTGGCAATTGGAAGATCCAGAAATACCGGGGACCTGCAAAATGTCTTCCACTCCATCTTCTTGAGGTACTTGACGAATGGCACCAGAACAATCCGCTTGAAGCGCCCCCTTGTCAATGGAAAGGGCGAACCGAGGGAACTCAGAAATGGGAGAATTTCAAGATCTTCGATCAAGAAGGTGACGAACATGAGGTATCGATCTTCAAGATAACAGTCACGCGTCCGAAGTTCCGCATGTACAACCTCATGATCTTACATTCAGAGAACGCGCCAGAGGTTTTTGTGGATTACGCTACAAATTGCCGTCCCCCAAACATGAGAGGGACTGGCTTCCAGGGCCTTTATGTCGTTGCCTGGCTTGGACTTGCACAAGGATTTGAGAATGAAAATTGTGCTATTTGGGTTTGGGCCCCAGAAGGGACTGATGTTCTTTTTCGCCCTGGATGGTTCACCCTCGAGAAGCGAAAGAAGCAGCCGAGATCGATTAAAATTGAAAAAAGCCCAGCCCCAATTACCCCAAGAAAGAACACCTCAAGCTGCCCTCTAACATTTCACAGTCCAGATTCCGATACTATACCTGCCCCGTACTCCGTGAAGCAAGGCATCAAGTATGAGTCGGATGAAGAGGGTGTTGTTGCTTCTACTCGTGTTTGCCGAAAACTGTTTTCACCTCCGTCTATCCGTTTCAAACTACGTTCTGATACTTCACCCAATGTTCGAATTTTTGCTTTCAACGACCAGACCGACAGTCGTGCTGTTTTCAACAAAGCTCGTGAATTCTACCAGGATAAAGATTTCTTTCGCGAGATGGCACTTTTGTGCAAAGTTCCTGGACAGGAGGAGCTTCGATACATTGGAGAAGGGTGTGAAGACGAATTTGATCTTCTATGTGATGATATCAAGAAGCTTTCTTTGTACCAAGATGAAGCCGGTGTTACTGAGATGAAGCCTGCTGGTCCCTTGACTGTCGAAGCTACACTGGTCTCAAGGTGATGATGCAAAGTGATGTATGATATTGACATGGCCCAAATATTTGTTTGTACTCTAGTCTGCTCTGAATGTACAAATTGAATACATTTCATGCATTCTTAGCACTGGAACTATAGAATCGTCCTAAATCGGAAATCTGGCCGTCGCATCACACGTGACTCCGTATCGACCAACACGTGGGATTGCGCGTTCCCAAGCCTGGTAACCATCAGCTTTAAACCCCGTCGCTCGTTCTGCATCATGCCCCAATGCTAGCCATACCACCTCAATGACTCCCCCACCTTCCTCGCTCTCGATCCCTCCTCCCATCCCCGTCGACACCCACCCAAACCGCGGCAACCCTTTTGAGCAGGACCGAATCCCTGATCCTAATCGCCTGGCACCAGAAGATGCATACTTTGCGCCATCACACTCCAAAGCTCGCTCTGCGCCTGGGAGTTACAATGAGACTCTTCCTACAAGCAGTGGTGGCACCTTGCGACCCCCGCGTGGGGTGTTGGATACCGGGCGGAGGGACCCGCGGAAATTGGGTAGTACGGGGGGACGGCGGAGGAGGAAAGGAGCTTGGAAGAAGTTGCTTTGGGTAAAACAATCTTGTACGTTGTCTTCCTGAGATGTTTACTGTCATATTGATTCTGTATCGTGAGATACTAACGGGACTTGATTGGTAGATCCGGACAATTACACCGATACGGAAACCTTCTTGGATCATCTTCAACGCAATCCCCGAGTGCGGCCTTACGATTTCTGGCCGCTGGTCTCTGATTCAACCGTCATCGTCCAACATGTTTGTTCGGTTGTGATATTCGTTTGCTGTTTCGTCGGGATCGTTCAGGACCGCGTGAGCCCCGTCTCTATTGTTTGCTGGGGCAGCGTTGGGACGGCCATGGGTTGGATCCTCTGGGACAACTGGATCTGGGAAGAGCAGACGGAGCTTTCTCAATTGGCTAATGCAAACCTCGGTGATGATGGATCTAGCTCAAGCTCTGGGACAAGCGCTGTCAACCCAGCTCCCCATGATTCGCATCCTAGTGACCCGAAGATCAGTGCCATCCACGGGCTCGGGTTGACAATGTCTGGCAATGAGTCGAAGGAGAACTCGCCAAATCGGAATAATGACACCAATGGCAATTTGGATGCGACTTCTGCATCACGACGCGAATCTACGTCTACTTCTGCCATGCGCAATGCAGATGACCCGGACGTCGACCGACCATCATTATTTTCCTCACGCAACCAACAACGCTTTTCTACTGTCAAATCCGCCTTTTTAATTTACTTTTCGCTGCTGGGACTGAGTCCCATCCTGAAATCCCTTACCAAATCAACCGCGAGTGACTCCATCTGGGCCATGAGCTGCTGGCTTTTAATCATGAATATATTCTCTTTTGACTACGGAAGCGGCGAGGGCGCAGGCGCCACAACCAAGTTTCCTGCTTCTTTGTCTACCAACGCAGCTGTGATGGCGTCTACTGTACTTGCGTCTCGCCTGCCGTCTACCACACATGTGTTCAGCTTGATGCTTTTTTCCATGGAAGTATTCGGGCTGTTTCCTATTTTCCGTCGCCAACTCAGACAGAAATCCTGGACTGGTCACGCGATGCTGACGCTCGCCCTGGTCATCATTGCTGGAGGCGCTGTCGGCATGACCCTGAGTGGTGGATGGGCATCAGCCATCATTGGGTCTGTCCTCGGTGGCATCCTTACAGCACTCGTAATGGGCGGCTGTAGTTGGTGGCTCATAGGGCTCCAGAAGTACAAAAATGTGGTCATTGGTCCATGGGACCCAGCGCGACCAATCATTCGGAGACACTGGAACTGAACTATGTCCAGTCGTTACTTTTCTTTTTCCTTACCCATTATTGTCACATAGGTGCGGCGTTCTGGATTTTCTCCCTATACCCCTAGATTACTGCATTAGACAAAGTATTGTCTCTGGCCTCAATAATTGCACCTCGGGTCAATATCCCACATCTTCCAAATATCCATTCCGTGGCAGAACCTTAGCGAGACGAAAATAGGTCTGGCCAGCTTAAATAAAATGCGGACCAAACTCCCGGGCTGTTAGATCAGTTCCAAGAAACTAATATTCCATGATGTCAAAGGAATGTGTGCGGGAGGGATATGAATGTGCAACAGGCTGGTATGCGGGCAAACGATGTCCAGGCGCCGGTAACCATTGCCGCAGTTCAAATCTCACCACCACATTTTACACTTTCTGAGATCGGATCTCCCTTGAAACTGCGGAGAGCGAAACACTATATCAGTCTAGCAGCTAATGGGTTATAGAGCAATTGGCCTGCCCGACATTCCATCGGCTGTGGCGCTTTTTCATCGAGCAAATTACTAGGAGATGGCCCCCACTTTTATTACAGGGATGGTATACATACTCCACACTTGGACCCATAGTCTACATGCTCTACACTGCAGGTCATGAGCTACGGGACTCCCCATGGGGCATGATCGACGAGGGCATGTTGTGACCAACTCCGTTAAAAGTGCTTTAATCTCGCGTCTTTCTAGTGATTCTTCTTTCTCTTTCATCCTTGTGTACTCCCTCATATTTAGGAGCGGTCATCTTGCATTGGCAACTGGGTTTGTCTATAGCACAGTTTTGCATTCATTCATTTCATATTTATTCTTATTTAATTTCTACGAGCATCGCGTGATTAACCATGTTGAAGAACCTCGCCCTCGGCCTCTTGGCCGCTCACGGTGCTGCCGCTATGCGGTTTGCTATGTACATTGACGAGTGGGTTATGATCAGGGACATACGAAGGACTTAGTCTAACAAGCTATTGCAGATATCATGTCACAGATCTGCCGGGCCAAAACGAAACGGCATACATTGACCATGCTATCATGGCCTTTGCCCCATCCAAGATGTTCAACTCCGACTCGCCTGCATCATTCACCCCCTTCGAGTCCCCGAATAGCTTCCGCAAGCGTTTCAGCAATGACACCAAGCTGATGATCGCCATCGGTGGATGGGGTGATGAACAAGGTTTCTCAGATGGAGCAAAGGATGCCACCACTCGTCAGCGCTATGCAAAGAATATCGCTGCGATGCTAGATGCCAACGGATTTGACGGTGTTGGTAAGTAAAACACTTTTTTTATAAAACAACATAGCTAGATATTCACTAACATAAACAGACATCGACTGGGAGTACCCCGGTGGCAATGGCCAAACATACAAGCAAGTCCCCAACAAGGACAAGGTCTCCGAAATCGAGACCTACCCCGAGTTCCTTGCCGAAGTCCGCAAAGCGATTGGTAACAAGACCCTCTCCATCGCCGTCCCAGGACGCAAGCAGGACATGATCGCTTTCACCAAAGAGACCGGCCCCAAGATCTGGGAATCCGTCGATATGGTCAACGTTATGAGCTACGATCTTATGAACCGTCGTGACAACGTCACTTCCCACCAGACAAGCGTCCAGGGCTCCCTGGATTGTATCAACGAGTACTTGGACATGGGGCTTGATCCCCAGAAGATCAACCTCGGTTTCGCTTACTATGCTAAGTGGTTCACCACCGACCCCAACTCGGATTGTGATACCAACCCCATCGGATGTGCCGTTGTCAAGCTCGAGAATGACGACGGAAGTGACAATGGAAAGTCTGGCGCTATCACCTTCGAGGCTAGCACTGATTCTCCCGCTCCTACAAACCTCACCACTTCCACCAATGGAAAGTGTGGATTCGATGAGAAGACTAAGTGCCCTGAGGGATCATGCTGCAGCGCCTACGGAAACTGGTAAGACAAGCTAGCCTCACTCAACCTATATTAATCAGTACAATTCACTAACATATTCCTTTTTAGCGGAACTGACGATAGCTTCTGCCAAGCTGGCTGCCTCTCCGACTACGGAACCTGCAAGGGCATCTCCATCACCGACTCCTGGCGCCGCGCCCAGAAGGACGGAAAGACCGATGACAAGCTCGGTGGTCAGTACTACTGGGATAGCAAGGACAACCTCTTCTGGACTTGGGATACTCCTGACCTCATTGCCCGCAAGTTCAGCGATATTGTTTCCGCTAAGAACCTTGGTGGTGTTATGGCCTGGAGTCTTGGTGAGGATACCTATAAGTTTGAGCACCTCAATGCTATGCAGCAAGGTGTCGAGGCTGCCACGCAGTCAACCAACAACCAGGATGATGTCGAGTTGGACTTCTAAGTTTGCTGTATCGCATGAAGTTTGACGTTGAGGTTGTGTGAGGTCGTTGTCGAGGCCCAAGTTGTGTTTTGGGGGCCGTGCATTATTCTGGCATCTTCAAAATTAATTTCATAATGGTTACTTAATATCATCTTCACTTCTTGTATGGAACTTCTTCATTCAAGTGCTCTAAGCCTTGGAAGTTGGCACATTTCACAGTGTCCCAGGGACACAGAGGGCCAGTGCTACAGGGTAGCCCGACCCGTGGACCGCAGGCTGCAACAAGAACGTACGCCAGTACGAAGATGGGAACCAGATAACCAGGCGGGTACACAGCCCAGACTGTACAGAGTACAAATGAAAAGACCTACGGCCAGAAGCACACAAGATAGTCACCCTGATAAACAAGACAACAAACCCAACATATGGATTGATCCGGACTCGTCGAAAACAAACTCGACTCACGAATGGAGCATCTATGATTATTTTTCTTTTTGCATGCATCATGCATTTTTTGGAAGCCCGGAGCTCGATAACAAACTTTGATAGATTTCGTAAAGTCCTGTCATATTTATCGCACTTGGGCTGAGTTTGATACCATCAAGCCTATGGTCCCAATTGTATTTGTGTCGGTTCAAAGACCGAAGTAGGGTTATTCACACCCTCTCTACCCCAGAATACTTCAATGGTCTCCGTATTAGCTACCAAAAAGATTTCCAAGCGAAGCTTATCTACTACTATATCCCTGCAACTGGATTTTAGTAGCCTACCTAGCGCTACATCCCCCGATACAGAAGATCCATGTTTTCGTTAAGTATTGTCCAGTGACGTGTAAGTATATTCTGAATCTGCTTTTCAATTTGCAAGGGTCAAGTCAGCCGAATTCATTTTTCATCAAGAAGGCTGTTTGGCATACCCTTTCGCACACTTTGGCAATATTGACATCATGAATACTCGATGCATCGGCTTTTTGGCGTATACAGTGAAGGTGACTTTGGAACATAACATAAAACTGCCGGCATTCTCGAACAATAATTGACTTCAATCCGCGCTTCTGCTGTTTTGGTATAGGAACTTCGTGGCAGAATAGAGCCTCATTGCGAAAACAAAGTCGGAGTAGTATGACAGCCTTTAACACAGCCATAGCTGTGCAATTGAAGGCAGATTTCTCGGTAATGCCAGAGCAGTATATGACAGAGCGTTCAGCGTGTCGAGTGCATCGAGAATCATTTCGGATGCACAGTCGAGTGTTGCCTGTCTGTTTCTAGGCTTGAACAGGTCATCCCAGGTGCCAGATATTTAGACCAGATCTCTCAAGATCACAATTGTCGATTGTCATCATAGCCTTTTTCAGCTATGAATGGCATTGACTCATTGAAGGATAGTGCTACACCATTGCCGCGCTTCATGAGCCTTTGCTTTTCTTTGAAGATCACCGATATCCACGTCCCCGCCCCGGCGCAAATCCTCCCTCGGGGGGCACGTAACCATGGTTTGGAATTTCATTCCCATCTTCATCATGCGCTTTTCCATAGCCGGCATCATAAACAGGAATGAATCCATCTGCAACACCCATACAAACCTCGTCCATATGATTAAAATCAAGATTCTGATAAAGTGGCCACAAGGCACTAATCTCCGCCCTCATGTAACCACGGTAAGAAGGCCAATCGTACTTCTTTTCGGGGTGATACCATCCATCAACTACCCCAACAAATCCGCTATGGCCATCTCTCGCAACAATGGAATTTAGCGACCTCTCATCAATCATAAGACAGACAACAAAGCGAGGTTGTTCACCGCAACCTTCCTGCTTCATCTCACGCAGATGCTCCACATAATGGCTACGGACTTGCTCAACACTAGCACGATCCCAGCGACTCGAGTCAGAGATGATCACATCCTTATGCGACTCTTTGACCAGTTGCTCGGGGCGGGGGTAATTCCTATTGGGGTCATCGGGATTGTTCAAATCACCATCAATCCATTGGTTCATCACGCTAGTCAGCTTTTCCATAGCGATCGGCCATTGTTTCTCAGACTCAGGCGTGTAGGTTGTTCGATAGATGATAAAACCCCAGGGAAAATTGCATAGTGATAACCTTAAAAACCGGCGGCTCTGGTGATCAATGTCTTTATACCATGGCTCTCCACGCCACTTTGCGACAGCTTCTTTAGTGAATTGCGGATGATACCAGCGTTGTGGCCAGGCCGGGTGGTGGTAATGTGTATCATAATCTCGGTCTTCTTCCTGGTCGATGGGGTTATCGACCGAGGCAGATGCCGATGAGGAAGGAGGCATGGAATTCATGCGTGGAAATTGGTATACCACAAAATAACCAAAGAGAAGGAGAAGAAGGAGGTAGTAAAGAAGGTAGTAAAGTATATAGAGCTCCATTTAGATCGGAACCACGGAAGGGGGCGGCTGTAAGGTTCGAGTGTTGTCGATGAGAGAGCGAAATATTTATGGGGGAAGATGGGAAGCTTGGCGGGACTTCCTCCTCGGACGTGGCTCTTGGCATTTATGGGACTGGTTTGATGGGGAGGGCTTCACGCGCCTAGAAACCCGATTTCATATGCTCATGTAATTAAAATCGCTGTAATGGTATTCAGTTATGTTGGAGATGCCGAAACACTTGATAATTGGAAACTTTCCCGAAGGCAACGGTCTTCCACAACTCCATTGCACTTATGTCTTTGGGGGATTTGACACCATAGAGCCTTCCTGCTCTCCTGATCATAAGATCACTCAAATGACTGAGAAGGCTATTCGACAGACATGATCCGCTCTTTCATACAGCGAACTGGCTTTTTCAGGGTTGTGCACATCCACATGTAAAAACTCTATAGCTTAGCACGTCCATGTACATCTTGGGGGTTTCCCAAGGACATAGAAGGTGTGATCTAAACATTCACTTATTTTTTAGATTATTTAGATGCTTGCTCATGTACTTTGTCTTAGAAAAGCATCACATGTATGGGCTTTGATAGTGTGTTTGACCTCGTTAGTCATGTTCGTCACAGGCACCTATAAATATCGCTTGTTATACCTAGTGACTTCCTCTTTCTTCCGCATCGCATCTATCACTCTTTATATCTACCTACCCTTTACTTCCGTGCAGAGCGCCTAAGACCAGGAGGTAGAAAGATGTTCTCATACACTGGAGGGTTACGGCGTTGCACTTCGGATATATATTTAACTTGAAATTCTTTTCTTCTCTCCACATTGTTTGACTATATACTGTACTCTGTTACAGCAACCTCCCTCTGCAAAATGTTTATACCTAGGTACTCCAACAATGAAAAATCCCTTGGTAAAAACATCTAACACCCTACAAAAAGCGTTCGCAGCTAACTCGGGTCCTCAAGACAGGAAAATATCGATAACGACATCCGTGACTTGCTACTAAGTGAGGAGATATTCTCCACCTACAGTGAGGTAAAGAAACTAACATGTTTATTTCAATAGTTCCGATTAGAAGTCTTCACAGCTTCCAACGAACATGAAAATCGGCGACAACAAGGGCATCCCTGAACTATTTCAGAGCATATTGTCATCCAGAATCCAGAATGCTGAACAATGAGAACCAAAGAAGAACGAAAGGCTTTAGACTTGCCTGGAAAGCTTCAAGCTTCACATTTTCATTGGAACAGCATGTTTGAGGGTCGAAACTACCGAGCCGTTTTTGACGCTAACTTCGCTTCAATAATGTTTCTCTCAACGCTGGAGCCCAAAAGGGACCAGATCGAGTCTCTTGCACTATACAGGCTGTCTTGAGAAAGATGCCTGTGCTCACTCTGGCCTTGATACAACGTGTTATGAGTCCTTGACAAATTTTGTTCCATTAAGGCACCTGCACATCAACGCGACAAACGGTATAGGCTTGGGAACCCTGCCTCTTTCCCTAGATTTCCTTTTTCCATACCGACATGAGAAACGGGACGAGGGATCCAATCCACAAATCATCTTCGAGTTAGAAGCCCCTGCTAGCTCGTCTCGCTTCCGCCATTCGAAGAAGATCGAGATAAAAGATGATTGGGACGGTAGACTCAATGGCGTCAAGCTACGGCCTACCGCTGACAAATATGACAGACCTCACGAAATCTGACATATTCTTGACCTCGAGCTCCGAGTAACAAACGAATGCATGCAAAAGACTTACATGACGATCCATTGATGAGCGGCATTGCCTTCGATGAGTCCGGACCAATGCCCCTCGCGACCTTATGGGCTTTCAAGGAGTTGCATCGAAGACTACATATGGCGCCCGCTTATCGCTGCCTATCCACACCTTAAGACTTTCAAGCCCAAGCATCGGAAATACAAAGGGAGCACTTCGAGCTTCAGAGGGTCTTTTTACAAATACTTTGACCCCTCGAAGTTTCTGTTGGCCGTGGAGTCAAACAGCGGGGAGGTTGAGCCCCTTGAGCTCTATCACTTCCGAAATTCCAGTTTCCGATGTATCTACATAGATCGGTACTCGGGTTTACAGCAAAGAAAGGCATGGTCGGATAACATTGGATCCTGGATAGCATCAAAGGGTTAACAAAGGAAAGGGTTAAAAACCATTGGTGTAACTGAAAACATTAGAGATGGGTATCATGTAAAGCTAAAAACAAACAAAAACCAGCCAAAACGGGCACAAAAGCCCGAAAAACATCAATACCTCGCCCGCCGAGCCTGCCACCAGCGCTTCTCCTTCTCAATTATTTTCTCCCGCTGAAAAGCATTCACAGCACGAAGCTGCCTCTCCGGACCTAGTAATTGCAACCGATCCCGACCCCGCTGCGGAAACCGTTCCCGAACAAAGTATTGGAGTGTCATCTCCAACAGCTCAAGCACAAAGTAGGCGATTGGCACGAGGACGAAGATCGCTAGCGCAACACAGACCGGGCCGTAGTTTTCCATGATATCAAGTATATCGAGTGGTTTAAGATAGGTCACCGTGTGTGCTGAATGGGTGTGATTGCATTGATGTGGTTGATCGTGTCTGAATGGACGCCATTTCCCCAAGAATGTTCCGTACGACGATGCACTCTTCGGTTGATCATATGTGGAGAACGGTCCAGACTGTGACGGTGTAGGCCTAAGCCCTGCCGGCAAGTTGAATTCCTTCTCATTGGACCGAAGGAAACCCAGCTCCTCTTGTCGATGACGATCAGTATATTGTTGGAAAGTCGGTGGTTCCGATTGTGAGGGCTGACTTGAATCCGAACCAAGCGCGACAAGCTTCTGAGGCGAGTGAAAGAGCCCCCGCGTCCCAGACAGAGCCGTGTCAACTACTGCGGAGATAGTTCCTTGTATGGGCAACGCCAGTCCGAGCGAAGCAGAAGCACCCAACACCACGTAGATAGCCGACAACTTCATGGTAGCGGTGTTGGGGGTATGGTTGCCCCAAGGTCAGCGATTCGTGGAGTGAGGATGACATGAAGGAAGGAGCCGAAAGCAAGGTTATAAGGCAAACCAGCGCGAAAGGTTACCTCAAGCCCGTCGGTCCATTTCGCAGTTACTCAAGACCAGCAACTTAGGCATGTGGACCATGTGGGCCTTTGATTGGTGGATCGCGACCGGGTGCGTCGATAGGACGGAACCGGAAGGCTTGGCGGGGCTTTCGGGACAGCTTCCTTTGCGGAGTTGCTCTGCGAAAACACGTTTTTGCCTTTGTTTTTCGCGTCCAGCGTCTCCATTTTGTCTGTAGCTTTGCTAGTCTGTGATCCTCAGGGTCTCAGGGCTCTTTCTCGTGTGTCTTATTGGTCCGGACTGGACCCCTATGTCGACACGGGATGCGGAGGTGGTGCCACCGTGGCCACGAGGGTATAAACCACATGCAGTGCACAAAGATGAGTCTTGGCATTTATTCGATAAGGTAAAAATAAGCATTGATTTATTCCATCTCATTGGTTCTACAAAAACTTGGCTAAGAGCATATGGATCAAAAATGTGTTCCGAGATTCCTTGTTGGCACAAATGCTGTAGGGCTGCCGCTGCCGCGTCATTGTAATGTGTAAGGCAACAAAATTCCATCAAGCCGCACTACTCTTCAACACAACATTCTGCATCAGCCCTGTAAATCCTTCGCCGATACGCGTCAGCGGTGCCTCCACTGCTATAGGCGCCCACACAAATGAGTCCCCATTGACTCCAATCTTAGTCAGGAACTCCATTGTTTTAGACTTGGTGCCCTGGCCTGAAACGGTAAGAAAGGTCGAGTTACCCTTACCGATCAAGCTTACTTCTGTCCAGGTATGTAGAGGCAGGGTATAGTTCAAGGAGTAGGGGTTGCCTCCGCTGATAAGAGTTGCGTTGGTAATTGTGCCATTGCCATTAACGAATGTGGAGTCGGGCCCAGCGAAGAGTGTACCCGGTGTGTGGGAGGTGGGCTTGACTTGGAACGAAAGTGTGTAGTCGCGTCCCTTGCTGCCTAGAGGTGTTTCAACATAGCAGCCATCGGCTAAGTACAGAGTTTTGTCGGCTATCTTGCATCCATGGATTGTACCGTGGTACCCATTGCCGGACTGATCAGTGAGTGATTTTGAGCTGGAATCATCAAAAGTATAGTGAAGAATGGTATCGGAGATGCTAGGGATTGCACGATCGAGGTTCTGGTCTGGTACGGCTGCGTGAAGTGAACCAAAAACGGACAAATACTCGTCTTCTGTGATGTCTCCACCCCACTGTTTGTCGGCGAGAGCGGGAAGAGCATCACGCCAGGAATAGTACGCCTCCAAGACCGTGGTGGAGTTTGGCCCATAGTCATTCCACAGTGCCGCCACCTCGCCCAGAACACGAGGACTATCGCGGGAAGGGTTGTCGGTCTGGTTGGAGCTGTCAAACACCACAGGTGAGTATGGCGCGTCGTATGGACCGTTGAAAATCTTGTCCAGACTGAGCTTCTGTGCGAATGAGCCGCTCAAACCACCTACAAGGTACATGTAGTCATCGGAATTGAGCACATTGTATCCGTTCTCGATGTAGTCATAGTAAGGTTGGTCCGCGCTGACATCCCAGTGCTGGTACGAGATGGATTTGGAGACATTGGCACCCTCTTTCGGGGTGAACGTACCCCAGATGCGCATAGACTTGGTTCCGGATGTCTCTTCATGAATGAACGTGTTCATCTGGTTCACAAAGCTTGTATAATCACTGATCAGGCTGCTATCGTACTCATCGGCGCCAATGTGGACGACCTTGCTATGAAACCATGGCAAGAAAGTTTTCCATATGGTCTTCATTGTCGGGATAGTCTCCGGGTGGCTGATGTTGAGCATGCTCAGATCATCTAGACCCAGCTCCGGTTTCCATTGTACAATCACCAATGCGTGACCGGGAGCCTCGATCTCGGGGATGATGGTGACTCCGCGCTTTGCGCATTGTGTCTGTATATTATCGAACTGCTCACGAGTGTATGACTCGTTAGCCCGGCGGTTCAATCCTGCAACAGACTCGTCGTCGGACCACAGTCGGAATGCTGCGTAGAGATCCAGACTCCTTTCTCGGGAGTATATGTCGACATTGTTGTAGAGGTTGTCGCTGAGGTGAACATGGAACGTGTTTTGCTTGAAGAACGAGAGGTACGAGCACATCTCAATCAAGAAATCTGCGGGGTAGAAGTGCCGACCAGCATCGAGCTAATGGCTGTTAGCAATATTCACAATGACTTGAAAGATAAGACTGACCATGACTCCTCGAGTTCCCCATCCCGGAGCATCTACACCGGATCCCTTAGGTAAGATGGAGCTTCCAGTCGAAGCAACTTGGATGATCGACCGGGTGGCCCACCACGCACCCAAGGGACTTGCTCCAGTGACGACGACTCCGTTATCATCAACTTTCAATTCGTATGCCTCCGAGGTAAATCTACCAGCAGCATCTTCAAATCCTGTATCATTCCCAATTGTAATGAAAATGGTATTTTTCGTCCGCTTAGTGCCCTTGGTGAGCTGCACATCCAATCCCAGGACTTCTTTAAGATCCCCCTGAAAAGTCTCCGCAAACTCGTGCAGAGTCGGTGGAATCAAAGTCAGACCATCGTGATTGACCGAATCGACATAGCGAGAATCAACAACAATTCCTGTAAGTTCCGAAAGTTTGTAGCTGCCGCCTGTCTCTGTAAACGGTACAATAGGAACAGTAACTAAGCGAGCCAGAGCTAAAAGACCAGTCAATTACATTCAAGTTAATCTTTGAATGATGAATATGAAACAACATACCTCCACTTGTGAAAGCACTAAGTGTGCACAAAAGCCGACTAAGTTTCATATTGACCCGGTCGCAAATAACACATTCCCCGCACGCATTTGTCCTTCCCAACCGGGATATTTATGTTGAGAAAAGCCCATATCTTCGGAGAATTATGATGCGGAGAAGCGTATCCATGTAACATGATGATCCATTATATAGAGTCACATCCTGTTGAAGAAACCTTGCGGTGTGACCTTTGAAGAGGGGGAAGTGGTGATCGACAGGTGCTTGCATAGGTCTGCGTCGATAGCTCGGGTATTGGCCAACCAGCTTCAAATTAATTATCCGGCGGTTGTAAGCGAAGGTTTAGGTGATTCTTCGGAGATTATCTGATGAGATCATTTGAGATAAATGTACTTTAATCTATGAAAACAAGGCAAGGAGGTGAAGAAAACTTGATAAGATGTTGTCTTTGTTATTGGTCGTGTTTCGGGTCATTTCTGCAGCAAACGCAGGCACCGCGTCAGCACTTAAAGTTGGCGTTTGTCGCATGATAGTGGAAGGTCAATATTTGCTCAAAGAATTTTTATTGGGACAAAAACAGATTCAATCTGCTTGGAAAAATTTTCAGAGGTTCGGAATAATTAGATTCTATATAGATGTCTATAAACAGTAGCGCTTGACATATATCCAGAACGGGAAATATACACTCGACTCAACGAATCAGCCACTTCAAAGATGGCAAAGACGTCCATTCTGATCAGGAAGACCATCCAGGCTCTTCACCTCCCAGTGCTCACTACCCACACCAGTAGGAGCATAGAACAAGAAAGTCGGATCATAACGCTTCTTCAACTTGTATAACCGGTTGTAGTTGGTGCCATAGAACGCCTGCTGGAAGTTTGGCTCCGAAATATCCGATTCGGACATATAGGCACCAGAATCAGGACAGGTAGCCCGCCACTTACCCAATACATCGTAGGTGAGCGTATTCATGGTAGCGTTAATCTCCGAATTGGTGGCATTGGCATCCCAGCTGACAGAGGTAATAGCATGCATAAGAGTGTGACGGAAAGCCGGGTTCGAAGAATCATCAGGGTAGCCCGCCGGAAGCTCAGCCTTCATATTGAACGCGAGGAGCGGGTAGCCAGCGGTAACGGTAGATTGGATCGCGGCGACAGTGGCGTTGAACTTAGTGTCGTCTTCCCAGTTCTCGCGAGGGAATAGACGACTGCCTGTCATCATGGCCACGCTTCCAATTGTCTCGAGAGGGAAGCCGGCGTCCCAAGCCTGGTAGAAGGAGTCGTAGTAGGTGGAGTTGGGAGTGAAGGGGATACCGAGGGCCTTTAGGTCGTCGAACCACGGCTTGACTAGGGTGTTGAACTCATCCAGGGTGTGGTTCACGGCGAAGAACGGATTCATTAGGAACTCGAAGGAATCTGTGCCCGTGCTAAGGACCCAGAAGTAGGCGTAAGTTCCAGCGTCGGCGTGGGCAGGGAATCTTTGGAAGTACGAGCGAACTCCGGCCCAGAATGTGTTTGATGAGACGTTGGAGCTGGTGGCGAAGCTGAAAGTTGAGACTGTGACGCCGACCTTTGCGTGTACACGCGAGATGACTGAAGTGACAACGCCGAAAGTACCTGGATATCATTAGTTGCGGATTTCGGAAATCATGTCAGGAGCCAACTTACCACCACCGCCACCACGGATAGCCCAGAACAGATCGGGGTCAGTCTCCTCAGTCACAGTGACGAATCTACCGTTTGCAAGTACAACCTCGAGCGCCAGGACCTGATCCGCAGCTAGGCCATACACACTGGACATGGGAGAGTGACCGCCACCAAGGACGTATCCACCGGCAACGCCAACAGTCTGGAAATATTAGCCCAAGTCTATAACTAAGGATTGGTCCACATACCTTGCCCTCTCCACCGACAGCAGTGAAGCCGAGCTCTTCAGCCTTTTCATAGATCTCAAAGGCCTGGACACCGGCGCCCATCTTGACGACAGGACCCTGGTAGTTACAGCCATTGTAGTTCTCAATGTATTCAATATCTTTCAGGTTGTGTGTCCAGACACCAAGACCTCCAGCGCCAGTAGACTTGCCATTGAAGTCATGGCCAGTGTTCTTGACAACAAGTCTCAAATTCGCATTGCGAGCGAAGTTCACCGCAAGTTGCACCTGAGCCACATTGCTGACATTGACAGCATAGCTGCTGTATCCGCCAATAGTGCATGAGGACGAGACGTTAGTCCCAGTAGGTAAGCAGGACCTACCCTCAAACAAGGGCCACATGATAGACGCAGGATCAGCCGCACTGTTTCATGTTAGTTGGGTCAACTATCGATGACAGGGTAGTACATACTGCATGTATGAGACCGTCCAGTCGGCGGTGACATTTTCGCACTTGTCACTGTCATACTCAGGCCACGAGGGATAACACGCCGCAGCCAGGGGTACAGTCTTGATGAGAGCGTCACCCAAAAGGTGATCGAATTGCCCCCAAACATCGTCAGAGGGCCACGATTTATCTCCTGGTAGCAACTTGCACTCGCCCTTGTGGGGGGTAGACTGACGCGAGCCGTTCCTGCCAAAGCCAAACAGAGCAGTTTGCTTAGAATTGAGACTCGAGAGCGATTTGTCTGTTAATTGCACTGTCTCACTCTCAAACAGTGGCACACCAGCCTTGGAAGCACTGGAAACTTTCTTCCAAACAGCCGCATCTCCAGGGGCAGCCAAGAGAAGGGCACCGAGCAAGCTGGCAAATACAAAACGGGGCGCCATCACGAACGGAATACAGATGTGACGAGATCGAGATGCTAGGATCTGCGAAAGGATTACCTGAAATTGAGACCAGGACTCCTTTTAAAAGACCGGGGAAACCAAGCTCAGTGCCACGAGATTGGCAAGTCCATTTCCAGTTCTACCCGAGAGAACACGGCTTGCCACCTTGATGCAGTCGACCCACAAGACATGCATATTCGGTATAACCCCCTTGTACCTCTCCAATGCTCCACTTTTGCGATTTCATCTCGACATATCAAATTCCGTTCTTTGGCCACCAGGAGCCAACGTATTTCGCTTACTGGGATGCACTAGTCGTGGTGCTATACTCTTTACCGACAAGTTCCACCTAATTTGCAACACTCGTTCCTGGGCGTCGGGATCACGCCTCCAATCATTTCCCCGGTTGTTCCGGCCCCCACGCTGGATTTCTGGAATCAAGAATGGAATTTCGCCGGTACCTGCGTGTTTTACCGTAGAAAGGCCGAAGGAGCAACAAGATTCATACGCGCGTCTTCTCGTACAGTTTTTACTTCGACAGGGATTATAAACTTTCTAGAAAAGTAGTTTGGACAATGGACTTCTTTCGGGTCCACCGGGTATAAGCCCCTCGCGATACTCCACTGATCCTTGCCCCACTTCAATCTCAAGTGGAGTATCTGCGCTCGGTCGGGAAAAAGGAAAAGCGAACATTGCATCACAAAACTGCAGTTTGGTAGGCCTTGCAATCTCCATCTAACGGTCTTTAAGAATGCCCCACGAAATCGGTTGTGGTGGGGTTGTGGCTAACGGAACCAAACCTCGGACTCAGCTGCGCCCAACATCCGGTATGCATTTCCGATTTAAGATTCACCGAGGAGCCAGTGAATCCTTTGGAAGTCTAATGAAGCCCTTTCTCGAATCTATTCGATGGAAAATATGTCTCCCAAGGTTCGTATTGGAAATAAGTTAATCCAGTGGGTCCTTATGTACCCAAGGGATAGCGCAGCTGCGCAATGTCTCAAATGTAACACGGATAAAGCTTCCACTATTCTCCGAATTGCGTTATGCCGTCGAAGCCCCGAAGAAGGGGTTCGCATTCCTGGGAGCCTTCGCAACAGTAGCATAAGAAGAATTTTGATTTCTCTACACGGGCGCTGATCTGATGGACACAACTCACATACTGTAATCTGAGATGTCGGCCTCAGGATAGATCATTTCGATTCATCAGATAGAATTCAAGCCGAACTCTCTTCCGAGATCTAGGTCGCCATCTAATATGTATGCGGTGGAGAAGAGAATCCTTGCCCACATTTTATAATTGGTGACCAAATCAGCCCAAGCCATGGAAAATTCCATGCGAGGGGACCCAGTCTAGAAGCTTATTGGGTCAGAAGTTGGATCTCATCCAGGAACCCGCGGCCGTAGTCTAGTACTGGGGCCGATCTCCTTCTCCCCTGTGATCGCGCCTTATTCATTGTGGCGGACTCCGGTACGAGATTTAATAAGAGTTCATACCCTCAGACTGGGCCTTTTCCTTCTTTTAGCATGAAGGACAATGGTTGACTACCATCATCAGGACACTGCGCTGGGAATCGTGGTCGCATTCCCGATCCTGGGCGGTATTGCTGTTCTTTTACGGCTTTGGGCTCGATCGTTATCGAGATCTGCCCTGACAAGTGGTAAGTCTTGACTGTGCGGCCCGTTGATCGGCGCGATCTACTGGGGTTTTCACTAATGTCTATGCTTTGCACAGACGACTACTTCATTGTTGCTGGATATGTACGCTTCTTCACCTCACCTTCTTTAGATTGCATTGATACTAATGACTGGTTAGATTCTTGCCATATCGCAGTCGGTGACTACGTGGTATTACATCAAGACCAATTATGTTGGCATCCATGAGTGGGAAATACCCAAGGACTATGATGTCAAGCAGGGTTTGATTGTGAGTAAAACACACCTTTTGAGCAATCCTGAGACTCAAGCTAACAGCTAAACAGTGGAACTATGCCAACCAACTCATCTACAACCCATGCTTGACGCTAATCAAAGTCTCCATCCTGATGTTCCTCCGCCGACTCGAATCACGCTCTCGAGTCGTCAACATCCTAATTTGGACATCCCTGGGTATAATAACAGCCCTCTTCATCGCCGTCCTCTTCGTCGACATCTTTCAATGCCATCCAATCTCCTACAACTGGGACTTG
Organism: Penicillium tannophilum; assembly: GCA_028829675.1. NCBI lineage: Eukaryota > Fungi > Ascomycota > Eurotiomycetes > Eurotiales > Aspergillaceae > Penicillium > Penicillium tannophilum. The sequence continues at coordinate 1,835,002 of JAQKAK010000003.1, read as the reverse complement.
GCAATCAAAGACGGAAAATGCATTGATCAAGGCGCCTTCTACGTGTCAACCGCAGCACTGAACCTCTTCACTGACCTAATGGTAATTTCGATCCCGATCATCATTACCTGGCATCTCCAAATGCCTCTCCGAAGAAAGATCGCTGTTTGCCTTATTCTATGCCTCGGCGGAGTGTACGTATCGCTCATACCTATCAGATTCGGACCACAGTTAACCCTTCAAACAGTGCCACAGCAATCGGCGTCTGGCGCATAATAATCCTCGCAAAAGCCTTCTTCCCAACAGGCCCAGTCGTAGACCCAACATACGGCATAGGGTTCTGCAGCTCCGCCATTGAAGTAAACGTGGCGGTTATAACAGCCTGCGCCCCCTCAATGAAAGCAATCGCCAGCAAATACCTCCCCCGTCTGCTTGGCACATCTCGGAATGGGAAATCAAGCTATGGGCCGGGGACAAGTAGCGGTTCGCGGGGATTCCGGAAATCGCGTTTCTTCCCCAGTAGCAAAAAGTCGAGTCAGCTGCACTCAGGTATTGATGGTGACCCGGGTTATGAGATGGCGGATCCGTCAAGGGGGAATCGGGTTGATGTTGTGGGTGCGGGTAAGAGTTCATTTGATATGCGGAAGTACAGGCGCGGCGGTGATAGTCCTTCTATTTCTAGTGGGAGCGTGGAGCTGCAGGGGCCGGCTGGTATTATTAAGACCACAGATGTTTCTGTGCGGTATACTAATGGTAGTGAGGATGGGAGGTCGAGGGCTGAGAAGAGTGTCAGCATGGATAGCTTGGTCTAGACGTTGAACGATGAACATGAATTGTATATTTCATGGTACAGTATCATTCTTGTGGTTACTCGGTTCTTCCCGAGGTCCTTCGGGGCTTTACGCACGCGATTAGGCCTATTCGGAAAGTAGATGCGTGGTTGTATATTTTTGACCTCTCGCGGTTCGGGTCGGGGCGCTACATAGTGAGTGGAGTCACAATGTTGCTATCTGGATCGTCTATCAGTAGAATGTAATTCCAAGGCTGGTAGATTCGGAGATGTCTGGAATTGGAGAAGAGATCCATATAGCCTATCTTTGTCGTATTACAAGTCGCCGAGAGCTCCGCACATGTGCCGCAACGCGATGAGGGGTTTCAGCTTCCCCACTTTACCCAACATTGAAAGGTCGACCTTTCTTATATCTTGTACAATTTTCAGCTTTTAATTATTCAATAACTTGAAAGTCATTCATTGAACATCATGGGAACGAAATACGAGCTCCCATTCCAGGTAAGCGATCTCCTGTAATCTTTCGACCCTGATTGCTACTGGGGATCGGCTAGATGTCCGAAGGCTACTGGACGAACCTCTATCAAACAAACTAACACACATCAAGCTAGCGGACCCTACGCTTCTCAAATTCGACTCCTTCATCGGCGACAAATGGGTTGAATCAAAGAGCGGCAAGCGATTCGAGGTTCTCGGTACGTTCTACAATCTTCAACATACTACGAGCATGACTGACCCCACATAGACCCCGGAACCGACAAGGCATGGGCCAGCTGCCCCGCAAGCACAACCGAAGATGTCCCGGCAGCTGTTGAAGCAGCCCACACTGCATTCGAGTCCTTTCGCAAAGTAAATCCCCGACAGCGGGCGAAGTGGTTGCTTAAATGGCACGATCTTACTACCCAGGCGAGAGATGATCTTGCCCAAATTGTCACTCACGAGACGGGCAAGCCGTTGGCAGAGGCATACGGAGAACTCGATTACTCACTTGGGTTCTTGTGGTGGTTTGCCGGCGAGGCGGAGCGCATTCACGGTACCGTATCGATGGCCGCTGCGCCGAATCGCCGAATTTTCACCGTAAAGCAGCCCATCGGTGTGGCAGCTGCCCTTGTGCCATGGAATTTCCCGGTCGCGATGGTTCTACGTAAGGTTGGAGCTGCGATGGCGGCCGGGTGTACGATGGTTGTGAAGCCGAGTCCCGAGACACCCATCTCGGCGCTTGTTCTGGCCGAGTTGGCGCTGCGGGCAGGCATCCCAGCTGGCGTGTTTAATGTACTCACTACTGACCTGGAGAATACGCCATCGCTGAGTGAGGCGCTGTGTAAGCACCCGCTCGTCAAAAAGGTGACATTTACTGGCTCAACGCGGGTTGGTAAGTTGGTTGCGTCGCACTGCGCTCAAGGCCTCAAGAAAGTGACGCTCGAGTTGGGTGGAAACTGTCCTTTCATCGTCTTTGACGATGCAAACCTTGACCAGGCGCTGGAGCAGCTTATGACCCTTAAGTGGCGTCATGCAGGCCAAGCATGTATCACAGCAAACCGAATTTACGTCCAAGCCGGTGTTTACGATCGCTTTGCTGCACTCCTGACGGAGCGGACCGCTGCCCTGGTTGTTGGGCATGGATCTGCCAAGGACACTACGATGGGCCCTTTGACCACGCCTCGCAGCATTGACAAGGCCATTGCGCAAGTTGAGGATGCACGTAACCTTGGCGCGAAGATTCTGCTTGGCGGGAAGCCTCAGAGCTCAAAGCCGGGTTATTTCTTCGAGCCAACCATCCTATCTGGGATGACGAAAGAAATGCTGATTTCGCAGGAGGAGTCATTCGCACCCATTGCGGCGCTCTATCGCTTCGAAACCGAGGACGAAGCGGTGAAAATGGCGAATGCCACTAGCATGGGATTGGCGAGTTATGCATTTACCAAGAACATCGATCGTATGTGGCGTTTGCTGGAGAATCTTGAGGCGGGCATGATTGGAATGAATACGGGTGAGTGATCCAGATGTGATGTGGAAATTTCTTTTCTGACCGATAGATTAGGCAACCAATCAGCGGCTGAGTCGCCGTTTGGCGGCATGAAGGAATCAGGTTATGGCAAGGAGAGTGGAAAGGATGTTGCGGTGCAGGAGTACCTGGTCACAAAAACGGGCACCTTGACGATCGAGGGGCAGTATTAAGTGCAGAACTTATTGGATAGTGGACCCGGTATTCAGGTTATTCTTCACGGCTCGCCCCGCAAAAATGGAATTTTATGAACCAAAATTTCCCTGTGCATTGTGAAGATCGGCAAATGGAGTGGCAGCTTACCGAGACCAGGGAAGTGGGTTCGAAGTGCGGGTTGATTACCGATTGGATTTACGAGTCGTGTAGTTGGCCAAGTTGAGCATGTTTGACGATGCACGGACAAGAAAGTACCAGGTACTTGCTAAGCAGTTGTTTCAATAGCAGATCAAATGTATTGACTACTTAATTGGAACTAGAACCACTTGCCCAACGTGGTACTGTGTAGCAGTGGCAGAAAATGACTAGCTTACTTTCGTGCTCCAGCGGTTGGATCCGTTGTGTTATCTCTTCATCCCTCATTCATCATCATCACCACAATGGATTCCCTTGATTCTCTCCGTCACCTCATCGCAAACCACCCGCTTATTGACAACCATGCACATAATCTATTGAGTCGCGACGTGGCCACGGACTACGATAGCTACCCGTTAGAATCCATCACATCCGAGGCCCACGGTCGCGCCTTGGAGAATGCCCGGTTCACCCTGCCATTGCTGCGGGCCACCAACCAGCTTGCCGAGCTCTACGGAAGTCCCTGCGCGGAATGGTCAGACGTACTAGCCGCCCACAGCCGATGGGTAGAGCAAGATTACGAAGGCCTGATCAAACGGAGCTTGGAAGGCACACATGCCTTGCTTCTCGATGATCTCCTATCAGACGACGATGTCGAATCATACGATTGGCATGACTCATTCACCGTGTCTGCGACAAAACGCATTGTCCGAATCGAGGCGGTAGCAGCCTCGCTTCTGGTGGAGCTGATGAGCACGGAGCGACAGGAAGGTCAGACCGTGTGGGGTTTATTCCGCCAGCAATTCCTTGAAAAGCTCGAGCACGCAATGGACGATCCCGCTGTTGTGGGGTTCAAATCCGTGGTTTGTTACCGCACTGGACTAGATGTTGATCCCCACACACCAGATGAGGATCTATTGACAGCCTCGCTCCACCGGACCCTGGACTTGGGTACTAGGAAATCGGGTTATCGGATTGAGGAAAAGCCATTGAATGACTGGCTGGTTCAGCAGACGCTAAAATTGATTACTTGGAGAAAGAGGGCTGGTATTGTTAAGCCTCTTCAGTTTCATACTGGGTTGGGTGATAATGATATCAGTCTCTTGCGAGCAAACCCTGCCTATCTTCAGCCGTTAATTGTGCAATACCCCGATGCGGATATTGTATTGCTGCACTCGGCGTATCCGTATACTCGGGAAGCTGGATATCTGGCTTCTGTTTATCCTAATGTATACCTGGATCTTGGAGAGGTGTTCCCGATGGTCAGTCGACAGGCCCAGGAAAAGATTCTACAGGAGAGTTTGGAGATCACACCTACCAACCGTCTTCTCTGGAGTACAGATGGTCATCTCCACCCGGAGACCTTTTGGCTTGCCAACAAACAATTCCGACAGGCGCTGGAGAAAGTAAGATATGCTGAGAGTCCCAATCCTGTCCCATACTGATGTTCGAAATAGGTGTTTGTCGACTACGTCCAGCATGGCGACTACACTGTTTCACAGGCCAAGGCAGCAGCCGCTGACATTCTGTTCAATAACTCGAATCGTCTGTACAAATTGCAATTGACGCCGCAGTATAATACCGAAAGTACCGAGCGATCGCTGGCTGTTGTTGGCCAGAAAGGTGCAGTCGCATCCGACGCCCTAGATGCCTTGCTACAAGCCAATCCTAAAATTGAGTACATTTGGATGCAATGGGTGGATTACACAGCAACCGTACGAGTGCGCATGTTCCCACTCCAAGAGTTTATCCGCATTGCACGAAATCAAAGGCGCATCGGAATCGCGTTGGCCGCGTTGAGTATGCTCCAAAATGACGTTGTCATTCCGGAGGGCTCGACTACAGGACAGTTCTATATGCAGCCTGACCTTTCCAGCCTTTACTTGAATGGAAGTATGGTGACACCAGCTGCGCCAAGCGCCACTGTCATGACATTTTGGGAAACGGAAGATGGCCAATCCTTGGAAGGGTGTCCAAGAGGTATATTGCAAGACATTGTCGAGAAGCTGCATAAGCAACACAATATCAACGTGTTATGTGGCTTTGAGGTTGAGGTAGTTTTCCTCAAATCTGATAGTGAGAGGACAACTTGCGACCCTGCAACAACCATTCATTCCTGGTCGCAAATGACCACACAAACAAGACGGATGGTCCCCATCCTTGAAGAAATCACACAGGCACTAGTGTCAATGGGAATAAAACTCCAACAATTCCACGCCGAATCCTCACCTGGTCAGTTCGAGTTCGTCCTCCCACCATTGGCACCTCTAGCCGCCGTGGATACACTGATCGCTACCCGCCAAGTCATCTCTGCAGTCGCAGATAGACACGGTCTGCGCGCAACCCTCCACCCACGGCCCTACCCTGGTGGAGCAGGTACTGCCTCCCATACACACATCTCCATTAACCCCCCGACAAAAGAAGACACGTTTCTAGCCGGCATGCTCGACCATTTCCGTTCCATCGTCGCATTCACCCTCTCGCAAGAAGCAAGCTACGAGCGTGTCCGCTCGGGTATCTGGGCAGGATCAGAATGGGTCACCTGGGGCTTCCAGAATCGCGAGGCTCCAATCCGCAAGATCAGCGCCGGTCACTGGGAGATCAAATCAATGGATGGCCTAGCAAACCCCTATTTCGCTGTGGCTGCCCTCCTAGCTGGAGGCTATCTGGGTCTGGAGGCAAACGCACCACTGACTGTCAAGGAGTGCGGCGGTAAGTCTACATTACTAGTAACCCCTATTGTAACTCAACTGACTTCACTCTAGTCGACGCTTCTACACTGTCGGAATCCCGGCGCTCTGAGCTAGGGATTACCACTCAGATCCCGAAATCCTTGAATGAAAGCTTGTTAGCACTTGAGAACGACAAGGCTCTGCAGAATCTGCTTGGTCCAGGCTTTGTTCGGAATTATACGCTTGTCAAGAGGGCGGAGTCCGCTAGCTTGTCAGCCATGTCGGAGGCGGAGCGACGGCTGTGGGTTGTTGAGAGATATTAATTGGTATAGCCAAGATGGCCCCCAAAAATCCATACCGTGTTCATTCAACACTAGACTTTTGAATCTTGGTCTCGCCAGCAGAGTTTTGCAAGTGCTTATGCGATGCCAAGCGACCGTCTGACGACTAGGCTCAATGTAGATTGAAGGATCCATCTGGGCGGCCAGCTTCCTTTACTGGAATCGCGTGCCCCTGTAAGCACTGACTAATTGACCGAATGTAGCTTTAATCACCGATGGACCTTACCAAATGGTAGTGTTGTAACATTTTTGCGATCGTACTACGTAAAATTGGTGAAGTGGTGGCTGTCAGATGATCCACACTTTGCAGAAATAGCCACTAACCTTGAATAAACATGAATCACATCCAATCGCTCTTTTCTTCCTCGTTTGTGCTACCTTTTTCCATATTGGTGAAGAAGTCGGCTTCAGTGGTCAACTGCCGGTCGATCACTTTCTTATTTGAGATAGCTCGTTTTATAGTCACTTTTCTTATTTCTCTTCATGGAGCAGGATGCCTTGTAATGAAAAAGATTCGAGAGCGTTTTGAATTTACTTTAACGTTATTATCCCATATAAATAGCTTGCAGAAATATCGTACAGATGGCTTGCACTAAATAGAAACAGTGTGAAAGTATCATTGGGTGTAGTTACAGTAGACCGAAAGAGTATTTTGGTTCCCCTTAGCTTATTTAAGGACTATATGGCCGCGTCACCAAAGGAGTGGGGGCCCGATCATGCATTGATTTCCAAGAAAAGTATAGTCAGCCCATTAACTTGCAAGCTTTTGAAGTGAGGTTTATAAACCCCGACGGCAAGCATGTAGTTTATCTGTAAATTATTTCAACCATAAACAAACCATGAAGCTCACCACCTTCACCTCTGCTTTGGCGTTGGCCTCTAGTGCCGTGGCCGCACCATCTATTGCAATTGAGAAGCGCAATCCCTCTGGCTCTTTCGAGCTCGTTGCCTACGGCGTCGCTGATGATGCCATCCGCATGTTCTACTCTGACGGTATGTCCCTTTTACGCCCCCTGATTCACGTATCTCAATCTGACATTGATTCACAGGCCTTGCCTACGCCGGCGACTCGTCCCTCTGGACATATGGAGACGTTACCACCGACGTGACATGTAAGACCCAATTCTGACAGTCCGAGTTGTGCCCCCATGCACGACCGGTACTTGAATCTTAACTTTCATCATGGACTAACGTGTTCGTTAGTTGTAATCACCGACACTGAGCTGGTCACTACTGCCACCACATCCGGTGTTACACTCGACTCCGATACCTTGCTATACATCCAACCTACTGCCGACGAGGTCCTCCCAGTCGGATTCACCAGTAACGGAATCGACTCGCCTTCCGCTGCTACAACAGATGGCTTCCTCTTCTACGGCAGCTACTTGATGTGGGAGGAGTCTGATGGAACTCTCTCCGATGTCTTCCGTCTCAAGGAGACCAATGTCTCTGGGATTTACCAGTTCTACTGGGACATGTCTAGCTTGGATCTTTCTGGGTACTTGTTCCCTACTGTCAAGGACAAGACTGTTTGATTGAAGAAAGCTATGACGTGTTGAATGATGTGATTGAGTTTTAGTCCAATGAGTCGTGATACATTCGAGAACAGGAATAGATGCTGGAGTCGGAAGAGTCAACTCATTTTCTGTGCACCCTGGTGCTGCTGAACCGTGTGGTTTCTCTCCTGTCCTTCTCTCTTTCCATTTTCCTATTTGAAGGCAATACCAAGAGTTTCGTTGCGGTTTTTTCTTGTTTTTCTGACTTCGTAGCGGCTTTATCTGTGGACTCTTTCCCATTAAAATATAGACAAGCAAAGAAGCAGATGAGGAAAAGCAGACAGACGTAGATTAGGATGAGGACAAGAGATTTTGAGTAAGAATATCCGAAGTCCCATCTTTTGGGTGCTTTCTCGAAGAGTGGAAACACGTCTGGGTGTTCTCATGGACTGAAGAATTGTAAAGATGACTGGGCCTCAATTGCTCTAGGGGATTTGAGGCATTTCATATCGAGAGGAATTATCAAGGGCCAATGATGTAAGCAGCAGGAGCGTGCTTAGGTGACTATCATTACATTTTTTGAAAGCGCTTTGTTACTAGTGAATGATACTTTTAATCGGGCATTTGGAGCATATCTTCTGAGCCATGAAAGGTTGATTATCTGAAGGAATCATCTAGTTCAATCTTTTAAGCAGCTTCGCTTTCCCTTTCATAAAATCATTTATTTATCAAGCTACTCGCTCAAGGTTCGGCAAATTGAATATTTGAGGATCTCACCAAAAGCATTGTTTAGATATAGTAATTAAATTCATAAAGTGAGAGTTAACGCGTCCCCTCTAGCTATAATCAACTTTCATGGTTTAGCTACTAGGTATTATGTTTATCTTAAAATTCTCCCCTCGGGCTGATAGTCTTTATAGGAACTCGTTAAGCCATTCATCAGGCTCCTAATAAGTAGTGAGTGACAGTCAGGCCAGGGCTTAAGTGAGCATCATAATAGCTTCCCTTTTCCCTCTCTTGGTCTTTCTAGCTACCCTAACCACCCCGTCCACCCCGATCACCCCGATCACCCCATTTGCGCGGGCCCGCCTCTAGCTCTCCAGCAATATCTTCTTCATCAGCCACACGGGCATTTCAATCTTCGACGCACCTCGACGCAGCCATGTCCGCTGTTTCTGAGCCTCAGGTTATTCTGTACGACCTGGCTTGCACAAAGCATGTGTGCTTCCTTCCTAACGTTTGGCGCACCCGCCTGATGCTGAGCTACAAGAAGATCCCCTACAAGACGGTCTTCCTTGACTACCCGACATTGAACCCACCCTGAACGGGCTGTAAGTCTCTCCTTGACCGTCATACGCGTGCTGTATTAGATACAATTTTGATTCCCTTAACTTATCTGATCCCGATAATATTTTAACACAACACTTCTACAGTGGTTTCCTGCTTGGGCAGAAGAACCCCCTCCACATTTTTCCCGCCATCAAGCACGTAGCCACCAAAAAGTGCATCATGTCCTCAACCAACGTCTACAGATTTATTGAGGCGAGCTACCCTAGTCCCCCACTCCCAGCTTTCTCGGAGCTCGGTTATGATATTGAACGGCAGATAAACGACGCGTCCTGCCTCGCCTTTAGCAAGCTGATTCAACCATCCGTGCACACCATTCTCCCTCAACGCACCCTGGATGCCATGTTCAAAGGGCATGGGAAGCGAGGAGGTCCAAGTCATCCCGCTGTCGATATGGAGGAGAATGCAGATGCACTCAAGGATAAGATGTGTGATCTAATGGAGGTGCTCCTTAGCCACCAAAACAATGGGCCGTTTTTGATGGGTGCACAGCCGTGTTATACCGACTTCCTTCTCGTGGGAACTCTGGCATGTGCAAAGGTGGTGGATGAGGATATCTTCAAGAGACTGGCAAAGTACTCTTTGTTCGGCAAGCCATATGAGGCTTGTCTGCCGTTCATGGAGAAGAAGGATTAAAAATTGATACTGGGTGTCTAGACCGGTTATGCAGGGGTCCGGGAACCTGATGTTGCGGCATCGGACTGAGTGTTTTGATGTTGTTAGTGAGACGGATTATGCAGATATCCGCAAAAGTAATGTTGTGACCCTGGAAAAGAAGAATCTGCGGTTGAATAAAGCCTGTTTATGCTGGCATCCACGGATAACAATGTCTCATTTAATTTATGCCGAGAAAGAAAATCGTTTATCCATCATAAGTCTCTATCCTGTTTCATTTAAGCATCATCAACACGAATATACACACTCTTTGTTTCCAGATAATTGTCCAGGCTAACAGTCCATCCTTCGCGACCGACTCCGCTTGCCTTATATCCCCCAAATGGCATATCCGAAGCTACAGTCGGGCTGGTGCAGTTAACACCCACAGTCCCAGACTCCAATTTCTTGGCCATCCGAAGCGCCCGACTGACATCCTTGGTGTAGACAGACGCATACAGGCCAAATTCGGTGTCGTTCGCTTTAGCGACAACTTCATCCTCATCTTTGAACGTGTTGATAACAGCCACCGGCCCGAATATCTCCTCCTTCATAATTCTGGAGTCTTCCGGTATGTCCAGGAATACGGTCGGCTGGACGAAAAACCCAGTCGTATGCTTGGAAGGCTCATCCCCCATGATCATTTTGCCGTCCTTCTTGCCTAAATTGATATAGTCCTGGACCTGCTTGTATTGTATTTCATCCACTTGGGGGCCGTGGTTGGTGCTGGCTAATAGAGGATCGCCACTTTCCACCGCAAAGGCCTTCTGGAACTTCTCAATGAAAGTTGGAGCAATGGATTCGTGTACATAGATCCTGAAGTTGGCCATGCAGACTTGGCCACTGTTAAATTGTACGGAGTGTTTTGTCTCTTCAACAGCTTTGTCGATATTCGCATCTTCGAAGATGATCGCGGGCGACTTTCCTCCTAGTTCCAAAATAACGTTCTTCAGGTTGGACTTGGCGGATGCGGCTTGGATCAGACGTCCCGTTCGCCCGGAGCCAGTGAAGCTAATCACCCGTATATCCATGTGATGCGAGAGGACATTGCCTGAGATGTGTCCGTGGCCTGAAATTATGTTGATGACCCCTGGTGGGAATCCTACCTTTTCAACAAGAGTCGCAATTTTGGCAGACTAAGACATGATTAGCATATGGAACTGTGAAAAGGACAATTGTCGACCAACAGTTAATGGTGCTTTCTCGCTGCTCTTGATAACGATTGTGTTTCCTGCTATCAAAGCAGGGGCAGCTTTGCCAATAAGGAAAGCTACAGGCACATTCCACGGAATAATGGCTCCCACCACACCAAACGGCTGCCGCATTGTCATATTGACAAAACCAGGAGTATTCAAGCTCGAGGTTCCCAGCGCCTGAATTCCCACTTCAGCATAGTAGTTCAAGTACTCATATGCCAGCCCAGCCTCGATATACCACGACACTGGACGACCCATTGAAAGTGCCTCAAGCTCTGCCAGTTCATCCTTGGCTTCCAGAATGAGAGGAGCGAGCTTCTTGAGATATGCTCCTCTCTCACCCGGGGAGAGGGCAGACCATGATGGGAAAGCTGCCTTAGCTGCTGCGACGGCTGCATTTGTATCTTCTTCAGTAGCCTCGGATGCTGCGATCAAATCATTAGGTTTAGTGCTATACATAAGACCTGGGAATCATACCTTGCGTGAACTTTCCACCTGTGGTAGGTGAGATTAAATCGAATTTGCCTCCGTCGGATGCTTCGACGAACTGACCCTTGTTAGTAACAATCATTGTCTGTATGGTGGGTAAACAAACCTTGCCATTGATAAACAAGCGCGTCTCGAAAGACTTGACATTGGGAGTTTGAGTTATGCTCATCTTGAAAGTTTCTTGTCAGACTAACTCAAAATCAGCAGCAAAGAACGAGGTCGCAATTAAATCCAGGGAATGTAACGGAAATTATTGGGAATTACGGGGCAATACGGTTCCCTGCTTTGGCGTCAAAGTGATCAAGCCCCGCACGCCAAGTGCCGGTAGTTGAATGATTGAATGCCGGTGGTTGAAGCATATCACACAGATCCTGTAGTATCTCGGAAACTATGCAACAGGCCGTAAAGAATTGATGTGATGCATGCAGATTTTAAATATTAAGCCATCAATTGCATGAAATCCTTGTTTATTCCAATTAGAACTACCTATTATCTGTACGAGCGTCAATCCTAGTATCTTCAGTCTTTCAAATAGGTAAGCTGCCAGTCAAGAGGTCTTTCCGCAGCCCGAACAGGGCCCACGTCTCCACCAGGAGCCCGTCGTTTCTCCCACTCCTCAATATCTCGATGATCGACAAAATTCCCATGTAATCCCAACCGCAATTTGAAAGGAAGGTGGATTGTCGCCACGGGACCACCCGCTAAATTCCCCGCATCGATGATCTCCACATCATTACGAAGCACATCCAGCCGATTTATAAACGCAATGATCCACCCCTCCCCCTCTTTTCCCCCTTTCCGCGGAATGAAAGTGGGTTCCTGGAACGTAGCTCGTGGCCCAGCCCACAGTACATCTTCGAAATGGTCATCCCAACGATAGTGTCCTAGACAATTGAACAGTCCACCAGCAGGGGAGCCGCATTTTGCTGCATCGTATTCCCTCGTTGGGTCGATCTTCGCTTGCCAGAAATGATTGTATTTCTTCGTGACATATCTATCATCGATGCGCGAGAACTCTCCACTAGTATTCCAGAGAGCCTCGGGCTTAACCCATGATCCCGATTCTTGTTTTGGGTCGAAGACCCAGCGATGGGTGACGCTTTCGAGTCGGTTTCTTACTGCCAGATTGCTGGATTCTTGATTCTCGGGTGGGAAGAAGAAGAAAACGTTGCCATCGGCTACCGTAAGATCGAAAACGATGTGTCCTTGCTCATTCTCGTAGCAGCCTGCGACATGACCATGGAAAGCTAGAATTTAAATTAGCATACTTTATTGCGAAAGCATTGTGGTAGTTATCTCACCGTTTTCTGCGCGAAACCATTCAATGTCCCCTGGTTTCCCTCCTCTTCTGGGAACAACACCATACCATTGACTCTCCTCGGGGTCCCACGCCCAGTGATTACCACCCCTCTTCAAACGATCCACTGAGCACTTCAACGGTGTCAACGGAAGGACGACATAGTTCTTCGAGATTCCACAGTCATGAATCATTCCACAAAATGGAGACTTGTACCACGTCTCCTCGGTCTTCTTTCCATCCGCATTGATGGTATAAACGACAACATCACACGATCCATCATTCCCATCTCCACCAGCTTCGTAGCCAAAACATATCATCTCACCAGTCTCTGGATCGAATTTCGGATGTGCAGTAAAGGTCGGTGATTGGATCTGCCCTTCGAAATCATACCTTCCAATCGTCTCCAGCGTGACAGGGTCCATAGCGTATGGGGGACCATCTTCTTTTGTCGCAAGTAGCATTCCACGCCAGAAGGTTATGTTCGTATTGGCCACAGTGCGAATCACCCCTTTCACAGAATCAGAATCCGTGTACGGGTTCCGGTATTTGCCAAATAGGCTTTTCCGAGCTGCGGTTTCTGCGATGAACCTATCGGTCTTGGTATATCGTTGTTTGAAGTCTGCATGGCCATTTTGGATTCGGATCGCGGTTACGTTGCCGTCGCCACTGAAGTGAATATCCTCTTCGAAGAGCGGTGGAAATCGGTGATCGGGTTGGATTCTGAAGAATGTTCCGTTAATTTCGGGTGGGATCGTGCCGTCGACTTCGAGGTCGAAGATATCGCCTTCGAGTCGGCATGGTAGATTGAAGTTCTGGAAAACAGGGGTGTTGGGGTATTTGACTTGGTCACCTGTTTTTCGTCCGTCGGTGTAGGGGTAGTCAACAGGGATGTCGAAGATATGAGCCATGTTGTTGGAGCGCCTTGTGCGACGGCGGAGCTTGCAATTTCAATTGTACTAATACGGGAAAATGACTTCTAAAATCAGCTATGCAAGATTGGGACTTTGATTATCTGAGTATTTATACCACTCAGTATGGCTAGTGCTCGGACGACGTACATGGCATCGATACATCAGTCTTCGTCCACATCGGCAGCATGTTGCTATAGAACTGCCGGAGAAGTAGAAAATCTGGGGTAAATCCGGATTTGGTATGATGGTACGCTGGACTAATTGCGCCCCGGAAAGTTAGATTCTCAATGATCCTGGTAGGCCCCGCAACCTCTCAATATGCAGAGTCCCCGTTTGTCGCGTATTGTCGCCGTTGGATTGGATGCATTTCACCCTGTGGACTCCCCGACACCTGGACATCACTCATGATCCGACAACATTGATGTGGGGTCTCGAAGACAAGCAGCTCTTCCATGGCTCGGTGCCCAGATGTATAAGTTGAAACATGATTTCCATGTTATATTCACACAGCTTAAATCTCTAATTGTCTACCATCACAAAGTGCATCGCTATATCTGAGCTTGGAGCCATGGCCGAACTGACCCCGAAAGCAGATATCTCTGCGCTCGTTGCCACTGTCCAAACCCTTTCGAATGAAGTCAACAAGCTGAAGGGTAATATTTACACGTCTACTCCTCTGATTTCGCTAACAAATATCCAGGTGAATCCGAAGTCAGAAAGCTGTACCACAAGTATGGCTACTACCTAGACAAGTGCCTCTACAAAGAGGTGAGCAAAGAACTCTCCATAACCACATGTCTGAAGCTTACCTAGCAACCAGGCCGTCGACCTCTTTGCAGACCACCCAGACACATACGTTCAGTTCCTAAACGGCCGCTTCAACGGGAAAGAAGGTGTCCACCGCCTCTACATCGAACGATTCGCAAACCGTTTCGTCGGAGGCCGCAACGGCCCAATTGACGGCTGGCTACTAGACCACTTGATGGCCCAGGATATAGTAGACTACAACCCCGAAGCCGGACGCGCAAAAGCCCGCATCCGCGCGTTCATGAGTGCGGGTACACACGAATCCTTGCCCTCCGAATTTCCAGGCGGGTATCGCCAATGGTGGGAAGGAGGCCTGTACGAGAACGAGTACATTCTCCAAGGTGGGGTCTGGAAGATTCTTCGGCTACGTTACTACCCATTCTGGCATGGCTCTTTCGAATCTGGGTGGAAGGGATCCAAGGATTTTGTTCCGCTGTTCAAGGAGATGTTTCCTGCTGATAAGCTTGGTCCTGATGTGATACTCCAGGATGGAGGCCTCTGGCCTGATACACGGGTTATTCCCTTCCATTACAAGCATCCTGTTACGGGTGAGGAGGTCGAAGAGGGGGATATGCGGGCTCCGAGGTGGCTTGCGGAGGCTAGTACGGCCCCACCAGCACGGAGTATCAATGACTGGGGTTTCTAAGATTGGAAGTCTTGAATCGTTGGATCATATTGTACTGGAATAGGACGTTGTTTGCTGAGTCAATTTCTTATTCCAAGAAACAAGTTTCTCGTTTAAACCTCATGTACAAGCTGAACACCTGTCGAAGTTTGCTCGAAAGTATAGCGGAAGCAGCCCCACTACCAGTACTTTATTTCTATAATACCCACTTCTGTGCATCCTGCTTTCCCCACAACCCCCTCATCTTGGAACGAGGTCCATTTGGGTATGTATTGCCGTACTCGGGTCCATGGCTTAGTGACATATCTCTATATTGTGGTATTAGCTTCTTCTGACGCCTTGTGGAATACGGAATTTGCAACCCCAGAGGTTTGCCTCTCTCATCTTAAAATTCTGCAACATAAAGTCGATATTGGGTGTGAAGTTTGTTTATTTTGTCCTAATATACTCATCAAAGTTTCCAAATCGATCTGTCTTCCGCCTTCCTTTTCAAAGGATGGAAGTAACTTAACACAAATTGTACAACCAGCTACCAATATGCTAACAACAAATGAAGCCAATGAAGAGCCTTGACTGAAACCAAAACTATTTCAAATCGAATCCAGGATATCCAGAAGTGAGGGTTTGGGTAATTCGCTTGATGTAATCATTCAATCCACCCAGATAGTTAAGCATCTCCTTCGGCTTGCCGGGTACATTGGTGCCCATGTACTCTGATTTAGTCTCGGGGAGCAATGTGGCATTGCCGATCTGATTGACAAGAGCTCTCCAAGTCTGCTCGGCAGATGGGGTTGGTTCAATCTCTTTTAGGCCCTTTGTGCGCATATGAGCCAATGTCTGGGCAACCCAGTCTCCCTGGACTTCGGCGCAGGTAGGTCCGTTGCAGAAGGATGTTGGTCCCTGGGGCCCGTAAAGGAAGAACATGTTGGGGAACGCGGAAGTCATCAACCCAAGGTGCGTGTAAGTGCCGTTCTTCCACTTGTCTTGCAGAGGTTCACCATTTCGGCCACGAATTTGGATGTTCAGGATTCCGCCGGTGACCGAATCGAAGCCAGTCGCGAGCAAGAGAGCGTCAAGTTCGTGGAACTGGCCGTCCTGGGTAACCACACCGTTGGCGCGCACTTCGGTGATCGGATTTTCCTTCGCATTCACAAGGTTGACATTGTCCTGATTGTATGTTTCGTAGTATCGCTGCTCAAGAGTGGCCCGCTTTGTACCGAAATAGTACGGGGGCTGCTCAGGAGCCAGGACGGCTGCTTTCTTCGGGTCTTTGATGCGAGGAAGAGTTTTGCTGCGCCAGAAATTGTAGGCTTCCCTGTTGAGTTCTTTGTCCATGATCACCTCGCGGTATGTTGCAAGCCAGAATGACAGGCCGCCCTCTTTCCAAATTTCTTCAAAGAAAGCCTGGCGTTCAGCGGGTGTTGCGGATTGCCAAGGCTGGCTGTTGAACTCCGCGTCGATCCCGGCAAAGGTATGTTTGCGCAGTTCAAACATGGATCCATATACAGACTTGTCTTGTTCCTCCACAGTTAAGGGCCTTTGTCGCATAGGAAGAGCGTAGGTTGGGCTGCGCTGGAACACCGTGAGGTGATCAACCACAGGGCCGATTTCCTGGATCACTTGCAAGCCACTGGACCCATTACCGACAACACCGACACGTTTACCGGTACAGTCAAGTCCATTCCTGGGCCACTTGGATGTGTGGAAGCAGGGCCCCTCGAAGGCCTCTAGATTCTTGAAGTCGGGAATCAAGGGTTTCGCAGCGAAACCGGTTGCTAGGATGAAATGGCGGGCCGAACGCTTCACCCCATCATTCGACGAGACAGTCCACTGATTGGCAGCCTCTTCAAACTCGGCAGCAGTCACACGAGTATTGAACAGAATGTCACGTTTCAGGTGCAGCTTGGACTCAACGTGTTGGAAGTACCGGCGGATCTCCTCCACACCGGGATACTTTTCGGTCCATACCCAGTCATGCCAGATATTTTCGTTGGAAAATTCATAAAGAGGTACTTTTGTATCGACTCTGGCGCCAGGATAGCCATTCCAGTACCAAACACCTCCGATGTCTGCAGCCTCATCGATGACCAGACACTTGAAGTTCTTCTTTCGTAATTCGTGAAGCACGTACAATCCGCCAAAGCCACTGCCGACGATGATGGCGTCAAACTCCGGAGAGTCTACAATTGAACCCATACTGTCAAATGAAGGTATGTTGCAGAGAGGTAAAGGTGGATAGAAGGGTGTTTTGAATGTGATAAAGGAAATCTATTCTCATTTCGAGTTGGTAACATCGGTGATTAAGTACTTTTCGTCAGACTCGTGGCTCTTGGCCTTAACGGAGGTCAACAATGAAATCACGGTCAAGACCACTTGGAACTGTGGGTACAACGGTTTATTGTTGAATAAATGACGTTTCGATGCCATTCCATCTATCGTTGCCGTGACGCGGCGTTGCCCTCGCCCCACAAATTCTCCGATAGAGACCCGCCATCGCACGGACTAATTATTACTAAGTCCATGCGGATGGACTTATTATCAAACCATATCATTACTACTTATCCATATTGTTGTTTTGATTGCGAAGCGGGGAAGCTTACAGGGGGTGTCTGTGTGGTGGTACCTGTTATCTATAAAACAGCACAAAGAGAACTCATCGGTTTGCTTTCAGCTTCATCAGCAGAGTAACACTCTTCATCTCATCAATTGACTTTCAAGGACTTTCAAAATGACAGACAAGAATGGTTTTGTGAGGGATGATGTACGTTCAGTGTGATGACTTGATACCTTAGTTAAGTTACTAATAATAATACATAGAAATCCTACGAATCAATCGAGAAACAGTATGACTTTCTCGCGATGGAGAAGAGCAAGGTAAGCCATACTGTGTTAATGTTGAACTATGTAACATTATACTGATCTCAAGCTTTTTTTCAGTATCACAACCCTGATCTAGCAGTGGCAGAACAAGAAGTGCTAGACCAGCTCTACCGTGGTTGGCTACACTACTGGAATCACGAGTCAAAGGACGATTACCATAACGGCATGGTCGGCTCTCGTCGATTCTACGATTTTCCAGAAATGTTGAGCTATGACATGTTTGGGAACACAATTCGCGGTAGCTTCAATGAACATTTCGAATCTATCTTCCCATACTGGAATGACGGCCAGATGGAGTTCAAGGATCTCGAAATCACCGCTCTCTCGAGAGACCATGCTTACTCCACGATGATTCAGCACACGTGGGGTACTGCTGGAGGTACACCTTTTGATACGGCATTCCGTCGCACTGGCATTTCTCGTCGTAACCCCGAAACCGGAGAATGGAAGTGGATTCATGAACACCTGTCTTTCCCTGTTGATATGAAGACTCAGAAGGGTGATTTCACTGCGTCGCTGGATCCTGGAAAGGGGTTCAAGCTCCAGTAAATATAACATATCGAGTTCCAATGTTCGACATCGAACTTCATTCCGGTTATCAAAGATAAATTTCGTCGAATGATCATGAAGTTGAATGCTCCTAGTCGAGTTTGCAATGCCTAAAGTCACACTCTCATCAAGAGTTTTGGAACGCGATAAATAATTAACCTGTATAAGAAGCAATCACACATTAGTGACACAGTGATATTGAGGTTGTTCGGCCGCTCTACACATTAAGGCAACAGCTAGCCACCTGCCATGTGAGCAGACGGCTTAGGCAATGGACATATGACAGCATTAATCATGCCTGGTCCATCGATGGTGGCCATTCATCTCTTTTCCTCGGAAAATCTACCCGGTGGACGCTTATATGAGTAGTATAAAAATTACAATGGAGTGACTGTAAACAATGCTTGCTACCGCCAAACACGAATGAAGTCATTATTGATCTGAGGGAGGGCCACCTATATCCCCATTCACATATGTTTCTCTCAGAAGACTTGAAAGATATTGAGAAAACCAGCTTCCCAACTCCGGATTATTTACTTGCCAATCTTCAGTTTCCCAAAACTCCAGATTTTCATTCTGCCCCAATGCAACGCAATTTGTCTGCATCGCAGAATCAACCTCTGCATCCGCAGCACGGTTGTGGTTTTCCCGATCATCAACGGTGGCGAAATGTAAAGGAGTTTTGGAATGAGGTTCTAGATAATTTCTTCCAGAATTTGAATATCTGGAATAAATCGGATCGAGTGTAGCAGGGCTGCCTGCACAGCTGCGCACCGGTCCAGCAGTTGTCGAAGGCGATGATGCTGGGCTATATTGACTGAGTCGTGCCTCCAAAGTATCCAGGTTGTCTAGCAACGCTTGGGGTGTATTCCAAAATGCCGTAAATCTCTCGCAAGTGGTACGTAACATCCTATACTTGCGCAGCGAATCTTGCGACTGTTCCCTTCTGCCAAATAAACCTCTCAGAACCTGAAGTGAAGCTGCCAGCCAGACAGTACTTGCAAGGAATGGGCTCACATGCTTCACATGCCACTCTGGAAACTGTGAAAGGAAGGAACATATATCGTCGGAAGCTTGAAGGCAGTATTTCAAACCTTGCGGATCCTGACGTTCATCTGGGTGGCCGGCATTTCTGCGAGGCGGGCTCTCCCCAGGGCAAAATATTGTACCCACAACAATTTCATCAAAAGCGTGATGATGATATATCATAAATTGAGCGTGCTTGAGACTGAGGTATATGTTGTACTTTGTGCTTTGAAGTTGCTTAGCCCCCGCGTCGTAGACTCCGGAAGTATAATGAGCCTCGAAGTCTAATGGGCTGTTATCATGGAGAAGAGACTGAGGCATAGTGGCGGTGGTGCATTGCAAAGCATGGACCAGTGCTTGTAGTCGCGACGAGTCTTCCTGTCTCTTCCTCTTGCTGAATGAGTTGCGGAAATAGTGCAAGATTTGATCGGAACATCTCTCAGCGTTCATATCCATCAAAATCCCCTGTAAATTTCCTTTGTGAAGGACTTGAGCATCTCTTACAATCGAGGTAATGACGATAACCCACGCCTCGGGATTTTCGTTTCCGCAGTCTTTCAACGCCTTTGGTCGAGCAACAGGATCTCGCTCCAGGAAGCAGCTTCGGCAGTATTGATTGGAAATCCAATGCTCATCCGAAGCAGGAAGGTAGGTATCGATCATATTCCAGTCGATTGCTGTTGGCAGTCTTCGGATAACACTTGCAAATACATCCATTTTCCAGATCGCCCACCAGCACCGCCGTCCCTCTTCTTCTTCAATCCAACGCGACAAGTCACGGCCAACTTTGTAGTCTTCCTCGAGAGCCTCATAGTCAATGAGATGTAAATGGAGCTCATACGCGACCCGAACGCAGGACCCTAAGAGCCTCCATGCACGTCCTTTGACTCCCTTAGTGAGCTCATGGAAAGTTACCAAAACCATCGCTTGCAGAAGACAAAGACTTGGCTGTTCGTCGGAAGCTTCATCGAGCGATTCATATATCAAATCCAATGCTTGGTTATGAAATCTCATAGAGTCTGATTCGTGGTGCGAGAGAGAATCTTCAGACCGGAATCTGGCTGAGTGTGAGAACATGGCTGCAAAGAGTGCTTGTCGATGGATAGATATTTTGATAGCCTGGACTTTTTTCGCAAAGGAGGGTCGATGAAATAGAGAAAATTGAGTCATTGTGTCAAAGTACAACTCCGTCCTATTGTCATATGAGCTTCATGTGCATTCGTCCGTGATATGAGAGCATTCTGACATACATATATTCGAACCCTGGCAGTGATAAGCCGAAGACATCGCATGCGTCCGCCATGAGATTTTGTGCTGAGGCTAGATTAAGTAGTGATGTTGAGGAGATATTTTTGTCCATGAGCGGAAATTCTGATTGGCGACGATCATGCGTAGGATGAATCAATGAAGAAAGCCCAATAGCTTTGATGAAATTTGATTCGATGTCTTGAGGCTCAATGTGTTTCTCAGATATCTCGATATCTAAATCGTCGCCAGGGAGGTTAGGCGTGGCTTGCACAGACGGATCAAAGCGACGATCAGTTATGTCAAAGTTGATTCCACCAGGTGACGTCTGGCTGGATCTTTGGACGCTAGGGATTTGACCTGCAGGCGAGCGAAGCGGGTTCTCCGAACACATTTCAGAAACCATAGGGTCGTCCTGCAATTGTCCCGTTTTGGGACCTGGTTTCATGCGGAGGGTTGGGTATATGCAATCATCACGAAGCCTGGTACAAAGCTTGCAGGCTGGAAGGGAGCGATCACTTTGTCCCATCAGCATGTCATATCCATGGGTTGGCAGCCCAGATTGGATACGTACCATTTTGTTTTCTTCCTGTTCGTAGATCATTAGAGTCTGTCCGGATATATCTTTGTATTGCACTTGCCTTCGGCATGCCTTACAGGCTAGACGGGATCGAGAAACGCGACGCGTGTCGCTCGTAGTGGTGATTTCTCCATCATCAGAGCCAGGAGGCATGGTTCGGATGGGTCGGAACCAGTGACTTGCTCAACCAAAGACGCTAGTGCAGGTAACAGGTGTCAAAAGGGGTGTGGGGGGTCTTGTGAAGAACGACTTCGTGTAGGAAACGGTGGTCAAAGTGACGGCGGAATAAGTGGAGAATTTAACATGACATAGATGTTTCATCTCCTAACCGGACTGCTTGGGCAAGTGAGGAACAATCCTGTGGCACGGACGCCTAAACGTTCACCTGAGAAAGGGAAATAAAGCACCTGACATGTCCCAATTGGCCATTTGTTGTTCTCCTGGATGAACGACATGGGAATCTATCTTCGCGGGGTACTCCTCGCCAATAACGCCACCAACCCCGGTTGTTGGACGCTAACATGTCCCCGTACCCGTACGGGTACGGTCGGCCGTCCCGTCAAAACATTCATGTTGCTCAAGCTGATTTGGAACAGTCTAG
Source organism: Penicillium tannophilum (assembly GCA_028829675.1). Taxonomy (NCBI): domain Eukaryota; kingdom Fungi; phylum Ascomycota; class Eurotiomycetes; order Eurotiales; family Aspergillaceae; genus Penicillium; species Penicillium tannophilum. Next base: position 1,813,218 of record JAQKAK010000003.1, on the reverse strand, counting down.
TACATCACAGATAAAATATAGGATCAATCTACTTATTTCAATCAGATCACAAATCTCCTTCTCATTGAACGTGATGGAATTCAGTGGAAATGGGCTTGAGTGTGGAGCCTGCCAGGTGATCAACGATCAGAATTTACTAATGTAAAATAGCCCATTTTCAAAACCTTAAGCTTTTTACCCCAGTCCGGGGAAGCTTGCAAGCAAGGCGGGGGGATTTCATACATTGAACCGATGTTCATCCGAGGGAATGTAAATACAATTGGCTTGAGGCGTAAAAGTGGCGTAGGAATCACTTTTTGAGACTACTGGTCGACCCGTTGGAAAATCATTTTTACACAAACTACGTTTCAAACTCTGTTAACTATTATATCAGTTCATAATAAGCTTCCTAAGCCCCTGAGTCCACGTGTGGTTTCGTAGCTTAATAGACCCAAGCTTGATTGTCCATAAAGGTTGTCTATGGAAAGTTACCCGTGGTTATAAATATATGTTCCGGATGCATTAAATTATGCAGGCACTCCCAGAGTCATTCCACCGTCAACCGAAAGGACTTGCCCTGTAATCCACTGCGAGACTGGCAAACAGAAAAACAAAACGGCCTGAGCAATATCATCAGGAACACCTAGTCTTGGCCAGGGAGTGGCACCCTTCATCGTCTGCAAAATGTCTTTATTTTCCAGGTTACCACGAGCCATCCCAGTTGCAACGACGCCGGGAGCCACGCAATTGATGTTGATTGAGTCTGGAGCATGGTCAATGGCACCCGCCCGTGTCATATGGTTGATAGCGGCCTTGGTAGCACAATAGGCCACTTCCCCTGCATAGGCTATATTCGCTGCACAAGAGGAGATGTTCACAATGCGACCCCGGCTTCCCCAAGACTCGTCAACATCCTGCTTGAGGAACTGACGAATGGCAACCCGTGACATTTTCGATGTACCAGCCGTGTTAACCTGCAGCATCTTTGACCAGAGCTCATCATCTTCCTCGGCGAACTTTCTAAAAGGGGCCCAGAAGCCGGCGCAATTCACAACGATATCGACACGTTGAAATTCCTGTTTGTTGAGCAATTCCCAGCATTAGCCATAGCTCCTCGATTTTTCACTGATTAGAGATGTTCGGACTGGTGAGGACTTTACCTGTAGCGTTGTAGCAAATGCTGCTTCGACTTGGTCAAAATTGGAGATGTCCACTTTTTGGAAGATTGCCTTGCCGCCATTCTCCACGATTAGATCCGCCGTGGGTCTTGCGAGATCTTTTTCATAACCCTTGGGATTGGCTTCGGCCTTGAGGTCACAGCAAACCAAGGTTGCTCCATCATTGGCTAAGGCTATCGCTGTCGCTCGCCCTATGCCAGAAGAGGCACCGGTCACAAGTGCTACTCTCCCATCCAATCGCTTCGGAGACATGATGATTTTCAATGAAGATAGTAGTATATGATTGAATGCTGCAAAAGAACTGTCGGATTGAATCAAATCCAATTGTCTCTCAAGAGGCCAAAATCCAATATTCCAATTTAATCGTAGTTGGCCGCGATCCCTTTAAGATTGACTTGTGGCATTTGTTGGGCTCCGGGGGAATTAAAAACACCCGCCAATTTATATTGACAGGTCAAATTCAGACAACGGGGTAAAGGGCATTGGTCAGTCTTCGAAAGTCATCCGACAGTATTTGTCATTGATTATGAAGCTTGACGATCGTTAGCTTCAGCTGGCGAATGGGGATAAATTGAAATACAAAAAGTGTCCGGGGAATTTAATGCGGGGAAATCGAGATAGTCCGATGATGGTCCGGCCTGTATTAGCGTCAGCCTCGCCGTACGGAGGGAAAGTATTGTGATAGCGTTAAGTACCTATAAACCCTCTATTGGAGAGCTTCGTTAAATTGTAATAGAAAAATCTTGAATGGCCGTTTGAGACGCCAGCGCTCGCCAGCATCTTTCGTTTTCAGCTAAAGTGATCTTATAAAGGCGTACTTTGAAGAGTTTTATTGACATATTCCAAATGGCGGGCCAGTTACCCAATTATTGGGGAGCTATTGCTCTTTTTATCGCGTTTGGCATCTACCGTCTGCTTCAAATTGGTCGACGTGATCCACGTATGCCTAAAGGGCCTCCGACAGTACCGATCCTTGGAAACTTCCACCAAATTCCGTCAAGTGGTCTATATGCTAAGTGAGTCACGCGAATGAAATGCATTTCCGTTCTTCTAGTTAACACCTCCTTTCCTTTTTCAGATTCCGAGACTGGGCGAAGGAATACGGCCCGGTGTTCTCGCTAAAGTTTGGACCGAGCAACATAATTGTTCTATGTGATCGAAAGGCCATCCATGCGTTGCTGAACAAGAAGGGTGCTATCTACTCTGATCGTCCTGCCAGCTATGTTGGGCGCCTTTTGACCCAAGGTGATCATATCGCTTTGGAACAAATGGATGACATTTGGCGTGAGAAACGAAAAGTCATTTCTCACAACTTCTCTCCAAAAAACCTGGATGAAAAGCATTATTTGGTCCAAGAAGCAGAGTATGTGGCAATCAACTTTGGAGCCTTTTCGAACCCGAGCCAAGGTCTAATGTAAAACAGAGCAACAGTCTTACTCAATGACCTGTTGAGTTCCCCCGACGGGTTCTTCAATCATGTGAGAAGATACACTGCTTCGTCAGCTTCAGTACTTGCTTTCGGTCACCGTGGAGCTACCTTCGATTCTTTTTGGGGCCATGTATGTACTCTGATGAGCAGAGTCTCTGGCAGAAGATAGTCGGTATTGAAGACTAACCCACGTTCAGGTCGTTTACGATGTCATGGACCGGTGGACTGAAGCAATGGAAGCTGGCGCCAACCCACCTGTCGACGAATATCCCATACTCAAGCTCATTCCTAAGCAATTCGCCTATTGGAAACGTCGCGCGATCGCAGCTGGTGAAGTTTTTGATTCAATGTGGGGGAAAGCGCGTCGCATTGTTGATGAGCGTCGAGATAAAGGAATCAAACGTGAATGCATCATCGATAACTTGCTTGATGAATACAACAAGAAAGGCTGGCCGATGTCTCAACATGCCTTCAACAACTTGGTTGGTGAAGTTGTCGAAGGCGCGGCGGATACCACCGCTGCCCAAATCCTCACATTGATTTTAGCGTTTGCAAAGTATCCCCATGTTCAAGAGAAAGCCCGAATGGAGATCGACAGAGTTTGTCCAGCAGATCGACCGCCGGCGTTTACAGACTTCAAAAGCCTCCCATATATCAATCAGATTGTTAAAGAGGGGATGAGATGGCGACCAGTGTAGGTGTTGTGAATGATTCTGACTTGTGTCTCCAGCGTTGACGTTTTTACATCAGTGCCGTTACAGGATTACCTCACCGTGCTCGTGAAGGTTAGTTGAGATTTATCCAATCATGTTATCTTCATTAACCCAATTCCTAGATGACTGGTATGAGGGCATGTTTATTCCAAAGGATTCGACACTCTTTATCGCTACTTGGGCTATCCACCACACCGAGGAATTATTTCCCGATCATGATACCTTTGATCCCGAGCGCTACGTGGATCACCCTAAGCTTGCAAATGACTATGCTGGAAGCCCAGAATGGACTAGTCGAGATAAGTCTTGCCGATCCATGTTATCTAATCTGACTAACTGGTTATTTCTATCTACATCATTATGGTTATGGTGCAGGCCGTCGTCTTTGCCCAGGAGTGCACTTTGCGGAGCGCAACATGTGGCGCATCGCAGCCAAGCTATTATGGGCCTATGAATTTTCTGAGCCCGTTGACACCGTGACTGGCAAGGTCATCAGTCTGGATGTGAACGCATACAACCCAGGTATTTTGCAGGCACCACTTCCCTTTAATGTTCAGATCAAGGTCAGAAGTGAGAGGCATGCTGCAACAATAGAGAAAGAGTTGACTGGGGCGTTGGATTTCCTAAAGCAATGGGAGTAGGGATTGATCTTGTTATCTTGTGAATTTTACAAGATGAGGTTTTCTTCATCGCACGCAAAGTCGCAAATTTGATATTTATCTCTGCCCTGCGGAAATGAGATTAGACTATCTGCAACCAACTACAACGAATCTGTGATTCATTTCATATATTTGCATTGCTTTGATTGACAACAAGATTGTGTAACACATTTGGATAACCGTGTGTCAGAGCTTGAAAACCAGGTGATCCTCAGGTTCTATAAATAGACCGGCACTTCTTCTTGAATTCTTCTTTTCCCCATATTTACCACACCAATAGTAACACGTTGATCTGTCTGTTTCTCCTTTGATCCTTGACCAGCACTTCACGTGCCACGTGTGCTTCTGTCTACCGTAATAAAATGTGCTGTCATGATGAATTACATAATGCCCGGAATATCTTTCTCAGCCGGAGATTATTACCAAGGTTGAAATACGCATACGCGGAGCAATTCTCCAACGAACGGACTAATTCCAGGACTCCAACTTGCACTATTGGCCACCCGGATTTTCCGAGAAAACGGGCCAAGAGACCCTGTGATGTGCGTGTAAGCACTAATTTATGCTAGTTTTTCCAAATCGATATCCATGGCTGAAAATCTGGGGGTGCGGAGAGGGCGAGTGGGACAGGAGCATTGTGGGGAAATAATCATCCCGTAACAAGATTAATTACAGGGATGGTTAATATGAACCAAAAGTCGCACTGCGTCGCTTGAATCTTGAAACGGTCGACTACTTTCAAAGATCAAGACTTCTTTTCTTATGATGTGGTCCGCCGCAGACAACAACAGAGAAGGCCAGCGAAAGTCAGATATTGCTTGCTTCCCGTGCCGCCGGTATGTTGAACAGCAGTTTGGAACACATGCGGGATGGAAAGGAACAGCTGACATATGAAATATAATAGACGTAAAGTGAGGTGGTGAGTAAGGCGATAATACAAGCTTATGCCACAAGGTTCTAATACAACTATTTAGCGACCGTCAATGGCCTCGGTGCTCAGTATGTATTCAAACGTCTCAGGATTGCAATTACCCGGAAGGTCCATTGAAGCCAGGGCCAAAACTAGGTAGAAGACAGATGTTGAGCCGCTTTATTTCTCTGTGCTGATTCCCAATTGTTTTCCATCCTTGAAGGGTCCTTGAAGCGGTCTCGAAAACGAACTGCGCCGCAATCAGAAGACAGTGCTGCAACATATCCGAGACCAAACAGTGCGGGAAAAAGAACGAATTTCGACATAGACGGTGAAGAACCAAACACCGATGCTGGGATTCCTTCACGGAACAGTTCCTCAACCGTTGCTGCAGGTCAAGGCTCTGACAATGGCCTCCCCGCGGCAGAAAAGAAGACTAGCAATACAAGGTATCGCACAGATTCACACTCTAACATCCAAGATCTCTCTTTCATATTGCATCCAGCTCATGAACCTGCATCCCCTGATAAAATAACGACCTCCGAGACCACAAGGACTACTGAACCGCAGCCTACAGAAGTACAGAAAGCCTGTGTTGCTCTGGGATTGACTAGAGCCTCTGTCTCTCAAATGTAAGATTGCCCTTTCAAAGTTACCGATCCTCAACTGACTTGAGCTTAGAGTCAAAATATACTTCGATAACATGGTTGCCATTAACCTTTTCCGGGAACCTCAATTTAGCCACAGACTCCACAGAAAGGTGCCATGCACACACGTATGCGCTTTACTTGCGGCAATTTCTGCCTATGCAGCACGGTTCTGTCCCGAGGAGGTGAAAAAGCAATGCGATAATGAAGGCTGCAATGACAAATTGCCATCTGAGCACTTCCAAACACTCGCTTTGGCGTATGTCGATGAAGCACTAAAGGAATGTGGTGATGAGCCGCCCTCACTATGCATTCTACAAGCACTTGTCATTGCAACCCATCTTCAGCTCACACAGGGTGTGCGTGGGAAGGCTTGGAGGTCTCTCGGCACATGTGTTCGTTTAGCCTATGAGTTAAACCTACACTTGGTTGACTTCGATCGCGATCAGATTGACAATATTGACGTGGAGAAATGGTGCTGGAGAGAAGAAAAAGAGACGTGCTTGGTGGGCCATTTGGGAAATGGATGTTTTTGCTAGCACAATTCGACGCACTCCCTCTGCAATAGATTGGTCGCAAATGGAGACACTTCTCCCAGTGGAAGACAAACACTGGTTTGGCGGTCGAGTACAGCCCAGCTGTATCATGGAACGGGATCCAATAAATCGGTGGAAAGCCCTTCATGAGTCTGGCAACCAGTCACCGAAAGCGTGGTTCCTAGTGATAAATTCACTGATGAAGGATGCACAAACAATCTCAAGCCCACGAAGCATTCCGAATCGCGCTCCTTGCCACAAAGATCGTCCGCAAAGAAGTGGATTGCAAGATGGGCTCAAGGGCATAACAGCCTTGTCCGATGAAGCCAATCAGAAGCTGGAGACCCTCGCAAATTCTGTTCAGTGTTTTAGTATGGTTCTACCAGATGGTTTACGATATCGGGATCAGTATTTGTCTTTTGAAGCCCGGGCTCATGGCCAGCTATCCTCGAAGAGACAAGACCACTGTTCAATATACAATATCTACGTCATGGTTCAATTGGCCAATATGATGATACATCGATATGATGTTTTCCAGAGCCTTCGTCCACGCAACAAGCGGGATTGTGACCCTGGAACGGCAAATCCCGCTGGGCCAACGTCCCAAAAAGAGAGCATGGCTCTATCGCAATACTTCGAAGCCGCAGATAATATCCTCATCATCGTTAGTAGAAGCTGCGACGGCCACATCCGATATATCAATCCCTTCTTATCGAGCACTATTTGGCTTGCATCTGCTATCCAGATATTTCGGCAAGAGTTCGAGCATGGTGAAACAAGACGCACATTCATAAGATCGAAGTTCGAAGTACTTCACATGACATATAAGCAATGCGTGTCATGGTGGAAGGTTAATACGGCTCTCCAACAGAATTTGGAAATTCTTGAGACCCACCTTGAGAGTTATCGAAAATTCAATGATTCTCCCAGAAGCCGTCATCCCAGAACATCGAAAAATGCAAGTGCAGATCCATTGAAGAAAACACATTCCCGATCAAAGGCATTGTTACCCACGGAAATCAATCGAGATATAATTACCATCGAAGGTGTGACACCCCACAACTATAGTAATACAATACACTGACCTTGCATTTCCAATTCTGAAGGGTCGCGACGTTTTGCGAGGTCTATTGGCTACAGACCCAATGCCCAAGATGTCCTGCAAGCTGCCCCTCCAATCCTTCAAATCCCGCCGCTAAGTGTGAGTAATACCGACATCGAAGGTAATCACTTTCAACATCAGGTCTCACCTCTCACCGACTCGGGTCATGCTTTTTTACCAGCTCAAGAATCCCCCGCCAGACAGAAGGATTGGCCAATGTTCGATTACATGCATCTACAACGCCTCGACGGGGCAATACATGGCGATCATAGCTTTAATCAAATGGATTTTGATATATCGGCTGATCTTCTGGGTTCCATGAATTCTGCGAGATCAACTCAACAGTGCTCTTTTTCTCAATCTGTTGCCAATGATCAGGCTTTCGGGCAGGGCCTACCAAGTGAGCCGCCGAGCGATATTCATGATTTATTGTCAGGCTATTCTCTGTATTGATGAGTATATTCCATGATAATGAAATTAGAGTTTATGAAACCTTGGAAATATTGCGCAACTAATAATTTAAAAGCCGTTATCTTCACAGGTTTGATAAACAAGGATTTTGACCGAATTAGGTACTAAAGTCAACTGACTCCTTGAACCGAAAAGACTGTAAACCCCTTCTTTCTAACACCCCGCCCTGTTCAAGAGACGAGAAATGGGTCGAATCAAAGGCGAGATAAATGGCACGTGTGACAGCTTAATCAGGGTCTGCGCACGGAATATTTCGTCGAATAATGCGATCTCATTGAAACGAGATCCAGTTTGAATTATTCACTCATTTCATACTATTTTAAGTATAGTTTCATGTAATAGTTCGTATACGGATCACTTAGTGAATTGTACCGACGGTACATCTAATTTTCCCTACCCACGTGGCGCGGGTCAATATACAATATAGGCAAAAGATTTTACTATAAGCTCCATATAGAGCAAAACAACCGACGTGTGACTACCCCATAGTTTAGAACCCGGAGCGATTATCAGCCTAGTTGGTTGCTAACAATTGATCCTAAAGATGCTTGTGGGTCCTCCGAAACGAAAGAATCCCCAGATTGTGGGGTAATAAGCTTTCATAGATCGCATTCATTTTCACGAATATATACACAGATCATAAATACGAGCAAGCATAATCCCGGTGAGGGGTGTGAGCCTCGCCGGGACAATTTCGGCCCTTCACACCCTCCTGGCTCCGATTGGCGAAGCCAGCAAAACGAGATGATTCTGGGTAGTCTCGACCAATCCTAGGAACCGCTTCTTCATCGTTTCATCTCTGGTCTACTATAAAGCGTCATTTACTCCCATAGCTATCTACTTGTTCTCGCGATTTTACCTAAATCAAAAAGTTAAAGGACTTGAAAGAAACATGGTCAATCGGGACGATATTGGGGGATTGGAAAGAGGGGGGATCCATGCGAAGACTAGCCGGGCAAATATTGTGGTGAGTCTTCAGACTGAACGAACAATATCACTTGATGTAAATGTCCCTAATGATATTTCTAGTATATCTTGATAGCTGGGATGGGCAGTTTTGTATTTGGATACGCAAATAACTGCATTGCTGGCACGCTGGCCCAACCCTCTTTTCAGGTAAAGTTTTTGTCCGGGAGCAATGAAGAGTCAATCATCGGAGGCATTATGGGGGCGTACGTACCTTCAAAAGAACAGCTAATTCTTCACTGAATTCTGACTCGCAACTTATCTAGTTTCCTTGGAGGGGGTGCTCTGGGAGCCATAGTGCAAGGTCCTATTTCGAATCATTATGGTCGTCGCAGTGCCACAGGGTTTGCAGCTATACTGATGGTCATAGCGGGCGCATTACAAGCAGGAAGCGTTCATATTGCCATGTTCCTTGTCGCTAGGCTCCTTTGTGGAATCAGTGCCGGCATGGTCATCACAAACTGTCCTGTCTACATGAGCGAAATTGCACCTCCCCATATTCGAGGGATGATGGTTTCGAACCACGCCATCTCAATCGTTTACGCATATATTTTCTCATCTTTGATGGCCCTTGCGTTCAGCTTCGTCGATGCGCCATACCAGTGGAGACTAAATTATGTTCTTTTGACATTTTTTGCGTTGGTCCTCCTCGTGTCGCTTTTCTTCCTCCCAGAATCTCCTCGATGGCTATATGAGAAGGGCCGGGATGAAGAGTCATGGGAAGTCATTCAGAAGCTTCATAAAAACGAGGAAGATCCTGGTGGAGAATTTGCAAAAGCGGAGATGTCTCAAATTAAGGCACAAATTGAGATCGAAAGGGCTCTACCCCGAGGCTACTTGCACATTCTGCGTACACCACACCTGCGTTTCCGGGCGGCCCTTTCTGTCCTCGTTTGGTTTATGGGACAATCGACCGGGATTCTGGTCATTGCTAACCTGACACCGACTCTGTTCGCCGATCTTGGATTTGACACCACCTTGCAATTTGGTCTTTCTGCAGCTTGGACAGTATGCGCACTTCTAGGAACATTTGTGAACGCCGCGTTCATGGATAGGATCGGCCGGGTCAAGCTTCTTGGTATGTTGCAAAAGGAGATAATACAAGATACACGACCTAACAATTTGTAGCATTTGGAGGCTATGTAGCGGCTGGCATGCTTATTTGCGAGGCAGTGTTGGAGAAATATTACATTGGAAGCCCTAACAAAACCGGTCTAAACGCCGCGGTTGCCTTTTATTTCCTATTCATTTTCTTCTATGGCTGCACGGTCGACTGCGCAGCATACGTTTATATCACCGAGATTTGGCCAACACACCTACGGAGCTATGGTGCCACGATTGGTCTCGTTTCATTCTTCGTGTTCGCCATTGCATACACTTGCCCCGCCTCGCAGGCATTTGCTCAGATCGGTTGGAAATATTATTGGGTTATGATCTGCACATGCATTGTGTCAGCTACTATTGTGTACTTTGTCTGCCCTGAGGTTTGTCCCTGACTCGAATCTTCCGAATGCGGATTCTTTACTGACCCATGGACTTTCTAGACGGCAAAGTTGACACTAGAAGAGATCAACGCCTTATTTGGTGATGAGGTTGCTCAGGCACTTGATCAAGTCGGCAACACTTCGGCTTCTGAATCTGTTAAGGGAACTCAAGGCGACCAAGCTTCTCATATTGAGAGCAAAGAGGAATCATTCAAAGAAGATCATTCTTAAAAGATTAATATCAAAATGAGCAATCGATGTCTTCCTAGTACCTTCAATATGAGATTATTGAAAGTTTTGAGAGGATAGGGCATGTGAGTGAACAATGAATGCGAGAAGTAATTAGCACATTACTATTATAGCTTTATTACCGCCACACATCTTCCATCCCACTAGACTAGTACGTGGCACGAGATTACTAGATCCTATAATCAGACCTACAGGTCTTATGTACAAAATCATTTGATTATGACGCCACCATGTTTCCGCTTGAGATAACCCAACACTTTAATTCATCAATTGGATAGAGAGAGAGAGAAGGAAACAGGCTATGATAGAGCGTAGCGATACTAAAGTGTAGACCTGTGATTATTATCACGTGACCATTCATCATCTTTCTGACTAAATGACAGTGATCAGATATTGAAATTATCGCTTTACTTTTTAAGTTTATATAGATATTCTTATCCCGATATCTGTTCCATTCCAAAGCAGCGTCCCTTTCAATCTACTTGATGAACTATATGCGAATTGTCAGTTATCTGATTTATCATAAGATATATTTCTGCTATGTACAAGTTCAAATAATGGCAAGGAAGTTAACTTGCCCTGGCCTCAGAGCGTCCACGGGTAAGTCGAGAAGTTCTTTCTACGGCAGTTCTATCATCTCGGAATGGGGAAACCAACGGTGCCCAGTTACTCCGTGAAGGGGAGGGGTAGACAGTATTAATATTCCCGATCAGTTGTGCCGGAATCATTCTGCCGACTGGCCATAATTCACTTAAAGCAGAACTGCTTTCTACGTCTCAGTGGCTTTGTAGCTTTCTCACAGGTTTCTTATCACATATTGTAACCTTTCCAAACATCCGGCCAAAGACAAAACACTAGTACAAAAGTTACAATCAAGCATGGCAGCTCCCAAATTCTTTGTCGTGGCACGTGTTGTTGGAAGGGACGGAGCGCTTCCACTGATTTGTGCAACTTTGAACATCCACCTTCGATCTTCATGATTGATTAACGATTGCATGAACATCAGTTGAAAGAGCGCCTTGTGCACTTGCGCAATGTATCTGCCACGGAACCCTTAGGCGATTCTTACTACTGGGGACAAGACCTTGATGGCGAGCCTGACACCCTCTGGGGCTTGGAAGGATACACCCACCCAGTGGGGTTTTTCCTCGGCCATGTCTCAACAGACATTTTCAAAAGGGAAATGGCTCTGGTTGATGCTGATAAGCTCCTTCGACATGAGCAGGGCCTAGCCAGTCGAGACTATGATCTATATCACTATGATTGGGCAGGTGGCTGGCTGAAGCGAACAGACGATCCGGATCGTGATTCAAAAACAAGCCACGTCGCGGTATATCATTTCTGGGCTATTGATGAGGCTCATCGTGAAGAATTGATCAAATTGTTTTCTGATGCCTCCAGTGGTTTTCTGAAAGTATTGCAAAGCTTCGGGATACTCAAAGAAGTACGGGATGAGAAAATGGTCACCCTGTGGGTGCGGTAAGTGGTCCATCGCAGCCCCTTTCTGTCAAGAGGTCAGGACTAAGTGCATAATTCACAGCTCCAAAAGTGTTGAAGATTTTGACCGTTTCAATCTATCTCCGAAGTTTCAGGATTTGCTAGCCGATGCGAAGGAAAAGTCAGAAAAGAGAGAGGTTCACCTCTCCCAAGCGTTCAATGGCCACCTGGACCTGAAGCCGAGTGCCTAGTAAATATCCTCATTAGTTTGCATAGTCTGTCAAAATATACTCGCTACTTTTGCACGCACTTCATGTGCTGTAAATCATGAATGGTCAAATATTATGTGAAATTCTACGGACGTATCCCTTCCACTTCCACCAAAATTGCTTATAGTGAGAGGAAGAATTCGCTGACATTCAAAATGCTCCCGAATGGAGAATTACAAAATCAATTATACGTTGCCGGCGTTGAATTGAAGTACGTTGTTTCCGAACCCTGCGAAGTCAATTATGTACTTGTGAAATTCCCCATTAACCCCATTCACGCATAGCTAGAGACTGTAGAGAAAGGGGGCCTTTTGATTCCAAACCAGTCAGCGTCGGAACTCTGTTGGGCGCATGGGGAAAGCACACGAAGTTGTCAAGGTACTTGCCTTCTTGTAAAAGACGATGCTTTATATTGAACAAGAAGTAGGTTCGACCATTCGAGCCTAAGACCACTCGAAAATATCTGAAAGAGGTTACTAATTGTTAAAATCGCACTGGACCGCTGATGGAGGGTATACTGCTTGCTGATAGGGCCAAGGCTTTGGGGGGTCATGGCGCAGCATAGCAGGACGCAAATAGTGCAGGAAAAGTGTAAATCAAGGGAAGCACTAGTATATGGAATAGTAAAGTATTCTTTGTCAATGATCATGAACTCGTGTTTTCCTCCTCACACAGATTGAACAGTCCTGTAGAGGTATCAGAACATCGACATTAGACTAAACATCATGCACGACAATCGTCATAGTGGGAATATCATATCGTAATAAAACCACCGAAGGAAAGAACACAAAACAAGAGACAACTTGGACGCCCGGTCATAGCTACCCATGTATCCAGCTAAGAACCAATATGCAATGCGTTAGATCGTGCAGTCATTCAGCGGGCCTAAAAAGGAGATATGTAAAGGAAATAACAATGAAACCGCGAGATTGGCCGATATGGTGAGATGAATTATATTGAGAATGCTATAATCACACTATCAATTATAATTCTTCACTCCGGCCACTGCATGTAAATATTGTGTCATCTTTTGAAAGAAAACTGGACCCTCAGGCGAAGGCGAATGTATCTACAGAAGATGTTTTTTGTCAATGAGCATAGGGAATGACTTTATGAATATGAGATGTGGAGTGGGTATCCATGATGGAGAGAACTTATGGGAATGGAACGCCGAAGATTGTCACGCCCAAAAAGAAACAGATGTCAGACAGCCAATGTGACAAGTGGATTAATTCCCTGCCTTTCGCTCGTTCTTCAATCCATTCTTTTCCCATTCGTCAAGAAGCCTGGACACTTCCTTGAAAGATACTGGCTTGGTGAGGAACATGTCCACACCAGATGCCAGAGCCTCGGATTCATCACGAGAGCTGCTTAGACCAGTCAAGGCGATGATGACGGCCGGCCCGCGACTGTCTACTTCTCTCTCCATCGATCGAATGGCTCGAGTAGCCTCGAACCCGTTCATGACGGGCATTGACATGTCCATGAAGATGATGTCAAAGCCATGTTGCGCCTGCTCAACCGCTTCAACGGCCAATTTGCCGTTCTCCGCGGCCATTAATTCGGTTGGTCTCCGCTTCTTCATGAACGTAATCATGAGATTGAGATTAATGCGATTGTCGTCCACAACCAGAACACGCGATGCTCGCAACGGGGGCACGCTGCTCTCCACCAACGGCGCCGGTAGTGAAGCAGCAACTATCGCCTCCGGTGGTGCAGTGATGACTGAAGGTGACACTGGGGAATTACCTTCTGCAGACACTGGACTACTGCCAGTGGCCTCCGAGCGGATGATTTCTGTTGAGGAAGGAGATGCGACAGGTGAAATCCTAGGAGACCCAACTACGGTGGAAGCGGGTGCACTTCGGATAGGCATATCCATCGGATCCTGCAAGATAGACATTGGAGTTATAACGGCGGGCTGGCCATGCTGAAGACACCTTAGGACACTCCGGGCTAGCTTGTGTGGTCCACATGGGCGTCGAATGATGTCAACAGACGAGGACAGAGGTGACCATTCAGAACGTGCTATACTATAGTCAACCGACCTGTGGCATAAGATGAGAAGGGCTGGGAGTGTGGCGGACATCCCATTCCGCAATTCAGGTAGGTCTGACTCCTGGACAAGCAAAATGTCAATTGTCACTGAAGGTGGCCAACTGACGATTTCCAAGCCGAACCACTCGGTCATGTACCGTGCAATGTCGATCCAAGGTTCTGTCAAGTTGGATGGATCTGTAGCCCAAATAGCAACTTTCTTATCAGGGTATCCCTCACGGAGAAACATTGTTTGTGTGAGAATTTCCCTTTGTTGCATGTTAAACGCGTGTGGATCAACAGGTGGGCTCTCCTCGCCTACAGGCCTAGCAAGCGGCAGTGATACCCGCACAACAGTACCTTCGCCAGGACGACTACGGACACGGATATGTCCATTTAGAGCCTTGACCAGACTGCGGACAATGGAAAGCCCTAATCCGGTCCCCACGGCAAGCGAATCCTCTTGAGCGAAAGGTGTGTAAAGTCGACCGCGCAAAAATTCTTCCGAAATCCCTCTTCCAGTGTCGGAAACGGTCAGCGTCACTAGGTCCTCTAGCCCTTGCCGTCTAGAACGGCCTTCTGAATGGCTCGAGGCTCCAAGGCTAAGTGTCACTCGTCCTTGGTCGGTGTACTTCATGGCATTTCCGAATAGATTCATGATGATTCGGCGAAGAGCGCCCGGCTGAGTACGATACACCCAATCACGTTGCGCCACATCGATAATCACATCCACGTTTGAAGGAGACTGAACCTTGGGGCCATTGTGCGATAAGAGGACTGGGATATCGGCAGCCGCGCTGGAGTTCTGTCCATATGCGTGGCCCAAACAAATACCCTCTACGACTTCTTCGGCCAGGATAGCGAGATCCGTAGCAACATAGCTGTCCAAATGGGAAGCCAGCTTGTCAGTGCCTTTGAAATCAAGTGGTGACTCCTTCCTCTTTTTCATGGACTTCCAGGTTCGCTCAAGTGAAACAACCTTGCTAAAGTCAAGCACTTGATTCATGGTGTCCAGCAAGGTCCTGCCACAGGCATTTACCGTTTCGAGCAAGGAATCTTGGAATTCACTGAGCTGAGTCCCGTTCAGAAACTCAGCCGCGGCCAAGATACCATGAAGCGGGCTTCGAAGCTCATGCGAAATGCTCCCAATGAAGTCTCCTTTTTGCCTATCTGCAATGAGGGACTCGACACGGCTGTACTCTGCCATCACAGACGATCCAAAACCAAGAACGGAGCTAAGCTCTACGGCTGATGTGAAAACTTGCGTCTCCACAGTGGTCCAACAAAAACACCCTGAGAACCACTGTGAGTTGACAGCGTTCCACAGAGGCACGAAAATAATTTGGCTAGCATTGGGGAAGTATTTATTGAGCATCGAATTCTCCGCAGCCTTTCGTCGTTTAGCTACCGATTTCGAGACTGCAGCTGCTGAATAGGCGTCCTTGAAGCGATTTGGCCCAGGTGATCCCCAGTAACGGGGACCTTGCTCATCATCATCATCATCGGAGGTTGTTATCTGGCCATCTCGGTGGAAAGACCAAAGCTTGCCTTTGGGGTATCGTCGAAGCAGTATAGAAAGAAATGATCGATCGAGATTGGCAACAGGTGTATTAACAGAGGCCCCTTGTTGGCTGAAAGAAAATGGCTCATCGTGGGTAGATAATGATAGGATCGTGGCGGGTCCACTCGAGTCAGATGAGGTATCAGTTCCACTATCCATGTCGGTCAAAAGATTGTTGCTCGCCTCGAAGAACGCAACACCACCGTCCCTGCTTAAATCTAGACTCTCGCGGAGAAGGTTCGCGGCACGGCGAAAACACCAAGAGTTTCCCTGGGAGTCATCTGGGGGCAGTCGATTGCGGCTACTACTGGTTACCCATTCCGGCAGAGAGCTCGCAGCGGCAGAAGTTCCTGTTTCGAGCTTTGATTCCGAGGCATCGGAGCTGATTGATTGTCCCTCGTTGCTCATAGATCGTGCGTTGTGTGGACTATCTGAAGTCGTGTGGTATGCGCTTTCACGCGATCCACTTTGAGATCCGCGATCCGCACTGTGTCCCTCACGAGAGTCACCGAACGTACTAACGCGATTATAGCTCGAGGGTGTGCCCGCAGAGAACGGGCCAGTACTATCGGCCCGAGAAGGGTCGGCAGTATCTACAAAACTTGAGCTACCCTCCACGAAATAGCTCAATCCTCTTGATAACCGCGCAGCTCGTCGGCCCTCGGAAGCTTGGCGACAAATCCTCATATAATCCAAGATCAGCATTGACAAAGAGCCCAGCGTGTCTTTCTCCAATGCAGTCAGCCCATCACGCGGGTTGGTGTCCAGCACAAAAAGGCAGCCCAAATTGATGTTCTTATCGGTGGTTAAAGGCGTCCCAGCATAGAATTTGAACTTGGGTTCGTTTTCGACGAAGGGAAGGCGCTTGTATCGATCATGTTCGCTCAAGTCGTTGACCGCAAGTAATTCGTAATTCGCATTTTCGCGATCGGAGGGGGGCAAGGCAGCAGTGTCCTGTCGGATTTGGTCAAAATGATACTCGTGGTGACAGAAAATGTGGGAGGTGGAGGCTACGGTCATTCAGCGGCCTAGCGATCATGTGTACTTACCTGACACAGATTCCAGGCCTTTTGGCCTCCAGTGGATCCCAACCATATCTGATCATGGCGATCGTGTACCGATGCGTCATTCAAGTTCACGGACTTGGTTGCTTCCGCCAGCATGAATTGCTGGTCTCGGTCAAGAACGCATATGAACGCGCGCTCAACATTCAGGCGCAATGCCGCCAGTTGCGCAAAAGATATCAAAGTATTGTTCGATGTTCCCAAAACCAGAGCCTCTGGGCCCATCGCAGTCGAAGGGCCGGATGTGGTGCTGCTATTTGAACCGCACGACCCATCTTGGGTCGGAGGCGTGTTGACTTGAGACGTTGATGTTGAATTCGGTGATGTTGATGTTGAATTCGGTGACTTTGATGTTGAGTTCGGTGACGATAAACATTCGTCCGTAGCAAGCCAAGACGGGATTACGCCAACTGGTCCAGCAGGCTGGTAGTAACGGTAAAGCTCCCTCGCCCTGCGATCCGCGTTATGCTGGGTCTTCAGCCCCGTCCCATTTCCTTCTGTGTCATGCCACTGGGGTCGAAGCATCTTTATCTCCCAGGGTGTTTGAGGTGGCAGCGGTTGTGCACGACGACCGACTTGTGTTCCGCCACGGCTGCCGATGGTGTTCGAAGGTAGTTGCAAGGATATGTCAATCCTATCCGAAAAATCCGGGACGATCAGTCTTCGAATGGACAAAAGCCCAAGGGACTAGTGAGTTGGGAGAGAAAAAAGTGGACAACCCAAGCAGACGGCCACCCCACTAGCTTCACACCAGAATTAGCAAAGCTAGACGAAACGAGAACCAGGGACAGCTAGGGCAGGGGGTAACGCACCAGGACACCATCTGTCAGGTGGAGACGAGTGGTATTAGAGGGGAAAGAAATCCCCGTCGATCTGATTAGTGAGATCGAGGCCGAAGCGCGTTGTGACTCGATCGGTTGTGCATTCTGTACCCACCGCTTCATAAGCTCCTGGGGGGTCAGAGAGGGGGCACGGTGTATTTCGATTCCCCCTTGGAGCCGTGGGCAATGCAGGGCGCCATGTATCGCTCAAACCAGACGCCATTGGACACGAAAGCCACCGATATGGGACCACGATCAGCATTGTGGGAGGCAAGAAGTGTGGGAAGTCAACAAAAGAGGGAAAGAGAAAAGCCCGGTGGGTCCCGACGTCGAATGACGAGCTTTCATTGTCTCCGCCTGAGGCCACAACTCTTTAAACCCATCACCAGATTTCAGGAACAGTGGATCTTCTCCATGGATCTTCCACACAAATTAAAATCAGAAGAAGAAAAGTTAAAAATAATGGGTTACTGGTGGGCCTTGTGGCGCTCAAATACCAACCAATAATGTTCAACCACAACATGATGTTTGTCTCTGTAATAGCAATTGAGACCAGGCACGAAGAAATTCCAGTGCGACTTGCCAGATCGGGGATTAACTAAGGGGTGCCTCATTCAGCCATCGCGTCACTGGGCGTCTGGGTGGCTGCTAGCGCCCGTTACCGCCGATCAGTCATTGGGAAGCCCCTCAGAACGCCCCTGTCGCAAGTGGCGGTGGCGACTTTTCGAAACACGTACCGATACCCGGAAATAAGCATGTTTGCTAATGGCGGATCACCCCACGAGGTACCAGTACATTGGGTCTTAAATCTAATGAGTCTTAAGAATTATGGCCGGTGACGGCGCCCCAAATATACGCCACCCATCCGCCCACCGTCACAAACAGCAGCGCTCCAAAACAGCCGATTGAAATTGCTCGTGTTCGCTGGGCATGCGTCACGAGGGCGCGCTCCTTGTTTGCTTGGATGATCTCGGCCCCCGACGTTAGTCTCTTTTTACGAGTCCACTGGAGCGGCGCCAGGTACTTGCTCACGGTTGACCCGATCAGGAGGGCGCTACCGACAACGAGTGACCCGGCAGCCATGAAGAGGTACACCTGCACCACGCGGTCGTAAGAGTCGTCATCGGCATCTTGCAAAGCACCTGTGATTATACGAAGAATGATGCTCATGCTGTTCCTGGTCAGCGGAATTCCTGGCAAATCAGGTATCAGTCGAAACTCACGCGTTATTCATGGTGACCTTGAGGGAATAGGCCGATCCGAACACAGATTGATTCCAGAGAGTCGTGCGGATACCGTCGATGACGGATGTCGGGCCGAACGACATAGCGATCGCGTAGATGCCAAAAGATGCACCAGTGCCAGCCTTGGATGGGGTGAAGTTGAGAAGGGCCATGCTGAGAAGCATTCCAAGTCCGCAAGTGAACACTGCGAAGGTCAATTATTGCGCGGACACTGGGGTGGAATGTTACATACTGACAGATGCTCTATGTCCAAGAACATCGATGAATACACCCAAGACTGGGACTAAAATGCAACCTACGGATCGACTTAGCATTTGACAACCACACAGGAGCTGTCTGTATCGTAATACTTACCCGCGTACTGCGACAATGAACTATACCATCCGGCATCGATGGAGCTCACATCAAACCGCTGCTCGGCCAGTTCCGTGACATTCGTGCTGAAGGCCGAAGCAGTGCTGGTCTGGAAAAGCGAGAAGGCCATCACCGCCCAAAACATCCACGGAAGTTCAAATACCTTTTGCAACTCGAAGTTCTTGTTTTTCTCCGTAAGCTGTTCATTTGTCGCGTTGTCGCGGCGCCCGCTAAAGTGTCGATCGCTATATTTACTGAAGAACCAGAACACCACAGTGGCTGCATTGGTAAAGAGGTTCATGAACACAGAAGTCCAGAATGACCAGGCGAAATCTCCAGTATTCTGTTATCATCAGCACGGTCATTCTCCATTCATTTCAGATCATATGCATCTTACCGTGGCGATGATGTTCGCAGTGGATTTGCCAATAAATCCACCGACTTTGCCAATAGCCAACTCGAATGCCAGAGTTGATGCGAAGCCATTGCTCGGAGCAAACCAAGAGGAGAACATTTTGTATTGCGCAACCTGCGTAGCAATATCACCGAAAGCCAAAATAATCCTACCTCCGATCATGAAGTTGAACGATCGCACAGTTGCCGCAGCTGCGACCAGTATAGACCCGATGGTATAGATAATATTTCCGTAAACGATCATTTCTAGTCTCCTTGTTAGACCGTATTAGCCAAGCATGTCAGAATCTGCAACACATACCAGCGCCTCCAACGCGGTCGGTAAGTAAACCGCTGGGCAGGAGCAGGACAGTAGCCATAAAGTCTTCACTTGCTTCGAGCAGCGCGAATTGGACATTGTCGATATTCATTTTCTACGTAGAAAATTTTGGTTAGCCTGAGATCACCCACTGGGCGGCATGGTCTGTTACATTACCTTTTTAATTGTGCTCTTCATAGCACTGGTCACACCAGAACTCCAATGCGAACCAAAACTGATACATGCGATCAGGGCCACGGCAAACAGACGCGCTTTCAAAGGAGGCGGTCTTTTCCCATCGTTAGACTCAGAAATTGAGACTTCATTAGTTTCCAAGCCTTGCTTGTCTTCAGCTGGAGCCTCGGATATTTGATCCGAAGCCGATTTGGAAAATATATCCTTAGTCGCCATGTTGAGACTGGGGTGTCGATAGTAGAATATTGCACCAGCAACAACGCGGAGAACAGCCCACATGGGTATTTATAGGAATCTTCCATTTCTCTCGGCGTTCGAACAATTTTGAAAGCCAAGCTAATTTCAACAGCCAAGCCAAAGGAGAGCGAAACAAACCGGCCACCTAGTGGATCCGCAAAATCAGATAACGGGCACCGTCCGAATGTCCGAACAACTTTAAACAGGAGCACTACATCGGTAGCAGGGGATTTGTAAATAATCCAATCATGTACGTAAAAATGGGGTGAGACCTGATTTATTCCGGGCTTGGCATTATAGGTACTGATCTGATAAGATGGTTGAGCCCGGTCCATTATCCCCAATGGGAACATATCGCGTTCTCTTTCCAACCTAGCTCGTCTGCTCGGAGGATCGTCGGAAATTCTTCTCTTGGACATCCTCGAGCCCAAGGAATCTCGGGCGGAGTGGGAGCTTTTTCGTCCCCAGCCACGACAACTTTTGCTTGGCTTTTCCCGTCCCTGTGGCATGAATGAGTTAAGCTGTGTCCCACCGTGGTTTTTTCCATTCGGCTTCTTTAGCTCCCGGTGCCACATGGCTATACTTGGGCCGACATCACACCAGGATATGAAAGAATATTCTTGCTGTAACCTCGTGTCTGGGACAATTTAATGCCCTGCGGAGAAAATTGCTGCATGAAGAAATTAAAGTTAAGCTCCAGCTTCTAGCTTGAAGGCAATCAAAATCTGGGGGTGCACTTTCCGTGATCTGATTTCACATGGCCTTCTCAGACAGAATCGTCTAAAAGCAAAGACTAATAGCAGCGCCATGGTTTAAAGAATTCATTAATCATTTTGTTTTGGGGTGGCCGGTGACTCGCAGGTGGGTTACTTTTTTTTTATTTGCCCCCTAGGGCTCCTACCGTCCAACGCCATCTGAGATCAGCACAAATATCCTTTCTGTGGCGAATCATCATAGACCGTTAGCTAGCCTCAGAGGACAAGGAATCAGCTAAAAAACGGCTACCAATAAAATGATGTTTCCCTCCCCGCATCTATAGTATCCATCTTCATGCAGAACACCATAGCACCCGCGATGAAGGTTTTTTTTTTTTTTTTTTTTGACCAACTTCATGACTCCTAAATCTTGCTTCAAGACTGACGGCAAAGGGGCGGCTGATTTGAGGTTATAAAGATATTTGAAGGTTGGAAGTTGTGACTCGCCTGAGGTGTCTGGCTTTGTTGCCGGTTCCCTCAGGTGTCATATTCTTTGATCAAGACTTTGGATGCCGACCCTCACATTAGATTTAGGAATGACATTCGGTTTGCTTACTAATCTCATCCTTTAACCTGTTCAGGTTGAGAGTCTTCTATGTTAGTCTTTATGCAATTTTATATGCTATCTTACAAATTAAGATTACCCCACTTATCCTTATGTGCCCAGGTGGTGGTCTTATGCTACTAAATCGGCCCGTATATCTCCAAGTGCGCTGCCTTCGCGCTTTCCCCTCTTCGCTAGCTATGTGTTCATAAAGTCATTCGCGATTTGTAAGGGCGCCGAAGTTCAGGTTTACTGAACCTTTGAATAATCATCATTTTCCTATTTGCAGATAGCTTGGACCTAATTATACATAGTTTATGTCAATTTTTATTGCTTATGTAAATCAACACAATATTATCACTCCAGAGATATATATCGGGCTCCTATTATGCGATCACAATCATAGGCTAACAAGCTGCATTTTCCATCAGCGGTCAGCCCTTCTCCTACAGGATCAGAAAGGCATGGCGATATTAATCGCGAAGAGATAGACTGATATATTATCCCATTTGAAATCATGCGTAAGGCGTTTGTGACGCTTGCTGCGGTGGTCCTGGCCTTGTTTTCTCAACTTCACTGCCGGCCAGTTCATGATAGACGGGCTGAACTTGTGTACCGTGGCCGTCTAGTTCCATATGATTATCTTCAACGCTTTGCTCATGGTTCCCACCACTGCTGCTACTCGCGCCATTATTACTGTCACTAACACCCCCAAATATCACGTCTGGTGACCAAAATGTTGCTTGTGCGGCAGATGGGTCGGATGGATCTGATGGCACTGATGGGCCGAGAGAATGGTCATTGTGTATCGGACCGAAGTATTCAGACATACCGGGCTGCGGTGACGTCGCTCTGTTTGCTGTCTTTTGGTGTTGACGGCGAATGAAAAAGAAAAGGACTACCGCGAGAATGGCGACTCCGACCAGCGCCGCAATCGCGATGCCAGCTACAGCGCCGCGGCTGAGTGACGAAGAGTTATCCGAGCTATTAGAGCTACTAGCACTGGACGTGCATGTGTTTCCAGAGCAAGTAGAGGAGTCCGAGTCTTTAGACGTGATTGTGACGATGTCTTCCTCCGCATTTTCATCCCAAGCGCATGCCGACACATTGAAGACACCTCGCTCGTAATCGGCCGAGAGATACCTGAGGAGGTCAGCATAGACACTTAGATCGGGAATACTGCACTCACGCCTCTTGCAAGAAAGCTCGACCCAATGTATACTGGGTAGAGTTGGCTGCGCGTTTCAATGGGAAATAGTAGCTGCTATTATCGACCAACGGAGCCATTGCAGTCAGGGCAAAAGCATCATATGGAAGAGTGATCGTCACAGCATCTCCACCATGATCCACATCAGACAGCCGAAATGTCACCTGCGCATTCGAATTGAGCAATTCGGTGTTGTGCGTGTCATTCACAAGATATAGATCGCTATCGCTGTCGAGTGTAAGACCAAAGGCGTTTTCGAACGCCTCACAAACACTCTCTGGAAGCCAGAAATTGGGGTCAGTCGAGTCAATGAAGATCAAAATTGGCTCAGACAGTAACGTGGCGGAACTTGATCCGCTATAGCTGATGGACTGAAGATAAACAACCAGGTCGCGGGTGACGTCATCGGCCATGGTGAACGACACCGAGTTCGCAGTGAACCGAGATGCGTCATAACCGGAGAAGACCAGTTGGCCATAGACTTGTTTCAAGCCTACGTTGGCACGAGCCTGAGATTAGAGACAATGTCCGCTGTGAGTGTTTTGTTCTGACGAGGAAACTTACGATACTTGGCACCAGCCGTGTAGCTCCAGCTGAGACTTGGGATAGTGCCTTCATCTTTAAGGGTCGTGATGAATGAGGACGACGAGAAGTTTCCCAAGGATGTAAAGTTCACGGGTTGAGAGTTCAAGCCAAATGTTCCACTGTTGGTTCTCCGGTCAGTGAACCATGGACAGAAACAGGGAAATCATTGCGGTCTTTACAGATAAAAAGGCTCGGGAGTTGCAATTCCGGCCACAGTCTGATTCTTCAGAGACGGTCCAGTGAGGCCAATACCTATCGTATCTAGGGCAAATTCCGATCTTTGATAATATCCAAGATTGGCCTCGAGACCTACCCCATTCTGGTTGATACCGAAAATACCCAATTCGTCCCAGGTAGAAGATTGGTTCATATTAAACAAAGTACCCCTGGAGACTGCGCAGTCAGATGGTGCGTTGGGAAATACGGAATCCGAACAACCATAATTCGACAAAACAACCATTGACTCTGGGGAAGCTGTCGAGACAAGCACTCGGACGGACTGTTCCGGAGTCCCAACTTGGAGGTAGAAGCTGCTCCAAGGACCATCGTTGCCCTCACTGAACTCCAAAATCAGCATACGACATAGCATCAATTCAATAGGCCTCGGTGGAGAGTTACAAATATTCACTGGGCGAGATAAGAAGGGCCGATGAGGAACGTTCAGCTATTCGAATCGCGAAACATTCCAATGACCAAGAGATCATTAAAATTAGCTCTAAGAGCAGACCGACCAAAGGCATCTTCACGAGCTGAGGCATCACATTAGG
Source organism: Penicillium tannophilum (assembly GCA_028829675.1). Lineage (NCBI taxonomy): Eukaryota > Fungi > Ascomycota > Eurotiomycetes > Eurotiales > Aspergillaceae > Penicillium > Penicillium tannophilum. The sequence goes on along the minus strand of JAQKAK010000003.1, from coordinate 1,789,106 downwards.
CCTGAAGAGAATAATGCAGTTTTCAGCTGCTACCTGGGGAACAATAATAATAGAAATCACTGCCCATGTGGCTGGTGTGGCGACAGGAACCGGCAGGCTCTTATCTGAACTGCCACATCACAGCCCAGTTCAAGACCTCCGAGCCAATGAATTCAATATTTCATTGAGATCGGCATTGTCAATTGGAGCTAGGAGGACCAACGTGCGACCCTGGCAAGTTAAATCCGCCGCACGGACAGGGCCCACGCACGGACGGTGACGCAAAACCGGCTCAAGCATCTGCCAAAAACCTGCTCCACCCTAATTCAGGAACCACCGTTCTCGTATATGCTCGCTCTCGGAAGTAGCGTAGAGATCAACGGTCGGTATCCCTCAACATCATTGCCTTTTTTGGCCAGTAGACCGCATGTCTTCACCTCTCTAGGTTACTACGCCGATCGTAATTGGGTACAATGACTGCATCAAGTGGTAATGGCTCATTGACACGACGAGCTGCCAAGGTTGCTAGTGTCGTTCTTATGGTCATTGTTTACGCCGCCTCCGTAATTCATTCTGCTACTTTATCACCCTTAGAAGCGCCTGGCCCTTGCTTCCTTGTTGCTTGTCGCTCAATCTCAATTGCGTGTCTGCATAGTATCAGCCCTAATTTCCGTGCTTGTGGAAAGGTCTGTCGCCATGTTGTTTACTTTGCGACTATGGGTAGCACTCGGGCTGCTAGCCACTTGGGCAGAAGGCCTTCGAGGCCCTGGTTAGTATCAACCAAAACAAAAGCCATTAGGTCGCGGCTAACATAGTGAAGCTGTTCACACTCCATATTCCCCCAGCTACGATCCATCAAGCAGCCAGATGACGACCTGCACTTCGGAACACATCAACTCTTTTTCCACTTCTTCCACTTACTATAGTGACACTGTAATCGACAGCACGACTGTATTTCCAGCGCCCCCGCCGATGAATACCTCGACACCGGTATCCACTGCATGCTTCAATAGTACTGTCACCACTACTATCATAATAGTCTCAACAGAGATTTCTACTACCACAAGCACTACTACGGCTACGGACATAATCATGGATACTATCACAGACACAATCACAGACACAATCACAGACACAATCACGGATACTGTCACGGATACTGTCACGGATACTGTCACGGATACTGTCACGGATACTGTCACGGATACTGTCACGGATACTATCACGGATACTGTCACGGATACTGTCACCGATACTACCACGGATACTACCACAGATATTACTACGGATAATACTACGGACATTACCACGGATACAGCTACTGTCACGACAACAGATACGACTTTTGATACGATTATCGTGCCAACAACCATCACAGCAGCTCCAAACCCATGCCCGACGACTTGTAGCATGTAAGCTTTCGGATCTCGCGACTTAAGCTATGTCGAACCTTCTGCTAACGCTGTCTCGAAAGGTCCGTGGGAACTGTGAACCTATTCTACTGGCCAACAGATCAGCCAGACCGTATTTATCCGTCCACTTATGTTGACTCGCATCTCGATTACACCTTGTGAGAGATCTTCCAATTTACTGTTCGTCTGATATAATTGAACTAACAATCGTCGCCACATACAGTACCTCCCCATCTGTCTACATGGTCGTCAACACCATCTATGGTTACAACACTGCCGGTCGCGCTGGGCCCTCAGGTACCAGTCTAGTGTTTCCCCTCGACTTGTATCAAGTCTCGACCATAGATACCGTCAATTCAGCTACGCGACAACTCACGCTGAATGACCTCGGTACGGACTGTCCTCAGTCAGAAGATCCTTCAGTAATCGCGACGGCGGCGCCCAACGGTCGGTGTGACCCTATTCTTGTGGCTCCGGAGCCCGTCAAATCTTGGGCTTTACCTTGCAACGCATGTGGTAGTTTTGGCATGTTCGATCCACCATATGCCGTGTCTCCGCTCGCTGGAGGTCTGGTGCCGGCGACTACGACGGTTTCGATGACACAGCCAGAGACTACTTCCAGCGTAGTTTCTGCCACTGATACTACCTCCACGGTGTCGGCAACTACTGAGTCCACAACTTCCATTGTGGTTTCTGCCACTGATACAGCCACCACGATGTCGGTAACTACTGAGTCCACTACTTCCAGCCTAGTTTCTGCCGCTGATCCCACCACCACGATGTCGGTAATCACCGAGTCCACTTCTTCCAGTTCGGAGACTAGCTTGCCTGTCACGGCGTCCTCTCCGTCTAGCGTGGTGACCACGTCCTCTGACACTGAAAGCTCTACTGGTCTGGTGTCAACTCCGGGGTCATCTAGCACTAGTAGCGCCTCCACTGCTTCATCATCATCCTCTAGCTCTGTCTCTACCCCGGCTACCACTTCCGCGAGCTACAATGCTGCAATCAAAGCAACTGGACGCGATGGATGGTTGGGTTTGAGCTTCTTCGCATTGGTATTCTTGCTATAATACTGAACCTTGAAAATTTTACGGGGAAAACCCGCATGAATAATATGAAGATATATGTATCTTATGAAGTAGAGATATACAATACTACTTTTTCTCTATCCTATATATTTTATTTTATTTTACTAAATCTCATTTTTGGAAATATTCTAATATCATTATATATTTACATAATGCAAGAAATACATAATATGCATTCTATATTATCTACAAGTGGTCGAAACCGCCTCTAGAGCATAGGTAATTTTGCATAATCATGTTTACACTGTTTGTAGCCCAAGTTGGGCCCGGGCTGGGCCCAGATTGAGTTGGACTTTGCGAGAGTCTAGTCCAGATTCCAGATCGCTGACTGTATGGCCCAAAAGTATAGGGTCTATAGTATGAAGTAATGGACGCTCCTGAATTATAGCCGTGTCATAGGATACAAATCCCTCTGGCTACACACTACCTGGAATGCATATTTCGTGATTGGCACTCTAATCAGATGAATCTTAGTGCAGCGTGGTTGAAATTCACTTTCGGGACGAACCGACAATGCTAATTCACATGAAAACGTAGATGGTATATTCTGTTTATATGATGGAGCATATAGCGGGGATTTTTGCATAATAAGTAGTGTATAATCCAGTCGCCGAATTGAAATCATGACAAATCCTTAGGACTAGACTAGTAGTTGACCAGCTTTCAGGAGCAATTTGATGAGATGGATATAGCCATAGGCCTTCTACGCAATCAACGCTGCACCAAACAGAGCGCAGGCAACTGTGTACAAAGCTAGACCCCAGACACCAACATTGGCACTAATAGGCGATACAAGGTTGCTTGCAGCCGCCCCCTTGCTAGTGCTAGGCGAAGAGGTGCCCTCTCCCGTAGCAGTTGCCGTGGTTCCGGCGGTGGTTCCCGAGTTTGTCGCCTCAACGTTCTTCTTGTTATATGGAGCCGGGGTAATGACGGTGACATAGCTTGGGAAGATCGAGAACGTGTACGGATCTGGAGCACTGGTAATGCTTCCAGCATCAGTAGTATCCGAGAGAGGTGCTGTTCCAGGAAAGCCCGAGGGAAGCTGGCCTGGATTGTACCATGTGGACGCGCCAGTGTCCAAGGTGAAAGAGGATACACATTGCTTAGGATCAGAAAGAATGGAGCACTCGTCAGATGCTGACTCGTTGTAACCAAGTTGGAAGGTTTCGACCATCAGGTCAATATCGATAACTGAGAGGTCATTATGGGGACACCATTCGATAAACCTGAAAATGAACCATAGAATTAGTCGGCATGTCAAGACGGAGGGCTCAAGGTCCCTCACTTACTCAGACAAAAAGGATGAGTCCCAGCAGCACTGGCAGCTAGCCGTCTCGGAAACAGAACCATCCGCGGCGTAGTTCTCGCAAGGTGCATTCAAGGCATAGGTCTCGGTGAAGTTCCCCCACATGTGGCCTAAATTGCAGACTACGTTCAACAAATTCGTTAGTAGGCGAGTCGAGGCGAATCAACCTGTGACTAGAGCAATTCTGACTCACCACATCCACCAGGCGCATTATCCGGTGCAGGATAGTAAGGGATCTGGTCGCCTTGGGTCCGATCGGCGCCATTTAGGTATTGTAGGGCGGTTTCTTGGTATGCGCATGAATACACCTACGATAAGTGTATGTTAGAGAGGGATTCACAAGTGGAAAGGAGACATCAAACCTCATTCCAGCAGCTCGTCAACCAACAGCCGATATTCGCAGCCAATTGAGCATTTCCACAGGCCAGCACACATGTTGTGTATACATCCCCCTCGCAATCATTCTTCGCATCAGTCATGCACGTGGTAAGTGTGTTCACATTGTTTTCGTAACATTGGAGATAGCCACTTGGGTCGACACATCCGTCACCATTGGGATTCAGGTTTGACGCATCGGCAGACGCCAGGGACCACATCAGAGACTGTGCTAAGACGAATAATTTGATAACAGCCATGATCGGATCGATTCTTGCAATGAAACTTTCGAGAAGGAAATAACTAAGCTTTCGAAATGCGCGACGGCCGAGATGAAATACATAAGCATGACACCGAGTTTGTGTGGCGGCTTATTGAACATGACTAGCATGTCTGCGGCTGAAGGTTTGCCCAAGGATCTGAAAAGGCGATATTTTTAATATTCTTAAAATGGTGAACTTAACCGATCCAAGTGCCTAAAGGGGACTTTGTTTCATCGATCTAACCAGATCGAACAGATACCGATAGTTTAGCGTGAGACATTTCAAGGAAGTCTCCGTACAGGGTGCACCTATGGAGTGTTCGAACGGGATTCAGGGACTAACTCCACTTTGGGCATAGAAAGATTGAGCCAATCCCCGCAGTCGCCCGAGATCCCAGGGGGTGGCTGACCTCCAGGCTCTCAATGCTGGACCCTTTTTACAGCCACGGATATGGACTAGCTTAATTCGATATGGCCGAGCCAGACCACATGTAGAGTGATTTCGTTTAATCCAGATTCCTGCTTCATCCTCGTCGAGCTTCCCATTTTATTCAGCAGACCAGGTAATTATATAGCACTTAGCTAGAGATGGGCGATCTGTGAGGCCGGTACGCCCGCACACGCGATTTGCACTCTGTGTATCGTGCATTCTCGACCAAAACTCAGTCGGGAGATCCTCGACTGATTCCGAAGCCTCCGCAGGTAATGGTGTGTCCACAGATAAGCCACATAAACCGCGTCCAATAGTCGAGCGTATACTAACCGGGCGAAAAGGGTAAATGGGGATTAGTTATCACGTGTTAACCAAGACGGGTGGACCCAGTCATCGCCAAGGGCTATAGCACGCTCTAATACCCGAGCAACATAGCAAGTGCTATGGGTACACCGCCTTTCCATGAAACGAGCAGACTTCACGGATAAGTTGCTAGGCTGTTTCGAACAAAAATTATAGGTGACTCCACTAACCTCTCTGGGCTTTAAAGTTTTTTGAAAAACGTAGTTTTTAAATTAGTGGAACGGGCTATAGGTAATAAAGTAGTTAAACAAGCTTCAGGGTCAAGCAATCGCTATTAGCTTTTATCCCGCCAAATTGGTCGACCTCAATGCCAAGCGTGTCTGTGTTTTGCCAAGAAGTACGCCGCTGCCAGCACCATTATTGGCATCAGCCACCGAACTCATTGAACTTCGTACATGGGGATTTGCCTTCGTTGATCCAAGTCACCTGCGCTGCATGCGTCTAATGGAGTCCGGTACTACAGGCACAATATACCTCTAAGGTGACAATAATATATATGCTTTTCAAAGGTGCTGTGAAAATAGCCACATTAATCCTTATTAAACATTCCAAAAGACTAGTTACAAGATGATGGCGTGAGAGCTTGGCGGAACTTGCCGAGATTTTTCAAGTTCCTGTTTTCTACGCAGTCTGCATGGCGAATAGGTGTTGGGGCATTTCTATCTGCATATTGTTGGGTCATTCCAGCACTGGCTGTGGCTCATGATATTTCCATCGCCGTCAATCAGATAAGCAAGGATCCACTTGCAAGACTACTCAATACACGTGAACAAGTTCGGAGGGAGTTAGTTCTCACCTCGACAGTTTCTGGGAACGAAGTAGCTCCTCATCAGACCGTGAGTTTCAAGGCACTGTGACTGGAGACTTGTCTTAGTTCCCGAAAGCTCATACTTGAACGTCGGGTCTGTCAAATTGTTTTGGACTATGAAGAGACAATAATTTTGATCGCCCGCTATTTCAGCCATCATCAAGTGGCAAGGGATCAAACACATGACCTTTCACCCTCCCATGGTGGCTGTACATAAACTACGCAAAGGCGCAATTTACCTTGGGTGAAAAAAACTCAGGCGGGAGAAATGTTGCCCCGCCCTGCCCCGCCCTGCCCCGATTGCGCTAAAGAATAGGGTCAAATAACGACCCGAAAAGCGGGCGCTAGATGACGGTCATCCAAACGACGATGTAGTCTTTTTCATTCTCATTCTTCCCTGAACAAATTTCATATCAGCGCATGGCGCTGGTCAAAGATCAGAGGAGAAGGGAAAGCCTAAGCTGTTGGGTTCGAGACTACAAGAAGGAACCGACAGACAGATAGATCAGACAAGATTGGTGTAGTATGGAGGAGAAAAGGAAAGAACAAGAGATAGAAGCGCTCGCTTTGTCTACAGCACTGGTGTAACCTGACCTCCAGGCTCAGACATTGCTCATTAATAAAATTACGGCGGAATCTAAATGCTTCCTTTATTCTTACCTTGCTTCTTTGAAAGTTTTATTAGAGGTTTCTGAGCCGGGCGATTATTTTTATCTCTGTGGCCTCTGGATCTCAACATCAGAATCCAGCATTATGGCCGGGAGTTGACTTCTAAAAAGATATTTTCAAACATCACATGCTAGGGGCAAAAAAACTGGTTTCCATTAAAATCTACCTCAACTACGCATGAATTTAGGCGAATCAAGAGAGTAGACAATAGCTTGATTATGCTGGCATAGGCTGCAATACACCCAATCCGTCTTGTCTTGGCAGAGGGGTAGTAACATCATACATGTTGCCATCGATTATCGATGGCTTTGCTCGACCTTTAGAGCATTCCTGACAAAACTTAGCTAGCATTGGGTAGATTATTCAAGTTTGACCTGCGGTAAACAAGTATTGAGATCAAATTAAGGATACATTTAATAAAAATAGCTGGGACTATATCGTATTATCTTTGTTTAAGTAGCTGGTTGTTTAGAGCAATTATGTGGTGTCGCTTGAAAGCTCCCGTTAAATAGGCTCACTCTGCAGCCACAGAATATCTCCGCAGAGGCCAAGAACTTCTCGTGTTTCCCAAGCGTCGCCTGTGAGTAATCTGATGTCAACACTCGTATAATTCAATCAATAAGTCCTCATCCAGCTGCCAAGACAGTCTGCCAAGATAGTCCGCCAAGAAAGCCTGCATACTAACTATAGTATGTAAGTCGTAAAGCCTGCCTGCTCATAATATCTTACAGGTTTTGTAAATCAGGCCTTTAGAGTGAAAGTACAATAAACAAGACAGGGGCTGTGAGAAAATTCTCAACAGGCAGTGAAACTTGCCTCTTTGATCGAATCTGTGTCCATGGCTCATGAGTCTCCTTGGAATGGTTGGCCATCTGATTTTCGACAGGATGTCGCCTAAATTGACTACATGCTGGCAGCTGCGGACATTATGGAACCTATAGAAACAAAATTTGTTGAAGACCTCGTCAAAATCTGGGTGACTACACCGAGACCTACCTGAAATCTCAGTTGGGACTCAGTTGGTCCATATGGCGTCCCTTGCCAATGTCTGTGGTAGCATTGAATTGGCATAATAAGCAGCCTCAATATACCATCGGCCAATCTAGAGTTTGATTCATCGGCAACTCCGAGTATGGAATCTTGGCTTCAAAGTCACTTATATAATGTTCCGACTCTAATGGACTATAAAGGCAGTGTCTGACCCTCTTCCTCCTGTGATATGGTTCACAGTCAATGAACTAGCAATCTATTATCAAAGCTCTACACAAACCCCTTTTCAATTTATTCAGCTTTTCGCTCGAAACCACCGCAGTCCCTTCCAAAATGGGCTATCTTGGTCAAATTTTTGTAAAGATTCTCTTATGTTTCTTTTTCTACAGCTGCTAATCCATGTAGGCTACCATCTCAGATGATGAAGGCTCGCGGCCTTCAAACATTATCTCTGTCGTTGACGGGAATGGCGCTGATATCAACGGTGGATTTGGCGGAAAGTATGTCTGCCCACCCATTTTCGTCTAGTGGTATTAGCCAAAATGATACTAATCGAATGCTATCAGATTTGTGTGGCTTACAGCGACCTTCCATGACAACGAGCCGAGTGCGATTTCCCAGATTGCAATCGACATTCAGGATGCGCAGGACAATGGCCGCAGTGACCTTGCTTCTGGAACGGGGGGCCAATTTCGTTATTTGACTTGGCGCACTGATGGTGATAGAAAGATAACGAATGTTCAGCTTCTCCGTCGTAAGGACCAAGTGAGTTCGGATACTCTGCATGGCCTCGGCTTCCAGGGTATGTCGAATGATATTAATGGGGGCCGGGGTGGTGATTTCCTTCATCTTGTGTGGAAATACTAAGCTCATGAGCCTTCTCATTACGGGATATGAAGGTCATTCTCTATGGAAACGTTAACAATGTATTTTTTCATTGCAAAGTTTGTCCATACCTCTGTGTCTTGTTACTCGATAGCTGTAAACTTTGGTATCTCATCAATTTCACTGACTTGCCTAAAAAAAGAAATTAAAAATTCAAGAATGGAAATGAAAATGAAACGAAAGAAAGATATAATGCACAATTTGTCAGGAGAAAATAATAGTTCAAAGAGCAATGTGGGCCTGAATTCGCCCAGGACAAACTTAAACAGGGCGACGAAAAAGCGCTCGAGTGCCCACGGAAGCACAAGCACTGTTGTTATTCTTCTTCTGAATGGTCACGGTGAATTAATCTTTTAGTTAAGCTCGTCTAAACCGCAGAGTACGGCGCTGTTGATTTCAATTAATCTACTGTGGAGGGTAAAGCATATGGAAACGTAGATCTCCCTCCATGTGGGCCCGCACTTGGTAACAGAATCACCTTCTCACCCGGTCCCATCGTGGTAGAAAAGCCTTGCATGCCCTTTTTATTGTATTCCTATCCTGACTATGACCATTGTGTCCAATTATTCGATCGGGGTTTCATTTACACCTGTGTGGCAGCACCACACGGTGCACATCCGCCCTGTCGGCGCCGAACACTGTGCGATGGGCCCATTGTAATCAAATAAGGCTCGTCAAGCCCGAGACTTGCGAGTGATTCAATCTCCTATTCTAGAAAGTATCGCTGCAACATTTTCCACCCAAATACACAGTAGTCGAAGGAAGGTTGCAACCAGAGCAAGGAACTATAATTTTAGTAAAGGCCATCTATTTGCGCTGCTGGCATGATCATCACCTGTTGAACGAATGAGATTAGCGTCACCATGCACTTTATCAGCGTACATGCCACGTGATTGTGACGAAACTCGAGGCCAGCACCAGAACAGCCTAATACTTGGTCTCCACTCATCTTCATAAGCATTTGAATCCGATACATCAGACAAAGACTTTGTCTGGCCCACAACTAATGGCATAGCAATAGCGCACGAAGATTCTGCATCACGCAGCAGCTGAACTGTAGGATCATATATATGAGGAAGTGGCGCAAGAATTAGACCGTGATTGGACAGTGTGAGCATCATGCAGATTTGGCTAGCTAGGAGCAGAAGTTGATCAACATCTTATCTGATGTATCTTTTTGTGGCTAATATTATACCTAAGGGGAAACAGCGGTCAATAATGTGCTCTTTGCTTTGTACGGAGTGGGCACTAAATAATGTATATCTTGCAGTGCCAACACATTTGTACCACATGCCTGCATGATGAGTGGGGTAGGAAATAGACTCTCATTGGTCAATCTATCGATATTAACTATCTGGCTTAGCCGGAGCGACATATTGATTGGCAATGAACTTTTTTCAGCAACTTTTGGGATACTTTCAGCACGACTTCAAGCTGTTGTAGCATCATGCATTACCAAAGCCTCTGTATTAGTCAAATCCCTCCCACCTGGGCGAAGTGGGTGGCAAAAGAAGAGAGGCAGTAGTTCCTCTCTACATCTATCCCTATATAAGTAGCTGGATCCTCCCTCCATGTCTTTTTAGAGATACTTCATTGAAACATTTCCACGTTGAAAACACAGCTGTAAGTATCATCACCTTTGAGTGAAGCTATATCGCAATCGAGTCAGCTTTGTTGACATGTTTTATCAGTCAAAATGGGTGATCACAACGCGATCAGCAGTATGTAGTCTACCACTTCCTTTACATCCTTTCCTAATTGCCCTCAAACCATTACTCTTACAAGAAGAACCATGTTAACTTTATCTAGATGCATTTGTGTCTCATTACTTCAACGTGTTCGATAATTTTGATGCAAGGCCTAACCTAGGCTCCCTCTATGTAAGCCCTGACCTAGGATTTCCCTCAGGAGAGAGTGTTGCTGACTATAAAATAGCGCCCGGAGTCAATGTTGAGATGGGAGGGTACTGACCTCCAAGGCACTCAAAGTATCATTCAAAAACTTATGGTTCGTATTAGATCACAGCAGGCATCGCACATAAAAAACACATCTCTTAACTTTACCTCTTCGTTAGAAACCCGAGCTTAAGGTTGTGAAGACTCAGATGTCTAGCATCGACTCCGAACCTTCCCTTGACAACGCTGTACTTGTGTGTGTCACCGGTCAGCTATATGTAAGCTCATACCTTATACCACATAGGCAGGCTCTACAGTATCTAACGTCTAGTCGCGCGGGAAAAAAAGATCGGCAGTGATTCTGATGAATCAATGAAATTCACGGAGACCTTCCTTCTGGCACCTATTCCAGGACAGCCTGGTGGATTTTACATCCACAACCAGGTCTTCAGGCTCACCTAAGGATAGGTATTATCTTCATATGGACTGAATGACGCACGGATTCTGCATGTTGTAGTGGGGCACCCCCTGTTACTTGTTATTACGGGTCTGACCGGAAGAGCGGCTTGTAACATGACACCTGTTATTCAGTACGCTGGTATGCTGTGCTCGGGTAGCGAATCTAGCACCTCGAAGCTAGTATTGAATATCACGCTTCAATACCTCTCTTCTACACATACAGTTGCTTGTCCATGCGTAGCTCTTACAGCCTGCGGTAGCTTGTGTTGTTAATTTTTGTTGCTGAATCGACCCGGATTATCTTGAGTGTGCTACCAACAAGCGTTTCCCTCTTCAATATGCACTGGACTTTCTTTCCTGTCTTCATTTGCTTCAGATTCATATTATAGCGGTCTTGCACTGTAATCGCATTTTATGAACCACATCCTAGAAACCACTCGGGCTCCCGATGGGTAATTGCTGAGTGATCCATAGATGTCAATTGCTATATTGAGATCTATCAATAGAACAGTGACTCGACATCCGTGCGACAAGTTGCCAATATATCCGATTGTTCATCGCCTTCTTTTAGATGGTAGATGGTGGTGAGCTCAAGTTATATAATCCAGGGAGATAGGCTTTTGCTCCGGACTGAGGGTTTCCTCCTCTGGAGATGAATAGCCACGACGTTTGATTTCTCTTCCTCTCCCTCTCTTATATATTCACGTGATGATTAATCCCTAATCTTTGCCGGATAGAGATATATTGCAATATCTGACGTGGCCCCCACAACAATCTTCACGGCCACAGGCAAGTACATATATATGTCGGACAAAATGGTGTAGGTGCCCAGGTGGAAGGGTTAACCTCTTGTTAAATTTTATAAACGTAAGAAGCCCTTGTTGCTTAATTGAACGCGGGCTGGTTGATATTCCGGCACCTGGATGTGGATTCTCCACTGCAACGTAACTGAACGCGGAGACATCGGCGGGGATCCTGGGAAGAATTCTTTTTTCTTCTTAACAGCGAGGTCTCACTCATCCCGACCGCCTCTAGAATCCCTCGTAGAATGGGCTCCGTTTGGTGAGGTGTAGGTGTAGCATGTCCCGCTGTCGCATTCTCCCGTAGGCTCGGTACCGGCAGGTTCTCTCTCTAGCGTCTGCTAGCTGCATCCCTCTCTTGCTTCTGAATGTATGATACTGGAGCTCTGATCGGTCGATTTGAGGTTCGCAGTGGCTGTGGTGTTGGTGGTTCTGCCAATTAAATCGCTCGGTCAGCTCGGGTGTTGCCGCCCGCTCGGTCGCGGCCCCTGGAACCATCTTGCCTTCACAGGGACGTCGCTGTTGACAACGCGGTTTGCAGAATCGAAGAAAGTAAAGGTGTTTTATAAGAGCTTTTTACCTTTGAAATTCTCCTCCCTTTACAAATATGTGCTTTAAGGTGACCCGGCTGACCTTGTCGCTTGGTGGTGAATTACGTTAGCTTGCAGAGAGAAAGTACGCCTACGAGAATCTCCTATTGGTTGCTTGCATTACGGTCCCATTTACGATCAGCACAACCAGCAGTAGCCAGTTTCCCTGCCTGCAATCCCTCCAATCTCAACACTCAACTCCAAACGATCATAATGCTACCCAAATACCTTCAAAGCAGCTACACCCGCTATAAGGATGATACAAACAGCTTCGCGACATGGTTACTCGAGGCAGCCACCAAATGTGGTCACCGACCGGACGGCCTCGTTTCAATTCCCCCTTCATTGAAAAAGGGCAAGGGAAAGGGAAGGTCCAAAGCCAAGAGCAAGGTTGATGGGGCAAATGCTTCCACTGAGCCCATTCAGTATAATACCACCATCAAGGAACTTCAAATGCTCGCTGAAGTCGTTGCGAAGTCGACTCTTGTCGTGCCGAAGCAAATCCTTGTCATTGCCAAACGAGCCATCAAATTGAGAAGACAGGTCACATCTTGGTTCTTGGGTCAGGGTGATTCCGAAAATAATAAGCGCCACGAACATTTCATCTCCGCGCTAGAGAAGGTCTGCGAAACCCTGGAGTGGAAGATATGCGAAACTGCCAATAAAGATGCTGGGAAACAATCTGCAGAAGATCACCACGATGAAAACGACGCCAACCTTGACATGTTTCTCAACAGGTTCGCTGTCCTCACAGTCGAGGAACCTCAAGAATCGGAGCTGAGCCAACACGCGTCTCCCGAATCCCAGCAAATTGTCAAGGTGGAGCTTGTCGAAAATGAGGAGGAAGATCAAGACGCAGCGGAAGCAGGATTGGCGTATATGTTCTTCAAGACACTCTGCTTGTTCCGGGATCTGCACAACATGCGGGCATTCATCTCTCAGACTTGGTCAGAGTACCGCGATAAGAAGATTGATCTCATGAATGCTGCTGTTGTGACTGATGGTGCCTTGCAGCTTGCGCGTGATCTTGTACAGGAGGTCATGGACGACTATGACAGTTATGGCACCCCTTCTGATAGCCTCCAGCGAGTGGTTTTCAACGCTTCTTGCATGAGCCGAGGCATCATGCCGACTCCATCCGTTGAACTCGGCCTGCCATACAACAAGGACATGGCAGATGTAGCTGAATGGTGCTACTTCCCAACCCTGGTTCTCCTGAACTCATTCGCAGATGTTCTGCACCAGAACGACCTGCCTGTTTTCAAGAAAGGGTATTTCGGTACTTATGACCCAAAGGCAAACAGAGAAAAGATGTCTATGGGCCAGAAATTCAATGAAGACAAAATAATTTTGCTTCAGCTGCTGCCGGAATTTTGCATCCTTGGTTATAACATCCAACTGCCTGCCTCAGATGTGCTTACCAGGGGACTGGTGGAGTTTTGTAAGACCAAAAAGGTTACTCCATGGCTCTGCTTTGCATCTCAAATCTTGCTTGATGTCCATCACATCATGCGCCACAGCCATCCGGGTGCATTCCAAAACCTTCGCATGTCTGGTTTGCGAATTCAGAAAACGATAGTGGAATATTTGAAGGTCTCTAAATCACACCCCCAGCCAAAGTTCTGGCCAAAGGAAGGAGACGAAGAGATCAAAGATCTGCACTCAACGGTGGAGTCTTGCATCATTGAGGATCCCATCTACGTGCTGAAAGTCAATGTTTTTCCCAAAAGTCATGTTCCCGAAAAACATGCGCTTTTTTCCCAGCATGCCATCCTTTGTGGTGTGAATATGTTCCATATCAACATGAGGATGCAATCCGTCGGCCAACAGCTTGTCACACAATGGTACGACGTCCAACAATTAGCCTTTTTATACAATCTTGTTAAGCAAGCACCAATGCACGCGCATATGAACTGGCCTGACATGGAAACGTTCATCAAAATACATGGCGAATCTCATATTTTTATCGGTAGCCGACCAAAGGATGCTAGCGAGTCGCTAAATAGACTTGAGCTTGCGACTGGCATATCGTCGGCTACGAAGTTTGCCCGCGATTCGCGCAACAGGAACGACTTTCACCGTCCCAACGGGAAGAATCCCAGAATTCTTGAGCCAACCACTACTGTTGCGAACTTGTTCCGAGGCCAATATGTCGTTGGCCTCCGGAAAGGAGAAGAAGGAATCGAAAATATCGACAAGGTTTTGGACACGCTATCACGGACGCCAAGACTTGAAGCCAACAGCAAGAAGAGTCATCTTACGAATCCTCAGGAGGTCCTCCAACGAAAGTGGGCCGACACTCATCGTATCGGCACGATTCAACTACTCGCCCTCGTTAAGAGCAGATTATTCGAAGAAGAGCCCGTGATCTTGTTCAACTACTTCGGCATGCATAAGCGCTCTTTGGAGTTGCTTAGGGAGATCAAGGCGAAAGAGCATCACAAGTTCGTGCAGTATTTCACTCCCGATTACATGCCAGATGAGTCTTTTATTTCGAATATTGTGATACTGGTTCATCATGTTGCACGAGGTTCTGCACAGAATGCAAAAAGCCTGGGAATGGTGCCCAAGGATGCTGGTAGTCAGATCATCAGTCGAATTGTCGTGAGCTGTGGTGATATCATGCAGACGTATCTGCAGAAAAACGGGGATGTGGCTTGCAAGGAACTCAAGATTTTCTGTAAGAACAAAACTCCCATTCAGGAGGAGGCCAAAGATGACGGTGGCAGGTCTGAGAAATTTATGTCTTGGGTCAACTTTGAAGACGTTGTAGGCCCTCAGGTCATTACCTCGCTCATGACCGGTGTTCCGTTATCTAACCCAAGGGGGTAATTATGATTAGAACGCTTCTTTAGTAAGAACGGTTTCTTGAGATATCTAGCCAGTCAGGGCTCCTGGGGCCTCGAAAATCAATCCACCGTAGTTGTAACTTCAGGCGCTACCGCCTGATACCCATCTCAAGGCAGACATAGCCGCGGAGATCGCGACTGGTGCGATTGCACAGAATATGCCCCCTAGGCCTCAGCTTCATGGCGTGACCATCCACGGTGGCGCTCGAATGCCTGGACCGCCACTTCGAGGCGCGCTTGAATAGCACGTTGCCTCACCGCCCCAGCGAGATGCGGTTTCACCAAGGGGTGGATGTCTGCCGTAATAGGCTTGGCGTACTTAAACACACAATCAAGACGCTGAAGGTCGCCTGATAGGTACGACATCCCAGACCTGTTTTGCTTTAATGTAGAAGATCATGAGACGTTTCCAGGCCGCGTAGTTGTCGCTTCCTGTCAGAAGCTCAATGGCCGTGACGGCTCGTTCAGGAGAGTCATGGACTAGAGCAGACATGATAACGGTTACGAGAGCGGGGTAGACATCTCGGGATTGATTTCGATGGTTCGGCTTGGTTCCTGATCTGCACCAGCCTCATATCACAACAGGGCCTGTATGACTTCAGCATGACAGATACAGGGTGTATCGACATCAGTTCAACAATCATTTTTACACGAATTGCCAGCCTTAATGTTATTTGCCTTTGCAATGTCGAATCGCATCGAAACACTAGATCAAATACAGGAATAGTATGATGTTTGATCTACGACCTCTAAACACTTCATATCAATTTTATTTTCCACATAGTACGTAATGAATTTATCGTCAGTCATTTTGAAAATCGGTTTGACCAATCCTTGCTATGGGAATTTTTCAGGGTCACACAGCCAAGGCGTTGGCGCAGATCAAGGCCCAAACACAGATATGATGCAGATTACCGCATGAGGTATGTGGTAATGGGTGGCCAAAATACATAGCCAACTTGTGATGAGCCTTGGGAGATGTGCTTATTAGGACCAGCATCTGAATGTTGGCTACAACCTTGTTCCACTCCCCCACATTGCTCCCCCAATCAGGCGCTGTCCCTGCTGGACCCTGCATGATCCTTCAAGTGTGCTTACTTCTAGCCTTATGCCCAAATTTCTTGGCCAGTTCATCAAGCGCTTCATGTTACCGAGTACGGCATTAGGCCTCCCAAGTTATTCAACAGGCCATCTGACTGCCCAGCTTTGCCAAGATGATCTTCATTCTCTGCATACGGAGCGATTCAAGAATTCGACATCAACACTGACTCCAGGTGCAGCACTTAACGGTATAAATATCGCTTGATATCCTCTCCAGAATCTCAATTCCTCATCAACAATCATCTTTAAACATCTTTCACTAGAATCACTTCAACCTTCTGGTATATAATATTCTTTCTCTTTGAAACACTCTCACTAACTCGCTCAATCCAGCAAAATGAAGTATATCTTCTTGATCGCTACTTTCCTCGGCCTGGCCATGGCCACTGGTAACTGTCCAGAATTCCCTAAATGCCATTGTCCTGGGGACCTCTGCAGAATCGGTAGTGGAACCCACGGCGATGGCGTTTGCTGCGAAGGCAAGAAATGCACCAGGAAATCTGGAAGCGAAAACTGGGTATGTCTTTGATACCCGGCAATCATGTTAAAGCATAACACTCACGTTCTTGATATCAGTACTGCAAGTAGTGGGCTCTGTCAAGTCACTAGAGGGTGGCGTATATTGAGGAGAAATTAGGTAGACACTATGCTCATGTGCACTTCTGGATTCCGAGACTTTAAGTCGGTTCAATTGCAGATTCAATACTCTTCCTCCTCAACCTTTCATTACGGATGTAGTTGCGATAGATTGTAAACTGGTCAATAGCCTCCGAAAACCTTGTAAAGATTCAATTTCATCATATAGAATAAACATCCTTACCTGTGAACTGCGAGACTTGGCTAGCGTTGCTATTGGTCTGAGCACTCCCATTTCTCTGGGCAGTAAAAAGATCGGCAAGCAAAGTTGACAAATTACTGCGACCTGATCCTGATGCGCCCGGCAGGAATCGAATTTTTGATGGTACTTACGACGTGCTAGCTTTTGTCACGTCTAGAAGCATTAAAACTAACATACCAGCTACAGTCAACTTCCAGCTTTGTCACACGTATGGCAAAATTTCGATTTTGGCACAATTTTTGCTTGGATGGACCCGCTTTTACCGCCTGTCACTGCCTTCCCCAATGTTTGCTTAGTTATTCCTGTCCTGCGCGTGCGGGGTTGCCACCGCAAAATCACAGCGGACAGCTAGTTCTCGTGCAAGACTTCGGAATTTCAGAATGACTAGGTAGATATTACAATTCCTACGTGCGACGTCCCTCTCCTGTCTGAATCGCAACGATGAACCATTGACACAAAGCCTTTTGCAGCTTCAGATTTGTCGGACCCCAAAGTGCGCTCACATCGCGATCAACGTAGCGTTTTGCTCGGCTATTATACATATCGCCATACACCCGGGTTATCCAGGGATTTATGAGATCTTCGGCAATTTTCTGTCGCTTACTCTGCGTCATAATCGGCATCATAGAACATGAGGGGTAAGAGCCTTAGATTAGGGCATTAGGCGAGAGTGAGCTTGAAATGTAGCTTTACTTTGACTGATAAGACTGCAACACCTGCAAAATCCCGAAGGAGCCAATGAGATAGCTCTCCGCATTTCAAAAACTCTAAAGAAACAAACTAAATCAGCCACAATCTGTTATCCCGCGTAAAGGGCGTGGGATAGAGGGGAAGCTTGCCGGCAATCCGTCCTATCATTATTGACTGCAAACCATCTGGGAGCCCAAATCCTCAAAAGTAGCAATTTTGCAAAGCACCCTGTATGATCGCATTTGGCGAATTAAAGAATTATCACAGGAGTTCACATTTCCGGTTTTCGACATGTCTAAGGTGTTTTTTATTACCGGTGCTGGTAGCGGACTTGGTCGAGTGACAGCTCGCTATCTTTTGCTGAAGGGCCATCGGGTCTTCTTGACTGACTACAACGAATCATTTCTCGAAATGACGTGCGCGAAGCATCTTGCTTCAGTAGTTCCTACAGAATTGACCTCCAACTTCAAATGGTCCCGGATGGATGTTTCAAATGGCGAGGACGTCGCACAAGCTGTTCAGAAATGCGTCAAAGAGTTTGGAACGATCGACGTTCTCATAAACAGTAAGATCCTGTCCTCTGTACTTATCTCATCAATGCTAATGCGAAGTCATATACAGACGCAGGAATCAATGTAAGAGCCTTTTTTGGTTGATACCCGACACAAAGTCGCCCGAATGCTTACACTCCTCACCACCAGAGCCAATACATGCGCGCCGGTATCCGCATGGACGAAGTACCAGTATCCGATTTCGAGCGCATCCTCAACGTCAACCTCATCGGCACCTACCGCGTCTCACAGAAAGCGATCCCATATCTCGAGCAATCCCCTGGAGGTGGCGTGATCATCAATATGTCCAGTTGTCGTGCTCATCAACAAAGTAAGCATGGAGAAGCGTATGCGGCATCAAAAGCTGGTATCGAAGGGCTGTCCATGGCGATGTCCGTCAGTCTCGGGCCTAAAATTCGAGTCCACGTTATTAGTCCTGGGATGGTCGATGTGCGGTCTGAAAGAGACGAGGAAGCGATGCCCGATGTTGACACCATTCGGAAAGATTTGAACCGGGATTTCCAAAGCGAATATGCGCCTGAGTGGGGATATGGGAAGAGTGAAGCGATGCATGAGGCTCACCTAGTCGGAAGAATTGGAAAAGGAGAGGACATTGCGAGGTGAGATGCTCTTACAGACGATCGTTGACTTCCTATTTGACAAGTGACAGGTGGGTCGAGTTTTTGGCCGTCATGGAAAGTGGGTTCACCACTGGAGGGGTACGTATGACATGCTTTACACGGGAAAGAAGACTCTACTAATCAATTTGCAGACATATTTGGTGGACGGAGGATACTCGAAAGTGCTTTCTTATCCAAGCTAGCGAGAAAAAGGCGACGGCATAACAGTGCAAAAATATCAGGGCCTAGGCTACCAGCAAAGAATGAGAAGAATTTGAGAAATTTAGAAATTCTATGAGTACTCTTCCTCTAATGTTAGGACTCCAATTTTAGGAAAATATCAAATCTATCAGAGGTCAGGTAATTAGACCCCATAGATATCCCGGCGCTTCTTTCTCTTGTTCTTTCTTCTCTGCTCCATACCACCGCAATACACCAAACTGTTCTGTCTGTTCTTCCTTCCTGTAGCCACAAGCTTACAGCTTCTACGTCTTCTTTTTCCCCCTCTCTAATCCTCCACTATCACTCCGTGCTGACGAAACCAACTGTTTTTGATTCAGGCATCATGAGCTTGGGCATAGCTAGCCGACGTACAGCGGGGTGCCGCTCAGGCCCTCCGTTTGTGGCCTACGTGGGATGATACCAATACTGACTTAAAACATTCAATAATTTACAGTTACATTCTTTTCTATCTCTGAAGCTACAAAATCAAAACAAAAATGCAGACCCGAGTGATTCTTTTGGGAACAAGCCACCCACACATCTTTCATCGTTTTGCTTATCTGAAGGAAAACAACATAACAGTCCTCGGTTATTACGACAACGATGACCAGACTGCATGCCATATGCAAGAGCATGCAGGCTGTCCACGATATGCAAACTGCACGGAGTTACTAAAGCTTGAATTTGATACCGTGTTGATTCACGGTCGGGACCACGAGAACGCCAAATATATCCGTCTGGCTATCGAAAATGGCGCTAAGGCCATCTTCCTTGAAAAGCCTGGCGTCGCCAACCCAGTAGAGTTTTACGACCTCGCTACGGAAATCAAACAAAAGTCCATCATTTTTGAGGTCGGCTGGGAACTACACTACCTCGAACCCGTTGAATTTGCACGCGACATCTTGCAGAGCTCGCTTCTGGGCTACATAACCGAAGCTCGATTCCACGGGGGCTGCCCTGGAGGAGCTGGCGCCGAGCCTTGGCAATCCCATGAAGCAAATATAGGTGGCTTTTTCTATAGCCTAGGGGGTCATGTTGTGGAAATTGTGATTGACCTTTTTGGTCTACCGAGCCAGGTAGTCTCCTCGATTCGAAAACTGCCAGAGCGGGAGCCGCACCGTGGCTTCTCTTGGGTTCCCGACCTCTTCCACGGTCGCATTCTGAGTCCTGAGAAAGCTGTAGGTTCATTGGTCCACGAAGATCTTGCATCGGCTATCTTGGAATATGAGACAATGAACGCTCATCTCGACTTCAACGCCTGGGAGCCGAGCGGATATCTGGATGATTGGACCATCGATATCTACGGTATATATGGATCGCTCCATCTGGGACTCGGAGATAGAGGTCATCTTCTAATGAAGGAGGCGAGGCAAGGCTGGAAGGTGGGAAGAAATGAGATTTTCCAAGATGGTAAAAATCGGAAAGGTGATATGCTCAAAGCTGCATTCAACAAACAGATGAACGGATTTTTCCAAAGAGCCCAGAACAGTAACACCGAGGATACCTTCTGTGATGAGACAGTTGCCCAACAAGTGCTCGAACTATTTCATGCATTGTACTCCTCGGCACATACCAGAGCCTGGGTAACCATTGATACATAGGATATAGTCAATAATAGAGCAAAATATTCGAGAAACATCATTGGAGTAAGACAAGCATACATCTGTCTTTAGTAATAGACTTCAGAATCTTCTAGCCAGTACGGGTCTGCAACATTTGCGGACTCCCAGCAATCAACAGTGCAAAGTGAATACCAGTCACTCAAGGGCGAATCAAATGACTCAAGTTCTGTCCCACTTTCAGACAGAGCAACCAAAACATCAGCCTCTTTAGTCAAACTTGTCAGTCGGACAGCAAGGTTATATATGCCAGAGTTGGTTGCCTCAGAGCAGGGGCTATAAGAATTGCAGGGGTTCGTATCTATCGCCTCTAGATAAGCATTCGAAGGTGACAGCAATTTAACAGTCATGGTGATATCGTCTTGTGTGAGTGTGGCTGTCTGGTTGTCAGTCGCGACACTTATAGTGGCTGTTGTGTGCCAGCTAGTAGCAATGTCAATTGCCGTAGAGGCGCGAACTTCATCACGAACAATCAGCTGAGTGCCGTTCAAAAGTGCAACCCCGCGCAGCACGCTGGTTGTCACGTTGTTATATGCCTGAGTCAGGTTGGCAACACCAAATCTGCTAGAACTGTCGAAACTTCCCACCCACCGGAGAGAGTTATTCGACGAGGGAATCTGATTGGCGAAGTGCAGAGGGGTCTGTGATACGTCTGAGATACTCAACGTATTACTGCCTTCACTTCTGCACCGATAGTACGTCCAGCGACGAGGCCCCACAAAGTAATTTGTGAGGCTGTAACTATCTGACCCGAGTAGCTCAGCCCATCGATATCCCTTGTAATCAACAACAAAAGAGCCAGCATCGAGATGGCCATGTGAGCGACCGTTGAAACCACCCATGAAACCGAAGAACCAGCCATCCGAGTCTGTCCAAGATGTGCGGTAAGTCATACCTGCAACACCAGTAAACTGATCATAGAGTGGCATAGTGGACAGAACGCTAGGTGTCATCAGACTAGAATTGTAGAATAGGAAAGCCTGAAAAGTCGCTGCCTCAGTGGAGGTGAAGCGCGAGAGCATTCCTTGCAGCCATTCAGGTTTGTTGAACCGCTGAGCCCAGTATCCCGCGCTCCACAAACTGTTTGCATTGGAAAACGTCCAAGCACCATCAGCCCAGCTAAATCCGCCAGTCTGGCCGAAACTGTGGGTCAACCAGGCTCCTAGACCACTCATTCCTGGCAAATCAGATATGCCTAGATCATCACCCAAGGCGGTATCCAGCGACTTCATCATCAGACCGAGAAATATACCAGCATAGGTACCGTATGAGTATCCCTCAATCCACCCTCCGTCGGGAGCATATTGCTCCAGCGAAGTATTTAACTTGGGGACAGAGAAATCCATGATCTCCTCTGCGAGGGTGGAGTTGATATCTCCAATCGCCAGTGCTGCAATGATCAAGCAGCCATTTGTAACTTGGGCCCAGTTATTGGTATGCTCGCTCCAAGAATTGATAGAGGAGTTCAATGCAGGAACAAATGCCTTGTTGGCTATTGCCGACTGAACCGTGGTTCGTTGTGCGGCTGTCATCATATCGTATACCCAGTCATAGCCAATAGAGATAGTCATCGCAATATCTGCAGTATTCAGAAAATTGGATACATCCCAATCAGAGAGATTGGCAAGTAGTATGATGCTATCGATGACCCAGTCGGAGTATTTAGTGTCGCCGGTTAAGAGGTATGTTCCTGCCGTGGCACCAACATTCATGCGAATGGTGCTCGACCACGAAGTGGCAGAGCTGAGCGTTAGAGGTGTTGCAACTGCAGTATCAGCGGTCTTTGCCAGTGTTGCAAGAATTCCTTGGTAGTACGTGTCACTCTCATTCATACTGAGTACAGCATTGACCCGTTCTGGCGTGAACATCAATCGTGGGTGAGACGGGAGGCTAGTCCAGCTTATCGCAGCATTAGCTGCGATTATGCAGGTACTAAACCATGCAAGTGATGTAGGGTATTTCATTTCTTGTTTTTATTTTCCAAAAGGGATGAATAATTTGCTGCCAAATAGATGGTGCTAAACATTATATATAAAATCTCTCTCCAATTAAGATTAAGGTGTTCTATCTGAGACATTACCTTTACCTATCCAGACACCCCCACGTAACGAGATCTAGCTTACTGCCTCGCATAGTCGTTTAGCTTCTGTCTTCCGGCAGTAAATCATCGCGCCTTTTTCTGCAATTATGTTTTGACGAATGGCGGTGAGGGCAAATTGTTGGCGGTCGGATTTATCGAGGGCGACAGAGCCGCTGAGAGAGTTCTCAAAGCGATAAGTTGTGCCAGACAAAGAGCTCACGCTAATCTACTCTAGGGGGAATGTGAATCAGATTCGCCACCCAAGGGTGTCCTGATAGGTAGAGGTGGCATATCACGATTAAACTTCTGTTCAAGAATCAAGTAATCATGTACAGGGCCCGATATCTTGACTTCACATCCCACACTGCTGAAAAAGTGAAGAGGTTCTTATCTTGTGGCTGGATGGGATTGCAGCCGAGGTTGTCTTTTAAGCTCGAACAGATCTATCTGGCAGGGTTCATCCCGCAACTTGCGCGGGGTAGCTTAGTGTTATCAGTCACTAGCCTGCAGGCTGTCGAAGCGCAACAGGTATAAGAAATGATCGTCGGCTCCAGATGTAGTATTCATCGTGATTCAGCAAATTACCTTTGAGCCAAAACCATACTCGCAAGCATGCATTCAAAGACAAAGGCTGTTGAGAGCATCGAGCCGTCACAGGATGTGGCAGCTGGAGAAGTTGACAATGTTTCCCATAAGATATGCTACAGTCGATATAATTCACCATTCTGGCAGATTGTGATTGTCAGCTTTGTCGCATTTGGGTAAGAACTATTTATTTTTCAGTCACACCGAGAGCAAATCTTCTGACTCCACTAGATGCCCAGGCATGTACAACGCCCTCTCTGGCATTGGAGGTGGTGGCCAGCTGGACACTACAACCCAAGCTAAGGGTCACATTGCTTTGGCCTCTGTCAGCGCTGCGGGGAACCTTTTTGTGGCGCCAGTCGTCACTAACGTGCTGGGTCCCAAATGGACGATCTTGATTGGAGGACTGCCGTACATTCTCTATGCCGGTTCGCTTCTGGCATACACCCATACGGGAAATCAAGGCTTTGTGATCGGCAGCAGTGCTTTGCTAGGAATCGGCGCATCTCTTCTGTGGATCGCACAAGGTTCCATTATGACAGGCTACCCCCTGCCGCAACAACAAGGACGAATGATTGGTATATTCTGGATTATTTTCAAGTATGTTATGATGGTCTCCCGTTGGCGAAGATTTCTCTTTTCTGATGTCCGACTGCAGCTTGGGAGGCTTTTTGGGATCAATGATCTCCTTTGGCCTTAACTTCCACTCAACTTCGGGTACCGTTTCCGATTCGACATACATTGCCTTCATGTGCATCATGGCTGCCGGTTGCGCTTGCTCACTTGGGCTTCTCAAGCCATACAATGTTATTCGCGAAGACAAGTCACGCGCTGCAACTCAACGGGCTCCGCGGGTCTGGGACGAATTTCTGGGTGTGATGAGAATCCTCAAGGACTGGCGCGTTATTTCGCTTATCCCATTTTGGATGGCAGCAAACTGTGAGGCGAAAGATTAAGTCCCTCAATTTTTTCAAGTACTGATCTGGATATAGATGCCTACAACTACCAACAAAACACCTTTAACGCCAAGTTGTTCACGATCCGCACCCGCAGCTTCAACGGCGGCATGTACTGGCTAGCACAGATGGTTTCGAGTTACCTCTTTGGCCTATTCTTGGACAACAAGTTCATGAACCGTCGTATGCGCGGAATATGGGGCTTTGTCATTACTGCGGTTATCTCCATGGCCGTTTGGTCTGGCGGTCTAGCGGCACAGCTCAAGCGGGCTCCCAATAGTGACTATTACCCTCTCAATGAGATGGATCTTATCACATCTGGCTCCAAATATGCCGGACCGTTCTTGCTTTATTTCTTCTATGGAAGTTTCGATGCAGTGTGGCAGACGCTGGTCTACTGGACAATTGGCTATTTGTCTCATGAGTCTCCAGAGCAAGCGGCTCGCTATGTAGGTGCTTTCAAGTGTATGGAGGCGGTCGGAAGCGCGATAGCATCCAAAGTGAATTCTGACAAAACAAATTACAACATCGAATTTGCCGTCGACTTGGCTTTCATTGTCTTCGCCTTGATCTGGGCCATACCTTTTGTCTTGTCGATTAGGGATGCTCCGGCTCACGAGGGGCAGGAGACAGAATACGTGGCCCAGCCAAAGGGTGAAGAACAACTTTGACAATTAGACTGACTTACCCAGCTACTCAAGGCTCGGCTATTTCCAGATTGATTTTTGAACATGTTATCTCGCTATCAGTTGAACTCGGGGAAGCGGATTGGCTCGTGATTGGTGGGAAATCCCTAGCTTCAATGAGACTATCTTTCAAGGGCACCCTGATTAGTAAATCCCAAGCCCCGTGCCCCAGAACTCTAATCGTGCAATCAACATGGGGAAACTCGGCACTTTTGAATAAGCGAGCTGGCGCCAAAGAGGGGAAGTTGATAAGACGAAAGTGGCTGA
This sequence comes from Penicillium tannophilum, assembly GCA_028829675.1. Classification (NCBI taxonomy): domain Eukaryota; kingdom Fungi; phylum Ascomycota; class Eurotiomycetes; order Eurotiales; family Aspergillaceae; genus Penicillium; species Penicillium tannophilum. The sequence continues at coordinate 1,763,728 of JAQKAK010000003.1, read as the reverse complement.
AAACCGACATGATCTGATTACATTGCTATTCCTTTTGCATTCGTTAGAATCTCAATACCCATTTCAAAAACTTCTAAATTCAAATAATTGTTCGTACAAAAATGAGCCGCGCTCGCTCACATTCATATACTTGCAAGGAAGAGGGCTGCGGCAGGACGTTTCTTCGCAAAGAGCATCTCCAGCGTCACCGTCTAAACCGTAAGGATGTCCTTCCACCTTGCTGGCTGATTATAAAAATATTTGTTTACCGACTACTATGTAGATGAGCCAGAAAAGATTTTCTCATGCGACATTTGTCCCAAAATATTCGTTCGTCGGGACTTGTACCAAAGACATAAATCCCGCCATGAGAAAGGGATGTTCTTTAGGAACTCCGGTGGAACGGTGAACCTATCCTCAAAGGACAGCGCAGACATTGACATCCTTCCAGTTCAGAATATTATGCAAGATGCCGATCATGTTCAAGGCATTGAGCTCCCGCATATGGATGAAATGGAAGATGAAACACAATTCTCGGCTATCCCGTCTACCGGAATAGGAGAAACTATCGCTCCATTCTGGGGTGACATGGTTGAGCTGCAGACACTGAGAGACGATATTGATTGGTTGTTTGAGCCGCTGCAAGACATTCCTAAGTTGTCTGAGCCAGGACCATCGGAATGTGACATTAGCTTACCAAACTTCGATTTTCCGACCATCTGGCAAGCCGAGGCAATTCCCCAGGACGACATTGATGAAGTTGTGCATAGAAGCCCTGCGGATATAGCCGAATGGAGCTTAGCGCATTCGAACCTATTAATTGCATTGGATCAGCTCGGCATGAACATCTTACATTCACCCTTTTTTGAAGTTGAGAATCTCAAGATGTTTCATGACTTGTACTTCCATCACTATCACCCACATTTCCCTATATTCCACCGACCCACACTTATAATTTCCGAGATCGAGCCCCTGTTACTCATCACTCTTCTGACATTGGGCTCCACTATGGCGGAAGATCCTAGTTTGTATGAGCTGGGCCAGTGCGTCCATGACTCTCTCCGACTCATCATTATCAGTGTCAGTGACATCAGTGAAATGACGTGAATTGTGTTTAGAGCTGATTCGAACAGAGTGGATCTTTTTCACCTCCGATTCCACTATGGTGTCTGCAGGCATTACTCATGATTCAAGCTCATGGCAAGATGAAGTCCTCACGCAAGAACTATGAGATGGCACATGTGTTCCATGGATCAATATTGACCGTGAGTGAGGCTCGTAGGTTATCTCAACCGCATCTATGTTAACCTCTGATAGATGATGAAACGAGGGAGTGTCTACCCAGCTACCTCTACCTTCCGTGCTCGTAGCCAGATGAGCGATCTACGGCATGAATGGCGCCAATGGGTTGATGAAGAGTCCTGGCGTCGGTCTGCCTTCTTTGCATTCTGCATGGATGCTCAGCACGCTTGTTTATTTGGACACAGTCCGGTTCTTTCTGTCAGTGACATGAGGATGGCGCTGCCATGCAAAGAATCGCTCTGGGAGAGCACTTCCCCAGAGTCATGGTATGAGCTCATCCAGTCAGAGGGAAAGACGCAACCGGCACAGTTCTTGCCGACTTTGAAAAAGTTATTACAGGAAGCCATAGCGCCAGCGGTGTTTAGCGAATACTCTCGCTTCGTGTTACTCCATGGTTTGATAAGCCTCCAAAGTCATTTGCAGTCAATGTCCCGCTTGACTCTAGGAATCGAGCGAGGGAACAACAATGATTCAAAAGGCCGGCCTGGGTCAACTCTAGGGGATGTCAGGAGACCCACGCCTAACTCCACTCCTCCTTGGGCCAACATGATCAGCCTCGCTATCACTGCATGGTCAGACTGCCTGTTGTCACTGCAACCATCGCTATGTCTCGAGGCAGCTCGCCCGCTGCATCGAATAGCACAGATCACCTTGCATGTTAACATGGTCGATCTTCTGACACTAGCGATGGATCCCGATCATTTAGGCAGTGCTCATGCACGGAGTACTTATGACAAAGCCAGAGCCCGCATCTTAGAGTGGTGCACTACCGATTCGGCCCGAGAAGCAGTTCGCTACTCGTTACTTCTTGTCCAAGAGACTATGTTCTCTGGCCATATGTATCGAGCTCGTGACGACAATATCGCTCCCCGGCCTTGGTGTCTCTACATGGCAACGCTGACATTATGGATGTACGGGGTGATGACCGAGGGGTCACCCCTGTCTCTATCAGATCAGACTGACCAGGGAAGCGCGGAGGAGTACCTGATACGCATGACTCGGGCACTCAAGGGTATACTTCCAGCACCGGTGGGGGCAAATCAGACATCTGGATTGATACATGCGGTGCGAGATGCCTTGGAAGACTGTCGCTGGGAGTTATTACAGGACGCGCACCGAGTTTTAGGAAGGCTATGTGGCGGGCAGAGCATCTAACCAAATGACCTTGACATGTATTAGGCAACAATCCGTTCAAATCTTTTCAGGGAAACTAGATAGGATCACCTAAAGCAATTGGTAATTTCCACCGGGCAAAAGCTCTCTGGTTGGAGCCGTTTGGTTGATATGTCGAGATGACATACCTCTTCATAGTTTTGCCAGTCAAAATAGTGACTGCACGAGTTTTTCATAACTCAGGACCTTGATGAGAGTCTTGGTGTGGAAGTCTACCAAGACTAGACTTTCGAGTCTTTTGCCGATTTCTATTATTATGAGTGGCTCCTAGATTATATATACATTTTTTTCAACCAAGCTATTGATTTGGCCTCTACCCATGTGGACCCACGTAATATGCGAGATGGGAAATGTCGAACCCCATCCACCTGGGCAGTATATAAATTTTTATTATTCGCTCCGAGTTAGTCTAGCGTCAATTTTGGGGCTGCTTGCTGTGGCATCGTTCCGCAGAATATAACACGCAGATTCGCTGTCGGCATATGATTCGATGTTGCTTATTCCCAATCCGTAGCAGACTGATTCGTCTAATCGTTACATGATGGTTGGTTCATGCTATAGGATCCCTGCAGTGCGGCAGGAGTCCGAACGGAGCTCCGATGACCTGCACATTATGCCACAATCCGCGAAAAGTTTTGAGATCCGGACAGGTTGCGCTATAAGTATCCCAAATCTCAATTGAATGGCCCGGATTTATCGAGGGCTATCTACACGGAACTAATAATGTTCTATTAATTTGTACGGGATGTACAGAACAAAGAAAAGGTTTAGGTAGCTGATCGCCTGAGTTACAGATAAGAAGGTTGTAGCCGGTAAGGCTGATCGTCCCGCCCCGCTTCTCTCTCCGGCACATGGAACCCGGGACATGTGCTGTCCCCCCTTTAGACGCACTCTTTTTGTCCTCCCCACAAATTTGCTGAAGCACAAGAAATCTTTACCAGATGGAGAACATTAGTAGCTGTGGGGACGATGCTTTCGGGCCCCAAGTGAAACATTGCCGAGGTGGTTTTGACTTCACGCTATTCTTCGAAGAATGTTTCTTCTCGATTGTGCCTTCCGCGCTTTTGTTGCTAGCGCTCCCTCTTCGTTACAATCAATTACGACAGTCACGAATTCGCAAAGTGGCACGAAGCTGGCTCTACTGGGCAAAACTAGTATGTTGATTCACTTGATGATTGACGATCGCCCTTTGTTTTTAACAGCTACTTCCCCATTAGATATTCGGTCAGGCTTTTGGAGTGATTCAGCTCTCTCTCTTAGTTGTATGGTTTCTGCCTCATGCTCCACGGACAAGGGCCTCCTTGGCCGCCGCGGCCTTGGCTTTCTTTTCTTCGGTCGGCCTTCTCTTCCTGTCACATTGGGAACACGTTTTCTCTGTGTATCCCTCCAACATCCTCAACATCGCCTTATCAGTGTCACTTCTCTTTGATGTTGTCCGTGTTAGAAGCCTATGGCTCGCATCTAACACCGCCATAGCGGGACTCTATACAGCAAGCATCGTATTGAAAATTATCTGGTTCTACCTTGAATCACAGTCGAAAAGGACATATTTTCTCAACCCGAGAGAACAGTACGGAGATGAGGAGGTCCACAGCCTCTATAGCCGCACCTTCTTTTGGTGGGTCAACTCGTATCTCTGTCTTGGGTTCAAGCGTATATTGTCTGTGGACGATTTGCCGCATCTGGACCAAACTATTTCGTCAGACATACTGCACCGCCAACTCATTAGACGATGTACCCAAGGTGAGTAATAACAAGCTAAACTCCTTTTCTATTCGTTTTTTTAACAGTCATGAAAGCCTCTAGAACTTCTCGCAGCGCTTTAGCCTACTCGACTATTTGGACGTTCAAATCATCCGTTATATGGGCATTCATGGCTCGACTAGCAGTTATCGGGCTCACATATTGCCAGCCATTCCTCATTACCGCTTTAACCGACTATGTCCAGAATCTAAATCCGAACCAAAACGATGGTTACGGTTTGATAGGCGGATTCGCGTTGGTATTCTTCCTCAAGGGGGTTTGTATCACCAATCTTTCTATACTGTATGATTTCTGACCCAATTCGCCCAGGCCTTCAGCTGTCTTTACCAACATCATAACTTCCGGCTGACGACAAAAATCAGAGGAGCTGTTGTGTCCTTGCTCTTCGAGAAAACTCTGACGCTGGCATTCGATGAAAATAGCGACGCAGCTGCTCTAACTCTGATGAGCAATGATATCGATAATATCGCATTCGGAGTCCAAAATATGCACGAGATTTGGGCAAGTCCCATTGAAACTGGTATTGCGTTATTCTTGTTGCAGCGGCAAGTTTCTTGGGCGGCAGCAGTCCCGGCTTTTGTCTCCGTCGTAACTTTTGTTTCCACGCACTTTCTATCAAGGTCAACACCCAGCCGACAAAAGTCATGGATGCAGGCTGTGCGCCAGAGAGTGGCATTTGCATCCAGCTATCTCAATAATAGTGCAACCATCACAATGCTCGGTATTCAGGATAGTCTCTCCTCGATATTGCAACAATTCCGAATCAATGAGCTCAGCCGACAGAAAAAGTTTCGTCACATGATGATCAAGATGAATTTGCTTGGTTAGCCACTTTAGCAATACATTCTTGAGCTCGAAGAAAGCTAATAATTATCCATGCAGCCGGTACTATTACAAATTTGTGTCCAGTGCTTACGCTGGGCATCTATACTGGCATCGCGCTTCACACTGGCAGCAGCCCCTTGACCGCATCTTCTGCTTTCACCACACTTTCCATTATCTCTCTGTTGAGCAGTCCATTATCAAACCTGATATATTCGGGGCCAAAAGTAACGGGCGCTTTGGAATGTTTTCAAAGGATTCAAGAATATCTTATGGCAGAGTCGAAACTAGATGATCGCGTCATTCCACACCCGCGGCATTCGATGGCGACTAGCCAGGTCGAGGAATCCGAACTTGGAATCTCCCTGGAACTTCGAGCAATGACCGTCTCGGCACCAGGTGTTGAGACTGCCGATCTCGTTCATACCTATCAGGCTGCCTTTGGGTGGCAACGCCAAGCAGCAGCCATATTATCAGATGTGGATATGAAAATACCTCCTTCTTCATTGACTGTACTGGTGGGGCATGTTGGTTCGGGGAAAAGCACTCTCCTGAAAGCAATACTGGGCGAAGTACCTTGCTTGAAGGGCTTCATTCACGTGAATGTCACCAAAATCTCATTTTGCGATACAAAAACGTGGATTCGCAACCGGAGTATCCGTGACAACATTTGTCACCCACTTCCTTATGATGAGCAATGGTACCGCACTGTTATATTCTCGACCGCGCTGGATTGCGATATTGATGCTTTGCCTCAAAGGGACCACACAGTCATTGGAAGTAACGGCCTGTCAATGAGCGGTGGGCAACGACAGCGGATTGCCATTGCCCGTGCGGCTTATGCTCGAACAAAATTGGCTATTTTCGATGATTCTCTCAGTGCTCTCGATAACTCCACCTCTGCTCTGGTTTTTACTCGTGTTTTTGGATCCCAGGGCATACTACGTCAAAATGGAACTGCTGTTATTTTCGCCACACATGACTGGAACTTCCTTGCCGACGCCGATAATGTAATTGTCTTTGGCGACGGAAAGATCCTTGAGCAAGGACCACCACGAGAGCTCAAAGCAGTCAAAGTTCGCGAATTGGAGGTCTCAACAGAGCGTTCTGTCTGTTTTCAAAACTTGTCACAGGGTGTTCAGGTAAATTCACCTTTCACTAACAGAACAGGACTTGACGAGAACTCCGTGAGGAAGCAAGGAGACTTACACGACTATGCCTACTATTTCAGAGCATCTGGTGGGTGGTCAATGATTCTCTACGCAGGGGCTTTAACTATTGGCGTGTTCTGTGCCCAGTTTACCAGTAAGTGCATCCCAAGCCGTTCCGTTATCCTTCATATTAACATCAGGCTTTAGATCTGTGGGTCCAGTGGTGGGCGGAGGAAAATTTAAGGACGCCGTTCGGAAAGTTGTCACAATATATCAGTGTCTATGCTATACTAGCCACAGCTGGAGCTGGGATCTGGGCTTTCTGCATGTGGCTAGTTTTTTGCCGCATCGTTCCCACGTCATCAAGCAAGATACATGAGTACTTGGTGAATAGGGTTAAAAAGGCACCACTGCATTGGCTCACGTCAACTGATTCCGGGGTCATCCTAAATCGCTTCAGTCAAGACATGACTTTGATTGATCGATCACTTCCAGCTGAATTTCTGAAAACCTCCAGTAACTTCGTTCAGTGTTTGATCAGTGCAGCATTCATTTGTGTTGGAGCTAAATATATGGCTCCTCTGATTTTACTTACAGTGTTTGCCATCTACTGGATCCAAAGGTTCTACCTTCGCACATCACGGCAGCTCCGCTATTTGGATCTAGAACACAAGTCGCCGTTGTTCACCCAGTTCACTGAGACGCTCAATGGCCTTATCACGATTCGTGCTTTTGGGTGGCAATACAGTTTCCAAGAGGAGCATAAACAATTACTTCAGCAATCCCAGAAACCTTACTATCTCTTGTTTGTTGTTCAACGATGGCTGACCCTAGTATTGGACCTCCTTGTCGCTGGAATTGCGGTCATGTTAGCCGTTTTATCTGTTTTAACGCCCAATATCGGGCCTGTCGGAGTTTCTCTTATCTCCTTGATCACGTTTAATCAGCAGCTTGCCGAGCTCATCAATTTTTGGACGCTGATGGAGACCAGCATTGGTGCTATCGCCCGGGTTCGGAGCTTTGAGAAAGTGCCCACTGAAGATCTTCCTTCGGAAAATCAATACCCTCCCGTTACGTGGCCACTGGAGGGCTCTATAATATTTCAAGATACGAGCATGGCATATGAGATGACGGGACGTCCTATCCTTCAAAACATCACTTTGAACATTCCTGCAGGATCGAAGCTCGGAATTTGCGGACGCACAGGAAGCGGCAAAAGCTCTCTTATCCTCGCTCTTCTTCGCATGATTGAGATACAGAGTGGGGACATCATCATTGATGGCATTAGTCTACAGTCCTGCCCTCGCGATATGGTTCGCAGCAAAGTAACTGTCATACCTCAGGAGCCTGTTTTGTTTCCAGGTACTATAAGGGATAACATTGCAGCATTTAAGGCCCTTGACGATGATAGAGCCCTACGTGCCTTGGAGAAGGTGGAGCTGAGAGGACATGTGATGGCACATGGTGGCCTAGACGCGAAGATGGAGAATCTCCCACTGTCTGCGGGCCAGCGACAGCTCATTTGTCTAGCACGGGCCATTGTCAAGCAGCAAAATATCTTGCTCCTGGACGAGGTGACAAGCCGTGTGGACGATACGACAGATCGGCTGATGCAACAAGTCATTCGACAGGAGTTTCCAGGGTGTACCATTGTTGCAGTTGCACACCGAGCTCATACACTCTTGGACTTTGATCGAATTGCTGTTATCGACGACGGTAAAGTCGTTGAGTATGACACTCCGGCTGCCCTACTTAGCATCCCTGGGTCTCTTTTTTCCCGGCTTTGTGACCACACAAGATCAAATCTATAGTTCTATTCAATTAAAGATTGTGCTAGTCTTATTATTGAATGATATAGTTAGATTTATTCGTAGAAAAGAAGTACCAAGTCACTCGTAAAGCCGTGTGGTGACACAACCTTATTTTCGTTTTATTGGAAAGGTTTAACTTCTAGTCTATACTTGAAACCCTGCCGATGAATCTCTTATCCCTATGATTGAAGATTGGTCATTAACTCTTCGTGAATTAACTAAGGACTTGGTGCTAGTATCTAGGGACTGGTTTGACGAATTTGTACAGCCAGGGATTCGGACACAGCACTGGATTTTCGTATCAATACGCAAGCTTGGAAATGTAACTATAGAGACCCTTGGACGCTGTGAGACAATGAACGTGGTTGGAAGCAGCGGTCAGTCAGATACGATCAATATTTGGTCTGCTTCTATTATTGATTCTAGGTAATATCCAAGCACATACGACCATAGGGTGTGGAGAACAGGGCTTCCCGTCCGCTCAGCCGTACTTAAGCCACACGCCGGTTAGTTAGTAGTATGGTGGGTGACCACATGCGAATCCTGACTGTTGTATGTTTTTGTTTTTGTTTTATTGCGAGGTGTGGAAATTGCCCCTTGCCGCCCTACTCGTCATCCTCTTCAGACCATTCACCTGAATGCCCTGAGCACCACTATTTGCACCTGAATACCCTGTGAACTGCCGACTTGGCCTTTCCCTTCCCGTGCTGAATTCTCCACGGTAGGTGTGTTGTTGCGGTCACTACGATCTGGTCTGGGCTGTGGTAATGGTTAAGTTGACGTAACGCGTAAGCGAGTGGGCCATCGCAGAACACCATGCCTAAAGACGATTTTTTTTGGATTCTATATCTTAATCACAACAACTTGATATCGGTTGAAATTAAGTATATCATCTATTTGAAAGGAGTCAGGATTCAAATTAGAATTTGGAATTGCTGGCTTCCATTATAATTGAGATTACCAAAATCTCATCCCCGGAATACTATATATAGATATAGCTCCAGTATGTACAGTATCTCAAAAATTTCTAACAATTTGTCAGGGTACTTGACACTTTATGGAAAAGTCTCTGTCAAAGTATAAGCATAGATTATACAAAGGGCATTGAATAACAAGTTGTAATTCATCGCCTTACGTATGATGTTCTGCGAGGGCCCACTCGCTTAAATGGCCCACTCGCTTGCATCATTTTGCAGGAACAGTGCTATTGTTGAGCAAATTGAGGTAGATCAAACAGATCCCCGCGAGGATTCGATGTGCATCCTGGCTAATGATAGAGTGCTGCCTGAATAACTTTGGAGGAACATCCGAAGGTGATGCCACACGTGCAACTAGAAATTTTTAAGCAGTTTGATGAAGAAAATAAATTCTCTTGTGATAGACTAACATGAATAGTCCCCACCATGTTCTAAGGCGTGACTTGAAGTCCTCCTCTTCCTCTAGATCGACGTCTTGAATAGACTTGCTATGTCATCGATAGTCAAAGTTTCTGGGTATTGTCTATGCGTCCTTTCAGCTTGCCACCTGTCCTCAGCAGCCGCGGAGATGGGTCTTCGTCCCATCTACTCTTCCTTTCGAACCATAACATGGGGTCCCCATCGTTCAGCTCTGACCCACCATGCCCCACTCGCCAGCCTTTTCTCGTGCCCATGAATAAATGTGAAGGTTAACAAAGCTCATATCCAGGCTAGACAAGACTTTAACCTGGTGATTAATCAAGCTAAATAGCTATCTTTACAACATCAAAAACATGAGTACATATCTGCGGGCCAGATAAATAGTCCCATAGTACTGTAGGCAAAGTACTTTATCCCCGCACTACTAAAGAGGGTAGTCCAGCGATGATGATTATGATCGGCAGAATACAGGCAGATTTTATGGGGCTTCTTGCATTCATCTCCAATATATTTCATCATCGCTTGCCTCATTCAACTATTTGCACCAACTCTCGGTAAAAGGTCTTGGAGATCGTCGAACCACTCGCTTGTGCGATGACTATTTATTAGGAATTCCTGGCTCGCCCTGGAATCCCCTCCAGATTTTGCAAAAAACCTGCACCGACCCTCACACTGTGACTATTCACCATGGCGGAGATAAACCAGAGCAAAGAGTATATGAAGCTCTTTGCAGGCAGAAACGAGGGCTACTATCTATACCAGCCCTTGAAATACGAGGATATACACCCGGGATCGATCGGATATTTCGATGACAACAATATCTGGAATGAGATTACAGATGTGTCTGACCCCAAGAAGCTAGCGGCAAAAGGCTACTCAGGCCTTAGACGCTCTTTGAAGGAGGTATATCGTGATACATGTACTTGGAACACAAGGTCCTCCGAGACCTTGTCGGAACGGAGCTACCGTGGGAAGGCAGGTGCATCTGGTGCCGCAGGTGGTGTCCCGGTCGAAGGCTCAGGTGAAATGAAGTACAAGACAGGCTCAAATGGAAAGGCAGCTCTCATTGCCGACGGCATGGTGAAATTGGAGAGCTACACGCATCCGTTCGGAATGTCGATTCCAGACTGGGTACGAGACAATGCAGATAGGCTCATCGAGGATTGCGGCGATCTTGCGAGAGAGCATGGACTCATTGCAGTCCAGTCTGTCTGGATCACTGACTCATGTGCTATCACCATGAGCAGTGGCAGTAACCGCGACATCGATTCAGCGCTTGATGTTGGCGCAACCGCACTTGGGAAGCTAGGTGGGGGCGCAGCTTTCATCGACAAGCTTTCAACCAAAGGCTGGACAACATACAAGACAGAAGAGGTTAGATCATGTTGTTCCGTTTTAAACCAATGAGGCGCTAACCATGCTGTTGGGTATAGGGATCCAAAGGCCGAGTTGTGTCGTTCAACGGAATCAAATTCAAGCCTCGGAAGTTGACCAAGTGGTTCAATTCCAATGTAAGTATTTCTTTTTGAAAGTCATAGAACCTACTAACAGCATGCAGCCTTTCAAGGAAGTGGCTGTCATGTCGAAGTGCGCAGCCGAATCAGTGACACTTCCAATCATGCGTCCTATCTTTGACGAGGAAGGAAACCTTGTGGACTTTGAGGAGGTCAAACCTGTGAAGAATAGTGCGTGCGAGTGGGAATTTCAAAAAGTCCCAGACCGCGCGAAGCCGCCACAAGAGGAAGAAATGAAGGAAGTGCCCGAAGGCGAGGGTTTCGCCGTAGAAGTCAACGACATCGAGTGTGAGGGTATATCTGAAGAGGAGATTGAAGAGGAGAAGCGGTACCAGGAGGCGGAAAAGAAGAAGCGTGATGAAGAAATGTTGGAGATGTGGAAGAATAGCGTGGCTGACCTCGAGGCTGTGAACAAAGAGCTCAGAGAGTCAGGAGCGGCGCAACGCGAGCGTGAGGAGCTGCAAAGAATTAAGGACTTGGCGTCCCAGTCTGAGGTAGTTTACTCGGAAGTCATCAAGGTCAAGCCCAGTGCAGAGAAATAGGCACCTGCAAATTATACTGCCTGTTGCCACCTTGGGGGGAAATAACAATCCGACTCTCTCTAGCTAGACACGGTCATGCAGCATTGATATTCGAGTGAACTCCCTTTGCTACAAGCTGCAAGAAATGAAGAATTCTATTCTTTTTTCATGATCAAGAAATTTTTCGATTAACTTTTTACGTTCAATGGATATGTATATTTTCTGAGAAGAACATGTACCACATCTCGGAGATTGCGCCCGACTTTTTAGACCGACTAAGAATGTTATTAGACTCCACCAATCACTCTACCTAACTAGGAAGTTCGGGAAGTGTGGCAATACCCCAAATCTAGAATAAGTCAATAATAAACAAATGGGTTGAAGATTGAGTATGAGATGTGAGAAAATTAACCATTGTGAGAGCTCAAAACATGCTCCTGGAGGACCTATAGATAGTGTGAGGCTTAAAAGAGCTCAGGATCCGACCAATACCAGTTACGTGGATGTTGTACATAAGCAAATCCTTGGATAAGGCGAGTGTGACACTATTGGATACTAAGGGGGCAGTATATTATTGTGGATCGTGGAGAGGCTTATACCTAAAGCCATGACTGGGATGTACGTACATCATGCTCCGCAACAGTATCAAAAAGCCACTTCCTGATTAAGACTAGTAAGTAATCCTTAATCTGTGTTATATAACTTCGCAGTATTTTATCTAAATCTAGATTTGCAAATTACTCAACTGTCTAGGTTTTCTGCTTGAACTTCTCATCCAGTGGTACTAGATAGTACTATATGTTTTATTGTTGTAGAGATTCTAGTACATACGACCATAGGGTGTGGAAAACAGGGCTTCCCGTCCGCTCAGCCGTACTTAAGCCACACGCCGGTTAGTTAGTAGTATGGTGGGTGACCACATGCGAATCCTGACTGTTGTATGTTTTTTGCACTTTTTGTTTTTTGAAAAAGTGCACTAAACACAACTGTTGTACACTGATATCCTGCACGTGCGTAAGCGCTGATTCTCCAGATCTTTTCCTTGTGGGTGCGTTGTTGAAGTCACTATTTTTTCGTCTGGTCTCGGCTACACGCGTAACGGGCGCGAATAGCGAGAACGGCCTGCAATGGAGGGAGATTCTACGGGAATAAGAGTGGAGTGCGGACCGTATGGAAACGAAATATCATGAGAAATGCAGGAAAAAAGGTCTAATTACATGAAATACAAGGGGAGTCATTCAGTTTGACGGCTCTCGCCGAGTAGAGACAACGATTCCAGTCCATAATGGAACACCGAGCACGTCGAAGAGTCAGTATGGAGCATTTACCCATTAAGGGCGTCAGACTGACTTGTTGAGAGACTTTATTCCATTTCCTTTTTGCGGTGAAGGGCTGCTGATGTCTTGGTTGTCTTTGGTCAATGCAAACCTGGAGTCAGCTAAGAGAAACTCAAGAATTGGATTCAACAATATACTGTCGAGGCCAAGGGCATGGAGATCTCCAATTTGCAGCAATCTGGATATCGGCCTTTCGACAATCTTCCGAATCTCGTCCTTCAGATCCAGTTCGATCTGAGCACCGCGCAAAAAATCGATAATTCGAATCTCCGGTCGGTTCATCATTAAAGTGGGATGACTTTCCAACTTCACCACGATATGCGCACTTTCTTGATGAGATCCCAATTCCAGGAAGAAGCCGTTGCTCTCATTATGGCCATTTAAGACGCGTCTTTCATCCCCGACACAAACTTCTATCCCTTCCGCTGACGCGTATCCGAGGAAGCGAACATTCCATTGGCGAACACCAGCCGGTAAGTTCCCACCACTTGTAGGCCCAATATGCAACTCACCAGTCTGTTGATTGAAAGAAAATTTCGTTCGGCGAAAATTGACTTGGTCCGTGTGCTGACCCTTCCCATCGTCTTCCAGAAGTTCAAAATTGCCATCTGCCCCAACAACAACCAGGAGTTCGATCGTGGTAGAATTTGGACACCCGTTTGTGAGACCTGATGCCGCATCAAGTGGAATGATCGCTCCCTCGGGAGCGAGTACTGGGTAATCTTCCAGGCGTCGGTTTAGCCAAATCCGACGATCTCCATCATAGACCACACCTGTGAAAATATCCACGTGCCTACCAGGAGGAAGCCATGCGAGGACCTGAGATCTTCGAGACCTTGGATCTTGAGGGGCAGTTATTGGTGCCACAATGAGATCTGAGCCAAAGATGTACTGTTTTGGTACGTTGTATGACTCCTCGCTGTCGGGGTAACCCCAATACATGGGCTGGACAAGAGGGAGCCCTTGCACGGCAGCGCGAACATTCATGGTGTATAGATATGGAAGCAGTCTGTGACGGAATTGCAGATACTTTGCCATGATCTGCCCATATTGAGGGTCAAGATTCCAGGGTTCCTTAATGCTGAAAATATTGTTCGACGAGTGGAGACGCAGTATTGGGGAGAATACGCCGTACTGTACCCATCGAATGAGCATCTCGTCATTCTTTTCGCCGTGGAAATGGCCTCCTATATCATGGCTCCACCAGCCAAACCCAATGTTTGACGCTGTTGCGGTGAATTCTGGTTGAAAATGAAGTGAATCCCATGATACTACGGTATCACCCGAGAACCCAATAGGGTACCGGTGACTGCCTGGACCTGCGTATCTCGAAAATGTCATGGGCCTCTTGTTTTCGAGAGCGCTGTCCAAGAAGTGGTAGTGATTAAGTACCCAAAGTGGATCGATGCCAGGGATACGGGAATGTGTTCCTTGCTGCCAATCCACCCACCAAAGATCCAGTCCGTCCCTTTCCAATCGTCGGTGAAGGACATCAAAGAACGCATCCAGAAAGGCCTGATTTGTGATGTCGAAGGAGATAGGGTCACCCATGGACATGTCATGCTTCAGAGCGATGGCCATTTCCTCATAAGATTCTTCGTAGCTCTGAACACCGTCTGCTGGATGATCATTCAAAGAAATATGTAGGCTCCGATCATGGAGTTCCGCAAGGAAAGCCTTGGGATTGGGGAAAAGCTTTTTGTTCCAGGTGTAACCAGTCCATCCTGTCACTCCGGCTTTCTTGACGCGCTCATCTTGCACGATATGCCAATCCATATCCAATACGGCGACTGATAGTGGTATCTTACTCTCGCGAAATCGATCCATCAGCGATAGATATTCGTCCGCTGTGTAAGGATAAAATCGGCTCCACCAATTTCCCAGGGCCCATCGGGGAAGCAGAGGTTGTGGTCCTGAGAGAAGATAGAACGCCTGAATGGCCTGTCGATAGTCGTGACCGTATGCGAAAAGATAGCCATCAACGCGATCTCCAGGCAATCTTGTAGTCACCCACTCCTGATCATCAAAGAGCATTGACGTTGAGTCATCTAGAGTCGCATATCCCTGTCTGGAAATAACCCCCTGATTTAGCGCAACTCGGCCATCTGCCTCGTCCAGAGTACGGGTTGTGCCACCGAGATTTGAAACTTCCACTCCATAACGCCAGACACTGACATGGGGCCCATAGTTTCCCTTGATGACGGCACTGAGGCCATTTGCCGAAAAGTTTTGTTTGTCGTAGTTAAGGTGGAATCGAGAAGTAAGAATCTGAAGACTGTGTTGATCCTCTATAACGCGATGTTCGGGCACGGGCAGCTGGCGGTTAATGGCAAGAACCGAGGCGCGATCCTCAAATTGGCAGTCTGCAGCCCATTCATAACGAAGTAGGCCGTCAGTCAAAACAGTGAAACGGTAGTTGTCAGCACCAATGATCGACTCGGGATTAGCGACCGGACTGTGTGGGAAGGAATAGCGATGCATGGTCAAATGCTTGGTACCTTGAACTTCGGAGGATATTCTGATAACCTATTGTTCTGTGGAAGTTAGTGATTCATATATAGAGCTCTCCAGTATGTTACTTCAAATGATTGCTGTAGTCATTTGGTCAGTTGGTAATAAGCTCGTATTAAACTCGCTGGGATTTTCGCTAGGACTAGTGGCGCGAATTAGAGCTGACTTGTCTGGACCGGAAGGACAGTGCACAGTAGCATGTCAGCCGTGGCTCGGATCTTAATTTCATTGTCTGACTTTTATTCCCCGCAATTGTACAAGCGCCACCAAAGGGAAAGTGGCTAATGCGGGGGTTGCAGCGAACACAGTCGATGATTTAATTCTCGCTGTAATTCCCGGATGCTTCCACAGCCCGGAGAATCACCGAGAATCATGGATAGCCCCTGTGATGGTTGTTTCGTGCGGCGGGTGAAGTGTGATCGGCAGGATCCATGTCAAACTTGCATGATAAGACAACAAATCTGTACTTATTTGAGGGTCCGCAAGAGACCCGGACCCAAAGGTCCTCGATCAGCTACTACCCGCAAGATTGAAGAAATACAACGAGTGGCCACAGCGGACGTTAAAATGGCAACAGAACTAGCCACTCCAGCGCTCGAAAGTCCAGTCCTCCACGCCTCAAGTTCCCGTATTTCGAGATCGACTTATCACGCAGTGTTCGATATCTTTCAGGCGCGTCTTTACGATATTTGGCCGATCGCCGACATTGACCATTTGAAACAACAGCTAAAGAGCTTAAACAGTGGTCCCACTTCACATGCCTTAGCAGCAGCTCTCTGTGCTGCGACGTTAGCACAAATTCGCCTTTGGCGCGCACCGACTCCGCTTCCAGAGGACCTCTCCGTGACAGCAGAAGACTTTGTCAAAGAATGTCTTCGCATTCGACTTGAGTATCATTACCATCAAGAACCATCTCTTAATGCTCTGATCACATCCGTCTTCCTTCACATGTACTACGCCAATCGAGATCAAATCACACCCGCTACAATCTCCCTCCGCGAGGCTATCACCTATGCAGACCTTTTGCATCTATGCCAAAATCCTTCATCTGATCCAGTACAATCCGAGCAATGGCAGCTGGAACTTCGATGTTATTGGATTCTTTTCGTGACTGAACGGTCAGTGAAAGAATGGTTTCTCCGCAATATATGAAAATCCTAATCTAAGAGATATGCTCTGATTGGAACAGAACATTTTGCATTCAACATGACCTCCCGATTACACTACACAGAATACAAAATCTTCCAGAAATCAAGAATGATCCCTCCCAAAGGAACCTATATGCAGGGTTCTGCACTCTTGTTCAACTATTTTTGCATGTGCAACGCCCTCTTCTCTTGCCACCCTCGACAAACAAAGCCATCGAGCCAACAGATATGTATTCAAAGGACAACATATCGGATATTCAAAAGAGAATTCAGGTCAGAATCCCCGGGCTCGAACTTGCATCTGAAATACAGTATGTCGATATTTTGACCACCTCCGCATGGGTCCGTACGTTGCTGTGGCAGTACTCTGCCTCCCGCTTCATGCTCTCTTCGTCCACCTCCATCGCACCGCTATCATTTGATTACCCCCTATCAATTGCCAAGGATTATTTGGAGTCTCTTTCACACGTATCCATAGACTCTTTGCGTAGCCATGGATATGGTATGGTAAGTCATTGACTCCTACTTCTCTTTGATATTGAATTTCATATTCTGATTCATTCCTCTTCATTTAGGAGATCAAGCTTCTCCAAGTCGCGAACTCCGTACTCGATGTTGTGTTGTGTATGCCTCAGCTTTTCAGCCTTCAGACCTGCCGCTTTGGGCCTTTGGATGCCGTCCTCGCGATCGAGAGGTTATTGTCGCAAGTCGGAGGAATAAAATCAGAAAGATTATGTTTACTTCATCAACGCTTGTCACAGATTCCATCGTCTATCACTGTGCCGCTAACGTTGGAGTTTCCTGATCAGGAAAGGTGTTTGATTCACTTGTATAGTATTAATATTATTCGTTCGTCTTTGGAGCATGTGATACTCAGTCACTCAAACATTCATTGTGGAGCCATTCATATTGAGATCTTGGAATGAAAAGCTTTGTTTATTAATGACCGCTTAGGTTACCTGTTCATCGGAGAAATCAACTAGACATCAAGTAGATTGAGTAGGTACTATTTGGTAGATAGGGTTCATAATTGAGTAGATGTACTGCGATTCGAAAGTTGCGTATCAATATTGATCAAGTCCGGTACCATACTGTCCTTCAAAGCCGTATACATATTCCTTGACAAGTCGAGCACAGCTTGTCTCGACTAATCCCTTCGATAAATTCAAACTCGAACTGCCTCAAGGTAGGCCAACAACTTCATAATTCCAATTGCAGGTCGCGTTCGGACTTTGAGCCAAGACACTCTTAGTGCCCGTGGCCGAGGCAACAACGTTATTCGAACTATCAAGCACTTCAATCATCTGCCCGCCGCCGACCGCAAGTCCCCGGACACTGTTGTAGTTCAATCCTTTCTGACCAGAAAATGTGCCAATGAGATTGCTGTTACTATAAACCTTGATGGTGTAGCCAGCTGCAGGAAGAACCACAGCAAAATTCACTGTATCAAGTGCCGATTGATGGTTGGAAATGGATGAGGAGCAGCTGGCACTAGTCAGGAGAGTTCGATACCAAAGGGTTCCAACGGGGCTGGTGCTGGGCGGAGAGATCTGGGAAATACTGGTTGCGCCAGCCTTGTAAGCCTTGATGAAAGGCGTGATAATTTGCAACCATCCCTTGTGATCGAAGCCGTCGGCATAATCGCCAATGGTACTGCCGGCGATTTGTTCTTGCCAGAAGTTACCAACGTAGTGGCTCTCTCCGGCATCGTTCCAGGTGATGACTTCAACAAAATCGGGCTGCAGCTGCAAGACCTGACCCATGCGCTCAGGTAGGTTGACCTCCCCAATACGGTACCAGTCCTGACCACTGCCGAGGTACTTGAACTGCAAAGGCGATACGGCTGTTGTCAGAAAATTTAGCTTCGATATTGCCTGAAATTCGTTCAAAGATCTGTATTTACTCACGCATCATGTATACCTTGCCAGCAGCATGCGCTTCCTGCAAAGCAGCCGAATCTACGCTGTCACTGACATTGGCTGGGGCGTTTCCAGGGGACGGCCATGCAGACTCCCAGCTCTAAATACCGTTTAGAATCGGATAGGCATTGAAAACACCGGTCGGGTAACCAGAGAAGTCATCAAAGTCGGGAACAAAGAATGGAGTGATGCCATATGTCGATTTCAGAGGCTCGATGAATCCAGAATCCCAAGCGGCGTTGGAAATAGTACCTCCTGTATAGGTACTAACAAATGCCTGCCCATTGATCTTGTAGTATGCTTCTTGAGTGGCGTAGGGCGCCATGAAAGCCGCAAGCTGCGTAACATCCAAACCCCAACTCATGTCGAATGAGATGAATAGCTTGAAGTTGGTTCCTGCGGCGGCGGCGAACAGATAATTGAGTGCATTGATATTCCAAGTGTCGGAGGAGCTGATAGTATGGGTATTGAGAGCAAATCCATCAAGTCCGGCATTCATAGCATCTTGGACGTCAATCACAGCCTCGGCCGAAGTCATCGAACCGACCTATTTAAGATTAGGAAAAAATGCAAGTAGAAAAGAGATCATTATTTGTCAAGTACCATGTAGTGTGCAAATACAGCCTTGGTACTAGTGGACTGTGCGGCAGTCATGGTAGTAGAGCGTGTGGTTACGCTTGAAGTGCGTGTGGTGGTCGAAGAAGTGGTTGTTGTGGTAGTGCTGCCTGTAGTGGATCCAGTCCCCGTTGACATCTAGATAATATCTCAGCGTGAGTAGCTAGTATTTGGAATTTAATTTATGGCTTATTAGACGAACTCACAAGCTGAGCAGTTGTTGCTGTGCCAGCTTGACCTGAGGCAACGCAAGTCCCTGCAACTTTCCCGCTCGATTGATAAATACCAATGAGACCAACTTGGCAACAGAAATCATTTCCTTGAAAGCCTCGCCACAGGGACCAGCTTGAGTCGGCACATTTGGGTCCCCCCTCTATGGCACCAACACAAGCCGAGTCTAAGAATGATGTCAGATCATTGGGCATTAAATTAATATAGCGACATTGGGGACTCACCAGAAGAGCAACAAGAGGCGACTTCATCTGTCTGAGCTGCAAAGCAATAGAGGTTGCTAGGGCAACATGCCCCTTCACTGCATGCATTGGTTCCGCTGGGACAAGTGGCGGACTGTAACGACCAGCCTTGTGCTACTGAGCGTTGACTGATAACAGCTGCAGCACTGAGAAATGGGCCATACAATCCCAACATGAACAATTGCGGCGAACGCATGATCGGGAAAACCAGATTTGATTCACTGGATCGTGAAATAATTACTATATTCCGAGTAGTCCTCAGATGTGTCTATCCCACTTTTGAACCATCATCAAGCGATTTATATAGAGGTGACTATTCATGTTATTACTATGACGAAGTACACGAAGCATAGGACTCCCCACAAACCCCCCGCGGGAATGTAACAAAATGCGGAGATGAACTCCAGATGATCTTAGTTCTAAAGTCAATATTTGATTAACACACAAGTTGGAATCATGAAAACAAGATCATGAGAGTCTGCTTGGGCCACGAGCTATGATTAAGCCGAAAAAACAAGCGATATCCAGAACACCTGCTCAGGCTCGCTCTAATTCAGAACAAGTAGCAGTTGATCAACAGATTCCACGAAATATTGCGAGAAATGCAGCGAATAAGAAAGTGTTTACTGGAATTTCTGTCGCGCTTTAAGGGTCTTTTGTGGCTGAACTAGTGCAATACTAAAAGAGTTCATTTCCGTTTAAGTCCGAGTCCCTTGACCTTGTGACAGAAATCGTGAACCCCCATTTGGTTCGCTTATAACGAAGCTACCCTGAATCAGGACATAGTGTGACCAGCGCTGGGACACAGGATTCTTCAAGCCTCGAACCTCGCAAATTCCCCAGGGTTAGGGATCTTGACTCCCGTACAGTCGGTGCTCAGTTACACCGAGAAACGCAGCGAAAGAAATAGCGGGAACAGCCCAATCACATCCTTCCCTCGCTATATTCAATCACACTTAATTGTCGCAATACCGGTCAATTCGCCAATTTCGGAAGTAAAATTCAAACTATGCCTGTCAACCGTATTTCCCCACAATCCCCCGCAAAACAATAATTCCAGCGACCGAGTGGCGCACGATCGAGCGCTTGTTCACAGAATGCTGGACCTTTCAAAGAAATGCTTGCCTCAAGGCAAGCGATGGTTGATATAAATACGATCTTCCTCTTCAGATGGTCACTATCTAATAAGCTCATCCCTCACTGAGGTTAAATATCTCTGGTCTCGACTTTCATCTTCTTTGCCTTTACACAAAACCGAGAGGACTCCTGCCCGATATATCAAAATGGAGGACCTCAAGGCAGCCACTCATGTTGAGCACAATCTCGCCGTGCCCTCTCAGTCGCTGGGAGAGAACACCATCGGGATTGAAGATGAAGTCCTACTGCAAATGGCGGAGCAGATTCCGGAATTCGCCAATCTAGTCGAAAAGGCCCGTCGAGCATCCGATTTTGAGCATCACTTGACCAACTGGGATGCATTCAAGCAATTCCCAAAGGCGGTTCTCTTTTCTTTTGTTTTGTCTCTTGCCATCATCATGGAGGGATACGACACCTCCCTGCTCGGCTCATTTTACGCGTACCCGACATTCCAGGAGCGGTTTGGTGTTCCTTCCAAAGAAGGTGGCTATCAAGTGACATCCAACTGGCAGACTGGTTTGCAGAATGGTACCAATGTCGGACAAATTCTGGGCCTTCTCATTGCTGGCCTCATTGCGGATCGATGGGGCTACAAAAAGACAATGCTCGGTGCCTTGATCTCGCTTATTGGTTTCATCTTCATCATGTTCTTCGCCAAGAATATCGGAATGCTATTCGCCGGGGAGGTTCTCTGTGGAATTCCTTGGGGTGCCTTCCAAACTTTGACAACTACCTATGCTGCCGAGGTTAGCCCTATAATCCTCCGTCCATATCTGACCACTTATGTCAACTTATGTTGGGTCACTGGTCAGTTCATCTCGACTGGAGTTCTGCGAGGTCTCCTGGGTCGCACTGATGAATGGGGGTGGCGAATCCCCTATGCTATTCAGTGGATCTGGCCTGTTCCGATCATCGTTGGTGTTCTTTTTGCTCCTGAATCCCCTTGGTGGTTAGTCCGTCACGGCAAGGTTGAAGAAGCAAAGCGGTCACTCAATAAATTGGCCCGTCCTGGTAGCTCTGGATATGATACCGATGACGCTGTTGCCCTTATGATCATCACCAACACCCACGAAAAGCTAACGCGAGAGGGCGTGAGCTACTGGGATTGTCTCAAGGGAGTCGACCGGCGGCGTACCGAGATTGTCTGCTGCGTATGGATGTGCCAAGTCTTTTGTGGTATCTGGTACGG
This sequence comes from Penicillium tannophilum, assembly GCA_028829675.1. Taxonomy (NCBI): domain Eukaryota; kingdom Fungi; phylum Ascomycota; class Eurotiomycetes; order Eurotiales; family Aspergillaceae; genus Penicillium; species Penicillium tannophilum. The sequence goes on along the minus strand of JAQKAK010000003.1, from coordinate 1,741,965 downwards.
CGGCAACATTGTCTACTTCCTCCAACAAATTAACTTCACCAACAACCAATCATTCGACTTCGGTCTTGGAGTCAATGCCATTGGGTGGTGTGGTACAGTCTGCTCATGGTTCGTGATGCAGCGTGTTGGTCGGCGAAAGCTCTTTGTCACTGGACTTGGTATTATGTTCACGGTCTTGATGTTGGTGGGATTTCTTGGTATCCCGAGCCATACCACTCCCGGACTGAGCTACTCGTCAGCTGCTCTCCTCCTGGTGTTCGTCTTCACCTACGATCTCACGGTCGGCCCAGTCACTTACTGTCTCATCTCTGAAATTCCTTCCACTCGCCTGAGAATCAAGAGCGCAGTTCTTGCCCGTAACTGCTACAATATTGCCAGTATCATAGCCAACTTTCTCAATCCCCCCATTCTCAACCCCACTGCTTGGAACCTCAAGGGCAAAGGTGGCTTCATCTGGGCCCCGTTTTGTCTCATTTGCTTCGTCTGGTCATTCCTCCGTCTACCGGAGCCCAAGGGACGTACTGCGCCCGAGCTCGACATTCTATTTGACAAGAAGATATCTGCTAGGCAGTTTGCCAAGTTCCAGGTCACTCCATTCCGCTCCAACAATTTCGAAGTTATCTCTGATCGCGCTGTTCTTGCTGAGAAAAACTCACTTTCAATCAATCGCAATTGAATCTGAAGTTCTTGATTATCCAACAACTGGATCACGATGCTACGCTGGACTTCTGTAAGGAAACAATGATTTACTGATTTGGGTGTGGAATTGAACCGACTTTGAGAAATGTCTTCTTGAAAGCTTATTTCATGTACTTTCGTCAATAAACAATGGGTTTGAAATCTTGACTACCTTGTCAAATAAAAGCCCAAATCCTGAGGATCACACTAGAGCCTTAGAGCGGAAATGACGAAGACACTCCCAGTTCCACAAATTCCACAGGAGGCCTGTCTTGATAACAGAGGACCTGCAAGCTGACTGAATCTGTCATACTTTCCACATATTCCACTCCATAAAAAATGGCACAATTTGTATTCTGATGAATACGAAGATTCAGGGGGTTGTGACTAGTACTACATGCCACAACGGGTGGTGGTGGGGTGGGGCGGCGCTTAGCAAAAAGGCAGGCGCATGCCAGCTGAGAACATAGAGTAAAGAACCATCCCCAAAGAATGATAAAACATAATCCGACTTGTTATTCCACTGGTCTATTTTTTGTTTAATTCCAAGCTCCCTGACTTTTCATTCCCTGTTCTTGCACCTTGCCCCCGTCTCGACAAAGCTAAAATGCCGCGAAAATCATACCCCACACCGCTAGTCGTCCCGCCTTTCCGTAAAGAACATACCCATACCATCATAGCACTGCATGGAAGAGGGAGCAATGCTGAACGGTTTGGTCATGAGATTATCGCATCAGCCAATTTACAGTCTCGACTCCCAACTGTGAAGTTCGTTTTTCCAACAGCGTCTAAACGCCGATCAACAATATTCAAGAGGGTTCCAATAAATCAGTGGTATGACAACTATTCCCTGGATGACCCTGGCGAGAGAACAGAACTACAAATCGAGGGCCTATGTGAGACTGCCGAATTTCTTCGCGACTTAATCAGCAAAGAAGCACATATTCTGGGCGAGGGAGGCTATCGCAAGGTCATCCTGTGGGGCTTAAGCCAAGGCTGCGCAGCCGGAATTTTTACGGTCTTGGGCGGCTGCTATGATATCACTGAGGCAAACGCACTTGGAGCATTTGTTGGGATGAGTGGATGGCTCCCATTTGAGCAGCATCTACATGATATTCTTCGATGTGATGACAGCCTGGAACTGGCCGTGAATAGCCACCAAACAACGCAATCAGACGAGCATGATACAGATGACGGGGATACGAGCAGTAATGAAGTATCAGATAGAGATGACATCGAATTATCTGAGTCTGAGTTAGAAGATGATCTATTCCAGCGATCCAATCAATTGAATGACGACTTCAATCCATTTATCGAGGGAGACGAAGCAGAAGTCCCTCTGACCATCCAAGCCGTTGACTACATCCGCGATATTCTTGATCTTCCTATGCTTTCGACGAATGAAGAACCACCATCGCCATCGAATTTGTGTCAACTTCAAATACCTGTATTCATTGGCCACGGCTCAGAAGATCCCAAAGTTTCGGTACGCCTTGGTGAAAGAATGTCTCAAGTCCTTTCGAAAGGCCTAGGAATGAGTGTCACATGGAAGTCCTATGAGGGACTCGGTCACTGGTATCGTGTCGAAGACGAAATTCAAGACATCTTGGAATTTCTTGAAAGCCACGTCAATCTACCACTTGATCGTGAATTGCCGGTGCCCAGTTCTTGATATGCAGAGAAACCAATGGGTATTGGCGATAGCTTAGCCCATCAACCAACTCTACTTCCGGCTCCTTCCTCCTAACATTATGATCCTTGAGTCTCCATAGACTACCGCCTTTACTCTGAACTACTCACCCATATTCCCATATATACCATGCACGGCTCGGGCCCTATGGATAGGGGCTCGCCATTCCTATACCTCGCATATAGTGGCACCATGAAAAACAAAAACAAAAACAAAACATACAACAGTCAGGATTCGCATGTGGTCACCCACCATACTACTAACTAACCGGCGTGTGGCTTAAGTACGGCTGAGCGGACGGGAAGCCCTGTTCTCCACACCCTATGGTCGTATGTACAAGGACGAACATCAAACTGGCTTATGTAGTATGAGCTTAAGATCCACAGTCAGCTAGAACCTGTGGCTCGACTAAGAAAAAAAAATAAAGAAAACCCAGAGGTGGCTGAGGAGAGCAACGAAACAGACAAAAAAATGTTGTATCCATAAAGCTTTGTGACATCGGGACTAGATGTCAAGGACGCGATGAAGTTAGGTAGCTATGCACATGTATAGCCCTGAATAAGCTAAAGTCCACAATGTATCTTCATGGATTTAGATATACATATAACAGGTATAAGGCAAAAGCCCATACGCGCTGACACGTGAAATGCTAACTTCATGTGAAGTTCATATTATAACTTTACATAAATTTTCCCATAGGATGTACAAGAAAGGTGCAGGAATCCTCAGGTCTAGGCTAATGATGATAGAGAATACATCTGAATCAATACATAGATAAACAAATAACAGCAAACTTGATTTCACTGGGATTTCGATGCCCCCTTTAGATAGCCCTAGTTAGCCTTCACGCCAAGCAAATCTTCAGCATTGCGGTACGCAAACTTTGCAAAGTCATCTTCCGACATCAAGCCGCTTTTCTGGACTTCTTCAGCAAAGGCGAGACCTTTCTCGTTTGAGGAGAAAGGATAATCAACGCTATAAAGCACATGACTAATATCGGTAGTCTGTAACAAGCATACCAAGGGGGGTAGTGCGAACATGCCGCTCGTCGTGATCCAAATATTCTCCTTCCACACTTCTCTAAATCCTCGCTTCAACCCCCAGGATTCTGCGGTAGAGATGATTCTTTCAAATTGAAACGGAATCATCTCTCCCATATGTCCAATCAGTATTTTGATTTTGGGGAAGCGGTCGAAAAAGCCACTAGCGAATAGCTTCAGAACGCTTAATGCAGTTTCGGAGTGCCATCCCCAGCCGAAAGCACTCAGGGCAAGAGCAATCTTATCGCTATAGTTACCCTGGTAATGTTCCTTGTCGGCTGGGAAAGAAGGATGAATGTAGATCGGTAAATTCAGTTCTTCTGCCTTTTGGAAGACCGGCCAGAAACGATCATCATCGTAAAAGTCGCCGTTGACATGATTGTCCACCAAGGCACCAACAAAGTGCAATTCCTTAGCACACCGCTCAAGCTCCTTCGCAGCATCAAGAGGGTCATCCATTGGAAGCATAGCAAAGCCAGCTAGTCGCGTTGGGTTCTCGGAGACAGCTGATGCGAGCTCATCGTTGGCTGCAGCACAGAGTGTGGCAGGTCGGATACCAGGACCGTGCGAGATAACTTGAAGCGAGACCTTCCCATTGTCCAGATCTTGGATGCGTTTTTCATGAACATCCTTCAATTTGGCCGGAATATGAGGAGGAAAGTTGGCATACCGGTCCACCTTCTGAGCTTGGGTAACAGCTGATGAGACATAATGCTCTTCGAGAGCGATCAATGGTATCATGATGACAGCTGATTTTGCGTGATTATGCTTTACTGTAGCGATAGCGAGAGAACATCGAATAGTATTGACTTGAAATGTTTGAGAGCATCATTGATCTCGCGTGCGGGGTGGTGTGGGTCGGTAAGTCCGAAAATACACGGTAGTCGGAGATTATGAATGCCGACATGGCGATATGCCGACTAGCCGCATTGCCGATCAAAAGCCAACCCCACGATGAGCAGACCCACTTAAAATACAATTATTCAAGATTTCGTAATTACAGGCTGGACATGGTATTAATTATATTGTAGGCAGGTTGTAGATAACCAGCGCTTACAACACAGATTTTCGAGATAGGTGACAATATCTGGAAGAAAGCCGTCTGATCCGAAGCATCTACATTAATACATAAATCATTGGAATCGGGAAATCCGATTCTAAACCGACCCCTCGGAAAGACAGGAGACGTGGTCAATGCTGCGGGCTTTGCCGGAGCATGAGGACGAGGACTAGGTACTGATTGATGTAGATCAACTAATTATTTCGAGGTGCCGCTCGGTAATTGCTAAATTAAGTTTATCGGGATTTATCACATGGCCTAGCTTTTATGTTCAACGGTTGACCTGTCCCTTTTTTTTTTATGCTTTTCGCACTTTCCTCTTTTTTGTCTGTGTGATCTCTCTTCTTCTCTATTACACATTCTTCTGGAAATGCCGCTCCAAACTCTTTCGGATGGTCGCAAGACCGTCCCTCTCATCGTCGGTTCCAAGCCTATTCCTACCGATATCTCTAACATTCACCCTGTTATTTCAACAAACGACAAGACTCCGATCCACTACTACCAATCCGCTTCGCAGAAGGACTGCAAATTTGCTTGCGAGACTGCATGGAAAGCTTTCTCTGAAGGCATCGATGGCGAGCAGCCATGGAAACGTGCTGGCGTCGAAAAACGGCGCAATCTTTTGAATCGCGTGGCTGATCTGTTTTTGGAGAGAGAGGACGATCTACTGGCTGCCCAAATGCACGAAACCAGCTGCCCTATGCCATGGGCCAAGAATAATGTCGCTCTTACAGTTCAATACCTGCGAGAGATTGCGGGTTGTCTTGGCCAGATCCGGGGGTCAATCCCTCCTAACGATAAGCCAAATACTATGGCATTTGTCTTTAAAGACCCAATTGGCAGTGTCTTGGTCATCCCACCGTACGTTTCCTTGCCTGTACCTCTTATACTTTAGACCATAAAACCCTAACATCTCTAATAGATGGAATGCCGCTCTGATTCTTTGTACCCGAGCAATCGCTTCTGCCGTGGCCGCTGGCTGCACAGTTGTCCTGAAGGCATCTGAGCTTAGTCCATTCACGCATAGTCTAGTGCATGATATCTTCGTCGCTGCGGGCGCTCCTGCCGGTGTGGTTAACCTGCTCATGTCTGCCCGCTCTAATGCGTCCGAGGTCACCGAATGGCTTATTTCTGACCCGGCTATCCGAAAGATCGACTTTATTGGCTCGGCTTCTGTTGGAAAACTGATCGGAGCCTGTGCCGCAAAGTATCTCAAGCCTGTCTTAATGGAGCTTGGCGGGAAATGCCCGGCTATTGTGTTGGATGATGCAGATATCCCGAAGGCTGCTGAAATGTGTGCTAGGGGTGCCTTTTTGCACCATGGCCAAATCTGTTTCAGCACCGAGCGTATAATTGTGCAAAGAGGCATTGCGGAAGAATTCGAAGCTGCGCTTATTAAGTCAGCAGAGTTATTAACGGCCCATGGCATTGCGGGCCGTGCCGTGACTGAGGGTATTGCCCAGCACGCCTTTGAGGTGCTGCAAGATGCGACATCTAATGGCTGTCGCCTGGTGTTTGGTAAGGTCGCTCACACAGACAAAGGCCCTACTTCGCTTGAGCCTGTCATTGTGGCCGTGGACCCGAAAACGCCAAAGTCCGTACGAATTGTTGATGAAGAGTCGTTCGGGCCAAGCGCTAGCCTTTATATCGTCGACACGGATGAAGAAGCAATCAATCTCGCAAATCAGTCTGCGTATGGGCTAAATGCCAGCATACACACAAAGGACATGGAGCGCGGTTTGAAGCTTGGCCGTGAGTTGGAATACGGTCAAGTTCACCTCAACTTCGTTACTTTATACACAAGTCGTGAGCATATACCTTATCAAAATATTCTACAATTAAGAAAGAAAAAGCTAACGAACACGAATAGCAACCGGTCCCCAAGGAGGTGTTAAGGGTAGCGGCTGGGGCAGACAGAATGCAATCTGGGGTATTCAAGAGTTTCTAGAAGACAAGAGCATCACTTGGCATGGTTGATAGTTAAGGATCGGGTCTATGATAAGCAGGATTGACAATTACTTAGCATCTGCTGTTTTACACAAGAATTTGATCGTCTTTTATAATTATGTATGTACCTTAGTCCTATGAGAGTAGGAACTGAGAGTGTACCTCTTCATCGCCCAAAATGTGAGCAAGGTTATGACTATGAATGAGTCCTAATGCTACTTGAATTACTTCTACACCTCTCTTCTCCGATTATTGCGGGCGATCGCTCCTTCGGACGTTGCTGTAATACTTTTCAGGCGATCCTAACATCACTGCATTGATCCACAAATTTCCGCGTGTGGTGCCCCTCGAGCGTTCCCGCCTTCATTACTCGGTCGGCCCGTAATAGTAGTGTCTTATAAGCCGGATTTGCACGGATTCCGGGCTACAACGTGGTTAACTCCGTGACCCGTATTCCTCAATATTATACGTAATACCCCACTATTCTCCACAAAGCTTCGATAAATAAACTTCTCACTTTATGACTTATTTCCGTCATCCAGTCGGGTTATCCGGATGGTACGAAAAGAGTACGGATTTCAACCAAATACAATATTGAGCGAATCATCGATCCAAATTTTGGTTGCCGTTACAGGTTTGCTTGTATGACTGCGTCAGAGTTGCATCGTGGGTCTTACCTAAACCTCTTAAGTGTCTTGATCACTCGAAACGCATTTTGTGGGTCTAGTGGCAAGCTCGTACCAGAATGTGTGACTTATGAACAAGTACGCCTCATGCATAACGGATGAGCCGGATACCAAAATTACCGAACACCGGTGGCACGCGCACGTCACATAAACGATATCGAATATAAACAGAGGCCCAGAGGGCACCCACCTTTCGCAAGATACCTAACTACCCTCCACGCCTATTCCAACCAAAATTTCCAATATGGGTTTCCAAAACGCTGCAGATGGTCGCAAAGTAGTGCCGCTTGTTGTGGCAGGAAAGCCACTGCCGATCCAGGAATCCCGGTTGCATCCAGTGATTTCTGCGAAGGACAACCAGCAAGTTCACTTCTACCAGTCTGCCTCAGTTTCAGATTGCTCTACTGCTTGCGACGCAGCATGGGAAGCCTTTGCTCATGGGATCGAGGGAAATAACCCATGGAAACGTGCGGGCGTCGAACAGCGAAGAACTGCCCTAGAGCGAGTTGCGAGCCTTCTACTGGAGCGGGAAGACGAGTTGATTGCTGCTCAGCAGCTTGAAACCAGCAGTGGCCTGATATGGTCGAGACACAACGTGCGAACAACCGCTAAGTACGTTCAAGAGATCGCCTCGGCGGTATCTAGTATCAAGGGCACGATCCCTCCCAATGACAAGCCAAACACAATGGCATTCATTTATAAAGAAGCTGTTGGCCCAGTTCTTATTATTCCTCCGTGAGTAGCACCTACATTCCAAGAGCAATTTGTATGACGTCTGAAGTTCTTAATATTAACGTTAAATACCACCAGGTGGAACGCAGCTCTCAACCTATGCACACGAGCTCTTGCGGCATCTATTGGTGCTGGCTGTACAGCTGTTCTGAAAGCGTCTGAGCTTTGCCCCTATACACACAGTTTGATTGCAGAAATCTTCACCACTGCCGGCGCACCCCCAGGTGTCATCAACTTTATCTGCGCTGCTCGCGATGACGCTGCGGAGGTCACAGAGCACCTCATCGCAAACACACACATCAGGAAAGTGGACTTCATCGGCTCTCCAGGCGTGGGAAAAATCATCACAGCTACCGCTGCTAAATACCTCAAGCCAGTTCTTCTAGAACTGGGAGGTAAATGCCCAGCAATCGTGCTTGATGATGCGGATATCGAACAAGCCGCAGAGAAGTGTGCCAAGGGTGCCCTCTTGCACCATGGGCAGATTTGCTTCAGCACTGAGCGTATTATTGTCCAAAGAAAGGTTTCAGAACCATTCACAAAGGCCTTGATTAACGCTGTTAAAGCCCTCGAAGCTCAAGGCTTCGCCGGAACTGCAGTATCTTCAGGAATTGCCGAACATGCTCTTGAAGTCTTACAAGAAGCCAAGTCTAAGGGCCTTGAATTTATCGTCGGTGATGCAGCCTATAGATCTGGGCACCCTAACTCACTGGTCCCTGCTATTGTTGCGGTTGACCCATCAACCAAACCCGAGGATCTACGAATCGTTGATGAAGAGACCTTTGGCCCAAGTGCCAGTCTTTACATAGTGGATACAGATGAGGAGGCTATTGCACTCGCAAATCGATCAGCTTATGGGCTCAATGCGGCTATCCATACGCGCGATCTTGAGCGCGGCATGAGGCTTGGACGTGAACTGGAGTACGGTCAAGTACACCTTAAATGGGAGACGGTCTATGTCAGCCGTAAGTAATTCTGATCTCCCTTGGTCGTTTAGACTTATCCATGCTAACACAATTATCAGCAACTGGTCCACAAGGAGGTCTCAAAGCCAGCGGCTGGGGCCGACAGAATGCGCTTTGGGGCTTGGAAGAATTTTTGGAGGAGAAGACCATTACCTGGCACGGCAAATAATCTGTCAAAATGTTATGGTTTCATGAACTGAGGAACACGAATGAGGTACATAAGTGAGCTGAGGTGTCTAGCAGGCAAATATACTTACAAGGTCACAGTAGCCTTGTTTAAGGCCTGAGGATCCGGTCTCCAGTATAAAGTAAGAATTTCAATCACTTTTACTACATATTAAGTTATGAAACCGGATTTCAGCGTTGCCGCTCCGTGTCGTAACACGATCTCAGTACACCGGTATGCCAGGTATTTCCTTTAGTACAGTTGAAGGTAGCTGCCAAAAGACTTAGCATCCTCATGTATAGACCTAGACTGCAGGGGAGTCGCCTTTACATTGACCTAGAAAAGGGCATGAAAGGGAGAGCATTAGATTTGGAGATCAAACGCCGATAATGAGTCACGAAAGTCGCTGGAAAATGGCTATTAACGACTGCGATAGTAGTCAAGCATCTACACCTTTTGTAGTAAATTAACGAATTGACTACTTCCTCCTTGATTTTCATGGATGGCCATGCCCAGGCTCTACCTATTCCAACTTGTACGCACCGCGGGAAAACACAAGGTCTATTGATATATATCCATTCACAGTATGGTCCTTATCACAGCGAATGCTCAACTCGGCTACCGCATGTCTCCTCCTCCTCCAGCCCCTCCCCAAACGACCCAGGCTTCGAATCGACATACTCGCACCTCACGCTCCACTGATCCGTTCTTTGAATTCCTATCGAATGGCTTGTCTCTTCTAGTTGCTGTGGCTCTGCAGGAGAGGTGACTGCAAAGGCAGCAGCGGACGTTCCAAGTCCCTCGACCTCATCTTCCATATATTGAGAGCGCGTTGTGGCTTCCTTTGCCCCACGACTCATACTCGCCAACGCATATGAGTTGCCATAAGAGTCACTATGACTCCCGCCATTGCGTTTGCGCAGGCCGACGCCGAGCATTCCGCTGTCAAATGCGTCGAGAAATGGCTTTAAGCACGGAATGCATGCGGTAATCAGGCTGACGCATAGGACACATTGAGTGGTGATCCTGGTTTCGAAGGCAGAATGTGTCATATCAATGGATGTAGGGGTATTGTGCAGGAAGACAAGGCGCACGATGGTCGCTATTATTACACTGGGCACCATGTTAGCAGAAATTCAGAGATTTAAAGACAGGGAGATATATACGTACGCTGAGCGGGACGCGAATGCGACCACGACGGGGACTTTCTTTCCAAATTTAAACTGGACGGGCTTGATAATAAAGATTGGGAGAAGGCAAATAATGAACTCGGTAAGAATGTCGATGGATGATATTGCTGTCCAAAAGCTGAACTATAGAATTCAGGTTGTCAGTATAAGTTGAATTGCCAGAGTCAGAAATCAATGCTCACTGTATCAATGCATTTACCATCATCCATTTTCCATGGTCTTGGCACTCCACACTTGAAAGCCAAAGTAAAGAAAACGGGCCATATCCAGATTATCACGACGATCGATGACCAAAAGCATACTTTCTTGTGTGATTTGTTGACACATAGTTTGTTCATGAATTCCAAGACCGAGAGCTTCGTAAGGCCGAGGGCAAGAACGTAAAGCATATCGGACGCATATATGCTCTAAGAAGCATTTTGATGTTAGTATATATAAAAAGTCTCATTCAGTCTGCAAGAGCAACAACTCACCTTTTCCACGTCAATCACTTGGTGCGCACTCAAGGCAGATTCACGCTTCCCCAGCCCATATTTTGTCCCTTGAAAGACAACACCGGATTGTGCGACGCCGAAGACCTGCCCTCTTGAACATTCGGCATTAGCGAACTCAACGAACTGATCTAATTAAGGGGTCTCGCATGGCACAACAGGTAAATCATACCAATGCAAGGGCAATTATGCCATCATCTCGTTGCAATGACCGGAGCATAAAGAATCGAAAGGCAAGTCGGATCAGTACAGCCATTATCATCATGACCAAGAGGTATAAGGCCGCAATGGCGATCTCATCTCCATGATCGATTCTAGGAGAGTCCGCGCGTCTATCGATCGTGCGGATCTGAATATAGCTTTCAAAATTAATCATAAGAGCCATACAGGCAGTAAGGTGAACGACTCGTGTATTCAGTCATAAAGGTTGAGATACAGCAATACTTGTTAGACTACTGAGAATGTTCAAGGACAGCCTACATCTCGCTTGTCGATAGATTGATAGGTCGATAGACAGACGTACGAACAAGATTACGAAGTCACTTGCCGCTTTGCTCTTCTGGTAGCGTTTCGGCTTTTAATTCAGTTACCAATATATTTTAGGGGTGATTGGGATGGCATAGGCTGGAATAAAGTCCTGGAGCGGATTAGGGGATGGAATGGACATGGATGTTTCCCTCGTGGGAACAACTGGAAGGATTGTCTCGCCCAGGCTAGACTCTTTTACAGGGGTATAGGCTCGTTCTTGTTGGCCATGGCGGTATGAATTATATTGATTCCGATCAGAGCGACACTAACACATTGGAATATTCATGGTCTAGACTGTGGCTGTCTATTGTGCGCAAAAGCTTTCGGATTGGTGGAATAGAATTGATGATGATGAAAATCACGACTTAGAACAAGCCTGCGTGGAAATGAAAGCACTCATGGTAAGTGGTCTACCGCGAACTAGGGGCTTATCGGGGGCTTCGCTTAGCGACGATAGTCGGTCTGAGAATTTAGTGCGCATTATGGCTGCGTGTTTCCCGTCGGGGATGCGGAAATTGGCCCATGCGCCCGTGCATAAGAAGTGGGGACCAGTATTGCCGAATGAGATGTACATATGATTGAGGCGTAGAGAGTGATTGGTGTAGTGTGGTAAGTTATACACGTAAGCTGACAATAAAGTACCTTGATTTCCTGTCAAAATAAGCACAAATTTATGAGGGCTTATCTATATATCGACTTTGCGAATTTGCCTATCGACACGAGAGCTACCTAATTTCTGAGGCCGTTTGGAGGATACTGTCCTGGTCTGCCTTTGACATCGTAATGTGAAAGTATTTCTGCAGAGCATCCACACGCTCCTCCTCAGAGGCGAAGGATTGCAGGACCTCTGACGTGGCCCCTAGGCGACGCTTTAGTGTATTATCGAATAAGGTTAGATCACCGATGACCTTTTCGCCTTCATCGTCCATAATCATCCGTACGCAGACCACGTGGGAAACAAACCAGCTCTCCGGACTAGTGCTCATATAGTTCTTCTGGAAGGAATTCCGTTTCAGTGAAGCAATAGGCGGGAATCCACGCCCCACCTCCATTGCAGATCTCGTACTGCCAGAGGGACTGACCAGCTCTCGTGTGCTGGGCGATAGGGCCATAAATGAGTCGTGCACACTGGTCGCCAACATTGTGGGCCTCGAACCCGTCGATCAATGGAACGGGCTGGTGTGGCCCACTCGAGCCGAACCCCACATCTATCAGGTACTTTTTCTCCCCGATAGCAACAATGTTGACCAAATGATTCCTATGCTCGATTATTTAGCATGTTTTAGATTAAGAATGAAACATTGTCATACCATCCATCGTATTTCGGTCCTTTCCAGTCCTTCGAGGCTGATATGGGCTGGACCGCCTCATTTACCCGACCTCCGACTGAGGTGACATTGTATCCCATAGTCCTGAGGACCGTCCCAAAAAGAGTACTATTCTCCATACAGTAGCCCCCTCGATCCGATCCGGAGTCTACTATCTTCTCAAATAGCTCCTGGGCATCAATGGAAATGTAGCGTTTGACTGCATAATGAAGATTGAGATTTTCAAAAGGCACCGCTGCCAACTGGTATCGTTGCAGAACTTTCAAAAAGCTTAGAGCGCTCTCACTGTCAACGCTTGCCCCGAGGCTAACCACCGGTGATTCTCGATACTTTTGAGGTAGATCAATCCTGTTAAAGTACCGTTCCAATTGCTCCGGCGAGTAGACCGGACGCAGGGACCAGTCGATGATGGAACCCATATTGAATAAATCAAGGGTTGAAAGTCGTCATAGAAGTGTTATCGATACAAAGTAAAGCGTTGAGAATAAATAAGTAGAATTAGAAGCGGGGTAATTTCTTATCGTCCAAGAGGTTGTTATGCATTAAAAGCAAAGAGTATTTACAGCTATTTTACCGATCTCATGTGATTGCGTGATTCCGTGGTAGTGTGTGAATCTACCAAATCCGCTTCCTATCGTACCTTAGAACGGTCGCATACAGCCCCCACCGTACAACCCTTGGGCTCTGATCTGCCAATGTGCGTTATATTAATTATTGCATCGGCAGCGATCCTGGGCATTGCACGCGGGACGTAAATTGGTACTGCCATATTGACCCTTGTGGCGTACAGTATGGACCGACAGAATCGAGCTAGTGTATAGTGCATCCGTGGCCTAGGCCAGTCAACGAATAGTCCTGCAAGTTCCCTGGTGAATATGCACTCCGGCTTTCGCCTCGAAGGGGGAAGTTGATTGCACCCGACCTATGAGAGGCACAACAATGTTTTTTTTTCTCCATATTAAATAAGCGGCCTTGATCAATGCGCCGAGGATGAAGCGACCTTTCCACTTATCTCTCGGGACGTAATATCCCTGATTCGACAACCAGCTGCTAGGCGCGGTCTTTAATTGAATGACTTTCTTTCAATTTCTTCTTTTTCCCCTATCCTGATCCATCTCTGGTTTCCTTTGTATTGTCCAACTGTGCGGCATATCTCAACACAGGCCCAAAATGGTCTTTAAAAATGGCGAAATGGCGATCCAGGAGTTGGGCTCCAGCAAGCACAAGAGCCGCGATGCCGAAGATATGGCGAAACAAGGCAAGAGACAGCAGTTCCAGGTATGGCTTCACAACAGCAAGAAAGGCTTGGGCATGGATGGAATTGACGCAAACAGCGAAACTTTGGATTCGTGTCCATGTTAGGCTTCACGACAACTATGATGTGCACTTGGGAGGCTGTGCTCTTGTGAGTATCAGCTTTCCAACCTTCATTAGACTCACATTAACGTTTACTTCAGTGCTAACTTGACTGCTATGATTGATGGTGGTCCAGTGACACTCGTCTATGGATTCATCTTTTGCTGGTTTGGCGCTTTGGTAACTGCAGCGTCGCTGGCCGAGATGGCCTCAATGTATGAAGCCCGCCCTCCCAAATAATCCAAGACATAAAGCTAAGCAGCCGACAGGGCTCCTACTTCCTCCGGACAGTATCATTGGGTGGCAATGTTAGCTCCAAAGGGTCAGGCAAAGTTTCTGAGCTGGGTCACGGGATGGATGGCCATGATTGGATGGTGGGCTAACACTGCAGCTGGCGTCTATTTTGCTGCAACAGTGACCCAGGGCCTTGTGGTCTTGAATTACCCGGATTATGTTTCGGAGGGCTGGCAGGGAACTTTGATGATGTTTGCCGCGTTGATTATCTGCGTGGTCGTCAACTCTATCGGGGCAAAGCTACTTCCTCAGGTTGAGGGCCTGATTTTGATCCTTCATATCGCGGGATTTTTTGCTGTTCTGATCCCTCTTGTTTATCTTGCACCTCACAAAGAGGCATCATACGTTTTTGGTACCTTTGAAAACTCTTCAGGATGGAGCAACGCAGGCCTAACCTGGCTGATTGGTCTGATGGGAACAAACATCCCGTTCGTCGGTACGACATCCATCTTTCACCCGGATACGAGTTTATCCAACTAAGGTTCTATAGGTTATGACGGCCCCTGCCATATGGGTAAGACTCAAGTTATTATATGGGAATATGAGAGACTAACAGAGCTCCACAGCTGAGGAAGTCATCAATGCTTCTATTATCGTTCCCTGGTGCATGATCGGCACAATCCTGCTGAACGGAACGCTTGGATTTGCCATTGTCGTCGCTTTCCTTTTCTGTATCGGAAATGTCGATGACGCCCTGAACAGCGCCACCGGCTACGATTTCATTGAAGTCTTCTACGCGGCCACCAAGTCTCATGCAGGAGCGTCCGTGATGACCGCCATTCCCATTGCATTGGTCATTTGCGCGTCATTTGGGTTTCTGGCTTCCGCATCGCGTCTCACCTGGGCCTTTGCCAGAGACAAGGGACTGCCATTCTCGGATTTCTTGGCTCACGTATGGCTGATTATCACCTCCTTTTCCTACACCTTGGAGAATGACTAATTTTATTACCCACCTATAGGTCAGCTCCCGGTCTGCCCTCCCTCTCCGCGCTGTTGGTCTCTGCGCACTCATCACCGGTTTGATCTGCATCATCAACGTTGGTTCAACCGCAGCATTCAACGCCATCATCTCGCTCACCACGGCGGGTTTGTTCGGTTCCTACGAAATCGCCATCGTCCTCATGCTCATAAAAAAGATTAGGAGAGAATCGGTTCCCTATGGCCCCTGGACACTTGGCAAGTTTGGCATTGTCATCAACATTGCCTCTATCTCCTTCCTAACGATTGCCATCTTCTTCTCATTCTTTCCCGCCTCGATGCCTGTCACTCTAGAGAGCATGAACTGGTCGATTGTCGTTTTCACTGGCGAGTTTCTTATTGGGCTGGTATGGTATTTGATCAGTGGGAGGAAAGTCTACAATGGCCCGATCATTGAATCTGTTGGAAATCTTTGATACCAGATTCAAGGGGTTAAAGAGGGCACATAATTTTTTTGGGCGCTATCCAAGGGGTACAATAAGGAGTATACTATCATGTGATTAGATTCGAACATTGGTAATAGCGAAAATATAAGATCAAGCTATACCTCCTTCTGTGATGGCGCGATTTCGCAAGAATGCGGAGAGACCTCATATGCCATAGAGCTGAACAGGAAGGCCTCGGGACAGGCAATATTGCCGAAAAATCCGAAAGATTGCCGGAATATGCCCTTATCAGGGAGAATACGATGTGGGTAAGCTCCTGGAGAGATAAGAGATTAGCTATATATCGTGGCTCCGGCAGACTCTCGATAGCGACAGATTCTCACCGGCAATTTTATGAGGTGTTCGATCATCTAGAACCAGATTATGCAAGCCGCAATGGAGCAGACCTTGGAGGTTCCAATCAGAAAATTCACTCGACACTCGAAAGCCTGCCGAGAATGTCGCCGACTCCGGACCAAGTGCGTGAGTGATGGCCGGGCACCCTGTCAGTCGTGTCGGCAGAGTGGGAAGGACTGTATATTTCTTCAACGAGGCCAGCCAGACAAAGATCGCGATTTCCGCCGCCCGAGAGCTCGCACCTCTATTGGTCGTCAGAGAAGTGGCCCTGTCACAACCGTCCCTGCGTCGTCTGAGCCGGACGGGACTTTCCAGACAAGTGAATCCCCGGCACCGTTGCCAGCACCAACAACGAGAGAAACGGGAGACTATTCAACTACTCTCATTCCAGACTCTGGAGAAAATCTACCGCCCTTCGAAGAACTGATTGAAGGAGTGTATATATTCACAACGTCCTTCTTCCAGCTCGGCTTTTTACCAAAAACGCTGTTATTCGAGCGGCTACGAAAAGACCCTGATTCGGTCAGCAGCTTCCTACTGTTTAGCATTTTGACCATCTCAGCTCGATTCACTCCTTGTCTAGTCACTCGATATGGGGATGGCTTGAGTGCGACCGACTTCTTTCTCAGTCGGGCGGCTGCGCTAGTGCCCGAGCAGATGTATGGTCCAACACTAGAAGCGACGCAAGGATTTTTCCTTTTGAGTATTGCAGAATGGGGTAAAGGCGACAAAAACCGGAGCTCGATGCACATGGGCATTGCAGTGACTATGGCAGGAATCCTACGATTACACCGTGAAGAGACCTACCGTTTGCCCGATGACGCGACGGCTGAGCAATTTGTAAATGCAGAGGCTGGAAGACGAACATTCTGGATGCTTGAGAGCTACAATAATCTACTCTCAGGTCTTAGTTCCCCTGTGTCGATCTCCTATAGCGATATATCCGCTCTTCTACCCTGTACAGAGCACGAGTTTGCATTTGGGAACTTGGTCAACCCCCGAGTAGCCCTGGCTGGAACACTGCCAGCTCTTAAAGATCCATCACTTGCTCATTCGGTGACGCGATCTTTGTTCGCGACTCTTTTACAGACACATAATATGTGGGGCCAAATAGCGAGAGTTGTTGGCACTGATACAGGGCAAGGACTTCCCAACGAAGAAGTGCAATTGAGCAGAGAGGAATATGCAAGACTATCGACGGCGCTAGATGAATTCGAAAGAAACACCCCAGCACATCATTGTTGGTCAATCTGGAACCTCCGCGGGTTCAAATCGAAGGGACTAGACCTGGCATATCTATCGGCTGTGATGGTGTTGAGATTGAGTAATATTGTTTTACGCCGAAGATATCTCCACGACGGATCAAAGTCCGAGACAGGCGATCAACATTTGCAAAACGAGCATGAACCTTGCAACCTGGGCTCTGTTAAGACAGAATTATTTGAGAACATGATAATCCTCCACGAACAAATTGACGCATTCTTTGACTTTCGGTCCTCTGACCAAGGCTTCCCAGCCCTGATCGTCTTTTGCGTCTACGTATGCGGCTCTTTGGCAAACCATCTAAATCAACAACCAGAAATCTGTCCAACTACTGCACCTAGGGCTGAGGAGATTCTCCGGAAATCTTTGGCGGGGCTGGGGGAGTTGCAGCATGCCTGGCCCCTTGCTCGGCGTTGGAACAAAGCTCTCTGCAGAGCTAGTGCAAGGGGCCCCGACCGGGTCACTGAAACTAAAATAACTGATCTAGCTGGAGGCTCCCCACTTGGTGGATTATTTACACCCGGGAGTGAGATACAGCAGTTCTCACCAAGGGTTTTGCCTCGGCTGAATGATCCATTCCCGACGGACGTGATGCTAACTGAATTCGAAGCTTATCCTTGGAGCGACATATTTGTGGGCTCTATTAATCTCGACTTTGTAACTCTAGCATAATCAAGGAACCATAACATAATTCTTCGTATGACCTTTGCAGCATTCAAATGGGTGCGAGTGCTTGACTCTACATGCACAAGATCCTCCAGACTACGAAAGAGTAAAGAAATCTGGCCTCTGTGGTAGACATTGCTTGAATGTAATCAAAATAATAGCTGAATATCATCGCAGCGCATACTATAAACAGTTACCAATTCTTTCGAAGATATTCCATGGCCTCATTTTCGGATACAACGTCTGCGTATTTTGCATCGAGGTCGAATAAATTCGCATTTTGAATCTCGGCTGTACGATCTCCACAAGCAGAACCTACAACCTTATAAAATGTTAGGTCTCATATTTATTCGGGAAAAGAATCTCGTCGATAGATGATCTGCGTACCATAGGTCTGAAGCCGTGCTGCATTGCATCGAGCGTGGTTGCCCTCACGCAACCCGATGTACTCACTCCACAGATAACAAGTGTATCAACATTGAGGGTCTGAGAAATAGTGAATCTTAAGCATACACGGTAATGATATCTGTTGATATTGGAACATACCTGAAGCTCAGTAGCCAAAGTTGTACCAAAAAACGCGCTCGCGTACTTTTTCACAATAACAGTGTCGTCTAAAGCCGGTTCAAGGCCATCCATATAATCAGCAAGCCCTCTGTTGTCGTCTTTCAACCAGACATCTAGAGGCTTGGCCTTTAGCCAGAACAACCCCGCATCGCTCATGTCTGCTCTTGAATATTTTACTTCACTCCAAATTACAGGAACGTCCCCTTCTCTCGCAGCTGATAGCAATTGTCTCATCGAGTCCGGCGCCAATTCTGCAGCTGGGTTCCCCAAAAGCGAAAGGGGCGACCCCTCAGTCCAATAGGCCTTGCAGACATCGATGATAAGCAATGCTGGTCTTTTACCCCATCCCATGCGGTTTGAGAAGCCGGAACGAGCGTATGAGGTTGACGATGCGTGTTGGAGATCAGACGACATGGCTTACATGTTTTGAAGTGTGGAATTGAAAAAGAAAAAAAAGAAAATCAGACCTAAGACAGTCCAGATGCATACTGTTTGACAGATATCCAGCTAAAAGCGGGGAAACCTTGGATCCTGGTTGATAAGGATTTTGCCTGCCGGAGTTGCCCATCGGATAGTTCCCAACACAATAAATTCTCGTTCTGAGATTTCAAATATTTGGTTTGCAGGAAATTTTCTCGGATTTGATTAAGTCTCACATTTTCTTGCCGGAAACTACCATTACTCATGGCTTCAAAGCAATCAGCTACAGCTTACCAGCCAATTCACCCAACGGTCTGTCCATTGCTAGACCCAGAATATACCAACGCTAAACTTCTTCGAGACTGCGCCGAACAGGTCCGCGGTGGATTTGCTTTAGCTTTTGAAAATTGAGACTTTAGGCTTGAACAATCACATTATTGAAGAGAAAAACTAGTATCTGAAAAGACCGAAAGCATTATTTCGTGGCCCATTTGAAATGATGCATTAGGGAGAAATTAGCTTGTGACATTTCCCTCGAGTAAGTAAGCTCATAGCATGAAATTCTCCGGTATATTTAGCAAGTATGAAGTAGCTCCTTGGCTCTTTCTGATCGCGGAGTAATGACACATGGGAAACTGTCGGGGACACCACTCAGTCCATTTGAGAACGTCACTCGCGGCTCGAGCCTTTTACCACTTTCATCAATTGGGCAGGTTAGATCCATGGTTGCCAGCAAAGTCGCGACAACGATATACACCCCGGCGAGAGCCAGATGTTGCCCGGGGCAAACTCTTCTTCCAAATCCAAAGGGTCCTTCAGGGAGAGGTTCCTCATTGCCACCTTCCACATGAGCAAGATATCGGTCTGGGTTGAAATCATCCGGCGATGAATAGAAGCGCTCGTCTCGTGACATAGCCCAGGCATTAGCAAATACCACTGATCCAGCTGGAATAAAGTAACCATGGTAAATATCGTCGGCAAGCGAAGCATGGGGCACACCAAGTGGAGATAGAGGGGCCCAACGTGTTGCCTCTTGGATGACGTTTTCAAGGTATTTCAGCTGTTTTCGATCCTCAAAATTGGGTAATCGAACAATATCTCCATTCTTATCTAGCCCAACCACTCTATCAATCTCATCTTGTACCTTCACTTGAATTTCCGGGTGTATCATGAGGTTAAGAACACACACAATCACGGTCGACCATGTCGTGTTGCCACCGGCGATCGAAATAGCCCCAGCGGCACCTTTCAGGTCAGCAATAGTGACGTCGTTGGTTTTGCCGAGTTTCTCATTTGAAAGATATTGACCAAAGTGGTTTCGCATAAAGGATGGTTGAGTCGCTACGCCAGACCGAATAGATGACTCCATTGCATCCCAAGGTACATCATGTAGCTGCTGAATAGTAGGCTTTGAGCGGCGGGCATGGACCAAGGGCTGGAAAACTGTAAAGAGCCTCCCGAAATTATTTGGTAGGTAGCGGAAAATAGGGAAGAAATCGACGATCGACGCGCCCGGGACACCACCTTTACCAGTGGCTTCTTCGACATCAATTGCCATTTGGACGTATGGATCATTTTCTTCCTGGATATCAATCCCGAATCCAATACGTAATATAACAGCAGTAGAAAACTGCCGCAGTAGCAATTCCCAGCTTTGTGGTTTATGCAAAATGGCTTTGACAGCCCGACGGGCTTCCTCCTGCTGGATAGGTCGATATGGCTTGCATGCTGTTTGGGTGAATGACTGCTGAAGGAGCTTCCGATGGAGTTTGAACCGAGGCGACCACCGAAGAAAAGTCAGGGTGACACCCCATCCCATTACTTCGAAAAGAACGAAGCGAGGGCGATCGGCATAGTTCGCGCCTTTCTTATCCATTAGATCGTGGGCTGCATCAACACTGTTGATTACAACCATGGGGCGACCGAGAATATTGAAATATAGTATGTCGGAGTTGTATTGGTTTCCCCACTTCACAAATTGGTGTTCAGGGTGATCTTTGGGGATGACTTGTAAATGACCCCAAATAGAACTCCCCGGGGGCCCGGGGGGAAAGGGAGACGCTTCCTTAATTTATTGACGTGTTTCCCGTACAGCACCCCTACCGTGACGACCAGGAGGGCAAGGCCAAAAAACACTCGGGGTGGGAATATAGCATAGTCCATTTCGAGTGTCTGGTATAATGGTACCAGCACAATCGGTGCATACGAATTTCAAGTGCCTTTTGAAGGTTGGAAATGCTCGGGATGATGGAACTCTGATGATTGGAGCGTATCCAGCTAAGCCGTGCCTACTGCCTTCGTGGACCCTGGAGTCAGCAGGAGAGAGAGAGAATAAGAGAGGTCGAACTTATCGACAAACGCAGTAAGACAATCAGTCTGCCTGCCGGTCATCTGCCGGTCGCCTGCTGCGGACAGTAGGGTCGATGCTGAGATAAGAAGATCGGGGTCAAAGTTGCGGTTAAAAGTGGGGAGCCGGTCCTTCCTAAAAGGTTAAACTCCTTCCCCATGGACTTAGAGAAGTCACCTTCGCTTTCATTTCTCTGGTATTCGTGACCCAGGTATCAATATGCCTGCTCGTGGCGCATCTGCGACTGCCTCGTTCTCATCCACGCCAACAAAGGAGGATCCCTATTTGTATCAAGTGGGCTTCGGAAACCGGTTCGCATCGGAAGCAATCCCTGGTACATTGCCAAGAGCTTGCAATACCCCCCAAAGATGCAAATACGATCTCGTATCAGAACAGCTCAATGGCACGCCCTTTGTATCCTTGCGAGCATCTCTGCTCCATGCGTGGTTCTATCGGATCCGACCGTCCGTGGTTCACAAAAAACTGAATTCACTACCGAGAAACCCGGATATCGAAGCCAACTTCTCACCCAGCAATGAGAAGATCACTTTTACCCCGCAGGATATGGCATGGGATGCATTTAGTTTTCCCGAATCATCAAACTCCGTCGACTTCATTCAAGGATGGAAAACCATTAGTGGCCACGGCGATCCTGCATCAAAGGAAGGTCTAGCCGTGCATATCTATACCACCAATTCGTCAATGACCAACAAAGCATTTTGCAATAACGACGGTGATCTATTAATCGTCCCCCAGGAGGGACGGTTGGATATCCAAACAGAGTTCGGACGCATGATGGTACGCTCTGGTGAGCTAGTTGTGATCCAAGCCGGTATGCGATTCACAGTTACCCTACCGGACGGCACTGCCCGAGGATACATCCAGGAGATCTTTGGTAGCCACTATGAGCTTCCGGAGTTGGGACCGGTCGGATCTAATGGCATGGCCCTGCCTCGTGATTTCGAGACCCCTACAGCCAGTTTCGACATCGATCAGTCTAAATGGGAAATTGTTGTGAAGTTGATGGGAAACATGTTTGTCTACGAACAAAACCATACCCCTTTCGATGTTATCGCGTGGCATGGAAATTACGCTCCATATAAATACGCCATGGAAAACTTTATCAACACCGCTACCGTCGACCGGGACCAGAGCGATCCTTCCATCTACTGTGTGCTCACAGCTAAATCGAAGCGATCAGGAGTGCCCTTGTCCGAATTTTTAGTTTTCACTCCGAAATGGAGTGTCACGCGCAATACCTTCCGACCGCCATATTATCATCGGAATGTCGCGACAGAGATCATGGGCATGACTTATGGCACATGGCCGGGCTCTGCTACCTCCTTAAACCCCGGGGGGCTCACTTACGAACCAAGCTATATGCCACATGGTGAATCCTACGAGCGATGGAAGGAAGCGACCAGTATAGACTTGCTGCCTCAACGGGTTGGCGAAGGGGCCATGGCATTCATGATGCATATCTCATCTCATGTCTCCTTGACAGATTACGCACTCGAGCGCAGCGGGAAACTGCAACACCAACCGGTCGAATTTTGGGATGATTTCAAGGGCGGATTCATGGATCATTTAGAAGAAATTAACGCAGATCTAGAAGCTGCTGGTCGTCCCACTCTGGATGTGGAGCATCGCCAATAAGCTGGGGACTCGAGAATATTCCTGGCCACTTTTCTCATTTACTTAGTTATTGTAGGACAAGTAATCACATACGCGAGGTTTTGAATTATAGCTTGGCAATATTTGGTAATTGGTATGATAATACACACACATCCAAATACTGGTTCGAAAATTCGAAGAACTTAACCAACCACGAAAGCGGAGCCGGCGGCGCTTTCTCCCGTTGCCAGAACATACAATTTTCATCCCCCTGAGTGCTCCCGATGAAGGCCCAGGTGGGAACTACATATATCACTGAAGGTAAACTTTGAAAGCGATGTTGACAGATTGCCGGGGATCTTAGCAATTCTAGACCAGAGCAAAGGTTATCGCTCTCAGACCTTCCAATCTTTCCGGCAGGCAACCTTCCTGCCCAGGCAGCTCTTATCGCATCCCTATCAACGTCTAACTCAAGCTAGCCAGCCACTCGAGGCAAAGGAAATGAAGACTATTTCAAAATGGGATTCCCCACATATGCTGCATTTACCCCGTCTATCCATCCCTGGAAATAGTTCTGGGGTTTGACATCTATCATGGACAAATCTACGGAAAAGCCGCCAGCGACGGCAACCTACAGTGATGTTGCCACAGCAGAGCTGCAATCCGATCACTCCCCAAGGGCATGGCTATCCAAGATCGCATATTGGGGTGTTGAGCTACGAGGCATTGCTCCAGTGCCTCTGGAGGAGCGAGTTGACAAACGATACATTAATGTTTTCTTCGTATGGTTCACTATGAGTACAAATCTCCTTCCGTGGGTCCATGCATTCTTTTACCAGATTCAATTTCACTCTCTAATAATGATTAGCATCGTGACGGGAATGGTGGGAACGCTCTCATATGGTCTCAGTCTTCGAGATTCATCCCTTGTCATATTATTCTTCAGTCTGCTGTGCACAATCCCACCCGCCTTTTTAGGCACATTCGGTGCCAAAACTGGACTTCGGCAAATGCTGCAGGCCCGATTCACTTTCGGGTAATTTTTTCCCCAGCTAAACTTGCCCTTAACGACTTTGGATCGACTGACAACCCCGGAAATGATACAGGTACTATCTTGTTTCTATAATTGTCGTGCTGAACCTCTGCACCATCGCCGGCTTTGGAATAATTGACTGTGTACTCGGGGGCCTGACTTTAGCTGCAGTCTCAGGTGGAAGCATCAATGCGACCGCAGGAATTGTAATTATAGCCCTGTGTGGAATGATAATATCTTTTGGCGGATACAGATTTTTGCATCAGTTCGAGCGGTATTCGTGGATCTTTGCCCTGCTCGCGATCGTGATTGCGACTGGAGTCGGCGGCCATCATCTTTCGACAGAAATCACGACGGAGCCGCCGGCAGTTGCGACGATCATCTCGTTCGGGGGTGTTATTGCTGGGTTCCTCATTCCGTGGGCGGTTAGTGACCCGTATCCCCTCTTGGGGCCTACCCCCCGAAACTAACCTGGGACAGGCCATGGCATCTGATTTCGCAGTGTATTGTGACCCGAGTGTATCTTCATACCGAATCTTTGCATACATCTATGCCGGACTTCTAGTTCCTTCAGTACCGTTGATGGTTCTCGGTGCAGCAATCGGTGCAGTTGTGCCAAGTATTTCATCTTGGTCGGCCGGCAACGCGGACTACAGCGCCGGGGGAGTCTTAGAGGCAATGCTTCATCCCGCTGGGGGATTTGGCAAATTTGTTTCTATTCTACTCGCATTCTCCCTCTTAGGGAATCTAGCAGCCGCGATGTATTCCATCTCGTTGAACTTTCAGCTTGTCATTCCCATTATGGCACGCGTTCCGCGATTATTATTTACCATCGTCTATACGGCGGTCGCGATCCCGGTTTCTATCTCTGCCGCCAACTCCTTCTTTGATAGCCTGGAGAATTTCCTCTATGTCATTGCATATTGGTCTGCGGCCTTTGTTGGCGTTGTCGCGACTGAGCATTTTGTCTTCCGCAACGCCGACTGCAACTTATACACGGCAGAGGACTGCGATAAATCAAGCAAGCTTCCGACTGGAGTAGCTGCAATAGCGGCTATTGCGCTTTCCTTTGGCTTGATTGTCCCGTGTATGAGCCAGATCTGGTATACAGGACCTCTCGCTGAGAAGACAGGGGATCTTGGGTTCGAAATTGCTCTTGTATTGTCACCTCTGCTGTACTTGCCACTTCGCTTTATTGAATTGAGATTTCGAACTTAGTGGATATTACATAGTTCAAGTATGGCTTGGCTTGTGGAGTTTGAAAAGGCTATTGTAGCCAATCGAATTGACAAAATCCAGTCCAATTGAATTGTATCACCAATATTTGAAAGCCAGCGCATTTACAACAGGTATCATGTTTATCTCGATGTTTTATGATTTGCCAGCTTGAAAGGACAGCCGACCCCCGGCAGAGCATTGTTGATGGGCCAGGTCTTACTGGGAGGGTAAGATGTTACGATCATAGAAACCAGACACCAATCAGTTCCGCCTCCTTCCAAAAGAACACCGAAACGACTTCCCCCGCAGCCCAAGTAAAGTTGTAGAGATTATATCATACAACCCCGTTAGTTTGTATTCCATTCTGGTACGTCCTCTGCCTGGTGTTGTGAAGAATTGAGAAAATGGCCTCCAATCTGACAAGACTTGCTGGTTGAAGAACTTACTCCTGGTGTGCTTTCAACTAGAAACTACCCTCCAGGTTTGAGAAAAACTGAACTACATGGTGCTGAGGTGGCGATGGAAGTAAATAATGTAGAGCGCGGAGAAAAGCAGTCTCAAAGAAGTAAATATGTATGCGGATAAGAAGATTCTGGTGGATCATAATGGTGAAGACAGGGCGGGCGGGTTCTCGTTATACTCGCGCTCGCGTGAGCAGCTGGTCAATTGCCAATGTCCACTTGTCTAGTGAACATCCAATCGAGACCTACCATATATTCGGCCCCCATAAAAATGATGCGAGTACCGTCAGGCGAGGCTCCATCCTGCTGAAATGAAAAGCCTGATTTAAAAACGACCTGATTTCCGCCCCTCGAAAAACTTTCCAGCCTGTGCCCTGCGCAGATCCTTTTTACATCATGGTATTCGTATTCTACCCGCCTCCAGTTCCCGATGATTTGCCGATCAGCGAGTCCATTCTGAACCAGAAACGCGGTGGAGAAACGAACACCGCTCTGTTTCTATGGCATCCCCGCCACCCAATCGATCCGGAATATTAGGCGGGAATTGGGCCTCGATGCTGCGATGATGTGCGGAAAACGAGGAGAGGCCGGCTACCATTAGTTAATTTCTAAACACAGGTTTATGATCGCGAGCGTCTAAGCACGGGCAGCTCTCTTTCTCCATTTCTTCTTTTCTTACTGCATTTAATATCCTGCGGTAGTTATTTGGACTCTTTAGATGAATCTAACGGGCAAACGAAAACAATACCAACTCTCTAGGGATGAACCCCTAGGTGACTAATGGCTCGGACTCCGTCGGATGGGAAACTCGGAGTTCTCACCCCGGGCGGCCCCCACCCAGCGTGACTGGTGCTCGGGCCCCATAGGCTGATCCGCAGGGGCGCACCAAGTGATAGGGTGTCGATCTGACCAACACATATGCACCAAGCCAGTCTCTTTGTACTCCATGAACCCGCCGGCGGGTCGCTGGCGAGCTACAACCTGGATGATATATGTAAGAAACAGGCTGCCGATTTGGTCATCCACGATCATGGCTGTTACTTCGATGAGGACTGCATACGGCTATCTCAATGTTGACGATGGCTCTGCCATCACTGTAGAGTTGATAACGAGCGTGACGAGGTACTAATGCCATTTCTGGCACCGAAGACTGATCATTCTAGACGTCGATTTCACTGGTCTCTATATTCTGGATATGACCTCGGGGCTATTATTTCTTGCTAGTCTGCTTTCTGGGTATCTTACTAGCTATGTAAATTCTGACTCCTTTATCAGGTAGACTAAACAATCCCCTATGATATCCGCCTCGCGCTTTCTCTGAGACTTACCTGAGGTCATAGATTGTGTGGGCTCCTAAAAGGATACGCCTTACAAGAAAGGACTTTTGTGATGCAAAATGTTCTAAGAATATATCGGCAAGGTTTTTATATATCCCAGACTACTGGGCAATGAATATTGCGATAGCAGAAGTAGGAAATAAAGCTCCATATTGCAATTTCCAATATGATAATCATGGTGTCTTTCCACATAGCACCTGACAGAAAACAGGAAGCAGGAAGCAGGAAGAACCGAATTGTCTGAAATTGTTGCATTGTATATCCGCACATACAAGCAGAAGACAAGCAAAGTCCTCGAGGTATATAACTAATTAAGAAAGCACGAAAAAAAGCGAGCAGGGATAGGAAAGCCGTGACGCCTTATTACTCAAAGCCAGAAGGCGGGCAAATCATGAATTCTTCCAAGATCTCAAAGAAGTGTACCAATCAGAAGAACGACCCCAGAGGCAATCATTGTTTGGAAACCGGGGACCACGGAGCTGGCTCCGTTCGTGCTGGAAGAAGTGGTAGAATCTGTGTAAATAAAAAATGAGACCCCAACTCTAAAGAGGGATTGGATAAAGGGGAGGCAAATTGATGTGGCTCAAGCTTACCCTCGTTAGTGCATTGACTCATCAGTTCCGAGTATCGGGTTTCGAAGTCCTGAAGCTCGGTGCGGCTGTCATTCAGCTCAGCGGACGTGCAGCCAGTCTGAATACATGAGCTCAGCTGATTACCCTCATCTTGAATGTCAGAAGCAGAATCTTTGACACCGCAGAGACATTTCACGCTGGCTGTGTCGGCACTTCCGCAGGCGGATTCGAGACCAGAGTCGGAATAGAACTCATCCAGACATGTCTTAATGCACTGAGGTACGTCGCCCACAACGTCACTCCAGCTGCTCAAGTCTGCAATAGCGATGGAGGCCAGGCCTAGCAGGGCAACAGGGAGGAAACGCATAGTTAATTTTTGAAGAGGAGATATGTACGGATGGCAATATAGGTAGAAGCTTTGGGAATTGAACAGGAAAAAGAGCTGAAAAATTCGCATGAAAGAAGAGAATGTCTCTCCTAGGGATACAAGTTAGTATTTATTAACGCGGCGCTTTCCGCCTAGAATAGCCTCAGTCATTCTTTTTCGTTCTTGGCTAGAGCAAGACATATGCGGGACCAAAGCCTACACGAAGTAGTGGTGCCGGTGCACTCACAATCCTTCTAAAAAAGGGGAAGCGCCAAGTGTGACAATCACCTATCGGAGGCTGTGATCGAGTTATACGAGCTCATGCAGGGTCTGCCAAGATGTCCATGCTTGCCAAGAGTCCTGTTGCCCAATACGAGGGCGCCCGATCACATTGAGAGACGAAATTGTGAAGGTTAAGAGGCTACTAAACCTTCCAAGCGACTTGGCCATGGTCCCTTAAAAGGAAAAGATAGCCCCGGCTGATGGTGGCTTCGCGTTGGTCCAATGATCGCAAGTTTTATTAGCCCTATTCAGGAACCCACCATATCCCGTGCAGAGCCTCAAAGGACTTTCGTATCACTGCTTCCTTGAGAAATCTAGGGATCCTTTTTGTACGCAAATGAAATCCGTACTTAATCAGGTCATAAAGCCACACTCCCAGGCACACTAGACAGCTTTATCAAATTCAGCATTTTGAAGCGGAATCCTTCGGCGAGTGCATAGCCACTGAGACAGCGACCACGTCCAATGCATGTCAGAAACCCTGCGCCACAACATTGGAAGTTTGATGCCTTATTTCAGGTGCCAGGTGATCAGAAGACCGCTCGGCGACAATCCGGTCGGACTCTGAGTGCCGAGGATAGTAGTTTCGCCAGTGTTTGATTAGCTAATTAATCATGCGCCAAGCGCACCTTTTCACGCGGACACCGCAAGGCTCCGGAGCACAGCATTGTGCAAGCACTGCACGGCCGGACCAATTTTACTCAGCATTCCGTCAGAGTCATATGATAGCATGGTCTCGGTCAATGGGATGCCCCTATTGCTCTTCTTCCTTACGCATATGCTAGATCAATGTGCACGCTCGTAAGCCCATATTGGAATGGGGTGAAGAGGGGATGAAAATGTATTCTCCGTGAGGCTAGCCCCGGCCTGTGCGATGTCTGACAGGCTGTGCGGACAAAGTTGTCCGATTGGAAAAGATGCGTGACTCGGGGATGTGATAAGTACCCATCAAGAATTGCTTCTTGCTCTCGGCAAGGGATCTTCCGCGACGAATCAAAAAACAAAAACAAAAAACAAAAAGCAAAAACATACAACAGTCAGGATTCGCATGTGGTCACCCACCATACTACTAACTAACCGGCGTGTGGCTTAAGTACGGCTGAGCGGACGGGAAGCCCTGTTCTCCACACCCTATGGTCGTATGTACTGGGCTAAGTACTGACAATCGTTATATCCTCTTTGACATCTCGAGTTTGAATACTGTTATCACAAATGGTCCACGGATTGAACGTCACTTTCCAAGTTTGGCGTCACACAGGCCCCGAGGTGAAGGGAGAAGTAAGACCTTGCACATGTGAGGTTTATCTTCTGATTCCAGACTTAACACAAAAGACTCAGGAACCTCAAAAAGCCCTAATGAAACATGATATCGCGCCAGGCACCCTGCTATATATATATCTTAACGCAACGGAAAAGAAAGAGAAGTAGGCGAAGTTTTCTTCGACGCGTAACATCATGAAAACTCCAGAAAGGGATGCGCTGGCGCATATGGTTCAACATATCAGGGCTTGCGTAACACGCAAATTCAAGTAAATATTGATGAGCTAGAAGATTGCATTGGAAACCATAAGTGAGCATGGGTTGAATAGGCGAGATAACAGGCATACGATCCAAACACCGACATTTGTGGCCCAATTCCAAGAAGAGCACCTACGGTATTACCACTTAATGGGGGTTATTTTTGAATCTGGGGAGCCCAAGAAAAATTCGCGTGACAGGTTCGGCCATGTTGATGAAGAGCTTGCTCAAAAGCGCCAGATAAGGCGGATCAAATTATAATACAAACACTATCCACATACATTGAGATTCACATTAGATACCTTTGCCACGCACAAAAAAAAAGAATTGCGGATATAAAATTTTCCGTCATGAAGAATAACCAACAGGCCATTGTTGCATCGAATCTCGATTTCACTTGGCATCAAACAGTCCTATCATTTACTTTGACATTGGTCGTCTCCTGCATTCCGACATGAATTATATGCTCCTGGGAGCAATTGAAGCTGGGTTCCACGTCTGCATGACTGTGGCCCGTCATTGGCTTCAGCTTGAGCCCGTCGTCTCCGTCGGTCGACATGTTATTGTACACTCGACGACTCGAACTACCGTAGGTCTTTGACTTGCTTTGCCTGTCACTTTTGTTGCTGGGAAGACCTAATAATCTTTGTAACCCTGGGAAGCGGAATATGATCAAGGTGTTGAACGAAGGAATGCATGCGATGAAAATAGCGACAGCGACTTCCACACAGGACCAGTTCATGGCGTTGACCATTGACCCTAAATTCAAATATGATTCGTCAGTCAGGACTCCATCACCAGGATGGAAGAAAAAATAATCTTGGGTTTGACCTACAAGTATGGTCCACTTTGAAGCTATTCAAATAACTGATCCGAATAATGCTTGTCACGCATACTCTAATAAGTTGGTAAGTTTTATGGAGCCTTTCAGTATCGAAAAGGCCGCAAATATAGACTTACAGAAGACCCAAGCTGAACATCACCACCAAGCCTGCCCGCTTGCCCACTGACATCCTAAGCCCAACTACCTTTGGAATTGGCATAAGGAATAGGGCCAGATCACTAGCCAACTTGATCCCAAAGTTCGCGTAGTAGAAGGCGGTCGAATCGACGCAGGTGCCTTCCACAAGACCTGTAGCATCCCAGGCCTTATGAACAGGCGTGCATTGAAAGAGCACAACGAGAGTCTCCGCGATAGTCTGTGCCACAACGATTGCGAGAAGCCACCAACAGGCAATGCGGAATTTATGCCCTGGGAAAATATGTAGGTATAGGAGGCAAAATGACATTTTTATGGTACCGAGGGCGAGAACATAGGCGAGCATTGCAACAAAATCGAGCTGTAATGGCAAGTAATTAGTTAGAATAGCTTCGAAGTGAATTTCCTACGCAATAGCAACTTCATGGTCATACCTTAAGGAACATAGCTCGATCGCTAAAGTTCGACACAGTTCCGATGTGTTTGCCGAACCCATATTTTGTCACTAAGTGAGATTTAGCATTACGTGCAGAGGCTTGTCGCGCTGCCGTTGCGGGAAACATACTTAACATCGCAGTGAAGCACAAAACGAAGGTGAATACCTAGAGCATGAATTAGTAACCGATACGGATGGGCTACGAGCAGATAGCGCACCCAACTAGTTACACAAACCACATCATCCAGATTAATCCCAGTAAGGTATCGAACTCGGACAAACAATCGGATCAGCAAGCCGCCGGTTGCGAACACGAGCAAAACAACATTGCAAGCGATGATTTCAGGAATCCGTGATTGCGCTAAGTATGCTATGCGCTCAGCCGAAAGTTCTCTTCCCCAGATAAATCCCATGATGCCTTCAATGGCAAAGTCCGATTAATCAAAAGAGAAACATGGAAGGAATTAGGAAAGAGAAAGAAATTCTAATTCAAGACATAATTACGGTTACGAGGCTATGGGGGGATACATAGCCGATCCAAACGGAAGATTTTTCTGTATGCAGTATTTGCGCCGCTCTTTTGCTGTCAGCTACGGGGATCTGTTTCATCTAGCCATTAGAGAATTCTAGAGATACATCGGCTTTCCCTGCTTGAGTAAGCTTTCTCAAACGGCAGCCAGCGGAAACCCATCATTAGTGGCTGGCGATGGATAGCGCGCCCCACATAAATGACCCGCCACAGTACTCCGTAGAGGTTAGAGATAAATTGTTTCCTGCGATAGGGGCGTTCTCGAAAGGAACTTTTGAAGTTAATAATCCCTGTCCTTGCGTTGGGTAATCTCCCTGGGACGCTATATTATTCGATGGCCACCAGCATTATTCTGCTGCGAATTTTGTCTGTTCAAGCACCGTGGCATATTTCTCCGATAGGGTAGAGCCCGAGGGATACATCGAATTCCAAAGTTGGCTAGAGGGTCATGAGTTTTTGCACCAATACGCAATCGAGTTTGATATTTATTAGTTTATATAAGCATAAAAATAGGGTTTTTGGTTGTTTTTCACGCTTAGGGGGTGGGGTATGAGAGCCGAACTCGGTCGAAGTCCTCTTCACCAATGACACAGATTGACCATGTGCTAAGAATAGATGAATAGATGAAGAACTAACAGAATTTCGCGAACTAACAGAATTTCGTGGTTCCGGTGGGTTACAAAAGAGATAAGGTTTTGAAACAGGTAAATATTGCCGTAGGGCTGCTTCCGAAAAGCGCTGAAATTAGATGTTTGGTCGATCTGGCTCACGAAGGGGGTGCAAGGATTGTACATGTTGATGTATGACAACCTTGCTACCTATCGCTGGTGTGTTCGCACTGGGTGGCTCGCTGCCCTAGATCAGCCTATTTGACGACATCGTTCACGACGACTAAAAGTCGCCTAAAGCTCAGATGCATGATATGCGCTGTTTGGGCCTGATTGTGGCCTGTGGCCTGATTCGCGATATACTGACCGCCTTCATTTCGTATTCGGGTTTTTAAGCTTTCTGCCAGGTCAACAATCGGACCAGCCATCTTAGTCATCCGCCCGCCTTGAGTCGCTGTATGGGTTCTTTGACCAAAAAGCTATGCTGTTTGAATTTGTAGGGTGTCATGTCAGATTCATCCAGACAGCATCTTCTTTGGTGCCTTGTCTCCCTCCTTTGGGGTGATCTGTTCCCGCCTTTACACACTCCCATCTTTATTCACCAAGCTCAGTAATTCGTTTACATCCTTACAAGCAACCGGAATAGCATTTGCTTCGCTAACCACAATTTTCGCGGTTACACAAAAATTGTAATGGCAAATGACTGATCATTCTGCTTGTCCTGATTATCCTGTTCTAACATGTCAAGCTCCACCAACAACAATGTTGATCCATCCTGCGCCATCATCTCATCGGCAACAAGGAATACAGCCGCGGTGATATTATTTTCCTCCTCGCTCTCAAACATAAATTGGGGTAATTTGGAAAGAGCCCATCCGATAAGTGGGAAGCGAATGGTACAACTGGGGGCTGGGTGACTGAATCCTCGGTGTATTGATGAAGCGACTCTTCCGTATTCTCTGTAAGAACAAACGCTCTTGGTGAGCCAATATCGGCTGATTCACGATATCATATATCAAAAATAGATAAGGCAACTTGTTGAGTAAGTGTTGGGAAACCATCTTTGAACAATTCAGACCTGCATGTCATCTGCTTACCGAAGGTAAGATTTTGTGTGTCCAGAAAATTCCGGAGGGTGATGGGCCCGCCATATTGTATTTTCGAGGAATTTTTACAAAATTTGATGGAAAGAAGCTTAGTCAATGCATCATAGATATACTGTTGTTTTTGATTTGAAATACAAGATAGGTATATGCTGATTCTCTATGGGAGGTCTGCTAGCCCAGACTAAACCCTTTCTGGAAACGTGGCATTTACCTGAGCGGCTGAGCCGCATCTCCGCCAGGCAACATTCAATATAATCATCCAAAAACCATATCTGCTTAATTGATCTCCCTTTTCCTTTCGAGGGGGCCTTGCATATAAGTGCATCTCGATTATCATGCTGCGCTTGATTGAGTCGCCGCTCGATGCGTTGGGCAAGTGGCACGATAAGCTCACTTGGGGACCACACGATCAATTGGTTGAGCAGTATCTCAAAGACGCTACAAAAGGTTCTTTGCAACCCCAAATCCTCACTTACGATGCCTTAGCCTTATCAATATCTGATGACTTGCTACAACTTAGAAATTGTCCTCAGAGATCTCCTACTGTCTCTCAAGCAAACTATCACTCGGCGAGTTGAGACTGGCCATCTGAGATCCATTTTTGACTGCTACTGCCACGTAAAGATTGATGGTGGAAAATGTAGGTTTATTTGATGGCAGCGCCTGATCATTTTACAGACTAACAAGGACTGACTACACCAGACTGGACACAAGGCTGTTTTCGGAAGTACTTAGAAGACACCAATCCCTTCCTGTTACACGGTGATTTCATCATTTGGAGAGTCTTCAACTTTTACGCATTTCACCCCTTCTCAGAGTCAATATCAAGTGAGAACGTTGACTGGGAAGCCTTTCAACGCGCCGTGTTCCTTCTTGGTATGAGAGGCGTGGACAGGCTAGGTGTGATGAATGACGAAATACTATGGACCAAAGACTGGAGCACTATATACGTCTCTAATTTTACGCGAATATTCAGAAGTATCAGCCTCTTTGAGGCCCGAAGTGAGAAATCACGCGACCACAAGCATACATACAAGGAGAGCATGGAAGAAATCACCAATGTTTTGGCCATGGTACAGCCCTATCAAGAGTTGAGACCACCGAGAGAAGACTGGCTGGAAGAAACTGCTTCCAGGCTTCTCGGGCATGGTACCAAAGCGCGGGGTCTCTTGTTAGTTGAAGATTTGACAAAACTGATGAGATTGTTACTTCAATTGAAAGTGCATGAACGCAGGCGGAGAACACGCTTCCACCATTCCGCCTTTTACTCATTTGACCCCATTCAAGATGACCTGGCAGATAAAATGACAGAGCAATTTGGGAGACCACGGGAGGAACTCACCCACGATAAAATTCTCAAAGTGATGAAAGAATTCGTATGCACCAGCTCTTCTGATGATACTAAGCCACTCAGTTAGCTAATATTGTACAGCCCAAACTTTGGATATGCTTCCATCAACTTTGGGAAGCATTGTTCCAGCCCTTGGTATCAATGACTGATAGGATGAATTGTTACTCGGTCAACGACACTTCAAGCCATCTGATCAGTGCGCTTCTCTCGTTATTACCCTATAAGCCAATATCGAAATGGCTCGAACTTGAGGACAAAGACAGGCAACTTATTGCTAGAAAACTTCATTTCTGGACCAAAGCTGATGACCGCGAGGATACGCTCAATGATTTCACTTCCACGAGCTTGGCCAGAGTCCTAGACTACAACTCATCTCCCATCATTATTCTCATCACTGGGCAGGACACAGAGACATCAAAACCGGGAGCGATGGGAGTTTATTTACCTTCATCAGAGTCGTCAAGCTCTAAAAATGCATATGAGTATGTCTTCTTTACCTTACAGCCACGCTTTCGCGTCAAGCGTTGGACTGGTATCGAGAAAAGCCTTGACGATATCATCAATACACAAATGAAGAGATCTTCAGTTGGCCAGATTTCGAATGAACAACCCGTCGGAAGTGAAAGACCATTCTGGCTCGGCAATCCAGAAGAAGATGAGACATACATAAGCTTTGACCCGATACAAAGTATCGCTTCTTTGACAATTTCCGAAGGCCAGAAAGGTCACGATGACAAAGAAGATGCTGAGGGTGTTGCAATCTCACATCCTCCTAATGACGAGATTGAGATTCTATTTGACACAGTGAAAATTTTCCAGGTCGGAGGGATCGAGCCCGTCTCACTATTCAGTGCAACGGGAAAAGATAATGAAGAACCAAATCAAAAGACCGAGAAGGCCACGGAAGTCATCCGGGGTGAGGAGCTGAAAAGGCGCATCCATGGGTTCGGGCCGAAGTCCTTACCCAAAGATCTCCAGTAGCCCTTTGTTTCTGTCGTGACTGTATCGCAAAGTGAGAACACATACTTGATCCCTAAGGATTAATATTGACAAAAATCATATCAAATATGTCTATGGGTAAATAATCTGTTTCAATCAGTTTCGGATTGAATAGAAAAAGTGGTCAGAACGGAATGAGGCTCGGTTGACGTTGCTGCCAAACATCCACACAGATCAACTCGCAATTAGAAGATGAGCAGAGGAATTAGAAGAACAAAAGCAAAAACAAAAACATACAACAGTTAGGATTCGCATGTGGTCACCCACCATACTACTAACTAACCGGCGTGTGGCTTAAGTACGGCTGAGCGGACGGGAAGCCCTGTTCTCCACACCCTATGGTCGTATGTGCTTGATAAATCATGACAAGTAATGATGTATGCACATAAAAATACCAGTAGGGTAGAGGCAAATGGGTGAGAGCCGCTTGTTCCTCGTGCGGTAGGGTGTGAGAAGGGTGAGTTCGTAACAAATAGCATGAGAACCAGGTGGAAACTCTGTGGCCGGTGGGGATCTCTATCGTGATGACACGGACCCGTTAAGGCTAAGCCCTGGCATTATATACCTAGTACAGAGGGCGGAGTGGGGTAAGGCGTCATGCTTTGACTATTCACATAGATTTAGCGACCGGATTGAATATTCGAGCTGAATGCTTGGGTAAAATGGAGACCGTACCATTTTGACTTCGACTAAAGCTATTGTCATTTGCTTCGCTACTGGGCTTTGGCCTCATGGCAGACCGAGCCACTTGTTAACATCAGAAAACCACCTCTGATCTAGCCTCCTTTGAGTCATCTGAAGCCCATTGTCATTGATCAGTCACGAAGCTGCTTGGTCTACCAAGAAGGTGGACACTTACAAAATCTACCCCTATAGCAATCATTTACGAAAATTTGCTTCTAGAGTACGACTGCATTCTCTGCTTTCTGTAAAAATCACTCTCGAGCTGTATAAGAAAACTTAGATGTCGTTCTCTTCCTATATTACACTTTGGATAGAGGAAAGGGGTTTCTTCAAGATTCTGATGCGATCTGCATAAGCCAATCTCTTCGTCTTACCGATCATTACCTATAAAGGAAAGGCACGAGACGACATTCCGAGCATAGAGTGGAACAACAATGACCCGAAAGTTAATTGAGGTCGGAAGATATTCGGGGTTTATCGTCCGGGATTTTTGTGAAAAATTCTCGTCGCGTGGTGGTTCCTGCTTGCACATTGCCCGTTGCGACCAAGTTGTAGAAGTCGCTGGAAGGGGACACATGCGAGGCAGCCAAATAACCAATTCCCCACACAATCCCCGAAGGTTCCACTTCTACCCAAAGCAATAATGAAGAGTCTCGGAATCACGCTGGCCAGCATTGCTGCCACCGCGACCGCGACCGCGACCGCGACTTCCAGTTCTGCCACTGCATCTGCTCCAACAGGCTCTACGTATGCCTCTGGATTTGACATGACTAGGAGCTGGGCCAATTTGAGCCCCTATAGAGATGCAGATGGCTTCAGCATGCCCAAGGGTGTGCCTGAAGGATGTGAACTCTCCCAGGTGCACGTTCTACATCGCCATGCCCAGCGTTTCCCTACCAGCTACCCATTGGATGGTGAAGGCATGGAAGATTTCGCAGCCAAGGTCAGCAATTACAGCAAGGCCCACCCGGGAAAGACTGTGGGCACAGGCCCTCTTAGATTCCTCAAAGACTGGGAATACGTTCTTGGAGATGACTTATTGATGGAGATTGGTGCAGCAACTGAGGCCACATCCGGAGCGAGCTTTTGGATCAACTATGGTCGCCTGTTGTACCGCGCTGGTCGGGAGAACGTGGCTGCTTGGAGCTCATCTTTGAATGTGTATTCTAACGGTACCGCCCGCCCAAAGCCGGTCTTCCGTACTACATCACAGGCGCGTATCCTCGAGAGTGCTCGGTGGTGGCTCAGTGAGTAATTCCTAGTTGAACTAGGGTATCGAGTGGCATGCTAATGTCGGCAAGGCGGCTTCTTTGGCAACACCGGTGCCAACAGCTCTTACAGCCAGTATGACCTCGTCATCATTCCTGAGGAGTCTGGTTTCAACAACACTTTGGCTTCATATGAAGCGTGCACAGGTGACATGAGTGAAGGGTGAGTAGCTTTTTCCCTTTTTCACAAGCCATGGATATTAATGAAACATGACAGCGATGACTCTGCTGAAATCTTTATTGAACGGTATACGAAGGACGCTCGTTCTCGTCTCGCATCTTACTTCCCCCGCGATTTCAACGTCACTGCTGCCGACATTCTGGCTATGCAGAATCTGTGTGCTTACGAGTACACCAGTCTTGGCGGCTCATACTTTTGTTCTCTCTTCACTGAGCAGGAGTGGAAAGACTTTGCGTACAACGTTGACATCCAATACTACGGAGACTATGCCTACGGTTCTCCCAGTGGCCGTGCTCAAGGCATAGGCTATGTTTTGGAACTTGCCGCTCGCCTCCAGCAAAAGCTCATCACTTCCAGCGATACTAGCATCAACTACACCTACGATAACAACCTTGCCCAATTCCCCTTTGGCCAGCCTTTCTACATGGACATGTCTCACGACGATATTATTCTGTCCGTGATCAATGCACTCGGCCTTGATTACTTCAGGTTCGGCCCTCACGGTCTCCCGGCTGACATCGACCATGCGCCCAAACGAAACTTTTCTCTTACTCAAATGACCCCATTCGGCGCCCGCCTGATGTCTGAAATTTGGACTTGTCCTAGCAACACGTCTTTCAACAATCTGGGACCTGTTCTGCTCAACAATCCTACTGTCGAATCCGGCAAGAATGCCACGAGCTATATTCGCTTCGTGTTGAATAATGCCCCTCTGCCACTCGATGGCCTTGTGGGCTGTGAGGATGCCAGCCAGGGCTTCTGCCCTGTTGAGAACTTCCTACGTGGTGTGCCTACGCTGAAGAAAAATGCTCAGTACCAGAAGGCTTGCTTCGGTAACTACACCACCGGACACCAGGTCGCTGATGGTGTTCCTGATTCTTGAGCAAAAGATTTTTTATACGCGTGGTTATTGATTATCCGCGCTTACGTTGTACATACATCACATTTTGCCTTCGATGCATGTCAGAACTGCAACGAAAGAACAGCTTCATATAGACTCAAGTCGGTTCCAAAATCATTATATCAATACAAAGAACAGGATCATACTTGCTTCCGGACCTCAAAACACACCACGAGAATAACAAAGTCACAAAGTCACAGAGTTCGAACCAAAGAAAAAGAATTATAGACCAAGACCATAACGCAAAGAAAATTCAAGACAGATTGCCATACGAAGTCTCCATACCTCAACCCAGCAACAGCCCACAAATCTTTCCTCCTCTCCATTGCTGGCAACTGCCGGAACAACAATCATCATCCGTCAGGCAAGGACCCAGATACTCCTGACAAGTGACCCCATCCTGGATAAGACAAAACTTCCGCCTTCCGCCCTTATTGATACGCTGACAGTTGTACCGAGGAAGGCAGTCTTTGTGACTGCGACATCCAGCAGCGCACTGTCTTCTGTGACAGACTTGACCCCAGTTGCAATGAGCATCGTACTCGCAACTGCCTTTGCCTGGGGGCTTCAAACTCGTCGCATGGTTATCAAGGTCAGTATCATGTGTATCAGCATCAGAAGTAATCTCAACATCAGATGAAACATCAGAATCAGGTAAGATCTCACTGGTAGATACCTCTACAAGTGGCAACGGCAAGATGGTGGCGACTGGTATTTCATCACGGCGGACATTCGAGACATTAGCGACATTTGCGCTATGAATGAGAGTGGCCGAATTTCTGTAGGTACATATCCCGTAGATTAAAGCTCCAACAACAAATGCCACGATTAGAAAAAAGGCAGCGATAAAACAACACTGGACACGGCTCAGTGTTCCCTTTCGTCCTTCATCGACTATATTTGAGTCTGAAGTGCGCTGGAGCGACTCCACGGAGCAGTTGCTGCGTGTCTCCTGCTCATCTATAATTGAGTAGGGAAGAAAGTCCTCATGGCGAGGCATATGGACGTCTATATTGCGAATATTAGTTACAATAAGGTTTGAGCTTCAAAGATGAAGAACATACGGGATATGATCGGAAGCTGCATCGCGGTGGAAGTCACTTATACCAAGACTTTTGGGAGTTCGAATGTATATGTGTATATATTTGGTGAAAGTATAGTGAAAGCTTTGTGTGGGTGGAATACTGTACTGAGAACATTAGGAAGAGGTCGAGAAAAAAAGAGGAGCATAAGGGTGGCAGTATTGTTTTATAGATTTCGCCGGTTATACTCTGGGAAGCTCTCCAAAGATGCGGATCCGCATTCGGATGCCACTAGGCTCCTTTAGAGCATCAATTCTTGCGCCATTCCTATTTAGTGCGTGCCACCAAACCATATCAAGTCTAGTGTAAAAAACTGTAATTCGGAGTTAGAGATGGCACACCCATTTGACTCATGCGGCATTGAAGATTACCGCTATAGTCGGTCACATTTCTCCTGCTTCAAGCCAACCTGGCTTAACAATTGCAGTCCATAAATAATTAGAAGCGGACTGATAAGTCTCGTGATCATTATAGGCGCGCCGTCACTGGCTGTGATGATTTAGAGATGATTCGAGCAGATAATCCACGTTCTTCTAGTTATCCTGTCTGTAGGTAAGCTTTGAAATTATTCTTGAGAGCTATATGCGCTCAGGCTGGTCGTAGCTGCTGCTAGGCACCCGAGTTAGAGTTACCAGGCTTTCTCAGGACAGCAAGAAAGTGCCAAACTGTCATCCAGTCTCAATGTGACCAAGCGCGTCACACGGATCCTTTCATCATGATTGATGAACACTCGTACTATTCAGACAATCAAAATAGATCAATCATTTCCATTTCCATACTAAATTCTGCTAGGTAACCTCAAAAAATAAATCCTATGAATACTTTCCGAAAATGTCAGATCATCAATCACGCAACATTCGGGAGTGGCGGAACCGCCGAATCAGCCGTGAGATCCCAGATGTACTGAGGCTCACAGATAATGCGGTGTACAAGATGGGCAAGAATTGGATCCACAGTTCCCCAGTCCCAAGTCCTCGCCACCTTTACTGCATCAAGAGCCCTCTTCTTGAACTGCTCGTCCCGAGGAATGTAGTAAGGCAGACCCTCCATGGAAGCTTGCAAGAGACCTTTGCATACAAAGCTCATGAGATCCATCTGCACACGGTATCGACGAACGTCGTTGACTGGAAATCCACGAAGCATCTGGATCAAAGAACGCATGTACGGGGCCGGCTTGGGAGTGAGAATGTGAAGGACATTGTCAAATGTCGGTTTGACTCTCATGGTATCCTCGAGGGAGAAGCCTGCCAGTGACATCGGTACAAGGTAGACGATACCGTAATTGAGGTTTGCCGACGGGGCCCCGATGTAGTGAGCCCAGCATTGATTGTCCCGATATCCTACCCAGGGTCGTGGACTGGGGTAGATCCGGGGGTAGTCGGCCTCGAGAAGGATCTGGGATGCAAAGGGGAGCTGGTCATCAGGGATTACCCATTCGGGATTCTACGTGGTCTCGTTAATAACAACATTCAGTCTGAGGGTTTCGTCTCACGTACCATGAGATATCTTTTGTCTCCATGTCTGTATTGAATCTGGGCTCCATACTCCACGACCGCGATGTTGTTGTCGATGAGTGCTTTGAGAGCAAGGATGACTGTCGGAATAACCCTCTGGTATGGGGATGTAGCCGATGGAGCCTTACGCTGCCTTCCAACCTCTTCGGGAGTCATGATGGGCCTCGAGCCGTTGTTTGGGCTCTGCGGGGTGCTCGGTAGGATTCGAGGGAAACGAGGCAGTTGATGAGTTGGAAGGGCTTAAATTCAGAGGGAAGAGGGGTTGATCCTCTCCCTCTGAAGTGTAAAGAATGATTGATGGGTCTCAAGAGTTGTGAGGTAATTCAAAAAGACAAAAGGAAGTTTTGAAGTAGGGACGTGACAGGTAGTGGAAGAATCACAACAAGTGAAGTGAATGAACATAGTGGACATTTGTTGACATTGAATACAAACCTTTTATCTTCAATACTCATTCTGCTTCTCCTTCTACCTATGCCCCCAACTTTACTACCCTCATAGTCA
This sequence comes from Penicillium tannophilum, assembly GCA_028829675.1. Classification (NCBI taxonomy): domain Eukaryota; kingdom Fungi; phylum Ascomycota; class Eurotiomycetes; order Eurotiales; family Aspergillaceae; genus Penicillium; species Penicillium tannophilum. The sequence continues at coordinate 1,700,250 of JAQKAK010000003.1, read as the reverse complement.
ATCTGTACAATCCCCCTTGCCTCGACGTTGTTCATGCATTATCTGGTGAGTTGCTGACCAAAAGGATAGGTCTATCCGCCTTTCTAAATGTGTGTTTCAACCTAACAGAGAACCAGCCCAAATGGATAGACTTAAGTCACTAACGGTATAGTTGTTGTTATTGTCTATCTTTATTTTGGAGAAATGTAAAATGACAAGAGTAAGACAGACACAGAAGCTCTTCACAGAAGGCTCTAGATAGAAGAAGGAATTTGAATGAAGTCAAGACTATACAGCATCGGCAATAATGACTTCAGCAGCCTTTTCACTGACCATGTAAATAGGCAGAGCAATGTAGTAACCCGGGATTTTGGGGAAAATCGACGCATCCACAACACGCAGACCATCAACACCACGAACACGGAAATCAGCATCCAAAACAGCATCAGGATCACCATCCTCTCCAATAGCAGCAGTGCAGCAAGCATGGTGACCCCACGCCTCCTGCTTGATGAAGTCCTTCACGTCAGACTCGCTGGTGACATTGGGACCAGGCCAGACTTCGTCGAAGCTTCCATCAAGGGGAATGAGGTCTTCGAAGATCGTGCGAGAGAACTCCACAGCTTCGTAGACAGCCTGAAGGTCTTTATCATCAGCCCCATCAGTAGTCAAGCCAGTATCAAACGAGTTAAAGTTGATGATGGGAGTATCCTGGGGGTCGGTGGATCGCAACTGGACGGTTCCTGCGTTGTTGCGGCTGCGGGCCTTCAACGTAATCCAAGTCCAGTGCTGAGCATCCTTGAGACCTTCGTAGGCGTAGCCGGGGTAATAGCCGGGGAAGTTCACGGGTGCACCTGAAATGAAAAGATCGGGCTCATCTTCGGCGACAGATGACTTTCTAAGGATTGCAATGGCAATACCGTTGGTGCTGTAAGTGCCCTTCCACAAAGGATCGTTTTCCCATTGCTCTAAGCAGGGATCAGGCATAGTGTACATGAAGGTACATTTTTCGGTGAGCACAAAGTCGGTTGGTGATTTGCCGATTGTACCCACTTCGTACCGATCCTGGAGATTGGCACCGACACCGGGCAGATCGACGAGCGTCTTGATGCCGAACTTGGTTAGTTCTTCTTTGGGACCGATTCCACTCAGCTTCAGCAGCTGAGGAGTGTTAAACGTGCCTGCAGACAGAATCACTTCACGGGCTGCATTCACGCTGCCAGACTTGCCGCCGGATTTCATCGAGGCACGGGGATCCGCACGGTAGAGGCTTTGTCCCTGGAGGTAGTCTACTCCAATAGCCCGAGGCTTGGCACCGGTGGTATCGAACTTCACATTTGTGACAAGTGTGTTTAGCTGGATATCCAAGTGATATTTCCAGGAACCATCATCGTTGACGGCATTAGCGGTTTGCAAAAGGAAATCCCGAGGTCCGGTTCGCTTGTATTCGGGAACGTCCACGGCCAGAGGAACCTGGAATGGGCCGGTCTGGTAATCGCGTAAGGGACTATCGTTGTTCATATCACGCAGAAGGACCCCTGCGAGGCCTGTAACTGTGTCGATGATTTTGCCCAAAAGGCTTGTACCTGCAGCGGTTGCACCAGCTAAGATTAATGATAGGAGCTTTTGGTCTTCGATAACAAGACGCAGGTCCGTGAGACTTGTGGTAAGCCAGCCATCAAATCCGTGGCCAACAAGGCTGCTCGGCAGGTATCTGTTGCGCTCCAGTTTCTCGAAGTACCCACGCATGTTGGAAGCGGACCAAGATTCGTTGCCGGTCAGAGCTGCCATGTTCTCCCAGTCATTGTCGAATGGTAGAATGGTACTGGAGGGATTGATTAGCAAACAGGACCTTATTGGAATGATAATTATATACGAAACTTACATCATGGCATTGTGAGCAGAGCAACCGCCCAGAGTACCAGCACGAGGGTACAGAATTCCCAGAGGATCAGATCCATCCGGCGCACCGCTACCGACATGAAGATCCCCAGATGGAGTGCGGTATGTCATTTTAGTATCCTCTTCCTGGCGGGTCAGGTTGGAGTAGTGATTGACAAAGTAATCCCATCTCATCGGCTCGTATTCTGTAGACTGAAGCTGAAGAGCAGGTACCATCTGCCTAGTGGCATTTCCCTGGTCATCTCCCGCATCGAGGAGGAGAACCTTGTACCCAGCAAGAGCCAGTCGAGCTGCGAGGGGCCCACCTCCAGGACCGGAGCCAACCACTACATAATCGTACTCCGCAGTGTTGGTCGTTGTTGTGGTATTGGTTCCCTTCAAAGCCCGCTTGTGTGCATCATGGGATCGATGACTCGGTATGTAGTCACTGCGGCTCGTGTTAGCGACTGTGTCATTGAAAGCTTGTCCCGGAGATTGCGGGAATATCCTGCACTTACGAGGCGAATGCAAGAGAAAGAGCGGAGAGTACCCCAAGCACTGCTGGGATACGCATGGTGGAAGTAAATAAAAGACAGAATAATTACTAGAAGAAAAGCAAAAGTAACACGCAAAGTGCACTTAAGACAGGCAAAAGAAAGAAAGAGTGACTGGGATTAAGGAATGACAACGACTCACGATGTCCTGTCCCTCTATTATAATGCACACACAGGGGTCTTCTATACCGTATCTCCCGACGATATTACTATATACGTTCCCACGTTCCACAAGTATTGATCGACAGTACTTTCGTCTTCGGAACTCTCCCACCTACGCACCCCTATATTGACCGTTTTACAAAATAGTCCCACTATACGGCATCGAGACAAGCCTGCTCACCAGTAGCTCCGAGTTCCTACCAAAGCACTGGGTCTGTCCCGTGTTGACCCAAGCCCACATACCGGTAGACAGCTTATAGACAACCGACATTTTACTGCTTCACTACTGGATGAACGACTACTTCCCCTTTCTGTGGGGCATATCAAGCCTCGCTGGGTCCGAGAACCCTCGTTGGAGAGGCTAGTCTCTACCTTGGACCGTTTGACGTGCTGATCACACGGGACTCAACGCCACCAATTTAACGGCGGTGCTAGTCCTTTCATGGCTCTATTATGCCGTCTGAAAAATTTGAAGCTGTCCTTTTTTGTGGAAATCACATACCCTTTGGCCTGTTGCGATTATGTGGGGACAGTGGCTTTTCGTACCATTAAGCGAGGATGCCCGAGCCGCTGTCATCCAGACTTTGCAACCTGGTCCAAAGAGTAAACAATGGTTAGAATAGGGGAAAGTCTGTACGTACTCCCAAGGGTCCCATAATTGAATTTTCCCATTTTGGCTCGAGGTCATGCAGGGGTTCAACGGGGCTAACTCGGCATTTCAAGTGGGGGCTCACGGAAATGGTGCGGAGCTCTGGTGGTGGGTCATGCTCTAAATTCCACTCTCGTATTCCAAAGTTTAGTCAATTTTTAATGGGCATATCTTTTAGGCAATTCGATTTTGCATTTTTCATTCAAAGTTGAGCTCCTAGAGAAGCTTGGTATGAAGATACGCTATAAGCAGGCCATCGAGAGAATGTGAAATCAATATACTGTCATTTTTTCCCGCAATGGGAAAGGTAAAATATCGGTAGGGTTTTAATTAGATGAAAAGACCTCGAGACCTTCAAAAATGAAATACATAACAAATGAAAGTAAAGAATGACACAAACAAACTGCCTCTCTTCTGAGTAGGCATCTGACTTTTTATGCCCTATGCTTTGTAGTTAAGCCGTGCCTCGCTGGAGTTTGCCATATCATCCAGAGGGTAGAATTGGCGAGTGTCGCTCTTGCTATGGACATGGATATCATGATGAACATAGATTGGTCCTTCAAACCGCGATCCAGCCCCACGAGACTGGTGAGAGCTCAAGCCATATGATTTGACATTTTCGGTGTCGCCGAAGAGCGTTGGAGCCACGCGGCGAAGTAAGGATCGGATGGCGGGTAAACATGCGCATATAATACCGACGTCGCATTCAATGGTACTCCAGTATCCGATGGCCACATAATCCCCTTTGAAAATCAGTTAGTGGCAATTGCGAAGAGGCTCCGATGAGTACTTACATGTCAGATTAGTGGTCGAAGCAAAGTTAATCAGCGACTTCAGTCGTAAAATGCTAACAAGGGTGACGCTGGGATCCAGATTAGAAATTTGTCAGGTGGTTCAAGTATCGCAACCACTTACAAGAGACCCAATCCAAACATGCACATGACGTATGCCTTCTTCCTGGCTGAAAGATTGAGGTGATAGAGTTGTCGTAGTGGAAGCGCCATGACCAAGATATCTAGAATCATGTTTATAGCGGCTGCAGACCATCCTTGTGCGTTGATATGGTTGCACTTGTAATTACCCTCGCCATCCCAGTGGAGCCATGCGTAGGGTAGTGGCCAGCATTGGAATACTGAGATCAATACAAAGACAATCAGATATGCCACGTTCAGTCCTATCACACAATATGTCACAGTTCGGAATTGGCGATCGGGGAAGATTCGGAGGTAGAAGCAGCAGATCGATATTTTGGTCATCGGTAGGATGCTGAGATAGATCAATTCATCCCAGAAGTAAATCTGTGTAGAGAACGGGTCAGACGTGAAGAATGAATGCATTTTGAGAATACGAACGTAGAGAATCTTGGTGATGTTTTGAAAAGGGAGCGTCCACATGTCTCTTCCTAAGCCGGTGTTGGCCACTATGTACCAATGTTAGTGAAATGAATGTTTTTTGCAGGTATCGAGGCCACGTACAGACACCAGAGAGTGCTGAGAGGGGAATAACCAGGCACTGTAAAGTGTTAGAATAATTTATAAAGCTCTAACAGAAAGAGATTTTCAAACCATTGTCAGCATCATAGTAAAATCATCCCAGCCAAACATTCCACCGCAGCACCCGAGTCGAGCAACCATGCGAAGCATAAAGGTAATGAAAGCGATCACACCGCCTATAATTCCAGTATAGTATACAACACTCGTTCGATCCCGGATAGGAGCCTCGCATGCAGTCTCCGTGACATTTTTCGTTGCTATGATTGTTAGCATTGATTCTTAGTTGCAAATTTAGGATTGACTCACTCAGAGATTGGCGAATTGTGCAACTAGTCATGACGCATTCTTCAAGGATAGCACTATACTTCGTATCCATGCACAGACAAGCTTGATCTGTGGCTGCACACGATGTATGCGTCATGGACGTGGCCATGCATTCCAGCTTTAAGAAGATCAATTATCTTTCCATATCAAACACGAGGCGAGGCGTTTCATACCGCACATGTAGGTAATATGGCTGCTAGTTGTGCCTCTGCTGAATCTGCAACGACAGCAGTTGTGAGAAAAGTGGCCACCAGGGCTACTATACCGAGGACACGCATTTTTGTGATATGATTGTGGTCTGCATTCGTGAGAAGGAGCGTAAAGAGGGTCCGAGATTGAGACCGGGGGAGTTGCAAGCCAGGAGGGTATTTTCAAATAAGAGAACGTGGTAGCCGAAACATTTCGATCGATGTATTCCGATTGACTTATTAGAACGTAGATTTTGGACATGAAATCCCCCTCTTCAACCCCCTGTCAGGCTAGATTGCTCCTCACCATACACTGGGGGTTGGCAACAGTTCATCTCTGTCGATCACTACAAATAGCGGCATTGATGGAGCAGTTCATTTTCCCGAAGAACCCAGCTAAACATACAGACAGACACATCCACTCGACGGCTCCTGAGGCGCCACAAGATATGTACAAAACCCAATTGGTACCTCTCAAGCATCGGTATGCGTATTAAGATCTACATTGATACGAGACCCTGTTCCACCCTCTGCTTGGCTTCTAGGCCCTCCCTATAGCGGCTTTTGAATGCCAATAAACAAGCGAGCAATAGGACCACGCTAGACGCGGCTCCACTTTCCAGCCGAGAGGGACTGACAAGCCGCTGATCTGCACTCAGGACTTGGACCCTTCGTCCCACAATAAAGTCGGCACTTCGCGACAGGCGAAAGTAAAGCTCCGCCACGCGGGAAAGACCCGATGGTTGTGATGGAGTTTGGCTCAAACTATAATCCATCAACGTTTTCTCCACTAAACTGACTATTCTCCTTCCGCTCTAAGAAAAGAGGCGCTTGTCCGGTGTTTTATGTTTTTAACGTTCCCCCTTTATATTACCAGTCACTCAGATCAGCGCTGTCATTGTCTAGGTTCGATCCGAGACTACGGGAGGCACGGCAAATATTTTCTCCATTTGGAAGGGATCGGTTTGGAAGAGCTACTACACCCAGCACAATGTTCCCTAGCACTGAAAAAGCTGTCCACTCTCGCTTCAAGATTTTTCCGGAAAGCTTCGGCAGTTTGTAGCAGGATCTTCGAAGTTTGTTCCACTTTTGGACGAGTTGTTTGGCCCGAGAGACAATGCCGGGCGGGTTGAGGCCATTGTTATGTGGGGCATCTCATTTATGCCGTTCCAGGTTCTTGCTGACCATTCATACACGCTCTATTTGGCGGTATTTGCACATGGGCTCGAGGGTTATGCACCGAAGATCCTCTCAGGGGCCAGCAATACATCAGCATGTCTATTTCGGGTGATTATTATTCGTGGTACTTTTTCTGGGTTGGTTTTTCTGTTTCTTCATCACGAGTTAGTACATATTCATTTGATTTTTCGTCTTTGCAATTGGACCTTCGATTGATATTCAGAGTCAATCTTTCAATATGCATTTCCTTGGTGCGGGGAAGTTACTCTGCTCATTGTCACTCTCTACTGTTGTATTTGGTTTCCCGGATTTTGGAAGCCATGGCGACCAAGTCCATAGAAGCCTGCACAAGCGCTGTCCATTTTCCGGCGATGAACCTCAGCCCAAGGTGCAACATGACAAACGATTCCTCTTCTCGACTATGGACTCGCCTGTGGACAGTAAGTAAGGCAATGCCCTGTGTGAGGCTCCGTGCTAACCATTGAGTACAGTCACTGGAGAGCATGCATTCCACCCTCCCGATTTTGAAAACGGCGACCAGCGTGGCCCTTGTCCTGGACTTAATGCTCTGGCAAATCACGGGTACATCCCGAGGAAGGGTGTAGTGTCGGTAGGTCATTCACAGTCACTTGAAAGATGCAAAATTAATCGTGCCTAAGTTTGGAAATGCCATCACTGCGATCAATGAAGGTACGCCTCTGTCATTTTCTAATTGCTTACTTCATTGACTAATACATTTTCAGTCTATGGCATGGGAATTGACTTAGCTACTGTCCTTGCAATCATGGGCACTGTCTGGACTGGCGACGCAATCTCCTTGGACCCCAGCTTCTCCATTGGAGGCGTCGATCCCGGTGTCAACAATTTACTTGATAACCTTGGAGGGATTTTGGGTCAGAATACCCCGTATCAAATTTGTTCGCCCTTTGCAACGACTTACTAAGTTATCATAGGCACACCTCTCGGTCTTGATGGCTCCCACAACTTCATCGAAGCGGATTCCTCCAACACTCGTGACGACCTCTACGTCACCGGAAACAACCACAAGCTGAACATGGACAAGTTCATGTCTTGGTACAACATGGCAAGCAACGACACCTTCGACATGGATCTCATGGCCAAGCGTGCAGCGATCCGTTTTGACGAGAGCGTCCAAACCAACCCCAACTTCTACTATGGGCCTGTCACCGGCCTCATTGCCCGAAATGCGGGTTATATCTTCTCTGCTCGAATGTTCCGAAACCATTCTCGCGAGAATCCCGAGGGTGTTTTGAGTAAGTGATACAATGAATTGGACCGGAAAAGGCTTATGTACGATTGGTGTGCTGACTTTCGCCCAGCCAAAAGCCATATCCGCAACTTCTACGGCATCTACGGCGAAGAAGGCAATCTGACCTATCGTGAAGGATGGGAGAGAATCCCTGAAAATTGGTACAAGACTCCTGTTGACTATGGACTTATCCAACTCAACCTGGATACTATTGACTGGATCTTGAAATACCCCCAACTCGGAAGGTAAGAATCCGCACTGTATTGCCATCTCTCTCGATCTGCGGAACTGACGGAGTGCAGCATTGGAGGAAACACTGGTACCGTTAACAGCTTTACTGGAATTGACCCAGCCGACCTAACGGGTGGTGTTCTCAATTTGACTACACTCTTGGAGGGTAACAACTTGCTGTGCTTCGTATTTGAAGTGCTCAAATTTGGTAGTCCCAATGCGCTTAATGGTCTGTATAAGACCATTGCTGAGCCGCTGGAGTGGGTTACTAATCTACTTGCTGTTCCCTTGCTTAATCTTACTTGCCCGGCATTTGAGGACCTTCAGATTGGTGGCAAGCCTTTCTGGGAGGCGCTTCAAAATGATTTCCCCGGTGCTATGAAGAGTGGCAGTGCCTTTTAAACTCTATCTTTCAATTCGGTTGTTGTATTAATTGAAACCTATATATATAATGCGAGAATAGATTGTTCTTCCCGCGTTTCTTCGGTGATGGACGATCTCGGCCTCAGTTCTAATTCATCTTCACATAAGCCCTTCAGGCTTCCACCGCGACAGGCGGGGCTTTACATTGATGATCATTCGTTGTGGAGCGGGCTGGCGACGGCTGGATGGCACTAGAGCGTCTCGTCCCTTGAAAGAGCACTGGTGGACCTGTTTGCAACACCTGGTACCCATAGAAAGACTCCTAAGTCAGCAAAGTCCTATGGCAAGATGCTCATTAGATTTTCAATGTTGATATGGTGAGATCGCGAAGCTATTGTTCTTCACCACATATACTTCTCTGTGATCGACCAAGCCCAAGCAAGAGGAAGATACAAGGTTCATTGTGGAAGGAGACTAAGCCAAGGTGAGAGAGAGAAGTTGAAAGAAAAAAGAAAAGTTCATGAGCAACAGATTTATAGCTGGTGCTTCCACTTGGGCATGTGCCTGAATACTTCTCGGGCAGCCACTTGTGATGTCCGGTATGAGGTTCCCGTCATGTTCTTTCATCATAACAATGTTATGTTCTACTGTTGTTTTGATGCTGAGGAAACTGGGGAGGATCATATCAAATATAAGATTGAGGTAAGCCCTGGGTTAAGTGATGCGCGGCTTTTGGTGTCAGATATATACTAAGCATTGAAGAGAGTATAGGTATATACTCGCCAGGTTGGGCTTCACTGGTTCCAAATGTACTGCCCTATATCCATTTTCTGCATCGGCCTTGGAGAAAATTATTCACTACATCTGTTGTGGTGAAACATTGATACCATTTGGTGTTACTCGCTCCAAAAACCGCTTGTAAAAGTGGGATAGTCAGTGTGGTGCATCTTTAGATATTGGATGGAGATCTAGACTTGTCGCAGATGGAAATAGAACGCCACTGTCGAATCAGCGCGCGCTCATATCATCTCCGCTTGCGGGTGGGGGGTCACGTGGGCCCCCTTTGCAGAAAGAAGCAACAGAACAACATTTCCGTTGTGTCCATCTGCATTCGCTTGACTTGTGCTCTTCTCTCGGGAGAATTGGTCTGAATCTTCTATTATATACATTTGCGTCCCTGTCGTTGTTCCTTTCCGATTACTCAATTCGTCTTGCTCGCGCCCCCACGAGACACCGTGTCTCTTGGCGTCCTACCACCGCATCTGCAAACTTATTTCCTGCAGCCAGTTCGACTCCTTTGCATTTGCCATATCACTCGCGCTCAAACAACTCGAAAATCAGTCACTCATTTCCGCGGTAATCTCCGCCAGCCAAGATGAAGATCCAGTCTCCGTCATTACTCCTTCTCCTCCTTCCCGCGCTCTCAACGGCCGCAACCAACACCAGATCGATCAGTGCGCCATCTGCTCACCCTTCGCGTGGAGCATCCACCCTTGATGCCCGATACATTGATGCGGACTCGGTTGCATCCACCAATGCTATCCATGGGTCGCCGGACGTCCCCGTGGACGGCAAGGATGGTCGACCTCACGCCGGTCCGTGGGTAGAAACCAGCGCCGAGAGAGACCGCAAGAGTAGTAAGGGGAGCGATGATGTAGACCTAGTCTCAACGAAATACGATTCCAAGATCCCGTCTTCCGACCATCTCAGCAACGAGGAAGGCAAAATGATCCCGCATTCCAATGGTGGCGTGATGGATGACCCGCACCGCGCAGGTCCTCAAGAGGGTACACGTGGTACGGAGGGAGGAGTGACGGAGAAGGGCAAGGACAATCTTTACAATGCTGCCAAGATTCCCGACAGCCCCAAGGAAGCGCTGCCGTTGCCACCAAGCGAGAAGCAGAAGCTGCCTTCGGACAGCGAAGATGCTACAAGCGGGAGCCGGGCCGCAGAAGGCGCAGGAACTCTTGGCATGTTGGAGGTAGGACATCTAATCTCTGGGCAATGACAAGTAGCAATGTTGACGCGATTTCTAGAAACCCGCCGACCTGCCCGATAAGCCGCACGACATCCCTCACCCCAAATCCCCCTCCCAGGCCAAGGACGATCCCCTGTCTATCCAACATGGGTCCGGCGGCTCAAGCTCATACCCCAGCTCATCGTCTACCAAGGCCCCAGGCACCCCCGAGGAGAGCGATGGGCTTCACTCTCTGATGTTCTCTTTCACCATGATTCTTGTGTCTGAAATCGGTGACAAGACCTTCCTCGTCGCAGCCCTCATGGCAATGCGCCACCCCCGTCTGGTGGTCTTCTCGTCAGCATTCTGTGCCTTGGCCACCATGACGGTTCTTTCTGCTGTCCTCGGTCACGCTGTTCCTACCCTGATCCCCAAGACCCTCACCAAGTTCATGGCAGCGATCCTGTTCCTGATCTTCGGTGCGAAGATGTTCAAGGAAGGCCGGGAGATGGACCCAGATGAGGGCGTCGGCGAGGAGATGCGGGAAGTCGAAATGGAACTTGAAGAGAAGGAGCAGGAACAGATGCGCATGGGCCGCCGTCGCTCATCGGTCACTCCCCATTCCCTGGAAGCTGGTCGTGTTCCCAAGTCGCGTGGCTCCCGCAATCGCTTGCCCTCACCCCGGAGAGCATCTCCTCGTCTTCCTCCCGTGGCTCATCTCCTCGCCCCCAGCGTCGCTGGAACGACTTACTGGTCGGAATGAGCAATCTTTTCTCTCTTCTCCTCAGCCCAGCGTGGGTGCAGACATTCGTCATGACTTTCCTCGGAGAGTGGGGTGACCGCAGCCAGATCGCAACCATCGCGATGGCAGCTGGCCAGGATTACTGGTGGGTGACTATTGGAGCGACAGCCGGCCACGGAATTTGCACTGCTGCCGCCGTCATTGGTGGACGTGCGATTGCTGGTAAAGTCAGCATGCGTGTTGGTAAGTTACTCGGTTTGATATTTCTTGTGTGCCCTAACTAACGATTCTCCAGTGACTTTGGGTGGTGCTGCGGCCTTCCTCCTCTTTGGCATTATTTATCTCATAGAGGCACTCTATTAATGGGTTGCATGGGTGCAAGATATGCTCCCGGTCTTTCTTGTTTGCGAGTTTTGGGCGGTGCATCTTGATGTAAAAGTTGGAACGGTTTGTCATATACTGTTTAATGAAATAATATCGTACCTGGTCTACGTAATGACCAGATTTACTTTCAGAATCATGTTGCTGAGCTTTGAAACTGTTGGTCTAATAAATTACTAATCTTCTAGCTCGTGCTCTCTCATGTCTTTACGCATAGTCATGTGACTTTCAATGGTTAGGGTACTTTCGACGGTTAGGGTGGTTAGGGTCGACTAAGCCTATTTCGGAAGAACTCTAGGGTGGAAGTATTTCCGAAAACTTTACCCTAAATCCTCCATCCCGGTCGCACTCTCCTCATCATCACACTTCCCTTCCGACTCACCTTCGCGTCAACGGTCCTGAAATGGCATCCCAGTGACCTCTATATCTTAATTTTGTAAGGATCTCTTGCTCGGTCGGACATTTTACACGATTTGGCCCGGCCAAAACAAACCCAAACAAACGACGCGTGATATCACCTCACCGCCCAAAATGGCAGGGGCTGGTCCGGTCGGACCCACGCCGCCTCGTCGAGTAACCCGGAGCCAGAGCCAGAATGATGGCCCGAGTTATCAGAAGATCACTTTGAAGGGCACGAGAAACATTAGGACGGGCAAGGCTGTCGCTAATGGTGAGTACCCTTTTTCTTTTTCATTATTCTTTCTTCTTCCCACTGCTTTTTATTGTGACCACTGTGCGATGCACTTAAGGCATTTGTACTATATAGTACATGCATGTACCAAGCCAAATGCTATACCCACATAACCATTGGTCCTGTATATGGTTCAAACTCTGCCTTTGACAATGACTTGAATAACTTTCATGCCAACCCTCTTCTCCAAGTGAAAAAGTCAAACGAGCTTGTGTGCCATACTGACCTGTTCAGAACTAAATACAGTCACGGAAGACACACCAATCTCTTCACGACAAACATCTATTTCCAAAAATGGTTCGCCGGAGATATCGGGGACACCCGAGCCTACAGAGGAAAACGGCAATATCTCTGGAACCACATTCCTAGAGGCAGATGACCTTAACTCAGACGATGATGATGAGGTCTCTGACGACCCTATTACCATGCTTGACGAGCTCCCCGATCTTCAGCAAGCAGCCTCCAGTTTAATGAACTTGTTAGTCTCCAATCAATCAGATCCGATCGGGATCGTGAACGCAGCGAAGCGCATGCGGGTGGCTGGCCTCGGAAGCAAAGAAAACAAGCGGCTCAAATCGCACTGCAAAAAGCTTGTTGAGAGGATGAAGCAGTATGGCGATCTGCCTTTCGTCGATGTCTCTCATATCCGAAGTTTGATTCCCTCCATCGCCGCAGGAGGGGATTATCAGCCTTGGAGTCCGTTGCCGATACTACACAGCGCGAACTGCGCCCGATTAGCCTTTGAGGTTCTGCTATCAACTGCCGATTCGGAGTCAGCGAAACATGTGGTCGAAAGTCTCAACAGCCAATTCCCCGCTCCGTTCCTGGATCATTTCACCAAGGGCCGTGAGTACAACCCGATCGGGTCGAGTACGGCTGAAAAGGCTGCCTGGGAGCTTGCGCTTGAAATTCGTACCCAGTATTTCATCATGGAGTTTGAGCGACGTCAGACCGAGAAAGGTTTCGAGCCAAGCCACCTGCTCCGTTCGGTCTTTTATGACGAATCCAGACACGAGGGCGGTGAATTGGATTCTCGCTGGCTTCGCGGCTTTGATCTGGTAGCGGCCTTTAAGGATGAGAACGAGTGTCTTCCCGACCGGTATCACGATGCTGTCCTCGATCGTATCGGGGAACTGGAACTGGACCTTTTTGATGACGATGGTGCTCCCAATGCGAAGGGTCTGAGAGCTGCTTTCTCCTGGCAACGGTTCTCTGTGCGCACCGCCCGTTTCCTTCACGCTCGGGATAAAGAAATCAGACGTGACTTGAAAGTTCAGGCAAATTTTGATGATGTTCATGATCTTCTCGAAAGGAAGATCAAGGGTGAAACGACCCCCGACGAGGAACATGTGGAGCAGGAGTCAAGCATTTCCAATGCCGATGAATCGTCATTGCAAGTTTCTTTACTAGACGATCAGAGTCCTGTAAAGAGTCAGTCTGTTCGCCAAGCTTCGCAATCCGCACAGCAAAGATCATTTGCCACAGAAACTACGGTGTCAGACTCACCTCAAGAGTCCACTGGACAGCCCAGCCCCGTGAGGGATGAGCCGATTCGACAAACCTCGCAGTCAGCACAGCAAAGATCATTTGCCACAGAAACTACGTTTTCAGGCTCACCTCAAAACTCTACTGGACAGCCCAGCCCCGTGAGGGATCAGCCGGTTCGAAACACCTCGCAGTCGGCACAGCAAAGATCATTTGCTACAGAAACTACGCTTTCCGGCTCACCTCAACCGTCTGTTGGGCAGCCTAGCCTAGGCAAACAGCCAATGGCTTCACATTCCCGTCGAAGAAAGTCTGTCAAAAGCCAATACTTAAACATGGACAATGTAGCTCGTCTCAAACAACGCCTGAGTAGCGTCACGTCAAGTTCGTTCCGTCCGGAACCGCGACTTGCAGCTCCAGATTCCGTCAGGAATGAGGACACCACCTCAGACCAACATGGTGACGATTATACCCATGATTCAACAAACGACTTTTTTGACCTCAGTGGTAATCCAGATGAATCAACCACTCCTCCTCGTTCTGCTAGAACCAGGCAAGTGAGCTACAACCCCAGCCACCAGTTTGATACCCCAGGTCCAAGTCGCCTTCGAGCGCCACCCTTGACAGGCGATGAGCACGAAAGCAATCAGACATCCCAAAAACTCGGAGAGGGACAGAGTGTGCAGACACCGCAACGGACCATCTTCGATCGGCAGAAGAGTGCCATGAGAGTTTCCCCCATCGATGACGAAGCCGAGAGTCAGAGTGTAGAACGACGACCAGCTCAACCCAAGGAACTGAACTCCAAGAAGCGTCCTCGCGAGGAAACAGATGATGAAGAATCCGGCGATGAATTCGAGCAAGATGCACGTACCGCCAATGTCGACGCGAAAAGAGCCGCAAAACCACCGCCAAAGAAACGGGTTCCTTCGCGCGAGGAACGTTACACCGGCGACAGTGCCTCCGAAGCAGATCAACAACTCCAACAGCAACTCATGGCATCAAGTCAAGCTGTGCCTGTATCTCAGTCTTCGCCTCGGCAATCGACAGTCTCCTCCTCTATGCCGCCACCGCCTCTGCCAAGGACTTCAGTAGTTCCTGTGCCGCGAGCGGCACCTCCCTCATCCGCCCAGGCTCCCGGAGAGTCCTCCTGGGCAGCCCGAAATGTCAGTGGACGACAACTTCCTGGTAAAGGAGGCAAATGGTCCCAAGCAGAAGATGACCGACTGCTCCAACTGATGGCCATCCATGGGACCTCCTGGGCCACAATCCTCCGAGAAGACAGTATATGTCCTGAAAGTGACGGTGGCCCTGTCTTCGCGGTGAGGCAGCGTAGTCAGGTGGATATCAAAGATCGGGCACGTGTTTTGAAGAGGCGTATGGAGAAGTATGTTACTCCCTTCACTAGGCCTTTGTGCTTGATGCTAACAACTTTGGTGTTACAGGGCCGGACAACCTCTTCCTCCGGGTCTCTCGAAAGCTTCCAAGGTTTCCTACTAATAATTTTCATTGCTCCTGTCTCTCGCAAGGCTTCCCAACGATATCTTTGGCGGTGGCTTACTTGTGATTCCTATTACTCCTTAGCGTTCATGATACCCATGGCTCAGTTGGGTTTTGCCCACAAATCAGGCTCGCTTTTTGTTCCTACTGGTTTGCGGCCTATATTTTCCAGATTCCGCGTGTATATACTTCATGCTAATACCATCGAGAGAAATCTCGTCTTTCAAGATTAATATTTCCAAGGCCACTGCCTTCTTTCAATATATACAGCCTGCCTACAACCTTGAAATCACGCAACTTTATCCGCTTAGAATGATGACCGAAGGATATCGAAGTCCATTCGGAAGACTAAGTCTAATCTAAAGATCCCCATGTACAGGATATCAAATGAATGTAAGGTATAAGCCCAGAGAAGTAAGTCCCAGCACAACAGGCCCAAGGACATCCACAAACCCAATTCAGACAAAACTGAGCAAACCCGGAACCCGCCCGCGAGTCCGGTTGAATGTCTCAGCTTCACAAATTAAGTCCACTATCCTACCAGTAGGACCAGGACGTACAGATTTCGTTGTAATATGCAGTACAGTACAGTAACAGCAATGACAAAAAGAACCAATCCCATGATGCACTTACAGCAACAAGCCCAAGCCAGCGACAAGCACACCAGCCATAGATCCAGCGCGCAATGTATCAGCAGCAGCATTGGGTGTCGCAGAAGGCGTCACGGTAGAGGTAACAGCCGTGGTTCCAGCAGAAGCGACATTAGACTTCGCAGCGGAGGGTAGGGCAGTGATACCCGCCTTTCCCACGGAGGAAGGGGCAGTAAGAATATTGGTCGGAATGGAAGAAGGGTTCACAGTGGGAGCGACGATGTTGCGACCCGTGGTGGTGGGGACAGTCGAGTTGGAGTCGGAGTCATAACCATAGTCGCCGGTGGTGAGGACAGTGTAGACATTGATACCGCCACCTATATAAGATGAGATTAGAATCTATTTGTCAAGTTCCTTGTCAAGGTTGGGATGTTTAGGCAGCAACTTACAGTTATCCCCAGGGTAGCCTGCGCAGTACTGATCACATTTGTCGTTGTCGAGCTTGGCGGAGTAAAGCGGGATAGAATTGCTACAGCCACAAGTAATACCGTCCTTCAGAGCCGCAAAGCGGAAATCAGCAGCCATGCATTGTTCGAGACAATATCCGTGCGACTGAAACGTGTACTGCTTCACATCTTTGAGGTTGGGGACGGAGGAGTAACACCCGAGGGAGCTGGAGTCAGCCACCACAAGCGGGATGAGGGCAAGAGAAGCGAGGAGCGTCTTGTACATTGTGCAGGAGTACGAGGAATAATTCAGATAGAGGAAAGTTATGAAAGAAGGTGTTTGTGTGTGGCTGTGTATAGCGAGAGTTATGAAGTATGCGGAATGCACGTATGAAACGAGAGAAGCATGCAACGACCAGCGAAACAAAACCGATAGAGAGTGAGGAAAAGAGAAAAAGAGAGATAAATTTGAGGGAAAAAATAAGCTCTACAGTCGCCAATGTCTCACTTAAAAGGGTCTGACACCCAAGTTCCCTAGGAACCCGTGGACCCATTCTTTATGGATCATGAAACGAAAACGATGACGTGAATCAAGAACGATTTGCCCTGAAACACTAGGTAAGAGGGTCTATTGAACTCTGTGTGGCGCCTTATTGGCGCAGGGCGTGATCATCGTGGGATCGTCGTCCCCGGAGTGGGTGCGTCACGTCTTTCAACGAACGAGTCAAGCGAGGAAAAGTGAAGGCTCGCGAGTGGTTTGCCACATTTTCGGTTCGGATCCATTTGGAGCCCCATTTGTGGGGTTTTTGAGAGTATTTGTGTGCATTTTTGAGGCGCCCCCCTTTCACCCCTTTATAGGGATCGGCTGTGGTGGGGGACGCATGACGTTGAAGGAAGAGAGCATTGGAAAAGAAAGCTTTCAGCAGATCACAAGTATCGATTGTGATTCTGTATTCCGTACCTGTGTTTAGCTTCGGTTCCACCCGAGAATCAGGAACGGAACCGAACCCTGGTTTTAGCGGTTGGTCGTCTTGGCGGGCACCTTTTCAACTCACAATCCCATCTTTCAACTGCTCTCAGTCCACAGACAGAATCTATTGAATGAGCGAAACATCGTGCACAAGTAGAAAGAATTATCTGGTGGGATTCCTTAACAACTCGGTTATTATCGATTTTTTAAGATGCTGAACTCTCTACTGATCCCACCGCCTGTTGAAACTAAGAGCCCTAGCGTGCTACCGTTGTCTTCACCAGGAGAGCGATGACCATATTTCATGACGAATTTGCCGACCGTCTTGATTCTCAAGCTCATACGCGCGATGTTGCGGGCCAGGATTGGCAACACGCACCCACTCCAGGATACTATGATCACACACCACCCTCAGATTATGGATTTGGCCCTTCGCCGGATTGCTACACTTAGGATGGCGCTGCAGCCTCTTCTTTTCCACAAGACAACCCAAGGCTTCTTCAATTTTGTCAATCGGAAGGAGATAGGCCTGGTGACGAGCTTCCGCAACGCTTCATCCGCTACACAGTCGAGTGGAAGGTGAAAGTGAATAATCGGTTCAGGTCGGAGGATACAGAGCAGGATGTAGCCCTGGCTCCTAGTGCCTATTGGTCCTCGGCCCTCAGGGGTAAGTTGGAGAACGTACTCCAGGAGAGAGTCTCGCGTAATCGAAGGGTCAGGTCGGATGACACGTCTTTGTCGTGTCGGTCAATGATCGCAAACAACGAGATTCTCCATACTCACCTTGCTCACCCCTCTGCTCAGTGAGCGGATGAAATAAATCTTGTTAAAGGTCTTGCTGGACCATTGGCAATTTCACGTGACCGTATAGGGTCTGTCGGAATGTGTGGTATAGCCAATCAACGGTGTTGATAGCTCTGAATTTGTAATATCCCTGAGTGCTGGCCATTTACAGGGGAAGCAAAATTATAAGAAATAATCTATGCGGTATATCAATATCTCCGATAAATCGCGGTATCCGTCCCGACAGGGTCTTGCGGTTCCCAGGAAGGTTGGCAGTGCCTCGGCGATCTGAGAACTGCGGGTCTTGATCAGTGCTAACATCGAGAAACAGGTTGATATATTCAACCTCAAAATGGCGAAGCCATGCGTCTAGTCTACCCAATTGGCTATACTTGCAGCTACAATTATATTAATGGGTTTGAACTCCAAGCTCGTTGCGTTACTGGGAGACCCACAGCATGGATATATCTACTTACTGAAGAAGGCTATAAAAGAGGGTTCAATGGCCAGTGAGAATGTGATGAGGAGGGAAAACAAGTAGATTGAGAATGACGTAAATGCTTTTCATATCTTTGGTAGGGGCTTGTGTTCTGAGAGCGCGAGGAATATGACACGGCCTGATGGACAACCGACTGCCACTTTTGTTGCAGATATACCAAATGAAAAGCGATTATGCGGTCGATACTCTGCAGGCAACCACAACAGGTTAATTCCATTATAGGTTATCCAGGAAGAGTCGTTACTCAAGCCATACCCATATATTCCTGGTAGGGTCGAAGGATAGGGGCTGGACGCAACAGGGTCAGGGGATACTAGTTCAAGTATACCAATATCGGTGTGAAGATGGTTGGGCTTGGTCTTATCGAATTGGAGGAAAACACGGATGTAAATATCAAGACTAGATGCGCATTGACCAGTGGCCGGATCCCAGATCTTCACGGTCTTATCGCCCGACGCTGATGCGAGTCGGCTTCCATCTGGCGACCAGGTAATTGAGAAAACCCGATCACTATGCCCCTTCAGGGTTGACGCGCACTGGCCAGTGATAGGGTCCCAGACCCTGATGGTCTTATCATTGGACGCTGATGCGAGTCGGCTTCCATCTGGCGACCAGGCAATCGACATAACCAATTCGCTATGCCCCTCGAGAATAGACGCGAATTGACCAGTGGCCAGATCCCAGATCTTCAAGGTCTGATCAACCGACGCTAATGCGAGTCGGCTTCCATCTGGCGACCAGACAACCCGGTAGACCGAGCCACTATGCTCCTTAAGGATAGACTCGCACTGGCCAGTGATAGGGTCCCAAATCCTAATGGTCCTATCATTAGACGCGAGTCGCCTTCCATCTAGCGACCAGGCAATTGAGATGACTGAGCGCCTATGCCGCTTAAGGGTTAACGCACACTGCCCGGTGTCTGGATCCCAGATCTTCACGGTTTTATCATTCGACGCTGACGCGAGTTGGCTTCCATCTGGCGACCAGGCAATCTGGTAGATCGAGTCACTATGCCCCTCAAATGTTGACGACGCGCACTGGCTGGTCACTGTATCCCAGATCCTAAGGGTAGTATCAAATGATGCTGATGCGAGTTTGCTCCCATCTGGCGACCAGGTAAATGACATAACTGGGCCACTATGCCCCTTAAGTGTTAATATACTCTGGCTGGTGACTGGATCCCAGATCCTTATAGTGTGATCATCCGACGCTGATGCGAGTCGGCTTCCATTCGGCGACCAGGCGATCCATCTAACCCAGCTTCTATGCCTATCGAGAATAGACGTGCATTGACCAGTGGCTGGATCCCAGATCCTAACGGTATTATCAAGTGATGCCGATGCGAGTCGGCTTCCATCCAGCGACCAAATAATTGAGACAACCGGGCCACTATGCCCCTTAAGGGTTGACGCACACTGCCCGGTGTCTGGATCCCAGATCCTTATAGTTTCATCAAATAACGTTGACGCGAGTTGGCTTCCATCTGGCGACCAAGCAATCTGGTAGATCGAGTCATTTTCCCCCGCAAATATTGACGGCGCGCAATGGCCGGTCACTGGATCCCAGATCCTAAGGGTAGTATCGTCCGACGCTGATGCGAGTTGGCTTCCATCTGGTGACCAGGTAATTGAGATAATCCGGTCACTATGCCCCTTAAGGGTTGACATACAGTGGCCGGTGGCTGGATCCCAGATCCTGACGGTGTTATCATCCGACGCTGATGCGAGTCGGCTTCCATCTGGCGACCAGGCAATCGAGTAGGCAATCGAGTCGTCCGAGCCACTAAACCCCTTAAAGGTTAACGCGCACTGGCCTTTAGCTGGATCCCAGATCCTGATAGTCTTATCATTCGACGCTGATACGAGTCGGCTTCCATCTGGCGACCAAATAAGCGAGGTGGCTGGGTCACTATGCCCCTCGAGAATAAACGCGCATTGACCAGAGGCCGGATCCCAGATCCTTATGGTGTTATCGACCGACGCTGATGCGAGCCGGCTTCCATCTGGCGACCAGGCAACCAAGATGGTCCAGTGGCTATGTCCCTCGAGGGTGTGAAGACATGAATTCCAGCTCTTATCTACCACTGGACCGTTCAAAATCCAATCTGGTTTCTCTCTCTGGTAACATATCCTCGTGGTACTTTGAGTAGGGCTAAAGATAAGCCCTGAACTGTATACTTGAAGGGGGCTGCTTTCGATTGCTTGTCTGTAATATCGAATGAATCGGGACGCATCTTGCACTCGATCTAGTAGGGCCTGTGACTTTCCTCTTTTCTGTAAGGGGGTGCCTGGTTAGAAACCTTATATTCTCGGAATTCAAATAATCACTTACCTGAAGTAAGTCCTCTAGCTTCAGCATAGCCGTTATGCCTTCTGATAGGCTTCCCAAAATCCCAAGGCTTTCGAGCCAGTGAAGATATTTTTGCCGTAGAAAATTATCCAAACACCGTTCATCAAGGCTGTGAGCCGTGTCTTCACCGCACCAACCATTTTGAAGGTGGTCAACCCAATAAACACACGCGTATTTTGCGGCTGCTAAAGGATTCGGACTTGGTTCCGTGAATTCCTTCGTCGAGATTCCAAATTTGATGTCAAAGATATTACGTCGAAGTGTCTTGGACATAGTTTGTAAAGATCGCGAGAAAATTGCAAGATGTTCGGCTTCTTGATCCTCTGGGAACACCTCAATATGCGCCTTTTCAACTAGAAATTCCTTTGCAGACTGGTGGACGAAAACAATAACATCGTCACGCAAAGTCAGGAATGAGCCACAAAGTACGATTATCTCCAGTAAAGCTTCATCGTCGAGACCATTGGGCATTTCAACTAGAGCGGTCAGTTCGTCAAGGGTGATAGGCCGATATACAATTGACATGACAGCCAGTATTCGCTTGCAGAGCTTAGCATCTTCAGACTTTCGAACCTGATCAATCATTCGACCATATAAATGATCTAGTCCGGGAGGGAACTCCTCAACCTTCTTAAGGACATGCCTCCGCGAAGTCTTGTTGAGATCTTGACAAACCAGGGCCACCCAGAGGAAAGTGCTTTGAGAGTTTGACAACAAATGACGGTAGACAAAATCACGGATTTCATCTTTATATTTTTTGACTTTTGCCAATTGATGAACCTTATGCCGAATGAACTGTTGCACAGCGTCAGACACAAATGTCTCATTTAGCTCTAAAGAGATCGGCGCTATCTGAGTTGCAGTATCC
This sequence comes from Penicillium tannophilum, assembly GCA_028829675.1. NCBI lineage: Eukaryota > Fungi > Ascomycota > Eurotiomycetes > Eurotiales > Aspergillaceae > Penicillium > Penicillium tannophilum. The sequence continues at coordinate 1,678,716 of JAQKAK010000003.1, read as the reverse complement.
AGGCGCTCTTCGATACTAGGCCAGTTGCGGCTCGAAACAATCCACTTCACGTGCGAGTGGGTAGATGTTTCCTGGATAACCAAGTCCAGAAGAAAAGGGAGGTCTATTGTGCATTCGTCCAGCGCATCGACCACTAAATAAGTATTCTGTAGGTTCGGATCCCTTAAAATATCGGTGAATATATTTGAGAGGGCATTCCATGCGTTGACGTCCTCAAACAGTGTCTTTCCCGCTGGGTCGTAACGGGTCCGTACATAGGAGAGGAGAGATGGCTGTTTCTCGACTAGCGAATATATTAAGCCACGGAGGACGGCTGTGGCATTATTGATTCGCACGTCGGTAGCTTGGCAGAAGAAGAAAGAGATGTTCGCATTATCTCCAGTAGATTGGGTTAATTCGTCAATGACCCCGCACAGAAGCATTGTTTTGCCTTTTCCAGGATCACCCCTGATCCAGAGGAGACGGCTGCTCTGGCCGTCTTGCCATTCTTTGAACTGCTCGTTGTTTAGGATCCAGCAATATGAGTCTTTGAGCAACCCTCCGTTGGTTTTTTCAATGCGGTCCTTGTCATCGTGAGGACTAGTCGTTCGCAAATCTCGTAGGCACGCTTGATTTAATGACGTTTCCGATTGTACTGAGGCAATCACACTGATTAGTCACATTCTGTTAGAGTCGCGATGTTTCCTACCTACAGAACTGTGCAGTGATATGGCCATGGTTCTGTCCGATTTGAAGCCCCGAGTTAGGGCCGTCGTGGGATATATTAGTTTCCATATTAGTGCTCGATTCGGGTCGATATTTGGTGGTACCAAAGTTGGCGTTGCTAATCTGGAAGTGTACCCCGCAATCAGGTAACCAACAAAGTTAGTCAGGGGAGGAAGTAAATAACCGCTCCAATGAGTATTTACTACCACTTAGCACTTGATCTGCAACAGTGACTGACCTATACCAGATCGATTCTATAACAATCTTTTGATTCTACCAACATGATCTATCTACACGATAAACATTGCCGACTCATCGGCAAAACCCTCAAACAACTGCCAAATCAGGTAAAAAGCGGCATCCTCCGTGTGAGGGGAAGATAAGATAGCGACCATGGCGCAATTGCATATATAACATTCGCTCTTGCAGATGAATCTGCAAACTCGCAAGTCTCGAGTATATCAGTCACAATGAAGGCGATCACACTCCTCAGCTTGGCATCTCTGCCATCCACTCTGGCCTTGAACATCCCCGCCCAGCAGATCCTCGAGTCCCACAATGCAGCCAATCCCTCTACCCGAGAGACCTGTCCCCAGGCGGAGAAGGTTGCCAGTCCAAATGACGGCCTGCACTCTGCAATGATCTTCCTCGAAGATGATGCTTTCCGTGCCCGTCAGGCGAATAGGCTCTCGCGGGCCGTGCAGGTCCCCACAACGGTCGGAGACTATGCCACAGACCCATACGACGAGGCGTTTGAGCCGGTAGTGGAGTTTCAGAAGTTGTTACAGGAGATGTTTCCCCTAGTGTAAGTCTCAATATAAACTAATAAAGTTGAAATGCCAAGCATGCAGGTCATAGAATTGAATTGATAACTAACAATGCTCCAGCCACGCTCATGCCGAGGTCGACCACATCAACCGCCTCGGGCTAGTCTTCACCTTCCAAGGAAGAGATACAACCCGCAAGCCAATCCTCTTCATGGCCCACCAAGATGTAGTCCCAATCGACGACCCATCCGACTGGACCCACCCACCCTTCTCAGGCTACTTCGACGGCGAATGGATCTGGGGCCGCGGCTCAAGCGACTGCAAGAACGTCCTTATCGGACTGATGTCCACACTAGAAGACCTGCTCTCACAGGACTGGCGTCCAACCCGCACAATTCTCTTCGCATTCGGTTACGACGAAGAGTCCCACGGCTGGCTAGGCGCGGGCTCAATCGCTCCAGTCCTGGAAGAGAAATACGGCAAAGACAGCTTCGAATTTATCCTCGATGAAGGTGGTATGGGACTCCAAAGTCTCGGTTCCACCGCCGATGACGGCGAGGTCCTCTACGCCCTACCGGGCGTCGGTGAAAAGGGTAGCCTAGACTTGGTAATGGAGCTCGCCGTTCCAGGTGGACATAGCTCCGTCCCACCCGCCCATACTGGTATCGGTATCATGGCCGAGATTCTGTACGAGTTCGAGCGCCAGGATCTGTTCACAGCTTGGCTGGACGAGTCTCACCCCTCATTCGGAATGCTAGCTTGTCAAGCCCGCTACTCACCTTCGCACGTCGAGTCCTGGCTTTCGACTAAACTGGCCGCAGGCGACGCTGCCGCTCTAGCTGAATCTGTCGCGCAATCTCGTGGCCCCGCTGTCCGCTATACACTCCAGACGTCTCAGGCTGCCGATCTCATCCACGGCGGCGTGAAGACTAACGCTCTACCAGAGAAGATCTCGGCCGTAGTCAACTACCGGGTCGCACTGCACCAAACTCCCGATCTGGTCCTTGAGCGCGCCGTGCGCCTTATTACCCCCATTGCGGCCAAGCACAATGTCTCGCTGGCAATCGATTTCCCCAACGCTGATATTGCCACTATGCCTGATGTCGTCGCTGGAGACCGCACCCTCTCCCTCTCGCCTCTCAGTGACCCCCTGGTGCCTGCACCGATCTCGCCTACTGACCCCCTGACCTCGAAGACCTGGGCGCGCTTCTCGGGCGTGGCACGCAGCGTTTTCGAGTCGCACCCGAATCCTTTGCTTAAGTCTGGAGAGGCGTCTAGCCCAACTGTTGTTGTTTCGGGCGATATCATGACTGGAAATACTGATACGCGCTTCTATTGGGATCTTTCGGAGAATATTTACCGTTGGAGTCCGTCGCGGGCTGGTGGATCGGCTAATATCCATACTGTTGATGAGCGGATGCATTTGGATGCCCATTTGGAGGGTATTATGCTTTACTATGGTATGTCATTGACAAGTTTGGGTCCATTCGTTCTTTCTGTTGGGTGGTTTTGCTAACTGGCTCTGTCTAGATCTGATTCGCTCCTTTGATGGATGGGATCAAAATTCAGAGTAAGGTTCTTTTGGAAATCGTAGAGTCATTGTTGGCTTGGTAAATATAGGTGAATCTGTATTTAGTTCATGGAGCTGAGCTCCGATTGACGATCTTACGAATGTATGTAGTGAACGTAAGTAGTAGAAGAGGAAGAGAAAATGCAATCTGGTTAGATCTATTGCAATATGAAATTCTACAAGACAGTACGAGTCTAAAATGAATCGACTTTGTCCTTGAAAGCTTTCGCTTAAATTCTGCAAGCTCGTAGTTCGCGAGGTCTACATAAGCGCTCTGAGCTTCTTTGACATAAAAGACCGTGTCACTGGAGGCCGATCTACCTTTGTGGCTACCGAGAAACCTCAATGGCATAGTCGTCTCCCATGAGACTAATAGTCGAGTACTATCTAGTAGCACCTCAATAATCTCATTTACGAACGAAGAAAACTTTCATCAAAAGGTAAAATTGAATATGTATAGACAAGAGAATCCAGGCCCAAAGGACCTGCACACAAACCAACGCACATGGCCGTCAGCACAAAGACGGTTCTATGGATGGGTATCAAGGGATGCATGCAAAAAAGGATATTACACGCCTCAATAACGGCGTGATATGCCAATGAAAACGAGCGGATGACGTCCAGCGCGTCGTCGACCTTTCCAGATTGACCAAATCAGGACCCCCGACAATCCATCTAACCATCCATTGATGATAGATGGGTGTCAGGAGAGGTTCGACATTAGGAAAAAAAATAACATATAAATAAATGCACAAGAAGCGAAGGTGGTCGTCTTTTACGCGGTGACCAGTAGGGGCGCGAAGTGGCCGCCTACTACGGGTCGAGCGAAGAAGTTTGCAGAGGTGTAGCTGTGTCTTGTTAATTTTTGTTACAAGGATTGTTTTCAGGGGTGACGTACTCTCCAGTGAGGGTATCGTATAGGTCGGTTAGTGCCTTGTTGGTTGGGGTGCTGTTGATCCAGGCGAACAGGTGGTCAAAGATCTGGGATCGGGTGCTAGTTGACGCGATAGCTGCGACGAAAGATTGCCAGTCGCCTGTGTTCAAATTAGCATCCAGCGGCAAAGTTAAATTAAAGTAGGCTTACTCTTGGTGTAGGTGTGGCGAGTGTCCAGGGGAACACCATAGGTATTGAACACGGTAGGGTAGAAGTTGCTCTGCATCTGGTAGACAGACTGTGGCACGAGACCCAGGCCCAGCTGAGCGTCAGCGTAGAGGTTGTACAGAAGACCTAGAGATAATGAGTGAATAGATCTTTCAATGTTCAAAACTTGACTTACCGTGGCTGCTTGCGTTGCCGTAGCTCAAAGTGGCATGGGGCGGGGAGGCATCATGGTTGATACCCAGAGTCTGCCACTTGGTAATGTAGTCATGGGCGATGCTGGAATAGTTGGCGGCATCGGCGGTGTGGCCGGTCTCGTTGGCAATGACAGCCATGGCCTCAATGGCAATCATACCCTTCAAAGCCAAGTTGGTTTGGTTTCTAATCAAAGTCAGTTCCTGAATTATGGTTGAAACAGAAGCGTCTTGTACTCACGCCAGCGATCCAGCAAAGTCGTCCGTTGAGATTTGGTTTGCCGGGTACAGCGCCTCGGCGACAAGGTACTCAGTCCACTGGCTAAGCAAGTCGTAGTGCTTGGACAAGTAATCTGTGTCCTTAGCCTTCTGTGCGTACGCCAGGGTCATAATAACCATGTTTCCACACTCCTCCAAAGGCATCTTTTCATCGTTGCCAGCGTTGTGACCAGTAGCATTTGGGTAGTTGGAGCCCATGTCATGCATAGCCCAGTCGTTAGGGTACTTTCCAGCTTCTTGGTTCTCATACAGCGGAGCCATAATCAATTTCAAGAATTCTGGGTTGGTGTACAGCAAGAATGGGTATGCTGGGAACATGACATCAACGGTGTTAAGATTTCCATCGGACGAGATTTCCTTCATAAAGAGGTACATCGCGTCTTCCGTTCCACAGAGCTGAGTAGCACCTAACATTTGTCGGGCCGACAGAGACGTGAGTGCGAGATAGTCGGTGCCGCCGAGGGCAGTTGAGTCCGCAGCCACCTGGTTGTCGAACGTACTGCACAGGGTGCTTGCCTCGCTAAAGTCCTTGTGGAAGTAAGACAAAGCCTCCAACTCGGTGTCAAAGTATGCCTTCCACAGGGACTGCAGAGGAGCATAGGTAGAGGCACCCTCATACTGCACTGCCTCGTCTTGGGTTAGACCAATGGAGAAAAGCGTGCTGACAGGAGACGAGGACACGGAGCCCAGGTCGCGTGCAAATGCAAATACTGGCCATTCATCCTGGATAGCGCGGTAGTTGGTATCAACGCCATTGGTGAGGGTACCATTGGACGAGAACTGGGCACGAACAACGGTATCCTCGCCAGATTGATGAGTAGTGCCATCAGCAACATCGGTAGCCCAGTACCAGTTGCCCCACTCGCCCTGCTGGTTAACCTCAGAGAATGCAAGCTGAGTCTGACGATAGACCTTGTGGTATGCGACATCGCCAGTTGTGCCATACTCCCATTGAGCAATTGTGCTCCGGTCGCCCGATACCCATTCTGCACATGTCAGTATATGCCAATTGCAATTGAAGTTTCTCAGGCTGGGAACTTACCAGCAGAAATATCGGCGTAAACCTGCACCTCATGAGCCTTGCCATCAAGGGATGACACTTCAACGTTAAGGTAAGAGAAAACAAGGGATTGGCGTTTAAAATCATCAGGCGTAATTGGTGACATGAAGGTAATGTTCATTTCCACCGCATCAGCAACATTCATGGTGAAGATGCTCTTGGTAGAAGTATACTCCAGCGCAGTTTGATTGACAGTCGTCGATCCGGGCAGGCCCATCCAAGTATAGGCTACTCCGTCAACACGAACCAAGCCGCACCACCCAGTAACCTGGTTCCTATTCGCGTAACACAGGTAAGTTATGGTTCAAGCACCATTGCAGATCCCAAACTTACTCCCAGAACTTTGGCCATTCGCCAGCTAGGTATCCACCATCACCACCATCGCTACCAACATCTAACCAGGTGCTGAGGTATGGTGACTTGACAGCCAAAGGTACAGCTGGGGGACGGGCAGGCGAGAAGGTGGATGTCGCACCGACCGAGGCCACAAGGGACCCGACTAGGAGGCCGAGATTATACAGCTGCATTGTGCTAGCTAATGTCGAAAAAGGATTGGACGGGATCAAAGTGATCAACCCAGGAGCTTGAGCTCTGATATTTATTTGTCGAAAGGAGTGAAAACAAATGTAAACAGGAGCAAAACAATAGGAAGCTCCGAAGCAAGCTGCACGAGCACAGTGGAGAAGCAAGTTGCAGAAAGGATCGACGCTGTGTTTACTGGAATGCCAGGGACATTTTTATAGTCGAGCTGCCAGCCGAGCAAGACAAAAAAAGGGGAACCTCATAGGTCCGTCTCAGGCCCGCATGCCAGTATGCTCCGCTCTACGGCCAAAAGAAAAAACAATCTAATGCGATGGGGTTATTTCACCGAGCAGCAGACCTGCATGGGTCGAAAGTTCCGAGCGCGCAAGTCGGCTGATCTCCGTCAGTGCCCGAACAATGAGATCTCATGCGGCCTCATCGACCATATGGCAAGGGATGGAAAGACGTGATGTGAGGGGTTGGTAGGATCCATTGCCGTGCAGGGGTAGGATAGGGGGGGGATCATGCCCGTGGAGACGCTTCTCGGAGGGGATTCACTTGGATTGGGACTAACTGGACTAACTCCGAGCGAGTAAAATGCGGTCAACGAAAGTAATATCCCAGGTCGCATGGAACAAGCAGCGGCCCATGCGAGATCGACGCCAGTGGCGTCAGCGAGTAAGGACAGCGTATTTTAGCCTTTGGCTGAACAGCTTGCAGGTGACAGAGCACACGGGATGGCGCAAATAAAGATGTGGAGAAAACGAGTGTGATGCGGTCAAAAAGAGTGAACAAGCGAGTGCATGGCTCAAGATGACGGATGAGTGCAAGATTTATTTTGCTCATTGTGGCGTTGTTCATAGGGCAAGCGATACATCGTGGGGAAGGTGCCAGGTGGGCGTGATGGCATCATGCGCACGACTTCCCTCGGCAGTCGGCTTGGTGCAAATCTTCTGCTTGGCAATATCATTCAGACTATCGATGTTAGTGCCCGACAAATCTGCGGGGGTTGATCAGCAGAGCGGATCCTGAGTAATCTCGTGGAGCCTGAATACAAGGATACAAGCACGACATGGAAAACTTGAAGATGAGACGATCCTTCGGGGACCTGCAGCGGTACACAGATTATGGCCCTCATGGCTTATAGCAGTGTTCAAATCAGAGAGACTCCCCTTGCAGGAGTATAAGGCTGTACGCGTCAGCTCCTTGATGCGATCCCGATCTCACTAAGTGCGAAAAAGTACCAGGTACTTCATCCAAAGTTTGAAGGGGTCGTGTGAGCCAAGTACCGGTTACCCGATCTGCGCCCCACATCCAAGGTACCGGTCCCTTGCTGAGAATCAGATTGTGATACGTCGGATTTTCTTTCAGGGGAAAATGAACTTTCCATTATCTGTCATCCTCTGAGGAGAAATTTCCGGGGTGGGCGTGCGGTGTAGTTGATTGGAGGAAATATAAGATTGAGAGAGACTAACCTTAGAAGCGGATGTAACATATTTTTCATGGAGGTCGACTGTCTATACAATACTTTGTCACCTCACCCAATGATCATCAGATTTCTTCAGGAAATTCCCACGATCGGTAATTGTCCATGGATGGTAGGACTGTGCACGACTCACAGACCTACTGACTAGTTCTTAAACGTACTACTCCGGGAATCGGTGTCAGACATGCAGCCATGCAGACCTCGCGTACGATGTAAAGACCTCACCGCCGCTAAAATATTGACGCGATATCACAGTAACACTTTGAGTGGAGATAAGTTATATTACTCAACTGAAGTGAAGGTCCGAGCCCTGAACTAGTTGACTTTACGCTGTCTCGAATGCACCACGAAGTATATGTACAATGAGCTATTACTTGGTATGCTAGTTTCACACCATAACCCAGTGCCCCTTTCCCACCTGGGCAGTCATCTCGGCTGTCATACGCACACCGTGCCTCAAACGTGGACATTTTCCAGCAAGTCGGGATTGGATCTGCACAGTAATGCACGTTGTCATTGGCGGGATAGTATGGAAGGGGTTTGCGCAACTTTCTGGGAACCGACCTTCATATTCTAGATCAAAGATTGCACATTAAACCGATATTAGCCCGACGGTAGAATCGTTACCTGTTTGATCAATTTCTCTCAAGCTGATACCGTAGTGCTTAGTGCTAGAAGGATTCAGACATATGTCGGCGGATTTTCAAGGATGGACAACCTATGGACTCCCAATGGACCTTGAGCAGTGTAGAGTTGCACAAGCAAAATCCTGTAAGCCACAAGTACAAATATGCATGCGTGGATACTCTAGCATATCTGGGGGTATTGCCAGGTGGAAGGGGCCCCGTTGCAACCTTCAATGACTTTGCGCATGTGGATATATATATGTAGTAAAGGCGTATATGTACATACAAAAGCGTTGCGTATGGCTATTTTAATTGTCCTTGAGGTCGACTTACTGCTTCAACATTATACATGTGCATGTCTTTGGCAGGCAGACCTATCTCAAGATTATATATATATAACAGACTTCAAACTCGGGGGCTTTAATGGACAAAAAGATGGCCGAGGACATGAAGTTGCTCGACAAATCCATTCAATTGAATACCTACGGTGAACAACCTTCCAAGAAGCAAGTGTGAAACCCCCAGAGGAACATTTCGACGTAACTACCGAGAAATGACTTACGCCAGATTGATTGGTTGAATCATGATATTCAACGTTTCAAGGTACTAGGTACTGCTGCTGCCTGCAGGCCCCGGGGGCTACCTAAAAGTCTGGGCCATCTTAAATTGCCTGGGCTGACTACATAGAAAATTTGCAGACAACCTTTGAAGACAGTGAATGCAGCTCTCTGAAAAAATTCATAAATCGTAGGATTCAGATGAACTCGGAAATTTTTGATTTTTGTTTCATTCAGGGGAATCTATGCACAGGCCTGAGATGTGCCAGGGCATGAGACCCATCACGCGTCGTCTCATGCAGCCCAAGTCCAGTTCCAGCCACTGCGGCGTGAAAAAGCGACGTAAACCCAGTTCTCAAATAACACCGAATAACCACGCGCACCGAACCCAAAGACCCATTTTCCATGCGAGTCCCTTAGATGTGGGTGTCGTAGGCGATGGGGACAACGGTCTCGGGGGCGTTACCGGCCTGGGAGACCAGGTGGCCGTCACGGGGACCAACAGCCTGGCGCTTCAGGTGAACGTGGATACCCTTCTCCTTGGCCTCACGCTTCTTGAGGGCGTTCTCCTTGACACGGTTGATGAACTCCTCGCGGGAGCGGGAGTGCTGGACGTGCTCAATGCGGACGCTGATGCGCTTCTCGAGGTAGCGGTTGTCGACGCGCTTGTAGAGGAGGACACCGATGGAGGACTTGGTGACGTTGTAAACGACACCGGTCTTACCGTGGTAAACCTTGTGGGGCATACTGTTCAAAGTCTCAGTTATTGTGTTCCATCAATGGGCAAATGTGTGTATGTCGGATTGTTTTGGAGAATTTGGTGTTGCTCATTGCATGCAATTGGGCGAACGAAGGAAAGGGGAATAATCGGATTGTACTGACCCCTTCTGGACGGCACCGTTAACCTTGATGTCGACGATATCACCAACACTGTAAAAATTGTCAGAACCTCCATTTCTTGGATTTTTCACATAAAGTCTCGAGTTTGGAGTCGATCGTACCGGTAGGTCTTCATGTAGGTAGACAGACGGATCATACCGTGCTCCTTGAAGGAGCGGCTGAAGGCATACTGTTCATCTCGTCAGTATGGTCGTTCTCTGTCCGTTTTTCATTCCTCCTCCGACAAGGTCGTAAATCGTCCAGTCGTAGAGATGCTAGCAATGAGATTATGGCGACGTACCCGGGTGCCGGCACGCAGACCGTACGAGTGAGGCATGGCGACGGTGTTGGTGTTTGGTTTTGGTGTTGAGAATTGGCGACAGCGGGCCTTTGATCAAGATTGAAGCGTAAGACCCGATTAATTGTGCGCGATCATGTGATTTGCGGGTCCGTGGGATCCGTGACCAAGCTAGCCCTAAGCCCTCGGGAAACCACTATAACCCGATTAGGGTTAGTGCGGAATAAGCGATCACGGAGTTGAACTTCTGCTTTTCGAACTTTGGACGTTTCCTCGTAGTGTGCTCAACTTCGCGACAACTCAGCAACCATGGCCCCGTGAGTATACCGATACAATCGGAGATGCATTTTCGCATTATTCTAACCGTCGGCATTATAGTCGCGTTTACTCCAAGACCTACAAGGTCCCCCGTCGCCGTAAGTGAAATTTCGAATATCCCACCAAATCTCTAAGTCCAATCGCTAACCTCATTGCAGCCTTCGAGTCGGCCCGTCTGTTAGTACTCTCCGGCCACTGATCAGAAGCGTGCTTCTGTTTATGTCGTGACGTTCCAACTAACCTTTTTCTAGTGACTCGGAACTGAAGGTTGTCGGCGAGTACGGCCTCCGCAACAAGCGTGAGGTTTGGCGTGTCCAGCTTACCCTGTCCAAGATTCGTCGTGCTGCTCGGTATGTGGAGGAACAATTGGATCGCGGAAGGGAATACAATGGCTAACACCTCGCTAGTGAGCTGCTCACTCTCGATGAGAAGGACCCCAAGCGTCTGTTCGAGGGTAACGCCCTGATTCGCCGTCTTGTGCGCATCGGTGTCCTCGACGAGGCCCGCATGAAGCTCGATTACGTCCTTGCCCTTAAGGTTGAGGATTTCCTTGAGCGCCGTCTCCAGACCTGCGTGTACAAGCTTGGCCTCGCCAAGTCCATCCACCACGCCCGTGTCCTGATCAAGCAGCGCCACATCCGTGTCGGCAAGCAGATCGTCAACGTCCCCTCCTTCATGGTTCGCCTTGACTCCCAGAAGCACATCGACTTCGCTCTCACCTCGCCCTTCGGTGGCGGCCGTCCCGGCCGTGTTCGCCGCAAGAAGGCCGCTGCCGCCGCTGGTGGTGACGGTGAGGAGGCTGAGGAGGATGAGGAGTAAATTAGCACCTAAAAATGAATACGGGGCGTCCGGTCGGGTTTCGCTTTGGGCAGATCAAAATTCTGGGGGTCCTGATGGCTGCAGCATCTAGCGCTTTATGTTGTATGATCATGCGAATCGAATGAATAAAACACCAGCCTGAAAAATGGCTTCCATTCGAACCCGAATCTCTCCATACCACGTAATTCATTCATGTATTCAGCCTACCAGGCTTCCAGTGTAAAAGTACAGTTTAGTCCTAAACGCCATCCCGGGTGCCCAGACCCATATCATTCGGTCATATCATCGTCGATTAATGTCGGAGCATGTTCATCCTTCCACACCCACCATCTCTTTCAATGTCTCCTCTGCACTGCGGTACCAACGACCCATTTCTTCTGTACCATCGGTCTCACCCTCCTGCTTCTTTCGTCTCGCTTCGCGTGCCTGTGTGACGGCCTCGATCTTCCTCCGCTCAAGCACCGAACACTCCCTCTGAATCGCCTCGGCTTCCCGTGTCTTGCGGGGCAAGGAATTCTGGACAGCAGCAATCTGGCGGTTAAGCGCCGCCAATTCCGCCTCGCGATCAGAAAGCAACTCCATAGTGGCAGGGAGAGGCAGGTTTTGGGATGATCGAGGATCTGACGTATCCATATTGGCGACTTGCTTTGCGCGAAGGCCCGCAATAGTGCCCTCGAGGTTCTCAATTGACTCCGGCAGACTTGCGAGCTGCGCTTCTTGGATTTGGACGTTCTTGTAGCCTGTCGCGAACGCATTGTTAGCAGCCTCTTCTGTGCGATAATACTTCTCCCAATAATGACTTACGGCTGGCCAGATTACGGCTTATCTTTTCCATCTCTTCAATCATGATGCGGGCTTCTTCTTTTCGTGCCTTGAGCTCCGCCTTCACCTCCGCTAGTTGTGTCTCCAACTCCACGTTTTCATTGTGCCCCACGACGAGAGGTGGATCGCCCACGATCGCACGGAGGAATTTTTCTTTGGTGACTTGCTCGAGGTAGGAGAATCGCAGCTTGGAAAAAAGTTCCTGTAGAACGCCGAGGAGTTAGCGAATGCGATCCTGGGCAATAGAGATAAAAGGCTGGTAGCAGACCTTATAGTGGGTCAAGTCAGCCTCGAGCGAAGCAGGAGTTGGATCATTCAGGTTTGACAATGAGACATCCGATCCTCGCTTTGAAGGCGAGAAGTACGCGTCGCCGACGTCCGAGATGGGCTCCGCGATCCGGATGATACTGAGGCTCTGCTTCAAATCACCTTGCTCCTGTTGGAGCTGGCGAAGGAGTGCCAACGCTTCTGATACGTTCTCCGTCATTTCCAGGTGAATGTAGTCCTTGGTAGGACGTATGGTGGTGTGATATCAGGATAGTGGGATGTCTTTTGCGTTTCAATCGCGAGGGCTTGTTTATCTTTGGCTTATCGCGATAAGAAGGCGGTGAGCGGCCAATAGTTGATCTGGAAGGTGCAATTGCCATGCTTCTTTCTCCACATTATGCGACACAAGGGGCCCAGACAGACTACAAGCCTGCTGCTCATGATGGCACGGCAGTCTTGATCTAATCATCCCACCTATCTCTCATGTAAATTTTCTGAACTTGGTTTTCTTTGTTTCACATTGCTGCTTTCATCCGCTTGTCAACATGGATGACTACTATGTCGCCGAGGTCCTTGCCAAAGAGGCGCGGGACAGCTCTCAGAAGTACTCGACTGAAGGTTTAGGCGCATACATGCCCCGCAAGTAGGTAATTTCCAAAGTGTACTCTCTCAATTGCCTTCATCCGGTACAAGACTGACGTAACACCAGATCTGCAAGCAACGCTCCCAAGCCAAACACTCGATTCCTTCGCCATCTTATCAAAGAGACCGATAACCACAATACCGCTCTCAAGCGCAAAGAAGAAAGGGAAGCCAGGGAGCGCATGCGCCAACTGAAAAAACAGTCTGCGGCCGCTTCAGAATCTACAGCTCGCTCATCCCGGGGGCAAGCCCCATCTCGCGCACGAGATTCGGACAGGCCACGCAGAGAAGACCGCGAGGAGCGACGAAGACGTCGGAGCCGTTCTGCATCCACTGACGGAGAGCGGTCACGCCGGCGGCGGAGAAACGAGGATAGAGACAAACCTAGCGAGGCCGATCGGGACCGCACCGAGCGGCGACGAGAACGCCACAGACACCATTCTTCCCGCAAAGACCGGCGAGATAGAGATAAATCCTACTCAAGGTCCCGCAGTCGGTCCCCACGCAAGGAGCGCACCTCTAGATCCCACCGCAGTGAACGATCTCGCCGATCCGAGTCCCCACACCGATCATCCCATTCACACCGAACACCGCGTGAACGGGAGCGAAGGTCTCGAGATTACGATGATAAATCCTCTCGCCAACACCGGCTCTCTCCACCTGATTCATCTGTGAACCGCAAGCGTAAATCCCCTTCGTCTCCAGCCTTACGACCTACCGAATCAGACGATTCAGATCCTCTAGAAGATCTCGTCGGGCCACTCCCAGCCAAAGAGGCACCCATTCGCTCACGAGGCCGTGGGGCCTACAAAGCCAATGCCAGCAATATCGACTCACACTTCGCATCGGACTACGATCCCACACTCGATATCCAACCAGACGATGACCACGAAGGCACCACAAAACAATCCTCCCGTCGCCCTGTATCAGGTCTCATGACTGGCGAGGATGACTGGGATACAGCTATGGAGGCATTGCGCGACCGCGCGCGTTGGAGACAGAAGGGCGAAGAGAGGCTGCGAGCAGCTGGGATCGGAGAGGAGACTATTGATCGGTGGAAGACTGAATCTGCTTCCACTGGTGTGAGCGGGGAGCGTCAGCCTGAGGATGTGCGCTGGTCCAAGAAGGGCGAGGGTAGAGAGTGGGATCGGGGGAAGTTCGTGAATGATGACGGTCATATTGATGTCCGAGCTGCTTGGTCCTAATCAGGACGGTGTCTAGGCGTTTTGGGTTCACATCAGCATTTGTGGCAGATTTCGGACAAACATGATCAATTCATAGAGCTTATTGTAGGTATTATCTTTATTAATTACATTGTCATTCTCTCAAGTCCACGTTTGCCAGAAACTCATTTCGTTTGAAAGTTTCGATCAGCTAGGACGGTACAGGCTGCCTGAAATCGCATTGCTGCATCGCGTATAGGTTTAGAGGTAGCTTCTTCTTTCTGGATTGTTTGTATTGCAAGTCAGATACACCCCTGTGCGCTAAATCCTTCTTGGATCTCTTTGTGAATTGGTGTCATATTGGTTGGAAGAACTAGATGTATCATAAATGATGACCCACCGCGCGTCGTCTACACTCATCCACAGTATCTGGCCACCTAACTTACGAAGTCTTCATCACACGGTAAAGTCTATCACCATAGTAACCGTGGAATAAACTGTCACTACCGGTATAAATCCTAATATTCTAGATTGTAGTTGGCCATAGGGGGTGTTTCGTTATTTCCAAGCGGCCTGACTAGCCATGCAGGACAGCTTTGTTTGCGTAAGTTAGGTGATCAAACACTGTACACCTACCCATGTCCTTCACACAGCATTGCCCCGCTCTTCATCCTTTATTGAGTATTAGAACTCTCTTGATATCCCCAATTCTTTGTACAATCTTGTCACCCTCAAACTTCATCTACCGTCAAAACAATGGCCGACGTGACCCCCACCGACAACAACTGCCTCAACTGCAATAAAAGCAGGGCCGACATAGGCTCGCTCAAGCAATGCAGCAAATGCAAGTCCGCACGCTACTGCTCTCGTGACTGCCAGAAAGCAAACTGGAAGCAGCACAAGAAGGATTGCGCAAGACTCGCCCAAGCAGCAGCCGAGACCCAACCCGCCGGAAGCAACACCAGTGGCAGCAATACCGGGACGCAAGCTCTCGATTTCAAAATGAACAAGCCATTCCACCAACTCCACGCGAAGAAGTGGCTTCACGGCCGCCCTGAAACAGACGTTTACAAGCTTCTAATCGACACATACCGTCTTCGCATGGAGGACAAGTACAACCTCGAAGGAGATGTGGCCTCGGATAGCATCTACAGCGGTGTGGCTAGTGGCGTACCAGGCTTCCAACGATTCTTGCGACTAGTTGAGGGTAAAAGGGAACTGTTGCCTGAGTGGTGGTCTCCTGCCAAGTCCCAGGCATGTGTAGCCTTTGCTTCTGGGCAGCACAATGACTACAATGTGGACCACGCCGTTGAAAAATCGGATATTGTTGAACAGTATGGGGATCCATTGATGCCTATGCAGCTGCGTATGCTTGGTGAGCAGATCTACGGGAGTGGTCCAGGAGGACAGCCGGGGGCGGGTATGATGCAGATGCAGATGCTAGCTGAGGGGAGTGATGGGAATATGGGAATGTCAAATATCGACGTCAGTCAGCTTTTGAGAGGGGGACGCTGAGTCAAGGGCTTTGAGCTGTAGCAGCATAGGCCATAGCATTGATGTTTTAACGTGTCAGTCTTGAAAAGTGGAGAAGAAAGTTTATGTAGCGTTTTTCAGTATTTGTTCCTGAATCCTATGGCAGCAACTGGCCCGCCCGTTCCGCGGCTTTGTAAGTGCGGAAATCTGCCGATAGTGCCGATACAGCCAAATTGACGACATCAGTCATCATTATCGACTAATTTAGAGTTATTTTGCTCAGTAATTCTCAGCAAACAGAGCTTGTGCTGATTGATAAGATCTCGGAGTCCAATCCTTTTGAAGGCCGATGATCCGACGTTGCACATATCGGCATCTTTGCGCAATATATATAGCAAGCCGCGGGGCACAAGACCATCCATTCTTTTCACGACAAATCATACCACCAATTTCTTAGCTTGGAAATTTGCATTTGAAATAAGAAAAGACAGCCCCCGAAATGACAGATCAATTCGCTTACTCATATCCATCGCCGTTGGAGGGGTATGGGGACTTGGAGCCACTGACTGAGTAAGTCAAACATCATGATCATGATCATTTGAAGTTCGCGATCCACTGCATTACGAGCCTCGGTACTGATATAGAACCAGCGAGCGCAACGAAGATGGGAAATCCCTGAAGAATCCCGAAACCGGCGTCCTAAGCAAAGCCTACGAAGAATTCCCAGACCCAGTGAGCAAAGGCCGACGCGGCGGGTTTGACGTGCACATCTACCACTTCCAGGTAAACACAGCCTGAGCCCACCAACCTACATCGGTCATAGGAAACAAAAATTCAGAACTAAGCTATCTCCAGGCAAACCCAGACCAAGCAGCCTACGCCAAGGCCCTCCACGAAAGAATTCGTCGCGAATGTAAGAAACCCAGCAGGAAACGGGTGGATCCACACACAACTAACCTTTCCAGTTCCCGAGCTCCGCATTTATAAATTCTTTGACCAGCCCGTTGGCCCGCACCCCGTCGCCATGTTCGAAGTGAACGTATTCACACCAGCACAGTTCGGAGCTTTTATTCCCTGGCTGGTGATTAACCGGGGCCAGCTGAGTGCGCTGATCCACCCGAACACGGATATAGAGGCGGGTCGGTCGGAGGGGGCGGAGGAGGAGCGTAATCATACGCAGCGGGCGACGTGGTTGGGGGATCGAATTCCGTTGGACTTGAGGTTGTTCAAGTTGTGGAAGGAGAAGGAAAGGAGGGAAGAAGAGGCGGAGAAAGACAAGCAGGGGAGGTTGTGATTGATACCGTGACTTGCCAAATTAGGTCCCCCGAGAATTTCAGGGATGAATGACTGATGTGATTCATGCAATCCCACATCTACCATGAAAAGGTGTGTATACACCTAAATCATCAGGGACTCCCCGCTCCTCACGTAGCCTGTGGGATCGTGAGAATGCAGTAGCTGGTGCATCCACGACACGCGATTGGTGGATCTTATTGTAGGGTTCTGCACGTACAGCCAACTCCACATTAAGTCTATGCTAGATACGAACACATATGACTTTTGAAGACAGGACATGGGTTCCAAGCCGTAATTACGAGGTAGTCGTGATGAGCTTATCAGATGACCCCGTCAGAGCACAAGGCACGAGTCACACACCCTCCACTAAAAAGCCGGGGTTATGCTAAACCATATCGAATCAGAAGCTCGGAACACCCCGCCTGGCTTCTGGCTGCCGATCTATTGCCTCTATTTGATGCATGTAACATTCCAGGGTATTAATCGAGTCCCCATTAATGCTCATTCCTCCCCACTTCCGCCGGTCGATCACGTCGATCTCGTGAATATGACCTATAGCTCATGATGAATTTGGGTTTGGCGGCAAACAAGGTATTATATTATTTGTTGTTGTACAGGCGCCTCTCATTATACTTTATAAGTGACTGATGTTCCCTATCCACGGTGAAGGTTGTTCATAGGCAGTGTATACTGATGCCTGTTTTGTTCCTCGATACCTGAAGTTTTCGAGTTTGGTGAGTGATGTACTTATCTGGCGATGGAAATACAACCTGATCGGGCTTAGATACAGTGGATCGATCGAATCTTTTCCCAGAGGGGAATATAATATAACTTCTTAAGGAAAGACGATGCGCCTGATAATGCAACTCACGGCACTCGCCGTAGCGGCTCTGCCGTTGGTCAAACCTACCATCGCATCCTTCCAGACTAGGGCGACATCAAACATCCCGCAATATGTGTATACCTACGGTAAAGAATCTCGCGAGACTATATAATTTTTGATCTAATATCCCATAGCTCCGCTAGTCTGGTTATATAGCACAGACCCATACCGACCAAGCGATGTGCAAGCGCAACTCGACAATACCACTCCGGAAGTCAACTGGACTGCCGTAGCAGGCGCACCGTCTCCATTAACGTTGGACAACCTGGATCAGCTTAATGCTCTAGGCAATACAAGTGTCTACTTAACGACTTCTGGAGGTATCGCTCAGACACCTCAACCATCGTGGTGGGATGGTATCACACCAGACAGCAACGGGCGGACCGGTAATGCGACAGGGTGTGCCATTGTTGTTGTAGATCATGGTGCTGGAGAAGTAGATGCATTTTACTTCTACTTCTATGCGTAAGTCCTGATTCCCAAGGCAGGCCCGTCCATTAACCATATGTACAATCTAGATACAACAAAGGCGATATAGTCCTAGGCTTGGAATTTGGCGACCACATCGCTGATTGGTAGTACATCCACATAGCATCCATCATACCCGCGCTCACAATAACAGGGAACACAACATGATCCGCTTCGTCAACGGTACACCACAAGCAGTTTGGTTCAGCCAACACGCCAGCGGCCAGGCATTCACCTATGGCGCTCTCGAGAAAGACGGCCTACGACCTTACGCATTCTCTGCTAATGGGACACACGCCAACTACGCGATTGTAGGGTATGTATAGCCCAAATTACGCTCTCTAGCTGTTGGCAATGCTAAATGGCTGCATAGACAACATGACCACACAATCCCCGGCTTAAACCTCCCCGCTGGCTTACTACTCGATTATACTGATAAAGGCGTTCTCTGGGACCCAACGCTAAACGCCTACGCTTATACCTACGACCCCACGACCGCGACGTTTGCTTCAGATACCTCAGCGTCGTACCCGGTCCCCTGGCTCAATTTCAACGGTCAATGGGGTGATGCACAGCCCGTGGGGGAGCCATCGATTTTTGGAGAAGCGAAGTATGTCGCTGGACCGAATGGACCGAAGTTCAAGTCGCTTGATCGAACTCATGTTTGTCCTTCGACGCCTTGTATTGTGTTGCCGTTTAGGATTTGGGCGGAGGCTGAGGCAGAGTATAACATGACGACCTAGTACGAGCTGGGTATCTGTATCGCTGTTGATTATTTGTGATTTAGGGTATAGAGACTTGATTTAAATCAGAGGATATACTGATTACACGAAATGTTTTGAGTTCAATGATAGGAAGCTAGATAAAAGAAGCAAGTCCTGCACGCGATGAACCGCCCCACGCGTGGACCCACAAGGAACGTGCCCATATTTTCTTTTCGCGACAGAATACGAGAAGTGTTTTTTCTCTCTTTCTGATTCCCAGCTACAAAAGTCCAGGAAGACAGATTCGAGTCCAATCAATAGGGGCTGTGTTTGACCTTATTCTCGAGTAGACCTGACCCAGGGTTCGTGATTCAATAGGTGATTTAGCTTGGACGCGTCCCAGCAGCAGGACCGTTTTGTGGGTTTGGTGCCCCACTACGTTGGGATCGAGCTCGCGTGGTTGGATCGTGCATGCTGCGAGCCTAATAACGATCTGTGTGGTACCTCGAGGCGATTTAATTTATTTCTACCGTGATGCTTCTCTGGTTGATCCTGATCAAGATAGAGTTATATGGCTACCGCAGACACTATATATAGCAAATGAATTTGTATGAAAGTGCTACTACTAGAATCTCTCATTCTATAGTGTGGAGCTCACTTCAGCTCGCCCAAAATTGGCGCAAATTTGGAACGAGTTGTGACCCGTGGATGCGACCCGCGTCTCCGGGTCCGGTTCCCCCGGTTTACTCACAACAAACAGCCCCTTTCAATGGAATCAATTCCACCGTTCATTGCCGGGAGAGATTGAGATACAGAGATAATCTCAGACAGTTGCAGGTGGAGAAGTCCAACGGCCCCTGGTGCACGTGCCAGATCAGCCTTTCAGGGGCAACTCGTGGCAATCCGGTTTTTCACGCTTAATTGGACAGATCCCCGTTGATCTTTATTCTACTCAGTAGTACTGAAAGAATACAGAAGAAAGGGAGCCAATTGATTTATCAATCCAAATTGACTCCATGGCCATTCAGTCACAAATTCATCGACACCAAGACTTCCCCGTCGGGCATTAGCCGCCCGCTGCGTGGAACGAACCGCATCCTAGCAATCCACACAAGAGCTCTAAGTGGGGGAAGGCTTTTGCTGGGCTCTGGACCGTGACTCGACACTTTTTACCCCTGAATCATCATGATACTCTTGTATCAGCCCAATTGCTTCCCCATGGAGGGGAATAGAGTAAATAGATGGTCGCAAAGAGTGCCGGCACATCAAGTAAGATCAGACAGTTCACATCTGTCAATTCTCCCGAATCCAATGACTCCGTATACCAGCAAAGTCAACGTATCTAAAACCCTGTAAATCATTAGCCTGACCCGGGCCATAAGAAAGATCTCCTCCACGAGATTTTCTTCCTTTCTTCCACCCACTCCTTTCCTTTCGTTTCTCCCTTTTCCACTTAATGCGCCGCAGTAGTCGGACGCTGTGAGCAGGCTGGTTCTCAATTTCAATCCATCTCTCGTTCACATTAAACGGGTTCCCCTCCCCCGAATTTCAATTCCGACTTCCCCCTGGCCCGTCACTCCAGTAGCGACGAACAGCGGACAGAGTAACAACTCACACTGGTTGAGAGCTTGTTGCCATTGAATCACCTTTGATCCGCCTCTTTTCCCTTCACTTTGCTGCTGTCGCAGTCTCTCTCGTTTCTGTCTTTCTGGGTCTCAAGTCGCACTGCTTCAAAACCCCGCGCCATTGAAGGTCTCCCAGTCTCGAATCATTGAATCCTTGTTTTGAGCCCAATATCAAGGTCGCAAGGTGACAAAAGTCGGATATGTGAGTGGAAACATTCCATTGCGTACCCTGCAGATGAGGGGCAGATGTTGTACCCGAGTAGGTGATGAAGTAAAGTGGACTGATTGATGTTATGGCTGCAGATTATTATCCGTTTAGCAAGAATAACTGCAGGTGAAACTTGTTGAAAGATAAAGAGAAAACCAAACAAGAAACAAAATTAAAAAAAAAATCACGCGCTTAAAATGTCAACTCCAACTTCCTCGCGCGCGCCCTCTGATGCCGTGCCTTCCATCACGGATCAAACTCTCAACGCTCGTCGTACCTCGCTCGGATTTCTTCGTCGCTCCAAATCCACCGAACCCCTTGGTGAACAACGCAAAGCATCTGGAAGCCGCAAAAAGATGACGAAATCCCAAATGATGGAAGAGGAGATGCGCCGTCAGCGCGAGTCGTACGCCCCAAAAATAGCCCCTCGCCTGCCGGATTTCTCCCCCGCCCCTCAGCTAGAGACATTTGGAGGCGAAGAACGTGATACCCTTAAGGCAGAGCCCGCCCTGCCTCGTCCTAATTCTGGTTTCGCGGCACCACCCGTTCAAGCGCCCACGGACTCTATGGATCCGTTTGCTCGTTCCGAAAGCATGACCCACCGGGGTCGCTACAGCTATGCCAGCAGCGCTGTCAGCACTGTCAACAGCCCTCGTCGGGTCCGTCGCCGCAAGGATCCCACCTCTTACAAGTAAGTCGCATCAATTATAATTGTAAGGACCGAATTTTAACCTAGTATAGCATCTTGGTGGTTGGCGCTCGTAACTCCGGCAAGACCGAGTTCCTCAACTTTCTCCGCAAGGCACTCACCATGCCAGCACACAAGCACCCTATTCGCACTCCTGAAGAACTGGAGGAGCTGGAACGTCAGACATCCGCCTACGAAGGCTTCACGTCGCAGTATCTTGAAACCGAAATCGACGGGGAGCGCGTCGGCTTGACCCTGTGGGACTCCACCGGCCTCGAGCGCAACATTGTGGATCTGCAGATGAAAGCTGTGACTGGTTTCCTCGAGAGCAAATTTGAAGAAACCCTTGCGGAGGAGATGAAGGTGGTGCGCTCTCCGGGAGCTCGCGACACTCACATTCACTGCACTTTCCTGCTGCTGGACCCTGTTCGCCTCGATGAGAACATTGCCGCTGCTGAACGTTTCGCCAATGGTACCTCCAAGGCAACCGACACCCCCGTGCTGGGCGTCTTGGATCAGAACCTCGATCTGCAGGTGCTGCGCACCATCCTAGGCAAGACCACTATTGTGCCAGTCATCAGTAAGGCGGACACCATCACCTCCGCTCACATGGGATACCTGCGCAAGGCCGTCTGGAACAGTCTCAAGAAAGCCAACATCGATCCTCTGGAGATTTTGACCTTGGAAGACCAGGAAGAGTATAGCTCGTCTGAGAGTGATGATGAGGAGTCGATACAAGAGAGTGACCCTACGGAGCCCGAAACTATCGATCCCGAATCCGCAGAACCTTCCGAGGCCAAGGAGGAGACCAAGTTGGAGCGCACGCCATCCCAGCGCAGCGAGAGCAAGTCCATCGGATCAGATGGTCCTGCCAATCCCCACGTGCCATTCTCGATCTTGTCTCCGGACCCACACTCCCTCGCATCCGGGGAAGAACCGGTCGGTCGCCGATTCCCTTGGGGTTTCGCCGACCCATACAACTCGGAACATTGTGATTTTGTCCGACTGAAGGACTCGGTGTTTACTGAATGGCGATCGGAGCTGCGCGAGGCCAGTCGTGTGATCTGGTATGAGCGCTGGAGAACCAACCGCCTTAACCGTAATGGACAGCCTGCGCCCAAGCCTACCAAATCCTACGGTGGTCGCATGGGACCTGGTCATGATGGTCGTCGTACGCGTTAAACCTGTCGCAACGTTCTGTGTCTTTTCTTTTCTTCTCCTGTTCGCATAGCTTGCTATTCCGCACATACCCCCCTTTCTCACCTCGACGAGGTTTTTTTTTGTCTTCCCTTCTGCTGCTGCATTTTCTTTCTCAACACAAAATGTGTCACCTCGAGTGTCTGTATTCCACTTTCTATGTGTTTGCTATGATATTCACTGTTCACTGGGTCCACCGTCCACGCGTACTGTAGATCTATAGGCAAACTGTATAATCACTATGAAATTCACATATTCTCCTAGTTGCATTCATAACCTATCGCTTGGCGCATAGGCCCTATGACCCAGCGAACAGGTTACAGGCCTATAGGTGCGGCTGAAGCGCCGGGCGATCTCAAGCCAGCGCCTGCACTGGAACCAATAAGAGCTCGTGCTTAGCGGCACCATGCGCCCTCTTTCTGCAAGAATCAGCATGTCAGACCGGAGTTTGGCATGCGAACAAGGAACTAACCTATGGAATACGAGTCGACTCCAGATCATTCCTCGCGCTTCCAGTTTCTTTCTCTTTTCTTCTTCTCTAATTTCTAAGCTCTCTTTTGTCCTGGTTGAAAAAGCTTCATATCTTGGTCAACTCTTGGTAGTGACAAGGCTGAAGCTGGAGGCCCGCTAAGGAACCGTGTGGAGCCCCCGTATTTCCCCTCGCACTGATCGACTAAACTCATTGCAACGGCTTCTTGTGCGGTACCAAAATCCCCTAAGCGGGACAATCTCACCTCGTCCAAGTTCCTCTTCCTCAGTTCTCCTCCAAGCCAACCATAATAACCAACCCCCGAACCACGGTTCGGCAGGTTGATTATATACTTGCTACAACAAACACATCTCCAAATTTGGCGCAAAGCCCCACCACAAAGTCACGGACCCTGGAACCATGTCGCTTCAAGTTGACGACCACCGGTCGCGTACCCGCTCTAAATCACCCGGTCGCCGAGAACGCTCCAGATCTCGCGATACCCGCACCTCGGATCTGAACTTGTCCGTTGATACGTCACGGCCACGCTCGCGCTCTCCCGCAGTCGAAATTGCGAAACCGTCCGGTTCCAGTCGCAATTATGATCTTGACGATGCGGAGATCGACCGTCAGTATAAGTTGATGAAGGAAAGTCGGCTCCGCGGAGAGGAGCGGGATTTGAGGAATGCGCCTAGAAGTCCTGCTAGAAGTCCTGCTCGGCGCGATGATTCGGATGATAGCGTTAGACGTCGGGAGCGGCGAAGACGTGAGGAGCGCGAGCGCGATCGCTATGAGCATTCGGGCGATGAGCGCGATATGAGGACTATGCAGCCGCGCGAGCATGTGAGTCGGACGTCGCTTCCATCTCCTTTGCCGAGTGGTCGCAATGGAGGGCGGAGCCATCGGCGGGACGAGAGCTCTGACGATGACTCGGTTGATGATGATCTTGCGTATGGTGATACGCCCGGTAGTCATCCTAGTTATGCGCGACCGGGTAAATTCCAGTATGCGCAGCAGGGGGGAATGTTTTCTGCGCCGCCATTGCCTCAGCGTCCGAGTACTAGGACTGACTGGGCTGATGTGCCTGAGTGTGAGCGTCCAGGGTTTGTGCCGCCTACATCGCAGGCTGGAGGGATGCCCGGTGCTTTCCCTCCATCTTCGACGTATGGGAACGTGCCTTCAACGATGGCACCGAGTATGGCACCGAGTTTCCCTACGCCGCAGTATTCGAATCCTTCTTCGCAGCCGCATGTTCCCTATTCGACTGGAGCCTATGCGCCTTCGCACTATCGCACGGCTTCTGCGAGTGATGCTGGTCATCCTCAGGGATATGCCCATCCGACGCCTTACCAGTATGCGCAGGTTGATCCAAACGTGAAGTATACTTCAAAGGCGACGCCGAAGCCGACATATACCGTTTCGCCCGAGGCACAGTTTGCTACTCTGGCAACGCCCGCGGGCTACCCTCGAGGACCCCAGCATGACCGTACTCAATCGCAACCTGTGCAGTCGATCTATCCCTACAAGTATAGCCATGAGCCTCAGTTCTCAGACAAGCCGCCACCGCCGCCCTCGCCTCGAGCGGCTCCCCAGAAACAATATATGGAGATCACGCCTGGTGGTGGACGGACTCGCCCGCACAGTCTGTCTGTGTCGTCAGCAAATAACCTTGCCGTTGCTGGGACTGCTATGGTTGGAAGTCATCCACCCGCGAGTCCTCTGCTCGAGCCATACCGTGGAACCTACCAGTCGATGTCACCCATGCCCTCTCCAATCGTCATTCCCTCCGTGCGCGACGACGACATCTCCGACCTCGAACCACTGGACGGCGAAACCTCCAGCTCAGAAACACGCCGACGAAGAAAACACACCCGCACAAAGTCATCCACAAATGACAAAGATCTCGATCGTGAACGCGAAGGCCGTCACCGAACCAGCAGCAGCAAAGAAACGATCCGAATCGAGCGCTCTTCCGACCGCAGAGATGAGAAGCGTCGAAGCCGCCCGACTATCAGCCACTCCCCCCACGACTCCATCTCCTCCCTAAATGCAGGCGGCGACTCACTCGTCGTCATCTCACCCACAACCGGACGAAAGCGTGTCTCCTTCTACGACGCCGGCGCAGATGCAGACGCAATGCAATCAGCCCTAAACCATACTCGCAGCATCGACAACAAAACTATCATCCAAACACTCCCCCGGCTAACCACCGACGAGATCCTCCTTCTGCGCCAGGAATACAAAGCCCGTGTCAAAACCCACGGAAAAGGTATTAACCTCGCTAAACACCTCCGCCTCAAACTCGGCAACTCCTCCTTCGGCAAGGTAGCCTACGCGACCGCACTGGGCCGCTGGGAATCAGAAGCTTTCTGGGCAAACTGCTACTACCAAGCCGGGACTTCACGGCGTGAGCTCCTCATCGAGTCCCTGATCGGTCGCTCGAACGCTGCGATCCGCGAGATCAAAAACTGTTTCAAAGATTCGCGATACGATAATAGTCTGGAGCGGTGTATGCGCTCCGAGCTAAAGGCAGATAAATTCCGTGTTGCGGTTCTCCTCGCACTGGAAGAGAAGCGACAGGATGATCGGGAACCACTGGATTCGCGACTCGTTCGGCAAGATGTCTCAGACTTGCATCGTGCGCTCGTCTCCCGTGATGGAGGCGAGACAGCCATGATCCACATCATCGTACTACGAAGCGACTCACATCTACGAGAGGTTCTGCGCGCCTACGAAGCTATCTACGGACATAACTTTGCACGGGCGATGATTGCCAAGTCTCAGAACCTGGTCGTAAGTCACCCTCCTCCCTCCATACCCTTCCTTCTTCACTTGATCACTAACACCTCCTAGGGCGAAACACTAGCCCACATCCTAAACGGAGCCATAAACCGTCCCATGCGTGACGCCCTCCTCCTCCACCAAGCACTCCGCGAATCGAAACCCGGCCGCGAGCGCTCCGAACTCCTGATCTCGCGTCTTGTCCGACTACACTGGGAGCCGCGACACTTCGAGCAGGTTAAGATTGATTATCGGAGACGGTATGGCGAGCGCATTGAGGAGGCGATTGCGGAGGAAATTTTGACGTCGAGTAATGGGAGTGAGTGGGGGGAGTTCTGTATTGAGCTTGTGCATAGCTCTTCTGCTTGATTCTGTTCTACAGGTACGGTTTGATGGGATTCTGTGGAGTCTATGGATCCAGCATGTCTCCATGACAATCAAAAGGATGGTTGATTTCATTGCTTGTTTGTATCAAGAGATGTCTGGTATATGAGTACGAAGAATACGATTTATGTGAATTACATTGGCATGGCTTTCTTGAGTTCTACCATAGCTTCAGTATGATGGGGCCTTGTAGTAGTCTATGATAACTATATGGACACACCTCATTACATTCAATCGGATTCCGTGCTCATTGATTCTATCAAGAGGTATCCTGTATGCGAGTACGAACGGTACGATTACGCGGACTGGGATAGCACTGGCATTGGCATTCCCAGACTAGGAGATCACGTATCGCGTCATCTCCACCTCGCGCCCTCGCGCCCTCGCTGCCCCGTCGCACCCGCCAAGTCCGGACCCGCTCCATCGCCTGACATCTTAACTTCACTAAGCCCCAAAGCAAGCGTTGGCATCGGGGGGCGTTACATTGCATCGATCACCGAGCTTAACCGAGGCGATGATCGATCTCAAATCTGTCGATAGGTCATCCGTCGGGATCTGAACTTTTGCCAGTCCGACACTGCCACGGGTACAAAAGGTCGGATTTTAATCCGGACTGGAGTGAGAACACAGGATACAGAACAAAATGATTATTGGACGCATTGAATCCAATCGTAATTGTTGATGAGACAAAAAAACCCCTCACCGGCATTGAAAGCTAAAGCTAGATCTATGGGTCTCGGGACAGGGAACAGGGCTCACGACCAACAGGAACGCCTACTGCGCCACATGTTGATGCCTGGGCGCGCCCCGGGCCCAGACTACCAGGGGAGAATCGGGGGAAACTCGACACGTATACTGGACGTCACAACCCAGGTGCAAAGACTAAACTTGCGAGGTATATTCCAGCTTCCAGATTGGCTGGATTGCGTTTCGCTTGGTGAAGTTGCGGTGTGGCTAGTGTGCAGTGCATCAGCCACGCCTTGGTCTAACCCGAACAGGGGCAGAGAGGGAAAGTGGGAAAAAAGGGAAAAAGAGGGGAACTTGCGTCCAACGTCACTGGCCTCGGCGTTCATTTCCTACTCTGTACTGATACAGTACGGGGTATTTCTGGATCTTCGGAGCAGCGTTGTTACGGTGGCGAACATCAACACACGTTTGAGTTTGAGCCTCAGTCTATAGATACCTGAAACACGTTGCATGCAGCGACCAAAAGCCCAACCAATTCCAGCAGAATGGATTGGAATGGACCAGAATCGTGGATGGGCCGTTAGACCGCCGGACACCCCTGTCTAGCTGGCACATTTTGAGAAATGGTGCCAGCTAGACTCAAAACGTGCCAGCTAGACAAGGATCCTGACCAACCGAGGATCGAACGGTATTGCCCTCTCGTGATAGTCGCCACTTACCAAGATCCCGGCTCAGTGGTGACTGGCAGGTTTCCTAGCGTGAAGCCTACGCTGGAAGTGTAGGATTGACTTTTCTTTGGGTAGCCCTACTTGAACCAGTACCGTGCATTCACATTCGGCTTTCTTTAGAATGCCGTAGATGTCTGTGCCCTCGATAAGACTGGACAAGAGAGAGTCGGTGTCGGTCTGGAGTTCTTGTTGCCGGAGCCAGTACCATAAGGCTATTTTGAGATTTGATTTCCCTGTTGACTCATTGCAGATTTTTCAGTTTTCAATCACATACAGGAATGTTGTCAGCCTGGAAAAAAGCAATGAGCTAGTACGGTAACGAAAGGAGGACAAAGCGTTCGGCTACTGTAGAGCAGGGAAAAAGGAAATAGAGTCTGGATCTGCAGGAAAACAGTGGAAAAGGTACGGAGCAATTGCCAATTCCTACAATCCTAGCGAGATCCTAGAATCCTAGTGCTATTGATCGTGCTAGTGCAGTCAAGGCTGATTACGTAGAGGCTGTGCAAATGACCTTGCCCGGTATATGATGAATCCGTATCGCATGCCATTTCAGAGCCCATCCCGTCAGTGTCGTCATTCCCTGAATATACGGTAAGAGAAAATCCATCTCATTTCGCCTACGGTGGATGCGAATCCTTTTCTAAGGTCACCATTCGGCGAGGCATGTGGACCCGCCCAAAGGTCATGAGTTCCAAATTACAACCCTGACGCGCGCCCACTTCATTCTCTGACTGGATGCATATTGATTTCTCATCATCGTGTTAGAGGTCTAGTCTTGATTCGCCCTTCCAAACGCTAGCGGGACTGCGGAGCCCAATATCTCAGTTTCTCGACTCTCAACTGTTATCACTGACCTCATCTTACGAGACCGCCTTGTGTGGATCTAGCGCGCCAGCTGACCACATTGGCGCTAATCTCGAACCCTTGTTAGTGAGCTGGCATGCCCACAATCCCTATGTTTCACCTTTCCTTAGACCTCGGGACTTGATGGGAAGTGGCGGTGGAGGAAGTAAGAAAATCCGCCCTAATTTCCCTGCCTTCCTAAGTGGTAACTACATTTTTTCACTGCCTATTTCTCGCCGCCCATTTCACCTTAACCCGTGCCCAGGTAGGGTTGACGTGCATGGAATTCTCCCTGGTAAAGTGATTGGGAGAATATGGACCCCCGGGGAAAAATGAAATTGGGTGAAGCAAGTAAACTTTAGGAAGTGGACTACTGTAGGTGGATGGGAGAGTGTGCGTGCAACGATACCAATAATTCGGGGAATTACATGGCGCGCCCCACGACAGTACGATTTGAACTATCTTTCGTAGCACTTAGTCTCTAGTTAGTGGGATCGATCTTCAGGAAAATTCATCCAGAGTTATACCAAAACGTCGGGAATCACTGTGCAAGCATACAATGGAACCAAACCACCGGGTCCTGCAGATGATTCGGGGGATGCGAAGGCTACTTCCGATATACACATACATACGTCGTGATCTGCACTCTATCCCGGTACCCGCCGGGTACATAAGGTACGGGGCCACTCAAGACCTTCAATGGCCCCCCTCTACGCTACGGATCCACACCGATACTCCGTTGGGCGCTACTGTGCCTGGACACAATGCGAGAGGCCGATCGGGTGACTTTCATGGTCTTTTTGCAAAACAGTACAGAAAATGGGAAATTACTGTATACGGAGTTACGGAGCAGGAGTTTAGTTCCAAGAGTGCATCGTCATCGTGCCACTCAACAGGCCGGACCCTGGAGATGGCCCACTTATTCCCCTGCATCGATTTGCCCTGAACTACTGGCTAGCCTGTTAATTTAATTTTCCTTTTCCTTTTTCTTATTGTTTTGTTGCTTTTTTATTATGTTTTCTTTAAATCCTTATTTTATATTTTATATTCTAGTAATCAAATATACTTTTCGATCTATCACCCCAAGGCACAACTAGGCAACACAGGTACGGAAAGCACAGGCCTAAAATTCGTTTTTCTAGAATTTCGATAACCCTAAGCTCCACGATGGAGATTGCAGATCAACGACCCGACCCACTTGGGTGATCCTCACCCCCGTACTTGCCATGATACTCCACCCTACATTCCAGTACTATCGCACCCGGGTGTCGCCTTCGCCGCGAGGTTATGGCTATGCCCAAGGTTGATTCTGTTGTCGCTTTTGGATATAAATAAGAGGGGATCCTGATCTCATGGAGGTATCATCTCAACACATTCCCAAGCACTTCGACTGCAGTACTTTCATAGTAGGTAAGTCCTGGGTTTAGTAGATTGCGCTCTCCACTGACGGCCTACTCCAATTAAAGCTCAACCACTCCATTTCGAAGCTCCACTCAAGCTCGTTTCATCTCTCTCGAAATATGTCTCAATCAACGTGAGCTACCCTCAATGCCATGGCTAAGCCACGCTAGCTTGCCTTTACGTCATTGATCGTGTGAATACAATACTAACGGGATTGTTTTCTCTCCCAGCGCGAAGAAGTCTAACATGAAAATGGACCTTGCCGGAATAGGCTCGTGGGCCGCCAACGCCCCGACCTTCCCAGCCGGAGCCGATCTTCTCTCCGATCTCTCCGGGCTCTCCGGTGCGTCGCGCAACGCTACCACTTTCCCCGACACCAGAGCGGCCAACGGCAGCTCCGCTTCCCTCGAGGCCTATCGCAATGCCCCTCGCTCCTCCCAGCCATGGTCCCCTGCCAATCGCCGTTAGAGGTGATCATGCGAGGACTGTGATTGGGGTGATTGTCTACGACTTCATACAGATGTGGAGTTGATTGCAGGCGCATAAATGGACTTTTAGTTTCAGGGCTAGTCAGATCGGTGCTTAGCCCCCATCCTTCTGACATACGGGCGCACATGGTTTGGGAGCTTCCAAGGTTCCAAGGAAAACTTGGCCATAGAGGGGCAATTAGAGTTATGTCACCTACGGGGGAGTTTCTGTTGCTGTTTCATGTCTATTCTTTACTTCTTTGTTCTTCGCTTTGTTTCTATATACCTTTGTTTCTTTTATCCTGTGTGACTATCGGAAAAAAAAATATTATTCTGCTTACTGTATTGCCATGTGCCTTGTTAAACTTTACAACATTCCCAGGGGCATTGGGTACCCCGCCCAATCACTCCCCCTTTCTCCCCTTTTGTAGGAATCTGAGCTTCTACTGCCTCAAGCCATCTGCATTTGTATGGTTTCTTACCGATTTTTCCATGTCACAATGTTACTTACTGTCTTCAGTCGATCCACGGCACAACTGTCCTGCACTCGATCCACGGAACGGACCCGCCGAGTGGGTCTGGAGATCTGAGAAAAAGAAAGTTTCCTACTAAACAAGTCTGCGATGCCGACCCACTTAGGATTTGGGCGTCGTAGAACGCATAGTGGATCTCTGAACTGACTGAGACCTTTGATCGGGATCGTGATCTGAGACAGTCTGTACTACACGCGAGAGTCCACAGTAGTCAAGGACTTGGAATCCACAAGGCTGAAAACCAGCTTTTTGCTTCTTCATTTCTTTTTCTCGTTTCTTCAAACCTTCTTAGCGGATAAGTGGGTACTGCTAGTAAACGCCAAATGTGGTCAACAGTCCCGTATCTGCCGTAGAGTAGCACAAGCACACCAAGTCTTGGCAAATACTGTTATCAAGGGGGCAACGCCAGCACAGCATAGTAGAGGCTCAACAAACCCCAGCGATCACCAATGCATAGCGTACACATGCAACGGATATCATGGGATCACACTGAGCACATGTTAATCACCCAACCCCACGTTTGACCAGCAAAGAATCCCCCATGGCTGAGCAAGTCTTCCTACTAAGGATCCCGGTGAAGGAAAGCCAAGCCATGAACGAAATAAAGCCTTCGTCAGCTTGTCACATCTATACATACGGACAGTGATTGGTTCCACTTAGGGCGACAAAAAACAAAAATTGATAAAATAAAATATAATAAAATCAAAGCTTAACGTCCAACCATTCGATCCCCTCATCATGGGCTACTTTCTCCACATCCACACAACACCCTGCGACCCGAAACCAGGGCCCAAGCCGTTTCAATATCACCGGATCTTCCGAATTCTTCGACCGGTGTGCATATCCGCGTTTCCGCCGTCAAAGATGGGGTCTGGGGTTCGTGTCCGGGGAGCGTCCATCCCGACCGGCTGTGCTTCGCTTATCGAGGCCTTGATTCTGTTGTCTCACTTCTCTTTAACACATGGCTCTGTATGGTCCCCCGCCTCACTTTTGCAATCACTGTCTTTATTGAAGGGTAGATATCGCGGATTCTAATCCGGATTCCGATGCGGGTGAGTCCATGCCTATCCCCCCGATCGATCGGTGAAATGTATGGATTTGCATTATCTCTATGCCTCATGCAAGGAGTGCTCGAGTGCGTCATTACGGGTTCGAATCCTTAAACCCCCGGTCATGCCGAGACGCCCCGCAAATTTAGGTGGGGGCCGATGCATGAGCGTGCGAAAGACGGGCGCTGGATCGATAACTGAGTAGTGCCCGACTGTGTGGTGGAAATGCCAGATTTTTGACTGCATTATGCATGGAATCTTAGGATAAATTATAGTACAGTAGTTTAAGTGCGTTCGCAGATCTGGTTCTTGGGTCGGGACACTCGGGACACGCAGTGCGCCTAGCGTACTCCACAGCGGGGAGGTCCAGTTTTCTATGATGTAATAGCTCTTCCCCGTCTATATCGCGATTCAACTAACTTTCCCGTTTTTTATTTCATCTAATTTAATCTTTAGCGTTTTATTTGTTTTTGTTTTTCTTTTTCGGTTGTTCGGGTGGGTTTCGCGGGTGGAGATAGGTCGTCCACGGGACGGAGATCAGAAGCTCTCGGGTTAAGACTTGGATCCAATGGACTTCAATGATTATGAATTAATAAACAAACCCGTCCAATTCTAATAATTTGCGTTGATTGACATCACCGATTTAGATTAGCGCCAGTCTACTCGCCTCATTTTGACAGCTCGGACCCATGGACTGATGGACCCCGCATTCGTTGTTCAGTCCAATCAAGAGCTTTTAGGACCCAATGATGCCAGATCAATTCTATACCTGTACCTTTTCGCCTTGAAAATTCTTAAGGGGCAGGAAATTCTAATCGGATTCGCTGTATCTGCTTATTGTTTCGTGGTTGGTGTCTCATCGTACTCTTGTAACCGAACTTTTGGCTTTCACATGACTCTGATTCATGGAACTCGAAGAGCTCGAAAGGTAGATTGTAGCCAAAGAGAGAGAACGTCATCAAGATAAACTTATCATCCTCGGTAATAACAGTCATCTGGTTTACAATTAGACGGGTTGGAAACGAGGTGGCTGGGTGCTATAAGATCATCAAATAAGAACCATTCCGGTACTTCCCAGGGTAAATGACGGGTTTTTAGTATCTTGATGTATCAAGCATGACTGAGTAGCTGCCCAAGCTTTGAAAAGAGGGAGGTTGATGTCTAACGCCCAGTTCCCCTTTTTGGAAGGTGTTGCAAAAAAAAAAAAAGAGAGAGAAATTACGGACCTTTACGCGGCAAACATGAGGCTGAATGGGCTCAACCACTTGATTGGTGATACGGGCTCACCGCTTCTGGTATTATTCATTTCCGATGCTGTGGGCTGAGCTCTGCTTGTTCGTTTGATTGGAATCCCTGACAGTTCAGGCAGCCCGACTCCACTTTTTTCTCGAACTCTGCCTTGCTCTTGTATACGGCAACCATTAAGGCAAGCGGCTTATGCCCCTTCTGGTATTTGTTTTATTCTCTTGTTTTCTAATTATTTTTTATCCTTTTCTTTTTATCCTTTTTTTTTTTTTTCCTCTGAAAAATTCTCTTCTTCTAAGCAGTCTGTTTAGTTAAAGTCGGCCCTTTCCCTGTAGGTTGGTGGCCCCTCCACCCCACTACGGACGCTATAATACTCTGACGACTCTCCGCAAGAGCTTGTACTTCCACTAAGTTTCGTCGGTTCTGTGCAAATCACCCGGGCAAAGTGGATCCGCCCTTCAATTATAAGAAGAAGCCATTACACCTTCCTTCTCCCTCTTCTATACCTTTGCGCCCCCCTCTTGTCCATCCATTCTTGGCTCACTTCAATTAGTATTGGCTGGCTCGGTGGTTAATCACTGTTGCACTTTGACTCTCTTCTACTTTTCTGGTCCTTTAATCTTCCAACATGTCCGGCGATGACCAGAATCTGTTTGACGAGTTCCTAAAGCGGGCATCATTTGGAGACAACCAGGAAGCCACCGGACGGCCATACCTGGGAGGTGGCAATCCAAATAATTTTGGAGGATCCTTCAGTCATATACCATCCAATACCATGACGGTAAGTTGGTCTATTATATTTCCGCCCAGACTTCCTGTCGCCGCCTTTGATTCAATGCCTTTGACACTTCAGAGGGAAGTACATCGGTTACAGGAGCTGAAAATTCATCAAGGCATCACAAGATTCTTCCTACCCAACGAGTCAGACCCCTGGTACAAGCTTGGACAGTTCAACTGCCGAATATGGAGCCTCCTCTGGGTTTACGGTCACGACCCGCCACGATCTTCAACCAGTCTCTGCAGATTTGAACGTCGGGGCGCTAAGCCATATCACGGGTGGAGCTCAAGGGCCGATTAGCGAACAAACGATGGACCCTGCAACCCTTGATCGAGATATACAGCGGCTGTCGGCTGGAGAAAGGTCTACGTCTCGGCAGGAACCGTTGTTCGGTATACTCAGAGACAATGCCCGAATTGAATCACCTGCGCTGGAAGAGCTTCGCATGGAGATGCGCTGTCTAAATGCTGAAGTCCATGAGCCGAACGTCGAACGCCTCTTCAAGGGAGACCTGGATCGGATGCTGTCTTCGGTTCGACAATTCCGCTTAACAGTTGCCAGAACGAAGACCACGAAGACCAAAACGAAGAAGGACTTCAAAAACAAGGTCACAAAGTCATCTGCAAGTAAGCGAAATGGCAAGATGGGGAAGTTCAAGAAAAAGCCTATTAAATGCTTCCAGTGTCCTACAGAATTCGGTACTGTAGGAGCTCTGCAGCGACACGTTGAGGATCAACATTACCCATCCGTCAGCTTCAGCTGCCCTGCGCAAGGGTGCGAAGAGGTCTCCCACAGAAGAGACAAGGCTAGAGACCACTGTTTGTTGAAGCACCAGTGGAAGCCAAGCAACGCGGAGCTTGCGCTGTACACTCAGCCCCGCGCATGCCCTCTGGTATGCTTCATTTGTTCTTTACCGGTTAGCGATTGGAAAGAGTTTTACAAGTGCTTCATTTCCCATTGTGACATCGACAACGGCAACCACGATGAGGGGTCATCGGATGATGACGATCAAGACAATGGAGAAGGCCCAGCCCCTGGTAATGACTCGATATTTCCTGGATTTGGAATGGGAGGTGCAGGCACATCTTTCAACAATGGGTATAATGACTGTACTGGTTTTTCGACCCAGGACTTGAACTCCTTCTACACGATGCAGAGCTATAACCAAAACATCAATCAGAATGCTCACGGTATGCAACGTTCATCATCAGATACAAACAACATGATTCAATCTCAGTCAGATTCCTATCATGATGCCAATCGAAAGCGCCGCGTATCCGTCCAGGATCATTCTGATCTTTCTTGGGAGGCTCAACAGCCCGGGCCGCAACAGCGCCCAATGAAGCAACACAAACAAGCCAGGGTTGAGCCTCAAGTGGATCAATTTTGTCCAAAGTGTAGTCACAAAATCAGTGGCTGCAAAAGATGTGACAAAAAACCTATCTCGGGTGAACCGTGCCATGTGTGTGATGACGCCACGGGGACTCAGGCAAGCGCACCAAGCTCCCAAGTAGTTCGACATACCGGCCTGATTCAGGGCAGTATGAATCCTCAGGTCAATCCCGTTCCAAACCAGACGCAGTTGAGCCATTTGTACAGGCTTCAGGTTCCAAGGCCCTTTGGAAACGCCAACCACCAAGTACCATGGCATCCCGCGCACTATGGCTACCCCACTGGAAACTCTCAGGGTCGCCCTCGAGGCCCCTACAATAACTTCACCACAAACGTGGCAATTCTTTCGTACGTGCACGATTTGAGCGAAACGGAGATGCTTTCAACCGGATCCAAGAATGCCAGTCTCGGAGGTACCTGGCTCAGCTGTCTTCCAATGCGAATCCCAACGGGAAAAATGATAAGGGTTTCCCAAAAGGCAACAGCATTTGGATATGGAGTTGGGTCTGGAGCAATTGGTACGACGACTTTCACGGTTCACCGCGTCTTTCGTCCTATCTATCCAGTCATGCTAACTTTGACAGATCAAGTAATACCGCAAACCATATCCGAAACCGAACTCCCCCAGATCAATCTTTCTATGGCTAAACTTGAGGCTATCAGTCCACTGTTATGTCGCTGCCCCTGCCGAACGAAGACCGCTGGGCCTACCTACACAAGCAACGCCCGCATCGAGTTGGTCCCTGGGAAACTCCTCGACATGGCGCTCACTATTCTGCCCGAAGATCGCGTCGGGCATCCGCTCAGGACGCGTGTTAGGGTGGTTGTCAAATTACTCAAGCTGCGTTCCTCCGTGGCGAGATCGGGCAATAAGAAGAAGAACAAGCAAGACGCGAAGGAGATTGAACAAGTCCTCAAAACTAGCTTGTATGGCTCTGCGCTATCGAGACCCGTCAAGACAAATGATGAGACTGTCGCGATCGATGAATCTGACATGTCCGAGTCCGACTACGATGGCCTCTTCTCTGACTACTCTGACGCCGAGTCCGTTGCCTCTTCTGTCGTTGAAGCTTCCTCCGTTTCAGAGCTAGCTCTGGTACCCTTCGAGAGAATCAAATCGGATATCTTGTTCCCCGATGATGATTCCGAAGAAATTCCCCACTCGAACGAACCTAACGCCGACGACCTCTCCGACGAGATGGAAAGCCTATCACTCGTCGATACAAATGATTACGACATCCAAGAGACTGAATTTGAAATTGCATTAGATTTGGACCTCCACACTTGCCTCGACAATCTCTCCAACTGGACAGATGGGCTCGCCGATATCGAACGATCCGGCCATATCACCGATCCTGCCCGTGTCTTCGAATTATTCTTTAAATACATCATCTATGTCATCTTTGCTTTGAGCCGGTCTCGAATCGAAGCTGCCGGACGCTGATTACATATGCATCACGAAACCTTTTACACCCTTGAATCCTTCTTCACGATTTTCTTCTGTGTCTTATTTTCGATACCCTTGGCATTGATTTTCTTATTGGCATATATGGGACTTACCGTACGTAGACGTACGATGATTTGACTTTTGCCGGATTCTTATTTGGTTATGATTGACTTGGCTGTTTCGACTTTCATTTGGGATTGGCGTTACTTTGGACATTACTTTGATGACTTTCTCCTGTCTATTGTTAATCTTGCGTTTCTTTCGACTGCATCCTTACCTCTTGGCTGGACCATATTACCCCGAAGTTGAAACACCCCTGACCTTATGAACGTGCGATGATCTACTGGTTCGATGATTTACGCGTTTGGATATTCGATGCAATTCTGTGATTTACTTGATTTTAGTGACGCTTCATATCATTAACTCCTTGGACTAGTCGTCCGCTCATCTACTTCTACACCATCGTCATACTCTAGCCTCCAGCTTCATTCCGTCATCTTGCATGTCTAAAAGTACCATACTGCGAAGCCTCGGTGCCTTCTTTACCACCTACGTACATGTCCTTGGCATTGCTTCAATATTGCACAGCCCGCCTAGCGCCCCGAGCCTAACCGTAACCTTGACCGCCAGTTTGTGAACCCCTGCACTTCGTATTGAATAAGGGTTCGTGCCGGCCCCAGGGCCCGTAATCATAAACACGAGTCAGTTCATAAGATCATCAGTGAGGCTGTGCACGATGTTCTGCATAGCCCCGCTGACTGGCGTTTTTAACCGTAGAGCTTCTATACTTGACCCCACCGGATGTTCTAGACCGACTTCGACTTCGGTGAGGTTAATTCTACTTGAAATGAACAGGGATGAGCACACACCGCATCTATGACATCTATCATAGCGTAGCACCCCTGCTAGTTTTTGTTCATAATTCCCCTAATTTGCAAGGAATATTGAATGAGACTCGGCTGATCACAGACCTTTTGATATCAGCATTTTAACACTGATTTGAGTTGCAATAAACAGCAATAATAACATGATACACCGACCAATGATCCAGATCCATACAATTCTGCTCCGACCAGCAAATTCGCCATATATAAAGTACAACAAATGAATAGAACACACCGTTGAATTGCATCTAATACACGAAAAGAAGATAGAAGTTTGGCAAAATGAAACATAAAAGGAAATGAGTTGAGAATCCCTTTCCCTTTTCCATAAAAAATTGAACACAACGGAGGGAACTTCGATGACTGGATGTCGTAGAGCGAAAAAGAAACGAAACGAAGCTGAAACCTTAACCAAATATGCCGTGAAAATAAAACAAGCAAGAAAAACGGGAGAACTGGTGGGATTCGTAGCCAGTTGAAGTCAAAGATGATAAAATTTCAAGGTGAGATGGCCGGATGGAAGGACAGGATTACTACTCCTGACGACTTCGCTTTGCGCCGTGAGGATTCCACGATGCATCTCCGCCACCAGCACCTTGATTATTGAAGAAGCCTTGGTTGAAAGCCGGGTTTGGTCCTTGGAAGCCTTGGCCTAAAACAAGTCAATAAGATGCTTGACCCTGGAACTCGGGAATTGATAATAGAAGACCAGATGAAAAACTTCAGGAAAGCCCATCAAAAGTTCTTTTCTTACTTACCCTGCATACCCATGTTTCCACCCATTCCACCCATCATCGGATTCATGCCTCCAGCCATGGGGTTCATACCCATACCACCGGCCATAGGATTCATACCAGGCATTCCCATCATATTGTTGCCACCCATATTACCTCCGCGACCACCGCGCATACCACCAGGCCCACCGCGCATGTTATTCATCATACCGCCGCGGTTATTGAAGCCGTAGTTCTGCATGCCTCCCATAGCATTGCCCTGGAAGCCGCCCATCATGCCGGGACCAGTGGGACCAGCGCCACCTTGGAAGCCACCGCCCATGTTGTTGAAATTGCCGCGGTTGTTGAAGTTGCCCATGTTTCCACCCATGCCACGGTTGTTGTATCCGCCACGGCCGCGGTAGCCACCACCACCCATGTTCATGTTGCCGCCGCTGTTGAAGTTCATGTTCTGATTGCCGGAGTTGAAGCCACCGGCCATACCGCCGCCGCGGGGGTTATCTTTGCGCATGGGAGCATCCTTAGGTAGGGTGCGGAAGGGGTTGGCGTGTGGGTTGGTGTAGTTGACCATGTATTTGCGACCTGAGGCGGCGAGGCTCTCGAGCTTGTGCTTGGTCGCTGTGGCAGCCTGGGAGGTGGTGAATTCCACGAAAGCTTGACTGTTGACGATGCGATTAGTTTCTGGTAAGGGCTTTCGGTGGGGTGTTTGGGCGGGATGGAGTTGATAGGGCGTGTTTGCGATGGCTTACCCTTTGCTCTTTCCGTTAACCTTGTGTTCACTGAATGTCACATCCTTTAGCTCATCTTCACTGCCTGCCTGGTTCACCCAGCCACGAATATCGTCGTCTGTTGTCCACCAGGATAGATCGGAAACGAGCAAGGCGGTTGTTGCATCGGGATCGGAGGGTCGGTCGTCATATTCCTTGCGCTTGACACCATGCGGCGGTGCAGGCGCATCCGGCTCAGACTTCACTTGCTGAACCATTGTGTGGTCACCGTTGGTTGACGAGGGAGGAGGTTGGGCGTCAACTTGGGGTTTGGCATCTTCGGAGGTAGTGGCGTCGTTTCCTGAGGGCTGTGCCTGTGTAGTCTCTGGGCCATCTAACACCAGCTCCGAATCATCGCCCTGTTCATTCGCATTGTAGCCTCCGCCATCTCCGTAGATGTCAATATCGAAGTTATCATCTTCGGTTGCCATTGTGACTAGGGAGTCCTGATGGATGGACACAGCAGGCTTCAGAGCAAAGATTCGATTTCGGTTAAGTGAGAGGTTGGATAATACACAGGCCCTTGCTTCCTTTTTTCTTGTTCTTTTCTTCTGCTTCGATCAAGGAGAGTACATGTCTGTCAATACAGGCCATTAATTAGCATGGAGAATGAACCAGCATTCAACCACAGACAACAACAATCGCGACAGGTTCAGAGAGCCCCAAGACCGGGTGGCAATGGGAGTGCAGAGATGAAAGGCCAAGACGCGCAAAAGGAACAGAAAGAAACAGAAATAGACGCGACCATACGTACAATACAAAAACCCCAGTTGCCGAGAAGAACAGCCAGCCGATCAGGCGCGTACAGAGTGAGCTCACGATACAGAGAGAATCAGAAGTGAAAAAGGGAATCTGCCACAGACCAGCCGCACAGAGAGAACAGCTGCAGGATATAACCAATGAGAAAGGGAAGCAGTCCTACTTCTTTTTTTCAAGATCAAGACTGGAGGAAGAAGGAGCTTGTGAAGCTGGGGATCTCGGATCCGGCGGATTAGATAATCCGGTTCCCCCGAGTTCAGGCCAAATGGCAGGAGATCACGCCAACTATCACTAACTCCCGTTCCTTATCTTCTTCTCTCCTTCCTTTCTTTCCTTTCTTTCATTACCCCCCAATTCCATCCACAATGTCTGACACCTTCCAAGAACTTGCTGACATCCCCAAGGACTTTGTCCGTGAGGGATCCCTGTTCGTGCGCCGCTGCACCAAGCGTATGTCTTCCCCAGGTTCCTTCATGATCATCCACAGAATTGCTGACTTTCGCTCCAGCTGACAAGCGTGAATTCATCAAGATCAGCCAAGCTGTCGGCATGGGCTTCCTTGTTATGGTATGTCTTGATTCTACTCCCCCCAATTCTTCAGACCTGCGATCATGACAGCACGCTAACTGAGTCCTTTTAGGGTGCCATTGGATACTTCGTCAAGCTGAGTGAGTGTTACTACTGGAGGATCATTATAGCTTTGGGATCTCGATAGGAGAGTTGGACTAACCTTCCTTCTCCCATAGTTCACATTCCTGTCAACCAGGTCCTGGTCGGTGGCGCATAATCGCATAATTCTATCAACCTTACAACGACTTGTGCTGCGACGAGCCCCGGGTTGAGGAGAAGCCCGAGTTACCGGAGACGAATACCTGTTAAAACGATCCGAAAACCACGCGATTTCCTTGATGCACTAGGAGGATCAGGGGCATTCTGCAGAGGCCACAAAACCCTTAAGTGGGCGAGGGTCTGCGTTCTACTTTGATTTGCCGGCTGTCATCTGGCTGCCATACTTTTTTGGGATGCGATGGGAGGAAGTGCTTCATCGCCCTTGAGATACCACATACCACACTGTTTTTGTACCAATAGGGGTCTTTTTCTCGATTTAATTGACGACCCCACATACCCAATTCTTCCACTTATTGTTTACCAAAGCCAGCTCAAAAGAAACGTATATGCATGTTCATTAAATCATAATACCTACAGTTGATGCGAAACAGTATACGGATAACCCCCAGTGGACCCGTTTTTTGCCTCCATAAACAAAAATGAAACACATGAATGAAACGATATTGACCCAATAGATCACCATGCATCATCATCGTCCTCATCAACTCGGTGCACAGGCCGGCTGCGCAGTGGTCGTCTAGAACGAGGAGCTGGGGCATTCTCCCGGTAGCGATTGAACTCGGGCACATCTCGAAGCTTGTCATCGTAGCTCTGCCCAATCGGCGGTTCTCCCTCGTCATTCTCTGCGCCGTCATTCCACGAGTGTACAGTACAAGTACCGCTTGACAGACCCCATCCATTCCACGAGGTTGCTATTGAATTAATGTCAGATCAATTCATATCCATAAGTATGGAGAACATTGCTTACCTGCAAGAACCGGAGCATTCGGGTGCCAACTTGCATCCCGAACGCATGTCCTCCACAACATCTCACCGCTCATCTCATACGCCGTTGCGAAAACATCTGGCTCGCGGGGCCTGGAATTAGTCGTCGCTGCCGCAACATCGACGGTCCCGGCCAGCGTGGCATCCATATTGTAGACGTAAATCTTACCATCCTCACTACCAGTGTACACGTAGCGTGAGTTCGTGCTACCTGGTGGCGAGAAATGGCAACGAATGAGCGTCTTCAGGACACGGTGGCCGCGGAACGTGACAACCGAACAATCATGCTCATGCGGCTCATAGTAGTCGTCCGGATATGGTTGGAAGCGGTAGTCGAAGCCGGTTGTGTAGTCGTTTGGATCAATTGTATCGAACTTGGCTGTTGTCATCATCTTCCGCAGGTCCCAAAGTTTCATAGTCTGGTCTTTGCCGTTGGAAAGAACATATCGACCGTCGCCTTTACTGTCGACGTATGTTAGACCCTCAGTGTGACCCATAAACACGCCGGCTTCGCGGCCATCGCCCATTGAGCGTCGATCCCAGACTCGTAATGTCGTGTCGTCAGAACCGGAATAGAGAATATGTGGTGATGATGTATCTCCGAAGCAAACGGCGTTGACATGATCCTGGTGGCGATCACGAAGATTGAGGACTGGTTGTTTAGTCTCAAGGTCATAAACTATGACGGAGTTCTCCGATGTGCCTGCAACCACTTCACGTCCATCTCCGGAAAACCTAAGAGACCATATCTAGGAGTCCAATCAGTAAAAAGTGATAGATACAGATAGTGTTTGTACATACACCAAAATGCGAACTGCCCCAGCTTCGTCGCCGTCGCTGACCAGGTGGTAGGGAGAAGTCGAGGACAGTTGGATCCGAATCATCGTCTGGGTCTGTCGACGCCAGGTAGGCTTGACTGCGTATTGAACTATATAC
The DNA here is from genome assembly GCA_028829675.1 of Penicillium tannophilum. NCBI lineage: Eukaryota > Fungi > Ascomycota > Eurotiomycetes > Eurotiales > Aspergillaceae > Penicillium > Penicillium tannophilum. The sequence goes on along the minus strand of JAQKAK010000003.1, from coordinate 1,636,203 downwards.
TAGGTGGTGATTATCAGGACTTAGCGTAGCATCAGTGATAGTCCACTGGCCAAATGGATAGTCGACAGTCTTGTAATATTTCCACTCATACGGGTTAGAAGTGTCATACATCCGGACTTTGAAGTCCTGTGCACAACAGAAAAAGAAATTTCCATCGTCCGAGAACTGGCCCGAGTAGCTTCTGGAATCATAATGGATGATCTTATCGGCCGCAGAGCCAGGGATCATGTGCTAATCGCCATGTTAGTGTTTAGCTATTATACCGTGATAGACCGCTCATTTAGCCTTACCTGAGAAAGTGACCGATTTGCCCTCTTGCGCACTCCATAAGGGTCAATACCAAGCTCTCTCCACATGAGGTGTTGTGCAAGCACCTTCTTGCGTTTCTTGATGCGGTCCACATAGTGCGGGTTTGTTCCGAAGTGGCCCTCACCCATGAGTTCGGTGCCCTCGTCGCTAGGCACTTTCGGGAACTGATCGGTTCGCCCGGCCCGCCAATGTCGTAGGCGTTGTCTGAGTGGACCTGGATAATCAAAATCGTCGTCATCGTCATCCTCATCGTCGACCTCGAAGTTCTCGGATATATTTGTTGTTGTGAATCCGTTGGAGTGGAGGATATGCCGCAGGCCGCTAGATGCGAGCAATTCGATTAATCGTGAGGCTGGAACTGTACATCAATTAGTGAAAACTTTCAAATCATCTAATGCTTTATCAATGAGCCTACCGTGTCGACGATGCCCCGCATTATCCGTTTCCTCGCCTTCCGGTGGGTCGTCTGCCGTTAACTCGATTTGGATGCTCCCGAGATTGATACGTGGGTTTTCTGCTACGAAGTTAGTTGGTGAACCTGCTGCTGTAGTTCATTACAATCAGGCAGGATCCGCACCATCTGCAATGCCGAGGCCCATCCCGTCATCATCATCTTCCCAATCTTCGTCCTCCTCGTCCTCCTCGGTCTGTCCTTCCAAAGCTGAGTGGTAATCCATGTCTAGTTCATCATCTTCTTCAAGCCATTCTTGTGCAGGATGACGAAATGATTCTCCCCCGGGCTCATCTGAAGGTGATCTGTGGCTCATGGCGTGGTTTGATGAGGAGAAGGGCTTATCGATAGCGGGTTATGGCGATAGTCACCGCTGCTTCCGGTTATGTCATTTATTTGGGTTATGTCATCGCCCCCGGCTTTAAATCGGCTTAATTCCGTCAGGAATTATATTCAATATTATTCTGAATATCGTAGAGGTAATCGTATATGCTTTCTGTATTGTCCTTTTTAACCTTCTGCTTTCTCCTGGCACCAATTTCATTGTATAGGCGGTCGCACAACCCCATTGTCATGTTCTTCATTGAATAAGGTTTCTAACAAAGTTGTGGGGTCAACTTGAGAACATGGTTCCAGACGGCGTTCATGGGAAACATTGTATTGTTTGATGTGAATGCCATTGTAAACCACAGAGGGCTCGGACTCCTTGTCAATGACTCATATTGTTATCATGGCACTTGTAGTCTGCGATAAGTTATTTATGTTTAGTCTATGGTGGAATGGTCCCGGAGAACAGACTCTAAATTCCATAGTGGTGTAGACAGCTGACAGGTTGGTCTTTCGAACGAGCAGGGGTTTCTCCAGTCTGGTATTACTATAAAGTACTGTTATATCCGGATAGACTTATGTTGAACTACATACAAGACATAAATAAAGCGCTAAGAGCACACTGAATGACTAAATACAGAAGCATAATCCAAAATATTCATCTCCTTAGCGTTTCTCATCCGTCGCTTCTTGTTCCCAGTGACTAGATTTGTGCTTTGGGCGAAGCTACAGGCTTAAGGGTGAAGCCTCGTCCAAATCGTTCTTGAAATTCTGCTTTCATTTCACCCCCCATCCCGTCCTCTGCACTGGGTGTGACATCGGCCTTCGGAAAAGGGGTTTTGCCCCTCAAGTGACTTGTGTGCATGGTTGTAAGGTCTCGTGATAGCTGCTGGATAGACTCATTGCTCAAGTAGCCTCCCACTTGCCTGCTCCTCCAACCCACACCCCGGTTCTTCCCGTGCAGCACCTTCCCGTCCGCAGAGACCATGAACTGCAAAGCGTCGCCAGAGCCATAATTTTCGATAACACTGACGTTCTCCTTTAGGTGACTATCCGCCCGGGAGCAAATATCCAAGCACTGCCGAGCGGTTTCCCATTCATCGCGTAGTCTAGACAGGTCCTGAGCTTCTTCGTCAGACGAGACGGCTGTTTTTGATTTCGCCAGTAGCCGGTCCATGACATCTCGCATATGCTTTTCCAACTTGGCAGTTGTCGCAGTCAAGCTTTGTTTGCATTCTTGCAGGCCCTCATTTGTGAGTGTTTCGGGAGATGCATCTGCCCCGGTTGACCCACGAGATGCATCCGTCTCGTCAGACATAAGTTGAATCTGATCGATATGGCTCGACAGCTGCGCACAAATCTGGAGGCATTTCTCCGTGCTAAGGCGCTCGTCCCTGAGCGACTGCAGCTCAGCCGCATCTGCTCTGGGTTGAGCCGCATCATTGACGACTAGCTGCTCCAACTTTATATCAATACTTTCGAGTCGAGCTTCAAGGTCGTCCTTGGCACTTTGAATGAGATTTTCGTATTCCCCGATGCTTTCAGCAGCGATTGCAGATTGACGTCTGGTGAACCGTTAGAATGAATCGCAAGATAAAAGCTACTGCAACATAAAGGTGCTGTTTTGGTTGAAAAGTGACTTACAGGGTTGCATCGGTCAAGGCAATATTGATTGTGGCTTTGTATCCCGACAGTAAGTTGCGGAAATCGTCCATATTATTACCCATGTACGTCAATCTGGCCCAGCCCCGGAAGCTAGTCCGATTACTGTTTGATCGTGACGCACATCGGAGTAACTCCTCCTGGAACTCCTTGCAGGCATTGCCACATCGCAATAGCGGTAGATCCAATACCGAGAGATCAATGTCAGAGGTCGAATTTACTAATTCGACGAGTGGAGCTAATACGGAACTTAAAGCTTCCAACTCTTCGAGGAGTTCACACACGCGCTTTGAATGAGAGCGGAAGCTGTTCACAGTCTCGTAAAGCGAAACGCTGCATTGGAAAGCGAACGATGCCAAGGCAATTAATCCGGAGGCTAGCCCCACTGGTTCAGCCATGATTGTGTTTGCAAAGTCAGAACAAGACAAAGTTTAGCTGCGAAGATAAGTTACTGAGCTTTTTGCCAGACCTTTATATGCGAAGACAGGAATTATATATCCAATGAGGGCTAAAATGTAGGCGCCAGGTTGATCGTGCGGTTCGTTTGTCAAGGTCGTTCGATGGGGCGGGGCGGCTGACCAAACCGTGGTGCGGCGGGGAGAACGGCGCGGGGCGAATTATCGTGCAAATGAGCTTCCAAGCATGCATATCGGGAGATTATGCCCGGTACTTCAGTTATCACATGGTTTGATTAATCCTGCTCGAAGGGGATCCCTGCACGCGCCCTCCATGTCCATGTCGAATGGAAATACTTTCGGAAAAGCATCAAAACGCCTGCTATTCGCGCGCGCGTCCTAGGCGCTATTTTGTCGGAAAAAAGACCCTCAATTTCAGCAGTCTCCTGTGTAGCTCGCGATGCGTAGGTATAGGAAGCTCTCTTACCCATTTTATCTTCAACCCTTTCAATCACTTCAGCCCCTTTAACCAAATGCCCTGAACACCACTTATTTGGACCTCAATATTCTGCAAGCCCCTAGAGTGCTATTTACCACTACACATCGTTCTCATCCCCTGCCGTGCGACGCTATGTAAAGCTGCTGAGGTTCCGACCATTTCTTACCAAGTAGCTAAACATTTGAAGTATATAGTCCTTCTCAATACATTATCAAGTACATACGACCATAGGGTGTGGAGAACAGGGCTTCCCGTCCGCTCAGCCGTACTTAAGTCACATACTAAACGCGGTCAATAGCCAAAGAGCCCTGGATCTTAAAATGGCGTCAGTTTCTGAGTTAGGGTGAGTGTGGGTGATATGGGTGAGAATTTTGGAGACTGGGGTGAGAGGGGTGAGAACACCCACCGCGATGCGTTGCGTTCTCCCAATCTGTGAATGGTACCAAGTAAAAGCCCGAGGGCCTAAGTCCAGTCTAATGTTCCTGATTTTTTTCTTCACCCAGCTCCTTGACTGAAGATATCCCCAGAAGAAATCCCCAGAAGAAATACAAAAGAAGCTAGACGAGAGGAAGGTACGTGCTGCATTACGTGATTTTACCTACGAGTATCAGAACGCGCGGGAATAAGTGGTTAATACCATCTGCTATAAGTAGCTCGCTCCAGCTACGCTTCGTAACTACAAGAATATAGTAGATATTATTATCATAGTGATTAGTAGAGTAATCATCAAACCTACTTTCTAATAATATGTCATTATGTTAGGTCATAGGCATACCTATAGTATCCAAAATATTTGTCAAGTATAATCCCCCAAAAATCTTTATATTTGAAAAATAATTTCACCCTTCAGAACCTATCCTTTTCTCCTTGGATATATTTATTAAAAATTGTTAAAAGCATATTAATTACAATAATAGTATAAAGTGTTATATAGTTTATACAGATTTGTAGAATATCAAGTATTTTTTTAAAAAAAACAATGTCATTCTACTCAACATGATGGTATACCTTATACGATTCGAATTATATACATCTAGGCTCAAAGAGAATTTATCATGCTGTATTTTATTTTGTAATTTGCCATAATTAAGTTGGTTATTTTGAACCACTAAAAAATAACTGCTACAGTAGTAATGATCATAAAATCCATAAAATTAGTGCACTTTTGGCCCCCAAATAGGCATTCCCATAGGCCGCCCATTACACAGGTCTAACAACACCCAAGAAGGCCTATCTGCTAGCACTCTCTCGAATACACAGGAACTCGTGTAAACTAACAGTGATAATGCTAAAGATGCCATCTAAATGAATGTATATAAGCTCCGTTCCAAATTAGGCCAACTTCATTACATAATACCTATACTGGTTGGAGATACTCCCCACTACCGATTTATCAACTAGAGACTGAATCCTTCTTCAGTACACTAAATTCGGTGGAGATTGGCTACCACCTTATACAGCTTACTAGGCTTCATGTCATGCTTTGGAAGGAGATCTTTCGGCATCTCGGACGTCTCCCATCATTAACAACGAGGTCTCGCATCATCGGCAACCATTTTCAATCGGCACTTCTACTCACCTTCCACTTTTAAGACTCACAGAAACTGCACACTCTTCAGCCTTACCTCAACATCATTCACTAAGTGCTGTCATAGTTGTCTATATAAATCCCTTAGAACTTGCTCTATAGCTCTGCCGGCCCGTTTTCATAGCTTGTTTCCCAAAGATTTGAAAAGGTCTCCATTGTTCATCTTTTTGTTCATTCTGTCGAGAGAGTGTATTCCTCTATCTGCGCCCACTTGACAAAAGCTTCATCTGGAGAGTACAGCAATATCTTCCTCATCGATAGATTCAGGTTCAACAATACCGGTCTTGATTGATCGATGTTTGATCCCTCCCCTATATTCACAGAACGCATCATAGTTCCGTGAGAACCATGGCACAAGATTGCTGGCACCTCGCTCCTGTAAGATCTTATAAGTCTGGGTTAACTTGTCTCTTACACTTAGGTCATAGGTTCTTTCTCGTTCTTTCTCTGTATTTCCCTGTGACTCGGGCCAGATGTTTTCTGTGTCGAAACAGACTCCTGCGAAAGGAGACAACGAGAGTGTCCCGTATGGTGGACCAAGGATGTTTGGATTAGCACCATTTTCGAGTAACAGATTCACAGTGTCAACATGTCCATAGTATGCTGCAGCTTGAAGTGCCGTAGTGAAATTGTCGGCATCATCATCGCGCTCCCAGGCCCATGAATCAACAGCTGCAATTGGAGAATCAGCGTCAACGCCAATACCAAGAATCTCACGAGTCATTTCAACGCTGGAAACTGCTTCAACCAAAATATTTCCCGCTGAAAGGCAGGTAGGATCACTGGGATCAACTCTCGCACCCTTTCTGATCATACATCTAGCAATATCCCACCAGCAATTATAGAGTGCCATAGCAAGCGGTGTGTTACAGAATTCTCCAAGATTCGGATTCATGTCAGCCCCGTGCTGGATCAGAATGTTACAGATCTCACGATGTGAATCCTGAGGCCCGTCTTCCAGTCCACTAAGAGAGTACGCAAGAGCGCTACCTCTGATATGAGCCCCGTTGGAGAGAAGTACCTCCACCGTCCGAATATTGCCAAACATAGTAGCTACACTCAATGCATCAGTCGCATAACAGGGGTCACGCATCACATAATTGTCGGCCTTTAACAGGTTGACATCTGCGCCAAAATCCAGAAGAACTTGGCAAATATCATCATAGTCCAGTGAAGCTGCCACCATCAATGGAATCTCTGACTGTATTTGCTCATCGGCCACCGCCCCAGCTTCTAATAATAGTTGGCAAATTAACAGAGACCCTGCACGTATCGCGTATGTCAGACAATGAGATGGACTGGCACCAAGATTCAGAAGGTTTTTGACCAGATCACCGTTTCTGCGTGTGCATGCAACTGACAAAGCGGTATCACCAAATTCTCCTTCTGAATTTATATCAGCGCCGTTGTCGATGAGAAGCTGTATTATCGAAGTATGTCCGAATTCCACAGCTTTCATAAGCACTGTGCCGCTAATGGGTTCGCAAATCCTGATCATCGAGCATTCATGGCACGGCTTCTTTACTTGGAAACACTCTCTGCGCTCGAGCTTGATATCTTGTATCAGATGAAGATCACCTGACCGTTGTGATAACAGGAGGTGGACCACCGATTCAAGACCCAGAACAGTTGCCCACCCTAAAGGTGCGAGAAGAGTCCATCGTAGATGGGTACAGCTAAAGGGCGTATCAGGCATCATGTGGTTGTAAACCATTGTGATATATTGCCACTTCTCGCCAGACTTAAGCAATTCGGATGCCAAGGAAGCCAGTCTCATTTGATCTTTCGTCCCAGCTAATTTCATATGCTCAAACCAATAGCGACACGTGTATTCAAGTAGGGGGAAGTGATCAAGATCCGTTAGCGTCCATGTTCGATTTTGACTGCAATAACAATGATCAATATATGCAATGCAACTTTCGGCAATCAAAGCATGTGCTGAGTTATCGTGAAACCCATAAGATGCACATGGGCTATTTTTAAGAGCCTCGGAGGTAAGGAACTCTTTGACTGAGAAATGAGAAAGAGTCAGGCTGCTGTTATCCATTCCAGTCCGCCGGACAAGTCCGGATAGGCACGGCAGGATCCCTTCGCCTTCCAATTTATCTTGTTCTGCTATAACTGGCCTATTATCGGGCAAGATAATACAGCTCTCGTTGACCTCGACTAGGCGGAGTGGTCTGAAGGAAAGCGAAAGCCACAGGAGGGCCCTTGCTGCTTCACTTGAAAACAGGCAATGTATACTCTGTAGCATTCTGACGTACGTATCATCCAGGCTTGGTGGGATCGATTTCAAGATACGGTCGATATCCTTTAGTCTGAGGGTAGGTAATTTCGAGAGCTCTACCACTTGAAGGTGGATCCATTGAAACCTGCGAGTTCATTCGTGAGCAATTGTCCATCATTTCTAGTCCGTCCAAAAGACAAGGTCCTTACATTCCATCAGACAATTTGATCATGTCTTTGAATGTTGTTGAGAGAGAATCAACAGGCATTTTGCACAAGACGCGGCTTTTCTTAAATTCTGCCTCGAGATATGAGAACATATCGTCATGATTACTCATCGCATCAATGGTCACGGTCCCTATTGGCGGAAGAGAATCTGCAAAGTCTTCAATATCCCCAGAGCTAGAACTTCGACTCGTAAATAATATATGCACGTGCCGATAGCAGGTAGAAGTTTTCATGATCCAGCTCAGAACACGACTTCTTTGGAATTCGTCGGGATCATTAGGCAATTCATCAAGAGCGTCAAGTACTATGTATATCTCTTTCGATTGCGCGAGGGATGCAATAGCCGAATCTAATGCGAGTTCGATGTCGTGATATTGCAAAGGCCTCGTTGCAGTAGATCCGTTGAACTTTTCGTGGAGTTCCTCAACATCCCGGAGGACTCGCTCATCCACGCATATCTGCCTCAATAACGATGAAAGGCACAGGATCGGATTTGATAGATGGACATCAGCGAATGAGAAAAAGAAATATAGAAGAATATTGTTGGACTGTGTTGTACAGTACCATTGTAGGTGTTCGACTACTGCAGAGCTGGGTTCAAAATTAGCCAGCATCCCAAGCCTATTACTATAACGATAGTACTTCAGATTTACCATAAAATTGATTTTCCGCAAACAACTAGGTGATGAAATTATCAGTCAAGTGCAATTATGGAATGGACGTTTGGATACGCACCCTCCCCCTTCACCCACAGTAGTGACCCTTTCCATCTCCATTGAAGATATTCCCGACCTTGAAGGAACCATTGGCAGGTACCTGGATGTCTCCTAGACTTGCGCGACTGATAGAGCAAAGATTGATCTTGACTACAGATCCATCCGAGGACTTCTTTGCGCTTCAGGTCTATGATGATTGTGGTCTGTTCAGATGTCGCCCTTTGTGTATTATGGAACGCAGCACTAACCTTGTATCGACGATGTTAGAATACTCTTGGTCTCTCCCACCTGGGCCTCTATTTTGGAGATATCGCACGACAACTGAGACATATTCTGAGTGAGAGTCCCTGATTCAACAGATGATGCATCACTGGTATGATGTATAATATCTCAGTATCTGAATTTGAAATGGTACGGAAATGACTTACATATCCAAGACATTGAGAATGAGAACCAGATCTAATTTCTGTTCTTGAAGAAGATCTCGAAGTTTCAAAATAGTACTTTCCTTCAAAGGGTATTTTACCCTCTCCCACTCGGACCTGGCGCGAGCAAGAAAGCCACCGGTCGCTGTATTGTCCTTGAATTTCTTCACCTTCCTATCCAATCTATGCATACTCATCTCACATCGCTGCAATTTATACTTAAAGAGTGCCGTTTCATTGCAGCCATTGAGAGACCGCCGCTTTACCGCGTTTTCCAAAATCTTCAGCATCTGATGCATCTCGCCCACAGAATTGCAGATGTCGTCTACATCTTCTCTGGAATCTCGCCATCCGCCGTAATAAGTGGTGATATTTTGAGACACTTGTAGTCCCAGACTCACAAAGCCGACAACTGCTGCGGCCAGGTCCATGAAGCTGTGGATGGCGATTATGGTAATTTGGTTGGGAGAAATATATGTTGCATTTCCTTGAATGGGGGGGGGTCTGTATTCCTTTATCTGCTGAGGCTGCCAAGGAAAATACCGAACTAAAAATATACCAGGGACGTCGACTCAGGCTAGCTCTGGTGCACCACCATATGATGTCAACTAGTTCTTTGTGTGGCAGTGCCCAAGCAAGGGGTGTGGATCCTCAGAAATTGCTCAGTTATGGTCGGCGCAACTACAATATAGACTGCCCGCCAGTGCAGGTACGTCTGCTAGTCTTGTTCCCAGTGTTACGTCGAAAAAAGGAGTCTTTTGGATCGGTTTGTCGGCCAAAACTGAACGGTGGTCATCATGAGCCGGGCCACCGGGATAGGTGATGATCACCCGCTCTCACCCCGATTCCCACCCCGCCTCTTGCGTACCCTTCTCACCCTAGCGTTCGAGCTAAACCTCATCTGGAGCGCGCTAGACTGGTCTGAGGGCGCGTGAGGGTGGGGGCTAAAGCGGGCTTTGGGGAGCTGCCGGATCCAGCGGCGGCGGCCCAGATCGATTTATTTTCTAATAGCAGCAAGGTTTATTGTTTAACAATCAATCGTGACCAGTTGGCAACGCATAACGGCTGGTGCACATCAGGAAGCAAGTCACACCACTGGAAGTTGATAGAAAAGTCCGACTTGGCTCCTCGTGGTATCTATAGCCGCATCTTTCCCTTCAGAATAGAATAATAAAACATACCTCTAAACCACAGTAGAACAGGCGATTCATTTGTCTAGTACTCGTCTCTCGGAAGCTTGCCTCTTTTGGGGCTTTGATGATCAAGATGAGAGGAAGGGAGAATAGGAAGATAGGTCACCTACTGGAGTTTTGCTGCTTTCAAATGACCGAACATGCCTTTTCCTGGTCGGGCTGCATCGCTACCTGAACTGCACTGAAGGGAACCGAAAGTCGATGTCACCACCTAGTACGGCTGTACCCAGCCGATAATGACTACCAATGAATAGGTTATATTTCCACTGAGATAAGGCATAGCCCATTCGAAACGTCAATCAATGGTCTTCCAGCAATTTCAGACCTATCACCCATCTCGTTGGTGCACCCGTATGATCCACTTCATTCTTCTACCAGTGTGCCTAAGGCGGTATCTTCGGCCCCGCTCGTTCATTTTGGGGGCCAAATTTACTCCGTACACTTCGCGCCGAGGCCCCTAACTGGTAGTAAGTCTTTTCGTGATTGGGGAAGCCCCTTGCCATTATTACTGTCATCACTCAGTGGGGCTCTCCGACTCATATCACTAAGATATTGCCTTGATGCAAAATGACACCGACCATGAGATCAGCGAAGAGCAAGCCATCCACTGCTTCAACTTTGACTTCTCCAGCCTTGAAAACACCGGAGGTCCTAGAAATGATTCTGTTTCACACAGACATGCGCACTCTTTTGACATCTTGCCAACGTGTTTGTCGAGACTGGCGTTATTTGATTACCAAGTCACCATCAATTCAAAAAGCTCTCTTCTTCGCCCCAATCAAAGAATCTGAGTGGGGCGTGGGAGAAATTGTACACAATACGCTGCTAGCAGAGATGTTCCCTACCAGTTTTCCTGCCAATGGCGACCAAGAGCGCCGTGATTTTAGCTTTTCCAACTGCGCGATGGCCAAAGATCCCGCAAGTTTGGATCGATTTGTCCGGAAAGGTGCTAGCTGGCGCATGATGCTGGTGCAACAACCTCCGATTTTAGAGCTCGGCCTTTTTCATATTGATCATAACAAGGGGGGTGATAGCGCTTCCCGCATAAGTATTCCCGTTAGTCTTGTGACCCATCTAATATTGTCATTTTTTCGGCTGACACGGTGTATCCAGGCAAACCCGAAGAAGCAAGCACACGGAGGCGAGGGCCTTCGAATGGGAAGGCTCTTTGATATCTTGCTATTCGATTCGACCTTTCGATATGGAAAGTCCAAGTCTACACGACTATGCTGGTCAACAAATAAGCCGACTGATATCCGTTTCAGGAAAGATATCCATCAAAATGCATTTTGCCGAATGCTGGATCAATTGGGTCTGGTTTTATATACTAGGCAAGTGATCCAGTGCACGGGACCCCGAGGTAATTTTATTAGCGACAAGACCACCGAACAGGACGAGATCATTAAGGCGTATAAAGAGCATGGTTTGGATATTCATTCCCAAGAAGAAGAGATAAAAGCGTATAGAATGTCGGCGGCGAAGGGAATAAAATGTTCATATTGGGATTCGAAGTCGGATGAAGGCGACCCAGAAGAGCGTAATTAGTCTTTGTGACAGGTCGTCAAGGATATTACAGATTGAGGTGAAGTCTTTCATATGTTCATAAGACACGACCGCTGCCAAACTTTGAGATGTTCTGGTACTATAGCGGGAAGTCAACTAGCTCAAGGATGATTATTGAGAGTCTTAGGTATCGAGACAAAGCTATCTCATCCAAGTCACAGTCTCAGGGAAAGTTTACCAGAGGACGCCTAGATTTCGATTGAGCCTTTGAAATGCCCAAAAAAGTTTCAAGAAACGCGGAATTGAAAGATAGAATATATTCCCGACCAACTTATTAATCACAAAATTCCTTCAATGCTAAACCAAGAAGTACCCATGGACGCCATATCCTCTAAATCGTACCAAGTTCATCCTCATATTCATCATCTGTGTTCCCCTCATTTTTCATTGATGCTTGCAGAGCCGCCAGACATCTCCGAACTATTAGCAGACTCAACGTCTGGCAGAGCAGACCGGGCAGCTACCAGCGACTTGGGAGTGAAGATGTTGAACGTCATCATAGTCAAAAACATCAGAGCAGCATCAAACACATAGAGATACACCTCAGTAGACATAAGTGGGCCAGTACTACCGGTGATGTACTCAATAGCACGGAAGATAGACCGAATCAGAATAAGAACACTGGCGGTGTATAGAACGTAGAGACACTTCTGCCAAGCGATCGGGATAGCAGCCTTGGCACCACAATCGCAGCAGGTCCAGAGACGGTAGTGGAAAATGCCAGCAGTCACAATGAAGAATCCAAAGAAGGCGATCTGGATAAAAAGACCGGCGATGATGATGTTTTCGCCAAGACTGACTGTGGAATGGCTCTTTGCAGAGGAAAGAATACCACCTCCAGCACATTGCGTAAGGAATGAAATCACGTCGCCGCCGACAAAAATCTTGGTCAGCCACTTGACCGGGATGACAGAGAGCGAATCGTGCCCAGTGGCGATCATGCAGCGACCTAGGATCATGTAGATAGAGGCGGCGAAGAAGGCGGGAGCGATCAGGAGTAAGAGTGATTGTATGGCGTATGGCATAGTCGTCCAGTCAGGGCTTTGTTGGGAGTTGACATAGCGACCAGCATAACCGCCGATTTCAACTGTGAATGAATTAGTTTTGGACATTATGACTGGATGAAAAAGTGCTTACAGATTCCACCGATAACAAAGGGAATGAAAAACCAAGTTCGGGACCGGATCATTTGGAAAATGTGCGCCAATGTTGTTAATCCAAACAGAGCAATGAAGATGATCGCCGCAACCCCCGAAGGGTTGTAGTTGTACAGGATGTATGTGGAGTCGGCCATGGCTTCGATGCTTTATACTGAGCGAAGTAGAGTGAAGTTGAGTTTTTGTTGAATAAGAAATGTTTGAAGGAGAAAGGCTGTTGGAATTTTGAACTGTTGAGTTGATTGGAAAAGAGTCAATGTATCTCGAGAAATCCAGCAGTTTATATACCTTCATGATGAATTGTTGCGTTGAGATTTTAGGTGAAAAGTCTAGTGCTCTGATAACGATGTTTTGTCTGTGCGTATTCGGGTTAAAATCCGAGGTCTAGATCGACTTTGAATTGAAGATTGAAAGCTATTTTGGGTGTTCGATCTAGGTGTGGAACCAGGATCGAACGTTTAGAACTTGTCAAATCCTCCAGGCTACCAAGTTAAAATTGACTTGGCATGAGATCTGAACTTCGCTAAGTTCCGTTCCGGAGATCAGGAAAAGGTAAAGGTTGCCAAGGCCAGGATGAGAAGATGAAAATCCGAGTAAACAGCGAACTCGGCTTCTGATTGGCCCGGGTTGCAAATTCGGAGGAAGCTTTCTAGAAGGAATCGGGATCGTGTTCGGGTTCGGATATCACAATCCGATAACTGCATATATACTTGAGAGTGGATATGGAACGCCATTTGCGTCTATAATGGTCGATTACTATCAATATGCAAGAATAAACAGTTGCCTAGCGATATAACCGTGGCTCAATCTTTCTGCCTGAGCCAGGACCTCGCCTATCCTAGGTGGTTTACACATGAGTTGGAACTTCCGAGACACAATTTTGGTTCGAACCCGAAGACCAGCTATGACCATCATGAAGAACAAATTTGGTGTCGATTTGGACAATAGTGGAGCTCTTTTCAGAACCGCTGCCGGTGACTCTTGACACTGAAGAGTTGGTATAAGAAGGGGTCCTCGTCCAGTTTTATTGAATGGTATTCAGCACAGATTTGGTTTTCATTCAGTCTGTATCATTCTTAAGATGCAACTTTCTCTTTTCATTGCCGGCTTGTCCTTTACGGGCTTGACGTATGCCAGTTCAGGCGCAAGCGCCTCGGCTACTCGGTCGAGCTCCTTGAGCACCTCTTCTGGCACCCTTGAAGTCCCCCTGGGAGCTTCGTGTGCTTGTGCGAAGCTTTCTCACTCTATGCCCAAGAGTGTGATATTTCCAGGCTCTGCAAATTACACCACGCAAACGGTCGACTACATCTGGGATATCCGGGCGAATCTTTCCCCTGCATGTGTTTTCGTGCCCAATACTGCTGCCGAGGTCTCGCAAGCACTCAAGGTCATCAATGGATGCCAGGCAAACTTTGCTGTCCGTGGTGGAGGCCACATGAACGTGAGTTATAATCTGTTGAGTTGTTGATCAGAACCAAGCTTAATTCCAAATAGTACCCCGGAGCGAACAATATCGATGCCGGTGTTCTAATCGCTTTGTCGAATCTCGATGCCGTTAATGTGAAGACCGACACCGTGGAAGTCGGCCCCGGTCTCAATTGGTACCAGGTGTATTCGGCACTCGAGCCCTATGGCCGCGCTTGTATTGGTGGTCGTATGAAGACCATCGGTGTCCCTGGTCTGACTCTGATCGGTGGTTTCCATTACTTCAACAACAAGTACGGATATGCTATGGACAATGTGGTTAACTATGATGTGGTTCTTGGAAACGGCACCCAGGTCACCGCCAACAAGACTTCGCACAGCGATCTTTTTTGGGCTTTGAAGGGTGGCGCAAACAACTTTGGTATTGTTACGCGCTTTGAGCTGAAAACTTTCGCTGTCCCGGAGGTCAGCACAACCATTCAGATCTTCAACGAGACTCACCTCCCCCAGTATCTCTCTGCCATCTGTGAGGCAGCCAAGCTAGATGACGAGGACCCCATTGCGGCTGGTATGATTGCTTCCATCGCATACAACACGACCACGAAAGTGATACAGGGATCCGTGCTTGGCGTTCAGGCTGGTGTCAGCAACCCCCCGTCCCAGTTCGCCAACTTTACCAAGATTCCTGCCGATGCGAGAATCAACAATGTCACGACTATCAAGTCGTGGGCTAGTGCCCTTGACTCCCCCAAGCAGATGTTCCGGTAAGTAGGCTTCATAGCCATGGGTTCGTCAATCGCTAACGATTTTCTAGTGTTCAATTCTCTCACAAGACCATGAAGCCTGACGCTAAGGTTCTCTACTCGATCTACAAGGCATGGAAGGCTGCCGTTGACACGATTTCCGATGTCCAAGGTCTTTACCCGACTTTTGTCATCAATTATGTTACCCCCTCGTCGGCCCGCGTAGCCAAGACCAACGGTGTTGGCAACGTCTGGGGTCTCGAGGAAGAGCCTCTCATAAGTAAGTCTGAGAAGGAACACTAAAGATCAATCTTGAATAACACTGTCTAACTACTTTTTTGCAGTCTGGCAATTCAGCACCGGCTGGGCCCTAGCCCAAGATGATATTCGCGTGGAAGCATGGTCACGTCAGCTAGCCGAGCACCTCCACAGTATCAACAAGCAGCTAGGAATTGCTTCCGAGTTTGTCTACATGGGCGATGCTGGTGAGTGGCAAGATCCTTACGCGGGTTTCCCCGTAGAGAATGTCGCCCGCATGAGAAAGATCAGATCTACCTACGATCCAGCTGGAGTGTTCTCCACTCTTAGCTGGGGTGGATTCAAGCTTGGTCTTTAAATAAGAAGATTTTCATTGTGGGTCCTAGCAGGTCTTGGTGAAGTTGTAACAAATATTGCTGACCATCTATTTGTTGCCGGTACATAACTTTACAATTAAGACTTTTTTTTCTTGACCTCGGAATCTGGAGCATACAATCCCTAAAAGTAGGATAGTAGAAGTCGAGGGTTTCATTGACTTGTCTCTACATACGAGGACTGACAAGAAAATTCGATGGGAATACCTCAACCAGAGTGGTCACAGCCCGTCAACCCTATACTTTCTCGCTGCAAATTACTTTCAACCTTTGGGCTAAATGCTGTTGAGAATGGCTACGGTCTGGACATTGCGGGGACCAGTCTAGGTTGCTTTGGCATTTTCCCGCTACAGCTCGTTATCCCTAAAATACTTAGAGAAACAAGCTTTCTTCTTCCAGAGCCTCCAAAGTCCCTGGCTGACATTTTTGAATGTTAGTTATACAAGATGGCCTAGAAACTCAGGCCTGATCACCCGAATAAGCGCGAACACGAGATCCGAATACGACAAACCCACCGTTCACTAGTTATAAGGCTCGGACCCCATTTTTGATTAGTCATCCCCGTGAAAGCACGGACTTAATACTCCAATCATATGTGGTATTCGTATTCGGCCTTACCCTTGGCATTGGCATTGCCATCGGACCAAGCCTTCCTCACCGTTTTGCAGTGGATATTCGTCGTAGATATTTGTACTCCAACTAATTTTCGGTAGTTTCCTCGCATGTACTCTACAAAATCTTTACATGAAGTTTTGGCCTACATTTTTTTTCTGTCTTTGGTGACACCTCCTATACATCTGTCATCGCTATTGATCTTCGCCTATAATCATATCCGATAAGCACATGTATTCGAATTAGTCAATATGTTATTTCTATTTACTTCTAGTTCCTATGGTCAATGTAGTTCTTATCAATTCATAATCTCCAAGAATGAACGAAGGTTCACTAGTGCCCTGAAACTTATCGTTCTTTCGTGACTAAGAGCTGCACCTCTTGA
The DNA here is from genome assembly GCA_028829675.1 of Penicillium tannophilum. NCBI lineage: Eukaryota > Fungi > Ascomycota > Eurotiomycetes > Eurotiales > Aspergillaceae > Penicillium > Penicillium tannophilum. The sequence continues at coordinate 1,619,667 of JAQKAK010000003.1, read as the reverse complement.
CTAACCTCCACCGTAGAGGCATTCATATCCATTATTCTTACTGTGTACATAAAAAAACCAAGCCTTCTGTGGGTATGCTGATTGAGTTAATTGGTGGATACTAGGTATGACCGATATGAACGAACGCTGGTATTATGGATTTCTACTCAGGAAGCGCGCGCACTGTCTATATGTAAATTCTAAGCTGACCCTCCGTACATGAGCTCTGTTTCATCTACCTTCATTTGTTCCCTTTGAGAAATTTGGCCAGGATGAAAGATGACAAAGACAATCATGACTAAAACCATCAACGTGGCATCGAAGATGTATGCGAAGTACTCGTGACTCTGTAGACTCCCGGTTGATCCTTGGATATATTCTATCACCCGATAAATGCAACGAATCATGATGAAAAAACTGGCAGAGTATAGCACGACGAGGAAACGGTGCCAATTGACCGATGTTCCAAGCGCTGCAGAGGTAGGGTTGCTTGACATCCGCCAGTGAAATACAACAGAGACTATGACGAAGAAGCCAAAGAAGAGGATTTGAACGACAAGTCCGACAATAATGATATCTTCAGCAAGCTTAATCTTGCTCGCAGTTTTCGCACTTGACATGATTGCACCGCCTTGATGAGAAAAGTGTTAGCAACACTGGATGATAGGAGATCTTGGGGAAAGGTAACTGGTTCACAACATACCTCCAGATTGGATAAGGAACGCCAAAACATCACCGCAAACGAAAATTTTGGTCAAGCGTGTTCCTCGAATAAGAGACCTGGAATCACCATTGGTCAACCGAATGATCCGGCCCAGAATCATGTAGATGGATGCAGCGAATAATGATGGGGCTAGCAAAATGAAAAGGCTTTGCATTGCGTATAGAGTCACAGTGTAGTTCGGAGCATCATGCGCGTTGACAGCCCTTGCTGCATAACCGATGGCCTCTAAACAACCGCCAAGGATAAAAGCGATGAGAAACTTTGTTCTTGTTTTGCATGCCAAAATGATATGAACCAATGTCACTACCACAAATAGGATAACAAAAATAACCGCAGCGGCTAGTGATGGTGTGTAGTTGTAAAGAATGTATGCCATCGTAGGTGTTCAGGGTCGATTTTGGAATAAAGTGAGTAATTGAAGAGATTGCAAGAAGAAATGTGTAAATGAACGTGTTTTGCTGCAAGAGTATTTTGAAGAGAAGATTAAGGATGAGTGTGTGCTGTTGTGAGGAAAGTGTAGCATGGTCGTCCAAAGTCTTATAGTACATTGTCGGGTGGTGTCAAACCTTTGATCCCATTTCAACAACATTAATCTATCTCAGATTCGAAGGGAAAATATGGATCTAGGCACCTGTGAAATATTGCTATTTCTAGATCATCAGAGATAGATAGGGTCGATTGATGGCGCTAATTGTTCAGATATACTTCCACTACAGATCGCTAGGCAGGGACTACTAGGAATGACCTCGGGAAGCCGAATACGAACCCGAAACCCCACTTATCTTGCAAGTAGAAACTCACCCCTGATTCAACGAGGCCCCAGCTTTGATATTTTAAGCATTCATTTCATTTTCTTTTTCATAACTGAGTTGCCTAGCAATGCTTGAATTATAAATTTGGTATGAGATGAGCCTTCGTTCCTCGAGTTTTACCACTAACCAACTCAGCATCTTTGTCAAGACTATCCGCTTCTGCGACCGAAACCAACCCAGAATGTCTGAAAAAGATGTCCTTCGACAGCTCGATGATGATCGTTTGACAGACGATAATTTTGAGGATGATGAGCTACCACCGACGTATAGCTCCTTATTCACTGATGCTCCACTTCCTCCACCGATTATGCACAATGAGCTGCATGAGCTGGCAGCCTTCGAAGGTACCAATCATTATACCCTAGGGTCTCCATTTTGAGTCTCGGGCTCCGCTAAATTACCCGGTACAGACAACGGACGCTTCAGTATTGATCTAAGTGCAGGAAGCCGGACCTCCGCTATACTCCAGGGGTATTCTCTTCCCACGCAGCGTCCACAGGTGATCGAAATCGTGACAAAGCCACCTAAAATATCCGGCAATGAAGACATTGAAGGTGATGGCAAGATCCCAGACGAGACCAATGGGATGAGGCTAGATATTATTCTCATGCTTGTGGGAAGTAGAGGTGGGCATACCTTTCCGCCGCAATTACACAAAGGTCCACCGCTAACAAAACATGTGTACAGATGATGTAAAATCTTGTATTTTGGTTGGCCAGGGACTTAACAGGCATGGTCACCGAGTTCGAGTCGCGACACATTCAATCTTTCATACTCTTGTGAAAAAAGCCGGACTAGAGTTTTTCTCAGTCAGCAGTGATCCAGAGCATCCAATGGCTGTAAGTGACTGTCGGTATGGGGAAGGTTAGAGGATACACACTGATCGCTCATACTGTCTAGAAAATTGATTCAGCGTTTATGCCTCGCTCAGCCAATGCCAAGAAGGCTGAAGTCATGAAAAACAACAAAATCCTAATTGATACCTTGAAGGCGTGTTGGATTGCCTGTACCCATCCCGGTCTGTGGAAAGATAGGCCCTTTCTCGCTGATGCTATCATTGCAACGCCCCTTGCTCATGCCCACATTCATTGTGCTGAGCGCTTGTCAATTCCTCTTCACATCATGTCGACTACACCTTGGACGCCTACTAGAGAATTTGCCAATCCTCTAGCACAGATCCAGGTAGATGACGGTATTGACCGGGACATGCAAAATTACTTGTCATTTTTGCTTATCGAGGAATCTTTATGGCATGAGTAAGTTAACATTTGACTACACATGCATGCCCTCATACTAAGCGAATCATAGGGTTTCTCATGTTGTTGATCATTTTCGACAGGGAATTCTTGGCCTTCCTGGAGTCTCCACTGGCGGAGGGGCGCTCTTGAGGCAACTGAACATTCCTCACACATATCTCTGGTCTTCAGAATTTCTTCAAAAGCCTGCAGACTGGAACGATACTATCGGTAAGAAGCAGAAGGTTACCTCAATACCTACCTCGCTAATCGCAGAGTTACTCTAGATGTCTCCGGCTACGTCAACCTAGAAACCCAGTCCACCTACATGCCCTCAGACGAGCTGGTACACTTTCTCGAGTCTACACCGGCACCTATTTTTGTCTCATTAGATATCACCCTGCTTGGGAACTCGGAACGATTTGTGCGATACCTCAAAGAGGCCTCCGACAGATACGGCTTTGCATTCCTCCTACCAAGCAGCTTCCACCCAGTCAGCGGTATAACAGAGTCTTCAAACATTTTCGTCTTAGATAATGTCCCAACCGGTCAGTGAGCAATGTATGCAACCTCCCATCAGTTCGAAAGCTCACAATCTCGATAGATTGGCTCATACCCAGGGTCTCCATCGTCTTTACGCATGGAAATGTTCCGACAATATCGACAGCAATCCGTCATGGCAAGCCGATGGTCTCATTTCCCCTTCTTCGAGAGTGAGTGATTCTGGTTTACATTAGCAATTGCTATTCTGTCTAACATTAGTCCCAGTCAACCTTTCTGGTCTTCAGCCATCCACAGGTCCTGCATAGGTCCAGAACCTATTCAAGAGAAGGACTGCTCTACCGATATCTTAGTCGACGCAGTACGCTATTGTATGCGACCCGAAACGAGAGAAGCTGCACAGCGCATTAGTCTGCAGATTCAGCAGGAGAATGCCGTTGAAAATGCAGTCAGTTCTTTTCACTCTCATCTGAACTGGGATAACTTCAGATGCTGTGTCACAAAAACCGACCCTGCGATATACCAAATGCAGACCAGGCCTTCAATAAAGTTGTCGGCTGTAGCAGTGGCCATTCTGGTGAGGGTGAAAGCGATGAGAATATCGGGATTGGAGTTGTATGTCTCAATATCTTCGATTTCATTCAAGGCTCAGTTTCTGACAAAGTTGCAACTAGAATCAAACGTCAAACATACACCATCGAGAGCGAACAAGAAGCGCCGGAAGAAGAATTTTCAGCTTTTGACGAAGTTAAATCTGTCAGCAAAAGCTTGATGAAGGCCATCGTCAAACCAACAGTTTCGCACATCTCAGATGCTTATAAGTGGCGTGAGGTAAGGAAATTCTTGTCAAAAACCACAGTTTTCACTTCTAATGACTGAGCTTTGCAGGGTAACGATGCCGCGAATACCACAAATGGAAAGGTCAAAATCGAAAAGACAAAAGGAGATATAGCTATCAAGGTGGCCAAGACCATAGGATTCAGCTCAGCAGTATTTTGCGGGAAGATTGCAGCTCTACCATTCAAGAGTAAGCCTGCAGGCCCCCTCGCCCGTAATTTCAATATCATGCGCTAACATTGAATCAGCCGTTTACTATATGGGCGAAACGGCAAGCTACGGAGTGAGGAGCCTGAAAGGAATAGAAAACCATGGCTCCAGTCCTTCCAAACCCAATGGTCAGGAGGCAGAAAGGACATCACAAGAATCAACCCCAGGCAAGTGCCCTGATTTTGAAAACATGAACAGAGACTGACTGAGATTTCCTCCTCTAGCAAGCCTTGAGGATCTTGAGACCTCTCGGCGTGCAGTCGATGGGCGGTTGGTTGAGCTGATAAGCATGCTCCAAAGGAAACGGGGTGCAGGAGACAAAAGGCTGATGGACGCGGAATTTTCGCGCATGGTTGTCTCAAATTTTGAGGTTATTTGCCAATCTCCTGTGCAATAGCAGTCTGGGTCAGCAATACATAGATTAGTCGTCAACAGGTTGTAATATTATATTGGTTTAATCGTTAGTCGAAAATGCTGCGTTGGCCTTGACTGGAAGGTACAATTTGAATCTGAGTGCCATTGAAAACCCCAGAACGCTCACATTCCTTGTCAATTGTTTCCATGGGGAAATAGAATACAAGAAAATGGATTACATTCTAGGATGTTTCTTATTTTTTTATTCGTAGAATAGAGGGCTTGATGTCTCTCAAAGCAATATTCGAGTGGGTGGGTCATTGAGGAATACTACCCACTTTCAGTCGCCTAAATAGTTCAAAGAAGCCATAAAGGTCTACCTTATTATCCTCTGAGTATAACGCTTTTCTTGTCCTTCACCGATCTTAGGTAGGTTATAATCCCCATGTGGCTCATCCTCATGACACCGAGCAATAATTGGAGAGCAAGAACATATCAAACATTGTTGTCAACTCGAATGAACTCCCATATCGTACCTTCATCTCGATTAGGACCGACCTGGAGCGTGTTATCCGGCCCTATCCGCATCGGTAAAAATCCATCTCCTCTTTTTTTGAGGATAAAATGGCCACCAGAAGGATGTTGTCGCACACAAAACGCCTCACTGCTTTCGTGGTATTTGGTGTCCGCAATAACCGGTCCCTGGCTCCAGCTTTCTTGCCCTAGAAAGGTGCCAGAGATCACATTTTGAAACCCCAAGACCATTTTTTCAGATTCAACGCATGTCCAATAGACACCACACCATTGTTTATGGTAATCGGGCACAAGTTCAACATTGCCCTTTTGAAGCCCGATCACAAGATGTGTGACAGAATCGCGGATAATGAAAGTCCTGCCTTTCCAAGGACAATCCAGATAGCGCCGAGTCAAAGTTGGTTTTTCGGAATTGTCACATGTATCACTAGACGTGGGAGTAGTGCATCCTTCACTGTCAATGGTAGTGGATGACATCGCCTCTTCGATCACTGAATCAGGCGAAGTCTTACGTCGTTGAAACTGCTGCCATCCTTCTATAACCAGGGTTAGCCAATCCTGTCAGGAAACTGTTGTCCTCGAATAACATTAGATATACTTGCCCATCTTAATATTTCTTAGCATGTTGTAGTCAAAAGGTCCTGGATCGATGTACTCGGAATGGTTGGCAGTTATGGCGAGACAAAGGAAGGGTGGGTAGAAAGTTTGTAAATATTTCCTTCCGCGGATAGACCGTGGATACATAATAGCCTACGTACTTACCAGGTAATCCCAGTTCCATTCCCGTTACTCATATTACAACCAGTCTAAACAAATATTATATCTATTGCTGGGAGCTAAATTTTGTATTCTACGTTTTAATTCCTCGCAGTTCGAGTAGTATCACAATATCTATCTCTCGGGCAATATCGCCAACTTCAATATTTACCCCGACGACCACAACGTCAACAATGAATCGTAATAGTTAACGCTTGGGCTTTACAGTCTTATGAAAACAGTTGATATACCCGTGCATGGGCGCATAAATCTATTCCAAGACCATTTGAGTCAGATGCGGACTTTGCGGCCCTCGCCGAGCATCAGCGCCCCGCTGCTATTCCCAGTAGCTATTTATCCAGCGACCATGGGCAAGGCGTTTCTCGAGTCCGACAGCTAGCCTTTATGACATACACAGGCACGTGAGACACACTTGGCCTCCCCAAAGGGCCCCAGACACCCTTGGGGCGCTCGCTCGGAATACTAACCAATAGTATCAGTATTTCCAAGGGCGCATTCGAATCGGCATGGCGCCAAGCTCTTGGGAGTGGAAGGAAATATGACGATAGTATTGGTTCGGGCTTAGGGACCCACAATTTTTGACGAGGCTGTAAGCCTGAGGATCAAAGAGCCGGAAGTCGGCACAGCCCATAACACTGAGAAACAGCCTTGTAGGCTTCGATTTCACAAGCTTGTTTGAGGCTTTTTTGCGGTACTTAATCCAGGGCAATATTATAGTGTCCTTATGTGTCAATGTTCTGGGTCCAATGCAAGTTGGGAATAGTCTGGGTTATTCTCTGCGTTGCCCGATGCCGCTGAGCCGTCCGTGCGCCAAGGTTGAGTTATTATCCCCACAGCCACATCCAAATGCCTCAGAGGCTCTGTGCCTCGCTCAGTTCCTGGGAGTTTAAATAGTGGAAATAGATCCCTGTTTCTAGAAGAATGGAAAACATCAGGATCTTAACTCGAACTTACTATACTGAACGTCGAACATTCCCTTCACCATGAGGCTCACACTGCTTGCTATAGCAGGAACTATCCTATCTGTTGCTGCAGATAGTCCTCTTCGTCTACTGACTCACAAATCAAACGATATCAATTATCCTGCTGTATGTGAAATAATTTTGCCAAAACTCTATTCTTGATCTTGAATAATCTAACAATATGCAGTTATCATGTATTCAAAATATTGATTATACCCCACCATGTGACACAAACAGTGCTGCATGCTGGTGCAAAGATTCAATTTTCCTCAGTCAAGTCATCCCTTGTATAATAAATGCAAGCTCTGGGTCTGTCGAGTGTGAGTTTCTTGCCTTCCAGCCTAAACTTTAATCTCGCTAATCGATGATCATTTAGCAACACTCACAAAGTTCCAGAAATGGTGCAACCCGAAAACACCCAATCAATCCACTTTAGTGCCTTATAAAGACGACAGAGCTCATACCAGCCTCAGAAGCGCGATCAATCACATTTCCAAACGATACGGCGGATACCATCAGCCTAGTAACGGAATTTCCTGGCAAGCAATAATGGGTATATGTGCTGGTGTTGGTGTAGCGGTGGTTGTAATTTTGTGTTTTCTGAAGGGATGCTATCACGACAGGGAGAACAATCCTTATCGGGGGCGGAATAGATTGTCAGCTTACGAGCCTAATAGAGGTCGCCCTCCGCCGCAAGCTCATCCTCGGCCTTCGGCTCCTCGTGATACACCGATTACCCGGGCTCCGACACCTCCACCGCCTTATATTAGGGAACCGGAAGCAGCTCATGTTAAGAATCATTCTGAGGAACCGGGACTTCCCTCCTATGATGATCAGCTAAGGGGGAGCAGTGCTGTTTAGGCTTTGTGTCAATATTAATTTGACGAGTGCAATTATTTAGATCGTTTATAGAAGCACCAAAATTCTAGATATCACTCTCCAAATCTTTTTGCGCAAACTTTGTAGTATTCATCTTGTCAGTGCTCACGCTGCACTAGAGCTGGAAGAAATAGAAGATATTAAGATCCATAACAAAAACGGCGGAAAATACCATATATTTTAGCGCTGAATCTACTAAGCTCCAGCATGTGTCTCAAGCCTATAAAGCTTGACAGCCCAGATTCTTGGTTGAATTAGCTTCTAGAATTTTTGTTTACATGCCTTCTCTCTGTTTGCCTCGGACCTATTTTCTTCCACGTCTACATCATCCTCTCAATCATCTTTACTCTGCCCAGGTGCGTTTATAATTACTTACGCAACCAGTGCTCCAGAACTTCACTCACCCTATAATCACTGGTTTGCATCTATATTCGCTTTATTCACCTATATACCTCCCTTGATGAATTCTCAGGCACTTCACAACAAGTATACCATCTTTTTCACGAAGACCTGAAGCTACAACGCTGCCCAGTCTTCAGACCCACATCTAAGACGGACACTTCAAAAGGAGATGATATGGTCTGGAGGCCCAGTAGAAAAATCTCTTTTCAGGAGACAAGCTCAGTCACCAGCTAATGCCCATTATCGTGGCCTAAGAAGGCTAACTGGGTCAATGACTTCCAAAATCTAGGCGTTGCCCCGGTGGCATTGTCAGGGCTCTTAGATGAGGATGATGTGACATGTGAAATCCAAGGCGCGCGGTCGGTTTATCAGCATAATCGACTCGAATTCAGCGAAAAGTGACCTCGGTGTCAGGGACTTGGCTTCCAAATTGTGATCTATAAGCTGGAAAGCAAGACGTCTCAATCCGATGAGTGTTAACAACTGAGGATCTGAATTTGCCTGAGTCATTGGTAGGCCAGACGCCAGATTTTCTTCCAAAATGCTTCAACAACTTTTCAGTCTGTCTATTCCGCGGGATTAAATAATTGAAAATAATCCATGTCTTAAGTTTTGTTCAAAACGAACTTATAAGCTCCAGTCAAGATGCAAGATAGAAGCGATAAGCGATAAGCGCGGATCAACCATTTTCCCTTATCACCTCCCCCGCTTCTCTCGCTTGCCTTTCCGTGCGGAGACGTAAGTCAATTTGCTCTAAAGCCCATTAACCTTCCTGAAACCCGATACCCACCCGGGCATTTATTTCCCTTAGAAAAAGCCCCGGTCTCCTCTCTCCAATAGCCCCACCATGCAGCACGTCCCAGAGTCCCGCCAGCAGACCTTCGAGGAGATCTACGGGCCACCGGAGAACTTCCTTGAGATCGAGGTACGTAACCCCACCACACATGTCACTCCCAGGCCCAAGCAAGACATGTACCCCATGTCGCGTGCCATCAGCAACGCACCCCGCAATGCCAATGCAGCCCAGTCCAGCCCAAATGCATTCCCGTCCCAAATTCCACGGCGCAACTTGAAAATGGATTGCCAGTTCACTAACATATGCCCCTTGTAAATTTATAGGTCCGCAACCCCCAAACCCATGGCACATCCCGGAACATGTATACTTCGTACGAGATCGTCTGCCGGACCAACATCCCCGCGTTCAAGCTGAAGCACTCGGTCGTGCGCCGCCGCTACTCCGACTTTGAGTACTTCCGCGATATCCTCGAGCGCGAGAGCACGCGGGTTACTATTCCCCCGCTGCCGGGCAAGGTGTTTACGAACCGGTTCAGTGACGACGTCATTGAGCACCGACGTGAGGGACTCCAGCGGTTCCTGCAGATTGTGGCGGGACACCCGCTTTTGCAGACGGGGAGTAAGGTGTTGGCTAGTTTCATACAAGGTGGGTTATTCCGATCACTTTCTTTGTCGCTATGACTATGGTTCTGGTTGAGATCTGTTCATTGGGGGATTTGCTAACTCTTGGTTTCCTTAGATCCTAATTGGGACCGCAATGCGTGGTAGATTGATTGACTCACCTTGTATATAGGGTCTAAGGTGGATTCTGGGGGGTTGAGTTTAATTCCTTTTTTCTTGTTTTGTTCCATCCACGAAGCAAATTGAGCGCTATGGGCTTTAGCCAAAATTTTGTTTTTGCCTTTGATTTCCTGGATGAGTTTTTTGTCATTCTGCTATTACTCTCATCAGCATTGAGTGCTCGGCCACGACTGCATTGTCTTTCTTCGGTGACGCGACTGTCCATGTCTATGTCCTAGGGCGGAAAAGCAGTGGTAGACAGGTGTACGTTATGTGATGGTCTCTATTTTTGGCACTTGAATGTTCTTGATATCCAATTATCTTTTGATTATCTGATCCCTTTACTAAAGTTCCTTGACTTGTTCTGTTGTTTCTATTCTATGAACGTTGAAATCACGGATACTAAGCCGCATGATATTGATTAGCCGAAGCTTGGCTTGACAAGCCTTTGGGTTTGCATTGATCTGCCAATCATGAATTTCAAGTTTGATTTGACCTCCGAAGACACATCGGAGACTTCATCTGGGTATTTAGCATTCTAGATAAATGATGGCAATTGTTTGACCTGTAGTCATCTAGGCACATGACGCCACAATCACGTATAAAAGCGTGTCTCTGTCAGCTAGACCTTTCTCCTTCCTACATATCACAAGCATATAATACATCATATATCATATATCATATATTGCATATTATATCTTTAACATTCTTTGCTGGAGTCTACAAGGACGGTGGCAGCTATAGTCATCACCAAAGGTTTCGCCAGGCCTCCTCGCCACATGTACCGATCTGCCGAAAACATGGTGCATAATGTGCTGGAAAGGCTGCAAGGAGATATTCATCAAAGTTGGCGAGCCAGCATACGAGTCCTGCGTGCGGTGAGATAAATAAATCTTACTAGGGCGTACTTACCGAAGGCAAAGAACATGTCCGAGTCATGACCCTCAAGAGGCCAAAGAGGTCGTAACACAAACGAGGTCATTGAGAACTAAGTTTGAGACACCATCGGCCTCCATCTCTAAGCATGTCAGCATCAATAGCTTCTACGAAAATCATGTCAAATGGGGTAAGTACCACTTAATCTAACTATCGAACTATCGTTGATAATTTCCAGAATGTTACCTTAACTTACCCCATACTCTCAGATACCCCCTTGTGTTTTCTCAAGTTGAATTTACAAAATTTGAAATATACCACAAGATGAAGACAATCCTCATGACAAACATAAAGCGTCTTTCACATCTTTTGACGAGTCGCTCGATATGCTTCACGACATAAGTCACGACTCAACGGGACGAGTTCATTCTGTATTGAGGGACGAAAGACGCACTGTTGCTTTGAAAGCTGGCTGAAAGGTTCATCTTGCCTTACCGACGTGGAGGTAAAATGCAACCTATCGAGATACGTCTTGGCAACGGCAACGCTACGATGCTGCTAGCTAAGGGCAGTAGTCACAATACTCAACCAAGTGGCTGGATAATCCATGACATTTGGTAGGATGCTGTGCGGAACGATTGGGCCAACTTGACTGCAATCACCAACGCGGAAGTACCGGTAGATACATTCATTGCAGCACTGCCAGTCGACAAGTTGAGAAGTATAGGGATCTCATGGGCATCACTTGCGGGTCAATTCGGAGTAGGAAAGAGAGGCTGCTTTGGAAGAAGCTGCGAATTTGGCACTTTTGGGGCTTACAGCAGTCCCGGCGGATATTTTCTTCATGTATGTAGAGGTTAGTGGTTGACATGGTTTTGCGCTGCTGGGGTTTATCAGAGCACGTAACCAGCCTCCGGAATAGTAAGCACTATCTTTTTGTTCTCTCTTGCTCTTGGAGATTCACACAATAGAATACATACTGTTATGGTTTTTTCGTTTCGTTATTGAAGGCTCCCTACCTATTTGACTAATGCGTGTGCTTCGTCTTCTCTTTTCCCTCTCTAACCTGTCCCCAGCCTCGGCCCTCGAGCGCAGACATTTTAACAGCTCGGTCTTGAAGATCCCGGGCACTAAGGAATCGGAAGCAAATCTGACTTCGCAGTTGGATGTTACGGGCCAAAGGCCGCGTAGAGTCATGCTAGGATTCTCACGGTAACTTCTAGTGAGACCAAAAAGTACAGCATTGGAACGACGAGGACGTGGTCCAGAAGATTTCCCAAAGAACCAGGATAATATGGACATCTAGCACATCTTGGAAAGAAATGAGCTTGCTTGCGCAAGGTCTCAGAGCAAATCCATGGTCATTTCCTTTGTCTTAGAACTACGTGTACTTTACTTTTTATCTTACTCTTGGCTCTTTCTCTTACACGGGAACCAGTCCGGGCACATACACTAGGCAGAGTCTAGCCAAGTAGATTGAAAACGTATTGATTGACAATAAATTGGTCGTCTAATTTTGAGAATTGCGCGTGAAAAAAAGGAGAAGCCATCGTGTACTGCGGGATATAGAGAGAAAAAACCAAAAAATCAAAACCAAGAATCAAAACACCCGAAATGCCGAAATGCGATGGAGTTCGCAAATGATTCAAAAACAGATAGAGAATAAATCAATGCTTTTGTGTTGTTTTTGCTCTTTACTTTTTTCGTCTTTTTTCTTTTTCTTCCCAGAAATTTTTAGCCCAGGTCATCCCAGATCATAGGAGCAAGTGTGTTATCCTCCCAGGGCGAAGATGGCCCGGCAGGGTTCTCATCCAACGAGAATGAAAGTGCATTCCCGGAAGACTCAAGGAAGCCCTGCGGGGGCGGTAAAAAGGATGGGTCAAATGGGCCGGTGCCCGCATTGGTATGCGAGGCGATAGATGTCTGTCGACTATGAATATGCGGATCAGAGTGCCGATGAACTATTGGAGGAGCTTTCGTGGGAGTAGACTCAGTGCTGGCAGGGCGATCTCGAGTAACTGGTCCGGGATCGCTGTTGGCAGTTTCCAGCTTTGGCGGAATCAAAGCCTTGCCATTGACAGAGCCTCCGTCTCGATAAGCGTGTGGGAATTTCGTACGGAAGCGGTCGCGGAGATCGGTAGCTCGGCGGTGGCTGAGATTGAGTCTCTTGTCCTGTTGAATGAGGGTCCATTGGAAGCCGTGAACAGCGTAGCCTTTGAGAAGGGCATCGTCTTCCTCGGTGGTGAATGGCCGGCGTGAGCGACGTTTTGATTTGACTGAAACGAATGGCTCTGGGATGCCGAGAGATTCGAGGCTTGTCTTGAGTTTGCTGGAGGCTTCTGTGCCAGTGGGTGGGGGCGACTGTTGAGGAGTCGGGGTGCCACTTCCTAGATTATTCTCGGGCTTAACAAATGGTACGCTCAATGTTGCTTGCTTGTGGGCGCTCGATGCTGGATTTCCCGCCCCAGGACTCGGTGCAGATCCCACATTTGTAGGAGATTGGATCGGGAGGCGAATATTGCCGGGGGTTTCGTCAGATGCATCGGCTTGAGATTTGAGAAGGTCATTGGCTAACTTATCACGCAATGCCTTGGTTGCTTCATTTGGATCAGCCGCGCTGTTTAAGATTAGTAAACAAATTAGGACCTTTTGTTGTGATTCACTTACCGATACGCCCATGGACAATAGGCCCGGAATCTTTATTTCAAAATGAGTATCAGGAGAAGATAGTGGGGCGATTTCATGAATCCATACCGGTCCTTCAGATTAGAAGCTGTCCGCTTGTTGAAGTTGAGTTCTGGCTGTGCCAATATCGCTGTCCAATTACCAATGCCGCACTTCACCACACCCCGGAGGAGATCATTCGTCTCTTCCTCGGTCCATTTCCTCACATTCCTACGAGATCTGCCACGAGTCTTAGGGGACAAACGGTCACCCGTGGCAGGAGTCGAGGTTATCTCATTCGAGGTGTGCACTTTTGCACCAGGGACGACAGACCGAATAATTGGATTTTCGGATGGAGTAATTCGTTCTTCTTCATGATCATGTACATCATCATTGCGGTCATCAAGGGTCACACCGAGCAGCTCCTCGATTCTCGCTTCTCTCCGCTCTATGGGTTGGCTTTCTGAAAGGTTGCCATTGGCGGAGACTATACCAGGATCGACCGCAGCATCTTCACGAGACGGTTTCGTCAAGAGTTGAGGGATCGATCCTGCTTCGATAGGAGGAAGAAGAGCAGCATTAGGCGGAGGTTCATTCAATCCATTCAAGATAGCAAAAGGGCCAAAGGGAGGAGGACGTTGCTCCTTTTGTGCCTGTGGGATCGGAAGCTGCAGGTGCTCGCTAAACGATTCGGGTAGGTCTAGGCGGCGGCGCTTGCGTGTGCCGTGAAGGGCGTCGTCGTCAAAAGAAGAAGAGAATGGGAAACGTTCCAGGGCACGCAGATTCACAAATGCGGGGAGAATCGGCTTGGGTGGTGGCTCCACATTTGATTGAGGGTCTGTGGCAGACTCAGCCTTTTTAGTTCGTGCAGCATTGAGAAACTCGGTCACTGTTGGCAGACCCGCTTTCGAGTTTGTGGGGGCATTTCCACCGGTCGAAGTAGATTTTGAGATGGTGTTTGATTCCCTGGATCCACTTGCATTTGGCTCCAGGGGAGATGGAACGCTGAGCGTACGAGATGAGACAGGTTCCCGCAGCGGAGCGATACGCAGGGAAAGTTGGGGAAGTTCGCGAAGTAATGATTCATCCAGGGGCCGTAAACCTCCACTAGAATCCATACTCTTTCATCAATGACTTTGTTAACGGATCTTAGCTATTGAATTGCAAGCCATCGGGCTAGCCATGGTGCACAACTAGATCGGAATGAATGATGAATAAGATGAATAAGACGAAAGAGTTGAAGCGTGGAGCTTCGATAAGGAGCGATAACATTAGGGTGAAAATAAAGACCACTAGCGCAATCTACGTCAGCAGATCCACGTTAACGCGGAGAGCTCGATCGATCTTCAGCGATTTTCGATTCGCAGATATCTTGGACCATTTCTCCAACCTACTCTCTCACATCGAAATTGACCTTTGGTACCGTGTTATTGAGCTACACAAGGCACGCCCTTTCCCGCCGCACCATTCAATTAGCGGTCCCCATCCTCCTTCAATCATCCCAAAACCATCTATCTCCAACTAAAACGAAGGCGAACTTATTCTCCAGTTCGCACATTTCCAAAATGCCTACCATCTTCCCGACATGGCCCCACATCATCTTCGGCATTGTTGAGCCCATCTCCTTGTACACCCCCCTGAACCCGACAATCAGCACAACAACACAGAACTAACCCAACGCCCGCTCCCAATGATAGAGTCGCAGGCAGTCTCAGCCCCATCTTCGATCTCAACGGCTTCATCTACGGTCAAACACCCCATGTTCCGGCCCCAACATTCCAACATCCAAGCAGTGTAGCACTTGCCTACCAACTAGGCAACCTCTACAACCTCCTTTTCCTCGTCGGAGTTGGCGTGCTGCACACAACTACGGAGCCCAAGGTTCTACGAAACTACCTGATTGCTTTGGCGATCGCCGATATCGGCCATGTGTACGCCACATACATCGCCATGGGGTGGGATGCGTTTGTGGATGTCGGTGGTTGGAATGCGCTAACATGGGGGAATATCGGAGCTACCGCGTTCCTGTTCGTGAACCGAGTGCTTTACTTCATGGGTGTCTTTGGACAAGCCAAGGCGCCGAAGATTGCGGGGAAGAAAGAGTGAATCCACTCAACGATGAATCCGACCGTTGTTTCTGTGTTATCGCTAGGTGATAACTTTTAAACTTTATGCGGGTTTATTCGGAGGACTAGGAGCCGGCCTATTGTGCGCTGTGTTAAATTGTCCTATATTCGACACTTCGGCAGTTGTCTCGTTTCATGCGTGTCGCATGACGCTAGCTCGGGGGCTGTAACTGATCTGATTCGACGCTAGAAGCCGACGTCCCGGATTGATGGATCCGATTTGATTTGTAGCGGCATTTTAGCCCAGAAAGAAACGCCAAACAATTATTGACCTATGGCCAGGGGGTCTGCATAGGATATGGATTTAATTGGATCGATCTCGATATGGAGCGCAGCGAGCCGAGCCCAATTATGGTCACGATTCATAAGAAGGCTTGTTATCAAGCAAGAGGAAATAAGCCAAAAACTCAAAACAAACACATGATATCAGATAATGAAGGAAAAAGCCTAAGAGAAAAGATCCCGTCTTTTCAGCTTCATGCAACGCCCGACGCCCCGTACTGCGGATGCTACTTAAGTTCGCATGGGTATAATGATAGCAAATACATACACATGACCAAATGACAGACCCAGAGTACAAAGCATAAAGCAATCTAACAAGAATTCGCCGATCTTTGTTTCCCAAGCCAAGATCAAGATGAAGCCTTCCTAGTAAAGACATCATCCCAAGAGAGTGTACCATAACCTGCCATTATCGCAAACATTTGAAATACTCTCCAGACCCATGAGTAGCATGATCACCTACGTTCCATGCATGTCACACATCGACTTTTGTTCTGGCTCGCCCGATTCAGCTATCAGCAGGTTCCCGACTGCCGATCGTGGCGCCGATTACATTGCTTTAGACACTAGGCCCTGGAGATAGTCGAAAAGCGGCTGAATAGCTGTCTCACCATGTTGCTGGTACTCCCGGAAATGAGCGAATAAGAACGGAGTACCCGGATCCTCGAGGAAATGTTGATGATAAGCGGCGTAATTGTGGACCGGGTTGATGAGATGAATAGCCTCCGGTAGGATAGGAGCGTCTAGAACGAGCATACCACCAAGGTTGCTGTTCAAGCCGCGGGATCGAGCGGTAGAGATGGAAAATCGCTGTAAGCCCTCGAGAATGGCGGTTAAAGAATAGTAGTCCTTTTTGATGAAAAGTGTCTGGATTTGTCTTGTTAGATCTGCGTCTCTTCGTTTTGTTTTAGATGAACTTGCCTGTGCGCATTCTTGCAAAGACTCGAACATGTCTGGTAATGCACAGCAGCACTCCCAAACTGACATGCTGATAGTGTGCCAATTGTCCATTAACTCTTTCGCCATACCGTCGCCATTGAGAATGTTTTGTCGTGAAAGCCGTGAAAAGTCTACTTCATCGGTTATAGCCAAGGTATGCGCAAGGTCCTTTGGAGACGTCGCACTCAGATGGTCCTCCAAAAACAAACATGTCGTGTCGAATGGAGTGTGCCAATCCATTTTCGGAGTTTGGCTGTATTTGGCGCGAAAGCGAACGGACAAAACAGACAACATCTTCAGGATTGTCGTCAATTTAGGAGGTTGGTCTTTGAACATGTTCTGGATCGGACCAGCAATGAACTCTAAGTCGGGTGTATTCGGTATGCGAACATTGAATGCTGTCTCCGGTAGAAGTGTATGCAAACATTGCACCACAGCACGGTAAGCGAAAGGACTTCGTCCCCGCAAATACTACAGAACAAAGCTTTAGTTTAGGTAACGCTTGATGACAGACAGATAAAAAATAAACACACACCTTCTCCACTTCTAGGTAAACCGAGATTTGTTCCGGATATACCTTCAGATGATCCAAGAGATGAACATAGAGAGAAGTATGTTGCTGTAGAAACCACTCTACAGACGGAGCAGGATAGCCCAGCGCAGCGCGAACAATCTCCTCAAATTCCATCCTCATAAACTGGCAATGGCTCTCAATGTCGATGGCACTAGCAATTATCCTCGGGTCAGTCGGTTCTCTCGGCGGGAACCAGCTCCAAGCAATTGGTTTGACAACAGGTATTCTCGACCGGCGCAAGACCTCCTCCACCCTCTGCAAATGCGACAAAGCAGAGAGGTACTGATGTTCTCGGGGATCAGACAACGCCACCAAAAATGAGTCGACCGTTTCATAGTTACGACTCAGAAGCGCACTGCGTGGGAGGTTTTCATCCCGAAATAAGGCATAGCGGATCACCATGCAGATCTCTGGAATGTTGAAGGCCCACAGCACGGTTGTAGCTTCGTCTTCCCACCACCGGTAGGTGAAGACATGACGGGGAACTTCTGAGCTGACCACGAAGAGTGAATGGTAAGAGTGTATTCCGACTGGTGCCATCATGTGTGTTCCTAGAGGGGTTGCCATGTCGGGCCTGTAATGTGTTGGGGAAACCTTTCCGGTGTATAGTATTGATCTAGGCGGATGGAAGACCGAGTCTTCCGTGCCCATGGACTGCATTTATGCGAATACTTCAGCACCAGGGCCAGGGGTCTTATGAGGCACAACAGAAGAAGTACATGTGACGCGAGGCTTGCGCAAGATAGCTTCGCTCAATCGAATCTTCTGGATACGAGAAAATAAAAAGAAAATAAAAACTGACTGAAAAATAAAAAATCGGAAAATTGAAAAATTGAAAAATGTAAAAATGAAATGGACTAGGGCACAAATAATATAGAAAATTCCAGGTATAGGCCAGGGTTTCAGACGTGGCGGAAACAGGAATGGAGTGGATGCAAAATGGATTAAACGCTTCGGGATATTCGGAGACCCGGGTAATTGGTTTCCTTAATAACTTCCTTTATCCCTGACGTTCCGCCACGTTGGATTCATCACGAGGGAGGATTGTAATGGGGGGCACGGCAGATGGGCGTATTGAAAACGGGGGCGCTAATCCATCCTGCTGGGAGTCCCGATAGATGGAAAAAGGGGGTAATGATTAACCATCGAGAAACACGTATGCTTAGATCGGCCAGGATCCACTGTAAAGAATGGTCCCTGTAACAGCTGCAGACCTCTCTGCTCGTTACCGAATGGATCCCGTGGATTATTTAAATTTTTAAAATATTATTTCATGCCGAGCACCCGTTGCAGCCCAGTCCGATTCATAATATGTCATAAGGAAACGGTTCATACCTTATCTGGTCGATAGAGAAATCGGTTGGGAAGCGGTCAACCATCAAACCTTCTGGAAGATGGTTATTTTTACCAGGATTTGATTTTGAAAAGAAAAGCAAGCCTATGATGTAGTGTACTCCGGTATGAGTTAGTGGCGACTAACTATCAAGGGTTATCTTTCTTTGTTCTCCCTGAACCATGAGGAACATTGGGTTTATGATATGATTTGAATTTTTATAAGATGATTGTCATCCCAAATCGAGACTAAATTCGAACCATGATTTCATATGCAACAAGTGGAACCAGCGTAATGACACTAAACCGTAGCGAGGGGCTTCGAGCGATGATCATGATGGAATACAAATCGAGAACCATTAATAAATGCAGCGAGGGCGTCACAAAGTGGAGAACTTCCAAATGAAATACCGTTCCCTTGGGTTTCTACAGTACAGACATTCCCCTGTGACCAATCAAGGACATTAACCCCAATCACTGTAGGTTTCGGGAGTACCCCAATACTTTCTCCACCCCCTCTTTCTTGTCCCTCGATTATTGTTGCGGTCTGCAGAGTATAACACCTACACCGCTGGAAAATGGAATCTGGAAATCATAATGGAGATGAGAATTTTTAGATTTATGATATACCCAGCCTGGGGAAATATTGAACCCAAAAAACGAGGGGTCGTGTTGCCCTAAAGTTTGTTCCCCTGAAGCGCTGATCATCGCTATTCAATTCCCGAAGGCCTCAACTTTAGAGTATTTGGGCCCACAAAGATATAACCTGGAAACATCCTTGTGAATCCTTGACACTAGGAATGTTTGGGAAGGTCCTTAAAGACTCACCGCTGGAATGGCATCAACCCCTGTAAGGAAATCCAAGTGGATTAATTCAAAAATCTCATAAACACACTGTTCCCTGCCTTTTGTATTAAAGAGGCACACGCGCATGGCCCCGCTAACAAGAGCGAGAACGAAGCCGCTAGCAAGCGCCATGGGAAGACACAGGATACGCAGGAACGTCATTGAACTCTGTTGCCACGTGAGATTTTTTTCACCCTCAGGAATTCGACGTTGTGGTGAACCCAGGTCCAAGGAACTGGAAGCGGGATCTCGGTAGATCCACACGTCCCAGAACTTGGGGTGGATCTTGAGCATTGTTTGACAACTATATCAATCTCTATATCCCAAGATCAGTTTATGATGCAGTTTGTTACCTACAAGAAAAAAGGAAAATCCAGAAATTCAAAAGTTCGATCTTCGTACTCACAGCCAGGAGTAGCGCCGCTCGTCATCTCCGAAGCGAACGCGTTCTAGACCCGCCTTTTGCGCAGTGTTCGCTAGTACCTTAGCCATGACATAGGCATTCAACGGACTATATCTCCATGCCGGACAGAAAAACAATAAGGCCCAATGAGTTGTTCATGTGATTCCATCTCTGCTGTACCTTCGTCAGTGGTCGATCGAGTTATCTGGTGCAGCCAACAATGCATCGACGCCCATCAAGCCAGGGATCACCTTTCACCGTGGCGAGGGCCAGAGCGAACCTACACTACCGTGAACTCCATACGTTTTGCCGCAGCCTTCTGCATCGCATGCGGGAAGCGAAAAACTGAATTCCTGGAACCCATTATCTGCAGGTGCATAAATCCCGCCACTTACACAGGGTCCACGTAAGTATGATCCTCAAGCACTAACACTGCATACGCGATAGTGCTACAACGTAATCAACTTTTCTCCATGTTGCATCGCCAGGAATCCACGGATGCTATGCTGTGCATATTCCGGTTCGGTGGCAATTGATTTCGGGATATTTTTTTCCTGTGGAGAAGAAATGGGGTAAAATTGGATGTATCAGATCATTAGTGGCAGACGCTCGAGCACGAAGAAATTCTATCTGCGAGATGTAGGGAGAGTGGGAGGGGTTGGCATCGGCATCGCATCAACTGTACCCCCCTGTGCCTCCTTATTATAGGCCAACTAAGCCTATATGTGGTTGGAGGCGGTCCGTGATCTGGAGCATAACACTCTTCTCTTTCTGGAAAAATTGACTCGAGTGGAAATTGCTGATCAGTAGTATCTGGGATCCCACATGTGAGCGGTCCTCCAATACGTCGATCGGGCACGATCGAAGAGGGTCCTTCTGCGACCACGGGAGACCGGTCAACACTAACTACCTTTTTAGTGTAGCCCCTACCAACCATTTGTGGATGAACAGGTTCATACTACATGTATCGCTTCTTTACTCTAATTGCGCAGGAATTTGTATCCGCTTCCCCCTCCTCTAGCTCTAGCGCCTGGGCTTGCGAGCCTTCAGCCACGGAGTACGCCGGAACACACATAGCGCCTTTGTGCGTTCCCCACATCGGGACAATTTCTGGCCGCTGCATCACAAAGACCCACTGATTCTTGGGGGATGGCTTAGCGAAGCTATATTGTGGGCCAGTCGTTGAGTGATGGTGATCCATCGCCAGGAGGGGCGATCCTCCGCGCATCGATGCCGCTCATCTCCGGTTAATTAACGACTTCGGCAAATGTCGCAGATCGACCGATGTGGGAATATGTCCTGATTTACTTTGTGGCTCTTCTGTTCACCTTGAAGTGGCCAATCGACGGTTGGCGCCGAGCTGGAGCTTTCTTCCCCGTGTTTTCCGTGTGTTTTGATATATATTTCCAGGTGCGCTTAGGCCTCGGGAACGCCGAGCTCTGGATAATAAGCTTGTAAAGATTGGGCAGTAGTCAATTCTTAGAATAGTTCGTATGGACAAATCAAAGTATTGAGCTGTGGAATCAGGTCTTTACTGGGCATTCGTGTCTGCACGTGTGGGTAGGGTTGTAGATGATGCTCCATAGTTCAGCTTCAATGTCACTTCTACGGCTGGGTACCTGGGCCGGTTTAAAATAGTCCATAGCTGAGCGAATTGAGTCGCGAGAGAAGGAAGCCACCTGGGCACTCTTAAGTTCTGCATAGTTAATCCTTGCAAGGTTCAAATGTTGGTGGGCGCCGTACTCATATCTCGATTCCAAGAGTTTACATGGGACAAGGTGAAGAGGTTCAATGGGCAGGCAAAAGAACATTCAATGTGGAAGAGTTTGAGAAGGCGAGGAAATAAGTAGTACGATCATTAAGTCATTTGAGAAAAGGTAACGTTAAATAGGTATCATATCACTCGGAACGAGTGCTTTGTTTGCTATGGTTGAAACTACGGAACGATGCATCATTCAAGTCCACAAAGCAGACAAGACGCCGTTTCCAAGCTACAGTTTTGGTTAATGTTTTTTTTGTTACACCGGAACACTTCTTGCCAATGTCAGAAGACATTTAGTTGGCAAGAGCGTGGGCGCGGCGGCGGTCACGCTCCTCGGCAATGGAGAGCTAGTGGTCATGTTAGCTTATATTCATATTGAAAAAGTTTTCAAGATTGTAAACATACCTTGACACCCTTGCCCTTGGGCAGGGAGATCCAGGGCTTCTCCTGGCCGATGACGAAGACGTTGGACTCGCGGGTAGCGAAGGTGTTGTCAATAGCGTCCTTAACGTGGACGATGTTGAAACCACCATCGTGGCGCTCACGGTGAGTGACGACACCAACACGACCCATGTTACGACCACCAGTGACCATGCAGACAACACCGGAGTCGAACTTGACGAAGTCGGCGATCTTGCCAGTGGCAATCTCGACCTTGACGGTGTCGTTGACCTTGATAGCGGGGTCAGGGTAGCGGATGCTGCGAGTCACAAGTTAGCAAACCTTTGTTCTTTTTGAAATGGGGCTTACTGTATCCAATATGGAACAGGTTGTTCGTTTGTCCTCAACCGATCAACCAAATCATGGTCCAACGACTGAATGACACGGAACTTGGAGTAGAACTCACGTTCGCGCATCGTGCGTAACCAAGAATGGGATCCCGCCCTTGCCAAGCTGAACACGCTTGACCTTGCAGAGCTTGAACTCAGCCTCCTCAGCCTGGATGCGGTGGACGGTGAAGCGACCCTTGGTATCGTAGATCAGGCGGAAGTGCTCGCCGGTCTTCTCGAGGGAGATGACATCCATGAAGCCAGCGGGGAAGGTGGTGTCGGTGCGGACCTTGCCGTCAACCTTGACCAGACGCTGCATCATGATGGCCTTGACCTCACGACCGTTCAGGGCGTACTTGAGACTATTGGACAAGCATGTTAGTTTCCCAGTTGCAATTGTTGCTGAGGAGGTTCGATGTCGTACCGGTTGCGGATGAAGACAATCAGAGGAAGGCAGTCCCGGAGCTTGTGGGGACCGGGGGAGGCCTTGGGCGCATAGGTTCCGGACATTTTGTCCAGGAGCCAGTGCGAGGGCGCACTAAGGCGCTTCTGGTGCTTCTTACTAGAGAGCCATTGCGTTAGTATGCTGAATTTTCTTCACTCATGATGAAATGCAAAATTTCAAGGTTCGACAAGCGACGAAAATTGCATGCGAGCAGTCGGGAGTCGAGTCCAAGAATTGTTGCACAGGCTGAGAGAGAGAGGCATCATGACACTTACGGTCCGCGGCCCATTTTGATGGATTTGTCGAGATGGGGAGGTGAGTTGACGGAGTATCGCAATCACTAGAGAATTCAGGTCGCGTTGAGGATCAAGGAGATTTCGCTTAGTGCGTGTGGGTTGAGCCCTAGACACGCTAGTCCATAACGGGTCGCCCGTTACCTGATTATATCATCAAGACCCACCTTCCCGATTGGGAAATGTAATTGATTGTAACTTTTAACTTTTCATATCACGCAGATTGAAAGGAAAAATTGCGAATCATTAGATAAAAATCATGAAGACTATTCAAGTCTGTTCTTTCTATCGAATCTTTTATTTCCGAGGCTGTGTATTTAGGTATAATTGAACATCGCTGAAAATCCCACTTTTCATATCTACAGTTTTTAGATATAACCCTTGATGACAGCCACCTCGGCGTTCAGGATCGATGATCCGGCAGCGCCAATAACTGTGTTGTGTGAGAGGGCAGCAAATCGAATGTCGAAGAAGCCGCCCTTTGCGCCCTCGCGAACGCGTCCGACGCTAACAGTGTATCCGCCGGAGATGTCACGGTCCAGGCGGGGCTGCGGGCGATCGGGCTCATCGAACACCTTAATCGCGTCCGCAGGCGCGGAGGGTGCACCAAGCTTCTGGGCCTCAGACTTGTAGTCGCGCAGAGCCTGCATGACCTGCTCTGCGGTTGGGATAGAGTCGCGGTTCTTGAAACGCAGCGACACGAATGCCATGTGGCCGTCAGTGACACCAACGCGAGTGCAGGTGGCACCAATGCGGAGTCCAGCCTGCTCGTTGAAGCCGGTAGATTCGGCGTTCAAGCCACCAAGAATCTTCTGAGCTTCGTTCTCCAGCTTGTCCTCCTCGCCGCTGATGTAGGGAATGACGTTGTCGATAATGTCCATGCTGGGCACACCGGGGTAGCCAGCTCCGGATGTAGCCTGCTCGGTGAAGACCTCAACCTCCTCGACGAGGCCGAACTTGGCCTGGAGGGCGGCGAAAGGAATAACAACTCCAATGACAGCGCAGTTAGAGTTGCAGATCAGGAAACCTTTCTTGAGGCCGAAGTGCTTGCGCTGGTGGGGAATCAGGTCCATGTGGTCGGGGTTCACGGTAGGGACGACGAGGGGAACGATGGGGTCCTTGCGGTAGTTCTTTGCGTTGGAGAAGACGGGGATCTCAGCCTTCATGAATTCCATCTCTGTTGAGAACGTCAGTGCTGTTCCAGTAGCCTAGGTATGTTGCCAGTAGAGCTTACCAGTCTCGCCAGCAATGTCGCTGTTCAATCCGGAGAAGACAAGGTCACAGTCCGCAAAGTCCTTGGCTCTGCAGTCACGCACAATGAGGTTGCTGAGCTTCTCCGACATGGTAGATGACTGCTTCCACCGCACGGCATCTTTGTACTTCTTGCCAGCGGAGCGCTCTGAGGCACCGAGGGCGTGGAGTTCGAGGAAGGGGTGGTCGGCGAGCAGGAGGATGAAACGCTGACCGACAGAACCGGTGGCACCGAGAACACCTAGCAGATGTCAGAATTGATATGAATGAGGTCATGGAGTCATTATGGAAGACATACCGCACTTCTTCTTGGGGTATGGGGTGGCCATCTTGAACCGGATGTATGTAGGAAAGGTGGGATGATCTTGAAGACAGTCAGATTAACAGAGTCAAAGATAGAGAATTCAAGAAATTGCAATAGTGGAAAGCCAGATCCATTCCGTATCTAATCGTGACCATGGGCCACGGAGATGTGAGTCAAGGCGCTGTCCAGTGCCCCGCATAGTGGATTGGATTGGTTACAAGGCATGAAAGGCCCCGATCACTTCATAGGAGCCATGAAAGGTACAGAATATCATAGCCATAGACTTAAAACAATAAGAACTCATTTGTACTTACCAATTGCGTGTTGTTGAGGTTAAAATGTGGCGAACTGATCCGAATGCGATATCGCCGACCCCGCGATGAGTAAGCCGCCCTGGATCCTTCATGTTCTTCTCCCCGATTGGTTCCTCGACGCTACCCGGCCCCATTCTACGGAGTTGGTGGCCATTCTCCGGAAATGCTCTTCATGTCTCATTCGAAGTTAATTTCTGTAAATTGACTTTTACATCAAGTACATCGATTCCGATAAAAATTGCTAGACCGTCTTCTTATTCCTGCGCTTTTCCAGTCCAAGAACCCGTCAAGCTCATTTACCGCCTTCACTCTGGCATAGCTTGACTTTGCATCGAGGTCAGATGTGTTTCCAAAAGCAGTAGCAGTAGCTCGAATCAATGCAAAAGCACCACTAGAACCACCGATTTCCAGCTTAGATGCCTCGCCGGCTTGTGTGTCCGTCGTGGTGTCAGTGATCGTCCACTTGGCTCCCTGCGCCTTTTCCACGGCCGCGAGCATCTCCGATTGGGTGATCTCCACAGAGTGGACATAGTAGCACCTGTTGCGGGCTTCTTTTGGATGCTGTAGGATAGAGATAACCGACTGCGTGGGCTCTTTTTCGTAAGTGAGTTCACGGGTTTTGTCACCACCATTCCAGATCGTGGCAGTGCGGTTTGTAACATCGAATTCAAGGAATTTATTTCGAAGACCCTGTCGACAGAAGAGTTATCATCAAGCCACCGGCTGAGTAAGGGGAAACATAGATGCATAACTCACACAGTCAAATAGACCAGACGCTGCAATGGCAGTCCAGCTCAGACCTTCCGCCTCCTTGGTCTGGAGGTAGCAGACTAATTGTGTCTTCTCCCTGAAAAATCCAAACAGCCCCGGGATTGGGTAATCGGGAATGTCCATCGAAAAGTCGGAAAGAATGAACCACTCAACACCAACACGCACAGCAGAATCAACCACCTTTTTATGCTGCCTGGGTCCCATGGATCCGACAGTCGAGATCACCAAATCTTGATTCTTGAAAGCGGCCTCAAGGCTGCCCTCCGATAAATCAGACTTGAGAAAGGCTACGTTTTGAGGAAACAATGCCTTGATTTTCCTGGGTGAGAGTCGCGAGACTATGGTAATGTTCATTTGCGAAGACGCAAAGAGGCCATCAAGCAAGATGTTGTCAATGGATCCGCTGGCCTAGATAGAGTTAGTGAAGGAATTTTTCGTCGAATAATGGGATATGTATCTACATACACCAACAATGGTGACGTTCTTGAATGAGGATGTCATTGTGCAAGTGCGTATTGGGAGAGAGTTAAGTGGGGTGGAATTCTTGAACGAGGATGTCATTGTGGAAGTGCGTATTGGGAGAGAGTTAAGTGAATCCATGGATGTCAAGTGTTGAGGGTAAGTGTTGCTTTCTCCGGCTTTGTAGTTTATTTTGTGAAAGCATGGAAGAGCAAAAGAATATACAGTATTTATAGTCTAACGTCTGCTATCAGTCAGGTATTTCCTTTGTTTGCTAATCCCGGGATGTGTAATTTCAGTCTTGCAGGGGATTACCTAAGATTGTACTTTCTGGTTGTCTCCTAGCTATATTACCATGTCATGTTCTAAGTCAATGGCCTGTAAACGCTTCAACTAGTCATGGCTCTGTGGCTGCTGTAAGCAGCCAATCCAAGGCTTCAAGCCATATCTATCAGAATACTATTTCACACTATGCCTCTGTACTCGGAACAAGAAACAAGATTGAGAGAAAAAAATGCAGGTGAATAGCTAAAGACAAACACAAATTGCAACCACAAGTCTCACGAGACACGCACGACTGATTTATTCCAAAATTGAAGTACAAGATTTGTCCATAAAATTGTATAAAAGACTTCCTTTATTGGAAACGCTGAAATAGATGACACTAGTAGTTTCCATAAATCTCCATTATACACAGTCAGCGGCCCATAATTTCATCATCATTTTGAGTCGCTTTCACGCTCGGTGGCACTTATAACCGTCCATCCTTTGCCTTTCAAGTGTGAGCTGCCCCGGGGGCTCATATGCTCCAATGCAAAGCTCGCAATACTAGCACGATGAGCATCAGTATCGTCTGTTTCAATAGAAATACTGTTTCAACGTTGATAGAACGCGTGGTTGCATCGGTTCGTGAAAGAACTCGGCTCTCTGACTGAGTCAAGTTGGACTTGGATAGCGATTTAGCGGTGGAAACAAGGCTCCTGGTGCATATCTTGACTAGCGGAGCGGTTGTGGGTAAACAGGCTGAAATGACTCCGGCTGCGACTTCGACAACACACCACGTTTGCGCGTCGGCGAGTGTCCAGGCGACATCTGTCATTTCGAAGGAAAAGATCAGGGTGAAGCGATAGATGCTGGCAAACACGACGCTAATGGTAATGTTAGTAGGCTTTCAATAAGGCTTCAGTGCGTAGGTAGCTGAAGAAGAGCTTGACGCTTTGGGTGGCACATACAAACTTCCGGTCAGGAACACCGCGATAACCGATATGCGCTGCCACAAACTTGCTTGTAAACCCCAAATGAGCTTTGAGGGCAAGGCTAGAATGAATATGTCCGTCACGAAGCTTGGTACGCCGTTACCAATAAGCGCCCCTTTAAGGCTGATGCAGTGGCCTGGTAGTGTGCGGTCGTAGGCTTTAGCGATCGGGGTGCACTGGAAGATGGCCAAGAGGTCGATTGAGATAACCCAAGCAAAAGTGATGGCGGCAAGAATTAATCCACCAATCTTTACATAGCGAACGGGAAAGATTCGATGGTACATAAGCAGTACTGAGATTTTTATGATGCCGGCCGTAGTGATATAGAGGGGCTCGAAAGCATAGACGAGCTGTGGAAAGAAGATATTAGAGATATGACAAACAGTGACAACATTGGAAGACGTTTCCGATTCACACCTTGAAATATGTTCCCTCCCTATCGGCAGGGATGGTGCTAGTACTGTATGTCGGCCCATGCCATATTCGACGCCTGTAAGTATTGTTAGCCCAGAAGTATGCAATGGCATTCAACGGAAACATACAGGCAAGATTGACCGCAGCAATAACCAAAACTAAGATCTGAAGCGATATTAGACCCTACCGCCTGAGGCTTTTGATTGCAAGAAGAGGGGGAGGCTTACGAGTCCCACAATTAGGGTCACATCATCAGCCACCGTCGTAGACACAAAAAGACGATGGCCAAGACGGCCATCACAATTGTTGTGACACGCTGCTTTGACTGAGTACTCTGCTCATCGTAGTCAGATGCCATTGCATTCCAGTGTTTTTTCTGTTGACAGCCTTCGGAGGAAAGAACCGGAAAGTATGGGCAAACCCCCGTGGAAAGGAAATCGCAGATTGGACAATGTGATGATGCTATCCCAAGACCCAGGACGCTAAAAGGGGCCCGACCAAGAAACTAATTCCTGGACGGTTCACCAAACGATTGATGATAGGCACAAAACCCACACTAAAACCCGAAGTGCCGGTCCGTTTCCCCGGATCTATGATCATTGATCGATTTCAGCTGTAGCACGAGCCACCGGACCCATAGGCGGCTCAAAAAGGGCTTAGTTCACTATCGGTTCGAAATTAGCGCTTTCTCTCGAACATTTTCTGGTCCGTTTGCTTGAACGCCCTGAACACCCTGAACGCCCTGAACGCCAAGAACACGCAATCCATAGACTGACGCTAATAGTTCGTCCGGTCCATGTATATCCGGAATTCCCCCTCAACCCGTAGATGGCCACGCTAGTATGCCGCTACTAAAATATAGTCAGTTGCCCTCAATTTTAAGTGTTATCATTTTTATATTTGTAACCTACCTCTTGACTCCAACTTCAATCTATTATCTCGATATGAGTAACCCAACATTTGTCTTCTCACTCGGTGCCTGGATTATCCCGGCGACCTTTGATGCTACTCGCTCCCGCCTTGATGCCCTCGGCTTTCCTTCCGTCTGCCCCGCGCACCCTTCAATTGGCGCCGAGCCGCCTACTAAGACATTATATGATGATGTTGCCTCATTCCGCGAGGTGTTGGTGAAGCTCGCAGATGAAGGTCAAGAACTGGTTGTTGTGGGTCACTCCTATGGTGGAGTCGTCACTTCATGTGCGGTTGAAGGGCTGAGCAAAGAAGCCCGTGCGAAGGAAGGCAAGACGGGTGGGGTCATCAAAGTTGTATATCTTGCCGCATTTGCCATTGATAAAGGACAAAGCTTGCTGGGTATGCTGGGTGGAAATTATCTGCCCTGGATGAAGGTTGAGGTATGTGGAAAAACAAACCTTGCAAATCGATTATTCAGGGTAACAATATTAACGGGTAACAGGGCGATTACGTCCTCGCAGATGGTGCCGGAGCGATTGGCTGGCAAGATCTCTCCCTTGAAAAGCAAGAAAAGTGGAACGAGATGACACTACACACTTCCCGTGCAGTATTTTCCGGCGAGTCAAAATATGAGCCCTGGAAAGAGATCCCCTGCGCCTACATCATGTGTGAGCAAGATCATGCACTGCCTCCTCCTTTCCAAGAGCTATTTGCTTCCAAGATGGGTGGTCCGGAGAACACTTACCGTCTCCCAAGTTCGCACTCCCCATTTTTGAGTATGCCGGACCGTCTGGCAGAGCTTTTGCAGGGGATTGTGAAGGTGAAGGCTTGAGCGATGTTGATTTATTACCTAGGCGACTTGATGCACTTATGAATATATTGTGAAAGTACGGCGTTCTTGTAGTTGCTTATCGGTATACCAAGGTTACACACGCCACGTTTTGTCAACCTAAACCTTGAATATAAGCCGCGAGATGAGAACCTTAAACTTGGAAAAACAGGGAAGAGCATGTCATTGACTCGAAATCTTGCTCACAATTGACTCGATAACATGACCGCCGAGTTGTTACCATATCGACTCTTTTTAGAGCTTATACCTGAAGCTTGGTGCCTTGTCACCCATATCAACCAACTGGTCCGATGTATACTGATAAACGCTATCAGCTTCCGCTTCCCTCTTAGCGTTTACTCTGCGACATATAATGTAGTATAAGGCCATAGTGGCTAGCCCCAATCCAGCAAATACGAGCACCAAAGCGTGCCCCAAACGATACCTCGGAGCATCTGTGCTCCGGTAAAAGTTTGATGCCGCAGCTCCACCCATTGTGCCGAAACCCATTTGAATAGCCATGCCAACGGCTCGCTTCGCATTAGGCGCCCAGTTATTTGAAGATAAAGCCAGTAGACCAGGGATGGCTAGATGAATTTAATCAATTAGCGCAATGAAACAACGTGTCGGTGATCGCATATACCTGGATAAATTCCACATGCAGCAATAAAGCAGCCTGCATATGTCAAGCCAGGTATGAATGTGGGCGGGACAACAGCGATGAGATATCCGACAACTATAGCGGCATAGCAGGCAAAAGTGAAGAAACTTCGCTGCCCGGTTTTATCTGCAAAATAGCCGACTAGGATACAGGATATGGTGGCGGCTGCGTAAATCGGAATTGTCAAGAGTTGAGCAATGGCGGCTGAATAGCCGAGTCCACTGATGATGGTGGGCAGGAACAGTGATAGTGCATACACTGCTACGGCCTATCGCACAGTGTTAGTTCAGCGAAAACACGCTGAGTATCTTTACTTACAACTCCCCAATACCCAATACAGTGAAACCATGTCTTGATATACCTCGTCAGTGGTGATTATTCTCAAGTTGAAGGGATAGAATAGAACACACCTGCCAGTCTAGAATCGCCTCTGTAACATGCTTCCACTTGAAGGAGTGTTCACTCCCGAGTTGAGCATTTGTGGAGGTCTCAGTTTGTGGATACCTCAATGCATCTAAAATAACTTTCTTCTCGTCTTCGGTGAGGAATGTTGCAGTAGCTGGCTCATCCCAGACAAAGAAGTACGAAACAGCTGCAACAAGAACAGTCAAGATTCCCTCAAGGATGAAACTGTCGATAGTCAGAAATCCGTTACTATGTAAGCATAGTGGAAACACACATCCATCGCCAGCCCTCTAGACCACCAACACCATCCATCATGTTGATAAGATAAGCTAGGAGACCAGAGAATGCACCAGCCATTGAAGCAGATGCGAATATCAGAGCAAGTCTAAATTGAGCATTTGCACGTGGATACCAGAGGGAGATATAGAAAGCCAGGCCAGGAACTGCAAAGACGTAGGTCAGACTCTATGGCAAAACAGGGCATTCCAAAGGCTGGGTATAGAGTGACTTACACAAACCTGCTTCGGCGAGTCCTAGAGAAAATCAAAGGCATGAGAAAGTATTTCAAATCAAAGGTCATCTCACTCACCAAGAAAGAATCTTGCCGCTAGTAGACCGGAGTAGTTTTGAACGACCCCAGTCAAGGTCATCACAATCCCTTAGAAGTCTTAGTTGAAGGCTTATAACTTGGGCCACATACATACCCCATGCAACCATTATAGATGGAAGCCAAATACTAGGCTTGAATCGGACCAGCAAAAGATTGCAAACGGGCTCAGTAAACGAATATGGAAAAAAGAATACTGTAAGACACCTGGGACCAGATTAGTATAATCACACCCAGCCGCAATGATTATTTGGACTTACCAGTTGTATTGGTTGCCGACCAGTCCCAAGTCAGTAGCCATTCCTTGAATCTTTGCATTTCCGATGCTACCTAACCCATCATGTGAGTACACGTTCATTCTCGAATGAGGATGATGCAACTTACCTCGGTCCAAAAAGCTCAAGAGGTATAGAGTAGCTAAGATAGGAATCACTCGAAAATCGACTTTTCGTAAGATTCTGTTGTATTCTGATGGTGCCACTTCTAGAACGTCATTCTGGCATTGTTTGGCTGGAAACTTCTCATGAAGCTCAATATGGGCTGATGTAGTATCGTTCTCAGGCAATTTGAGCTCCATTTCATCAAACATATTCTCAGTTGTGGTTGAAGAAATTGGAAACGTGGGGAAGGTCCAGGCCGAGGGATGTGAGTTAAAGTATGTGGAGTCAAATTGCCCTTCTCCGCATGATCGTCCCTTGCATGGCTTACTCTCCGACCTCGGCGAGTTTGAAGGATGCAGCTCGGCCTCAAAGCCGAATTCTTGGCATTGTGATCAGTCTCATTCATGCTTAAGTGCAGATTATCGATAATGCTGACTATTTACGTGCAATCCTGCAGATGTGTATTGTTTTATTCATCCTATGTGCATAGCCGAGACATTTGAGTACATTTTCGATGGAGGCTGGAAAGTTTATTGATCTCTCAGCTCATTTTCAAGGATCCCTCTCCAAATCAAAGATTTTACCGGGGTTTAGGAGCCAATGTGGGTCAAGGGATCGCTTGATCCCACGCATTATATCAATGGTGTCCTCTCCGAGTTCCTTCTTCAGTGATCCCTTCTTACCAAGACCAACACCATGTTCACCCTGCAAGGAGTATTAGTTGTAAGTCTTACTTATGGATGGACAGACACCGTACCGTGCATGAGCCCTCCATCTCGAGAGCGCGATCTACCATATCGTGAACCACTTTCTCAACACGTTCCTTCTGATCTGGGTCTTGACGGTCAAACATGATACTAGCGTGGAAGTTTCCGTCGCCAATATGTCCCAGGATACTGGCAAACAGGCCGAGGTCAACCAGTTCCTTTTTTGAGATTTCTGTAAATGTCAGTATATACCACTTGACCTCAAATGTAGAGGGCTTGCACTTACCAATGATCTCGGGTAACCTGGATATAGGCACAGCCACATCCGTCGACCAGACATCAGAGCCCTCCGGGCGGAGAGACATCATGCTCCAAAGCGACTGCTTACGCGCCGACCAAAGATCATGAGCCTCCTTTTCATCCTTTGCAAATTCAACAGATGAAGCATTGTTGCTCTTAGCGAGTATCGTCGTTAGATTGACACTGTCAGCAACACCGGCCTTGGTCCCAGAGAACTTGAAGAAAAGCGTAGGAGCAACATTCCAAGAGCGCCCAGTCCCACCCGCGCGATTAATCACATCCATTTGCACGTCATCTAAGATCTCCATACATTGCACAGGAATATTCTTTTTGATCAATTGCATCGCAGTAGCAGCACAGTCTCGGATAGTCGGGAAAGCCACCACCCCGACTCGGGTTTGTTCAGGAATAGGAGTCAACTTCAATGTGGCCTCTGTCACAATTCCCAAAGTTCCCTCGGAGCCGACAAACATGCCGGTGAGGTTATACCCAGCAGATGTCTTCCGCGGTCGTCTTCGAGTCTTGATAATCCGGCCGTCGGCAAGAACAACAGTGAGATTGATTACCCAGTCCTTCATGGTCCCGTATCGCACGGCGTTTGTTCCACTGCAGTTGGTACCAACCATTCCTCCAATCATAGCAGATGGACCAGGATCCACAGGGAAAAACAGACCCGTATGCTTGATCTCCTCATTCAGGTCCATCCACTGGATAGAAGGCTGCACAACGATATCTAGATCATCCTCGTGGATCGTCAAGATTTTATTCATCATAGCGAAATCGATGGTCATTCCACCGTATGGCGCGGAGAAATTGGCTTCCAGACTAGACCCGCCAGAGTAAGGGATCATGGGCATTCGGTACTTATTGCAGACCTTTGCAATCTCCGAGACCTGCTCGGTCGATGTCGGGTATGCGATCGCGACCGGGAGCCGATCGGCATTGAGAGTTGACCACTCCGAGTATCCGTGTGATTGAAGGTCGCCTTCATCGGTGCTAATGGCATCCTCGCCCAGCTTCGCTCTCAATTCCGCGATTGCCTACTCATTGCCAGTCAGCGCACCGGAAAAATTAGATCTTGTTCGTCGTAGTACCTTCTCAAAATCCTTCAATGATCCATACTGTGCTTTGGCTGCCGGTTGTGGTGTCTGGTTGTACGAGGCAAAGCCGTAACCCAACCCCGCAGCAAATGCGGAGACAAGAAGTGCTCGCGCGGGAGTCCAGAAAGACGGCTTCGGGGATGATCCAGAGCTCGAAGAGCTTTTTTGGGTGCTACTGGTCGCAGAAATTGAGCTATTTGCTCGAAGCCCTCTGGACAGGAGGTGTGGTTGGGAGATCCGGGGTCGGCAATGGGGTATGCGGGGAGTGGAGAAGCCCCGAGGGACTTTGAGGGTCGCTCTCATGATGAATATCTATGAGTGTTCGAGGTGTAAAGAGGAAAAGAAAATTCCAGGAACAAGAAACGAGCCCAATTCCCGCGCTAGAATTCCGCCGAATGCCTCAAATTCGGCTAATGCTTGCGACATATGCGAGCTCTATGATGTGTGCTGCTAACCGCGAATTGGATTTCCCCGCTTCGGACTTCCGCCGAATCATGCAGTTCTTTCCGTTCTACCGGTGTACGGCGTGGGGGAGTGTGGGGGTGTACATCCACAGGATGAGAATAGCCAATGTAATTAGTAAGTCTTCAAGCAAGTGCTGGACAGGGTAATCAGTGACTACTCTTCGTAGAACACTCCGTACCTATAGAATTGGAGCGCGTTGATTGGCTAAGCAGCGTCATACCCGTTGACCGGGCAACCACGTCAACACGGTTCTTTCAATCCGCGACCCGCGCGCCGACGACACTCAAGATTACTACTAACCTAGGTATCGTCTGTGTATGCAGACACTGTCCAAATGTCTCAAGATTTAACGCACATGGTGGAAGCGATCGAGCGGGTCGTGACTGCTCCCTACGCCCCATCGCTGCAGGTTAGGCGACCGTGACCGAGTAGCGGGATATTAGCTGATGCCATGCCCAAATAGGATCTATATGAGCTGGTCCAGAGTAGGACTTCCTCAACAATCAAATGTTGGGTGCTTCAAAAGCCTTGCCAAATTGGACTGTTGGCCGATGTACTGGTAGAAAGTCTGTCGCGGTCGCGAATCGCTCTTCCACTACTTTCTACCTTTGGTGAGGACTAGAAATCTTGGTCTTATATCGAGTATATTGTACTGATGGCGTTTAGCTTCTGAGATCACCTTCAGAGATGCAGTTTTACTCCGCCATCCCGTTGTTCTGGATGCTCTTCTAGAAAAAGCCGTTGATGGTGGTGAATCGGAGGTGAATCGATTTTTTAACATGACAGTATCATTTGGGCAAGAAACTAACATAAAAGCAGTATCGGCTGGCATGCATCTCTCTGCTATCAAGTCCATTGCCAGTAGGGCTTGTGCCCCCTGCTCGACTTGCCGACCTTATCACATGTCTTGTCTCCTCCATGGCCCGCAACCCAAGCGCAGATACGATCGCGCCCTTACATACCTTGATGAAGGGACTTCAAGGGTGCTCACTCCTTCAGCATGATGTCCCGACTGAAGTCATGTCTAATATGCAGGTGGAGTTCACGAAGACTCTGCGCAACCTGGATGATCATATGGGCAACCTCTTGTGTCTCGCAACATTTGCACGCATCGCATCGATTCGACATGATGGCTTTACTAACAAACACGGACCAGAAGCCCCATCGTGGCTTCTCAATATTCGGCACTTCTTCGGACCAAAGCGTGGTCTTAAAACATTGGACTTGGTCGTTCTCCGGGTCATCCTTGCCTGCTCGTCGAATTGTAACAGCTTGACGCCACCGCAAGCAGCTGAAAGTATTCGCCTGGCCATTTGTATTGCCGACGCTATTGAGCCGGAACAGAAACAGACTTGGATAGCTGGAAACTCGTCCAAGATTGCTAAGCTGTGTGAAAAGGTTGCTCGAGATGGGTTAGATCGGGAGATCCAAATGATGGTAAGATAGTTTCTATCCGTTTTATATTGGCACTGGCTGACTTGACCTCAGGGTCTTGCCTTTTTGCTATCTCTTCTCCCTGCAGCACATCTTCCTTGTCATATTCGAGAACTTGGGTTGCATGTTCTTGTTTCAAAGGGCAGTAGAGGCGTGATGGGAGTCATGCCACCCCATCTTATTCAACGTATGGCGGAATCGCTGGCCGTAAGTAGAATTGTCTTTGTTTTTATAAGCATTGTTCCTAACTTTCATTAGTGCTCTGAGAAATCAGCCGTCTATCATCTCCTGAGATTCATTTTTGAAGTTGTCCAAGAGGGTGATCTACCCGGTCGGAACTCACTGTCTGATCTGCACTTGGCCAATTTGATTCTTGCAGGTTTTCAGGATTCCGAATCCCCAGTGTTGATTGGTGCTCTTCTAGATTCGGTCTCTACTAAAGATTCTATCCTCGGACTGCTTGGGAATTTTCCAGCCAGGCCTAGCCATACTCAGTGCCAAGGACTAGAAGCTTGCTCTTGTGCTAAGACCAGACTGCAAAACCAGCTTCTGCTCAACCTGTTCAATGTTTATTTTGCTGCTGCGCTTTCAAAGGGTGGTAATAACCAAGAGGTTCATGTTTTGAAGTCTTTCATTGAGCATGCTGGGAAGACACTCACTGGCAATGGCTGTTCATTCTCCACATCTAGTCTGAAAGATTTCCGATATTCAGTATTATTGAGGAACAGACAGGACTTTTCAACAACGGAGTATCCAGTTCGGGATTGGCGATCTGGTGTCAATGATGCATTGATACAAAATGCCCAAAGTACCAGCGCGAGCATGATGAAGAAGATCGAGGATATTTGTATCGATTTGGAACGTCGCTGTTACGATGTCGAAGGACCTTTGCGTTCCGCAGAAGAAGAGCGCGACCGTCACATTTTGGAAGCCACACAGCTCAAACAGCAGAACCAGGATCTGGAAAAACAACTGGAACATTCATTCAATGATATTTCGGATCTTCAGCAAAGTTTTGCTAGTCTCAAGGAACAAGCTGAAAACGCTCGTGTCCGTGCCGAGGAGATGTCTGCCGCTTTGGAATGTGCACGACAAGAGCTCGACCAGCAGCGACGCCTCTCTGAAGAAGCTCTCCAACATGAACAAGAAAATGCTTTCGTCCGAATCGAAGAAATGTCTGCTGCTCTCAACTCTGCACGGCAGGAACTTGAGGAGCAGCGACGTCGCTCCACAGAATTAACCCACCG
Organism: Penicillium tannophilum; assembly: GCA_028829675.1. Classification (NCBI taxonomy): domain Eukaryota; kingdom Fungi; phylum Ascomycota; class Eurotiomycetes; order Eurotiales; family Aspergillaceae; genus Penicillium; species Penicillium tannophilum. The sequence continues at coordinate 1,582,758 of JAQKAK010000003.1, read as the reverse complement.
AGAACAAGAAAGCGCCCGGGATCGAGAGTTAGACTTGCTTGCAACTTGCACTGAGAAGGACGATCAGCTCGAAGAGCAACAGGAAAAGTTCAAGCACCTCCAGTCTGAGGCTCGGCAAATGCAGCAGGCCTTGGAAGAATATTCCAGAGAACAAGCCACGTCAAATCAGAAATCTGCCTCTTTGCTTAGGGAGCTTGCGGAAACTAATTCTTTGTTTGAAGACAACAAGGTCCTTTGCTCTGAGAAAGAGAATGAAATCCAACGTCTTTTGGCGGAGACTGAAAACATGCAGATGGAGATCGAAAACATGAAAACAATGGTAATATCACCCATGTATCAAAGAAGGGAGCATATGCTGACACGAAACAGATCGATGAGCAGAATATGGAATCCAAGAAGCTCTGCTTTGCATTGGAAGAAGCAGAAGAAGAGTTGCGGCTTAAGCTAGAAGCCACGAAGCAAGAACATGAAATAGAGCTTTCAAGAGCCACATCAGAAGTAGGCCTTGCCCATATCAATCATTTATATTATGCTCACAACGAACAACAGGTCCAAGCCCACAAGGAGGAGATCGGCCGACTGCATACGGCAATGCAGCTCGCCGCTCAAACTGCCTCTAAGGAACACCACTCAAAAGACAAACGTATTCACTTGTTAGAGAAGAAGGTTGGTTCTCATTCACCTCATCGATATCGGTCCTTTCACTCATCATTACATAGATTCAATCTCTCCGAGACGAGCGAGCCAACAAAGCTCGCGAATTTTCTGAGGCACAGCAACACATCGGCAGACTCATGAACGTTATGGGATTCACAGCCAAACCAATGGAGCCACCTGTTTCTACCCAAGATCACCGAACTGAAAGTACAGAGCGAAGACACGAAAAAAATGTGCGCGAGTCTGCATATGACGATGACGAGAGCCAGCTAGCTGAGTCTTTCGATGGACTGGCTTCTAATGTCCTGGGTCCGAGCCCCAAACGGTCAAAGGCCAATCGGCTCTCAATGAACCAAGGAATGCCGCAACCACCCAAGACTCCCGCTAAATGGCCTTCCAAACAGAGTTGTCCGGAATCTACTATCCAATCTTCCCGTCAACCTCTTGGACCAAGGGACTGTAATAGTCCCCGCAAATTGCAGTCGAGCCAGGCTTTTAAACAGGGCCAATGTTCTGAGAACCATCTGCAGGGTATTGATTTGGATATGGATTTGGAGTTCTCGAAGGACTTTCTTTTCAGCAGCACGGCTTTTTCTGGATCGAATGACCAAATCGGTCAGCAATGAGTTTAGTGGATGAATAACTAGCCTGTTCAAACTGATTGAATACAAAAACCCCTCGCCTGGCTCAGAAAGAAGGCCTTATTCATAATAAGATTGGATTAGACTCCGGCCATTTCTCACAATGATAGTCTTGGCGTTGAATCAGTGGGTTGCCCTGTGTAAAGCATGGAAGCGTATTTCGACTACAGTTGTAGCATGAAGACCCGTGGACATTCTAAGACAGAAAGAACTGAACTCTCCAGAGCCTTCACGGTCTTCGTTTATCACGTCTCCACTTGTTGTTTGTTTGCTTGTTACGTGTTCCTTGCCAATCAATCCATTAGGACCACATTCACCCATCTACCTTTCAACCATCTACTTTCCCCACTCAGCTACCTTCACAGCCCGTCTACCTTCTCGAACCAAACCACCATCCACCTTTTCGAGCTATCAAACTTTCACAGACCTCTCATATATCTATCATACCCTACTGCCAGCCATGTATCCACGCCGCTCTCCTGCTTCTCCACCTCCACCCGTGTGGTTAACATGGAAGAACTGGGAGTCGGTGGCTGTGGGCATCTCAGATCTACCTCGGGAGGCCAACACTAAGATTTTGTGGGAGGCATTTTCAAAGGAGGGCAACATCTTCTCCATTGACATTTTCGAAGACCGCAACGGCAACCGATCAAGTCGTGGGCGGGTTCGCTTCAAGTATGTATTACGTCGGTCTCACTTGCCAACCACTTGGATCCCGGGTTATTGGAAACATAAACTGACTGTGCTACAAACCCCCTCCTGCCAGAGACTTCTGGTTGGACCAGACATATCCCCTAGAGCTGCGCAGCGGCCTGACCTGCTACCTCCAGCTTAACATCGAGCTTAATTCTTATGACCCGTGGGTTCCCAGCCCTGTCCGTGAGGGAGTACTTTATCCAACAGAAATTGTCAGTCTCAATCCGTCCTTAGAATGCTGAGCAAGCTTCTAACATCTCTACCCTCGTTTCAGGAACTCAATCTCACCAAGTTGGATATCGGAGTCTGCCCAGATGAAAAGACCTTCTTTCCAATGCGCACTTTTGATAACTCAGACTCTCTAAAAGCCGTCGTTGACGTCAGAAACCGAGCGCTGAGTATCTTTTTTGACGTGAAAATCCGTCAATCCATGTCGAAACACAAAAGTATCGCGGCGCCTCCTTCGTTGTTTCGGATTCGGGTCAAGTTTTTCGAACTCTCCAAAATTTGGGAGACCAGGCACGACGACACCAATGAGCAATCATATTTTATTTTTCTCGACGCTCCTGCAGTATTTCACCGTCAAGCCTCGACGACCGTATTTAACTCAGAGATTATATGGAGAGCTTCCGATACATGGTACCGGCAGACTTCTGTGGTTCACAACCCTTTGTCCCAGGCGAACATCACTACCAACCTGCGCAAGTCGGGCCAGATCATTGACACGGGTGAGTCGAGTAAATCCAACCCGATACTTCCCAAGTTAACCAGCTTTGTCCTTTGTAGGTCGGTGGAATCTATTCAAGATTACGTTTTCCCCAGATGATGTTGATAATCTGAAGGTCATTCATGAGATCTTGAAAGATCATAACATCGTCATCAATGATGGAAGCAACATGACGGAATCAAAGGTGCGTCCCCAAGCACTTTGGCAATGGGTTGACCACACAGAATTGACGCATAGTATGTCTATGCTCGAAAATTTGTATGACCAGGATTTTGTTCACTTGCCATTTCCTGTCCGCTATCAGCTGGAAGTATGCCTCTCAAACATGTACTTTTCGGAGTTCGCAGTGACTAAAGAATTTCTCTTAAAACTCGTGAGCCTCGAAGAGACCGATGCTAAGTTTCTTTTGGAGTATGTGGCTACAAACAGGAAGAAATATCTCGACCCCATGGAGATATTCACTGTCCAGTTCCGCAAGCCAAAGATCAAGCTTAGCAAGCATTGTTGCTACATGCGCACCGCCAGGGTGACCCCGACGACTATTTACTACAGCACGCCCACAGTGGACACTTCAAACCGTGTCACTCGTCGGTACATTGAGTTTGCGGAGCGTTTTCTTCGGGTTCGATTTACAGACGAGGTGACCCAAGGTAGAATTCATTCGAGCTTCAACGATAGCAATGACGAAACCTTCACTCGGGTCAAGAGAACCTTGACCAGGGGTATCACAATTGGAGATCGTCACTATGAGTTCCTAGCTTTTGGAAACTCGCAATTCCGCGAACATGGTGCCTATTTCTTTGCACCTACGCCAAACCTGACAGCCGCTCATATTCGGGCTTGGATGGGCCAATTTAACCATATTCGGAACATCGCGAAATGTGCTGCACGGTTAGGTCAGTGCTTCTCCACTACTCGCCCAGTCTCTGGCTGTCGAGTTGACATTAAAATGTGCGAGGAAGTCGTTCGCAATGGCTTTACATTCTCTGATGGAGTCGGCAAAATCTCCAAGTTCCTTGCAGAGATGACCGTGACCGACCTCGATATTCAAACACGGACTGGTAAGCCGCCCTCTGCATTCCAGTTTCGCCTTGGGGGCTGCAAAGGCCTGTTGGTTGTTTCTTCGGACCCTCGGCCTAAGGAGATCCACATCCGCCCAAGTCAGCTCAAGTTCGAAGCCGAGGCGGCTGGACTCGAGATTATTCGGTGGTCACGGTACTATCCCGCAACATTGAATCGGCAAATGATTCTCGCATTGTCAGCTCTCAGGATCCCGGATAGAGTCTTTCACCAAAAGCTCAATATCATGCTCGAGGACTTGAACTTGGCCATGAGTCAGGTTGAGCCTGCAGTTCGCCAGCTTCATAGGTTCGTCGATCCTAACCATATCACCATCAGTCTGGCTCGAATGGTGAAAGAAGGATTCATGCAAACAAATGAGCCATTTGTCACTTCGATGCTTCAACTGTGGAAAGCATGGCATCTAAAAAATATCAAGGAGAAGGCTCATATTGTGATTGATCAAGGTGCAAACCTTTTCGGTTGTATGGACGAAAAGGGAGTGCTAAAGGGCCAGTTCAATCAGGGTACCAATATGCGAACTGCATCATATGAAGAGAGAATTGCTGCCATCCCTGAGATATTTATGCAAGTCTGCCGCTTGGATGGCTGTAAGCCTGAGGTCATTAAGGGGCTCTGCATATTGGCTCGAAATCCCTCTCTCCATGCGGGTGATATTCGTGTTGTGAATGCGGTTGATAAGCCAGAGCTCAGACATCTTTACGACGTTGTGGTTTTACCAAAGACAGGTGATCGAGACCTCGCTAGCATGTGCTCCGGTGGAGATCTTGACGGTGATGACTACATGGTACTATGGGATCAAGACCTTATCCCCCAGAACTGGTTCATGGCACCGATGAAATACACTAGTAGCAAAGCGCCAGATCTGAGCCACGATGTCACTGTTGACGAGATCACATCTTTCTTTGTGACATACATGAAAAATGACAGTCTCCCTCGAATTGCACATGCTCATATGGCCCATGCTGATAGGCTTCCTTATGGTATCCTCGAACCAAAATGTCAGCAGCTTGCGAAATTGCATTCTGATGCAGTTGACTACGTCAAGACTGGAAGCGTCGCAAACATGAATCGCGATTTGGAGCCTCGTCAATGGCCGCATTTCATGGAGAAGAAGCACAAACGCCCAGAACAGATCTACCACTCTCATAGAATTCTTGGTCAAATTTATGATGCAGTGGAGGCTAAAGATTTCACGCCAACCCTGAATCTACCGTTCGACGTCCGAATTCTGAATTGTGGGCTCGTCCCTGCCAGCGAGCAATACCTCGAATTCGCAGCAGATCTCAAGGTGAATTACGATACCGCAGTTCGTCGCATTATGGCTCAGTATGATATCAAGACTGAATTTGAAGTCTGGTCCACCTTTGTCATGTCCCATAATTGCCTCTGCCGTGACTACAAGATCCATGAAGACCTAGGCCGTGTGGCTGGATCTCTGCGCGAGGGCTTCCGGCAGACTTGCTATGAAAGGGTCGGAGGACGCACGTTCGAAGAAAGCGCCCCATTGGTTGTCGCCCTTTACCGCGTGACGCACGAAGAGATGACATACGCACTGCAAGCCCAGGCAAATCCTGTTCTCAACGACTATGACGATACAGACGAACTTGGCAGCGAGGGAAGTGGTAAGATACAGCTACCGCTCATCAGTTTCCCATGGATTTTCCATGAGTTCCTCGGCAAGATAGCGATGGGCAATTTCAAGGTGCCAGTCGCGGATGAGGTTCCTGATGGCGAGTTGCCACAGACCAATAAAAAGATTTACACTCAGGCGGAAGTGCAAATTCTCCTTGCTGGATTGAAGAGCCTCACTACCGGTATGACCACAGAAGCGGATTTGGTTGGTTCGGTTTCTCCGCGGACTGCACCTCCAGCGAACACTCCCCAAGCTCATTACATTGAACCTGTAGTGGATGCCGATCCTCACGTACTTGGCTTTGAACCGGGTGTTCATCTTGGTGGACTCCAGGAGAGCAAAGAGGAGGCCGGGCTGTCTATTGATACAAAATCCCACGAAGCCGGTGAAAGGGGCGACGAATGTTACAAGGCTAGAGATATTGTCGAAATTGTCGAGGCGAATGGGGGCGTGGAATCTAACGCTCTTGATGATCTGCTTCGCTTGATCGGCAATGATTGATATTTATAGAAGATAAACGGAGAAAGAAAAACAACCTGAAAAGAACTAGCTCGCAGAAATGGAAATGCTTATGGAAATGCTTATGGAAACTGCTTATGGGAGTATTTACTTATGGAAGCCTTAGAAAAGGTTGATTGTGTTGATACAATAATCACCAATCCAATCCCTCGTCCCCCTTCTTCTCCAATAAATCGACCACCGGCTCTAATACAGCCTTCGAATGGTGCCAATTAGCCACATCGCGTGTCCGAGAATAGAAAACAGGACAATCCAAACTATCACAGCTAACTTCGTCGATAGCAGAAACACCCATACAAGATCGACACACAGCCTCAAGATCAACAACCCGCTTCTCTGCACGCTGTAGCCTCGAAACAACGCCCAAGAGAGTAAGATGCGGTTGCTGTAGACATTCTGTGCATAGTGAACCGGTAGCATCGACAAGTTTTGCTCTGCATACAACACAGGACGACGAGCGCATGTATGATTCTAGAGTCCTTTTCATGAGCTTCGTTTCTTTGGAAGCCTCAACGCGTCGGATGCGCTGGACCTTAGGCATCTCATCGTACCATTGACGGACGTTCGCACCAACAAGATTGAAAATGCGCTCTAGTGGCGGGATGATGTTCTTGGTGATGTAGTACTCAGCATCGAGGTCAAGCTGTGCATCCTGTAGGAGCGTCTCTGGCCCCACGCAACGATCCACTAGTCGCGAACCTGGTGCGCCAGTAATCACAACATAGGGTACACGTTCGCCGGTCTGTGGTTCCAGGCGAGGATCGTCGATCATTCGCTTCGTGCTGATCATAGCGCCGGCGGGGAGAGTACCGCGTTCACTGTATGAGCCTAGTTTGACCTCCTTGGCGAAACAGAAATCCTGGATGGAGACTCGACCCTGCATGATCTTTGTGCATTGACGCTGGAAGTAGGATTTTACTTGACTGAGGTCTGCGGTGCGGAAGAGGATCTTGAGGGCTTTTTCTTCTATCTTCTGCTCAGCGGGAGTGCCGTCACGGCGTACGGTTTCGATACCCTTGGCGTCGAATTCGGGTTCGGTCTGGTTGCGGTGCTCATATTTGAAGCCGACATAGCGCTTTTTGGCGAGTAGGATACAGGGGTGGTACACCTTTTCGAACTTGAGTTTGATTGGACGTGGGTTCATGTCTGTTATTGCTTTGGCGATTTCTTCGCCGATGTCGAAGGCTTGGTCGCGTGTTCGGCCCTTCAGGTAGACGAAGAGACTGTCCGTGTCACCGTACACTACCTCGGCGCCCCATCTTTCCACTGAATGGATGAACGCAATGGCTTTTTCCAATGTTTCACGACCAGACTGGACAATGCTGTCTGCGATCTCAGAGCAGGGCATTCGGCCGGAAAAAGAAGCGGATGTGTAGCCATATGTCACGTTCGCAATCAGTTTGAGAGCTAGTTGACGATTGTTGAGAAGGCGCTGTAGGTTCCTGTCATCCTTATCGGCCTTCATGCCAGATTTGACCATCACTCGAGTCTCGAGGATTTCAGTTAGCATCTTTGCTAGCAGAGACTGCCGTACTTCCTGCTTTGCATACATCATGCCATTTGGCGAGATGTTGATCTTGTCTTTGAGCAGTTCCAGTAGCCGTGGCTGTCGCTCGTAGTCTAAGAACCCCATCTTGTCTCGGCCACGCCAGGAGGCTGCCCTGCCTAAGAATGTCGAGTAGCAGTAATTGTATGCGATCATCACGCTAGGGTATAGCGACTGAAAATCAAGTACTATGAGTGGGCTTGTGTAAAAGTCGCTCTGCGGCTCCATTACAAGTGGTAGACACTCGAGAGCGTTCTGCTGTCCGACTTGCCTTCTACTCGGCGATACAAGTAGGTAATTTTCCGGCTTGGCAATTCGAAACATCAAAGATTCTACTTTGAATTGGGATCCTCGATAATAGACAGATGAAAAGTCTATTCCAAGAAGTCGAGCTTGCTCACTGGTGCGCGGAATCAACTCATTGGCTTCCAGAATTTCAAGATTCATTTGCACTCGGGAGGTAAAGTATTCGATTACTTTAAGGATATCTTGAGGTTTTCCGCTTCGATACCATCGTGTCAAGTCTTCGTGAGAATAATGTGGAATTCGGCGATGTAGCAGGTGAAACACCACGTTTTCCATGGTATATTTCAGCAGGTTAAGCTCGCCGCTCATTGCACGCCAGATATTGATCATATGTCGGCCAGTCACTTTGATTGACGAAGTATGACCATGGCCCCACCGGTCATCTTCTTTGCCGAACTTTCCATGTGCCTGGGCTTTCACCCTTGAGATTTCGTCGCAAAGCTCAAAGTCATACTTTTTCCGTGCACGCTCAATCACATAGCCCCAGGAACCGTTGTGTACCTCGTATCCAGTAATGATGTCCGGGTCGTATTCGCGGACAATATCAACTAGGCGATTGATCAGGTCGAGCTCTGTTGGCTCGCAGTCCATATCAATCTTAAGTGCTTTGGAGACCTTGGCCTCTGGCCTCTCGCCCTCACCCTGATAGACGATCCCAACATGGACACCAGGGATGTGGCTGTTGAATTCGATTTCCGCGTCTTCGGACTGAACACACCAAAAGATACAAGAAATCTCGTCTTCTGCGGGATTGGCCGATAGATGTCCGCGAGTATTCACATGCACCTCCAAGCTCATTGTGTTCATGTATTGGGTTTGATGCTCCACGCTGGTCTTCTTGCTTTTTTGGGAGTATTTGAAGCCATGAGGGTTCTGTGTTGGACCTTCAATTTGCGACAGCAATTCATGCTTAGGGTTTGGTTGAAGACGGGGTATTGTTGGTGTGACATCATGAGACCGTTCGAGTTGCTCAAACCAATCAATAACTTCCGATCGACTAGGTGGAACAGGTGCAAATTCCCATTCTCTGATGGTGCACGATTCTCGTAGCTGTCGATCAGCTGTTTCTTGCTGCTCTTGGTCTAGAGTAATTGAAGATTGCTCCCCGAACATTGCAGGTAGACTTCCCGAGGGGTCGAACTCCGGAAGGAAGTGGATTGTATTGCTTTCCAATCGAAAATCCCGCCCTGCATATTGTCGGGACCTTTCAGGCACGTCAGTCTCATCGCTATAGTATGCCTTTTGATAGACGACTGAAGGACGGCCATAAACATCCATGGTGGAAACGACCTCGTTGCTACTTGGGCCCGCGGATCTAAAAAGACGCAAGGCATTGCCCGGCAAGAAATCGAAAGAATCCGCAAGAGTTTCCTTTAGTTCAGAGATGCGTGGATCCAGTACAGGGATTTCCACCACTGTAGATGAAGAGTCTGTTAATGAAGAAGACGCTGCCTCGTTATTATTGCCTGGGTTGCCTGCAGCGGAGTCGGATGGAAATGAGCTTGGCATGTGTTGGGAGGATTGCGATGCTTTCTTCGAAGATTGAGAATCATTCTGGCTTTGACTGAATCGAAGGATAGTTAAAGGATCATTGGGATCCTTCACAACGGGATAATTAAGTCGACTATTAGGGTTTTGCACCTTGGCACGGATTGTTCTCTGGGAAGAGGATAATTTTGGCTGAGACGATAGAGACCCAGGTTCAACCGGCGCTTCTGTACATTCTTCATCTTCGGGTTTTTCCCTATTGACTGGCTTGCTTGATGATTTTGACGGTTTGTAGGTGCTCCAGAATCTCGGCTTTTTGGCAGATGTTCGGTCAGGAGAGACGAACTCTTCAGATCTGCGCTTGAGAATCCTTTGGCTTTCATTGGCTGCTTTCAAATCGGCTTCCTGGTATTCCTCTGAAGCAGATGATGAAGAGTTCTTGGTTGGATCCCAATTGATATGCAGGTCCGACCCTGGTTGGATAACTTCATGGTTTGTAGGCTCTTCTACATCGACATCGTCGAAAACGCCATCGTAGAAGCTTTCTTCCAGCGCGATTCCCTTTGTCTCCATATTTCTTCCTTCCAACCCGATTTCAAGGGCGCTATCCACTTGGCCGTATTCTGGGAGGTTCTTCAGTTGAGATGACAAAGCAATCTCCTCGTTCACATCTATGCGGGGAAGCTCATCAGATTTTGAGGCTTGACCGTGGAAAGTGGATTCATCAAATCTTTGCGGGAAGAAATCCTCAACGCTGCTCAAGGCTGTTTTGATATTGGCGACATGTTCCTCTGTGGTCAGAAACGTATCAAAACATGTATCTGTGTCGTTATCTCTGTGCCTCTCCTCTGCTGCGATTTGATCTGCCATCTCACGAAACTCATCTTCATGGATCCACCCTCCTTTGGACTTGTTTCTGGGATCCGCGGACATAGAGATTAAATCTTCCGGTCCAAATGGACTACTGCTTGGGTCAACTATCCCCATTCGTTTCTTGCGTCTCTTCGTTTCGTCTTGCCATAGCCCAGCTACGCTGGGGACAAGTCGCTCATTGAAGGCAACCGGATGTAGCATCTCTGTGAAGTCATGATGCAAAGGGCGTTCCTTGACATCAAGTCGGTTCAGAATATCCTGCACACAAATGTCTGCCTCTAGAGGGCAGTGGCTCTGTTTTCCAAGAGCGGGATCATCGGAAATGCTCTCGGGATCAATCGAGCGGTCATGCCAACGATGTTCCAGGTTGTTCAGCTCCAAATACTCTGGTACTGGAGCTCGAAACTTGACTTTTGAGCAGTCCATATAGTTGCAACCGTACAAATTGTAATCGCACATCCACTGCGGCACGAATTGCATATGGCTTTCATATGGTTGTAACGGCCGTTTCATCACTGCGCCTTGGTGGAGGAGATCAGCAAGACGGGTGATGTAGAAGGGGTTGAGAAGATAGATCTTGAAAAAGAACCGGTAGCCCACATGGTATCCATAGAAAGGCATTCCTTTAACAAGGGTGATGTGTGCGACGTAGGCGGTCTTCTGGTCATATGCATTGCGACGATAACTGACAGCCAAGGCATGATCGATCGAGAGATGAAGTGTCTGAATCGCCGAGTTCACTACACATATGCTTAGTATTCGATCAATGGCAAGACCAGTCAAGACCAGTCAAATTTTTGTTACAAGTTACATACCCGCTTCGGTCTCCAAAGACCCATTGTACTCGATGTATAGGTAAGGAAATGCGCCATGAACATGGACGCATATCCGTTGGCCGGTTTCTGTCGCACCAAATACTCGAATCACAGGCACCCTAGGCCGATAGTTTTTCGCAGATGCACCATCTCGAAATGGCAGTGGAGGGTCCAGCTCCGACGCGGCAGCTTGGTAATGGTCGATGCAGTTGAGGCGCACACGAAAGGGGTCCATCTGGCCGATTTTGTGTTACCAAGGCCATAGGCGACATTGCGCAAGAGCACTAGCAAGGACTAAGCCATGAAATGAGGCCTGTGGGTTTTTTGGAATCTTCTTTGAGTTCTAAATTCTTGACGCGCTCCTCTCGGCGCGCGTTATGCCGCTTAGGTAATATTGACATAACTAAGATCGAGCTTTGACAATGAACCTTGCATCTAATATGCGTAAAGCAAGGTCTACGGCAAATATATGACCGATCGCGTTCTGCTAAGCTAATACAGGACATATTGTAATGATTTCTACGAGTTTGTGTTACAGGACTATCTCGTACATGGATCGCCCATGCATGTCGACTGGTGGGTCCTTAAGGGTCAATCACGTGATGGCTCTTCAATCTCCAGCTTCCTATCGTCGACTTATCTTAACCTTACTTTCGTCCTCAAAGCTACAGCGCTAAGGTTTACAGGGCTTTCTCTCCCCGCATATTTTGATACAGTGCACGTTCAACCTCATCGCCCTAACGAGGCCGACTTCACCATGTCACGAAAACCCGCCGACGTGGCGTCCAAGGAACGCAACGAGTACATTCCATCTTTCATTTCGAAGAAACCATTCTATGTCGACGAGGAGACTGGAAATGACTACTTGGAGCATCAACGTCTGCAAAAGACAAGTGCCGATCAGTCAAAATGGTATGACCGAGGAAAGCGCACCGGGCCTGCTGCGACAAAATACCGAAAAGGCGCATGCGAAAACTGCGGCGCTATGACACACAAGACCAAAGAATGCCTCAGTCGACCGCGGAAACAGGGTGCTCGCTGGACGGGCAAAGACATTCAGGCAGACGAGCTCGTCCAGGATGTCAATATGGGCTGGGACGCGAAGCGAGACAGATGGAACGGATACGACGCCAGCGAGTACCAAAACATTGTGAACGAGTACGAAGAGATGGAAGCGATTAAAAAAGCAGCCAAAGAAGGGGCCGATCTAAAAAAGCTGATGGAGGATGATGGGGACAACGACAATGAAGATATTCGCTACACCGAGGAATCCGACATGGGCCGCCAACAAAACACAGCTACCCGCAACTTGCGTATCCGAGAAGATACCGCCAAATACCTTTTGAACCTCGATCTAGATTCCGCCAAGTACGACCCGAAGACTCGCCGGATGGTAGACATGGGTGCGCAAGAAGATCAAGCCTCGGCGCTGGTTGCGGAGGAAAACTTCATCCGTGCTTCTGGTGATGCTGCCGAGTTTGAGAAGGCTCAGAAATACGCGTGGGAATCGCAAGAGAAGGGTTCGACTCCGATTCATCTTCAGGCCAACCCAACAAGCGGAGAGTTCCTCCGGAAGAAGGAGAAGGAGGAATCAGAGAAGAAACGTGAGGCCTCGCGGAAGGCACTTTTGGAGAAATACGGAGGCAGTGAGCATCTCCAACAGACCCCGCTGCGGGACACCATGGTGGTTGAGAACGAGCGTTTTGTGGAGTACGACGAATCAGGTGCCATCAAAGGCGCCCCAAAGAAAGCTACCAAATCGAAATACCCAGAAGATGTCAAGATCAACAATCACACCTCCGTCTTTGGCAGCTGGTGGTACGAATTCAAATGGGGATATTCATGCTGTTTCTCTACAGTCAAGAACAGTTATTGCACGGGCGCGGACGGTAAGAAGGCCTGGGAAGAGGAGGGCAATATGCTCATGCTACGTGACAATGATGGCAATGAGGAAGATTCTGCCGAGGGTCCAGATCACTCTCGTGAGCCTGAACCTGCCAGCGATCGTCAAAAGGATGATGAGACAGCCAATGTGAAGAAGCGGACACTGGAGGAAATGAAATCCGGAATCACTGAGGAGGAACTGGAGTCCTACAAGCGTAGCCGACTGGCCGCCCAGGATCCGATGGCGAACTACGTCGACAACGAGTGATTCTATCAATTCGCATGACCCTTATATTATTACACGTTCCAAATACCCCTTGAATATCCTGCATTAAAATGGATAAATGATAATCCAGTCTATAATCTTTCATGATTTCTTTCATCCGCTAGGACTTTTGTGCTGTAGCTTTCGAAACCCGAAATACTACCTCAGACATATTCTTGAGTCTGAGGTGAGAGAAATTCCACGGACCTCGCGCAACGCTCGATCTACTACATAACCCTAACCTTTGAACTTTGTTCACTGCGCAGTATGCTGGACTTTTTGACTTTTTGACTTTTTCAGTGGAATCATAGTAAGATTTTGGTAAGAGAAATTAGTAGGGGCTTATCATGAACAAGTTAGTTTGCTAGTCAAAGCTAATAACTGCCCTTGTGTTCGCCTAGCTAGCCTAGCGGACTTTCAGTCAAGCGAAGTAACTTGGGTGTGGCGCAGCGCGCTTGGACCTCAAATGCGCTAGTCTGACAACTGGGCATCGCTTTGCGAATGGTTGAGGCTTGCACAGCCACGACTTGACAGGCCTAGCATTCAGGCCGTGTTTACTGTATATAAAGCTAGGGCTGTCACTGCTGGTATTGAGCCATCTCCAAAGTCCAGCCATGTCGTACAACCCACCCCAACGTGAGTCTTGCTACAAAAATGATGTTGAACCCAAATAATTGCATACTAACACTACATCCAGAGCCTTTGTATCCGCCCCATGGGCAGGGCCAATCTTTCCAGGGTCAAGGCTTCCAGCAGCACCCTCAACCTCAATATGGGCAACAGCCGCAGCATCAGTATCCTCCTCAGTCTGGCGGCTACATGCCTAGTCCAGGTGCCCCGCAGCAGCAGTATCCACCTGCCCAGTCTGGCGGCTATGTTCATGGTCCAGGTGCCCCGCAGCAGCAGTATCCTCATCCTCAGTCTGGCGGCTACAATCCCAATGCAAGTGCCCCGCAGCAGCAGTATCCTCCTACTCAGCCTGGCGGCTACAGTCCCAATCCAAGTGCCCCGCAGCAAAGCTACCACCAGCCTCACCACGTTCCTTATGGACAGCAGCCATACGCTCCGCAGGGCCAATATCCCCAATCTGGGCCCAACCTAGGCGCTCATGCATACGCTCCGCCGCCAATGCCGGCATCAAATGCGCCCGGTCATGCTCCACAATACGCACATCCGCAGCAACCACAATTGCCATCCCTGGGCTATGACCCAAATGCCATCGCAATGGGCGACTATACGCGAGAAGCAGACTCCTTGCGCAGAGCCATGAAGGGCTTCGGCACAGACGACAAAACGCTAATTATGGTGCTCGCCCCACTGGATCCGCTGCAAATGGCTGCCGTGCGCGCAGCATATTCGAAGGGGCATCGGCGCGACCTCCACAAGGACATCGAGTCCGAAACGTCTGGACACTTCGAAGAGGGTCTCCTGGCTATTGTAGATGGCCCACTACAATATGACGCCAACAGTACGCGCGAAGCGGTCAAGGGTGTCGGCACCAAGGAGTGGATTTTAAACGATGTGCTCCTAGGCCGGAGTAACGCGGATATCCATGCGATCAAGACTGCCTATGAGCACAGCTTCCATCGTTCCCTTGTGCAGGATGTCAAGGATGATCTATCGATGAAGACAGCGGACCTGTTCACCGCTGTCTTGCGTGGGAACCGACAAGACGAACATGCCCCCATCAACCACCAGACTATTGAGTCTAGTGCTCGTGCCATACATGAGACTACCGCTGGTCGTGTAGTGAACGATGCTACAGAGATCTGCGCGATCTTTGCCCGCTCGTCAGATGCAGAACTGCGGGCTATCAACCACGCCTTCCAAGAACGCTACCATCTCTCTCTGGAGAAGCATATTAAAGAGTGCTTTTCGGGGCACTTGGAGGATGCGCTAGTTCACATACTCCGTAGCGCAACTGATCCGGTAATGCGCGATGCTTGTCTGATCAACTCCTGTATCGGTAGCGCAGATGAGCTTCTGGTCAGCCGTATTGTTCGTCTACATTGGAACCGTCCTCATATGAACCAGGTTAAGCTTGCGTATCGCCATAAGTTTGGAAAAGATCTTGTCTCTCGCGTGCGCAGCGAGGTTCAGGGTGATTGTGGGCGTCTGCTCGTTGCTTTGCTTGAGTAATCTTTTTCAATGGGGTTTTTGATCATTCCAATTATATCAAGTTTGTTTCATTTGGCCAGTGAGCCTGTCATAGCCAAAATTTGGTCCCAAATTGGTCATAATAATTGTAGCAGAATCAGGTGACAAAACACATGAAGAAGCTGTGTTTGTAAGTGGCGTATAAATTTGGAAAGCGTGATGCATTCGCTTATAACACCTGCTCTTTTTCGAATTCAGTCCTTCTCCACTGCTGATCTTCATTCTTTCCAACGAAAGGGCGACAGAAACAAAAGGTGTCTCCCAAGGCTGATCGGTAAGAAAAGCCAAAGACTGGGGAGCTGATCGCGTAGCATCTTAGATGATTAGAGTATCCACAGTGGAACAGCAGATCGCGTTTAAATTCCCAATGACTAAGCCAGGCCCGCCCAACTAATAAAATCACATGATCCATTGTTGCACGTCCAGTACCTATGTCATGTGACATTGACTCACGAGACTCAGGGCTTGTGCCCTGGGTCCCGTGATGTGCAACCCACACCTCGCTTAGCCCGACACTTCACCCAGCGGGAAGATTTGATACGCCTAGCGACGACGACACCGACAACAGCCCTCCAACGGAATCGCCAGGTACGTCCACATATTGTTCTTTTGCGAACCAATTTTTCTCCTCGCCTCATTTACTAACGTTTCTTCCATCACAGTTCCCTAATTCAAAATGAGTACGTCCATGCCGAAACATCGCACCGCGAATCTGAATCTCCGCAATCTCGAAATCGTCGAAACTAACAACCGCTACAGCCAAGGGTACCTCGAGCTTCGGAAAGCGCCACAACAAGACGCACACTCTGTGCCGTCGTTGTGGTACGTATTTACACCTCCCTCAAAAACTCGTCGACAATTCATTACCCGGGCCCGAAATCGCAAAATTCTCTTTACAACCAGTGATGGAGTTGAACGATGATGGATACCCTAGGGGACTGGATTGTCGGCTATTGTGAATCAGAGCAAATAGCTGACCGTTGATGTTTTCGCGACTTTCTAGGCCAGCGGTCCTTCCACATCCAGAAGTCCACCTGTGCTAACTGTGGCTACCCTTCCGCTAAGACCCGCAAGTGTACGCATAACCCCTTCTGAGACTTGGTGATTCGAATACGGATATGGGAAGAAGGGCATTGTCCTTGGACTTGATATCAAGATGCATGCAATTGTTGGAACAACTCGGCTTACGAACTTTTTTCTTCGAACAGACAACTGGGGTGAGAAGGCCAAGCGCCGCAAGACCACCGGCTCCGGCCGCATGCGCTCCCTGCGCACTGTCCACCGCCGCTTCCTGAACGGCTTCCAGACTGGTGTCCCCAAGGGCTCCAAGGGCCCCGAGGCTCACTAGATTTCCCGTTGTCCGATTCGGCGTCGCGTTTTTCGTTCTCGGAGAGGCTGGAAAAGGAATGAGGGGTGATAACCTGGCATGACATGGCCTAGCATTACGAGATAGATTACTCGAAATGCAAAATGGCAATTCCGGAATATTAACGCTTTCCCGTGGAGTTGGTGTGTGCGATCGTCTATCCCGTCCCATAAAAAAGAGGCGGGAAGACAAAAATTACGTGGAATGTGTTTCGAGGAGAAGTGGCATAAAATTCAAGGGAAAACATGCATGAATTTCCTTTTTTTCTTTCTCGTTTATGGCTGGCAAATATCCCCATGTCGTGACAGATACAAATGTGAAGATCTCTCTTCCTAACATCTCCGGTTTCTTTTACGGCACGACCGTCTCCATTCTACTAAACTGTCCAGTCTTGGGTCCTAGGCATTTGAATTGGGTATCTATCTACAGATCTCAGGATTCTCCACGCCCAAACACCTTGACACCGCCATCCCGCTGAATATAGTACAGCAACTCCTTCTCGTCCAGGCCATTCGCACCACTCAATCCACCACCCCGGCTGATCCTCAACACTCCACTCACATCCCTTGCGGCTCCAGTCTCCAGGGTTCGGAGCTGCATAACAGAACTTGCCCTATGCGCCAACCCAATAGCAAAAGCTGCATGTTCCCCCTCGACTGGCGTAGATTGCTGGCTCCCAGAAGCAGCCGCATTGTGGATCAGCGGGGAATCAGCCGCAACTGTAAGTGCTGTAGCATGAACGGTCTATCAACGAGTTAGCCGGTTTAGTTTTTGTCAGATAAGAGTCAACCAGATCGAGACTCACCTGCTGTAGACCCATGACCCACTCGCTCATTTCCGTGGCTCCAATCCCCATACTTGCGCCTGTGGCCGCGAGAAGGAAGTCCGGTTGGTCGATAATGAGGAGTACTTCTTCGCTTTCGTCATTAGCGGCCTTTAGTTGCTCAATGACGGCGATAATGTCCTTCTCTAGAGCATCCAGGGCTGCGGTGCCACGTCCAGAGAAATGCAGTTTCTTCGCAATACCTAGCTCGGCTGGGTTTCGTGCGACATTGTCATTTCTGGGTGTCGGTGCGGCGGAAACTGGTGCTCTTCCAGGCACAGCACCTGGCGGACCCCGAAGAGGAATTGTTGTGCGTGCAGGGAAACCCGCATTGGTGGGAGATGGACTGGGAGCAGCATTTGCTGTTTGCGGAGGGCAAAATAGCTCTGAAAGTCCGTCCACAAAGGCAAACTGCTTTTTGTCTGACAGTCGTGCAAGATCCAAGCCCTGGAGAAGTCATTAATATCCTCCCATGTATAAAATGACGTAGGAGCCGGTTTAGATGAACATAAGAAAGATAACATGTTCGGTCCGGAGGACATAACATATAAACAATGCTATCATCATATAATAACGGTTTTCTCAGACATACCAATCGCTTAGCCTCTGCTCTCCAGAATTCCCAGCCCCGCAGGAAGCTTACAAGAACGACCTTCTTTTTTGCGCCATTGTGCGACTCGTCAAAGCCTATGGCGGCATTGGAGCTATTTGAGGTGCTGAGCGCTGAGTAGAGATATCTCAGGACCAGCCAATTGGAGGTTGCGCCAAGAATAGACGATATCAGCGTCAGTGACGACTCTGGCTGAGATGATAGATATGAGGTGAGGAGGGGCGGTAGTGGGGGTTGAGACGGCATGGCGACGCCTCAAGCTCCTCTCTGGCTATAATTGTTGATCCGGTCTCCGATGCTATATGCGCCCAGCTGCTTCTTGACAAATTTTTCTGCTTAAATATCTCGTGCAAACAGGCTGGAGCTGAGGTTGATGTTGATAATGGTGAAGAGAGAAAAATTGTATGACGGTTGTGATTGGCCCACCGTATCCGCATCCATCTGCATCCACGCCAAGAAGATCCTTACGAGCAAACAAGGTACTGGATCTTGATATTTATTCATTCTTGTTGGTTTATGAGATGGAAAACTACACTAGCATAGGAGCTGGCTAATTAGCTTCAACCTAATGGGAATCAATGAAATTTTTATACACTCTATATTGTGACAAAAAAGGTTGCAGGTGACCATGCGTTCGAGATATATACTTTGAGAGATTTGACACCGTTCAATCTCATATGTACAATAATGGTGATATCCACATAAATAGTGAGCCTTGAGCTGTGTATCTGCATCTCATTTTCTGAATAAACTACTCCTATAAATTCAAGTTCAATATTTAAAGAAAAGTCAACAAAAGTACGAGCCAAAACGGCTTTTGCCTCAGGCAGAAATGGCGTATTTTTTTTTGCGCATCACATGACCCATTTCCCCACCATCGAGGGGAGCAGTTGAATGCGGCATCTCATCCATCCTATAACCTGTCCGGCCGAAGTGGATCGATGATTGCCCTAGCGCCTATCGTAAGTTTCTCACTTGTGCAAATCGATGCATCATATTCCCTTATATATCCCGGTGCTTGGTTTGCCTCCCGGAGATACTATACTATCGCGGCAACCCCACGTCTGCTGCATGCTAGCTGTCACGCCATACCGATTGGCCAGGATATAGCTGACTTTTTTACCAAGATGACTGTCTTTGTGTGTCATGATAAGAGCGCATTGGACACTAGATATAGGCAGCCTGACTTGCCTTAATGAACATGGCTAGTACCCGTGATTCCCATTCATTCGCTGTATGTATCATTAGCTATGCAAAGCTGCAACGGAAACTGACAGATACTTAGTGCGATGAATGTCGCCTCCGGAAATCAAGAGTAAGTAATGCAGAGCGGATATGCTTTTGGCCAAAAAGAATGTATCACTCATTCAATCATAGTGCTCTAAAGAGCGGCCAATCTGTCTGCAATGCCGGCAGCTGAACAAGGAGTGCAAATACAGTCCGAAAGTTTCCAGAAGTCCTCTGACTCGACAGTATGATATCTCACTCGCCCAACAAACAACGAACTTATGAGTCTAATAAGCATAGGCATTTGACATATGTTGAAGACCGGCTGCATTCATTTGAAACTGCACTAAGCAGACTGTTTCCCGGAGGAGACTTGGATGCAACTCTTCGCTCTCTTCTGCAAAACCAAGATACACCGAAAGCACCATCATCTAAATCATCTTCAAGGCACTCGACTCCAGCAAAACTTGAAGCTGAACGGGCCGAACCTCCCCCAGAAGCCCTACCACTGCAGGCTGATGGCTTTGACTGGGCAGAGAAAGAACTTACGCTTGGCGACTTAACAGATGGCATGGCTGCACTGTCCATCAAGCCTGAGGGAGCTGGATATTTTGGTACGTACATAGCACATATATGATTTATTGTACGGCCTACTGATTCTCCATACTAGGCGCCTCATCCAGTGTCGTGCCATTAAGAGCCCTCTTTGACCACGGATTTGACTTGAACATTCCCGTCCGCTCAGCGAGGTCCGGAGGTATTCCACTCAAAGCTCAGCTCTTGGAGAGTGCACCATCTGGTCTCATTGAACAAGCCTTTATTGACGCATATTTCCTCAACTACCACACAAGCTATCCATTCGTTCATGAACCGACATTCCGGGCCCAATTTAACGAGCCATCCTTGCGCCCCCATGGAAATGCTTGGCAAATCCTCCTCAATACCATTCTAGCTCTTGGCGCATGGAGTATTGGCGATGACAGCTCTGATCTTGATGTCACCTTCTACCAAGAAGCAAGAGGATTCTTACAACAAGCATCCGTATTCGAGACGGGTAATTTGACCCTTGTGCAAGCGTTGTTGTTGCTGAGTAACTACGCCCAGAAACGAAACAAGCCGAACACAGGCTGGAACTATCTTGGTCTAGCTGTTCGGATGGCCATGAGTTTGGGGCTCCACAAAGAATTCCCCGGCTGGAAGATCAGTCTGCTTCAGCGTGAAATTCGCCGCAGACTCTGGTGGGGTGTCTTCATTTTTGATAGCGGTGCCGCCAAGACTTTTGGAAGACCAATTTTGCTTCCAGAGGAGTGTGTTATGGACGCGAAGCAAGTCATGAACATCCATGATGATGTATGTGGATCTTTTAGACCTAAGCAGAGCACTCAAACTAATCTTTTACCAGGCCTTGACTCCAGCAACAACGTCACTTCCCTCTGAGTCTCCCGGCCCAACACTCTACTCCGGCTTGATCGCACAAGCCCGTTTCCATCTACTCACAAATAGTGTCTATCAACGATTGATCTCTAGCCCCAGCGTCACCCCAGAAGAAACATTGAACCTACAGAAACCGATGGAAGAATGGTACAACAGTTTACCCGCTTACCATCATTATCCTCTACAACCTCTTACTGTACAGCCAACTCAACCCGACCCAGACAACCTCGCTCTTGTTCGCAACAGGCTATTATGGCGAAACTGGAACCTTATTATCTTGATTTATCGTCCAATCCTGCTCCGCTGGGCAGCTCGGCGGTGGGCACCGCATGGTGGTAGCTCAGATGGTTCATCAACCAATTCCGACGCAGGCGCCGAAGATCCTTGCGAAACAGAGTGTCGAATCCGTTGCCTGCAGAACGCACGTCTGACCATCGCGTCCATCTCAGAGTACATGGACAGCCATATATGCACTAGGATAGGCGCATGGTATATGCTGTATGTCTCGTATTCTACCAATAGTGGCGAAAATCCGAACTAACATCTCGCAGTTACTTCCTTTTCCAAGCTGGACTTATTCCCCTCGTCTTCCTTATGACCGACCCCTCCAATCCAGATGCTCCAACTTGGCTCCATGACATTGAAACAACCAAAGCTCTCCTCACTCACCCATCGTTCGGCAACAATCGCTTCGCCTCACGATGCTCCGAAGTCATCGACCGCCTCTTGGGCCCAGCAAGTATGATGTCCGGTCTCCCTCCCAACCCACAGCAACAGCCCTACCAACCACTCGCCCAAGGCTTCATGCCATTCCCAGAACAACTTTTCAACGAACAGGGCTTCCCGGGTAGTTTTTTCCAAGCAAATCAGCCGATGCCCAGTCCTGGAGGAATGGACTTTTCAGATTGGGTGCACTTTCCAACGCAAGAACAATAGTATTTAGCATAGCGCTTTGATGTACAGGAAGTCAGAATGGATAAGATAATTGATGGATGGTTATGGCGAACCAACCTTTTTGGCGATTTATTGCAAGAAACAACAAATTTATGATTAATCTTCATAGCAGGGAGTTTGCAATTCACTACTAGGACCCGCTTTTCCGGCCGCAACTGTAAGTGAACCAAATACATCCGCTTGGTTTGCCTGTGGTCATTAGTGATATTATCTTTGTGCCACGAAGACTAGACATACGATATGGTTTTTTTTGATATGCTTCCGGATAACAGCGCCTTTACTACCTCCACCACGGACTGCATACCCGCAGTAGGGACACTCATTAGCACATGATGTTATCGACTATAGGCCTATTAGCACGGTATAAATAGTAGATATAACCAGATCTTACTATTTCTGCTTCGCTAACAGGCCACTTTTCTGCGGCATGTCTAGGAGCTGGGCAGGAGCAGATTTTTTTCGCAGCACTAAGTAAATATTAGTAGATTTTGGTATTTCCGGAGAATTCCCAGTACGTACACCCATTTTGTAGGCTTAGCACCATCTTTACCAATCCAGTGTTGGCCTCTGGTTGATTGATTTTCCTCTTCTTTCAGCAGCATTGCCACTCCTACCAGCAGTGCCGTCATCCCTAACACCACTCGTGGATCTTGATCTGACATTCTCATAAACGATAAAATCCAGTGTAGAACTTAGTTAAGTAAGATTAAGGATGTTGATGGTTGAGAGTTGAGAGATGTCCTGAAATCAAAACCCGAAATCTGTTTGTTGACTTTTATACTTTTATACCGAAATAGATAGACTAGGTAAGTAGTTCAGAATGATGACTCAAGACCTTCATCCAAGACAAGATCTCAACCACGAGAACCATCCAGAACGCCTTTTCCGTCCCCAAGCAACATCCTTTTCATCAAAAACTACCTCATCCTCATCTTCCTCATCACGCAATTCAGCTTGAGCCAAATGCTTGTCAAGACGCAACCCAGAGATAGAAACAATCCCCAACTCAAAAGGACCTTCCTGGTCACCAAAGAAACTAAAAAAGCGTTAACACCATCCTTCCAAGCCAAGAAAAGGAAAGAAGCACATACCTCCTCATCATAATCCCAAACCTCTTGATATTCTTCAGGTTTAACGGTTCAACATCCTTCTTTTCGCGCCCCCGATACGTCGGTCTCAAATCCGAAAACCTCACGAAAAGCTTCTCCTCCGTAGCTTTGAAATCAAACTCCCAACTGACAGTACTTTGTTCCCGTCCATCAGATCTCTTAGGAAGAATCTCATCCTTCAGCGTAAGCGTATAAAACTTCCCGTCCATGAGACGCCCATCAAGAACAAGTTCGATCCCATCGTAGCCAGATAGATCCCAAGTTCGGTCTTCGCCTGATGTGCGTTGGGAGGCGAAGCCTGCGCCGCCTAGCGTCTTGATGTCTAGAGTTCCCGAGAAGATTGCCGTCAGGGAGGACGGGGAGCAGACTAGGGTTGAGATCGAGGAGCCGCCGCGGACGCGGTCGTCGGAGGTGGTCCAGTCCGAGGGGTTCCAGGCTCTAGTAACAGTTTAATCATTAGTCAATGTATTGTGATAGTGTGGTGGGTGGGTTGGTCTTACCGGGAACCCCCCAAAGAGGGGTCGATGTGAGGGTGCCATTGTGTATTGGTGTGCTGGTGGTGCTGAGTTATGGAGGGCTGTAATTGGGTTGTGCAGGGATGTTTTAGGTGGCGGGCCGAGGCGGTGGGTCTGCGGGGAATGATGTCATAGTTCATGCGTATAGTGAAGGCTTTGGTATTCACTTATTCAGTTGGACCACTTTCCTCTTCTAGAACTTCCTCCCATATGCATGTAGATATAAAGTAGAGAAATTATACGCAGGTGCATATATGTATAGACTGCCTATCCATTGAATATGTACGGCATCAGTCATGTTATGCTTATTCCAAGCAATCCTTGCAATTGATCTTCAGATGCAAGCCATACCTAACCTCCAATTAAAAAAACCCTCCATGTGCTGAAAACGATCTATTACAGCCCAAGATACAGCTAAGAACAAGGGTCAGACTCCACAATTTAATTTAATTCTAGAAAAAAATCGAATCTCACGATCTGGAGGCCTCACTACGTCATCCCGAAGCCCACTTGCCCAGGACGAAAAGGAAAACTCGCGAGGATTCCATTTAAATTATTTCTTCAGCAGAGCACGAATACCTACACTATTTCTCATACTCAAAAATATATCCCAACCTACCATAACAAAATGCCCAAGCTCTCCATCCTCGTGTTCGTCGCCTCACCACTCGACTACGCCCGATACCGGCATACATCATTATTTTTTGAGTTCGAGCCAGAAGCACAGCCGGCAGCGAATCATACACAGACGGGTGCGGATGCGGAGTATATCAAATCCTCCTTAATGGAGGTAATAGGATCACCGGGATTTATGACTTTCTCCGAACGCAAGAACTGGGACACACCTGTTGCATCTAACAGTAAGATAGATACCAACAAATTCCCCTTCCAATTTCCAAAGTTCTTTTTTGGTCTATAACCTAAGGAAAAAGCCACTAACAGGATTATGTGCTGCATGCTTAGATCTCGCACGAGTAATCCCCGTATCTACTCTCCCAAGTTCAATACCGATATCAGCCCTCAGATCTACAATTTCCGAAACGCTGATACAATATGGAGATGGAGATACAGACTGGAATGGTCAGAACTGGGTTGGTGATGCTCTAGGTCGACTTGTGGGAGCTGGGTATCTGGATTCCGAAGCACGGGATCGTGGGCTAGATGCGATGGTTGATGTGATTATGGAGGCGAAGGACGAGGAAGCCTCTGTTGTTGGGACGTGATTTGCGAATAAAATTGGATCATATGTACATAGTCTCGTTGTCTCTTATTACAGATTACGGGTAGGAAGTAGATACATAGCTAATTCATGCCCCCATATGGATTGAAGCTGCGATACGATTCACGATTTATCAAATAACTTAATAGATGGATTAATTTCCGTCGAGGGATGCTGTACCCGAATCTAGACTCTGATGGATGTAAAGAAAGGACTAAAGATTGTAAGATCATAAGAGATTGATGGGACCATGGCAATCTGAAAGATAGGAAGAAACAAAGCGTGAAATGAACGCTCGAACCATGCACGCGTTGCACCACGCTAAGAAGATAAGTCACAGGACACAGGGAGAACCCAGGCATACTCGGAAGAGACTGGAGACATCGAGATTGAGAGGCTGATGTAGCCGGGAATTCGTTTCGTGAGACAATATATCAATATGAACGATTCCAGGAGTGCTTGTGGGAGAAATATGACGAATGAAATGGACCCCAACAAATATTCAAATGCGTATAGTGGAATGAATAATGAGAATGAAAGTGGAAAGATACGCGCTAAGTCCTGGCTTGGACAAGAAGCAATCATGTTACTCAAACTATTTGGATAAACCAGAGATCCGAGCTCATCGGAAGGTTTTGTTTCGTTTTATGGTCATCGCCGATGTTCATTCGGTGCGTAATGTATAGGTTCAAAGTCCGAGTTTTGGAAGTGGGCCTGGTTGTACGGCGAGCTACTGAATAAGTTAATAATCGCGTCCCACAACCATATGAAGTAACGCTTACTTTTTGAAGGGGGTAGTCACTGGCAGTGAGTGACTCAAATTGGGCTTCATGACCAAGGGGTTCAAGCGGATCTGAGGCCCGTCTGATGACCGGCTGGGCAAGACCGTCATCGGCGGCGGGGCAGATGGCAGGACGGGCGGAGGTGATGAGACCGGAGGCATTGGTGCATGGCTCTGCATGGGGGACTGGTACATTTCCTGAGGAGGAGAGACTCGGTATGAGCTGAGTGGGGCCGGGGAGACTGGAGGCATTGGTGCATGGCTATGGCTCTGCATGGGGGACATTGGACCTCCCATGCCACCGAATGCTGGGTCCGCTGTGAGATTTGGGATCGACATCAAGTGTGGGCTGATGTCGAAGGAGAGAGCGCCTTGGTCCCAAGGGGTATAACTAGTAGTCATTCCATACTGGAAGTTGACCACAGGTGCCATGTTTACGGCAGGTAATTCGGCTCGGTAGAGGAGATCATAATGGCCACTGTGAAGCAGGTCAGAAAGGGGGTTGCTAAATGGTAATACGTTACTCACGGTCGATACAGCAAGCGAATTGTGGCCTCGCTGGGACGGATCGGGGATAGCTGGTGTGGTGTCACGGCATCACCCTCGCTCCGATCAAGGTATAGAATCTCAACCCCGAAGCCGGCTCCTTCAATGACGCCATCGACTAGTGCTTGCAGTCCAACTTCATCAATCTCTGTCCGGACGGTCTCTATCCGTGAGCCGCAGTATGAGTCTAACGGCAGAGACAAGAAGGCTTGGTATCTCAGGGGATTTAATTTCATCCACGCGCTCGTCAACAACTGCGAAGTTCAATTAATTCAATGCGCCTTTTTAAACAGAAGTGGTGGACCAACCCTAAAGTGTGTGATGACCGCACTCGAGCCGTAGTCATCGTTGAACGCATTCACCAAGAAAGTCTCATCCTGCTCAACATTCTGAATGGCGGCTAAGGTTTGCGCGAAGACCTCCTCTGTAGCGTCCACGAAGATTTCGTATAGCTCTTCCTGCTGGCCGACCTGATCTAGCAGAGTACTGAGGGACTTCATTCTCTCACGCTCTCGCTGCACACGCAAAGTATCTCGAAGGTTGAAAAGAGTCTCGAAATACCCGAAAGCCACCGCTGGAAAAAGCGTTAGAGACTACTCAAGCAATCAAGTCGAAATACTTACCTCTCCAGCCACAGTTTCCATCTCCTTTCATGACACGAGTCATAGGATGAGATATTGAAAGAGCCTGATCAAAGGTCAGCTTGTATTTACCCAACAAGAAAGTAGAGACACGCACGTTTGTTTTTGTTGCAAAGGTCGGGTCCGCGTTGGCATATTCCATGGCAATACTATGGCTCGATTGTTTAGGCGAGACAAGCGGTCCCTATGCGCTTCATTAATCGCCGCGCTCAGTTTGATAGATTAATAGTGTCCTACCGGAACATCTGCCTCAAATTCATTGGACAGCTTCTGGAATCGCTCCATCTCATCGGGGGAAAGTGCATTCATATTGGAAGAGTGACTCATGCTGTGGCCAGGATAAACAGGTCGTGAGTGACCTCGGGGAGGAAGAAAAGTTGACGGAAGGATGTTCTGGTAATAACTATTGGCCTTTTGTTTCTCCGGGAAAAAGTGGTGAGGACCGAAATGGTTCCAGGGAATTGTTGATACGGACATCGCATACGTTGAAAAGTTGGGGTAAGCACCGGGAGAGACCGAGAGAAGAGTGCCGAAATTAAAAGTCGAGATCTATATTATCATGTGGATATCTGTAGGAAGAAGTTAGATCATAATCAAAATGCAGGGGATCGAAAGCCAAAAGCGAATGACCTGGGAGGAGCGAAGCCGATGATGGGAACACAGACCTGGTACGTTGACATTTCCCTTGAAGATTTCTTGATTGGGCGAAACACGGCACTGCTCTGATTTCTTTGTGCGACACGGCACTTGAATTCGATAGTTTGAATAAATTAAACTATTGTTCATTTAGCAATAATTCCAAGCATATGCTTTTCATTCAGTGAGATGGTGGGGAGTGTGCTAGACCGCGAGGGTCTTTGGTGTTCTGATTGGGCCAGTGACAATATAACAAAAATATGAACACAATGTGATGAAAGGTCTAGATTTGAGCCCTTGAAGTAAAGTGGAACAGAATAGGCGAACAACAGGACAATCTGGTGGAGAGAAGGTTTAATGATCAATCTGGTGGAAAGAAAGTTCAATGATGTCAAGGGGTCTCTCGGCTTGGACCAGCTTCCCCGACAGTGACAATGGGTCTGATAGCGGGCCGAGCTGATCTTCAGTCTTGTTGTTCTTTGTCGTGGAGGGCGCTCGAACCACACCACTCCACTTTCTGACCAAAGTAACAGGGAAGCGCGCGGGGGAGACACCGGTTGAAGACGACTGCCGTGGTGAACCGAGCCAGACCACTTCCTCTCCCGATCGGAATGAGAAGGAAAATAGTGGCAATGAGATTGTAAGGAACACGTGAAAAGAAAAGAAAAGGAAAAAAAAAACTATATCACCAAAGAAAAGGTCGCGATAGGGCGATCGGGGAAAGGAGAGCTCAGACCTTTTGGAATTCTCACGATGCAGATGATATAATCACGGAGGGGATTTCGGTTGTGGGAAAGAGGGGGGGATGACGAAAAGGTCAGGGATAGAAAGAGGAGAAGAAGTGGAAGAGAGAAGGTTGTGTGGGTTGATTTGTGTTTGGTGTTTTGGTTTGTTTTGTTTTGGCTGTATCTGCAACTTTGCCTGCAGCTCCGTTTCTTCCGAATTGATAGAAAGATCAGATGATTTTCCTTTTTTTCCTGCAATAAAAGACGGAAGGGAAAGCGGACGATGATCTCTGACAATGAAGGGGAAAAAAATAAAAAGGTTTGGGCTTGAGTGGGGGAATGCTAAACTTGTAAAAGGAGGGGAAGACACCACCTTATCACTATATCAAGGGATAAGTATTCCGCATACAAGTAAAAAAAGAGAAAAGTAGAAAAGAAAAAAAAATAAGTTCGATCGAAACCGACATAAGTATGAAGTAACGGTGCACCGTGCCCATGAAGCTACGGAATCAAAAGGCGGGACACGTACATGACCTAACACTTGGCTTTCCGCTTCGTGTGATCTCTTAACGCGAGTTGCTACCCCTAGTGGATCTATTTGATAGGATATAAAACATTACTAAAGCAGAAAAAGAAAAGATAAAATCAAACCAAGCGCGCGCAGTTCGTAAGCTAGCTTCAAAACAGGGACCCATGTTACAGTACTTACTCCGTACTTCCCCTACGCCTTCAGGCCGAACAGGCCCAATGATCAGAACTCGGCTCTATCTCAGACGAATCGGATCTTATCGGCACTATTTTCCGGTGACGAACTATTCATTTTTAATATAACAGATAGATTCCAAAAATACCGAGGTAGATCTACAAAATCCCGGAAGAAAGTAGTAGAAAAGAATCACGGCTCTCACGATGACGGTTGACCCGATAAAAGCGGGGGTTGAAAACACGTAACTTGAGCATTGTTTGATCGCGATTCCCATCGTGATGAGCCCCGCCGTGATTCGCGGGTGATCGTGCCCCATGCACCTATGGACCGGCAGATTGGTTGCCCCCGATGCACTGTGCGAGATGATGTTTTCTTTTTCCTCGAGACTTTTGGCCCCCCTCTTCTGTCGCTTAGACCTTGCACAGTGACAAATTTGGGGATTCCTCCTACTCCATGACGATCTCGTATGAGCCGCCATGGCCCTTTTTGACTTCGTTCGAACAAGGTCTGATGTGGGTGTAGCTTTTCCCTATCACCCGACTCGTAGCTCATATGCCACTGATAGGTGGAGGATGTTGTAGCCATGGTAATCCCAATGGGGACGTGCATGGACTCCAGCTTGCTGCCTTGGACGCTACTCCATGCAAGTCCAAGCCAGCCGCACTCCAGGCCCTATCACCCTGGGGCACAGCACCAAATGCCTGTTTAATTTTATCATAATCTTCCTTTGATCACGCTGTTATGGTCATGGATGTCTGTCGTCAGTGCGGTAGTGTGGGTGCTTGTGCGGACCCGAGTGCATCTTTCCCTAGAGCAGCATAGTTGAAAACCGCGGGGTTTGGCCGGTCGAATCCCGAAGGCTTCAACCAAGCTCCAACTCTTGAATCAGGTAGATTATACCTCATTTTAAGCAAGTGAAGACCCTTCGTACCTGCGCACTAGATCGAGTGCCTAAGCACAACCACGAACTCAAAGATAAGAGAAAGGTACTGGTACGAATTTCGATACAGTTTCAATTACTTTAGAGATGTCTAGAGCTCTTTGTTCGTGCGTCATATCGTCGGACTCTAGTCCTCTTCTGAAATGCATGGGCGGCTTACGATTGCCAATTGTCCAACCATTGGCAGGCAAGGGCCCGCCTATAGGACAATCACCCTGGAAAAACAGACTCACCGGAGGCAGAAAAGCCAGTGGCGGACTAACGACCCCATTTCCGGGACATGGGACGGGTCACTTTTCCTAAGCGCTTGCATCTCGACCGTACTTTATTGTCCCATGTACCGAGACAAAAGACCAAGCTAATGGATCTAAACCAAGAGGAGACTAAAAGGCTACACCGGTTGAAAGGGGCCGAGGTACTTAGTACATTTTGTGGGGGCGGGAAGATGTACCAAAGGTACAACAGTACACAATTATAGCATGGCAATTAAAAATCGAAAACTTTCATCTTATCATCATTTTAGCGTCTTCTGTCATATCAACTCTAAATTGCGGGGCGAGACTTCAGCTTGAAGGGGCCTTGATTCAAGCAAGAGAAACGTATAGACCGCTTAACTGCCAGGACCCGATACCGCGTGGGACCCGGAGGACCTGCCGCAGCTAACAAAGAAACGGTGTGAGATTTCATCTTTCACGTGGTCGTCGTCCATGCGAATAGGCCTGGTCTAGGTCCACCGTTGATGATATTTTTTTTTTGTTTGTGCGCGGCTCAACCGCCAAAAGCAACGAGGTGACCGCAAGTAGCCAGCACGTGCAGTTCGCTCCGAACAAACATAAAAATGCAAAACAAAGAGAGAATCTCAATAACGACCTAATGGCGCAAGTCTCACTTAAGACGCTGTTTGTTTAACTCCGGGCGCTTTGCGTAAATCCCGTCTGCTGCGCGGATTGAGTGGTCGCATTCCCATAGGAGACTCGTCGCCGAACCCGGAGGCGAACATAGCGCCCGCAGCCCCGTGGGTATCGTCCGCACGGAGCCCCTCCCCGTTGAGAGCTGTCTTCCAGAGGGTGCGCAGGGACGAGCTCCACTCTCGCAAGGCACGGATTCGTTCCACGTCGCTGGGATTTGACACGACCACGGTTCCATTTGATTGGTCAATGTTGGCATCCAGCTGCTTATTGAGAATGAGGAAGCCTAGGATATCCAGGACCTCGGGAACGGCGATCCTGACATGCTTGGAAATAAATTGGAGGGAGAACCGAGTGTAAGGGGCAATCAGCTTGAGCACGGCCTTGGTACGCATATTGCGGCTGACCTCGTCGATATTTTCGGCAATGAACGGGTCGGCCAGGACATCGGGATTCTTGCTCAGCACGGCCTCGTAGACATGAATGTCATCACGCTGATAGGCGTCCACCAAGTCGGTCATCACCGAGATACGAGGGTCATTCTTGTATGGCTTGGTCTCTTGTGAATCGAACGGGTTGATGGTTGACTTCATGAGCATGGTAGTCAGAACCAGGTACTTGAGGACCTGGATCCGTTGGATCGAACCCGCCTCATCGTAGTTTCGAAACGACTCGAAGAAATCGCTCTGTGCCTCTTCCCAATTCTCCTCGCTCATATGCATCTTACCACCACATTCCCGGATGATACCCATAATCTTCGGATGGGGCACGGCGGACCGTACTCGGAGGGCTCGCTGATAGAGCGCCTTCAGGCGTTTATTGTTCTTCGTTTCCGCATACATTTGGATCTCCAGAGCAAACAGCTCGAGCAGGTAGGTGCCTTTGCTGGAATCGTCTGACCCATCGTCCTTCTGACATGCCCGATGCAACTCTCGTACTTTCTTGCTGAGCTGGCCATATTCCTTGCGCTCGAGCCATAATCGAGCCAACTTAATGTTTGTCTTCAGCCACAGTCGCTCGTTGTTGGTATTTTGAAATGATTCAAGAGTCAAAGAGTAGAACTCCTCCATGCATTGGTACGCCTGGCCATCGTCAGATCCCTTCTCGATGTAGTCGAGCATATTATTGATGGACTTTTCGGAGTAGTTTCGAGTCACGGCGGACTTGACATAAGTAAGGAGTTCGCGATAGTGTTCGACAGCCTAGTAAATTCACGTTCGTTAGCCAACATCGACTGTTTTGGCCGAGGTTGAGACACCTACATCGCTGTATCGTCCGAGTTTGAACTCTAACTTGATAGCTTGCTTTAGTCCTTTAAATCCCCTGGATCAAAGGTTTTAGTACGATAGGCAAGCAAGCTCCAGAGTCTCATCACGAACCAGTCGCTTTTGTCCATTTCCATCGGCGGTATGCCCAAGAACTCATCCACCGCTTCTTCCGGGTTGTCCACCTTCATCTGCTTGGCATTATAATATTTGTTTTCGATTCCAATATCACCGGCTTCATCGTCGTCGCCGGAGCCTTCGTAGTCGAAATCATAACTGTAGACCGCATCGTCAGCTCGGGTCTGTGAAGTTCAAAGTGGAGCAGGGGCACGCACTCCTCATCTCCAGAGTCTTGCATGAAATCATCGTCGTCCGACATTATGATAAAGTTGGTGGGACCACAATATTGTCACAGGCGGATAGTAAGAGTGAAGTGGAAGAGAGAAATGGGGAGGAGAGCTGGTCGTGGGGTGCTGAAGGAGCTTGAAGCGGCAGATACGTAGTGAGAGCTGCGGCCGCCTTCACTATCGCAGCTCCCCGCCCAACTCGCTAACTGGTCAACGATCCATAACGACGTCAAACCCAGCACTTGTGAGTTAAGACGAAGAAGAAAAAGATCATAGACAATATTTCTACATTTGATGTACTTAGCCCACGAGGTCCTCCATCGATTATTTAATTCTAAAACTGAGAAAATGTATATCATTAGTGCTGCCTACAGGGAATTGTTTACTCAATGCTCGGTTCTTGGCTATGGAGCACTTCAAATGCCGATAAGTAGAAATTCAAATACTCTGGAGAATACTTTCATCTCCATTTACTTTTACTCAGACAGTCCATGCAGGTAGATTTGCATCCGACTGACCTCGACACACTCACCTGCATGCTAATTCCAAATCCAGCCAGTCTTGAGAGCTGTCGCAGCGCAATGCGATCCACCGATTGGTGCCCACCCTCAACTTGTCAAATCGCCCATTGAATTGATTCAAGCGGCAAGACAATGTCCGAAGTCAAAGACTGGCAGCTAGCGTCGTGACAATGGAGGTTTTTAAGCCGAGGGGCGGACCAGAAGGGGGAAAGTGGTACCTTATTCGCCGATCCTTTTCAGGGCGCGATGTCATCGACTCGGGCAGTGCTGGATTTCCTCCTCCGACACAATCCACCACGCGCTTTACCTCAGCACGACTTGGCTCTAATTATTTTATTTGATTTTCATTTGGACTATTTACCTATATTTGCTCGACTCTTTTACCGTTGCGAAG
Source organism: Penicillium tannophilum (assembly GCA_028829675.1). Lineage (NCBI taxonomy): Eukaryota > Fungi > Ascomycota > Eurotiomycetes > Eurotiales > Aspergillaceae > Penicillium > Penicillium tannophilum. The sequence goes on along the minus strand of JAQKAK010000003.1, from coordinate 1,549,801 downwards.
GAAGATCCACGCCTCAACCCCTTTAATTCACCATGGAGCTATGCGGTCGTCAAAAGGTTGTCCAGCGCAAGATGGTGCTGCTGTCAGTTCGAAGCCTCGAAGTGTCCCGAACTCGAACGGAGGGCTAACAGCTTGATAGAGGTGATGGTGCCTGCGGCAAGACTTCTGCGCTGAATGTCTTTACAAGAGGGTGCGCAATCCTTCCCCCTCTCCCCCTCTCCGAGCTTCCCCTCCGAGACCCTGGACATGAAAGCTAACTTTGCTCTGGAAACTAGATTTTTCCCGACTGTCTAGTAAGAACGCTCTCGTGAGGTTGAACCCATGGATACAAGATTCTAACTGCGATTGATTTGCGCGCACAGTGAACCAACAGTCTTTGGTAAGCACTGAAGATCCCTGCAAATGATACCCTTGCTGACAATGCGCTTTTAGAGAACTACGTTCACGGTAACATCCTCCAAGATTGATTACACATCCTCCGACCGAATACTTATATGCGCCTTTAGATATCTTCGTTGACAACGTACATATGGAGCTCTCGCTATGGGACACAGCTGGGCAGGAGGAATTCGACCGGTTGCGCGCACTATCCTATGAGGATACCCACGTGCTGATGCTTTGTTTCAGTGTAAGCATTGAGAACGGGACCAATTGTTGCATCGGATAAGAAAGAACGGAAAACGCTGACACGGGTGTATGCAGATCGACAGCAGCGACTCGTTCGAGAACGTCGGGTCGAAGTGGATCGCTGAAATCAACGAGAACTGCCCCGGTGTGAAGGTTGTGCTCACGGCATTGAAGTGCGATTTGAGGAAGGATGATGAAATGAACGACAACCCTAGCGCCATCACTTTCGATCAGGGATTGGCAAAGGCGAAGGAAATCGGTGCGGTCAAATACTTGGGTAAGTTGTATGGTTCACTCTATGGAGAGAGACATGACTGATGAATCGAGTGCAGAGTGTTCTGCGGTGCAAAATCGCGGGATTCGTGAGAGCTTCTATGAAGCTGCCAAGGTTGCCCTGGACGTCAAACCTGTTGGAGGTGGTGGCTCTGGCCCCAAATGTGTCATCCTATAAATACCTGGTGAATTGGCACACCACAACTCTACTGCGTTCTTTCGTTTTCATTTTTGATTGCCCTTTTTCTATCCCACGAGTTCGTTGATTCCCCTTTGCATGTAGGCCTTGATTGATGTCGGCCTGTGACACGACTATTTCTCTTCTTTTCACTTTTCCCTTTTGTCACTCCCCTGGACACAGCGGATCCCAACACCCGCGTCTGGAGTGATACCTTTTGCATGGTTCCGCCTCTGGTCGTCGAAGCATTTCAGCGAGGTTGGCTTTCTCACCTTTACCACCGCTTTTACACATCTATATAATTTCTTACTGGATCTAATCGCGTTCCGCCATTGAAGAGCCTCGTATACATACAAGATGGTCATTTTCAATACTTTATTTCCCAGTCCTTGGACGAGAAAACACGTGGAAGCCCCAGCCGCGAAAGCTTAATATCTTGAGTAAAGATATCTCCTATGGTCCTTTCCTGTAGGAGAAGATGTTGTAGCAACACCACAAAGCTCTATCCACCCAACAGATCTTGGTCCGATATGAAGAAGGCACCTTGCAGGATATCCCTGTCGATCTGCCGGACTTGCCTAAGGGGTAGCAATAGGCGACGTCATAGTAGGATGACCCATGGTGTCTGAAGTGGTTCGTGTGGTACGAATACCCGCGCCTAACCGAAGCATAATTGTTGCATCTATAGTAGGCTGCAGTAACTTTAAAAACACACAGAATTCTAGAATCGCCGTGGAGTACTGCCGGTGTAATGTGAAGCAGCATCTTGTGATCATCATAGGGGGGAAATTCTTGCTGTAAAGAATGTGGGGACATCTTCGTCATAATGGCTTAAGGGCTCCGACGATCACCCGTTACCTAGCACCTAAGTTACGGTAAATCAAAACAAAGAGAAAGATGACAATAGTCACAGCCTGAATAGATGATTAAGTAAATTTCCACTGTCCAGAGTAGATAGAATCGATCTAGACAGTCTAACAGGTATGTGGTACCATCTCATTTAATACCCCATGTCATCATTACCCACCCGTAAACGCCCAAGGTGGGACCGTACCAAGACTAAAACCGAACTAAACCACTAAACCGGAGTCATGATAGAGCTCACCTTTCCCCGCACCAACTCCAGCTCTCTCATACGTCCGTTACTCAAGGATTTGCCTCCGATCGAATGAATCTGCAGCCCAAGGTCAGCGGAATAATCATTCTCCCTCGTCAAACCGGTAAAATACGAGCGTTCTGCTGCCTTCCCCGGGTTTTCCTTCGACGCTGATACGCTCATACTCTCCGGGGCATCTCTCGCGTGTCTTCTCCTCTTCCTTTGCTCCAGACCTCTCTCTCTCCGTCTTCAACTTCCCCTCTCTCCTTCCCCTCCAATTCCCTCCATCCACTTATTATTTCTCCCTCTGTCCCCTCCATCGTATACATGTGTAACAACTCTCCTTGAAAGAGCACCCCTTGATCCCTACCACTTCTCTCCCCACTTTCAACCCCATCGCGCCCACAACTTTTCCCCCTGGCTCTTTTCGCGTTTGTCTTTCTCTCCGCATAAATCCACACATACCCAAGAATCTCATACCAAATCATGCTGGGCCCGCGATTTCTCCGCCCGGCATCCTCGCTGGTGCGGCCTTTCACCTCATCCGCCGTGGCCTTTCGCTCCCCCTCCATCAGAGACGTAACAGCTGACTCCGCTGCGGAGTTCAGCCGGCGGCAGAAGGAGTTTCGCGAGAACCTCGAAGAGGCTCGCAAGAGAAAGGAAAAGCAAGAGAGTCAGTCTGTCAATGCTTCTGCCTCTTCCCCTCTTACCCGTGAGTCCGCTCCCACTGCTCCGCATGTGAGCAATGCGAGCACTTTTGAACGAATTCGCCCAACCTATGACGCGGCCGATGCTCTGGATCATAAGGCACTAGGCTCACTCGCCATGCACCGTTATCTAGGAGACGAAGAAGCGCAGGAAAGCTCCAGCAAGCGTGGGCCCCTGTCGTCGCTTATCTACGGAACTAAGGAAGGCCAGCATTTCGATAAGGATATCGAGCGTTCGTTTTCGCAGGTGCTGGCTCGCGGCAAGTACGTTCATTCGGTCGTTTTCCACGACGTGAAGCCCGACAAGGTCGATGAGTATGTCGACCTCGTGGGCCAGTGGTACCCTCGTATGGCCGGAACGGAAGAGAACCGAGTCAACCTAGTGGGAAGCTGGCGCACGCAAGTTGGTGACAATGATACTTTTGGTAAACTCTTTCGATTTTCTTATTTTTTTAACCTCTATCTCCCCAAATAGCTGACCATTTTGGTGTTTTCTTTCCCTCTCAGTTCACATTTGGGAATACCAGCGCTACGAGGGCTACCACGCCTCTTTGCACAATATCTCCGAGCATCCCGAATTCCGCGACTTTGACCGCAAGCTCAAGAGCTTGATCAAGAGCAAGAAAACTTCTCTCATGCAAGAGTTCTCATTCTGGCCTACCACCCCGCCCCGCCGCCTCGGCGGATTGTTCGAACTTCGATCCTATACCCTGCACCCAGGCAACTTGCTTGAGTGGGAGACTCACTGGCGTCGGGGTCTTTCAGCCCGACGAGAGGTCATGGAGGGCGTGGGCGCATGGTTTGTCCAAATCGGAGACCTGAACACCGTCCACCACCTGTGGCAGTTTGCCAACTTGGAAGAGCGCAAGATCCGACGTGAGCAATCGTGGGGTGTTGAAGGTTGGGCTGAGACTGTTCACAAGACCGTTCCTCTCATCCAGTCGATGCAAAGTCGGATTCTTGTTCCCATGCCCTGGAGCCCTGTCGGTTAAGTGGGCTTTTCGATTCTTTTGCTCTGGGGCCGCAAAGCGGAACCCACTCCACCTTACCCGTTTTCTCCTAAACCTTGAATCCTTACCCTGCAAGGGTTCTGCCACAGATTATTCCATGCAGAATCAGTATTCTATCGATCATTCTGTACTCGCATGAGTATGATTTACTGGAAGTTTGTGATGGAGACAAGGAACTGCATCACTCTGTATCGTGTATCTAGGCATGGCGCATCACTTATACCAAAACAAATGGAAACTTCATTACCCATTTTCATTATATCTTGTTAAACCTTGAGTCTTTCACATATGATATTTACCAATCGGTTAAGCTCGTGCCTGATCTAACCCAAGTCCAGTGGCCTCGGGTAAACCCCCACCTATAAAGAGGATCGCCATATGCATCTCATTGGCATCTTTTTTACCGCGGAAGTACTAGACCACGACTGCATGTGGGGCTTTGGTTGAGAGAATGCAAACGAAAAGTAAACAAACACCGCAAATCTCGACCCCAACAAACATAGTAGGTAGTTCTATATTCTAAATTAAAGTCTAATAGTTCTATCCAAGGCGGAAAGAAAAAGGGGGCAGAAATAATAAATAAAAAAGTTTTTACTTCAAGGAAAGAAAAATAACACCAAGTGGCCACTCCGTGCTATTCCCAACCAAAACCCGTCGCCGATCTTGACACTTTCCACCCGGTCTTTTCTCCGTCCCAGCGGGAAGACCCATAAAACCTTCCACCCTTTTCTTCTCCGACTTTTCTTTCGCGACGCCAATCCTCCACCTATCCCCCCGTCCGAGCGCGTCAACACGCACCTGCGCCCTTCTCCTCTTTCCTCCTTAACCTAAATTGAATAGAGTCGATCCGTGCGCTATCACCTGTTAAAGGGGACATACATAAAGTGGAACTCGGGACGAGAAGCAGCCTGCAACGAAACGAAACGAGACGAGACGAATCTTCTTCACAGCTTCCCAGTGCATGCACAGGGAAAAGCAACCTGTCTTTCGAACTTTTCACGATACACAAAACGGACGCGGCCAGCTAGGCGCATAACGTTGCAAAGATGGTTTACATTCGCCAACATCATCTGCCTAATTTGCGGAACTACAAATATGCCGGAATCGATCACTCACTTATTAGTCGGTACATCCTCAAGCCGTTCTATAATAAATGTGTGATTGGGTGTTTTCCTATGGGGATGGCGTGAGTCTTTCTCTTGTTCCCGTTTTCTGTCCTACTGGAAATGGGCTATGGGGCTTCGTATGGGGGCTGTAAAGCATAGTCTTGACAGTTGGGAGAATTTTTTATTTTTCTTAAGCAGGTTGGCTAACTGTTTCTTTTTTGCGAAAAATAGCCCCAATGCCGTGAGTTTACCTACCTACTTCTTATATACACGTTGCATTTATTTTGATTATTTGCAATGCCGTTGTGATTCATACCGGGGTTTAAGAGTGGTGATTAATCTTTGTGCTAGATTACCCTGACCGGATTCATGTTTGTGGTCATTAATTTCATCACTGTGATGTGGTACAATCCCAACTTGGACACGGATTGTCCACCATGGGTCTATGCGAGCTGTGCTCTGGGTCTGTTCTTGTACCAGACTTTTGATGCCGTAGATGGCATGCAGGCGTATGTGATCTTGGATTTATATGGGCCGGGCATTGCTGATGTATTTGCGCAGACGGAGAACCAGGCAGAGTGGACCATTGGGAGAACTGTTTGATCACAGTAGGTTTACATATGCTTGGATCGTTGGACAATATCTGATTTGGAATAGGTGTCGATGCATGCAACACCGGCCTGGGCGTTTTGATCTTTGCGGCGGCTATGAACCTCGGACAGTCCTGGGTCACAATCTTGAGTCTGTTTGGATCAACCATGACTTTCTACGTGCAGACCTGGGACGAATACTATACTCAGGTCTTGACTCTGGGCATTATCTCTGGCCCTGTCGAGGGCGTTCTCACCATCTGCATCGTCTACGCATTCACTGCCTACATGGGTGGTGGTAGCTTCTGGCACCAGCCGATGTTGGAGACAATCGGCGTGTCCAAGCCCAGCTTCATCTCGCAACAGATTTATGAGATGCCTTTTACGCAGTGGTACCTGGTGTACGGCGCGATTATGCTTCTCTTTGCCACCGGTTCGAGTATTTTGCATGTGGTGCAGGTGCGTCGCCAGCGTGGTCAAGACCCCATTGCGCCGCTGTGTGGCCTCCTGCCCTTGGTAGCGATCTGGACTCTTGTCCCCGCTTACCTGTACCTGAACCCGGCTGTATTGGAGAACTACACCGTTGTGTTTGGATTGTACATTGGTCTGATCAATGCTTATTCCGTCGGTCGCATTATCGTTGGTCACCTGGTGCAGTCCGGTTTCCCCTACCAGAACATCCTGCTCTGGCCGCTGGCTCTCGGTGTGCTGGACAGTGCTGGCCCGCTGGTCGGTCTTTGGTCTGAGCCTGTACTTAGTGAAGGTAATGGGCAGACGATGTTCGTGTTCGGATGCCTCGGTCTGGCGGTTGGCGTCTATGGAAGCTTCGTGGTAAGTTTTTTTATTTCCCTGTTGGTCTTTCCCCGAGCGCATTGCTGATTTGGCTTTCTTTCTTCCAGTTCGATGTGATCACCACCATCTGCGACTACATCGACATCTGGTGCCTGACTATCAAGTACCCATACGTCGAGGAGACAGATCGCAAGAACGGATCTGCGACAAAGGCACACGTGGAGGGTGCGTTGAAAAAGACGCTTTAAATACTGCCGGTTCATGCGCAGTCGTTTCGAGAGTTTGTCAGATTCGTGCATCATAGCTCAACCTTGATCACCACGACCGGTATAGCTCATCCGTTTGGCGAAAATGCGGGGAATGTCGCAGGTGTTGCGACTCCAGGTTTTCGATAGATGAGAAGAACATCTGAGGAGGTAATGATTTTGATTTCAACAAGTACATAACTTTAAACATCGGTTGCTCCGAGTGCATAGAAATACGAGTGTAATGTGAGACGTTTTCATTGGCGGGAAGCTTGGATGTATACAAAAGCAAAGACGCACTTGACTGCTTACCCGCTCGAGACACAATTTGCTTACCTAATGTATCCAGAGGTGGCAAAACCATGGACGCACATTGGGTGGACGTAAACAGGCGGTGTGATTGGCGGAAGCCGCACATGAAATTTCCCCAAAGTGGCCAAATTAGCGAGGGTTAAACCCTAGACGGGCCCGTTCGACAAATCCCTTCAGACTTCTCCTGGGTTCCTTCAGTATCACACAAGGTCATCGCCATCAGCGCCATTCATCAACCCCCTCGCTGATCTTTAATCGCCAAGATGGTAAGCGCTCGCTCTCGCTCGATCTGAAATTTTCCCCTCTCGATTTCGACATCCCAGCCCATCCCGCACCAGAAGCCTCTGAGCCGCGGCCAGAATCAACATATCCATCAAAATCTTCACTTCCGGCTTTGCTAATCATGCATCTCCATCCAGGTTCTCGCGATCGACCTCCTCAACCCCACCCCTCAGGCCGAGGCCCGCAAGCACAAGCTTAAGGTATGATTACCTAGAATCCTCGACACGCACACGAACACTTCTCGATTCGGAAATGGGTATTGTGGCCCACGGGGTGATGATGGATTTGGGAACAACAAACTGGAAACATCGAACCTCCGAAGCCACAAGAGCCTATCCAATCGAACGACACCTATATCATCCGAAACAGTCGAATTATTGCAGGTCGCTAACATAGATTTATCTGGACAGACCCTTGTGCCCCAGCCCCGCTCGTTCTTCATGGACGTCAAGTGCCCCGGCTGCTTCACCATCACCACCGTCTTCTCCCACGCCCAGACCGTTGTCATCTGCGCCGGCTGCTCCACCGTTCTGTGCCAGCCCACCGGTGGCAAGGCCCGTCTGACCGAGGGCTGCTCGTTCCGCCGCAAGTAAACGAGACGCTATGAAATAACTTCTTTTCTTATTTTGTCTTGTTGAAACGCACAGTGGGGAATAGCATGGAGCAATGGGGATGAAAATACCACATCTGGGTTTTTGGACCTTGCACTACTTCGGTTCGGTTCGACGAGAGACCGCCGTGAAAAATGTCACATACCAAATCAACTCCTTTTCTCAATGAACGATCCCCGGTCGAACATTCGATTCCGTTTGAGCCCGTGGGGTTACTTCTATTGAGGAGGCAATGATATGATACGATTCCAAACGTACTTCCTTTTTTTCCCTCTACACCTATTACTCTTCCTTCTCCAAAAATGGGATATCGAATGTGGCTTGATCCGTCGTGTCTCTTTGTTTAACCGTTTTCCTTGCTATTTTTCCGCTGTGATGTTTCCGGCTTCCTTAAAATCACAGCGTGTTGTTTTTGTTTTTGCGAATGATGACAGATAGAAGATGGAATACCTCGCCAACCCCCAAAAGCATTCGACAAAAAACGACAAAAAAAAAGCAATACGCAGCATCCAGCTCAGGGAGTTCCGGATATCTGGCACAAAAGGCACTTTGCTTGACTTGTGCCGTGTTTTTGATTTGATTTCTGGTTTATTGTTTCTGTTGCATAAGTGTATCTACTCAATGAGTTATACCTTGTACCCGCAGCGATCTGGAAAGTAGAGTAAATTGGCTTGTAGTGTAGTTGAGCCTCGTGAGTCTGGTCCAGGCTCATTGACCCCGGATACAACATGGTCGTCTAAGACGCCCTGCCACCAAACCCCACAGAGTGATACACACGAGCCCTTGGCCCTACCCACTTGTAGACCTGCCATCTTCATCCCGCATCCGATACACTCTCGATCGACATGAAACAATTCTCTCTACTCAAAGAAGCATACATTATACACTTGTGCACCTACAAATCAAAGCCCGCCATTTCATAAGAAATAAGCGGTACGATCTACACCATATCATCAACACCACTCACTGTTTTATAAAGCTAAGACCAAGACTAAGACCAAGACCAAGACCAAGACCAAGACCAAGACCAAGACCAAGCCACGCATTCCCAATTCCACACCGAGCCCCCATCCCTCAAACTAGTTCACTAAACCCTAAAGCCCCGCCCCACCTTTACCGCCAGAGCTAACACCAAAACCAGAACCTCTTATGTAAAATCGCACCGAATCATTATGTACTATGATGATTCAAACGTCATATGTATGTGCAGCAGATCCTACCCAACTACAGCACCCAGCTGTGGGGAAAGACACTAGGGTTTATGGCTGGAGCTGGGTTTACAGTATGCAGAAACAATTTGACTCCACTCCCGCTACGGCTACGGCTGGCTACGTAATCGTGCACGTACAGTTTTGGTTGTCGATCGATCCTTCTTAGTTCCAGGAACGGTGGATGACATCACTTTTCATGCATGTTCGGGGTTTGCGATGCGCCACGGGATTGGATAATTCATCTATTTGCTTTTGACAGAGGCTGGAAGGGTCAATGGGAGGGTGAAATGGTTTTATTCCCATCCGAGGTCATGCTGGAGTCCCGGGTTGATTCCAATTATATATTGTGGTGGTTGATATAAGTAATTGATACTTTGGAAATTCAAAGACTAAGCGAATTTAAAGAGTATGATGTTTTTTTTCTTCTTCTGATAGTACATATAAAACGAATGACAGTTTCACCGAAGAGAAGATGACAAAATAAATCGCACAAAGGCCATCATAATCGAAACCTCGACCATAAGGAAGAAAGGTATTCTCCCTTTGATCAAGTGACCGAGTGCGAATACAATTCAATCCAAAAAAAAATAGAATAAAAAATATCCCGCTTGCTAAGAACATCCGAAATTTTCACAGTATCATATCCAAATGTCCAATATAACCATGCAAGCAAAGCAAGGACACACAAGGCAAAAGGCGCAAAATCAAATTGAAACGTAAATTAAGACAACAAGGCCCAGCTCTTTGAGGCAAAGTCAGTCGGTCATTTTGCCCGTTTAGTTCAGAGCGTCAGCCTTGGCCTTGATGTCAGGACCGAAATCGACTGGGTTCGACGGGTCGCCGCCGGTCATGAGCGACAATTTGCCGGACGAATCGTTCAGCAGCAGGTTGGCGAACTGGTTACGGCCAACGACTTCCTTGACGGTTTCCTGAGCGCTGCTGTCACCTGCAGCATACTTGTCGGCGTCGACAGTCTTCAGCATTCTGTGAGAATTGCGAACGAAGTCGAGGAGGAAGAAGGCTGTTGGGTGGGGGTTTGGCGGTTGCACTTGGGGGTGTGACTCGAAGGCGCTATATGAGATCTGATATGAATATTATCTGGTCATTTTTCACTTCATGATTCTCATGACTCCATGATTAAATGGAGGGGGCTCGATTTTGGTTTTCATGTTGCGAAATTGCCCGGGAATTGATGATGACGACAGTGTAGATTAAATTGGCGGGAAGGTAAGACGTACTCAATCAGCTCCGCCATCTTCTGTTCGAGCTGGACAGGGTCGATTGAAGAGGCCATTTTGGAGAATCTTGGGACGGAATTCTTGATGTGCAGATGTGTGAATGTAAAGACGGAATATGGTTTGTTGATGTGACGAAATACAATTCAGGGACCGATGAGCGTTTTTACGATGGCCCTCCGCCTTATCTTATCGGTCTTCCAATCGGATAAAGTCTTCGGACTTCGACTTCCTTCTTGATCCAATCGATACATCTAAACGCATAGTTCCGCAACATAGACCGAGATCGCTTAAAATACTTCCATCCAATCGAATACCCCAGTTCACTCATTTTACACTCTCAATGGCTACAAAATCGGCCGCCGCGGCGCGACAGCCCCTCAAAATCCTTATGCTGCACGGTTACACGCAGTCCGGTAACCTTTTCCATGCAAAGAGCCGTGCCCTGATCAAACATATCCAAAAGGCTTTCCCTTTACACGATGTATCAGCCAGCTACCCCACCGCCCCTATCCACCTCAAACCTAGCGACATCCCAGGCTACGAGCCGTCCAACGCATCCAGCGTCGAGCCGGAGGAAACAATCGAAGCATACGGTTGGTGGCGCCGCTCCAACTCCGCAAACCCACCCCTGTACTCCGGTATCGAGGATGGTCTAGCCACAGTCGCCAAGACCCTCACCGAAGAAGGACCTTTTGACGGCGTGATCGGGTTCTCGCAGGGTGCTGCATTGGCCGGCATGGTGGCTGCGCTATTGGAGCCAGGACGGAAAGATGCATTTGCGCATTTCGAAAAGGGCGGAGAGGGACTCTCCTATCCTGCGTCTTTTTCTGATGCGGCCGGGTTCTCGCATCCACCTTTAAAGTTCGCGGTGTGTTATAGTGGGTTCCGGGCGCCTGGACCTCGGTATCGGGGGTTCTATGAGCACCCGGCTATTCAGACACCTGTGCTGCATGTGCTTGGGTCCTTGGATGCAGTTGTGGATGAGTCGAGGAGTCGCACTTTGATTCATGCTTGTGTTGGTAATCCTGAGAAGGATGGATCGGTGGTTTGGCATCCTGGTGGCCACTTCTTGCCAAGCCAGCGTCCTTATCTGGATGCTTCTGTGCAGTTTATTCGCAAGCAGGAGGAGAAGAGCAGTGCGAATGGTACTTCTCTTGAGGAAGAGGATGTTAATGATATGGTTGTGCCGTTTTAGACGCCTTTTTGCATATATAACCGGCCTTTGCTACTTCACTACATAGTTTGCTTCTGAGCGTCACTTTTGCTTCTTTGACTGAGACATAGATATTGTTTTCTATTTGCATATACAAAGGGCTTTATCGAGTCTCAGGTCGAGTCTTTGTTCTATTGAACTCGACTTCAATTTTCTGGCACTAACAATAGGTTCTTTGTACTCCAAAATGCATACTTGGCTTTATTGCATTGTATATAGAGAAAGGATTTTGAACAATGCGTTTCTGGTCGACTCAGACCAAGCCATTGTGCTCTATCCTCTTTAAAGGCTCGAATATAAAGGCCGAGTCCTCCTTCCAACTAATATCATATCATATCATCTTTTCCCACATACTTCTACTTGAAATCCTTCAAACCTTCCATAAGGTACGTGTGAATACTAATCACACAAATATGTCCGCCAAAATCCCCAACCATATTCGCCAAATCATCCCCCAAATCCGCGGTGAATACATCAAATCACTAACAAAGTGGGAAATGGGCCTATACACCAGCCCGAAACTAGACAGCTACACCCTCAGCGGAAAGCTCCTCGCAATGGCAGGACACATGGGCAAGAATTTCCTAATTCCTGAAATCGTTGACAGCCCCAGCATACCCTTCTGCTACCGCCCTAGAGTTAACTGCATCATCAGCGTGCTCCTAGACACTAGTGAAATGATCCAGACAGACCAAAATCTCGTGTTCACAGCCCCCAGTGTCCTGGCTAATATCTTGCGCATGCTAATTGTCCAGATCGGCAGACTAACTCTTGTGGATGTTGGAGATGACAAGGCTGTTCATATGGATAGGTCTGCGGATATTATGGATGCCTCTATTGCCTTCCGAAGTGTCGGGCTTGGGGCTTTTCAGGACTGTGATGCTCAGCAGCAGAATATGCTTGCTGGGCTTTGGGAGAAAATGCACTTTGTTGGCAAGTGGTGTAAATGTACTCAGTGTGTTCAGAGGAGATTTGGATGTGTTTGATACTAAAATGGCCATAGTAAAATTTTGATCTACCAAATGATTTAGAATACACTGCTTTTACACAACAAGGCTAGACGGTAGACTGAGCGCCGAAAGTGGCTCATTCTGACGCCATCTTAAGCGTCTTATTTATTAATATCTTCGTCATTGGGGTCTCATATTTAGAAGTGTAAACACATGAAGCAGATCATGAGGACACTATTGCTTTTTAAGAGTACATCTACATGCTGCAGAACCCGCCCTCGAGTAGAATTGCCTGAACAAAGGGTATTCCGACAAAATCGGGTAATTTAATGACTAGACAAGCCACATAGAAGTAGGATTACAGGAGAGCTTAAGCCAGTAGCCCTATCGGTTTTCTTAAAGCCAATGTGATGGTATACGAATGACATGACATGCAAGTTAATGTACTGGGAAAGACTAGATAGACATTGCCACTAACGCAGTGGTTTATTCATAAAGGGTCTACCGGCGAGATATTTTACACATAGGCAGAAATTCCCGCATCAAACTTCCACAAGCCCGTCAAGAATCGGAATTAACGAGCCTTGGGCTTCTCCCCACGAGTCGGCAGGATGCGAGCCATCATCTCCTCCTTGGTGATGAGATGATCGATGCGCTCCAAAAGACCAAGGAGGCTCTTCATGTCACTGCTCCACTCATTCAGGACATCATCCGCGTCACGAGGTTTGGCAAAGTTGACTAGTCGTGCGGGCCGGTCAATCTTAGCGTAGATAGTCTTCGAGGTGACCAGGTCGCTAATGTACTTCTCCGTCTCTTCCTCAGTCAGGTCCAAAAGCTGGGTCAGTCGGCCCATCTGGATGCGGGTGTAGTATTTGGCCACTACCCGCACGTTATGCTCAATGACACGCTTGCGCAGATCCTGCCATCTTCGGTTGGCCTGGTTCTCAGTGGACTGTTTGGGCTCAGCATCGAACACATCGGTGCCACACAGGTGGGGGCCGAACTGCTCGGCGACCATGGGCCAGCGCATGAGCTCGGGGATGGTGAAAAGCTTGACAAGGCGGGCCTCCTCGGGAACTTGTGATAGTCGCGAATCTTGTTGAATGCGGTGCAGCAGATCTGACTGCTCATTGTCGTAGGGGGAAAGGACGATATAATAGACGATGCGTGCGAGAGACTGGACATTTCACGTTAGTCATATATTCTTCATGAGTCACATCACGAATTCAACTTACCGCGCGCAGCTGCTCCGGGTTGTTCTCAACCGCCTCGGTGTCCAAAACTTCTCGGTAGTGCTTGCAAACATCAAGGTACTTGTAGTCATGGTTGGCCAGAACGATCTGCTGATCGTAGTAGCGCAGCTTGAGATCGGTCACATCATCGTCAACCTCCATCGGTGGCTCATCCGGCCCACGGGTCTTCTCTCGCTCTTCCGCCTGCTTCTTGAGCTCCTCAATCTCCTCAGCGCTCTTCTTCGGTTTGCGGTTGAAATAACGCTTGTTGATCTTGCGGATCAGAATCGAAGCCTGTGTCCAGTCGCCACGCTCAATACACAAAGCAACCTGCTCCAAAATGAATTCGGTCTTCTCTCGTCTCGTCATCGATCCAAATGTCTCCACCTGCAGCTCGCACAGAATGTCTGCCGCCGCATTGAGATCACCTTGCGATTTCTTTATATTCGAAAGGATTCGTGTGACACGGGCTCGCTCGACTTCGACGAAGATCTGTGGATAGGTCAGTACCGCCCAAGCGATAGTCATGGATCACTCAAACTTACCTTTCCCTCAGTGACTGTGCGCAGTGTTTCGATGACAGACAACTTGACATCCATGTTCGGGGTATCATCCAAGAACTTCATCACCTCCTGTACCATGCGCGTTGTGGCCTGCTTGAGTTGAGCATGTTTCTTTGAGAGCAGGAGCACTTGGTCGTTAAGGAGGGCCCAGTCGCCGGAGTTCTTGCTAATGGTGACGATGGTAATCAAGAGGCGCGATGTAGTAGCAAGATCGGAAGCCTTTTTTCAAAGTGATGCGTGTTAGCGTGGACCTGGATGATAGAACGCCGGGAAACGGGGAAACATACCTGTCGTGCTTGCTTCTCCAGCAGCAACAGCTTATCGATCGCACCCTGAACATCGGTCTGCAACAAGATTTAGCTGGCTTTTCAGCATCAAACAGTGGATTTGGGATGTACCTTAGCGAGAGCTTCAGTTTCCGGGATCAGCTTGTCGGCGTCCTTCGAGAAGTCCTTCTCGGGCTTCAGGACGGACATGATGACGACAGTGGACGAGTAGGTGATTGGTGGTTCTAGAGGTCGGGGGAAGGGAGGGAAGAGTGAGTTGAGTTATACAATAATGCAACGAGGCAAATCAGTAATGTGTGGAAAAGAGGTAGAATGATGCCAGACGGTGATGATGTTGGAGCTTTGGCAGTGGCTGTTCCGCCCTTGAGCTGAAAGCTCCGGCACGTGATTCCCCAACTACAATGTTGTGGAGAGTTGATCTTATTTTTTTTTTTATAGCAGCGATCTTTCAATATGGTCAGTCTGGACTAAATATTTAACATTATTTTGTTTTCAATGGGATATATGATTAAAAAAGAAAGTCGACTAACAGTTTCTTCCCCATAGTTTTCTCGACAAGCCAGATGCCCGTCTTGGTGCCTCCGAAGGTGAGCGCCGGATGCCGAGAAAGCACAATCTGTACCAGTATTATCATTGTTTTGGTGAATAGGAGGGTTGAGAATGGTTTGCTCGCTCAAGGTAATGAGGAACAGGATCTCAGCATCGCCTTGGAAGAACGAGACAACGGCGACGGGGAACGGCGGCGTTTCTTATCCACATTTTCGTAGGCGATATACACTGTCTGCATCTTAGCTTCGAGCTGCTGTAGATGTTTTCGATGCCACGGTTGAGTTCCTCCTTGAAACTCGTGAGAATAGAGCGGTATCCCTCAGTGAACAGGTTCATTGTCTCCCGAAAATTAGGAACTACAGCTTCCAACGCATGCAGTAGCTCGGTATTTCTTTCATTGTTCTCGGAAACCTTTATATTTGGGAAAAGATTTGAAGTGCCCGAGGCTACCTTGGCCTTTCTTCTAGCATTCAATCCATTGATTCTGGGCTTCACGTCATACCAATATCAGGGATTTATTTGGTCATTGTTTTACCTTCGCTAAAGAACATCCAAGGATGTCAGATGTGGTGATTTTGCATAATGTTGCGAATCTCGCCATCTGGAAGACAATCAGCGTTTTTCTTTCCTGCCCTGACCGGTAATTCTACCTTAGCCGAATCTGCCGCCTCGTCTTCGTGAGAGGTGTTAAGGAGGTCGGCGATTCCATCATGCGCTTGAAAACCCCCAATGAACTGGATAAAGCGTGGAATGTGGTATGGTATGATCAAGAATTTGACGAGTGAAGCTAGAAAAAGAAAATTTGCTTGCAAATTCAAACTACCTGCGTAAATACGAGTATTTCTTAGGCGAACACTGCATACAGTAACATGAACATGGGGCGAACACAGTCCAGGTTTGATAGACGTTGTCACCTATGACGTTCCCAATGCTTGTTATAAACCCTTCCAGAAGTAGAAATGTGCCGCTCAAATTGTTGCGACACCATCTCACGACACTGCCAACACAGCAACGGCCCAAGCTGGCATATCCACCGTAAAGGTTCCCGATCCAGAGACACTCGTCGTAGATGTGGTGATTGATACATCATGTGGGTAGTTGCTCACTAACTCCCCCCCAGAGAGCAATTCCAGCGAACCAGCTGTAGCTCCCTCGATATTGATGGTGACATTCTCTGTACTTGATCCATAATTGGCAAGCTTGACATAATAAGTACCCGAGTCAGACACAGAAGCAACCCAATAGACGGGACCAAAGGCCGAATCAGAGGTTACAGGAAGAATGGTGGAGCCACGATTGGTTGAGAACATCTTCTGGACGTAGTAGGATGTTGAACCGGTGATGGAATCAGGACTGGAGTCGAGGCCAAAAAGGTCGGGCTAATCATTGTCAACACCTGTAGCTATCATTGTATGGAACTCACGAATTTAATGCTTACCGACCACTCTGCCATATCAAAATGTTCCAACAGGGGAGCAAAGCTAGCCATTTTGACAATGTCGCTATTTCGCTCCATTCCGATCATATAGACTGCCTCGCTGCAGCTCCCCTGCATGTTTGACCAGTATGTGGTGCTCCCATCGTTACCAGTCGTGCTGGCATACTCGCCGACGAAAATAGGCCAGTCGCGAGACCAGTTGTCCCACTCATTGAAAAGATCAATGAACCCATCAGGCGAGAGATAGTAGTGAATATCAGTGATAACACCGTCAGGTATGGTTGATGGGAGACATGAAGTGTCAGTGGTAGATGCAATAATGGTCAAGTTGGGATACTCGGCATGAACAGCATCATAAATCTGCGTAAACCGACTTCCATAGGTGGCGCATCCGTTTGAATAGACGTTGTCCTCATTTCCAACTTCGATGTATTTCAAGGGCCAGGGATCGGTCCGGCCGTTTTTGGCCCGAAGAGCACCGTATGTAGTATCAGTAGAGCCGAGGCAGTACTGTACAGAATAACGTGAGAGAACGATCGCATATTTGTACTAGTGGACTTACCTCAAGTTCATTCAGAATGTCATCGACATAAGGATCGAGGTCAGATCCTGAAACCGCGCTATTATCGAGCGTAAGGCCAGACCAGACGGCAAGGAGAGGCTCCATTTCCATGTCTATACACCAATACATGTACTCATCCAGCCCTAGATGAGAGTCAGAGTCGTACGTAGCTCAAGTCAGATAAATGACTCACCGAGGGCATCAGTATTTGGGCAGCCCCAGTCACCTAAAAATCATCCCAAGTGAGTGTCTGTTTATCCAAAGTAGAATCAATCACCAAACCTTCACGACCTGGACGATCAACAAGTGGTCCAATCGTCTCATTCCACTTCCAGCGATCGCTCGGGGCTTCCCCCTCACTGTAAGGTAATTGACTTAGCACCCAATGAGTATGGCTCGCCGTGATATTACCACTTACAGGTTATTACCTCCAGGGAAGCGAAGGAAAGATGGTTTGACTTCCGCCAGGAAGCTAGCCACATCATCCCGCAATCCATTTTCTCTGTGGTTTGCAATTATAGAGATTAGCAAAAACCTTTGACAGGAGATTAAAGAAGCAGATGCCATCCGGAATCTTACCGCGAATTATAAGTGGGAGGAAACAGCTGTACCAAGCCAAAGTTCAAAGAGCTCCCTGCAACAGTCGAGGCATCAAATCGCAGCTGCCACGCATTATCCGCATCCGAAGACTCGGTAGAGGTGAAAGAAGTATCATAATA
This sequence comes from Penicillium tannophilum, assembly GCA_028829675.1. Classification (NCBI taxonomy): domain Eukaryota; kingdom Fungi; phylum Ascomycota; class Eurotiomycetes; order Eurotiales; family Aspergillaceae; genus Penicillium; species Penicillium tannophilum. Next base: position 1,532,010 of record JAQKAK010000003.1, on the reverse strand, counting down.
AGTGAACTTCGAAGCACTGCTATCAACTGTGATATTGTGATCGGCGTAAACAGTACCGGTAGAGTTTCCAACCAATCTGAGGTTAATGATACCGGAGTAATCTCCCTTCATCCAGAAATAATTTGTGTAAGTCGTATCAAGGACAGGAACCCCATCATATCCGTAGTTAGAGAAGCCAACGTATCCCGTGGTGCCAGAAGGCACGGTCACCTTAAGCGAAGAGGTGATGGGGGTGCTGAGAGGATTAGAGGTATCCTGAGAGATGCTCACGTCTCCTACCGCATAGTATGCAGTAAGACCTGGATCATCTCCTTGGAAACCATTGTTGCGCAGTAATTGACCATGAATACCACCGTCGCCTACTCCTTGTTAATGTTTTCTAGTTTGAAAATCGATTATAATGATTTTACCAGAATTATTGATGTCCTGAAATGATAATGAGCAAAAATTCATCATATGTAGGGTTTGATTGGTCTACCTCAAACATAATGCCATAGAGCAGGGGGCTGGAGGAGTTCCCACCCGTTTTTGATACCGTCAAGTCAATAGCCGAGGCTTGACCTGCGAGCCATGCCACGGCCAACGGAGACAACAAGAAAGGAATCATGATAGCAGCGCTTGAGTAAAGCCTATGCTCGATCTCAGTGACCTTAAGTTTGAATAAATTTCCTTCAGTTGGGTAACACTGCTTAAATACATGTTTATCTTTTCTCTTTAAGCTATACTAGAATCGATTTAGTTCTCCGCCGGAGTGGAAATAGCGGCTCATCGGCAAATGAAGGTCACATTTGAGTTAGCAAGGTTGCATATTTGGTTTTTCTGCGTGCGAGACTGCATTTTGCAGGAGAATTGCCCTCTTGGGAGCCAGGAGAGTGCGATGATCTTCTGCATCCTCCTCCGGATTGTGGCTGTGATTTGTGGAGGAAATAGATTACCCATGGGCAATAGACTACCACCTACGTATTAAATCAGGCACTTCAATGCATTTCCGCATACAAGTGGATACCAAAACAGTGTGGGGGGTTCGGAAGTAGAGCGGGGAAGAACTAGTATCCTTGCTTGTGTGCAGAATGCGGGGACCACGCCTTTTGTAATCGAGTCACCAAGCCATTTTGACCTTTTTAATCTTTGGTCCCTCTGGAGCCTTTAAAGCTGGATTTTGATTTATATGCATGAAGTTTCGGTGTTCGAAGATGTAAAAGTCGCATACACTATATTTCGGTATCTGTTGTCCTCTACAGAATGAACTATGCCAACTGGCTAATTATATGATTGGATGCGCGAAGTTGCCCCACATCATACAGTAGTGAGCGGGCTAGGAGATGGCCTGGATGTACATGAAAAAGCGGAATAATTCTAAAAATCTAGTTAGACACTTCATCTAGAGTTGCATAGAATTCAAAGGAAACTAGACGGGGATACAATGGAAGTTGGCGTTGCTTACTGGCCGAGGCTACACAAGCGGGCCTAGCCTTATCGCGCCACGATTATCTCCAACTCCAACTCCACCTCATCAACTTCAACCTTCCAATATCACCAACCATGTCTCCCCAGAAGCCACAAACGACTTATTTCTCAAATGGCCAGGCGCTATCGAGGTGAATGATCCCACCACATATGGCTGGTCGTTACAAAAGACACCGCGCTAACCAAATCTAACACCAACAGCCCGCCATTCTCGGTTCGCGTTTCGCGATTCTTCGAGAGCATCTACCTCTTTTTCGGCCTGTACCTAGTGAGCTTTTTCTCGGTATGAAAACCCTTGTTCTGCTATCTTACCGCGCTCTCGCTTGTCTTTCACCTTCCTCCTTTGCCTGTCTTTGATGCTTCGGAATGCTGACTGCCCCATTTCTTTCCAGCTGGATCCGCACACTGCCGCACAGAACTCGTCATTTAATATTCACCAACCGAAGACCCCATCTGGATCCCGTAAGCCTTTTGGTAGAAGCTCTGGTTCTTATGGCTCTGGTGGAGGTGGAGGTGGCGGCGGCGGCCCAGGTGGTCCTGGAAGACGCATTGGGCGGGTGGATGATGTTCGAGGACCAGAGTGTGGCAGCTGTCGATGAGAGCCACAATTTTGCGGCGGGAAATCAGTGATAAAATACGGTTCAATGTGTGAACTTCTGGGCAGACTTTATGGTGGACTTTGGCTGCTGGTGCCTAGAACCACAAATGCTTCTGTGATAGTGAATGGACATTCCCGGTATCAGCTATAATTTGCGATTCATTCTATCTTTACGGCCATGTTGTATGCATAGTATACAATATTAAAGGTCTGTCGTCGACGAGACTTCTGATAAGAAGATATGGTGGAAGAGAGGTACATTACTATGTCTATCAACCGACAGCAATTTCCAACAGACAACAGTCCAACCCCACACATGCTCGCATCACATCGTGTCAATAACGAATCAATGCCTCGTCATGATGATGGGCTTCTTAAGTTCTCACGTGACGGCACCCCCCTCTCCTGCCCCTCCAGACCAAAGTGCAACACTCCGGCGGCGTGTATATCCAGACGAGAAGACCGCAGAAAACCCAGCATGTCGACCATCCCATTGAATGATCCGGACTGGGATGCCTTGATATCCCTCCTAAAAGAGCGCATTCCTGAGAGGCTAATTCCGAAACTACAAATTCCGCTAAACATCCCGCAACTGATTGACCACACTCTCCTATCCGTGTCCGCCGAGCCGGAACAAATTGATGCCCTCTGTGCTGAAGCCAAAGAGCACAACTTCGCTACAGTTTGCGTTCGACCAAACTATGTCGCCCGCGCTGCCGCCAACCTCAAAGGCACCGCCGTCGGAGTAGCTTCCGTGGTAGGCTTCCCAGAAGGCACACACGACACCGAGGTAAAAGTGAAGGAGGCTATTGAGGCCGTTCAACATGGAGCGACTGAGCTGGATATGGTCATCAACTATCCTATGCTCAAAGACGGGGGCTACACAGCTGTTTACAACGACATAATGGCCGTACGTAGTGCGGCCCCGCCACCAACGAAATTAAAGGCTATCTTGGAGACGTCCCAGCTTAGTAGGGATCAGCTTGTTGCCGCTGCTATTATTGCGTGTACGGCCAAGGTGGATTTCATTAAGACTAGTACTGGATTTTGTGGGGCCGGTGCTGATGTCCACAGTGTTCAGGTGATGCACCTTGTGGCTGAGGTGTGCTTCAATGGTTGTCAGGTCAAAGCGAGTGGAGGTATTAAGACTGCGGACGACTGTTTGCGTATGCTCAAGGCTGGTGCGATGCGGATCGGGACTAGTTCCGGAGTCAAGATTATGCAGGAGGTGGATGCAGGCGAACATTTGGAACAAGGGGCTAGCCATGCAGTGTCTTAGATCGTTCTTATCTTCACTCGATGTTGCCAAACAACCCCAGGGGCAATATTTGCAGATGAAGATTCGGGGCCAGAGATTCAACCTAACGACTTTATCATCCCTCTGATCCGTAGGAATTCTATACTGTTGATGAGAATAATTTGGACTAGTTCAGAACTAGATTGTTTGATTTACGTATAGACGAGGGGATCGCTTTACACAGATCGGATGGAGCATCAAAGTCATCATATATCCCCGAAGAGATCCCCTCATCATGAATTACGCGTCGATATGGGAACCGGCAAATTAGCAAGCACCTGAAATCTATACCCTACAGGGACGATTTTGGCTTTTATGTTTTGATATGCGACATGTATTTCTGTAGGGATTCAGTATTTGTCCAGTATTCGTCCGTTAAAGAGTAGGGTATTCGTCCGCTTCCGCTTATTAAGAACATCCGTTCCCGAGAAGACTGCTGCCCGGGGTAGGAACTCCGAATGCCGTAGAATGTACGGGTGTCGGGGTCTAGAGCGGCATTCGGATTGTGGGTCAGGGTCGAGCCCTTCCGTGCTGAAAGACCGGCAGATGCTGATCGACTGCCAAGATAATAGGCGAAGATGTTAAAGGATCCTATTTCTGCAGTGCTTGTACTTTGTTTATCAGTAGATCCTGGGCGGTAGTTAAGTTTTTCTGCGGGCTTGACTGGTGATGGTCAGGCATGAACTAGCAATGTATGACCAAGTGAATAACCAGATTCCTTGATTCTCTCACAGTTTTTTACGTCAGAAGGGTTTGAAAAACAACCCGGAGTTCGAAATATTGGTAGAATCCGTGGCTCGTACGGGTTGTACTTGGCATGTCAGAAATTTCATGGAAGTTCCTTGAGCCTCGGTTTCACAAGGGTATTGGAATAGGCACTTGAGTTATGCCTGAACCAAGTACGTAAGCGGTATTATTTAAGTGGATTAAATTAGAAACATCTGCGATAGGGGCTTTAAGACATAGGCCTAGTCCAAGAGTAAGGTGTCATGGTACATAGTGAACCTTGGAACAGCCCTAGGTACATGACGTTGGGGGTACCACGCGTAAATATGCTTTGACTTTGTGCTACTTTAACCCCTGATGGTGCTCATCACTTACTCCGACATGAATGAAGATGTCGATGGACAAATTGGAAATTGTGGTCCTCGAGAATTCATATACTGTAAATCAATCCCCAAGGTCCACAGTGGCTGATCCCTGCTTCTTGCACGGGGATAGGCTATTTGCAGACAGCCTTAGCCGTCCTTTCTGCGTGGTTCTTTCCCCTTCTATTTATCCTCATCTACTCCATGTATCTTTCATAAAATGTCGGCCATATCCGAGCCGATTGATCTAGGGATCGGATTCTGGCAGATCCGATGAGTCAGCGGCGACTGGGCGATCCGCAGAGATCGACGAAGCTATGAAAACACGAAATTCCACAATTCCCGGATCTGGGAAGGTCCGAGACCAATCAACATTCAGATCTTTGCAACCTGGACCCCGATTTTCCGTCTTCGATGTAATTCCGGGCGCCGAGAGATCCACAATTCCATATGATTTCCGAACTGGGTGCCAGACCGTTAGTCCACGGGTCACATAGCGTCACCATTAGTTTGTTTGTACCATGAATTTAGGTTTACCAGGTCCCAATGTGCACCGTTAGAGTTGTTCCGAGGCCGAGTGACCCAGTCATTATTGAAATAAATACTCGGATTCTCCCCTCCTATATTTTTAGACTTAGCACTAGTACATTCGCTTTTCGTTTTGGCAGACTACCGAAATACCCGGCAGTCATGTCTTCCTCTTCTAGAGAGGAAGAAAAGCCTCATAAGGAATTGGCTCCAGAAATCGAGTATGAAGATGGAAATTCCGAAACTACTTATGAGCCAATTGGCTTAATCGACCCGAGTGAAGTCGAAACCCTTACCCGCATAGCAACCCAGCAGTCTCGACGACAATCTACCTCTGGACCTACCCACCGTCTAGCCTCGCTCGCAGAACAAGATCCTACCCTGAACCCTCAATCTGGGAAATTCGACCTGCGAAAATGGATTATCGCTGCCATGCGAGATGTGGGCCGTGAACGGGGCCAAAGGATGGGCGTTGTGTTCAAGGACCTAAACATTTATGGATCTGGGTCGGAGCTACAGTTCCAGGACACGGTCTCTTCCATGTTAACGGCACCCCTCCGAATTGGAGAGGCTTTTCACAAGTCCCCGAAAAAGCGCATCCTCAAGAACTTCAATGGTATCCTCAAGAGCGGAGAGCTTTTGCTTGTGCTCGGTCGCCCTGGAGCGGGCTGCAGTACTATGCTGAAGTCAATCATGGGTGAGCTGCATGGTTTGGAGATGGGCGAGGGCAGTGTTATCAATTACAACGGTAAGAAACTCTCTACTGATTTTACTCCTAAAACTGGTTACTGAGTCTAGTTAGGTATCCCCCAACGTCGCATGATAAAGGAGTTCAAGGGTGAAATGGTCTACAATCAAGAAGTACGCCCAAGGAATTATCTCTCTCTGTATACAACATACACTGACTACATGGACCACCTAGGTTGATCGCCATTTCCCTCACCTCACTGTCGGCCAGACTTTGGAGCACGCTGCCGCAACACGAACTCCATCCCACCGATTCCAGGGAATGACTCGCGGAGAGTTCGCTAAATATATGGCGCAGATCGTGATGGCGGTTTTTGGTCTGAGCCACACTTACAATACCCGTGTTGGAGATGACTTCATTCGTGGTGTTTCGGGAGGAGAGCGAAAGCGTGTCAGTATTGCCGAGATGGCACTTTCTGCGTCGCCTTTGGCTGCCTGGGACAATTCCACTCGCGGATTGGATTCAGCCACAGCCTTGAAGTTCGTGGAGTCTCTTCGTTTACTTTCGGATCTTACTGGTTCTGCCCATGCTGTGGCAGCTTACCAGGCCAGTCAGAGTATTTATGACCGGTTCGACAAAGTTGTCGTTCTTTACGGGGGTCACCAAGTATTCTTTGGACCGGCGAATGCCGCAAAGGAGTACTTTGAGAAGCAGGGATGGTATTGCCCTCCGAGACAAACCACTGGTGACTTCCTGACCTCGATCACCAACCCCGACGAGCGTCAAGCGAAGCCCGGCATGGAGTCTCAAGTCCCTCGTACTCCTGAGGATTTCGAGGCTGCCTGGCTTAAATCTTCGGAATACAAGCAGCTTCTTTCTGATATTGAAGCATACGAAGAGCAATACCCAACGACGGATGATGCCGAGGCTGTTGTTGCGTTCCAAGAGAAGAAGCGAGGCAACCAAGCTAAGCACACTCGTCCTAAGTCTCCATACATCATCAGTGTGCCCATGCAGATCAAGCTTAATACTACCCGTGCGTACCAACGGCTATGGAATGATGCGGCGTCGACTGTGTCTACCGTGGTCAGTAACATCATCATGGCTCTTATCATTGGTTCTACCTTCTACGACTCCCCCGATGCTACTGCTGGCTTCACTTCAAAAAGCGCAGCACTATTCTTCGCAGTCCTTCTCAACGCCTTGACCGCCATGTCTGAAATCAACGCCCTTTATGCGCAGCGACCGATCATCGAGAAGCATAATTCATATGCATTCTACCATCCGTTCACCGAGGCCATTGCTGGTGTCATTGCCGACATACCAGTGAAATTTGCTCTTGCAGTCTGTTTCAACATCATCTTGTACTTCCTCGTCGGTCTCCAGCGAAAGCCGGGCAACTTCTTCCTCTATTTCCTCATCACTTTCATGATCACTTTTGTCATGAGTGCGGTATTCCGGACATTGGCGGCGGTCACAAAGACAGTCTCCCAAGCAATGGGGTTGGCTGGTGTCATGATTCTAGCCCTTGTCGTCTACACAGGCTTCGTACTACCGGTCCCATCAATGCACCCCTGGTTCGAGTGGATCCATTATCTGAACCCGATTTATTACGCCTTCGAAATTTTGATTGCGAACGAGTTCCACGGGCGCGATTTTCCCTGCTCATCCTTCGTCCCATCTTACGCTGACTTCTCCGGCGATGCATTCGCTTGCAGTACAGCCGGGTCAGTGGCTGGTGAATTGACTGTGAACGGTGACCGTTATATCTGGCTGAACTATCGATACAAATTCTCCCACGTTTGGAGGAACTTTGGAATTATGTGTGCATTTTTGATTGGCTTCATGGCCATCTACTTCATCGCCTGTGAGCTCAACTCATCTACTACCAGCACAGCCGAGGCTCTGGTGTTTCGTCGTGGCCACGAGCCTGCTCACCTGCGCCGTGGCAAGAAAGGCAAGTCCGGTGTCGAGGCCACCAATGAAGTCGCCGCGCAAAAATCCTCTGGAGAAGAAGGTGCCCAGGAAATGGGAGCCATCCAGCCTCAGACCGACGTTTTCACCTGGCGGAATGTTTGCTACGATATTGAGATCAAGGGCGAGCCTCGCAGACTTTTGGACAATGTTGCCGGTTGGGTTAAGCCAGGCACTCTGACTGCTCTCATGGGTGTCAGTGGAGCTGGTAAGACCACTCTTTTGGATGTGCTAGCTCACCGCACTTCGGTTGGTGTTGTGACTGGTGACATGCTTGTGAATGGTCGTGGGCTGGATCAAAGTTTCCAGCGTAAGACTGGCTACGTCCAGCAGCAGGATCTCCACCTTGAAACCGCCACGGTTCGTGAGTCTTTGCGTTTCAGTGCTCTTTTACGTCAGCCGGCTAGTGTCTCCATTCAGGAGAAGTACGACTACGTTGAAGATGTCATCCGCATGCTTCGTATGGAAGAATTTGCCGAAGCTATCGTTGGTGTCCCGGGTGAAGGATTGAACGTTGAGCAGCGTAAGCTTCTGACCATTGGTGTCGAGCTGGCTGCTAAGCCCAAATTACTTCTTTTCCTTGATGAACCTACTAGGTAAGCTCTACTCCTTACCCTACGATCGATCTTTTTGCTAATTTTGATAAAGTGGTCTTGATTCACAGAGCTCTTGGTCCATTGTTTCCTTCCTTCGTCGTCTTTCTGAGCACGGTCAAGCCGTCCTTTGCACCATTCACCAGCCTAGCGCCATCCTTTTCCAAGAGTTCGATCAGCTCCTGTTTTTGGCTCGAGGTGGAAAAACAGTCTATTTCGGCCCAATCGGTGAACAGTCGCGGACCCTCCTGGACTACTTCGAGGTCCATGGAGCGCGCGCCTGCGGAGATAGCGAGAACCCTGCCGAGTATATGCTTGACGTTGTGAACGCTGGCTGCAATCCTCAAGGTGAAAACTGGTTCGATGTTTGGAAAGGAAGCAAGGAAAGCCAGGAGGTTCAAGTTGAGCTTGATCGCATCCACAAAGAGCAGCAGGAGAAAGTCCCTGTTGAAAATTCGTCTGAAGGTCTCACTGAGTTTGCCATGCCGTTCTGGTTCCAGCTGTACCAGGTCACCTACCGAGTCTTCCAGCAGTACTGGCGCATGCCCTCCTACATTATCTCCAAGTGGGGCTTGGGTATTGCTGCTGGTTTGTTTATTGGTTTCTCCTTCTACCAAGCCAAGACGTCCTTGCAGGGAATGCAGACTATCATCTACTCTGTGTTCATGCTGTGCACTATCTTCACCTCGCTTGTTCAACAGCTGATGCCCCTGTTCGTCGCTCAAAGATCCCTTTACGAGGTCCGCGAGCGCCCCAGCAAGGCATACTCTTGGAAAGCCTTCCTAATCGCCCAAGTCATCGTAGAAATTCCCTACATGATTATCACCGGTATCCTCATCTTTGGTTGCTACTTCTATGCAGTTGTTGGCGTCCCAAGTTCCCTAACCCAGGGTACCGTTCTCCTTCTATGTGTCCAATTCTTTATCTATGCTGGCACATTCGGACAGATGGCCATCGCCGCTCTCCCCGACGCCCAGACCGCCAGTGCAATCGTCGTCCTACTGTTCGCCATGTCACTCACCTTCTGTGGTGTGATGCAGCCGCCATCCGCTCTTCCTGGCTTCTGGATCTTCATGTACCGTGTCTCACCATTCACCTACTGGACCGGCGCTATGGCCAGTACCCAAGTACACGGGCGCGAGGTCGTCTGTTCCAACGATGAACTAGCCATTTTTGATCCTCCTTCTGGTCAGACTTGCTGGGAGTATCTGAAGGAGTACGCTACCGCCGCTGGGGGCCAAGTGATTAACAAGGCTGCGACTTCCAGTTGCGAATACTGCTCCGTCGCTGTTGCCGATCAGTATGTTGCTCAATCTGGTATCTACTATAGCCAGCGCTGGAGAAACTATGGTATTGTGTGGGCTTACATTATTTTCAATATTTTCATTGCCGTCATGACCTACTACCTTTTCCGGGTCAAGCGTTGGAACATGGAAGGCATCAAGAAGAGCCTTGCGCGTTTCACACCCTCAAAGAAGTCGAGTGACTGATTTGAGAATACTTTTACATTCTTTTAATTCTTTTCTTGTCCTATTCTTTGCACTTTGCATCGTTCATTGCGCATATTCTGACAGCCATCGTCAATCTGCTTTCCTTTCTCTGTTCATTTACCGTCACCAGATTTACGTTTCTTTTTGTCTTTAGTCATTTTAAACCCTTCTTCTCCGCCGAGTCTTTCTTTGACTCGATCAATGATTGTTAATACAATAAGACCCCTGAATTTTCGACACAATTACCTTTGATGCAAATTATAACAATGAAAACCATGACTAGACAATAAGCCAGCTACAATACCTATAATTTATCATAGTTCCAGACGAGGTATTCGACCATATTAACGCGGTCAGTCCGATCAAATACTAATTCCACTCATCTACATCCAACTTACACTCAGGCTTCATACCATTCAAGACTCCACAGTCCCCAAACATGCCCTCAAACCTCGAAAAGTTCTTCTAAGAAAAGGAAGACCGCGTTGAGACCCTAAGAACACTCCAATTACACCTATTCAACACCACAAGTGACGACGTAGAGTGGAAACTCTCCAACAAACTAAAAGATATCAAGAAACGCATCGAAGATCTGATTAAGCAGGAGGCTGACACAATGAATAATACTAACGAGCTTATAGCCACAATATGCACCGATTATATCGTCATGGTAAGAACACAGCTTCTGGAAGAGCCGGTGGATCGTGAACTTGTATTTCCCGAGTTGCTTTTCAAGATCAAGATTCAGGTTGGACGGCTGAGACTCAAGGGGTATGATGATCCGATGGCGGATTCGTATGATCAGCACGCGGAGGAAATGGATGGTACGTATCAAGTTTGGACTCCACAGGCCATTTTTTAATATGCGTGGATGTATTTGAATTTGTATGTATTATCATAGTACTTCTATGAGGATGTGAGTCTGAAATATATAGTTCGACTCGACGTCGGAGTTTTCACAAGCAGCAGCCTGACCACTGCTCCTTGTTAGCCCCGGAAACGCACACATGCACCGTAAAGATGATATAGAATGATCTTATATGACTAGGCCATTTACATTAGGTAAATTGGTAGTGAAGAAGGACGCCGTGCAGCTTCTATTCATACAGACGCATCGAGACAAGGGAAAGGGCAAAGAAAATTCGAGTGACAGGTGATATTTGAAATAACACGCCGAATGAGAGGAAATAAACGAAAACTGTTGACAGTAAATACTTTTGCCCAGGGAAAGAAGGGAATAGGGAAGAAGAAACTGGCATAAGAGCTGTATCCGAGATAGTTGCAGAAAGGAAGAGAAGATAAAGACTTGAGACAATGATCTAGACAAGTATTACAGTGATTCTCGAAACCGGCTCAATCGCTCCACACTGAGTAACTCTTTCCTGGGCTGCCAAGGCCTTAGCGTTGGTTACTGATTGAGCTTCAAGTTGATGGGCGCAAGCAAATGCGTCGCGTATAGTACTGTGTTATTGTATGTAATGATTTATAAGCGTGACAAAATGCTAAACCTCATGGAAATTGTCTCACAACCTCATGCGACCGGGCCGCCCAGCGCCGGCCAACTGAATGATATGCTCCGTGGCTCTATCTATCAAGCTGCCTTGCTTACATGCCCCCTCTGCTGGCCCATAACTCCCGAGAGCCTCCTCCTTGGCTAAGGGAATGGCTTGAGGTGAGGGTTGATTATCTACGTGAGTCTCTTCGGGGCTAAACAAACAAGAAATTCATCAATGAATTAAGCAAACGTTACTGGCTGATTGCATCCATAAACAATATCAATGATGGAAGCCCAGACAGTAGCTTGTCAAGCGGAAGAGGGCTTTGGATCACTCAACGCTGGCGCTTTGCGTTGGTTTCCTGCTCCTTGAACTAGCGGCGGTCCCAATTCCAGTATAGAGTGAGCCTGGAGTTAGAGAGGGCCCCGAGGCACATGGTAAAGCGGGAACAGGGAGTATTTGCTTATTGTACTACACTCTTAACTTGTATACGAGTTCAGCAGCTGGAACTCTGGATTGAGGTACACACCTGGTTGTTATTCTACTCCCTCCATGAGAATAAAAGTGGCTATTTGAAGTCTTCGTCACCTCAGACGTCTGTTATCGCTTCTACTAGCATGGATAATCAAGTGATTTGGTATCTGCTTTCGTTGGTGGCTCTAGGCAAATATCATCATTAATTTACCTGTCCGATTGTTGAAAGTCTTGGAGATGCGCAAGATACGAGACTGACCTCTTATGAGTTAAGATGGTGAGAACTTTGTGTTCGAATTTAATGAGGCGTCACAATTATTTAGAAGATTTGCGCGCGCCACATGGGCAGGATGCTAGACAACACGAACGACAATCAGCCCACTGCAGGCTTTTGTGCGATTTCACATCCCAGATCTTATTTTCTTAATTTGCCTTTGTCAAGCTAAGATGATGCATCTACCTGACGTCCAAGATGCCTGCAAATCATGGTGATCTATATTAGAGCACAAAAAGATTGGAGAATCAGCATCATCTCGATCTCGCTTAGGGTCCCACCCCATTTCCGGCCAAGGATATTGTAACTCGATGCGAGAGAAGCCGGTTAGGTTGAAGTGGGCCAGAAGAAATGATTTTGCTTTGATCAGCCCATTTGTTTGGAACAGTATTGATGGTTGATTTGCCTGGAACTCTGCGCTCCCAAAGTCAGCCTGAGGTATATTTTCCACCAAGTTTGAAATCTCCGCCACGTAGACTTTAGTTGGTAGGTTTGATTCGCTGGAGGGCAAACTTTTCGCAGCGGCAAGATTTGTCCATGCATTCTCCATCGTGAGTGGTGCCATTCGTCCAACAATTCGACCCTTGTACCTGTACACAACTTGACACTGTTGAATGTCATTCTCCCAGTCCGGCTCAATATGCGATGTGAGATCCTCAGCAGTACCAAGAATTACCGGATTCTTGATCTCGCAAAGATGGTTCTCCTGTAACATTGACGGCCGCTTGAATGTCATGTCTTGAACACCGCTCTTAACAATGCCTCTAGCATTGCTAGGGATGGCAGTTGAGTCGGTGTCGAGTAAACAAAAACACGTAGCTGCATCCTTCGAACGAGTCGCGCCCATGAGGCTGGTACTGACCACAGATATTTTACCGTGGATCCCGATTGCTGAATTATCTAGAGCTCTTAATTGATCTTCCTCAGCTCCAGCGAAAAGTCGACCAAGTAACATAAGCATTCCTGTCCTGGAAAGTACTCTAGTTTTTCCGTTCTCCTTACAGTAGTCGGAAAGGACCATCTTGATCCAAGTCAATAGACGCGTATCAAACCATTGCCAGTTTGCGTAAGCTTCTGGCGTAGAGAGCTTCGAAACATTCAAGACTTTTCTTAGCATCCCATAGTAGTAGCCAAGAACATATACCTGGATCTTACCAAGTAGGTCAGAATTCTCTTCTAGATGCCTGAATATTCCCACACCAGCACGGTCCATTAAGTCAGGACTGTGCTTAAGTATTCCCGATATTCCATCAATGATACTCGGATTTGGGATGGGAAAGAACTCATACACCATGCGGTTCAATAACCCATCCAGCCTTCCGACATCACCTTTAGTTTCATCGCATAGCAAGAAAGCTTGCCACTCAGGTATCGTTCTCCCTGATGTCATATGCTGGGTTGAGATCGAGAGAGTTTGAGATGCAGCATGGCCTTCCCGGAAAAGCATCCGACGATAATTATTCTCACTAGCAGTTTCAGGCCAAACGGAGACACATTCCTCCATACGTATCAAAGGAATTCTCATACCAAGACGCTGGGTCTGAGAATCAATATCATGCTGAGTGTATAGTTTGTTCGTGGCAGCATATGCAAAAGAGTAGGGGTCAAATTTGACTGCGAGTCGGCTTTCGAGGACAGCCATCTCATCTTGAGTTTCATTTACCGTCTCGATGATGTCGAGACCGACTGACTGGAGAATGGTTGCAAAAGCGAAGACATCACTTGACGTTGTCCGAAATGATTTTGACTCTCTTTGACCTTTCGCACCAGCAAGCCATACCAATAACCGTACAATTTCCGGCACATCTTTGTCTGGAATACTACCAGGTAGTCTCCGTCCACAGTTGAGAAGGTTCTGCCATTCAACTCGTGCCCTAGATATAGTCCCTCTTACCACAGCGGCAGACACCCATCCTTGAATATGTTGAGGTAGCTCTCTTTGAAGATAATCCAGCTCATCGACATGCTCTTCAAAAAGAGCTGTAAGGAACTTGCGAGCTGCTTTCTTCATGCTGCTGGTTTGTAAAGTGGCATCCATGGCACTGATTATAAGTACCATAAACCAGCTAAAAGTCCCCATGTTTCCCACAACTGGTCTTGAATGGTCACCTATCAGCCGTCGGTCTCCGTTGACAAGTAGAGTCAGTTGACTATCCCATTTTTCATGCAAGGCAACAGGATCCAGAAGGCCTTTTCGAGGGACAAGGTCCTCTGGGTCGAGTTTCATGAATTGAAGAAGGCCTTGATCCTTGAAAGAGTTCATTACCCAGGTACCAACCGCTCTTCCAGCACCTGCCAAGTTGGCGACATCCGTGATGGATACACCCAAGCTCACCAGATCGTTGACCGTGATTGTAAGCGCCATTTCAGATTATGTAGTTGCTTATAGAAAGGTTTGCCGATGTTATCATTACAGATTATATTTCCGAGGCCCAATATCCACCCGTCAGGTGGGCATGGCTGACGTGCAAGTCGAGAAAGAAAATCGGGCTAATGGAGCCACGTGGCGGGTTATCTGTGGACTAGTTCCCACTAACATTCCATGAAACTCCACCGAATTCTGTACCATGATGTACCTAAAATAATACGATACTATACACCGTACATTGGCTGCGTTCCCATAAGTTGATGCGACACGCCCAACAGATAATCTACGCTAAGGGCTTGGCAGTGGGGCTAAGGAGGCCTTCTGTGTGTATTCGTCCAGCCCTTTTCGAGAATGCCTGTAGAAGCAGACTGACTGAGTTCAGCTGATACTGCGCTCTAATAATAACATACGATGGATGTGGCAACTGTTTTTAACGAGTAAGTCTAAGCCTAGGCCATAGGAGAAGAAAAATATCTCTTGGCATATCATATTTTGAAAATACCTTCGCAATCACGTCAGTCGACAACTTATCGTGAACGAGAGGTTTTAAATTATTTAACTCTAGAGCTTCATTCTGATACCAATTTTAAGCATGTATCAGAATGGGGATCTTTGGGCCCCAGGCAGCCTTTGATAAGTGCGTGGATTGATTCTTAGTTTCGATCTTTAACTTCACGCCCGGTGTTTCGTTGAGCCCTCGCCATGGCGATAGCTTTCTCGTCAAGATTTCCTATGGTATCTAGCACATTTGTATGGCCATCTGCAATACTAGTGTTTGCATAAAGTGGCAAAGCCTTGAAGTATATCTCCGGTGCACTCACTCTGTATGATAATGCATCTTCATTGATAACATCGAGCACGGGGTCCTGTTGTTTGAGCCTTGAACAATGCCATTTTTCACAACTCCATCAACATGATAGCGTGCCCATATAGCATCGCCAAATCTTCTATCGCGTATGGCGTCGCCGTATATGCTAGCCCAGGGCTCTACCGGTTGAGTCCATACCTTTCTCGAGGATATCTAGGATAGAGTAATCCAAAAACAACTGCTACACCAGCGTATTCTCTGAATTATCTCCACCCATAGCTTTGATCATACAATAGTTTGTCAAAGGCCCGTTAGACAGCAAACGTCTCAAATCAAATAGAGGAAGATACCACTTTTTGCTTTCGTGGTTGAAACGAGAGGGATGGACATATACGGCATCGTGAGAGTATGGGAGAGAGGTAGGATAGAAACTGAATGTCGGTTTAGGAAGGTCAAAGACGGAAGAAGCTCAAAAACGTAAAAATCCGGAAGCAAAGGGAGGGGCAAGGTCAACGAGCCTATTATGTCAGCTTGGCCATGCTAATCTAGTTATATCTAGTTTGGCGGATCACACGATTAGGGTTTGAAATAGCTTCTCTATGTTTTCGACCTAGAAAGCGAAGCGGTGGCGCTTGCAGTATCAGGTTCTGTCGGCAAGAGCTGGCTAAACTCTAAGCTGTAATTAAGCTCCTACAGATGTAATTTTGCGTAGTGTCTGGTGATGTTCCTAGGGTGCTGCCATGTGGTGAAAGACAGTAGACTACTCCCGCTGAACTAAACCTAGATGGTAATGCCACGTCCGGTGCAACGAGTGAGCGCGGGAAACCCATGTTCGAGAGAGTCATATCATTTGATGAGCAGAACGACTGTATTGCATCATGTGGGGAAGCCAAGGGAGTAACATGCATTACTGAGCGGAGATAATTGAGCACAATGAATTCTAGCTTTAGCTTGATGCTAAATACCACCATCCTCATCATCACCGCCTAGACCATAGGAACAAAGTTACCCTGGTCTCCCATTCTATCACCCGGTCTTGGGACTTTGCCTCCCAACTTCGGGACGAGGGCACACATAAATGTGACACCAAAGAGAGCAATTCCCATCGTCCAACTGCCGTGTAGACCAACTAGATAGGAGCGTCGTGCATCAAGGAGTTCTGAGCCCGAGTAGACATCTTGGAACCCACTTGACCCGGCGCTGATGACATCCTCAGGATTGACTCCCTTCATGTATTTTGGAATACTTTGCACAAGTAGATTGTTCAGTATAGAATCCGTAGAGCCGACGCCATAGGCAGCAGATATAAATTGGAAGACTGTGAGTGGGTCAGTGGGCTGGCAGTGAGAGTTTGCAATGAATGGCTTTGGACATACATAGAACAGTTGCCATGGTGATAGGCTGGTCCTCTGTTGAGCTCAATGCTCCTGCTACAATAACGGGAATCTGAACTGAAAGTCCGGTCCCAGTTCCATATATAATCTGATATCCAATTATTGGGCCTAGACCGGAAGTTAGGTTGAACGTGTAGATCAAGCCAGCGCCGATAGTTGCAAGTATACTGCCGGCCAGCAAGAATGGCTGATAGTATCCAATTTTGGTGACAATGGCAGACGATATGAAAGTTGCGATGGCTTTCTGTCCATCAGCACTGAGTAACAAGCTAGAGTAATTGGAACTAACAAGTTGAAAGAATGGTTGGAATGGTTTTGATCCCGCTTGTCATAGGAGAGTCTCCATTGATAGCTTGAAAGTAGATTGGCAGATTATAGATCAGAGAAAAGTTGGCAGCATTGAGGCTGACTTCATCAGATGCTGTTCTTCAGGATTGAATGACTCCGAGGAGAGCAAGACTCACAAGAAAATGAAGGCACAGCAAGTGCCGATATTCCTACTCTTCAATATGCGCAGAGCCATCAGAGCCCGGTCTTTCTGCCACCACTCGATAACCACAAAGGCGCCGGTCAAGACAACCCAGAGAACAAGACAAGCAATGACAGAGCCGTCACTCCACGGTTTCGTCACTCCTCCCCACTGCAGCGCGAGGAAGAAGCATATCAAACCTGCCAGCAAAACTGCCAGACCAATAAAGTCGAATTGTTTCAGTTTCTCTCCCAGTGGTATTCCAATTCCGGACTTAGCCTGCTCAGGGGTGCGGAAAAAGAAAAACAGGACTCCGGCAGCCACACCACCGATGGGCAGGTTGATGTAGAAGCACCAACGCCAAGTAACGTGCTGCGAAAAGGCACCTCCTAGAAGTGGCCCTGCAATACTCGCTACACTGAACGTAGATCCAAGTAAACCAATGAGTATAGGGACTTTCTCTGGGGGTGCAACAAAGGCTGCAATGGTGTAGCATCCGCCAGTGAGGCCGGCTCCCCCCATACCCTGGATGGCCCGTCCAATAATCAATGCGATACTATTTGGCGCCAAAGCGCAAACCAGGCTGCCTATCTCGAAGATAGCAATGGCAATAAGAAAAGAGACACGCAAAGAGAATCCCTTGTAAATATGACCCCAGGCTGACTGGAAAGCGGCGAGAGTCAAAAAGAAGGCACTGCCGTACCATCCAATATCGTCCATGCTCTTGAATTGGACCGTAATCTTTGGTATCGCGGTGGAGATGATACTCTGTATGTGGAATTAGCAAGGTAACCTGCAATTGTCCGCGATTAGGCCACTTGCCATATCAAGCGCCACCTGTAAGCCCTAAAGTTAGCTCGCCATTCGTTTCCTAGAGTATATTGTGAACTTACCAGGAACATGCTGAGCATCAACGCGATGACAATAATGACCAAAACTGGACCAGATGGGTATCTGACGGGCACTTGCTCATCATGGGACTCGGACCTTGAATCTATTCTTTTCTCTTTGGTGTCTGTGACAAGATTGGGGTTTGTCTCCGACATGATGTTTGAGTGAATATAGCGATGTACAGGTAATATTAGCCGGCAGGGTTGAGCTAGGGAGATGGTAGAAATAATTTTTGAAGCTGCAAGGAGCTAGAGTTTTAATAGATACCGATCTTTGAGCTATGGTAAAAGAAAAAGTACCCGATGATTTACTATAATTTACTATACAGAGGGAAAAGTGCCCGACTGGACTCATTGTGGGGCAACCCATATCGCCCGCTTATGAACCATGAATCATTGATAATAGACCTGTTTTTTTTTTGGTTTTCAGATAAGTTCTAGTTGATGAGGCAATGATCCGTCCTGCATTTTGATCCCGAGGCCAAATTTCACGAACATGAGTGAATATACCGAACATGAGTGAATATACCAAGGATCCTTGGTGGGTCAACTCTTCGGCTTGGTCCCGCGCGTGGAGCTTGACGGGCGGATTCTTTATTAGCATTAGACAAGGATATCAGTCGAACTGCACCATAGCTACCTTCATGTTCACATAATTGACTGGGCCTATTCCAATGTAAGATGAATGAGTGGAACGGTTCACAAGATACCCTGAACAAGAAGATTCGAAGTGTCTATGGAGGTCAGGTGATCCGGAGCTCTCTAGCGTTCATCCGTTTGTCAGCTCTTTCAGTCCTGCACAGTCAGTTATCCTGATCCTTTCAGGGGTCTTTTCAGCTGAATAGCCCCTGGGGATAAGGAATCTTGAGGTAGAAAACATTAATGTCACCTACCCACGTGTTGATTAATGATCTTCATGAGAAATCCTACCGAGGGTCATTGCACGTCGCCTGGAGCTGTTATCCTGAACCAATCATGTCTTCCCAGGCGCGACTGCGCACGTCGTGTGACATCTGTCAATCATCAAAGGTCAAATGCAATCGAGACAAGCCAGAGTGCCACCGGTGCAAGAAGAACGGGCTTCGTTGTGTTTACAGCCCACTGCGTCGCATGGGGCGACCCAAAAAACGAGCTGCTTCGTCCCAGGGTGCTCGGAGTGGGGATTCGGACGCTCAATTTGCCCAAGTGAAAGAGTCGATTCCTCTAAACACAGAAGATGAGTCTTTTGGGAGCCAATGGCCCGATCCAAATACCCCAAGTTCATTGTCTTTGATTGGTTCTGTAAATGATACCCCATTCGCATTTGGCACAAATGACCGATTGGCAAGCTCTGCAAGTCTTCCCATACTAGCCTCCGCAGGAGGCAGCCCTTGCAATAGCTATCAAGATGCATTCGCGGAGGGAATACAGTCCTCCGCCGATTGTCAATCTCCTTTCTCATTCCATCAGCCACCTATCGCTGCTCCATCTAGGACAAAGCCAAATGAGTTCAAGGATAAGAGACTGGTTCTGGAAAACGGCACTTGGCCAATGATGCAAAATGTTGCCTCGTTCGCTGATACGTTTACCTCGCATGCGCTCAATGGATTTTTACCTTTTCCCAATGACTCAGAAATAGCTATGGGACGCCATCTCAGCCACCAAAAGCCTCAATCAGAGCTTCCACACAGGAATCTGGATGACAACGCCAGTTGCACTGGAAATTTTCAGTTCACGGGACACCAATCAAGAGTGCACAGAGCGTCTAGGGCTTCTACTGAACTTCAGATCCCCTGTTATACCAGGTCATCTTCATCCCCAATATCCAACAACCAGATGAGCCACAATGGTGGCGTTAGTACAAAAAACACTACCCGATCACCCTCGGGGTCCGATGGCCCATGTCAGGGTCAATGCAATTTGAATATTCTCCATCGTCTCGCCTGGCTCGAACACTCTCGTGGCACAAAGGAAAACCCCCTGACAATCGATGTGGTGCTGATAGCCGAGCGAGACACTCGCATGTTAAAAGAGCAATTATTTGAATGTGGTAACAATACCCCCGAAGACAAAGGATGTGTTTCTTCACGACCCTCTAGCCTCATGTCATTAGTATTGCTCGCAGAATGTGTGACTTCCATTTTAGAGGATCTCTTTGGCCGAGCAGCAATATTAGCCCGTGAGAGAGAGCGCGACATTCGATCCGCATGGTCAGTGAACCCTGATTCCGTTCCTCCCGGCGGGGTGAGGAGCTTATCAGCACAACAATCCGCTGCTCGCTTCGAGCGCTCTATTCGTGGCGTCTTCGATCGGAACATCAGTTGTCCTATCCCCGAGGCAAACTGTGATCTGTCCTTGGGGAAGTTCAGAGTGGGCGGCGAGGCCAAATCACGAGCCATGAAGCATATTTTACGGCGTCGACTCCGGGAACTTTTGGCTACGTTAGTCGATGTCAAGACATTTGTCGGACGCGGGAGCGGCATCGTACAAGGATCTGTGAAACAGATTGCCGAAGACCTTCTCCGCCGTGTAGAGTCCTTACAAGGAAGAATAGAGTTAGCGGAGTAGGAGCTTCGCCTGCTACACGATATTGCTAGTCTGGTATTCACCAGTCTAGTATATACTCCATGCCGTTAATTGATAATCTATTTTGGCCTTTTATATTGTGTACATGTTCCATGAAGAGACACCATACTTTCGCATGACCTTGTTTGGTGCATCAATTCACGGTGCGCCTTTCAACGATTCATTTACAATCGTCTAGCTCTTGCCAACCTTGGAACCCGATTGACTGAGGTATTTCTATAACACTGAAATCCAAGGTCCTATAATTCCAAATATGAATTCGCGGGCTTCGAAACAGTTGTTCCTCTCATTTATTATATAGAACAGACTACTAGACACGCGCGTCGGGTCCTTTTGCATGTCATTGGTTGGACAAAAAAAGTACCCAGCCAATCAGGAAAAAGTACCCGACGGGTGATTAATATTTCGATGGCCTACGTGAGTGAACTGACCTGCTTATTCCTTTGTGCAAGAACAACCGTTTTCTTTCTTCCCTTCTTTCTTTCTTTTGTGCACATAACTATGTTCATGTTTGTGTCTACGGGATCGCCGCATCAACTTCACTTCGATCCCTACTCTAGCTTCCAAGGTTGTAATCCTCTGGCCCTCAAACAGCCAGAACCGGCACCACCCACTGGTCATAAAACCTTTCATAGTGGCGTGCCTCAATACACAATTTGATATTTGTCACAACCTTGCAGCACGCTGTCGTAAGCACATGAGCGCCTTTCAGGATTAACACCTCCAATCATGCAGAGCCTCCAATCCCAACCACCTTGCGATTGTCTCGCACGGACGGCCCAAACCCTCGATCGGTTTCCAAAACTTCATACTAGATCTTCATCAGACCTACAAAAATTGTCTCTAGATGAAGTCCTTTCACTTGGAGCGGACTTGGTTGAACAATGGGAACTATTGCATGGCTGCCACGTTACAGATGCCCATCTGGATGCGCGCATGCTACAAACAATGACAGAGGCTGTGGTGCAGATTCTTACGCTGTACGAGGTAGCTGCTGAGTCCATCATTGGAGGTTGGGATGAGACCGAGGAGCCTCATGGTGGAGCTGGAGGTACGTCTGTTATCGAGTCGGAATAATCCATCTAATTTATATACGCATAGACTAATAAGGGTGCCTTAGATCAATCGAACAATCCCCTCAGAACTAACAGCAGGGCTAGCGATAGCTCAATGGAGATAAAGCTCGCCCTATCAGTTACTAAGCCAACGGCACATATAGGGAGCATGCAGCTAGATGACTATGAAATGACGGTTGTGTCACGCGAGGCTTTGCGTCATGCTACTACGCGCCTGGGGGAAATGCTGCATGATGTTGAGGAAGATATAAGCATTATCGGGGCACATTCGTCGCAGAGGAGCGACCATGCGGTGGAGGTGAAACAGATCATGTCTCGGTTGCTTCGACTTCTAGGAAGAATCAACAGTAATGATAGCAACCTGAACGCGTGAAGTCGCTCTTATAAAACAAACGCAATACTAATAGCTGTTAATAAACCATTAAAGGCCATGTGGAGTCGGAATAACGAACTACCATGCGCGGAGCCGCGACGCCACAACACGGGATAAATAATCTTGGCGATATGTAGATCTTGCAGCCTTGCAGTCTTTGATCTCCACTCATGCGAGGTAAACATGCTAATTGGTCTAATTCCCAGCATTTTATGGAGCGGGATGGGCCCGTCAGGGTCCGAAGTTTGCTCGGTTGGCCCTCTAGCCAATAATGAACAATCGGAAGGACTAGATGCCTCAGTTTAAGCCTATAAAAACACCCACTAAAGCCTATTGAGAGAGCCCAAACACTAGCGTAGGTTTCTCATTTCACGTAGCACGACAGAAATTCGATCCTTAAAGCCTACCAAATCCCTTATTCAAACCCCTTATGCATTGATTCCCTTAAATCTGCCATCGGTTTATACATCAATATTTTGTCATGATGTATGATCGCTTGGGCCGCATACTTGTTTCCCTTTGGTTGCTAGCACTGCCGATCATAGTTCTCGCCAAGGATGACTCGAATTACAGTCCTGCGCAAAACTTCCGCCCAGAAAATGTGACCGGATTGGGTGATTTATACGCAGCGGTCGGATCGTAAGTTGATTCTTCTGAGATCTATATATCTAAAAATAGTCATTAACAACGCGAAGGTACTACAACGCAACCACGAAAGTGGAGATATTTCCTGGGGCTGGATCCAACTACGTTCGACTTCCATGTATGGTCTTGGAAAACCTTACCAAGGTCATTAAATGGCCTTCCGTGTTAGGTATAATGGACAGAGGATCATACAATAAAGGGCCAGATCCAGCCAATATGTTCTTGGCCCTGGCACCACCAGGGTATAACTTCTCGGCATGGACACCTTCGGACTCACATTCACCATCCTGGTGGCCGATTAAGTCTTCTTTGTGAGTACTGATAACTTCAGCTCCCTGTGAGCTCCTGACCTATAAGGCTGACTTATATAGATACACTTCCAAACTAGACGAGAATACAACCGCGAAAGATTATTTCAACTTCACGTCTACTAAGACCAGCGACTCGTTTGTGCTATCAGGAGTCCTAAACGACCAACACGCAACGTCAGGTTATTCACCCATCCCGATGCCTGCGTGTCACGGAAAGACCGAATCGGGGAATTGGACGCTACAGATTCAACAACAACTCGGTGTGAATGACAGTGACTACTGGTATGGGAATTCAGCGCCTGTGATGAATGCGACGTTTGATGATAAGACTGCCAATCTCACTCTGGAAGCGACTTTTAAGGCAATACCGCCTGAAGATGCATCCACTCAAGATCGGGTTTACGGGTATATCTACTTTACTTTTGAGGGGGTCTTGGATTCTTATCACTCGGATGTTCTGGACATGAGTACTACAAGTCTGACTTGGTTGAGGACTGTTGGATTTGGGAATAACACTCTGAATATTGGGACCAATGCGAGTGGGAGACTTAGTCCTGATTTGTGGTGTGTTATCGCGATGTTCACGTTTATCGTCTGGATACTTTGATACTGCCTCGACATTCAAAAAATCCGGGAGTGTTTCACGCATTGACTACGTCTTATGAATCCATAGACAATGTACTCCACTCTAATATTGATACCGTCTCCCGGTAACTTTCGCTATGCCGTGTATTCTAGAGGAAATTACCGGGTCATTTACCGACTTCCGACCGATTAGCCCACCTTCCCCGCTTGATGAGTTGTTGACGTCTTTCCTGGCATTATGCCAAGGTATAATATAGAAAATATCTCCCTGAAGGTAAAGCATCATAATAGGGATGCAAATATAGATTGCTATTGTGTATGTAATAAAGTTTGGTAGACGAGTGCTCAAACTACAAACACTATTCTGAGTTCTCTAATTTGGCTTTGTTACACCCGAAACGTGGTTCATGTTGTACATTTGCAGACTCAGAATCTCGGACACTTTGATTATACTACCAATAACAATCCATTAGCCAGCTAATCATTGGCTTGACAGCTAGATGTAGCCTCATGCAAAGTCCAAAGTAAAGCTTGGCCATAAATAAGAAAAAGCTACAACGCGTACCGCCAATCTTATCAAATGCACGGACCACCTATAATCACCCCCGGAACCGTAGCTATGAACCGCAACAACCACGCCCGCAACACCAACCTACCAACAACTCCGGACCTTAAACCAAGATGGATCCCGACGCAAGCATCCCCACCGAACCCGCCCCCTCGGTCTTCAGCTACGTCCTCTCCTTCCTTCTAGTCGGCGTAGCATGGGGCTTCACAACCCCCTTTATCCGGCGCGCTGCGGCAGACTTCAACGCACGACAAGAGAGACAAGCCTCTGGTCCTGACACAACTCGCGGAAGATCGCGATCACAAGGCGAAGGCGAAGAAGAGCAGGAATTGCTTGCGACGGAAGAACAGGGACAGAATGAGGGTGTGCGGAGACGGAGTGGGAGTCAGCAACGGGCGGAGGAGGAAGGTGATGGGAGCGCAGCACAGTTGAATGCAGAGTTGGAGGGAGAGGCAGATATTGATAATGCCCCTGGGCCTGTGCCTGTGTGGAAGCGTCGGACTTCGTCGGGCTCTTGGGTTAAGAGGAAGATTGTTTCCATTTTCTGGACGGTCATTAACCTTCTCCGGACGCCGGCTTATTCTATTCCTTTGGTCATTAATTTGACGGGAAGTATTTGGTTTTTCCTTCTGGTTGGAAAGCATGGTATGTTCTCACTCTTATACGGATTGGGTGTGCTCCTACTGATGTTTTCTAGAACTGTCTTTGACTGTTCCGCTTGCCAACTCGAGTGCGTTCTTGTTCACCGTTCTGGGGGAGTGGTATGTTGACCGCAAAGTGATTGCAAAGCAGACTTGGTTGGGATTGATTCTAGTTTTGGGTGGAATCGCATTATGTGTGCATTCAAAGAACCAAACCGTCTAGATACAACTGAATTCAAACAATTTTAGATTTCTGAAATTGAACACCTCATTTGGTTGTTAGGCATCTCTATTATGTGTCGCATTCTTCAATTAATTCAACACGGTTCCTTAACACTTGGGATATGAATTCCTACCTTAGTGTTAGGCTCTTAACCGATCAGACTGCAATCGAGCAGGAGCTGATGAACCTTTGGGTACATTGCCTCTTTAACACTTGGAGATCTGCAGCTATTAGCTACAGAGATGCACCTCTCTGAGTCTCCATATGAGACTTGATATGACGCGAATACAACCGTCCGTCCTATGCCTCCGAGCCCTAGGGATCAATCCTTGTCATGCCTCCTTTTGGTTCTCTAATGAATTACCTGACGATCCAGGGTGCATTCAGAGATAAGCTCACATTATCAAGTCGATATTGTTCTTTAAGGGCATGAATCATTGCATGAAATTATTTATACAGTGCTTTCAGGCGCGCACAGTCAATGATGAGCCCCAAAACTCGACCATTCTCGAATCCAATGGCAACTCGGTCGTCCCGAACATCCCAAAACACTGGCTTGAAATCAGAAGGGAGCCGAAGTATGCGCAAATCCCCATATTGAATCCACTGTCTTTCTACTCCGAGACTATCTGAAAACTTCAATGGGCTGCTATCTCCTTCTGTATGGTAAGCCTCCAGCTTAATGGCACCGATATTTGTCTTAAGGACTTTTCCATCTGCTGAAAATTCCAAGGTACGGATTGGTCCCTGTAAGTTGATCTTTTCCGAGGGGCGAAGTCTAAAGCTCCGACTGATCCTTGCGCTAAGAGACTCTGTGTCGTTCAGCACTCGAGCAATGGCCCAAATGTTGATGGTTGAGGTGGTTCTAAAGCCGGCGTGGTAAAAAACGGACGCGGAAGCGATGTATGAACAGTCTTGGGAAAAGGTCAAGGCAGCCAATGAGCAATTTGAATCGCTTTTGAGCGTCCTTTGAAGATCACCTGTCGAAATATCCCAAAGCTTAATACTCTTCGGGCTGTTCCCCAAGCCACTACAATTGTAGCAGCCCGAAGCAATGAACTTGCCATCAGGTGAAAAGGTCAAAATACGAACATCATCCGTATGGCCCTCAAAAGTCCTTAAAAGATTACCCGTTGCGCAATCCCATAGTTTGACGGTCTTATCCCATGACCCCGAGGCAATCTGCTTCTCATCAGGTGAGAAGGCTATAGAATAGATAGCACCTGAATGACCTCTGAAAGTTTCCTGAATGTCACCCGTCCTGGTGTCCCATAGCTTGACAGTCTCATCGAAAGACCCTGAGGCGATGTAGTTGCCGCTGGGCGAGAAGGCTAAAGAGAGAAAATTTGCTGCAAAGTCTTGGAACGTTTTTTGAACCTCGCCGGTCGTGGCATCCCATAGTTTGATGGTATCATCTTTAGATGTTGATGCAATCTGCTTGCCATCGGGTGAAAACATCACATTGGCAACCTCTCGTGAATGACCTTCTATAGACGCAGTGTGGTATACCTGAGTATAATTTCGAATACCCCCTGAGGTGATGAGCCCATCTGCGGAAGAGGATGCGACAGTAGTCGTATATAGATGTTCTTCTAGCGTCTGCTGAAAGTCACCTGTCGTGGCGTCCCATAGCTTGATAGACATATCTCTAGACGCGGAAATGATATTTTTGCCATCTGGTGAAAAGGTTGTAGCATCTATAGCATCTGAATGACCTCTGAAAGTTTTCTGAATGTCACCTGTCATGATGTTCAATAGCTTGATAGTCCCATCGTCATACCCCAAGGCGATGATTTCACCATTAGGGGAAAATGATATAGCAGTAAGCTTGTTCTGAATTGTCGGTCTTAGCGGCGTCTGACGGTCCCCTGTGGAAGTATCCCATAGATGAAAAATCCCATACATAGATCCGGAGGCAAGGAGTCTGCCATTGGGAGAGATTGCCAAAACATTGATCGCCTCTGGTAATGCTCGCCAATTGCCAACTTCCAACGTCTTCAGTAGGCTACCTGTGAAGGTATCCCATAGACTGATGTTATCATTTCTGGAGCTTACAGCGATGTATTTGCCGCCTGGTGAAAATGCCATAGTAGTAGGAAAGCTACCTGAACCGCTCACTAACGTCGGTTTAGGGTCACGTATTGTCCCGGTTGTGATTTCCCATAGCTTGATAGACTCATTCTTACACGCCGAGGAGATATGTTTCCCGTCAGGTGAAAAGGCTATAGCATGGATAGGATGTGAATGAGCTTTGAAACAATCATGACTGGCACCTGTTGTGGTGTCCCACAACCTGATATATCCATCTCTACACCCCGAGGCAATGATTTTACCATCAGGAGAGAATGCAACTGCATAAACCGCTGAGGATGCTTCCAATATCTTCAAAAGGTCACCTGTTGTGGCGTTCCATAGGCCGATGACTTCATTCCTCGATCCCGACGCGAAGGATTTGCCGTCGGGTGAAAATACCAGATCAGCAGTCTCAGCTGCAGGTCCAAAAAGGGTTGATATCAGTGATGACCAAACGCTTTCCATTCGTGGAACGTTCTCAATCCAGATGGGGATTTTTTCCATATTTGCCCCCCTCACAATGCTTTTTTCAGGGCTGAAGATGACCCCAGAACTGTAAAGCTGTAACGGCCAATTCGTTATGGTATGGTAGTTTCGCAAAAGGAACCGTGTAGCATCCTGTGTAAGTATTGCCACGCGAGACACATTCTAAGCGCAGTAAGTCTTATATTAGACAATGACCCGAATTCTTCAATTCATATGAAACTTACCCCCGCTGTATTCATTATCGCTTGGAGGCCTTTCAAAGCCCCTTGTAGCTCATCCAGCAGGCTGAGGCATTCTAACCACTCCAATAACCTCGTGCGAAAGAATTCATCGACAAGTCCACGCTCACCAAGCGCATTTTGTACAATCCTGGATTGCTTGCCGCTCTTGAGGTGTTGAGGCCAAAACAATGCTGCATATTTTAATTTTGACAGTAGTGCAGTCGATTCTTTGTTCCTTGACTCTTGTATCGACTCTCTGGTTGAGTCAGGTCGCGGCAGGTTGCAAATGTTAACCTTGAGCCGTTGACATAGAGATGATAGACAATGAAGAGCTAATTCACCATGTCCAAAATGCTCATGAGGGTTGAGAAGGTCGGATCGCCTTTTTTCTTCTGCTAAAAAGTCTCGAGCGGACTGATGAATAAACTCAATGAAGGTTCCACGCATAGTGATAAATGACGCACATTTACCAACTAACTCTTCAATTTCCAAGTACTCGTCAGTGAAACCTGTGAGGCTTTCCACTTCCACTACCTGTAGAGGTTGATATACTAGTATCATCACGTTGAGTAGCTCCATGCATCTCTTTCTGTCGACTGTATCCCCTAACCCGAGTTGGGTGTACATCCGATGATAAATGGAATGCAAGCCTGGTGGCAATTGCTGAATGGCAACTAATGCCTCATTCCGATGCACATTCTCGAGTCCCTTGCAAGCTAAGCTGACCCACAGATAGGTGCCCTCTGATTTATCATTGAGGATCGTTTCGATCGTCTTTCGCAATTCTTCTTGATATCTGTGGCGACGATTCAGTTCGGCCACTTTAGACGCGATGTAGGTTCTGATGGCTTCAGAGAATTGTTGTGAGTGTAGCTCCAGGATAACCTGTTCTTGATCGTTTCCAACCAGGAGCTCGCGCTGGGCACTTTCCAATGGCCGACTTGTCAACAGCCATTTGATTTTGGGCACTTGATCAAGACCGGTTCGGACGATGAGCTTGAGAAAATCGGCCATACCACTATCTCGACACTCGTCAAGTGCGTCCACGAGCACGTAAACTCTCTGACTCGTGCAATTGTTTAACATCTCCAACAAGATGTTCCAAAGCGCTTCCCAAGAGGTAACGTCCATCTCGAAGCGACCGTTCACTGTATCCCAGCGATTCCGTAGGGATATTTTGAGCCTCTCTTCTTGATTAAGCAGCTGTAGAATCAAACCCTTGATGACCGCTTCTAGGGTGTTAAGCTCGTGGTCGGCGTCTTGACAAAAAAAGTACGTGACCACACAAGGTCCATTACGTGCAAGTAAAAGCCGCTCAATAAGACCGATCGACATCATGGTTTTGCCTTTTCCAGCACCGCCCTGGATCCAGAGTAGACCAATTTCCTCTCCATCTTGCCAACCGATATAACGTGGGTCTCGGAAGATCCATTCGATCGATGCGTGAACCAACTTATCCTTGGTGCCCTTTAGGCGATTCTTGACAGCGAATGAATCGGGGCATCGTAAGGTGCGCAGACATAATCGATCCACGTCATCATCTGAATAAACTTGTAGAATGGTGAGCTTTAGGAAGTCAATCTTATCGGGTATAGGGTCTGAACATACCTGTGTTGATGTTGACATTATCGATTTGGCCAAGGTTATTCCCAACCTGAAAACCCCCGTGGTTCCTGCCAAAAGTATGGGTCGATGCCATAGTAAGAGTAACCTGCGGTACTTGCAGTTTGTGCAGATGCGTGTTGCAGGTCTACCAGCTGAAGGAGGGGCAGACCCTAGGCGTAAGATCAAGTGACGTGGCTGCGCCCGGCATGAGAATTGGGTGAGAAAACTAAGAATCACTTCCAAGTGGAACTACGGCGGAGGCGACACAACTGATGTCTCTACTCCTCAGCGAGTGAATAAGGCGAGCTGAGTCAACCTGGCATTCTGGCTGTACAGAATCAGCTCTTCCCAAAGTTGATTCAAGATGAAGCTTGTCCTGGCTTGAACAACGTCAACAATTCAAGCCCTTTTTGGACTAATAGACATGGGGTGTTGATGGAGCTATCCGGGGTATCTTAGATGCTATCGATTAGATGAATTAGAGTCATGCATCGCGCCAAGCCTATGTTACTCAGAGACGAGGCAGTCTTGTCGAAATCATGGTGAGATGGTCAATTGAGTACATAATAGCTTTCTTCCAAGGTTCGAGATCTCTTACCCCACCACCGTTTAAAACCGACATGAGTGACATATTAATTCAATACGCCTCTTTCAGATTCCAGACCTTGGATGAAGCAGAAAATGTTCAATCTCCTGCACCTATTAAGAAGATAAAGGTGACAGGACGAGTCTAATTTATTCATGTAAATCAACACCAAGTTCACTCGCCTCAAATGAAACAATAGAAAATGAACCCAACTCATATATACAGGTACAATGAGAAAGATTCCTTCATGCCATGCTCAAACAGTGGACATGCATAGACTCAAAGGTAGATATGACATCACTGAAAGAAATAACAAATACACCATACATACTACATCAATCACATCGGGGCAGAAAATACAAACAGAAAGCACTGCCGTGAAAAGTCGTTACACATGTCACCCTATCCATTCAATACCAGACCGGGCCTGCCGTGGTAAGAGGTTCAGGTTCAGAAGCAATCAAGTTCAACGTGGTGGGATATATTGAAACACAAGATCGAAGCGGAAGGGCTGAATGAAACACATGGTTTGGAAATGAAATCAAACACCTCGGAACTAGGAATGAGTTAGTCATGTTCACTAAAAAGAGACTGAGTTGGTAACGGGGAAAGAAGGGACTCACCATCCGAACAATCAAATACCACGATGCACCCAGGAATTTGAACATCGAAAGCCCAGCAACAGACCACAGAACAACCTCCATGTAAATCAGAGATCGCTCGTTCTGCGTCTCGTCCGTGCTGGTACCATCGGTAGAACTAGTAGTGTCGAACGTCTCCAGGCCGGCAGCACTGAGAACAACGGCACCAAGAGCGAAGTTGCAGAATACCCAGGCTAACACGACTGCACTACGGAAGCCCTTGTAGTAGTCCGCCTGGCGATCTTCGTCCGAGATGACCTGGACCTCCTTCGGTGGCTTCATGGAGAATTTTGCGAGTTCAGCTTCATATTGCGCGTTCAGGTCGCCGTCATCTTGGGGAATGTTGACATCAACCTTGCCACCGGGCTTAAGGGTTGCGGAGGGCAGTTTTTCGGCCTTATCGTCACCCTTTGTACCCCATGTGATATCGTGGGTGTTGCAGAAGGCGTAGATGTTGAGGACGTTGATGTAGGTGGGAGTGAGCAGGATGTATTGGATGAACGATGTGAACATATGCCACGGGTCCAAGAACATAAACGACGCGACAAACCACATGACATAGGTTGAACCGAGGGAAACGATGATCGAGAAGAAGGTTTTGTTGGTGAAAAGCTGGCTGACTGTGAAGCTGTTTTCGGCCACTTCAGTTTCAATCGACTTGACAGTGACAAAGACAGCTGCGAATGACAAGTATATCATGATGCAAATCCAGAAGTAGACCATTGTCATATAGAACTTGTTGGAACCACCGGGTCGATTACCAAGAGCCAGGACGAAACATGTAACGAGAGTCGCAAGATATAGCCATTCGAAGACAATGCCCAAAACCTTACCAGCTGTTCCCAGAAGGTCGTCGTCGCCGAGATACGTCGTTAAGATGTGGAAAACCAAGAAGAAATTACCGATACCGAACCAAGCAAAGATCATAGCAATCGTTTGGTAGATGAACTCAATGAACAAGGCGAACTTGCGCATGAAGCTGTGGTCACTACGACCAATCTGGTAGAAGTGCGCAATGGCATACACAGCCGCGAAGAAAGAACCGTTCAACCAACGACGCCGTTGTAGAATGAACTCGGCCATTCGGTCAGGTACGTCAGTCTCACCAGTTGAATTCTTGACATAACGCAAGAGCCAACGGCACTTGCGCTTGGAGACAATCTCGAAACACAAAATTCGATCCTCGGCAAGATACATGTTGGCAGTGAAAATACCGGCATTGGCACCGTGCATCTTCTCACCGGCAAAGTATCGTTCCAGGGGTCCCTGACCGTTCTTGTCATTTTGCAAGGCAACAAATCGGTAGGCGGAGAAAGCACCAGGCAGCACAGTAATGAAACCGAACGCGGACTCGAGGGGCTTATCAAGAATGTTACTGAGCTTGTACTCGAAGTTCTGACCAGCCACCAAGGGATTCAGCAATTTCTTGCCGTGGGACAACATGACCTTGATCTCACCACAAGCACCACCACACATGGGATCCAAATCGAATGCCTTCCATAGGTGGTAGATCGAGTCTTTACCCGGTTTGGTACCAGCATCCAAAAGCACGCAAATGTTAGGATCCAGCAGTCGGCCGAATGCCTGGAAGAACCATCGGTGGGAGTTAATCTTCTTCTGGTTCTTTTCCTTCAAGCAGAAAATGATCTGTACCGGAGGACCCTGGCGAGGCTTGAGATGGACTTGGGTACCCTTGACCTCCAGACCAATCTGAGTGGTATATTCGTAAATGTGAGCAGTCACGTCCTTGCCGTTGACCTGCTGCTTGGCGATACCATCCTGGTACACACCCAAACCGGCCAGCACCGCACGAGTGCGAGGGTTGATCTTGGCACGGCCATCACTGATCACACAGACCACAATCTTCTTCCATGCATCCTTGCCCCATGTTTTGCTGCTTGTTCGCGAGCACATGTGATCAATGTTCTTGAATACACCGGACATTGTACGCGCAAACAGGAAGTCGTCCTCGTTGTACATAGTAACCACGATGAAAAGCTCCGTGTGGCGAGGCTTCGCGAACAGCTTCTGACGGAGAGTGAATCGCTCTTCGAAGAAGTCTGCAGGGTCACAGGTGGCGGCCGAGTAACGCATGTGGGTAAACTCATCACGACCTGGTGCTTCGGCGTGGGGGATTTGGCTGAGCAATTTAGGCGCAATTGGACAATCCAGGACCAAGTTTCCGTTGAACAATTGCACTTCTTTTACGGTCTTCCAACGGCGAATGGGAGCGGGACTAGGGGTTGGCCGAGGCTCATCCTGGAGCTCTGGGTCGTAAGGGTCCGGTCCGAAGGGGTTGTCTCCTGTTACTAGGGGAGCGTGGTCATCGAACGGGGTTTGGCCACCTTCAGGGTATTGGCCTAAGTCATAATCTTCATGAGGTGTATGTGTGGGTTCGTAAGGTTGGGTATAGTAGGCGTCATGGTGGGCTTCTGGGTCGACAGCGTAGTCATTGTAACCATAGGGATGGCCAGCTTCGTGGGTCTGGTAGGCTTCATGGTGGCCGTAGGAATTATGAACATTTTCCACAGAGTACTATTGACCCAAGACTGTCAGTGGTGGTTCTCTAGGGCTTATTCAACCTGAGCGCATAGCTTACAGTTGGTTGTTCAGCGAGGCGATCGCTCGAGGGCATGGGCAAGTGCCCTTGGGGCGCATATGGATTATCATGCAGCTGGTAGGTGTCCAAGTGGTGACCTGGCGACGGAGTGCGATTGTCATAGGGGTTCACCTGAGACGGGTTCGTCAGGGGAGCATGATGCTCGTCCCCAAAGGGATCTGGCGTGCGCATGTTAGTTTTTGGTGTCCAATGCTCCTGAGCACGGCGTTCGAGTCGCAAGAGCTATGTTTCTTTCGTCGCAACACCGCAAGCATGCACCATCAATGACCGACAGGATAGTGCAAGAGTGGCTAAAGTTTGTTTCACGGGGAAGAAGAAAGAGCTCGGGGAACTAACCAAGTCTGTTGTAGGACATTGCACGGGTTCCAAGAGCGGAAATTTGGGTTCAGCTTAAATTAAGCCCACCTCTTGGAGTGCAAGCTCAGCGAGTGGTTGACTGGAGATTGCGCCAGGAGCGCGGGTGGGAAAGGACCAACGTCAGTGGTTAGAGAGACTGACTAGAATTACTAGTCTGACCGACGGCTCAAACTCTCGGCGCCGTTTCAGAATAGTAGATCTCTTAGCGATGCCGCGAATAGGGTAATGAACAGGGGTTCTCAGGAGGATGAATTTGTCGCACGATGCCCAAAGTAAAGTCAAAGAGGAATGAAGAAATGAAGAAGAGCTGCCCCCTCTTGTTTGGTGTTTACGAAGCGGGCGATCACAGATGACGAGGTTGGCAGACGAATCAGTGTGCATGCGCTGGACCCGCTTAGTGGATCAAATCGTATGTGATGAATAGAAGCGAAAGCGACACTTCGGAGAATAACGAAAAATGCTGCAAGTCCAAGCACTAACGGATAAATGAGACAAAGGTATGTGGTGAAAATCTAAAGAACAGAAGTGCCCTGAGGTTCTGAAACACTCAATCCGTGGATTGCATGCGAAGTACTTGGGAACGTAAAAGTGGGCCTAATGCTCACAGTCATCACTGGGCCAACGAGAGGCACGCGCGCTTTACATTATGGAGTCTTCAGCCACAAGTCACCATGGTTAATTCATCTGCGCCTCATGTGGCGTGAAAGATTTCTTTCTTTTTTTAGATTTAATTTTAGGTGCCAGGCAGATGAATATTCACCTATGAATAGATTGACTTTATCTCCATGGATCTGCGATAAGAAAATATCAGGCACTTTGATATCTACAGACGTCATTGAACTATATAACTGTACTTGTTGCATAGCAGAATAAACCTAAGGCAAGACTCTCTTACCCTATCGATAATTTGATAAGGAATATCTTGTCACAACTCATCAACCTCCTCCACTCGACCACTTTCTTCCCTCGCAGATCTTTTAATCCAAACATTGTCATGGCTTCTACAGACAAACGCCCCGTGAGCGTTCTATTTGTCTGCCTAGGAAACATTTGTACGTCTTGCACTGCCCCGCCTTTTCCCCGCTACGCCCTGCGCCTCCCGTCGTCGTACTAACACCATGATGTCAGGCCGTTCTCCTATGGCCGAAGGTGTTTTCCGAAACCTCGCTGAGTCACATCCCGCCATTGGCGAGATTGACTCCGCCGGTACGGGCGCATATCACAGCGGGGAGCCCTCAGACAGCCGCACCATGTCTACCCTCCGCCGGCACAACATCACCAACTACTCGCATGCTGCCCGGAAAGTCACCAAGGAGGATTTCCTACACTTCGATTATCTGCTAGCGATGGACAAGTCCAACCTGCGGGATCTGCTCAGTGAGAGAGAGTCGGTGATCATGATGTTGCAGCGCAAGACAAATGCCAAGTCTGGGGCGAAGACTACTCGGGCAGCGACCGAGGCTGCAATTGGGGAGCGCGGTGTAGAGGCTCAGGTCGCCGAGGTACGGCTCTTTGGTGACTTTGGTCCAGGTGGGAAGCTGCATACTCGTGTGGGAGGGGGTGAGGTGGTACAGGACCCGTACTATGGAGGTGCAAATGGATTCGAAGAGGTTTACCAGCAGGTCGTGCGGTTTTCACAGGGCTTCCTGGACCACGTTACCAACTCCAAGTAAACATTTGTTTCCGGTGAGATGGAATGCGACTCATGACTAAACATAATAGAGCGGTGGCCCTCCGGTACATGATATCTCTGCGAGCGGAAAGGACCGGATACATATATGATGTGCCACCAAAATGTGGGGAAAGACCACAACAGTGTCCAAGGACATATGTGCTATCCATATAAATAAATCAAAACAAAATGATTGAGATAATGCTCTTCCAAGGTTATCAAATGGGGTTTGCGTAAAGGCTTTCAACATTGAAGGTTGTTGTACATCTAATTTACATGCTAACTATGGCACAGTATATATAACAGAAAATTTGGCTTCAAAAACTCCCGACCTCCCATGAGACTGTCCTCATACCTTCTCACTGATCTTGATAGCAGCTCGGCAACCAAAACGAATCACATCCACAAGTGGATCATACGGCTTAGCTTCCTTAGAGTCATGAGCCACCGCATGATCCAGATGCTCCAGCTCTTCATCCCTAATCCTCCGGAACGTAGCAAGCATGTCCTTCAACTCATCATCCAATTCCTCCCCTCGCTGCTCTGCATCAGCCTCCCATGACAAGATCTCCCGGACCTGATCATTGTAATGGGACCCAATCTCCGTCTCCACGGCCTCGGTGCAAGCCATCGCAGCTTCGCGACCCAGCGCGGCGGTTGACCAGCCCAAGAATGTGGCCGCAACTTCCCAGAGAGTGTACATGGCAGTGGGTCGGACCTGATGTTGTGCGACAAGCTTGTTGAATGTCTTCAAGTGCCCAGCTTCTTGGTCGTACATGTGCTTCATCAAAGGTCGTAGATGCGGATGCGATCGGACGATCTGCGGGGTTTGGGCGGTGTAGATGAGGGTGGCGGCGAGCTCACCGGCTTGATTTACTCGAAGTGAACTATCAAGGTACTCGCGTTGCTCCTTGCTGAGGGTGTATCGGGGCTTGGAGCTGCCGGATGGACTAGTGGTAGACGCATTTCGGCGTTGAGCTCGAAGAGCTATCGGAGCGAGGAAGTCGAGGTAGATCGGGGAGGTGGCTCGGGACTGGCGTCTGCACTGTGCTAGAGCAGATCTTCGTAGTGCAGGTAGGGATTCCATTATGGATTAGAGTATTTTGTAGAATTGCAGTAAAGGTGAATTCGTGATCGCCGGAAAGTGAAGATGCCGAAGAGCGCCAGCGTGTCTTGGCGCAGGCGCGCGCTTGGAGTCTTGGCACCCGGACGTCATGAACGACAAAGGCCAACTTTGCGACAGACAATCTACGCGTTGTCAAACACTCATCCTATTACCGCTCTCTCTTCTGTCGCTTTTTGTATAGTGTGCCTTGTTGGTGCTGAACTCACTTATCTCGACTGGTATACAGGTCTTTGGTGACTTTGGTGCCGGGGATCCCAGGGCTTTCTTCGATCTTTTGCGCCTCCTGGTAAGGAGTGCTTTGCCTACGAAAAACACACCCTTGTTTGATTATAAGGTCAACTGGGACGTCGATTCGCAAAACATTGTTTGGTATTGGGATTTTTGGTTAAAAAAGTGCCTGTTGGGGTAGCTGATCACTATGGCGGACGATTTGGATGACGAGCTCCTGGCTCTGGCTGGTGGCTCAGATGAGGAACAGTCCCCTCCCCCGGAGGACAGAAATGACTCCCCATCGCACTCGAATTCCTCTCACTCTCCACGCCACTCTCCGATGGGTCGCAAAGGAACCGCGAAGGCGATTCGCCGGCCTCGAAAAGCCGCGAGAGATGATGATGAAGAAGATGGTGAAGTGTAAGCTCACCTCCCCCATATCGCCGTTGGACTGATCACTGACATCATTGGAACCATCCAGGTCCGATACCGAGTCCCACAACTCCCTTCAGTCAGCCCCAATGTCCGAGTCTGATTCGGAAGCTGGGGCTGGCTCCGATGAAGAAGACCGCCCAATATTCCCCTATGACAAGTTGTACTACTCTTCAAAGGAAAAGCAAGAGATCATGGGAATGCCCGAGATCCAGCGTGAGGAGCTGCTATCTGAGCGTGCCCAACAGGTCGATCGCCACAACCAAGATCTCGCCCTGCGTCGCCTGCTAGCCTCTCGCGAGCGTGAGGAAAAGCGTGCTGCTGCCAAGCAGGCTAAGCGCAAGGCCGGCTCAGCAGGTCTCGATGAAAACCAGCGCAAGAGTTCTCGCCAGAAGACTACCCTTGGTGGCCGAAAGGTCGGAGAGACATCTGCCGCCATCGATGCTTACAAGCGCCAGCGTGAGCAGAAGGGAAAGCGTGATGAGCTGCGTCGCCGTGACCCCACATCTTCCCGTCGTCGATCTCGTACGCCTGGCTCCGAAGTGTCTGACGAGGATGGTGAAGCTGAAAGTGACCTTGAATTGGACGACCGTGTTGGTCGTTCTCCTTCGATTCCTAAGGATGACCCTCCTGCCGAGCTTCGGGACATTAACCGTGCTCGTGTTGGCCGTACCAACTTCGCCCAGGTCTGCTTCTACCCTGGATTTGAGCAGGCCATAACCGGCTGCTACGCTCGCGTAAATATCGGACCCAATAACGAGACTGGCCAGAATGATTATCGTCTTTGCTTGATTGAAGGTTTGTTTCTCAGCTCATATAACTCTTGTCGCAAATTCTAAGTTCGTGTACTAGGATTTAACCAAGGCAAGCCCTACGCCATCGAGGGAGCGAATGGCCGTCCCTTTGTCACTGATCAGTACGCCAAGCTGGCCCATGGCAAGGCTGTGCGAGACTTCCCCTTCATCGCATGCTCGGACTCTGCAGTTACCGAGGTAGGTAAATTTACGACCTGAGAATGATTTCTATTGGCTAACAATTGACTAGTCCGAGTATAGCCGTTACCGAAAGACCATGGCTATTGAGGATATAAAGATGGCCACTCAGACCAAGCTGGCTGGCAAGGTAGCCGATATCAACCGCTTGATCAACCACCGTTTCACTGCCGAGGAGCTGTCTGAGAAGCTTCGTCGCCAAGGTGCCTTGGATGAGAAGAGGAATGTTCGCAAACGTTTCGATTTGGAGAAGGAACTGGTCTTTGCCAAGGCCAATGGCACCGAAGAAGAAATCGAAAAGTTGCAGAAAGAACTTGACGCCATCGTCAAACCTAACCTTTCCTGGGGTACTACCATGAATAAGCCGGTTGCTGAAAAGGCACTCAGCGAAGCCGAGCGTGTTCACCTCATCAATATCCGCAACCAGAAGCTCAACTACGAGAATGTGCGCCGTGCTCAACTGGATGAGCGTAAGGCCGCTCGAAAGGCTGCCGCCGCTGTGGCTCGTGGTGAGGCCGTTGCTGATCCATTCATGCGTGTTCGCACTGTGGCCAAGACCCACCACGACGTTTCTGATAAACCCCAGGATGCGCCGAAGACTGAAGAAGCTGCTGCCGTCGACATCAAGAATATCAAGCCTGCAACAGATACGTCTAAGGCTTCAACCCCTAACAATGGCCTCACCCCGAAGAAGAAGGGTGCTTTCATGATCAGCTACCGCAACACTGACGATGAGAACATTGCGGCTCTGGATATGGACATCGACATTGATATCTAGATCGTCGTGTTCGCTTTTATTTTCAAATACATATTCTTCTAAAATGTGGCAAGTGGTGCGTGTCAAGATGGAGATGACACGAGACTTCGGGTCATAGCTATTTTTTGTACACATTAGAGTATCTAGCGGTGGATGGGGGTTGGGTTTTGCTTTTGCTATTGACTAGGAATCGGCGCGGCGTCTCTTCAGATTTCGAAAATTTCACGGGAAACCTGTATTTTATGAGCACAATTTAAATGGAGTACGAGAAGCATAATATTCAAAATGGAACCCACCTGCAATGTTGTGATTGAGATATGTCTGAAGCATTTGAAGCTGCACTCTACTATACACCACTGTACAGTGTCCTGGCCGATAAGATAAGGGTCACGTGGTTAGCCTAGCAACGCGAAGCACGCGCGCATCGCGTCCGGACTATGCACATTGCCCTTGCTCAAGGACCCGCACATCCGACCCTTCGACCCTCCTCACTGTTCCAATCGATCACATAATGACCCAAATCTTTTCATAATAATCACTCTTCAAGATACCCCAAACCCATTCACACACAAATACTAAGAATGTCCACCGCATCTACACCGCGGTCGACGCGTTCCGCGTCGCCGGGAAATTCGCCCAACATGCTCACCCCGGGCCAAAAAATCAAGGCTATGATGGCTCAATTTGGTAGCGACTCGGAATCTGACTTGGAAATTACTCGCCCTAAGAACACAATCTCGAAGCTGGACTTCGGGTCCAAGAATATCACTGCCACCGAGACAAAATTAAATCAATCGAACGACAGCTCCGGCGACTCAGATGACGAGGACAACATTGTTCAGCCGAAAGGTCGGATGGCAGCCCGTATGCAGGGTGGTGCAACCGAAGAAAAGGAGGACTCAGCGTTTGCTCGACTGTCCAAGGCTCTCCGGACGGAGAGAGAACAAGCAAACAAACCCAAACCACAGAAGGAAAGCCCCGCACCTGAAGCCGAAGCCGAAGTCGAATCCAGCGAGGATGATCTTCCTGCCGCCGTGCCCAGGAGGAGGAACAAAAACGCAGCCAAACGACAATCCCCAGGCGCCGAAGACCAGTCCCGGAATTCAACACCCCGCGCGCGTTCTTATTCACCCCTTTTTGTTTCCTCGCCAGCTACCGCCGCTGATGAGCAAGACCAGAGCGACGATGCCGATGGTGAGACTGAACAGCCCATAAAAGGAAATGCAAGATTCCTTGCCCTAGTCGCTCAAAAACGCAAGGAGCGCGAGGAGCGAGAGAAGATCGAAGAGGAGAAAAAGGCTGCTAGAAAAGCCCAAATGGAGAAATTCAGCTCCGATATGGTCTCCGGCGAAGAAAGCGAAGCTGAGAATCCGACCTCAGCCCATAAATTATCTCAGAAAGCCCGTCAACCCCGCAAGGCCAGTAAGAAGGCTTTGGATGAGATGAGACAAGAGACTCAACGGATGAGCCGGAATATGCAACTTGCCCACCAGGCTCAGACCAAGAAGAAGATTACCAAAGAAAGCTTCTTCGCCAAATTCAACTTTGGACAGCCTGAAGCCCCTGCTGCGGAGCCCGCGCAGGCCAATTCTTCGTCTACCGCTGACTCGCAACAATCATCTGATGCGGAAGCACATAAGAAACGCGATACCCCTCATACCTCTCCTGTCCTCGGGCCTTCTGATTTGGAGAAGCCACCTACTGCTACAGTCCAAGGCCAATCCGAGTCTAATGGAACAGAGGCAACTGCGTCTACTGCTGCCCAGCCGGCCGGGGATAAAGCCGCTGCTCCTGAGGAGTCGATGGCACCCAAAGAAGCTCTAGTCTTACCTAGCCATCCCGCAGCGAAGAAAGAACCGTTCAAGCTTACTCGACGACCTGTCCGGGTTCTTCTGTCGAGACAGGAAATCGCTAAACACCAACAAGACGGCTCAGATAGCGACGACCTTGAGGTGGTCACCTCAGCTGCCAAGTCCCGTAGCATTGCCGCCTTTGAGAATCTCCCAGCACAAAGAATGCAGGAATCTGCCTCCATGATCCGGCTCAAGGCTCTTGCCCATTTGACATCCCCGACTCGGAAATCAACGTCAATGACGTCTTCAGAGCTCTCCGCCGATCTGCTATACAGAGCACGTCAACAAGCTGCGAAAGAGCGACAGGAGCGCATTGAAGAACTCAGGGCCAAGGGTGTGGTAATTGAGACCGCCGAAGAGCGTGCAGCCATGGAGGACGATATGGAGGACCTAGTGGAGAAGGCTCGTCGGGAAGCCAACGAGATCAAAAGATTAGAAAGAGCGGCCAGGAAGAATGGGGAAGATCCTGACGAGGAGGAGGATAATGACTACGAATTATCTGGTTCTGAAGAGGAGGCTCAAGGGACTGGCGATGAAGATGAAGATGCTCGGAGTTTCAATGGCAACGAGGGTCTCATTGAACAGGAAGCGGACGATGGAGACGAGTCTTTCGATGGGGAGAGCGAGGCTTTACCCTCTGATGTCGAAGAGCAAGTGCCTGGAACACGGCGCAAGCGACCGACCCGCGTTGTCAGCGATGACGAGGACGAAGAGGAGGCTCAACAGCAGGTACCATCTACACCTGTCCGAGCACCATCGAATGCAGCTCAGTCCGCAGAGCGCCCGCGTTTCCTAGGCATGGAATCTCCCAATATGTCCATGGGTCTCACCCAGGCATTTGCTGGCACCTTGGCAGATGACAATGATGATACAAGTCAGCCAGCTTCTGCCACAATCCCATTCTCTCTTCCAGACCCGGGACAACCTGTGCCTAGACTTCGCCATGAAGATTCTGAGATTCTTGTTCGAGACAGCCAGGAACAACATGATGAGCCTGATTTCATGGCCAACTATCACCAAAATGTCACTCGCATATCAGAATCCCCGGCCGGGCCTGCGTTCTCCCAGTACTCACAGCTTCCTGACCCCACCCAGGATGAAGGTTTTGTGTTCTCTCCGTTTGACCCGAACAAGCGTTTCAGAGGGACCCCTCCAGTCTCAACTGTGGAGACTGTTATTGTGGGCTCAAGCCAGTCGCCCCTTGTTGAGCGAAAGAAAAAGCAGCTTCGACGCGGACGTGCGGCTGACTTGTCAATGGTGGAGGAAGAGGAGGAAGAAACCAACGAAGGAGGCTTTGAGATTGACCCCAATGCTTTCAACGTCATGAAGAAGGCGGCGAAGAAACCGACTGTTGCATACGACAAGAAGAACAGCAAGGCGAAGAACGTCATCGATGAGGCTGCCGAGGAATCCGAGGATGAATATGCCGGTCTTGGTGGCGCTAGTGATGACAGCGATGATGAGGAGAATGCGTATGACAAGCAAATGATCAACGACAACAGTGGCGAGACCGTGGACGAGAAAGAGCTTGCTGCGCTCAATGCGTAAGTCTGATCAATTCATATATACCCCATACCATTTTACTGACTTTTGTACAGTGTCCATGACCGTAACCGTGACGAAAAGGATGTTGCCAAGTTGCTCAAAGATATCACAACTGGAGCCTTGCGCCGTCGCCGTGGAGGAGGCGATGATGACTTTGATTTGGACGACTCAGACGACGAACATCTAGCACGCCGGCGCGAAAAACAACGCGAGTTTGCGAAGATGCGCAAAGCTCTACTCGCTGATGACAAGATCGGTGAACTTGCAGAGAACCCCAAGAAAGCGGCATTCTTCAGAGCTCTTGAAGACCGTGATGTCGATGATGACTTTGAGCTGGAGTTCCTAGAAGAGAAGGACAGCGGCTCTCAAAATGAATCGCAAAGCACGGCCACAGAGGAACAGCAAGATGGTGCTGCAAATGACATTAACAAACGCAAGCGGCCCCTCGAGCCATCTGCCGTGGACGCTACCAATCGCCCCCCGCCTAATCTTCGCCGCACTCCTGCTAGTGCCATGTCGAAGAA
This sequence comes from Penicillium tannophilum, assembly GCA_028829675.1. Classification (NCBI taxonomy): domain Eukaryota; kingdom Fungi; phylum Ascomycota; class Eurotiomycetes; order Eurotiales; family Aspergillaceae; genus Penicillium; species Penicillium tannophilum. The sequence continues at coordinate 1,489,427 of JAQKAK010000003.1, read as the reverse complement.
GCCCGCTACATTGGCTGAGATCCGCGAGAGTCTGTCTTTCTTGACAGAGACACCAGAGTACGACTCGTTCCACGAGGATGCCTCCGTCGACGAGGACGAGCCCGCAGAGGGCGATGACTCCAACGCATCCGGTGCCGACGATGCAGCTCATTCGGACGATGCAAACTCACAACCCCGGGAAGAGTTCGCGAAGCCCAGCCACCCGCGCCGCACTCGTGGCCCTGTTGTTGATCGCCTCGCTCTGCTTCGCCAGGCCTCCTCCAACTCTGCCACCGCAAGCACGGGATCAGGCAACTCGAAGCTTGCCTTCCAGACTGGTGGGAGCAACGATGGACCCATCGGCTTCCGACCTCCAAGACTCCTGCATCGTGTCTCCACAGGCTCATCCTCGTCTTCCTCGTCGACTACGTCCAATCGTGTTTCTAAACCGGCTGCGTCTGGTCCCAAGAAGGGCGGTGCGGTCAACTCTTACACTGCTGCCCGTGAGAAGGAGCGCGAGAGACAGCTCCGGGCGAAGCAGCGCAATGGCAGCTCTAATGTTGCGAAGCTGTTGAACAAGCATGCTGGTGGAGGATTAGGTGCGCTGGCTGGGAAGGGTCAGTGGGATTAAGTAGTTAGGTATTAGCTTAACTCAAGCTTTTCTATGGACTGTTCATGCATGAATGTACATTGGCATTGGGGGAAATATTTCTTTACTCAAGATCATTTGGAGTTTGGGCTATGGGGTCTCGGCGTTATACTTGATTACTGGCATGAATGGAGAGCTATTGAGCACATGAATGCACAACCTGTAGCTAAGGATATGTAGAAATCCCACATAAATCATAAGCACTAAAACCCAAAGCTCCGTTCTACTCTAAATCCCTTCTAGTCATCCTTCTACGCAATCTCACTCCCCTATCCTATCGATCCATAATCAGCCTCGCTTTCTTTTCCCCACCACCCAACCAATCCTCCCAAGAAAGACTAAGCTCCACCGTATCCCTCCACAAATCCTCAGGATCACTACCAGGAGGCAGACCCCTCCCATGCCCCACCTTCCCCATAATCGCACCCTTAATAAACCTCATATGCCACTTCGTAACCCCAATCCTCTCGAACCCCATCTTCTCCGCCAACCGCACACTACCCGGATTCATAGTACTAGCCATATAATGCACCCTCCTCAATCCAAACCCGCCCTCCTCTTTCGCCGCAAAAGCATTAAGCATCATAAGTCCCACGGCATTAGCCGCGACGTGACTTCTCTGGTATGGCGGCAAAACAACCACAAACCCAAGTTCTGTGCTGAGATGCGTTGTGTTTGTATTGATGTAGCTAATCGTTCCTGCTAATTCTCCTTCCGCATCATCGGATGATGGAGGCTTTGTTTTGTCTATTATGGCATAGGCGAATGAGCCGGGGTTCGCGTATGACAGGATATGTCTGTCGTGGCTGTCGTAGAAGGCGGATTGGAGGTCAGAAAGTGAGTTCCAGGGGTTTATGCTCATGTGTGAGAAGAGTTCTGGGGCTATAGATGCATGGCGAATGAATGTTGGGCCGTGGTGGTCTGGGTTGAATGGGGTGAGCTTTATTCTATCGTTGGAGATGTCGTGGGTGGGGAAGGGGAAGGTTGATGCTTTTCGCATTTTGAGGCTGTTTGAGGAATGTTTGTTTATCTGAGCGTATCTTAATATAATTGTCCTGTAGGAATCATGTATATATATTTATTTATCTTAAAATGGAGATGAGTCACGATGAGAGCGCTACAGTATAAGGTACGAAGCATGCCGATCCTTTACCTAGATTGGTCATTGGTATGATCTCACTTCGTATATAAAAACTGGATTTCGATCCATCATTCAATTGCGTCTTAACGTTCTTTTATTTTTGGCCCCCATAAATCAACGTCAAGTCAAATCACAGAACAGGGAATTGTCACGCATATTGCGTACTCCTTTGCCCCATTAAATAAACCCCGCGTAGCCCCGCGCGCGCAGGAAACATTTTGACCTTAGACATACATATTCCAGACCACGTTTTTCTCCAATAATTCCAAAAATATTACTCCATCCAAGCCAAAATGCCACCAATAACCAAGTTCTGGCTATGCACCCTCAAGGACCCAGACTCCATCAAAAGTCCCGAGTTCCAGCACCTCATAACTGAGATCTTGGAATTTTGCTCATCATATACGAACCCAGAGCCGGATACACCGCCAATGCACGCCTTCTACCAAGATACTGCCGACCCAGCACGGCTTTTAATGATAACGGGGTACCAGTCACAAGAGCTCAACGATGAGGCGCATGAAAAGTACGCCGAGAAATATCTTGATAAGATGTTCGAGTTTGTGCAGCATAAGATGTTGCTAAAGCTTGATATTGATATGAATACCCTGCCGACTGGGGAGCATGTCACCGTGGCTTATGGCAAGGAGCCGGCGCGGTGGAGGGAGGAAGATGAGGCTGGGGGCTGGGATGTATCAGAGACGAGAGAGGGGGCGGATGAAAATGCGAATGAGGGGAAGAAGAATGAGGAGGATGAGCGGGTTTGGGTGCAGGTTTCTAGATGGAATGGAGCTGATAGTGTGTTGGAATCTGTTCAGCCTTTCGAAGGGGAAAGGTTGCATTTGAAGAGAATTGCTGGTTGATTCATATGTTGGTTAGAGGTTGGACCATGGCTAGGGTTTTAAGGTTAATATAATGTATACAGGTGTATGTAAGTCATCGATCTTAGTCGATTTCCAGCTCGTTAATCAAGTCCGTCAACGAAGAGATACTGCGAGCACCCGGCTCCTCTCCATCTCCATCACTTCGACGAAGTAGAATGCTCTGCCACCCCGCATCGAGCGCGCCTCTATAATCCTTCGCATAGTCATCGCCAACATGCACACGGGTCCAGCTTCCAGAGCCAACACCTGGTGGTACTAATAACTTCGCCTGTCGCTCCGCAACATCGAATATCAATCGATTCGGCTTCTCCTCGCCAGCCTCATAGCTAGTGATAACGAAATCCAAATCCGCATCCGACTGGCTGCTCTGATCAGAGTCCATATCCCGGACCTTCCGCTGCTCAAAACCGGGTAGCTCTCCACTAGACAAATCTTGATCAGCCCGCAGGTCACCAACCCTTAATCCAAGCGCCTTCAACACAGCAGGAACGCGATCATCGGAGTTAGAAACAACTCCCACAATCACCTGGTCAAAGTGGCCTCTCATCGATGTGGCTTTGAGCTCACGCATCCGTGTAAAGAAAGGCACGACATCGTCGTATAATGTATACCCCTCCGCACCCGCGAATAGCTCAATCAGAGCTTCTACGAAGCCGACTGGAAGCTCGGTATCGGCTTCGGTACTCGAAGTAATATCTCGCGCATCACGCGACTCCGCTCCAGCTAATGTCCTCTTAAAACTCCCCCGAATCACCTCCTCCCACCACTGTTTCGGCCCCCCGTACTGACCGCGCAGGACATCCGCACGACCATAATTGGGATACCGGGATGCCTGCTCACGGAAAGTAGTTTTGAACGCGGCTTTGAGTTTCTGGGGTGTGATTGCTGTGCGCGAGAGGCCGAATTCGTGCGCCGTTGACGCGTATTGGTTTGGGACGGGCTCGCCGGGGTGGAAGAGGGTATCGAAGGCGTCGAAGGTTAGGAGGAGAGTACGATTCGGTGAGGTTGTTGAGGATATGGATCTGGCGTTGTTGAGGAGGTGGCGCGTGGACATGTTGGGAGGTGTTGCGGTGAAGTGGTATGACGAGTGGCGTGGTGTTCTAGATCTAATCTAATCTCTCCGCAATTGGGATCCACCCATGGTTGTGGCATTTGAAGTATTGTAGACAAAAAACGGACATTGATGATAATGAATATATAGAGATTATATTTTCTAAGTATATATGACTCACTAAGTTAACAATTGTGAATAAAAGCGAATGCAATCTCACTCGATCGGCTTGGACCGATTCAAGAAAGCCTCCTTCGACATCGTAGGCTCGTTATATGTGAAAGTCACACCCTGCGACCGGAACTGGATATCCAAATCATCAATGAAATCCCATGGGTAATCCTCATCATCGGAAGTCGGCAATTCCGGCGCGAATTGGATCCTGATTTCCTTTAGTGGCGAGCGTCTCTCCACAGCTTTCTGAGCTAGATTCATGATCCACAATGATTCCCGTGTTCCGAAATCAGACCACTTTTGTGAATTCTGGTCGTAGATGGTAAAGTCCCAAACAAACAGCTCGAGACTGGGTCCCAGGAGTTGGGATGCTGCGTCAGATGAAACATCTAGTTCTCCACCCAACTGCCACCGCGACAGAGATAAGGTGTGCAGAGCCGAGAGGTCGGATAGGTTGGCAAGTTTTCCCCGGCCAGAGAGGGATAGTGGTCCGATGCTGAGAATGGTCAGGGTGTCTTTGTGTTCCTGAAGCATTTTGCGGAGCAGAGGCAGGTCCAGGTAGTTTGGGTGCGAGTCTCTGTGGTCTGGGTCGCTGTGGATGTTTTCAATGGAGAATTCGAAGAGGGATTTTGGCCAGTGGATGAGTGTGTTCATTGTTGCTGATGTGTCTTTGAAGTCGGATAAATGAAGCTTCGTTACATCTGAAGCTTTGACAGGCTATGAAATCGATTAGTGGAGAGAATTTGACATGATTGGCTTCACTACCAACCTTCGCTACTTCCACTGTGCTTGACGAGGCGTCGGCGTTTGATTCGGAGCTGCCGTGGATATATAATTCTTGAAGCATGGGTATTTGCAAATTTTGTAGAATGTCGGCGAAGCCTGGACCTGTGAAGGCCTCTCTTGCTAGAAGAACTTGCTCGAGCCGTGGCATGTGTTTTGAGCACCTCTGTATGATGTTCCAAGTGTGACTCTTGGAGCCTGGTTCAAAACCGCCATGGACCGTAAGGTACTTGACATTTTTCAACTCCGGGATAATCTCATCAAGGCACTCAGAATCGGTTTTGACACGAGTTGGACAGACGTCGGATAAGTGAAGCGAGAGGCTCTGACAGAACCGGCCCAAGGAAGGATTCGCCTCGAGAGTCTTGATCAATTTCCTTGTTTTGCATACTGGGTAGATCATTCGCCGAGGGAATGCCATGTGTAAGGTGTGGTAGTTAAAAGAGATAATGATCCTGCTGAACCGATGGCAAGTATAGGCTAGAGCTGGTATTAAAGCCTTATTGTAAGGCGATTCCTTCTGCCATGAGTCCGTTTCCGTTATAGCAAATTCGAGGATTAGCCTCAGGACCTCATCTGGTAACTGAAGGATAAAGGCCGGACGAGAGGAATCGAGGACGAATTCATAATTGCTTTCTTTCGTCTTCTGAATGGAGAGGTTTCCATCAACAGACTTTCCCAGTGTAGTCTGCCGAGTCTGCCGGGCATATCTCGGCCTCCTGGTCCATCGAGTCTGCATTGCGATAAGCGAAGATATGTCCTTGAAAGAATTGAAGAAGTTCAGAGACAGTTCAAAAAGAAGTATTCAGGAGTAGAGGGGGACCTACTTGTCGATCACAGCTCAGCTAGCCCCACCGCTACACCGTCCAGATCGCGACTAGTCGATGATTGGACACATCACCTCGGGGACCAAGCCGCGAGTACCGTAAGATGCGCAGGAATTCCCCACTCTGCACATCTGAACACGAAATGCAGATCTGCATGAAGCTTCATGTGGAAAAACATATGACTGTTGGATATAATCATGCGTAGATTGGAGGTCTTCACCGATCGACATGTGGGCGCTAAAATAAGTATCGGTGAGATGTGAAGATGACCTGTCCCATGGGATCCGCAAGCCACGTCAAACCTAAGACCTACTCCGGGTATTCTAGATCTAGGTCTCTGGAACGAAACGATGTTCCTGGAAACACAAAATTGACGGAATTGGAGGATCTGGAACCATGAGTGGGATAAAATCCACCTCTTGAGGTTAAGTGAGCTCGTGAGACAGGAATTGATTTTCTGCGTATCTGAATCAGCTAAACCTTGGAAAGCCACAATGCAGATGTGATGCACTTACGTATCCCCGACTTCAGTCGAGATTGAAACTCGTAACCCCGCGACAATGCAAGGGGCTGGATCTACCCCATTATGGGATCCCCAGGCCTGTCTGTTTCATGAGTGAAGTAGGATGAAATGGCTAAGAAGACCGAACTGGCATCAACAGACTACATTGCTTACGCCTCGAAGGATTCGTCAAACCACAGATTGGCAAATAAAACCTGAATTGTATTTTTCAGTTTCTGCCAGCAGCATGGTCGCATGAGTTATTTGTTGTCATCCGACAGCAGAGTCGTCGTTTAATGCGTGATTCATCTATGTACAGCCATCTAATTATCCCTCATTTCTTCACCACAGCTAGTATATCCTTCAAGGAAGCCGGCTTCCGAAGGAAAACATTGACACCAGCCGCAAAAGCTTTCCTGATATGTTCATCAGACCCCAGGCCAGTAAGAGCGATTATATGCGCAGGGGACGACGTTCTTCGCTTCGCTTCAAGTGATCGAATCGCCTTTGTTGCCTCAAATCCGTCCATAACAGGCATGGAAATATCTGCATTTTGATTTACTGTTAACACTCAGATTTTCGAACGACATTGGAGACTAACTCACCCATGAAGATATAATCATAGCCTTGTGACGTGTTCTGCACCAGTTCAACGGCCTTTTCGCCATTTATAGCGCAGTCCAGAACTTGGGTCGGCACTTTTGAAATGTACTTTTTCAGGAGTGCAAGATTTATTGCGTTGTCCTCTACCAGGAGGATTCGAGGGGCGTCCTTTGGTTCGTTTGGCGGGAAGGATTGAGTATCGTGTATTTCCTTCTTGGGGTGAATTGGCAAATTGAGTTCTGTGATAACAGGTTCTGTATTTACCTTGTCTATGGGAGAAGACAGAACCAATGGAATCGAGGTCATTGATGTAAGTGGTACCTCAGTTGGCGGGAGAAGATCCTTTTCCGCTAGCGAATCATTTGAGTTTGGTTTCAAATGTTCATCAATCGGATCATGTTTCGCCGGGATATTGAACGCATTGGGTTCCCTTGAATCAAAATTTCGAAGGGAGTCCAAAAGTGTCCTGGCTAGTTGGTGAGGCCCACTTGGGAGAGTCAACCATGTTGCCTTGATGAGTTGTCTTTTTGCTGGAGTAGCGGTTGACCATAAGCTAGGACCTCGGTGAGACAAGACCAATAGAATGGACTGGTGATATGCACTTGGAAGTTGGTCTAGGTGACGCTCATCAACGACCACCAGATCGGCCGCTGTAGGAACAGCCTGACCTCCAATTGCCAAACCGAACCACTTGGTCAGATATTGCTTGATCATACTGGATGATGAAGGCTTGCTCGCTTGAAAGTCTTCATCAGGGTAAAAGAATGCGTTCCTTCCTTTCAGCTTTGCAGTAACACAGTCGATGGATGAAACAGCAGGTGATGATGATCGCGAGACAGAAAGCTGCGTATCAGAAAACTTGTACTGTTGGGTATATGTAAGGGGAAACGTCATTTTCACTACAGTGCCAACGCCATATTGACTTTTGATCGCAATGGTTCCACCCAGCGAACGAAGGATACCTCGAACGAGTGAGAGTCCAAGTCCCGCACCCGGTGACATAGGATTTTCTTGGGAAAAAGGTGTAAAGACATTTGAACGCAGGTAATCATGCGAAATACCCTTGCCAGTATCGGATACTGTCAACAGGAGTGCGGGAGTGTCGTTCTTCGACGTTTGGGCCTCAATGTGAATCGAGACAGATCCGGTTTCTGTGTATTTCAACGCGTTTACGAATACGTTCATGACGACGCGCCTCAAAGCACCAGGCTCCAACACATAAACCCAATTCTGAGGGGCAGCTTCGAGAAAAACGTCCACTTGCTTGCCGTCAGCGGTTTGCAATTCTCTGTTGTTATCCTCCTTTGGATCCAGTTGCCATCGTCGGACAGTCGTACCGCCTCCGTTCATGATACTTGAAAGCATCTGCCCAGAGCAGACGCTTTCGACGGCCTCTTCGATGACTACAATGACATCGACTTGCTTGACTATGTGAAATGACTGCGGTTGAGCACACTGGGTGCGTTCCTGGGGCGACCGAGGTCTCGTTGGCTCCCTGTCAAAGGAGTTGATCTTGGTGAAATCTAAAATTTGCTCAAAGGTTTCCAGGAGAGTTTGACCACAAGCACGTATAGTATCAAGAAGCCGCTTAGCAAATTCCGAGTTGACGTGCTCGCACAGTAACTCGTTGGATGCTAAGATTCCGTGCAGGGGACTTCGTAGTTCGTGTCTATAGAAATCGTGCTGGTTAGGAATAGCAAAGTAAACGAGGGGAAGGGCATCGGCACTCACGACATGGTACTAATAAAATCACCCTTCTGCTTCGCTGATTCTTGACTTTGAATACGGCTGTGCTCGACCATTAAGGATGAGGCAAATCCGAAGAGTCCACCTAGATCGACATGTGCACTGAACACTCGAGTCTCAGCTCGACTCCAGCAAAAAGCACCACCAAACCATCGCGAATTGAGAGAGTCCCAGAGGGGAGTGAAGATAACCCTCGTTGCATTGGGGAAATACTTCCTAATCAATTGGAGATCCTTCTCCCGAAGTAACCTGAGTGATTCTGGATGCACTGAAAGTTGAGGTTGCGAGGCGTTCTGAGTATCTGCCATGCTCCCTGAGCTAGTTCCGTCGTCGTCGGACGAAGTCATTACTCCGTGATCATGCAAATACCACATTCCACCGCGTGTGTGATGTCGTATCATTCGACGTACAAATCTCGATTCCATCTGTGATGCTGGATGTAAATCGGATTCCTCTCGAGTTTCAGTAAGCTTGTGATTGGTATCCGACACCGCCCATATCTTGGCCAGCTTTTTCTCTTTTTCCCCGTCTGAATTATCAGAACAATCCTGCTCGAGATCGTCGCCAGTGCTGGCAATAACCACACCACCATTCGAACCCAAATCCAGGCTTTCTCGCATTACATTAGCAGCAAATTGAAATGTCCGCTGTGTTCTGTTGTCATTCTTCTCTGGGCGCGTCTCTGTCTTCGACCGTGGTGATCGTTGTAGCCGATTGCGAGGTGAAGATGGAATGCTGACAGAAATAACCTCATCAGGAATAAAATTGGTACTTGGAGGAGTGGTCGAAAGGGGTGGTGGGCTTCTGCTTTTGGCCCTGGTTTTATATTCTTCAGTCTTGGCGTCAGAAATTTGTTGGGTGCGTGGTGTAGGCGATGAGGGATCGCCTTGCACAAAAGCGTTTAAGCCAGCCAATAACTTGGTCAACCTATTTGACTCCAAAGATTGACGAGAAGTCTCCAAATACTCCATCACCGCATCTGCAATATTTCCAAGAGTGTCTTTTGCGGAATCGGTCAAACTTTGAGCGGGTCGAGGATCAATCACGTATAGACTCCCAATATTGGTCCCATTGGGGGTTTTCAGTGGAGTGCCGGCATAAAATCGAAAGTGTGGTTCTTGTGCGACACAACTTAGATTGCAGAAGGTCGGATCCTGCTTCAAATCCTCTACAACGAAGAATGCATGCTGCTTCCCTTGCGGGGGCGTCAGGGTGATAGTTTTCTGTACAAATAACAGTGTCAGTGTCGGCGCCATCAATATAGACCTCATAGGGCTATCCATCCAAAAACAGACATTTCTACGCGCGTAGGATTTACCTCACACAACGTGCCCGCAACTGGTCCACGTGAACAGCCCACCCAGAGCCCGTCGCCATCTTCGTCATATTGACCATTGTTTGCCAAATTAAGTGATCGTGATCCTTCTGCTACCACGTAAAGTGTCTCGCGGTCGATCAAGCTAGAGGATCATTTGGTAAGTAACCATCTTCAACATCGAATCCAGGGTGTGCGCTATGGGACGAATGCAACGAGGGAGATTGAGGGTATTGAAGATAGGGCGCGAATGACAAATTTCGTCTCGGCGCCCAGCGGTAAGGAAAAGGCGTACCTGATGACTGCGCGCTGAACGCCCAATTTCAATGCGGCCAACTGCGCCAAGGCCGTTAACACCAGATTTGGACTTTGTTTTTCGATAGCGGGGGTTTCGCACGGTCGATTGCTGCGCTGTCCGTTTGGCATTAAAGCCGGATTGTCGGGTTGAAAGTAATGGAATAACTCCCGAGCGCGCAAGTCGCCTTCGCGATCCTCCTGTTGCGCAGTCATCGTGGCGAGTTCGGAGTCACTGGCAGATGAAGTGGGGACGCGGGCGGCACTGGGTCAATTTGAACAGCAGAGAGAATCATCCATCGTATAAAGGGTTGTTTAGTAACACTCCGCACAAGAGATGGATGAAAAAGAGGGGAAATCTCAGAAAGACCCAAAGTCTGGATCGTGGAGAAATTTTGGTGGAATAAAGCGATGAATTCGGTGGATGTCGTCATAAAAAAAACGCCAAATTCCTGATCTTTGCCCTCTGGCCGTTGGTCTCGGCCCGCCTCGCCACGGATGAACCTGCTTCAGGTTAGCTTACCCGATTGACTGTATCAACTGGTCAATCTAGAAACAGACTTAAATATCCACCTAAGGGTCTAAATCGTCAAACTAATTTGAGAATCGACTCGCGGACCATCCTTCGTACTGTTCAACATCTAACATGAGTCAAATAGAGCCTTGCTAACATTCCTTGCTATAGTATCAGTTCCGGAGAATGTTTTAGTCGCATACTATGATTTTGCCACCTTGGGCGTTCGGGATTTGCGACGGACCCTATCTGATATCACAAATTATATGCATCTTTAAACTTTCGCCGGGTGTGTTCCCGGTGTCCAGTTTGGCAGTTCTCAAGAGTAAAGTGCCAAGAAAACAGATGTCACGTGGTTTTATACTCGAGTCAACTGTATAGATCTATATAAGGTTTTAATATACGACAATTTCTGTTCCCCATGTGCCATTATTTCTGCCTAGAATCGTCGTAAGCCCAACTCAAATATCCATACAATGAACATACGCACTCTAATCGAACTAAGACGGGACTAAGCACTCAAAAGGCGAAAAGTGGATATCTGCGCTGGTGATTACGCGTCTTATCGTCCGAATCAGCCCTAACGCCGCGCGCCATCAGATATCATTCAAAAACGGCCGCCACTATGCCGGCGCTAACGTTTTTTCTCTCTTCTTCCTCCGAGTCAAGTTCAACATCGAAACTCATCAACAATCCACGGAACAACAGTTGCATACCGAAAGGAAGGTCAAGGGGAAGGGATAATCCTCATCCAACAAGAAAAAAATGCGTCCCCACCGCACCCTCCTCGCGATATATTCGCTCCTGGGCCTATCAGCCAGTTCCCCAACACCGGTACCGACATCCGACGTAGACCCGGTCCTTAAGAATGCCAACCACATATTCAACGTCATCCACGACTCTATGCGCCAGTGGGGATCATCACTTCACCACAACGGCGTCTCTTTCTTCCTAGCCACTGTCCCGACCGGAACACAACTTTACCATGGAACTTCCATGTCTGTTCCCGTGAACGGCACAGAGTGGCTCGCATTCGAACCTGAGCATGCGCTTGTATTTGCTCGCCCGCATGGCAATCGAGGACCACCCCGTGATCGAGACGGTGATGATAAGCCCCACGAGGGACCTAACCACGACGAACTTCGTCGTCGTCTAGAGGATGGTCCCCCACCCATGGAGAGTGCTGATACCGATGCCCACGGCTACCTCCACACCTATGCCGCAGCTAAGAACCTTCGTCTGTTGTATATCGATGGAATGTCCGCTGGTAAGACGGAGAAGGGCACGCTCGATTCTCAGGATATCCTGCTTTTCAACAATAGCCTCGGTGACGGCGAGAGCCAAGGACCCGGGCCTCGGGGTGAACGGGAGCGCGCACTGCGTGCTTGCGAGATGGCGGAGGACGAATGGGCAGGTCGTATCGATGGTGTTCTTCGCATGGAGGCTGGTTTCGAGATTATTCTTTGCTCTTTTGCTCGGGATTTGACTCCTCTGAGAATCATTCAGACTCAGTCTCAGGAGCACGGAGATAAGGGTCCCGGCGGTCGTGATGCAGGTGGGCCACCAAAGGGTCCTGGTGGTGGTCCTGGTGGCGGTCCTGGCGGTGGTCCCGGAGGACCGGATTCATCCCGCTGGGCTCGCGCCGTTGCTTCTCGTTATGAGGGTATCGGCGGACGCAGAGTGCACATCGACTACGACAACTTCGTGACTGCTCTCTCCCACGATCTCGAGCTGTTCACCGAGAGCTCGACACTTCCTCGTTTGAATCACCTCGAGTCCTCCGCGCTGGAGCCCATCCGCCAGGAACTTACTGAGACGATCTTGACGCATGACGCACGTGAGTTCTCTTGGGACTGGCAAGCTACCACTGATATGGTTATCACCCGGTATGCCGATGAGTTGTCGTACTTTGTTTCGGAACGGATGGAGACGATGGAGGAGCTGCGCGAGCAGGTTACTATGCTTGTTGCTCCTTTTGTGGATTACAGTGAGCGAAACATCACTATGGAGTCTGAGCGGTGCGCGGCGCAGTTCATTCCTTTCCAGTACCAGGATGCGCCTACTCTTCCTGCCCGTGCTGTGCATGGTGTTGCGTTCAGTATTTGCCATACCTTGCTGGAGGCTGTTGAGGAGGAGAACCTCGCTGCTGCTAAGGAGCTGATTGCACAGCTTATGGTCAAGCTTGACTGGACGGCTTGGAAGAAGTGCCGTGGATGCCTGGATAGTGAGATCTGTGTGGTGCCTATCTGGCCTATGGGCTCGGTCGGCGATTATGAGAAGCCTCAATGCAAGGATGCTTTGAGTCCCTATGATCGTGATGGAGAGAACTACTGGGGTGGTCACGGCCCTCACTGATAGTGCATTAGCTTTCTTTCCTTTCTTTCTTCTCTTTCTTTTCTTTCTTTTCTTTTCTTTTCTCTTATTTCATGCTCTTATACCACTGTCGTTGAGATACCTTGATACCTATTTTGTTTATTATCTAGAGAATGGCAAATGCTTTTCACATGTTGAGGATTGAATTCACGCTTCCGCGTTTAATAGGTACAATTGAATAGTGTATATAACATAAAAGAAACGGGAACTCCTCATGTGCAGTCGTTTGTATGCACCCGAAAGCGGCAATGGCTCAACTTTCGAGGCGCATCAACAGAGGTCCCATAGAAGCGAATGATCAAGTCCCTTCAAGGGCGGGGTATTTACAGAGAGGTAACACCCTGAGCGGAGCTGACAACGGTGCCAACAGTGCTGGTCAGGTCACCGAGGCCGAGGCCGGACAGAAGACCAGTAACAGTGGAGGTCAGACCACCGGCAAGGGACTCGACACGGACAAGCAGAACAGAGGCGCCGTCAGCGCTGGCAACACCGAAAAGCTCGTTGGTGGGGAGGCCAAGCTCGGAGGCCTTGGAAGCGAGGTTGGAAACCTCGGGGACGGAGGCAACAACGGTACCGACGGTGCCCTCGACGGGGGAGAGCATCGGCGAGAGTGGACTCAGTCTTGACGAGGATGGGCTCGTTGTTCAGGCCGGTGATGGACAGGACGTTGTTGAGCTCGGAGCGCTTGACGCTGGAGACGACACCCTCGAGGGTGGAGACGACGGTGCCGACAACTTCGTCGACGGCAGTGAGGCCAAGGGTGGCCAGGAGACCCTCGACGGTGCTATCGAGCTGAACAAGGACGTAGTCGCCAGTGCTGGTGACGAAGGTGAGGCCGGTGAGACCGGAGGTGAGGCTCTGGAGCTCCGACAGGGAGGAAGCAGTCTGAACGATGGTTCCGACGGAGCTGGTGGGGTTTCCGAGGTTAAGGCCAGTGAGCTGGCTAGCGAAGCCCTGCTCAAGCTCAACCAGCATGTTCTTGCCGGTCTGCTGGTTGGTGACAGTCAGGACGCTGTGGACGGTCTTGCTGACCATGCTAACAGCGCTGGAAGCGGCACCAGGGACCATGCTGGTAGGGGTGGGCAGAGCCACGGCAACGGTAGCCAGGAGGGCGGAGAGAGCAAAGGTGGCTTTCATTGTGATGGTAGGGAGTGACTGTGCTTGGAAAAGCTGTAATGAATGGACGGTATAAACCGGAAAAAAAAGAATGACTGTAGTAAGAACGAGATGCAAAGGCTTCTTGGGTTAGAGAAAGAGATGAAAGTCAATCGACATGAACTGCTCTTTATACATCGAGTCCATGCTCAGGGGAAATGAACTCTGTTCTGTCCATTATCAGGAGATTGACGTCGAGGAAACAGTGCTGCTCCACATCACGTAGGTCCCGAGAATGGCGGTATCCTCGAGGTTCCAAATAACCCAAAGGGGAATAGACTCAAGGCAGGGCATCCTGTCAAAGCAAAGACAAATGACCCACAAGTAATGTTAGTGGAGATAAAACCGACTATCAGAGGGGATGAGGCCCATAGGGAAACCTGAGCCCACCTTAAACTTCGCAAGAGGACAATCTTCATTAGCCACCGTAGATCAACGTCTTACTCCGCTCGGGACCCAAACTTGGGGGTAGACTTGTTCGATGGAGACAGAACGCGCTATCAACTAATAATTTGTGTCATCCTTTAGTTAGTATTGTTGTTTTGGTCGGCCAATTTTGAGGCTGTCGAGGCTATTGAAAGTACAAGCGGCCAGTCAAAAATTTTGATACCGCCACGGAGTCGCCACATGGTTCTGAAAATGCCGCGTTGGGGCCGTCATTCGAGTGCTTGGGCCCAAGCACACCACAGCACTGGGTTGAAGGTAAAGCCCGTTTGGTTCCAAGATCGACAGCGGCACGTTCTTGAACCCGTAGATTTCTAAATTTCTGCCAATGACGGGTGGAGCTATGGTGCTTAGGATGCCGACGATCTGCATACTGACTGACCCTACTTAGCGGACCCACAAGCCGGGGCGAATAAGCGGCGATTGTAATCTCAATGTTGGCTAAGGGAATTAGTATTCTTGCTATCATCAAATAGTGCCGCTGGTGGGACCTAAAGCGTTTCCCCGGGCTGTGGAGCCGCCTTCTAGTCGCAAAGCCCGAAGTGTAGGATTCAGGAATTTAACACGTCTGAGCTTGATTGCATCATAGGCCAGGGGTCAATTTCACTAGAGCCTGACGTAGTCGATAATTTGTTTTGGGGGGTTGTTTCCCCGAACAAGATAAACTGGCTCCGGACGAACCGTTCAGGGGTTCCCTGATGAACCCAGGGAACACGAAGTGACGTTGAAGGTGAAACAAAAGGAGCTTAAACCCAGTGCCGGGTGGAGAGTTACGGGAGCCTCCTTCCCCTGAAAATCCTCTGTCAAGTGTCAACAAAACAAAGAAAGTTTGGTACAAGTTTTGCCCGCGCGGGGAAAAACTCAAACATTCCAAACCACGGGAAGTACGGTGTTGAATAAGCTTCCTCACATCCATAACTAAAGACTGCAAGAAAACAAAATATAAAGGTTTAGATAACAGTAGTCCGGCTCGTATTTAGACACTATTCACATGGAGACCTGCATACGGATCTAGGGCCTCTAGATAGTGGGGGCGCAAATCTTATTCCGAAAAGCAAGCTTTGAAGCTTGACCTTTACCAGGGTCCCTAATTTCATTTACCGCCATGCGTTGTTCCAACCTGCCTGTTCCACCACAAAGGCAATCGCTAGTTCGGTGAATCGCGCCATGTGCTGTCCCTGCGCTTCAGTATTTTACCCCTATCCACAAGAGGAAGGTGACTTACATCGACAGAGAAGTATCCAGCTTCATCATTCACCCACATGGTGTCACGGGAGGAATGGACATAGGGATCATACTCACCAGGGAAACGACCCCCCGCTAAGGGGTTACCCTCCGAGGCAAAAGCAGCGGGGTAGTTGAGTTGAGTGTACGACATGTAATCAGAGCCAGCAGACCTGTTTCGTCAGTACTTATGACCCCTGAGCTAAAGGGAGGTTGACCTACGGTCCCAAATCATAAATCTCCGCGGGAATTGAGATGTATTTCTCGCTCAGGCTCACGGTCCAGTTGGTAAGAGCCGCGTCAGCCTGAGTCGAAATGAATCCGATAGTCTCGGTCGCATTGCGGGCAATAAACGCCGTCATGTCCTGCACACCGACATATAACATTAACCCTGATTCCAGTGTCGATGACGAGTTCCACAAGAGGATTACCTACGAATTCCATCATCGCTCCGATCACTGTGTTCTGTTCCTTCTTGTACCGGGCAAGATGCTGACTGCCCAGCAAGCCACCTTCTTCGGCTGCGTACCAGTGGAACTCGACCGGGCCATTCATAGGCGTGTAGCCGCTCTCGGCCAGAATACGGAATGCCTCCAGAATACTCACCGTACCTGAGCAGTCATCATCCGCTCCAGGAGCTGGCAGGAGAGGGAAGAGATAGTTGGCCGAGTCCTGGTGCGCACCAAGGATGGTCAATGGCGCAGAAGCATTGCGAACCTTTGGCTCGAAACGAGCGATAATCGATGACTGGGGGAAAGGGTGGGTGAAATACTCGAGCGAGATATGTGTACGGAATGGAGATTTGGCGATAATCTTGATTTTCAACCTATGTCAGTCCATCCTGTTCTTGACAGGGTTTGAGATAAAATACCTCAGCAATGTGCTCGTGGAGCCACTCGGAGCTCAATTCACCATGAATATCTCCATAGTACCGGTTATAGTAACCGGTCATATGGTGGAGAACATCAGCCATACGCGGCTGATTAACCTTAGAGAACAGAGGCCGGATAAGGCTTCCATGAACCAACTCAGGGAGGTCTGCGCATATGTCAGTCGAACATAATGTGCTAAAGAAACACACGGTAAGAACTCACGGGGCTTGCCAGCAGTCAATATATGTATCTGCTCGGCATAGAATTCTTCATGGTCGGTAATATCCATAAATTTCTTGCCCTGTCTACGGAGGCGCAGCTTGTCGCCTTCGGTCATCCATTGTGGCTCAGAGTCATCGTCCAGGACACGCAGGAGACATGGCTCAGCAAGGAGCAATTCATTCTCAGGATCCAAAGAAATAAGCGCCGCAACTGGGTCTGAATGCACTTCTAGAGCGGCAAGAATTGCGTTGTCAACAGCGTGCTCAAGCTTGCTCGGCTGGGAAGTTTCGGACTCAGGAGAAAAAACCACTTGCGCGTCGGCTGCCCTGGCAGCTTGGGCTGTGCCTAGGAGGAGTATTAAAATAGATTTCAGCATCGGAGTCGGTGTTTGATGTAGGTGTGGGTAGTTTAGTTCGGAGTGGATTCAAAACGAGATCAACAGTGCTGCCTGTGAGGGGAAGCACGCGATGCGGAGATAAGTCGGAGAGATAAGAAGGTCGGCTTTAGTTGTCACGACAATATCATCTTATTATGAATTCAAATTTCAGTATTTCAGTTTCCTCTCCAACTTAAATCAGTTCTAACCTGTCATTGTCTTCTTAATTTACTCACTGCCAAAGTGCTACAAAACCGTGGTCCTTGCTTACAACGACCGTGGAACGGTTGGTTGCTGACCGGATAGCTCAATACATATATATTCTTGTGGAGACTCGATCGGTTTTAGTAGCACCACTTCGGACAAACACAGTTCACACTTAAAAATCCCTTTGAGAAACTCCAGATCAGAACATTCGCTTGTTGATTCCGTTAAAAAAAGAAAAAAATCAACATTGAAGCGCCCGGAACTGCCAACCTTGGAGCGTAGAAAGCTCTACAAATTCATATTCGGACTGCACGCGGACACCTTATCTAAATTCAATTTCCACTGCCGTAAGGAGCCAATGAACACCGTGCAGTCTCCCTTTCCCACTCATCTATTTCTTGCAGGATCTGCTTGATCTCACCTTTCATATATGGGATGGTCTCGGCCCTCATCAACAAACGAGTGGGCAACGGTCGCTCACGCTGTCTAACCACAGCGTCAAAAAGAACTTTAGCACAGCTATCCGGATCGCTCCAGGTATCTTGCGCTTTGATGTAGTCAGCCAATTGGCTGAACGCTCCATCGGGCAAATCATACGCCGGGTGTCGGGGTGGTGCTCCCAAACTTGACGTAGCAAAGTTCGTCCGCACGCCCCCAGGGGCAACAATCAACAAATTAATATTCCACTCCGGACGAAGCTCCTTTGCAACGGACTTGGTGAAGCCTTCCAGCGCAAATTTGCTTAATACCATTGCAAGTCAGTCAAAGTCATTCAGGGCACTGAGGGATAAGTTACAAACCTAGCATGGTAAAAAGAATGACCGGGCGCAGTCAGAAATCCACCAATCGAGGAGACCTGGACAATTGTACCGCCCTGTCCCTTTGGATTCACCTCTCGGAAGATGCGAAGAGCTTCTCGGGCTATGTGAACTGGACCCCAGAAATTGGTTTCAAGTTGGTGACGCGCCTCAGAGTCAGAAATGGCTTCCATATCTCCCATCAAGCCGTATCCGGCATTGTTGATCACGACGTTGATCTCATGGAAAGTTTCCAGCCCTTTGGTGAACGCTGTGGATATATCATCTTGACTTGTCACATCTAGCTTGATTTTAAGCACGGTCGAACAGTCTGGTAGATAGGAGAGTGATGCGATATCTCGAGCGGTTGCTATGATACGGTGACCGGCGTTGTAGATGGCCCGTGCGAAGGACTTTCCCAGGCCGGATGAACAGCCAGTCACTGTATACTGGAGTATTAGAACTTGGACGAATTTCCTATGGTAGGAACTCGTATAGATAATATTGCCCTACCAAGCCACACTGTCTGAGACCCGAAACGTGCGGATGAAGTCATTTTGGAGACCGAGAGGGTGTATATATCAATTAAGTGGGCAGGGGCCTGGGGAGGTGATTAAGTGACAGAATTGATAAAGGTGTGGGAAGAGAATAATATTTCTTTTCAATTCACAATTAGGTCTGTGGATGGATGTCCCTTTTAAGCTATTCTAGATCAGACACAACCTCGGAAAGCTCTGTAGCTATACAAGCTGAAAGGCATATCGCTCTCACTCGTAAATGCAGCCAGTCAGAAAGAGGCATTAAAGCGCTATACCTGATCAGGAAGATGCACTAAGTCCAAGGCTGGAAAGAGTGGGTCCCTCCTTTACACCTGGGCAATGTCAACAAGCTCAAATCCAAAGCTAATCCTTCATCTTTGCATTACTCTAGTACAATTACTACTTTGAGTAAAGCTCGCGCGATTGGACAATCATGAAAGAGAGAGAGCACGCATCCACCTTCGTGGTGGTCACCGGGAACCCCCAAGAAGGACAAGGTAAGCGACTGAGCGAGGTACGATCGCATATGGCAAAAAAACACCATCAGCACCGAATCAGGCAGAATGAAGTCAAAACACGCATCCATCTTCAGAAGATAGATGCAGTGAAGCTACGGAATGCTCTAGAGGATTTGCCTCGAGAGCTTCATATCACTCTAGACTCTCCACCCCTGCCATCATCACCAACAGGCTACAAAAGAATGCAACGATGTGAGTTCAGAATCGACATTGCTGCTAATTCTGCTAAGCAAATTCTGAGGTCTGACGACAATGTTTAGTCATGTATCAATATGTGCAATACAGTCATCAGATACACCCTTTCTTCGCCACAGTGATCAGTGCGGCTGTCTCCCATCCAGCTCTTATGAGCTCTAAGATTTTGAATGCTTCAGCATGGGATGATATCTCTACTAAGGGGCATATCAGTGACCTGACGTTCCAGCAATGCAACATTACGCGACGGTTGATTTCACAGTCACTAGAGGATCGAGCGGTTGCTTTAAGTGACATGAATATTGCAGCCTTGATCGCAATATTGCTGTTTGATGTATGAAATTTGTGAAGAATTTGTAACTAATGATGAACTGACATTTTACCACAATAGCTGATCGGGGATGAACATGCCTTTCACTTGGATTATCATGGTATTTGGACTATCATAGATGCTCGCGGAGGTGTGGAAAATCTGGGGTTTGGAGGGCATCTGAAGAACAGTCTGCTACTGTATGACCGGCACTCTGAGTCTCTTTTTATTGCAATGACTAACATGCATTGATTAGTATCGAAAGATTGACACGGGCTCTTGAGATTGCGTCCATGCAGCGTTTTGAAGGCCCGAGTCCCCTAACTGCCTCACTGGAAATGAGTATTTTCAGTTTAGGGATCGACCAAAACAACTATACTATACCAGAAAGTTCAACAATGCTTGCTGTACTTGGTAATCTCTATCACTCTGTTATAATGTTTAAGCATTCTGCTTGTTATGCGGTCGTGGATGGAAATTATTACCACTCCACACTTTGGTTGGCTCGCAACTGGCAACCAATGACGGCGCTTGGAGATAGAGATTATCCACCACATGACGCCAGAATCCCAGCCTTGCTTCAAACATTACAAATCTTGAACTGGCGCAGCGCGGGCTTGTTTGATAATTTAGACGTTCTCTATAGTGTTCTTTTTGACCTCAAGAGCCTCTTGAAGAACACAGATCTGGAAGGATTCTGGAACTTTTTGCCGGGGGCGCTTATATGGTGCCTCACGATCGGCGTCCGATTGTCTCCAGCTGGACCCTTGCGTACATGGTTCCTAATGCAGACCACAAGAGTGTCATGTACAATGGCAATGCATCATCCTGACGCTGTGCTGAGAACTATGCAAATAGTCTTGGAGGGGTTGGATGGAGCGAAGCACAAAGACGTGGCGGGTTTCCATAAAACTTGAATTAAATTGCGGGCACGCGGATATACTTTTAGAGAAGGTGCATTAGTGCCATGGGAATAAGCCCTACCGGAGTCATGGATTAGCACCCCAACCTTAAAGCGTGGCAAAAGCCTGGGGGCCTTCGGCAGTTTCTTAGCAGTACATGAACCAGACTTACTCCGTGCGCCTCCGGCCGCAAAGTCCGGAGAAGGCATGTGGGGAAGGTCTGGGGCTTATAGCGGGGCAAGGATCCGCAGGGATGCGAAATACAAACCACCTAGAGTGCAAGTGGGCAATCTATGCTATGATTAGAATTTCATTCTTATTGTTAGACACGTTCTTTTCTAATTTCATGCCATTTGAGTATTATAAAACATAAGAGATGGCTGGTTCTACTTGGATTGATGCAAAGTGGTTGGAATTATTAGATGCTGATTGGCTGGAGAAAGGCCGACCGTTTGAAAATCCCAATCTCAAACACTTTTATCCCCAGCTGATATTGTTTCTCCCGTGTATGGCTCCCTCCATGGCCATATGTGGCCCATGAACGCCGTGGCGGATAAAGTCCAAGCAGGCCGATGATGAAAGATCCAGTAGAGCGCGCGTCCGTGTGCCCCTCCATGGCGGGTGTGTGGGGAGCTGTGGGAGAAGCGGGAAAAATCTCATCCGCCCTCGTCACGCTGAAGCACGAATGCGACGGCTAGAGGGCCTCGGTGAAAGATTGGATGGAAATTTAAGAATCGTTCATTCGCAACTTTCTTTCTACTTTTTCATTTTTTCTTAATTCCCCCTCTACTCTTCTCATTCTCTACTTTTTGTTGCTTCTCCCCGCAACATCATCCCCGACATCCCAATATACCTCCCGCTTATATCCGACATAATGGCTAAGACTCCTCAAGACTTGCAGATCGCCATTCTGGGCGCTGGCATGGGTGGTCTCACCACTGCCCTTGCTCTGGCTCAGCGCGGTTTCAAGAACATTGATGTCTATGAGAATGCACACGACCTCGGTTTCGTCGGCGCTGGTATCCAGCTTGCACCTAACATGGCCCGTGTTCTGGACAACCTTGGTGTCTGGAAGCCTATTGAGGACGAGGCTGTGAACATTGGAGATACTAGTGTCCGTGGTAAGTTTGTACACAAAACCTTATACCCCTTAATCATGTTAAAGAGGAATCGCGGTTGCTAACAACCATTGTGTACATAGTTGGTGCCGATAACAGCGAGCTTGCTCACGTCGAGCTGGGTTATATCAAGGAAACCTACGGATACCGTCACATGGTTGGCCACCGCTCCTCTCTGGCCAACGGTCTGTACCAGGGCTGTCTGAAGGAGTCCGCCATTAAGTTCCACTTCGCTACCACCGCATCAGGGGTCGACTCGTTCGGTCCTCGCCCATCATTCACCGCCACCCCCCGCGACGGCGGCGAGCCCTACAAGGTCACCTGTGATGTCCTCCTGGGAGCCGACGGAATTAAGAGTGAGACCCGTAACGCCATGGTGAAGCTCCTGAACATCACCGCCGGTGTCAAGGACACCCACCAAGCCGCCTACCGTATTATGATCCACAAGGAGCAAATCAAGGATGACCCCGAGCTCCTGGAATTGATTAACAGCACCACCGTCACCCGCTGGATCGGTGAGAAGCGTCACATCATCGCCTACGCCGTCTCCAACAACACTATCTACAACCTGTCCACCACCCAGCCCGATAAGAACTTCGCCGAGGCCACAAACGCCACTTACACAACCAAGGGCTCCAAGTCCGCCATGATGGAGGTCTTCGCCGACTTCTGCCCTATGGTTAAGCGTCTCCTCGACTACGTCCCCGAGGGTGAGGTCTGCGAGTGGAAGCTGCGTGTTCACGATCCTCTCCCTACCTGGGTCCACGAGCAGGTTGCTCTCGTTGGTGATGCCTGCCACCCTACTCTCCCCCACTTGGCTCAGGGTGCCGCCCAGGCTATCGAGGACGGTGCCGTTCTCGCCGTTGCTCTCTCCCGCCTCCCCGATACCACTCCCGAGTCCATTAACAAGGGTCTCCGTGTTTACGAGAAGGTCCGCAAGGTTCGTGCTGAGACTCTGGTCGAGATGGCCGCTGCCTCTGGTCGTGCTCTGCACTTGGGTGACGGTGCCGCTAAGGAGGAGCGTGATCGCCAGTTCGCCGCTCTCAAGGCTCAGGGCGGTAAGGGTCCCGTGCCCGACAAGTGGGCCGATGCCGATGTCCAGAAGGAGATCTACGGCTTCGACTGCACTAAGGTTACTGAGGAGAAGTTTGATGAGTACTTCTCGCAGATGTAAGCGTGCTCTTCCTTGCTTATAAAGTTGTCTTTTTGGCCTAGTCGCCACATTATATGTTATTGGCGCATGTGAAACTACTGGCTTTCACCTCTTGGCCTGTATATCCTTTTTCTTTCTTCTCTGCCATGTATATCCACGATTTCTGCAGAAATGAAAATTCATGACGATATGTTCAACTTTGGCTTTCTATAATGAATTATACTAAAAGGTGTTCTTTGTACAGGGAGGGTACACCGCGTGAGACTAAGCTCGCATAAAAAGTTACATATTGTTTTATGAGTGGAATGACTTGATTTTCGGTGGTATATGATCATGGATCCATTTTAAGGATATAGATTAAATGTTCTAAGGGTTACTAGTAAATATTACTTCCTTTACATGGTAAAAAGGGGAACGCTCGAAGGCCGCAAACTCAAGGATATCTACATTGACTACTGTAGAGAGAGTAGTACTATGACTTCTTCAAATTTCACATAACAACATCCTTAAAAAAATTGACCACCATAAATTGATGGTACAAGCTAATGGTACAAGTCAATGATGGCTATCCGGCAAACAGGTAGTCACCGGCCTCCTTCATCTCCGTATCCCGCCAGTCAGCAGGGGCTCCCTCAACATCAGGGGCAGATTCGGGTGCAAGAGCAGACTGGGGCTCCAGAGCAGGATCAAGCTCGGGCCCGGGAGTACCTGGTAGACTGAGCACTCCTTTCCTCATCGCGGCGTTGTTGCCATCGCCTGTGGCGTCCTCTTTTTCACTCTCCAGGAGGCGCTTGACATCGGGAGGAATCTTCCTCTTTCTTGAAGCTTTCAAGGCATTATCCGCATGCTTTCGTCACTTATTAGCACATTTCAACCTCATTTTTAGGACAACAAACTCTTTTCGCGACCGTCATCTCACCGATCACTTGCATGGCCATTGACTTATCAATGCGGGCTTGAACCCAGCATGACAAGATGTCATGACCGGATTTCTCACATCGGGTACATCACAATTCGTTGTTGGTTAGTGTATATTATGGCCATCAATATTCCTGGAATGATAGATAGTGAAGAAGACATGAAGAAAATATGAAGAAGATATGAAGAAGATATATAGAAGATATGTAGAAGATATGAAATGGGTCTAAACTGGTAGATATTTGAAGTCCAAGGCAATATGATCTATATTGATTATCAAATTAATTCTTAGGGAAGGGAAGATTCAAAGAGTTTCTTTCCCTTCCTGAATCTATAGAAATCCAGAGCTCAAAGAAATGATTATCATAAGCTCACTTTCGATTAGTTCAGAGCTCACTTTTGATCTAGATACTGAATAAGTAGTGATTTAGTATTATTTTAGATATATAATCATTTCTACCTTAAATAATTAGGAGCCAACCTTTCTTTTTAATTCCTTATAGGATTATACCAAAAGAGATTTTTCTGACCTATAATTGAATGTATGGTCCAGGGTGGTTAAGGTAAGGTAACAAGCAGCATGCGCATGCGGGCTTGTAGTAGTTCGTATAGATAACCATTTAATAAGGGTGTATTTTCTACCTGTTAAAATATAGAGGAACAAGTAATCAGACCGTGCAAAGGACTACGTGTATAGTTATAAAAGTGTTTTTATCAATTATATTATGAGGAGTCTGAGGAACCTTTCAAGGCTGGTTGTAACCCCTCCAATCTCCAATCTCCAATTTCCATTTTCCGCCTCTCACCTCAACGCGCCCGCGTTGCGCCATGCAGATCCTACCATTGAGCGTTCAAAGATAAATGCCTTTGCCAGGTGTACGAATCAAACATATCACTTCAATTGATCACCTACTGATTCAATCCACTTGCAGACCCCCTCGCCATTCCGCCTATCCCGCCGCCAACCGTCCACGCGCCGGAGTGGCCCGCAGTTCGCGAACTCTCCCCGCTTCCTCCTATCGCAAAGCACCCAGAAAGGCAAGAATGACCTCGAAATAGTAGATGATGATTACCCTCCATCTACTGCCCCGGTGGCGAGCACTCCGGCATCACAGCGCAATGCCATCCCACCGCGTTGGAAGAGAGACGTGATCGAAGACTACGACGAAGACGAGCTCCCCCCGAGCACAGGCACACAAAGGAGAGGAACAGAACTGGTGGATGACGTTATCGACAGTAGTCCATCCAACCCCCCCGCGACACCGGGACCCCTGGACCCCGAGTACGAGGCTCTGTTCGCGACTGTAGAAGATGGCCACAAGCGCCGACGCGTCTCAGAACAACCCTCTCTCGCCCAGAAATTGCATGGAGGCATCAATCATATATCATCTTCGCCAGAGGGACCAGGTCAATTCGCAGCCCCAGAAACACCTGCATTCCATTCTCGTCCGCGCGCAGCGACACAAAATCCCAACCCGGAAGCCACTCCAAGGATACCACCAAGACCTATCAGATGGACACCAGGACCTACCAGCACTCCCTTCCGGAGTAAACCCCGATTCGTGCTCTCAGCCAAGAAACCACCAAGCAGCCAGCCTGTACTAGGAACCGAAACACCGGCACAGTCACAATCAACCTCAACGCCCCTCGAAAAGCGCAAACCGACGTTTGTGCTTCCCCGATCTCCATCTCCAAATTCTAAGAAGGAAGATATCCCTGCGCCATTTTCGCCTTCGTCGCGTACTCTGCGTCGTCGTGGAAAAGCTCGCGCAGGTGCCACGAGCTATGTGCCTGGCGGCATGGCAGCGGATGTACGCAGCTGGATCCTTGAGACAGGATCTAAGCGGGAACAGGCCCTGCATAGTCGATTATCGAATACTGATACCGAGGCCGGTTCGTCCGGGACATTAAGTCGGTATCTTGTGGCTGTACGGGTTGTTAGTGTCAGCCACGCAATGCTTAGTCGCTCCGGTCCCTTGGCTTTCATCACAGCAGAGACTGTAAATGTCTCCAGGGAGAAAGAAGAGGATTGCAAAGTTCTCAATATCCTAGCTCTTGGACCTCCTAAATCTAAGCCGCGGTCATCGTCACGCTCTATTCCGGGTCAGATCCAGCAGGGTGATTTGCTGGGGTTTCATCGAGGTTTAGCATGGGATATTGACCTCCATGATCCCCAGATTTCCACAACTGCGGCTGAGTTGGAGACTGCTTACTTGCAAGTCGATGTACCGGCAAAGGATAGCAAACGCTGGCTGGTAGCTATGGAATGGGACCTGGTGGAAGAAGCTACTTGAGTTGTATATTTACAGATCTATACTTAATGTTTCAACGAGTGATGTGCAACGAAATTCATTTTTACATGATGCGACTTTTGGTATGTCTATGATGGGTATATTTCAGGTACAAAATCAACCGCCGGAAAACAGGATCTTCATGTACAGGCCATTGTGGCGTCATTAATCGCGAATCGCCTTGAGGGCGTCAACGGCCACATTGCAACCCCAGCGAACCATCCTTTGTTCTTTTTCCTCAGCCAGAAGATCGGTCTTTGCGACTACCTTGCGAATGAAAAAGATCAGTCCCTTTGCAACGTGCGGTGTTTCTTGGACGCGCATGAAAATTTGCATCAAGGACTCTTCGTCCTTGATTGGTTCCTCTGAGCTAGACTTCTTCTTCTGGCTCTTCTTGCTCTTCTGGGATTGTTGGATGATAGTGATGATCAACACCTCAACAAACATCTTGGTCTTTGGTTGCAGGTAGGCAAAATTGAGGGTCTTCAGCACGCTCAGAGTCAGTTTACCATCTGCAATCAGCATACCATACATCTTCGCAAGATTGATCACAGCCTTCAGGCTGACGGCGGTATTCTCGTCCTCCGGATCGAAGTCTGCTTCCTCGTCGTCCATATCTCCCTTTTCGCCCATCCTCTTAAAGATGTTCCAAAGGGCAAACATGAAGGAGACCTTCATGCGCCGTTGCCCTTTCTCAGCACCGCAAATTCCCCTTGCGATCAAAGTGTAGTAATGGTTGTACTCATTCTCCTCCATTGAACAGTGCAGTAAAACACGCGGAATTTCGAATTCCTGCACACGTTTCAATCGAAGTTTGTTGAGTCGTACAAATGCATCTTGTTTGTCGTTGGCAGACATGATGGCCACGAAGATTGAACGGCGGACATCAGTGTTCATGCGGTGAGCCTTTGCGAGCTCGCCGAAGTCAGGCTCGGCGTCGCTATCTTCCTCCGATTCGGCGTCTTTCATGGGAACATCGGTCAATTCTTTCCGAGCAGATACCAGTGGGTCTTCCTTCCAGCTTGCACCGGCAAGCCACCATTTGCCCTTCTTGGAAGCATCCTGGATGTCCGCGCGGGTGATGTTCATGGGTTCCGAAGCACGGATAGTGCGAGAGTTGTTCAAAGATCCCAAGATCTTGCGCATTTTAGTGATGTGCTCGCTAGTGATACTGGCACCGATAGCATTCTTGACACGGTTGTTCTTCAGGTCGGTAATGGTCTCGATCATGAACTTTGTGCGAACCGAAAGGTTGCTCTCGCCAATCTTAGCCACGGCTGGCTGAACAAGAAGAACGATGTCCTTGAGGGACGTAGGGTCGTCTTGACGAAGTTGAGGCCCGGAGATGCGAATGACCTTGAGTAGAAGTTCGGTATTGTTTTCCGAAAGATCCTCTAGGAAGGAACGGATATAGTCGAACATCAAGGGGCTTCCGATAACATGGAAGTTGTAAAGTTGTGCCAAAAGAGATACCAAGTTGACGATCTCTTTGCCTTGAAAAGTTCCCCGCTCATCGCCATTAGCATCCAATGTCTTCACAATTCTCTCCACAATATCGGCACCAAAGTCTGTTCCCAGAAGCTTGTAAAGAGCTGCGATGAAACCGGCATGAAGGACCATGAATGTATCCTGCAGAGCGGCTCGTTCGCAGATAAGGCCCATCAATAGATCAAGCACGGTAGACGTGACATTCTTTCTGGGGTAGTCGCGATAAAGCTTCTCGAACTCAGACACGATGGAGATCAGGTTAGCCTCGGAAAGCTTGTTCAGCTGTCCCTGAGCTTGACGCTTTAGTCGATTTAAAGACTCTGTTTCCGGGTCGGATAGGCCTCGTAATGAGGGAGGAACGTATTTCTGAGGCTGGGAGCTTTCGGTCTTGGGAGTCGGTGCGACGTATGGGTTCTCTCGTTTCTTCGGGGGAGCCTTCTCCTCGTCAAAACCGTCAAATTCATCATCTTCATCTTCATCATCCTCACTCCCGAACATTTGCTCATCCAGATCATCCTCGTCTTCGTCGCTCTCCAATTCACTGTCGTCTTCCTCCTCTTCCTGAGCTTGGAGTTTCTGAGCCTTCTTCCGCTTGCTCTGGAGCCACTCGTCGGCTTCTCGTTTCCTCTTTTTGCTGTCGTCATCTGATGCCTCCCCCAGATCACCCAGCAGGTCATCTAACCCATCGTCTTCAAACTTCTTGGAACTCTTGCCCTTCTTGAGACCAAGTTTCTTCTCCAAAAAGGCAATCTCAGCATCGTCCTCCGCCAATTTGGATTTCACTCCGGACGAGATATGAGGCCTATCTAAGTCCTCGGGTTCATCGACGTCCGAGAGATCGTCGCCCTCGTCATCCTCATCATCCTCATCATCCTCGTCCAAATCATCAATCGTGCCGAATTCGTCCATTGAATCTTCGTCCTCATCTTCTTTAGATTTCTTCATACTTGTTTTCAAATTTGAGGCTGCCCCGAGTTTTCCCTTCAGCGCTTTCTGACCATTGTCGCTCGGCTTCCGGTCATCTTCCAGGTCCGTACCGGAGTCCGCATCGTCCTCAGCATTCTTATCCCCTTGGCGAGGGTACTGCTTCCAAGTTTTCGCTTGTGGTTTCGATTTCTTTCCGTTGCGTTCGGCTTGTCGACGATCTTTGCGTGAGGCAGGTCCGTTTAGCCGGCGCTTCTTCTCTCCATATCGATCGCGAATGCCCAGCTCGGACCGTAAGTCGCGAGGCAAAGATGTTGTATTGTGCTGTGGGCGTGGGCGTCTCATCTTGACAGTTTTGTGAGAGAAAAATGGACTGCAGGTTTAACCTTGAGAAAAGACCGCCGGGCGGTAAACTTACTTTTTTTTCTGCCTGCCAAATCGGAAGGCGGCACGCCTCCAACCCACAGCGGAGTTTCTTCCCCCACGACATTACTGTTGCGTGGTCTCGAAACGATATCGCAGCTTAATTGTCGTGAACCTTAATATTCCCATTCACAATGGCCCCTCCTCTGAGCCACGATGAGGTATGTCTAGCATTTCCGTTTGGTCTGATGTTGAAAATTCGGCCATTAGGCCACGCGACCATCACGAAGAGCTCCGCTAACAACACCGTCACCGCCAGTTCTTCTCATCTCTCACAAACCTCCTCTCAAAGACATCTGAGAAGGCACGGGGATCTGTTACTCTGACACAAAAACCACTCGTTGAATCCGCATCCAATTCCCCACTTTCAACCCTCATCCGCATCACAGACGGAAATACCAGTGCGCCAAACCCTAAATCCGCCGACAAGGCCGGCAAAATCACCAAGAACACTTCCTCGAAAGTTAAATTCTCGACAGTGGTCAAACCGGAAGAGCTTGAAGCATTCTACACTCGCTATGCCGAGCTGTGCAAGTCTGGTATGACCGGAATGAAGAAGCGGGATCGCAAGCGCAAGACAAAGGCCAAGGGTGGGGCCACCAAGGCTGTCAAGGCATAGAACTTATCTTAATACGCTATGGTTTTATGACCGAGTCTGGGCCTATGGAAAACGGATGTTCTCCCAACCCATGTACGGCTTTGTTTCATTTGCATTTACTGGCGTTTCTCGGTGGCTGTATCTCACATTGATAGCAATGGCTATTTCTGAGCTTATTTTCCCTTTTGGTGTACATATGCCCCTATACACTTACATTACACGAGCTTAACCATTCACCAATGTGCTTTGCCATAACAAACATCGTCACTTCGAATTGTACACCCTGATTACCCGATTACCAATGGAAACTGTCCTTGGCCCTCCTCAACCTGATATCCCCATTTGACACCTTCGAACTCCTTTCTTCTGGTCACACTTACAGGATACTCGCCTTTGATTGCCCCCATAATAGAAACAAGGGCTGATTGGTTTTTCAAGGGCTCTTTCCAGCCTCCACTGATGGGCTCAACGTCATACCGCAGAATCATCGCCGCAACCAAGCCAAGAATTTCCGAACTGGCAAAATGCCGACCAGGACAAATGACAGGGGAAATACCAAAAGTCATGAACCGCCCAGGACGTCGACTCTCTTTCGTCTCACCTGTCTCCTCGGAGACTACCGGCTTCATGAATCTCCGCGCATCAAACACGGCCGAGTACGCACCCCACACATTAGGATTATACCCCATAGCATCGGCAGGAATATTTAGCATATTCCCAGCCTTCAAAAGGTATTTGTCGGCGACCAATGTGTCCTTCAACACAATACGTGTAGAGCATGTCGTTGTACGCGTTCGCAACACCTCCTGAAAAGTAGACAAGAGCAGCGGGCATTTTTCTCTCATAGCCCCGATATCAATATTGTGAGTTCCATCCGCCGCAACAGAGAGCGCATTGGCTTTTAGTTCTTCGCGAATTTCGCTCCGCAATTGGGGACGACTGTACAGATCAAAAAGTACCCAAAATGCGGAGGGAACCGTATTCGATACGAATGCCATGATCAATGTGATTTCCATTTTTGCGTACTCGTTCATGGAGAATCCGGCTTCCATCAATGTCTTGTGTCGCATGATAGCAAGCTCAGATCCCTGCCGTGGACCGTCGTTCTCAATGTACTTCATAATGGCTTCGCAGACTTTGTTACGGCCCTTCCATGCCTTGCGTGCTGTCAGCCATGGCAAAGTATTAAAGGCCAGAGGCGCTATATTTGTCTCAAACTCCCTATGTGTATCATGTCAGCAGGTGAGGTTTGCGTCATACTAAGATTTGAACTGACCAAAATGCCTTCGAGACTTCAGCATCCGCATATGGATTTAGTGTGCCGTACAAAGACTGGGTACTCGCATCCATAATGACATCGCGACACCACCCGTATAAGTCAACGGTAGTAGCCTCCGCCAGCCGATCAAAATGGGGCAGTAGTAACCGGGTCATGCATAGATTCATTGTGTCCAATGGCTTCCCCAGTAACTTTGGCGCCATGTCATGCATGATCTTCTGAACTAGACCCCCACCACCGGACTCTTTCTCACGCAGTAAATGGAGGATCTTCTCATTTTGAATCCCTGCAACATTGCGGAGGCCAAAAGTCACCAGTGGGTCAAATTTCAGAGTCTTAGTGTGACGCTGAGCTGCCTGCATAAGATCCGGTGACGTGATAATGTAGGTCTTATTGAACACCATATTCGAAGTGAAGACTGGCTTGTCTCGATTTGATTTCCTAGGGAGATTTTAGCTTTATCTCCGCCTTTGTCAAGAGACTACCTACGCCAGCTTAGTGAAATAACCAAAACCGGAAAATATCAGCCCGAGGAAATGTCCGACCAGCGGAATCGCGCTCGTCACCACCGGCGGTTCACGAGGGTCGCCTTTGCGATCTTTGTAGACAACATATCCCACTGCGAATGCGAACGCCAGAGTTAGAAGCTTAGTAGTGTCCAGCATCTTCCCTTGATGGAAGATAGGTCTCCGATCTTTAGTCTATCAACTTCGCAGCCTGTAGGGGTAAATACCAGCACCTTGACAGAGATGCAGCAGCTGAGTAATGCTTTCAATATTCGCACGTTGATTGGGGGACGTGACGACGCGTATGGGGGCCAAAATGTCTTTAGTGACATTGACCCCGCATAAACGATTACCCCACTCAACCCATGCGCGATTTTATGCGAACGTAAGTATGGATATGGAATGGGGTTTTGTAGCAGCTGATTTTGGCTTTAGTTGTCAGTCGATGGGCTTTGAGCGAAGTTTAACTGATACGCTAGGCGGAGATTGACAATGATCATCGCATGTGGGGCCGGGGTAAACAAAACCTATAATATGTTCTTTTTGCACCCTCTGACCTCACCATAGACCTGGTGCCTGGGATTGTTGCGAATTGCCATCCTGTCATGGTATCTAGACATGTATTTATTGATTTTTCTATGGATGTACTCAGATAACTTTGAGTGGAAGAATAATTTCTGATCATAAATAACCTTCCATCAGCGATAACATCTCAGCACCACTAACCTCACAACATTTCTCATCATGACCACCTTGGAAGCCGCCCACACTCGATATAAGACCTAAATAAGGCTTGTAGAAGCTAGGGCCTTCGCCACATCGTTCACTCGTGCTCAACCTACAATATTGTGGCTTGCACGTGCTATGATGTTGAGGCAGGTGGGTTGCATTCTTCGGTTTCAATGGCTGCTTGCGCACTCCTGGAAGGCCGCAATGTCAAGAGTGACTTCCAATAAACCTTCCTGGTCAAGTAGCCTTTCAGTTTTCTAGGCAGCCAGCCCTCCGTTATAACAAGCATCAATTTGGATATATCGGATAAAATCGGGCTGAGGCGCTTCAAGAATACACCAAGGAGTAAATAAATTGAGACAGCATATGGTGGGCCCCGGACGAGATCCCTCGGCGCATCGAAAGCTAGGTAAGTCAAAAAGTGGAAGTGATTGGCTGAGCGTTGTTGTTGCATTCATTAACTAACGCCCCGGGAAATACCTTCTAGGAACATGCTATGCTATGGGTAAAAATAAAAACATAACAGGCCCGAGCCGTGGATCGAACACGGGACCTCGCGCAGGAGTGCTTAGGAGTTGCTGCCCTAAGCGCGAATCATACCACTAGACCACCCGGGCTGTTCATGACGGGCAAGCGTGGTGATGGATATCGTGAAGATCATATAACAAGGGCATGGTAATCGGTACCGTGGTTTGGACAATGATGAGGACTTTCTTTACTATTACAGGTGTCTCGGCAAAGGCTTGAACTTCCAATATATCAGTTGATTTATTTCCATGAATTTGTACTAGTATATATCTCTTGACACGCGTTGAAATTCTATTGACTTGTCCACTTCTTCATCCAAGAGGCGATGTACCTCTTTATTAGACCATCAGTCACTGGATCTTTCACAAGAGCCAAAGATGGACAGTCTCGTGTAGTGCATTGTGTCTCAAAAGAAAGGCCTCCAATCGGTGCTTGGGAATCATCACCTCCATACTTAGACTTCCAGAAGTCCAGAAGCTTAATGCTAGGATTGATTTCTGGATCCTGATCACTATTCGCTAATCTCTGGAGCCACTCTTCTGGTGATACAACCTCAATTTGTGGCAAATCAGAGCCCTGCTTCAAAGCTGGAAGCAAATCATGCTTCCAGCTGAATGCATGTGGGTTGACCAAGTGATAGACCAAGTCATTCTCTGAATGAGGACTGGAGGTACCAAGGGCAATTTCTGTGACTGCCTGGGCGCATTGGTCAACAGGTAGCCAGGTTGGGCTCTCACTCAATTCGGGGAGTGCACCAGTTGTCAGTGCGCTGCGGAACATGAGAGCCACAGCTTCCGTATCATTCCATTGAGCGTTCTTAGTATCGCCACCCAACTGGCCAATTCTCAAGACCCTAGCGTGCATACCAGTTTGGCGCATAGCGTTGCGCGTTATATGCTCGGTGACGAGCTTTGATCGTCCGTATCCCATACTCTGCGCATGCGATAGGTCTTCGATCATGGCCTCGCGAATGGATGCTGGCTTGGGGGTATTGCTCGCAACACTGACGCTGGAGCAAAAGAAGAATCGAGCAGGAACTGGAAGCTTCGAGCGCAAACAGAAGTTGATGAGGTTGTACGTGCCGCGGATGTGCTGTTGCTCAAAAGATCGCACACCGAGGTTAAAATTGACGGCCCATGCGCTATGGATGATACTTGTTGCAGATGATAGCAGGTGCTCAATGACAAAGCTGTCCAGACCTAGGTTCGCTTGGGAAAGGTCACTGGGCACAGCACGAAGTTTTGCAGCTTCCGAGTCCGTGAGCAAAACTTTGCGATCGGCCAACGCTTTGCAGAGACGAGCACCTGCAGCTGCTTGGCCCGGTGCACGTACAAGTGCCCATACCTCAGAGACAGTAGGTCGCTTGAGCAGTTCAGCAATGATGAAGACACCTAGATTTCCAGTTCCGCCTGTGACTACGACAACTTCTGTGTTTGGCTGGTGCTGGATGATCGGGGTATGATGAGTGAAAGACGAATATCGGTCAATCATTTCACGCATGACTTGCATTTCATCTTCCTCTTCAAATTCTTGACCCGTTCTCAACTTGAACAAGTGCCTCGCAAGAGCGCCGACGGTTCCCTTCTCGAAAACAATGTTTTGAGACAAACCATCACCCTGATCTCCGAGGTCGAGGTCACGGACAATACATCTCCATATCCGTGTTGTTTGCAAGCTGTCAATACCAGCAGAGAAAATGTCAGTGTCAGGACCTTCAAGAGATACATCCAAGTCATCCTTGAATCTGGACAGGAGCCAGGTTTCCAATTCAGAGATGCTAAGTGCAAGAGATCCCTTCTTCTGTCCACTGCCTTCAAATCCTGCATAAGCTCGCTGAATGTCCTCGTCAAATTGCTGATAGACTTGAGCGCGGATGCATGTTCCTTTGTCCGTTCTTGCGTATGTCACATCCGCCCCTTTGATAACGACCAGCTCTTTCGGAATCCGCGAGAATGTCTCCGCACGAGCATTTGCCGCCTCCACCGCTGGCCAGATGGTTTCCAAGAATTCGTCATTACTCAAATGGGTTGCCTTTCCAGGGGCACGGAAGATCAAAGCTCCTGGTACGGTTCGTTGATATCCAAAAACGACACACTCCCCCACAGACTCCTCCTCACGAACACGGCCCTCAATTGGAATCGGAAGAACCTTTTCACCATTCACGAGGGTTATTCGGTCATCCAGTCGAGAAATGTATTTATAATAATTGCTTTTCTTTGGATCTGGATGGCGTGCGAATAGATCTGCAGTTCGGAAGCTGTTTTCTGGGTTCTTTTCAGTGAATGGGGGCTTCGAGTTGGAAGGTCCTTTGCTTGGCAATCCATCTAACGCAACGCACTCAAAAACACCAGGTGATATTTCGTCCATTAAAGTGTAATCAGCGACAGGCCGATGCAAGCGCATATACTGCCATTCGGTATCACCGTCGGGTCGGAAAGAAGTCATAATCTGACCAGTTTCTGTTGCACCGTAGTTGGCAACGAGGTTGACACCTTGTGCTACTAGCCGATCTCCGAGATCGTCGGGGCAACTCGAACCACCGTACAGTACCAATTGAGGACTAGCCAGAGCTTTAATACCTTCCTGCTTTTCTGCCAGAAGTTTGATGACATAGGGTACCGCGCTGATCTGCTGCGGCTTCGCCACCTTCAAAGCGTCGACCAGGTTCTGATAAGTAATGGCGAGAGAGTGGTTTCCGAGGTATGCTGGCGCTCTCGTATAGAAAGCTCGTCCAAGTTCCATCAGGGCGTGTGAATGGAATAAGGGACTGATATTGAACAGACGCAGGCCGAAGCTCTTCCGGAAATTGGCCAAACACTGGTGATTGGTCAGGAAAATGGGCTTCGGAAAGCCCGTACTTCCGGATGAATGTAAGATCCAGGCCATCTTCTTGCTCTCGCGCGTTGAATTCGCATTTGGTCGCTGGAACCGAGGAAGAACGGCAGGACGGTTGAACCAGTCATCTCGCTGCAAGATAGGAAAGCTGTTACAGCCAGGGCGTTCGGTGCAAATGTCCAACACGGTCTGATTATATTGTTTGGCGATGATCATTTGACTGCACTCTACCATGCTCAATAGCCGAGCGTAAGCCGGGGCTGTAAGTCGAGTTGACAAAAAGAGAACAGCATATCCTAGGCGATTCAATGCGAAGAAGGTCAAAATGACCTCGAAGCTGGACCCAGCGAGCAAAGCAACTACTGGTGCTTCCTCGAGACTCGGATCCTACAAAATCATTAGCTTGCCGCGAGAATTTATGTCATCTTCCATCTTACCGCAGGTGGGAGCCCTTTATCAATATAATAGCGAGCCGCGATATCGGTGTACTTGTCCAGATCCCCTGCCGTGTGTTCCTCATAGTCGTCTGCTTTTCGCACCGGATAGCTAATCAATGGTCTCTTCGCTTGATCTGATTGCGCCGCATGATCTTTGAGAAGCCCATCAATTGTCATAAACTGTTCGATCGGAGGATACCCGGCATGAAGGGTGCCATTAAACAGGCGAGTGGCAAGGTCTTCGGTCTGCGACGGCGTCACGGTGACCGTCGTCGTTTCTGTCGTGGTAGCCATTGCGGACAATTTGGAATAATTCTTTCCCGCAATTGCGGAATTGGAGATTCATTTATATGTGATTGAATGATCAGCGACTCCAACTCGGCGTCACTCCGAGAACCGCGAGGGCCCTTTTCCGGATATCCGGCGGGGATTTCTAGAGTTCCGGAAAAGCATACAGCAGTCTTTTCCGCTCAGCACTTGGGTCATCCGCTAGAGGATTTGAGTTTATTTTATTTAGAAACAAGACAGGCATTCAAATAAATTTTCCAGTGGTTTTGAAAGTTCCCTTTCCACAATTACATTGTACAGGCTTGATTCCTATGTGAATATGGATATTGCCCGGATAAAAAACCGACATTGATTGGTGTTAGCAGAAAACACGGATAAAGATCCGAGAAGGAATGTGTGTGACAATAGAACTGAACACTTGCTAGTATGTGATCAGAGTCGAATACAGATTTGAAAGTATCTCCATAGTCATGTCAATACTGATATTCACCCGATGATCATCTGGAAATGGCAAATTGACAGTTCTTTGCATTCCTGCAACTCAATAGATGCCCACTCAGGTTGCCTATAGCATCAATATCCCCAGGGATGCTAACTGATAACACGACAGCGATCGTGTAAGTATTCTTCTAGACTATTATGCGGCTTTGATCCACTCCGGTACTGAGTATTCTCCGTCTGTGTTGATAGCTCTTGCTTGTTTTGTTTATCCAAAGCTGTATCCAAAGTATCATCAAGGCCTTGTTTGATCCTGCAGTGCGTTCGTTGGCTTTTTCCACTGGAACCGTTGATCGGCCCATGAGGTAAAGACCGATTGTTTCAAGACTGAGACCGGCAGTCCTGGTAATGAGTGAGCTAGCGAGCGATTCTTCAAATTTACTTCCTCGAGCAGGATTACTAGCAGGACCTACCTCTGGCATAAAGTAATATATGGAAGGTATGAACGCGAGGTTAAGAAGGCAGAATTAAGGTAGACTCGCCACCCAATGTGAATGATTGTAACTGGGACAAGTTCAGCAACAATAAGTATGGAAAGCCGAAGACAGTGGACTCTCTAGCGGATTGATTAAAGATGAAGCTCGAGATATGTTCAAATGGTATATCACATTGCAAATCCTGCACCCAAAAACTATTACAGAAAACTCCAATCCAAAAGAATCGAACTGTCACATTGATAAAATTATTCCTTATCCCCTGCACCTCTGGACCTTAACTCCAGTCCCACTGATGCCAAGTATTAATGAAGTGGAGAAAATCCCGGAAGCAAAGCAGTGTTCTGCTCGTCCTTGGGTCACTTAAGGCTAGAGGATTTATGAGTTGGTCTAGAATAGCATCTTGTCATTTGACCTGCGTAGCTGGCATTTCTACTGATATTTGAGCTTCCACTAAAATAACGTTTCTTAGCACGGAAACGTATGTCATGGTGCCCTCGAAGTAGCCAGACCAGTAGAAGCAATGTGAAGTCATATATTATTAATCTTTTGTAGCATATGGGTTACCTGACATAACAATACCAACAGAGATCTAATGGAAGGCGAAAGAATACATATATATGAGAAATTCAGAGGGAGTGTGTAACCAGAGGCATGGACTTGTATGCAAATCCGAATGACTTTCAAAATCATCCTGATAGCGGAATATATCTGAAAGGAGCGTAGGCTGGTGAGGCTTTACGTTACCCAGCAGTCTTACAAGGTTGCCTCGTGTACCCAGGTGAGATTACCAGCCGCACGCCCTTAACCCCGCTCCTCAGCTTTACAACAACTTCGTTCTTATCATATTTGTTCAGAGATCGACGAATCATTACTTCGTTTCAATGAAACCATCACAATAAGTTCATCATGACAACGTGGACCCCAAGATCCCATAACGATTACACGGTCGGATGGATATACTCCGTACCAATGGAGATGCCAGTTGCGCGGCTGGTACCAGACGAAATACATCCACCCTTGCCCAGATCCCCGACAGATCATAA
The DNA here is from genome assembly GCA_028829675.1 of Penicillium tannophilum. Taxonomy (NCBI): domain Eukaryota; kingdom Fungi; phylum Ascomycota; class Eurotiomycetes; order Eurotiales; family Aspergillaceae; genus Penicillium; species Penicillium tannophilum. The sequence goes on along the minus strand of JAQKAK010000003.1, from coordinate 1,451,338 downwards.
CACCTACGTTCTTGGAAGTCTCGCGGGATACAGCATCGCTATTGCATTTCCTGAATATGATTTGAGAGCATCTACAGAGGTTGCCAGAGACCTGATCAACAGCTTTCCCTCCGTCCGGTTTATTGTATTCGTGGGCATCGGTGGAGGGATACCAAGCAGTGATCGAGATATCCGACTTGGCGATGTTGTGATCGCTGAGCCATCAGAATGGTCTGGACGCGTGATCCAGTACGATCTTGACAAAAGGTTAGGTGTTGATCGATTTTTTCAGCACAGAAAACTTACTCGGTCGCTTCGCTTCCTGAGGACTGCCGTCGAGGATCTCAAAGCAACACATAAACTGGACGAAAATCGTGTTATTCAATTTATTTCTCATATTGAGAGCAAAAGAATGGCTTTCGGGCCCCATGAAAGCTATTTGCGCCCTCCTGAAGAGGAGGACTGTTTATACCAAGCAGACTACAATCACGTGGGTCCAATATCCAATAGATGTGTCAGTTGTGATGGCTTTAAAATCATTTCGCGACCTCCACGAAATTACGATGATTTGAGGAAACCAGCAGTTAATTTTGGGCCGATCGCGTCCCTGAACAGCCCGTTGAAAGACGGCAAGCTACGAGATCAACTGGCTCAAGATTCAGGAGTGTGCTGTGTAGAGACGGGAACAGCGGAACTCATGAGTGGCTTCCCATGTCTAGTCATTTGTGGCATCAGCGACTATGCTGATTCACACGAGAATCGGCGCTGGCAAGGATATGCAGCGGCAGCCGCAACAGCTTATGCTAAAGCGCTCCTTCTCAGGATCTCACATGATGCGATTATAGATGCGCCAACAGCACGAGAAACTGAGTCATTACTAGGTGAGAGAATTTCGAGTTTCATCTCATGGTTCTTGTCCAGTTGAGAGTGATTGCTAACTCTTCTTTGAAATGTGTAGCAACCATTGATGGCCTGAGCAATAAAATGCCCTCGACTTCCCCGACATCGCCTTCGTTTGTGCCCTCTGGGGACAAGTGTGAGAAAAATGGTGAGAATATCCGAAAGGGAACAAATACACGCAAAACTATCTGAGTGTATTATTTCCTTCTTGCATTTTGGATTGATCATCATACTAAACTGCACCTTTGCCCATGCTAGATATACGTGTTGCAGACAACATTCATAGACCATCTATCGCGCCTAGTGGGTCTGAATCAGGTTTTCCCATGTGGCTTGACGACTTCCTTCCTAGGACTACCAACATGGATTCCCCTACGGTATCGAGAGACTCGGAATACCCAGCTATTTCTGCACGCAGCTCATTCGGCGGGATGGATGATCTTGGCCCTACTATGCTATCGACAGACTCCGGATACGGATCTACTACATACAACACATCTGCTGGGGTGGATGAAGCGAGTTCTGCTGGGCCACCGGTCTCCTCTTTGAACCCATTCTTAGCTGCGCCCAACGAATATGACTTTTTTAACACAATGACTCCCGCTCCGTCAGGGCCAGAGTCCGGAGAAACATTTGATTCTGGGTACTACGAAACTGGCTTGTGGGACGAAATGAGTCTCGCTATGCCACCGGCAAATTCTGGAGACGCCTTTCATTCTACAAACAACGTATTTGGTTCGGAGGACCCATACATACATTCTGGAATGGATGAAGTGAACTCCACTATGCTATTTGCAGATGTGACATTCTCATCATGGGATACCTCTGATGGAGCGGATCGAGTGAGTTCCAGTGTACCAATGATAGACCCTGGAGATGCATCTATCTCTGTTGATAGAACTGCAAGCGACACAACGCTGCCTCGTCGGCAAGATCATCAGAATTCCTGCAATGATTCCAAAAGTATAGTGTTTGAAGATGGAGGACTTGTACCACTCCACGGAGAGTCTAGCCTGCAGCATGCGGGGGACGACGATAAAGAAGGTTCCCCATCTATCTACACGGAAGAGCATGTCACTTCCTCACACAAGCAGCGAATTTATATCTCTCACTTGAGTGATGATTTGTTCAGTAATTTCCGATTGGCGCGACATACCGATGAAGTATTGGAAAGGATCCATAATGTTCTTCCACGTCTTCTGAAAGGGTTTGCGCTCAGGCTTGGTCATTGCGGTTCAACTCAAATTCATCGGGACGTCATGATATTCATTCGTCGACACAGGCAGTTAGTCAACCTTAGCTTATACTGTTACTTCCAGGGCTTTACTGATAACAGCTTTCTATAGCGATATTGCGAGTGCCTTGAGGTTGAGATACATAGACAGTAGGGGGGGCTCTCCAGTTCCCGAAAATGGTGGCGATAGAATGGAGTTGAATGATCGCATGGAAATGTGGTATCACACCCAGGAAAATGCAAACAACGACCTTGAAAATGAACAAAACAACGCAGACATTAAACCAGAGACTTTGAGTACCAGCCACAACGTCCCAATGGAAGATAATGATGGAAACCTCATTGAAATCGCAATCTACAGGAAGGTCATTTCTGATAGCCAAGCGTACAAATGGTTACTTGGAAGCATTCAGAGGACATCTGCCTTGTACCCAGCTGAACAAAATGCTCAGGATGCTATTCGCGAAAGAATTTTAAATTCTATACCATTACCTCGGACAGTGGGTCGACATGATCAACCAAAGGTATACCAGACAACATTCACTATCAACTGGAATCCTATAGCCTTTGTCACGGAGCAGGGATATGACCAAGACAAGGATGGTTTCCTCGGAAAGATAATTACAATTACAGGGTCACGAATTGATGCCCAAGCAATGACCTCTTTGCAATATCTTCACCAGACGTGGCATTCGTACGGAGCAAATATCATTCAGATAGTTGAAGCCACACTTGTCATTGGGCCAGGCTGTGAATACAAATGTAACCCAACCTCTTCCCGGCCTTCTTATGATCAGTGCTGACAGCCTATGGACATCTTCCAGGCACTCTTCCAGATAACACCCAAGTTGAAGCATGGATAGATGAGACAAGATTCTTTGCCAAAGTTACTGGCATAAACGAATCAATTGCAGAGATTGGAGAGCAACTTGCGTGGCTGGCTTCGGCTCTCCGTTCGTCTCCCCATGACTCTAAATTATCGTACTGCACACCATTTATCAGCAGCACTGCCGTTGAAAGCATCTCAATTCCAACGCCGCAGGCTTCATTGATCTCAAAAACTTCATGCACCATTGATTTTCAGCTTGAAGTTGGAGAGGCTGATAGTCCTCCTTCGGTAGGACAGTGTTGGCATCACTTGTTTCGAAATCCAATCGTGATGAAGGGGTTTCCGATAGCGCGTCGGTCCAGACAAGGAACTGGGCTCGAGATTCCACTCAATATCTTGGCAGGTCTAGTCCACGCAGAGAATGCAGAGATCTTCAACGGCAGGATTTTCATAAAGGGGTTCTCTAATCTCTTATTACCCACGGAGTACGTGCGGGATGAAGATCAAATCACATGGCACCTCCTTTATAACGCTGAAGGAAAGCGCATCTCGTACCTGCATGGCATCAAAGGTCACGCGGAAAATATCCCACTGTCTGCATTAGGGACCAATCGTCATATCCTCGGTTGGTGCTTAGACGCGAAATGCTACGCTGGTATGTGATGGTTTTTTTTAGGAAGTTTTTTCGAGAAAAGGCCCACCCATCTGACTAATGAATAGGCTCAAGTGAGGCCGAATATTCTATTGAAAGGTCCCGGCTACGATCCCCGTCGTCGCGATGCAGCTTTGCCAACACCGTTATTTCAGCAGGCAAGCCAATCACGGGTGGTGATGAACCCATCTATGGCAACAAAGATGTTCCATTCAGAATTGCACGGAGCGGCTATTTCGAAAAGCTGTATTGGATCAACAAACAGTACGTTATGATGTGGGATGTGGGAGGAAAACGGGGTTGGCTGGTTAATGGAGCCTGCGCTTTATTGCATCTTCTTCTGGCTTCAATCCATTCCAACAGGACTGATTCACTTTGTTCTGTATTCCGTCTCGACACGGCAAGCATCAGTGGCCCCGAAAAGTCATTTACTCCTCGTTCTGCGATGGAAGTACTGTTGAACCCCGATAACCTGTCCCTGGAACTCTATGAGGCACAGGAGGGTGAGCCGGGGGGAGCAATGATACCAGCTGTTCGAATTCGACATAGAGTCGACCGTCTATTTAGCATGCTTGAGAAAATGATGGATCATCAAGCAGAGGTCATGAGAGGAGGCAGCGAAGAACTATGGAGCATGCCCCGGGCCACCCTTGAAGGGTGGGATTTCAAAGATTTGGCGACTAATGAAGACCCCCTGTATCCTCGACGTTGTAAGCTACGAACCAAAGCAAAAGGCTGGGTTGACTTTGCCAGAGCTATCCGAGCGATTACATTATTTGGGAGCGGATTTGGTGAAATTATTCAACCGGTTCCCACTAGCAACTCTTGCCCTCATTGGAACAAATTACCCGAAGGAAAATCCTACCTTGCTATCAGTGATAGCGATCTTGCAAACATTATTGATCGATATGGAGATCCAACCAGCAGCCCGGTGAGGCTGACGAACCAATTGATCTGGTACAAGGCAGACAGTGTACCTCAAGCTTGCGAATGCACTGTCGACCCGCACAGTACACAACAATGTGAATTAGCACAAGTCATATTACCTGCACAATTCAAAAAGAGTATGCCAAGGCTACCCAAGCTAGGTCGAGCTCAAGTGAAAGATGGGGGAAGTGGTGCGGTGGTTTTCGGCTACAACAGAGACCTGCCATGGTCCTGGAGTGACACCGGATTCCCCGTGCATGAAGAAACTTTTTCGTCTTCAGATGATTCGGAACCTGACGATTTCCTCGATTCTGGACTTGGAACAAGCATGGTGCACCCTACCACAAACGATGGGAATCCTGAAGAAACGCCTCCATTAGGATCACAGCCTGATGGTCTCACTCATGGGGACTATGAAGTAGGAATTGTTTGTGCACTATCTAAAGAACTTTTTGCCGTGCGCGCCTTGTTCGATTTACCTCATCCCGACCTCGAAAAAGATGAGAACGATCCAAACTGCTATTGCCTTGGCCGGATCAAAAAGTTCAACGTGGTTGCTGCTGGCCTTCCACACGATGACTATGGCACAAATTCTGCCACCAATGTCGCCTCTCATTTGATCCGGACCTTCCCTCGAGTCAAATTCTGTCTGTTAGTCGGTATTGGAGGCGGAGTCCCTTCTACGACTCAAGACATTCGCCTTGGTGATATCGTAGTTGGCACAGGCGTAATACAGGTCGACATGGGGAAACTAATTTCGGATTCCGAGTTCCAGAGGACGGGAGAGAAACAAAAGCCACCCCCATTTCTGCGGGCAGTCATTACGAAAATTCAGTCTGATTGCTTCGTCTCCTTCAGCTCAGCCTGCAACCCACTTATCGACGATCTCACATTGATTGCTTCGAGAAGGCATGAATATGAATACCCAGGTGCTGATAGGGACACACTATTCCCCTCCGAGTATCTTCATCCAAAAGGCCAGTTGGATTGTGATAAGTGCACCGTCATGGAACAGCGGCAAGATAGACTTCATAAAGGCCCACACGTTTTCTATGGCCTCATAGCATCTGGCAATCAGGTCGTTCGGGATGCAAGCCACCGAGACCGTCTAGGCAAAGAGAACGTGATCTGCCTGGAGATGGAAGCAGCTGGAGTCGTGAGAACAACCACCGACTGCCTCGTCATCCGTGGTATCTGCGATTATTCTGACTCGCATAAGAACAAGCTGTGGCAGGAATATGCCGCTGCTACAGCAGCTGCGTATGCTAAGTTCTTTCTCTCTCACATGCCCGACAGTGGTAATTCTTCAATAAGAGTTCCATCACACCTAGAGCCGTCAATGGGGCCGCTTCACTTGCAGAAGCAAAAGAGGCCTGCACAAGCGGAAGAGTACCAGCCTTCGGTCATCAAGAGATTTCGAAGGGATTGAATGGACTAATCCATAATTTAGCACTACGCAATGCTAATTGACATACCATATCAAGGATGCTAGGGATTTCCGATCCAAGGGTAAGCGTCACGCACAGCTACTCGGCCGATTAGCGATTCAATACTCACACAACGCAATAAGATACGTCCGTCAAAATTTGCATTTAGCTGTACAATATACAGTGGAGGGCATGCCTCGAATTACAAGAATGAGAAATGTTAAAGCAGAAACCACTCGTACTCTAACTTGGCGTGAACTAGTCTCCGTCTGCCACAAATTGACAATCGATGCTTGGCTATGTAATCAGTAAATCTGTTTTGGTATCGAAATGAGAACATTTGTACTCAGACTGATTCCTGCAGTAATTTGACCGGCAAGTATTTGAGCGTCGCCATACCTTGCTGCCTGTCCGCGCCGATGGCCTGCGTAATTGCACCAGCATGAGCAATTGACTGAAAAGAAAGAACTCCATTCCCGTAGTAATGGAAACGCCCACCGAGATGCCATTTCCTTTGAGACTTTGGTAAGGCATAATCATGTAACGAGATGTCAACAATTGGGTACAAATTCGAAGCCATATTCATGTATCGAGACCTGTGAGTCGCGCATTTCATGTGAAAGTATGTTCATGAACCGAGTTTCTGATACGAAGCATGCCACCATAAGTAGTGAACATATCTAAATCCGTTGTAAAAAGACACGGATATGGAAAAGAGTCCGCAATGATGTTTTTAGTTCAGGAATTTCCTCCAATCAAGAGCTCTATAGGTTTGACCAAGACTAAGAAGCTTTGACCTTGTGGGGGTGACCATGTGGGGGGTTGCGGGCGCGGAGTTGCTTACTGCACTTCTATACCCTTTCGTGCATAGTCACATCTCTTGGCCTGAATGTACTGCATGGCAACAGACCACAACAGAACCCCAATTGGTCATTTTCATACCTTGTTCTCATGTGTCCCCGCGTTCCCCGCGTTCCCCCGTACGCGATGATCTGCATTTTGCCAGCTTGACACGGGAAGTCTGTTTGAAAAGTCCATCAACGAAGAGCTGGGATGGTTGACTACAAAATGGCAGAGGTATCTCGCCCTCAGTGAGAATATGGAATGGTCTTTGTGTGTCTTTTCCACGGACTATCAATCATGGAACACGGCGGGAACACAGTTTCAGATGTTGAAGTGATGGGTGAGAAGGCGGAGATGTCACATGAAGAAACATTGCATCTTGCTGAGTTGACTCCACATGAAAAGGTGCTGGAGAAAAAGTTACGTCGGCGCATTGATCTTCTGATTATGCCACTTGTGATCTTGGTGTACTTGATGAATTACATTGACCGGTAAGTGAAACAGACTTGGAAAACTTCAACATTGTTTGCGTACAATTGCTACCTGTCTGAGCTTCCCAAAGATTATATTAACTTCCTTTCTAAATATCAGAAACAACTATGCCGCTGCAAAACTGCAAGGACTTACAGAGGATCTTCATCTTAATGGTCAACAATACCAAACCGGACTCTCCATCCTATTCGTCGCCTACATCCTCATGCAAGTTCCATCGAACCTCCTCCTTAACTACATGGGCCGTCCGTCTCTCTACCTTGGCTTCTTCGTGGCAGCATGGGGCCTTGTCTCTGCCTGCACCAGTCAAGTGACAAGCTACGGCGGGATAGTTGCATGCCGATTTATTTTAGGATTGGTTGGTAAGTTTTCTCCAGACATTCAAAGGCAACATTCGATTTAACATTTATTGAAGAGGCACCTTTCTTCGCCGGGGTCCTTTTCTATCTATCGAAATGGTACACCCGCTCTGAGCTAGCCTTCCGAATGAGCATTTTCTACTCGGGCTCCTTAATCAGCGGTGCCTTCGGTAATCTAATCGCCGCCGGCATCCTCAATGGACTGGCCGGCAAAAGAGGTATGGGAGCCTGGCAATGGCTATACATTATCGAAGGCTCAATTACTTGCTTCATCGGTGTTGTCATATGCTTCATTCTGCCAGATTTCCCTGATACATGGCGCCTCCTCTCACCAGAAATGCGAGCCGTCGCTACCCGCAGACTGGCAATCGAAGCAGCCGAGGCTGATGTCGATGAAGAAGGTAGCGCAGGTATGAGCCAGCTCAAGGGATTGAAAATGGCCATGACAGACCCTAAGACCTACGTGTTCGCATTTGCCTACATGTGCATTGCTGGAGGTGGAAGCTTTCAATATTTCTTCCCGACGCTAGCAGAAACGCTAGGATACAACAAGACTATTTCATTGTTGCTCGTCGCGCCACCATACGTGTTCATGGTATTCTACAGTGTGTTCCACAGCTGGCTGTCCGATAAACTCGGTGTTCGCTTTTGGTTTTTCCTTTACCCAGTCCCCATCACTATTGTTGGATTTATTATCTTCATGACAACTGATTCTTTTGGGCCGAGGTACTTCTCGTTGTTCCTGATGAACTTCACCTTTGCGCAGAACGGAACACTATATTCCTGGATTGCGAATGCGTTGCCTCGACCTCCTGCTAAACGTGCTGCTGCTTACGCTTTCATCAACTCGATTGGCAACTCAGCAACTATTTGGACACCATATACATACTTCGATTCACAAGGATCCCATTACCCGGTTGCTCTGGGCATATGTATTGCGTTGCAGGCATTGGGTGGTCTGTCGGGCGTGTTCATGTATTTCAATCTGCGGATGCTGAACAAGAGACAAGAGCGTCTGGAGAATGAGAGTGGGGAAGTGCAGCTCACTAAGAAGGAACTTCGGCGGCTTCAAGTTACGGCTGACTATGAAGGGATTGATATCGCGGCGGCACGTCGGCTGCAGAAGGGGTTCCGATACATGCTTTAGTGTTGTATGTACTTAGCATTCAGCCAAGGCTAGATCACCTGACCTAGAAGGCTCAAATAGCTTGGAATAGGTAGCCCATAATGCCATTCAGATTTCTAAAGTCTATCAAATGTAGGCCCCGCATCTGATTCCCCCGCATTTCCCCGCTTCTACATAGCCAGTTGGCAAAGCTCTTGATATTAAGGCCCACCCACTATCTCCGCTATTTTGCTACTAATATGAAAAATTTTTCCTTGCAATCTGGCCGCATAGAACTCGCTGCTACAGTAGAAAAGAAGGAAAAGGCAAATCAATGTTGTATCGGTTTGGCATGGAGAACACAAGAAAGAAAACGAGACGAACAAAGCGCTGATCTATGTGGACCTGGTGGTCACCTGATCTCCAGCCTCTGACGCATTCCTATACTCTATAGATAGTGACTTGATTCCCAGCCTTGAAACCATGTCCAAGAATGCTCAAAGTCCTTGGTGACCATTTCTACGTAAAGCAAGAGTAAAAAAAGAATTCCGGCTGTTTATTAAATTTGTTTTCAAACTCCTAGATGTGGCAGCTTTAGGTAGCTGTATGTAGTACGGCAAATGTACTAGATGAATTCGTAACAGCTGGAAAAGGGCCGAACCTGCCGGTCTCACTCTCCCAGCCTGTGCGTGTTCGTAACTAACAACAAATCTAAACCAGTCAATAAAAGGATTATGACAATGTCCAGACAACCTCCAGCAATTGTGGGTTCTCCGGCTCTTCCTCGTCGTAGAACCACTCATCTTCCTGGCGAAGGTAAATCTGTCGGACCTGCTTGTTTGTAGAAACCGCATCCAACAAGCGGTAAGACAATTTTCCATTGTCTCGAGGGCGTAGAGGCCCTAGGCTGTACTCGTAGGAATCATCTTCAGTCCAACTGAAATATGACCAAGTCTGTTCCATGGAGGCCAAGTCCTCTGGTGTTTGTGGTTCTGAGTAACGGACAAGCGAGAATCCATTAATGAAGTACCATTCATCTGTGATTCTCCAGCGCTGCAGCTGGCAATCGTGGCCACAGATGTCGGCGACCTGGCTCATGCCAACGATGTTGACGGGGAACCAGTCTGCGGATTTCCAGTGGTGCACGGATAGGGGTAATTGGCGACCCGCTTCGTAAAATCCGGATCCATCCGGGTTCAGATCGAGTTGGAAGAGGTGTCGATCCCAAGTGAGCTTGGTAGTGGTGTGTCTGTAGATGCATTTTGACACCCGCTTGTCACCGTGGTCTTTAAACTCGAAGCAGTCATCGAAGTGGGCGTCGATTTCCTGCAGCAGGGGCATTGAAAGAAAGACTCCGGCGCCTCCGTATCCCATGTAGGTGAAAGAAGCCATTTGTTGCATGTTTTCAGTCGGTGCTCCAATGTAGTATGGCTTAGTTTCGTCGTAGGTGGCGAGTTGGGCGACCAGGCCTTCCATGTTGGGGAAGAAAGTGTCGTCATCAATTATGACAGCCCACTGTGTCGACTCATCGCGTAGTTCGTATATGATACGGGTGAGTCGGTAATAACGATCCAAGAATTCTTCATCGTTTTCCAAAATTTGGAGATTCACGTCCAGCTCTGTCGCGTGTTCCATGACCTGGGTTATATTCAGGCTTTCATCGCTCTCAACTAGAGCGATGACGCGCGCTTTGGTACCACCAGCCCATCGTGAGATGGCTTCTAAGGAATTGTCCAATCGATCAATGGTAGTCGCAACACCAAACGTCAAATGGGATGCGTCCACCGGGGCTTTCCGCTTGGGTGCCTCGATCTTCACCGTTCGGGGACATTGCCCTGCCGGAAGGGTGTCGATAGCGGTCTCTGTATTAAGCTCAAGGATATTAAACTCGGGGACGGGGAGATCCAGGCTTTCCGAGAACTCCGTAAATTTCTTCGACTCGGTAACCCGAATATTCCATCGGGCATATTCGACCGAATGGTTAAAACCCAGGGATCTTAAGTATTCGAGATCGACAGAGCAATCTCCGATCGGAGCATTCTTCGAGCTACCTTTTGGCCCTGAGATACTAATAAAAGAGCTCTGATCCGATTTTTGGTGGTAAACCAACCCACATAGTAACAGCAACAAGAAAATGGCCGCGGTGAAGGACCTTTGCGAAGAGCTGAATCGGATCATGGTGCACAATGGTGGTGTCCCATGCAATCGAGGGGAAGAAACATAATGGAAGTATCAAGTGATATACGTCCAAAACTTGAAACTCGACGCAAGAGGGCTTACGTGTCGAGACGGTTGCAGGGGCGAAGATCGGATACCAAAATTACCGTAAACGATTGAAACAAGCCTTCGGCACTTCTTGGCATGGGGAACAATTCAATCATCGGATGAATAGGAACGCGCGGCCCATGGATTGGGCTTGATCCCGCGAATGTGGTGCTGCATGCATAAAAAACGTGAGGAAGTGCGGGAACAGCTGGGCCAACTCGCGAATTTAATCGCCGGATTCAGTCTCATTCCACCCTAATTCATAAATCGTGACTCCAAAACCTGGTTCTTTCTGTTATCCTGAGTGTGCGACCTTTTTCAATACCATTATTGGGTTATGTCGGAATTACCGGGCTCCGCAAGCAATACTACGCAATGATCCACGATATGTGAGGTTGTGTCTTGAGCCATGACGCGTTGGTTCACCCCGTAGATGCACCAAAATAGAATTCCGGCCTCCAGAACCCTGTTCAGCCCTGAGGGGCCTTTACAGTATTTGTCTCACGCCTGTATTGCACCCCAAGGGGGCTGGTTCTTGTGGGGTGAGAAGGGTTTTCTGCGGTCGAAGTCGTGAAACCGCCCCACCGAACTACGTCTTCTGTCTTGGCATTGGTCCTTGGCAGCCTTCCGTTGTTGGTAAATGATTGAAGATCCTCACGGGGGCCACATCATCGAGGACGGTGGGCGATTCGGAGAAAAGCGAGTGGCATGATGCTGAAAGGTATAACTATGTAATAGGTGCCTGGCATTGAGACAAGCCTGTACCTTAAATAGGCACAATCCACGGAATCTCGAACATTTCAGTCAATTTGCTCCGTTTCCAACACCGCCGACCATTGCCAAAACCCACTATTGGTCTTTCACCTGATCTCGACCCCGGAAGAGGCGGCCTAGGCGGCCTGTGCCACTGACGACTACGTATACGTTGCGCTGACCAGCGCGATCATCATCCATACAAACGAAGGTCTGGCCTGAGCTTATTTACACGGTCGGAAGCTTCCATGCATTCTTCGGCCTTCCATAGGAACTGATACTTTTGCAAACACCCCAAACTGCGCAAACAGATTGGGCGCCTTACCCATCTGGCACATAGTTTGCAGCGGGCGCTGGTTTAAGCTTCACTAACATCGGAGTGGGGATAGCCTTCTTCCAAGGTTTACTTTCTTCCATGGGTTCCGTTCCTTATTGTAATTCTTATTTTGACTAGCGTCCTCAAAGGCTCCATTCCACAGCCAGGTACGGAGTACTCTTAGACCACGTTACTTGAATAAGTGGAGAAGGGACGAATGTATGACCCAGGACCCGCCTGCATATGATTACGAAGTACAGAGAGCAGGTGGCCCAATGCGGGGGCTGATATATGTTCCGTAGAGTTCACGGCTATTGAAAGTTGACATCGTGAAATGCCACCTCTAATTCCCGATAGCCTTCACCCCGGCATGGGAGTTATCTTCTCCTCACCTTCGCCCACGGGCATTTCATTAACCAGGTCCACGAGTGAGAAGTAGTTGGGCATGAGTGTTACGCTATGCACTGATTCAAGTAAATGTTTAGGCCGTGGAACCGATCTACTCCAGTCTCGAGCTCGAACAATCAAGCTATTTGACACCTCATGGGAAGGCAAATTTATAAACATAACTGCTGCTAGAAAGACAGGTCGGTCAAGCGGTTAAGCCCTGAGATGCTCTTTGGCGGAATACTTGATACTGGCCCTGCTTTCCTTGATCCTGTTAAGGTCGGGAAACATATTATGGCCGATAACGGCGGCCAATCTATTGTACCTTTTAGATCCAGTCCTTACCATCTACTTCAATCGAGGTACATTTCAAATGGTCCCCCCTGCTTATCGCCATCAAATCCGAGATCGGCTTGATAAGAACAATTGAAGTATAATGAATGGGACTAAAAGGTCGCGGCTAAACGGTTGTGGCTAAATGGCCGCGGCCAGATGGATGGAATGCTGCCTCATTATTTAGGCACTATTACCCCAACTAGCTAACTAACCTACCTGTACTTAGTTATCGTTGCACATGCACTTACTCAAAACCCTGACAAACCAATCAAAAAGCCACATATCTCAAGAGTGTAACGGGCCGGCACTGAACACTAAAATTGGAGAAGATAAGGCATTGATAGGATGATTACACTTTACCCCAATGCGGAGAAGCACTCCCTTATCTTCACCTCGTATCCCACTTCCACCAACACTCTTGCTCTTTCATTCAGTCTTTAGATAGCTGGAAACTCATTTCAAAGTCACGCCTTTCATCCAAGACACCACATCTCAAATCCCTTAAACATAACTGATAAGCATGGGTATCACGGGAATCCGCACTGCTTTGAAGGTCGACCTAGAGAAGCATGCCCGCGAGCAGCCTGGGTTACATGTACGACCCCTCCCTATATAGATTGAAACTCATGAACTAATGCATCTTAGAACCGATGGCACCCAGATAGTGGGTTAATCTCCAAAATTGCCAAAAATTTTGTCGCTGACCTTTTACTCTTTATTAGTTCCGGCCTGTGGAAAGATCGCCAATAATGAAATCGTCAAGATCGAGTGTCTGGACTGGACTGGAGGACAAATTAAGAACAACGACTCAGCTGACGACGTGAAGAATGTTGACCTAACTGAGATTCACTATCTCTCCGGTCCATTCGACATCGAGACTGCGGAACCAGGCGATGTCTTAGTGGTTGAGATTCAAGACGTCCAGCCCTTCCAGGAGCAGCCTTGGGGCTTTACTGGTATCTTCGATAGACATAATGGTGGTGGCTTTTTGGATGAGTTGTACCCGAAAGCGTACGTTTGCCTTCCTTACCTGATGCACAACTTCTCATTCAATATATTGCAGTGCGAAGGCGATTTGGGATTTCGAAGGAATCTTCTGCTCTTCGCGACACATCCCGCACGTCCGATTTGCGGGTCTGATCCATCCTGGAATTATGGGATGTGCGCCTTCAGCGGAGGTTCTTGCTGAATGGAACCGTCGCGAGGGCGAGCTGATTTCTGCGAACACTATTGAGGATCGTATCGTTGCACAGCCACCAACCCCCATGAACACCCATGCCGGTAGTGCTTCTGAAGATATTAAGGAAAAGGTTGCGCGGGAGGGAGCACGAACAATCCCAGTATGTCATATCTGGTCTTCCATCAACTGAACGAATGGCTGATTTATTATCTAGGGTCGTCCTGAACACGGAGGTAACTGCGATATTAAAAACCTCTCCCGAGGCTCCAAGGTCTATCTCCCCGTTCATGTCTCGGGCGCAAAGTTCTCTGTTGGAGATCTCCACTTCTCCCAAGGAGATGGTGAAATCTCATTCTGTGGCGCAATCGAGATGGCAGGTGTGATCACCCTGAAGTTCTCTGTAATCAAGGATGGCATGGCGAAGCTGGATATGAAGTCGCCTATTTTCCACGCCGGACCTGTTGAGCCTCAATTCGGCCCCGGACGCTATCTCACTTTTGAGGGATTCTCAGTCGATGAGAATGGCAAGCAGCATTACCTGGATGCTACGGTGGCCTATCGGCAGACGTGCTTGCGTGTCATTGAATACCTTCGACGATTCGGATACAATGATTATCAGATTTACTTGCTGTTGAGCTGTGCCCCTGTGCAAGGACATATTGCTGGCATTGTTGATATACCCAATGCCTGTACCACCATCGGTGTTCCGATGGATATATTTGATTTTGATATCAGACCCGAGGCTGAGGTTTCGAAGAAAGACATGGGAGTCTGCGCATTTGCTAGCGAGTGAATTCTGCGTGCTAGCTAGCACTCTTGAAATGACTGCTCTTCACAATTTTTTGAATTTGTGGATATTTTACCTAAAGCTTGCTCTGCTCACTTTCTTGTATCTGAGTCCACTCATTGTCGTTCAATTTATGAAAGTCCATGATCTTGTCTGGTCCTCCGAAACGATTCTGCGTAGAGTGCCAATCGCGATCCACTGCTGTTTCTGGGCGCCATCGTACAACGTGCTTCAACTCCTTTTGTAAGTTCCCTTCCAAAGCATCAGAAATGAAACCGCCAATGGTAGGCATCTGCATCGCTCCATTGCCGGAACCTCCGACGGCGACAAGGAGCGAAGGGTGCTCGGGATGACGGTCAATCAAGAATGCGCGGTCGGGTGTATCGGCATCCCAGCAAATCCTCGCAAAAGAAAATGGTCTATCCGCGAGATGCGGCATCGTGTCTCTCAAAAAGTCTCGGGCCCGGGCCTCTGCCTTGAGGGGAATCTGATGCCTTGCAAATGGTATGCTTCGCATCTCGCCATCATGCGACGGATCCTGGATGAAGTTGCAATATCCAGGATGTTCATCGCAGATTTTGAGCTCATGCTTATCTTCATCCGGTTCCATGAAGAAACCCTTTGCAATGTTGAAAAGAACTGGGAGGCCTCGATATCTTTCCGCTTCTTCCGGTGTCATTCTTATATGACACAAAGTCCAGGCAGTAGGACGTAATTGTTTCTTGAAATCCAGAAGACGGTCACTCCCAGCACCCGCAGCCAAAATAGTGTGGTCTGCCAAATGGCTTGTTCCGTCCTCTGTCTGGGCTCCCACTACATCCCCATTCTCATACAGCAAGCATACAGCCTTCCCTGATGGTGTGCCCGTTATGAACTTTGCCCCCAGGCGTTGAGCTTCCGTGTATGCAGAGACCATTGCTTTCTGAGCGTGAATCCAACCTGCCCCACTCTTGCTAAGCCATCCCTTCCAGCCGGGGAAGTCCCCTGTCAGAACTCCTGGCGGCATTGTTTTGCGAAAGTCCTCCGCCGTTTCGAGTGACACAAATTCAGCATCGGAGGGATCAATCTCATCTTCCTTGATGTGCTGGATGAGAGCCGGAGTATGTCCCGACACAATAAAACCTGTCTCGTGGAAGTATGGTTGGAAAACAAGATCAGTCTTCCAGCCTCTCAACGCTGCTCGAGTGCAGGTTGTGAAAGCGAGGCTTCTAGCATCCGGGTTCGTGCCTGGAAGCCATTAATTTACGAATTGCCAGAGGGGAATATTGGATGGGAATAAAACATTCGTCTCACCTTTCAGCTCCTTGTGCTCCATAATCTTATTCACGTCATTCCCAGCCGCAATTGCTGATGGCACTGGGTAAGGATCCAAGACCGTGACGTTTGTATATCCTCGACGGACTAAGTGCAGAGCGGTCGAGCAGCCCCAGGTTCCGGCGCCAACGATTAAAATCGAAGAGGCATGGCTGAGGGGCTTTGACGGCATTGTTTTTTTCTTCTTGTTTTCTTACTTGGCTTGTAGATGCGACAAGAAAAAGTTGGGGTAAAGTGAAGGTCAACACAGCAGCCGCCTCCACCAATTTAAGCTAGCGGAGTTCCGCCCGCTTACTGTACCGCCGCTTATCAAGTCGATCGCGTGGACCTTCCAACTGCCAAAAACCCGGGGAAAGTTATGTTTCCATGCGCTCTCATCTTGAACTCTCTTATCATGCCTCGGGTCGGCAATCACTGAGTCCAATGGTATCAATCCTCCGGTTAATGTTGTCGCTTGGAGCTTCCATGAATCCTTACCCCTCACGACGCACGTTATCTATTCCGCGATCAAGATGTTGATCGCAAGCCAGTCGGCTTGTGCCGACCAATCAATCCATTCGTCAGTTTTGTCACTAAAACCACATTGAGGGACCGGGAGTATAATGGCTTCTATATAACCGAGCACCTTGCCAGGTTTTCTAGGGAAATGAGTCACGACAACTGTCAGAATGGCTAGCTCTGAGAATGACCTCTTCACTGATGTTCCTGGCACGGTTTATCTAGTGGATGGTATGATACAGATCGCAAACATCCATATGGTTATCAGACTCTGACTAACGAGCTTTGCAGCATCACATGCACTGCAAAACGCAGCTCACGCAGGCCAACAAGATATTGTTCTGTTACCTCAGCCTTCAAGCTCCCCAGCAGACCCACTTGTAAGCTGCCCAAACATAACCTCAGAGACCAGTCCCTAATCGCAGAATACAGAACTGGTCGCGAGCAAAGAAATTATGGTCTCTGTTCTTGATATCAGCCTATGCGTGCGTGTTCTCATTTGGCGAAAACAACACCGGTGCAAGCTGGACTCTGATTTCCGATGACACTGGAGTCAGTATCAATAACATGAACGGAGGATCTGCACTCAACTATTTGCTTCTGGGGTTCTTCAATATCATATGGATCCCGTCAGCGATGAAATTCGGTCGCAAGATCGTGTTTATCTTGAGTTTGTTGATCCTTTGTGGGGGCAGTATATGGGGAGGCTTGTACCACGGGGTCGCCCAATACTTTATTGTGTCGGCACTGCAGGGCGTAGGTACTGCGGCCTACCAGGCACTGATTCAACTTACGGTGAGTACTGTCAATGCGGGCCGTCCAGCAACCATACTGATCCTACTTAGATCTTTGACATATTTTTCACGCATGAAAGAGGCCGCATGGTTGCAATTTACATATTCTTCCAACAGCTCGGGTCTATCTTGGGACTTATATTGGGTGGATACATCTCGGATGGCGTTGGCTGGCGTTGGTGCGCTCCTATCGTGGCCATTGCTTGCGTAAGATCACCTCAACCTCGTTAGATCATAAACTAACTTCAAAAGGGCGTTCTGATTATCCTCTTTGTGTTCACATTCGACGATACCATGTTTCCAAGGTATCGATTCAACATCCCCCGTCACGAGCGATCAGATCCAAGGGAAAATAGAGGGGATGGTGTTGAGCCCGAGAAGAAAGCTGGGCTCGAATCCCCAATCTCAGAAGTCGATAGTAACAGCCTAGGAGAAGACATTACTACCAGAACTTACTTGCAGAAGATTGCACTGGTACATTATTTCGCAGATGACCACACAACCTGGTTCCAATACTTCCGTCGCCCATTCTACCTCTTCGCCTTCCCCAACATTGTACTCGCCGGTATCCAGTTCGCCTTTGGATGCACTGCGGGCATTGTGACATTCAACACTATCTCAGAGATAATGACGGAAGCCCCATATAATTGGAGTGCCGGATCTGCCGGCTTGATCTTCCTAGCCGCCCTGGTTGGAAATATACTCGGGTACGTTCTCAGCCCCGATATCACTTGCGTATGATTATTTTGAACTGACTTGGACTAGCATGGGGGTCGGTTGGCTGTCAGATTGGGTCGTTCTGATCCTCGCAAGACGGAACAATGGTTACAAAGAGCCAGAAATGCGTCTCTGGACATATATATTCCCTTTCATCTTTGGCGCCATCGGGTACTTTACGTACGGCTGGGCTGCGACAAATGGTGATCACTGGATGGCTATTGCGGTGGCACTTTGCTGCTTGATTGCTCAACAAGTTTCGTTGACAAGTATGGCAACAGCATATGCAATGGAGTGTTTTGATGGAGTAGGTTGTTCCTGTGCATGCGTGCGTGTCGATTTCCTCAGCTCAGGTTAACTAATTGCTTCCACAGATCTCCGGCGAACTCGTTGTCGTACTAGCAGTCTGCTCTTCCTTGATAAATTTCGCCATTTCATATTCTGTCCAGCCCTTCATAGACGCCACTAACTACGGATGGGCATTCACGTTTTTCGGCATCTTGGTTGTGCTTGCTGTTTTGATGGGGATTCCGATGATAATATGGGGGAAAACGTGGCGCCGACAATGCAAGGGACGATATGAGAAGTTCTTGGCTGAGGCTGGGTTGAAGACCCATTGATTGGGGACTTGATACCTCGATAATTTCAAGAATATTCAAGTTAATGAGTATATATGGCCCTACACTTGCTCAATTAATCAAACATAACGGAACGATCCTGCACGTAGAGAAACAGAAACAATAGTATCATACATTGAGCACTTTCAGAGTGATACTGAAGCCGTTTAGATTTAAGAGGTCTGGGGTTTGAATTTGGGAGGCCCACTTTCTTCTTTGATTGGCTTATTGGTTTACACCGGATGCCACTTCTAACAAGTGCTTATGGACACCGAGTTGCCCCACCGTCCTTTTCGGGCCACAGGTGAAGCTGAAGTCTTAAAAGCTTCAATTTGTATTAGGTAAACAAAGGGTTCCGCTGGAAGAATTCTATATTTTGTTTAGAGAAAAAACAAGTAACATAAGAAATGATTACATGAAAAGCTACATGTAGTTTGCTAGCCGAGCTAGACTAAGGGACGAAAAAAGTAGTACATGGGTTCAGAGGATATCAAGGTACCGCATCGCGTCTAGAAGTGGATAGGCTTGGAGTAGGTGGCCATAGCAGCCTCCTTGAAGGCCTCGGAGAGAGTGGGGTGGGCGTGACATGTGCGGGCGATGTCCTCGCTGGAGGCACCGTACTCGATGGCAAGGGTGGCCTCAGCGATCATCTCGCCGGCACCGGGTCCAATGATGTGGACACCCAGAATGCGGTCAGTCTCGGCATCAGCGATGAACTTGACAACACCCTCAGTGTCGAGGTTGGTCTTGGCACGGGAGTTGGCGCTGAAGGGGAAAGTGCCGACGTTGTACTTGACACCGGAGGCCTTGACCTCACCCTCGTTCTGGCCGACCCAGGCGACCTCGGGGTGGGTGTACATAACGGAGGGAATGGCGGCGTAGTTAACGTGGCCGTGGCCCTTCTTGATGTACTCGACAACAGCGACGGCCTCCTCCTCGGCCTTGTGGGCCAGCATGGGGCCGAAAGTCACATCACCAACGACACGGATGTGGGGAACCTTGGTGCGGAATTCCTGGTCGATGACGAGACGGCCACGGTCATCCTTGTCGATACCGACGCTCTCGATGTTAAGACCATCGGTGTAGGGGCGACGACCAATAGCGACGAGGACAACATCCGCATCGAGGGTCTCCTCCTTGCCACCCTTGGAAGACTCAACGCTCAGGCTGACGGTAGCACCACTGTCATCACCCTTGGTAACCTTGGTGTTGGTCTTGAACTTGATGCCCTGCTTTCCGAGTATCTTCTGGGCCTGCTTGGCGATCTCAGCGTCCATACCGGGGCCACCGATCTGGCCAAGGAACTCAACAACGGTAACATCAGCACCGAGACGGGACCAGACGGAAGCCTATGAATCATAAAGTTAGTTTGAAATTATGCTTGCTGTAGAACCCAGCAGATTGGGACATAGAAGGTGTCATACCATCTCGAGACCGATGATACCACCACCGATGACAACCATCTTCTTGGGAACCTCCTGGAGCTCAAGAGCACCAGTGCTGGTAATGATGCGCTTCTCATCAATGTTCAGGCCGGGGAAGGGAGAGGCCTCGGAACCGGTGGCAATAAGGATGTTCTTGCCGCGGATGGTCTGCTCACCACCATCGAGCAAATCGACCTTGATGGTGTTGGCATCGACGAAGGAGCCGGCTCCCTTGACGTAGTCGACACCGTTCTTCTTCAACAGGAACTCAACACCCTTGGTCAGGCCCTCAACGGAGGTCTCCTTGGCCTTGAGCATCTGAGTGAGGTTGAGCTTGACATCGCCAACCTCGATACCGCGCTTCTTGGTGTCGTGGAGAATCTGGTGGTAAAGGTGGGAGTTGTTGAGGAGGGACTTGGAGGGGATACAGCCAACGTTCAGGCAAGTACCACCGAGCTTTCCGCGCTTCTCGATACAAACGGTCTGTCAAATTGTTCAGTTAGCACGTAGATCGGGGTAGATTGATCGGCGATCGGCCACGCTCCTCCACAGGATGGAGAAGCTGGCATGAGAATAAGCTCGTAATCATACCTTCAAACCCTCCTGGCCAGCCTTAATGGCAGCAACGTAACCGGCAACACCACCACCGATGATAACGAGATCGTGGTCCCCTGTTGTCCGGAGAGCCGGGAAATCAGCAATCGCATCCGGGAAGCGGAGGAAAGGCCTCCGATGTATTTATCGTATAGTATAAGGTAGAAACATACCAGACTCAGCGGCGTAGCCACGTTTTGAGCCGCCAACCCAGAGCATAGGAGTGGCGATGAAGTTAGAAGGGACAGCCTTAGGGCCGCAAGCGCGGAGGGTTGCCCGCGGCGCAGCACGGGGCAGAACAGCGCGGAACATTGCGATTGTCGGAATTAAAGAAAGGATTATTCAAGATAATAAATAAAGCCTCCACGGGAAATGACCTGGAGGGAGGATGGCAAGGTT
This sequence comes from Penicillium tannophilum, assembly GCA_028829675.1. NCBI lineage: Eukaryota > Fungi > Ascomycota > Eurotiomycetes > Eurotiales > Aspergillaceae > Penicillium > Penicillium tannophilum. Next base: position 1,430,210 of record JAQKAK010000003.1, on the reverse strand, counting down.
GCGCAAAAGGGGAGGTGCTTTTGAAGTTACGGGAAGAGAGGACTGAGCTTTTGCGGTATTTTGAGATTGGCCGCCAGGGTTATGTAAGCAGGTCGGGTCGACTCGGTAAGGTGGTGGCCACTTTGCCGGATGACGATGCCGATTGAAATATTGTTGATTGTCTCGTGGAAAGCATATAAAAGTTGATGAAAGGTATTGAAATCCAGGAAGGGGAACAGGAGAGATCGCTTATGGTTCATGGGGAAATCATCGCGATCATGTCCTCAATTTATGACCACGGAATAAGCCAGCTATGACGGGAAGCCCGAAGACCTTTTCCGCCCTCCACCCACCCGGCCAGATCTTACCCCGGGAAGGTGTCGATGGTTAACGCTGTTTTTAGCGTTGGTTGAATACCATTCCCCAGGTGATCCAATATCCGCGGACTTTCAGTGGTTTGGCTCAGGTTTGCCGGCTCCGCCTCCCCGGTTACCTTCGGCGGTCTGGCCACCTCAAGGTTCCAAGGCTGATATGGCCCTACAACTACTCTGTAGCTATTGTCCTGTTAACTCGGAACGCTTCCCTGTGACTCACCATCTTCTCATCCCTTGGTTGGTTCCCAAGGGTGGCAAATGGAAATGATACCCATCCATACCCGGACCCAATGATTGATACAGTGCCCAGGCGAAAGATATATATACATGATAGGTAGGTACAACGCACTAGTGGACATGCAATGTACTCCCGAGATCATTGCCTACGGGCCGTCCTTCCAAGATTGCGGCCACCCAAAGTCTACAACATTGAAAAGCTTCATTCTTGAACTGGATAGAATGATATCCAATGTTATAGACCCGTACAACGTTTAGTAGCTAGACAGGCAACTGAAAGGTTTATCGAAATGCATTGATCTAAGCTGACGAAAAGCTCAGCTCTTGCCACTTCTTGTCAGATGTGCTGAGTGCCTCAGCAGCCTTCCCAGCATGTTCCACCGCATCAGGGCCAACAAGAAGACGAAGAGGAGGCTCTTTTTCACCCAAAACTTTAAGCACAATGTCGGCAACCTTGCTTGGCATAGAAATCTCTGTTCCAGATAACTGACGAAGGAACTTGGCAAACATACCAACAGTCTGCTGGTAGGGTTCGCTGACAGGGGGGATCTGCATAGATGAGCCAGCCCAATCGGTCCGGATACCACCAGGCTCAAGAACCGTAACTTTGATTCCAAAGGGAGCCACCTCCTGAGCCAATACCGTAGAGAATCCACCAACAGCCCATTTAGCACACTGATAGGCGGAAAGGCCTGGAATACCGATACGACCACCAACGGAAGAAATCTGGATGATATGGCCTGATTTCTGTTGGCGAAGGATAGGAAGCACAGCTTTAGAGACGTAGACGACGCCCATGAGGTTGGCGTCGACTTGGGTGCGGAAGTCGTCGATATCAATATCCTCGATGGAGGCTGTATTGGCGTATCCTGCGTTGTTGACGACGACGTCGATGCGGCCGAATTTCTCATGTCCAGACTTCACAGCTTGGAGGACTTGGTCGTTGTTGGTTACGTCGAGAGCGACTGGAAGGACGCGATCGTTGCCATATTTCTTGACAAGGTCAGCAAGGTGCTCAGGTTTACGAGCAGTAGCGATGACAGCGTCTCCGCTGTTGAGAGCAGCCTCGGCGATGGAGAGACCAAGGCCACGAGAGGACCCAGTGATAAGCCAAATTCTCGTCATGGTGAGATGTGTGGAAGAATGAATAGAAGAAATATGAGATTATTCACGTATAATGTGATTGGGAAATGGGTGTCTACATATTGAAAAGCTTTGGGGTTTACAGCGTGTCTTTATAGGTTCTCGATGCTTAGGTGGTGTAGGCAGATTGCAGGCCTTTGCGTGCGGCCGCATGGTAGTTGTTCCGCTTGAGCGGCCGCAAAATTGATCAATGGTACAATCCGATTTACCTCGCCGCTTGCCGTGATCTCCCTTTAAATTAAAAACCCGTGAAATTAGAAGCAGGGAGCCTTCCGCTTTTCCCGAAAATGAACGGTGACCGGACTTTCTCTCTAAACTCCGATAAAATCGAGACACCAGTACCAATAGATAGCCTATATACTAGCTGCTGACCCCCACATTTGAAACTGCATCGACCGTATGATAGGTCCAGAAGAACAGTGCTTCGGGTCAAAGTAGTGCAATATGTGGATCTAAAACATATAGCGGCCGCATATTCCACTGATTTAAGTGATTATGTAATAAACGTGGCAACGTGCCCGGTGATTTCGCGAGACACGGCCGCAAGCCCCGCTAGTTTTCAACCTTGACTCATGAGTCGTTGCATAGTCTAGCGGACACTCGCACTATTTTTCTTGCGGCTCAGCTCAAGTCCCAAACCACGATAACATGGACAGCCTGTCTTGTATAAACAAGTGAAAATTCATCTCCACGGATGTCAATTCTGGCATGAGAACTCTGTCACCCGTGTCCCACTGCGAAGACTCTACCGTAGCGACGGGGGGGGGGGGAAGGCGTGATTAGTAGCGCAATAGGGTAATAAATAGTCTTATTTAATTCTCGACTGACATTGAGCTTTCCAGATATAATCACTAACTCGATTATCTGAAAGTGTCACAGAATATAAAGGAATGAAAACCGATGGAATTCAATAGCTTGTAAACTTGGTGGAGCTTTGAGCCAGTTCCCAGGTGCCAAACAAAGACATGAATAGTCAGGTCTATGTTCTGCAACATTAGAAATATATTTGGAAATAGAGAAATGAATCAAATTGGAAGAGAATGCCTGTTCTAAGCGGAATCATAGCCTGTAGGAAGAAAACCTGTCCCAATGTATGTCCCAAGGAGATATTTGAACCAAATCTTCACGAATTGAAGAACTGGCGAGCTTGAAGCAGCAGCAAGCGGTAGTAGGCCTTCGCCTGGCCGGCTTATTCCTTGTCCTTGCTTGATGAAGAAAGCTGGGACTCTATAGACTGAATCAGAGGAATAACGTACGTGCTCGAAGGCGAGTATGCCCTGATCAATGATCAGAAATGAAACACCTCGAGAAAATTTAACATCATAAAGGATTGCTTGAGTGTTCAAAGTCTCTGGCGGAGTACCCCCACGAATGCCCTGACCTCGGAGACGCACGGTCTTATCATACGAACTAGAGGCCCGCGCCCAGCGTCCTGGAACCTTATAAGATACGTATGCGAGAACTATCGCCAACTAGATTTTGATGTGATGTACATCTTTCTTTAAGATTGCCAAGACACTGGCATGGTGGGTGGACCCGGAGTTGACGTATGTGAGGGTTTAGGCTCGGGCGAACTCCGACATAGTCATCATTTCTCACCACCAAGAATGTAACCAGAACGACGTGGACAAAATTAGCGAGGTTGAATTAGGGGGAATCAAAACACTTAGAACTTGTGGTGACGATCAAATGTGAATAACAACTTACAGCCAAGTGTCCATTTCGGCGATCTAAGCGGCTTGCCGAGTCAGGACGAAAGTCTGGAGTTCTCCGCATGGGGTCGCTCTTTCTCCGTCCTGGACTCCTGGCGGGACCGACCCCACTCCTATTGGCCGCTCGGCAGAAGACTGGCAGCCTTGACCCTTTTATCCCGGCGATTTGCAGCGATACGTAGTGCCTCTGTCTGAGTCAAGACCGTTCCATTTGTGCCTTCGGATTGCCGAATTCAGTTCTGGCCGGCTAATAACCAACCAGCCCCGCCATACCGCAATTTCTCCTCTCCCCATGCCGGATCCAATGTCTAGACCCGGTTTTTCTTCTCCAGACTGTGGGGAATCAAACATTTTGGAGTCCACCACATGACATTGTTCCTGTTTGTTACCGTGTGCCGCCGGGATGTAACCATATCTGACGCCGCTCCTTGCTTTCCTGGGATCAAACTCGGCCGATCCCCGTGGGGAAGTTTCTCACTATTCGCAGCTCGGACCGGAATGGGACTTGGCTTTGCGTTTAAAAGGCGCACGGACCCATTATGATGTCGCGCGACAACGGAAGTTGTGTTTGAATTTACCTTTACCCGCGGGGCTAGAATTTCTGTTGGTTTGCGTGTTATAAACTGGATTCGGCTGCTGTTATATTTTTGGTCTCGTTTTTATACTCTTTCGTGACGCCGCACTGGTTGTGCGTGGTACAAAATCGACCCCATTGAGATTACAAACCACTCAGAATGTCTGACAGAATCCCATCATGGAATGTCGTCCACAAGTTGGAAAAGCGACAGCTTCTTATCGCAATCAACTGTATCGCCGCTTTGTCGATTCTTTTCTTCGGATATGATCAAGGAATGATGTCGGGCGTGAACAACGCTGAGGACTATGTCAAACTGATGAAGTTTGGGTACACAAAAATGGAAGATGGCGAAGCGACCGTCGTGGTTACTAATTCCTTGCTACAAGGTGGAATTGTGGCCGTGTATTACTTGGGAACATTATTTGGTGGTTTGTTCGGTGGCTGGTTGGGAGATCGGATGGGCAGAATCAAGTCTATTGCAGCTGGTGCTGTTTGGGCGATCGTGGGTGCGAGTCTGCAGTGCTCGGCCCAAAACCATGATTGGATGATTTGTGGTAAGTAGATACAGCCAGCAGCAACGACATGAACTGAAGCTAAGATTCTATAGCGCGTTTCGTCAACGGAATCGGCACCGGTATTTTGAACGCTATCGTCCCTGTCTGGGCTACGGAGACGGCCGAGCATACTTCGAGAGGACAATTCATTGCGATTGAATTTACTCTGAACATCTTTGGTGTTGTTCTCGCCTATTGGTTGGAGTTGTAGGTTGAATCTCGTGTCTATGTGGTCTCGCACCATCTAACATCGCTCTTAGTGGCCTGTCATTCATCGATGAAGGACGATCTCCTTTCCGCTGGAGATTCCCCATCGGTTTCCAAATCATATTCCTCTTGGTCCTTTTCTGTGCCGTCTGGTTCTTCCCCGAGTCCCCTCGCTGGCTGGTCAAGGTCGGTCGAGAGGAAGAAGCTCGGTACATTCTCCAACGTCTCCGTGGAAGCAGCTCCGAGGACCGCGTCCGCGCCGAAGCCGAATTTCTCGACATCCAGGCCATCGCAGAAATGGAGAAGACAGTGGTTCACGGCAATTCGTACCTTTCGATGCTTTTCGGTTATAAATCTGGTGATTTACACATCGGTCGCCGAGTCCAACTCGTCATCTGGCTTCAAATCATGCAAGAATGGGTTGGTATCGCAGGTGTGACTGTCTATGCTCCGACAATCTTCAGCATCGCAGGATTTGACTCAACGAAGAGTCAGTGGATTAGTGGTTTGAACAATGTCTTCTACATGGTATGTTGTAACCAGAATCAAGGTAAAATTGCTTCGTCAGAATACTGATGTTCTCTTGTTTTCAGTTTGCTACACTTGTCTGTGTCTTCACTTTGGACCGTATCGGTCGTCGATGGACCCTGTACTGGGGATCGGTCGTTCAAGGAATTGCCATGTTCCTGGCCGGTGGTTTCTCCCGCCTCGCCATCAACGCCAAGGCAGCCGGTGATGCGGGCAGCGCGTCCTCTTATGGCGCAGCTGCAGCTTCGATGATCTTTATTTTCACATCGACATTTGGAGCGACCTGGTTAACAGTGCCTTGGCTTTACCCTGCTGAGATTTTCCCCTTGGCTGTGCGTGCTCGTGGAAATGCCTGGGGAGTCGTTGGCTGGAGTATTGGAAACGGATGGCTGGTGAGTTCAACACCTTAACTTTGCCTTTCGGTGTTTAAGTGCTAATCAAAATTTTCCCATAGACTCTTCTGTGTCCTGTCATGTTCAGTGCTATCGGCGAGAAGACGCTTTACGTTTTTGCCGCGAGTAACGTCATCACCATCCCGATGGTCTGGGCTCTGTACCCCGAGAGTAACCAGCGTACACTGGAAGATATGGACCTGTTATTTGCGGCCAAGACACCATGGACCTGGGACGCGGAGAAGACCTTTGCTCGTTTGAAGGCTGAGAACCCGGGCATGGTCTCGGCGGTTAGTCGCAAGGGCAGTGTAGACCCGGAGACAGGAAAGGTGTTGCTTGCCGCACCAAAGGGTGAGGGAAATGCCTCTTCTGCCGAGCATGTTGATAACGCATGATTTGGTTGAAGTATCAGTTAGATACAAGCATCGATAGACGTAGGTTTGCAGACCTCAGGATACCATTCTCATCTAAATATCAATGAGTAGCTAATTCACACCGTTTGTGCTATAGATCATTCGTCTATACATATATTCTTAATGAAGTTTGTTGTCCGGTAGATGAAACCCCAAGATTTCAGTTCTACCAGGGGTATAAAGAAAGTCATGAGTCACAATAAAGGACATACACGCCTCCATGAATTGGAAGGTTGGAGAAATCACAGAGGATTACAAATCGGGGTGATTCGGAATCTTTGAATTCGAACTGTGGGAAGCGGGTCTGATTGGTCACTTTGAAAACAACGTTTTCAGGCTACAGCTCTACTTCGACTTCAAACCCTTAAAATGCTATATTTCCTTATTTTCTCGACCAGCTTTTCAATATAATTCATCTTTCCTACTACCAAAAAATCTTCGAGGCATATGTCCACGTGGCTATTATATTGGTAAATTTCCCGTCGCGTCAACGCGTCATTTCGCGTCCACTACAATTAAAACGATAAGCAACTAACAAATCCAGGAACAAACTTCAAAAAAGACGAAAGCAATCGAAGCTATTGAACAAAAGGCGCATCTTAAATATCGTCCGAGTTGTCCTCTATTGGAGACTTGCAACCGAAGCCAAACCACAATGACAAGCACTACAATTATAAACCCAGGGGCTGTAGTCGCAACAACCCCACAGTCTGAAGACCACCAACAACACCCACTTAAATCCAAATCCACACCTAAGTCAAGTCTTCAGACGCAAAAATACCTCCGCCGCATATCCCTCCACCCAACCTTGACGCCCTACCGCCGCCGCGTCTACCGCGTCCTCCTTTCCGTCCCTGCCGGCCGCTGGACCACCTACTCCGCCATGGCTACATATCTCAATTCTAGCGCGCGAGCAGTAGGAAATGCCATGCGCACGAATCCGTTTGCACCAGAGGTACCCTGTCATCGTGTTCTTGCGGTTGGGGGGAGCTTGGGTGGGTATAAGGGAGAGGGGATGGCTGTCAAGCATGTTAGTGATGGGTCTTTTCGGGACGAAAAGAGGACAAGGTTGAAGGATGAGGGTGTTTTATTTGATGATGCGGGAAAAGCGAAGGGAGTTTGCTTTACGGATTTTGAGGACTTGAGTGGAAAAAAGTGATTTAATGCTATGTATTTCTAAAAGGTCTAGAGCTGGCGAACCTGGGAAGGGATGGACTTTGATGGTTAGTAATTTTTTGAAGTCAATTATAGCAAAGACAAAATTTGAGTTGCCAATTATTGAAGAAAACAAGCAGGCTTTCCATCACACAAAATTCCAAAATACGCTGGTCATATCAAGCAATTTAACAAACCCTTCTTCGATGTTATATGGAGCCGCCGCGGATATGGGCCAAGTGACGAGAGTCGTTCCTCTATGATGTTCTTCAGCTATAGAAAGTTAAAAATTGAAGAAGACCCCACAAATGAGAAGACGACATCTGTTCTGTCAATCCAGAAGTATCCATCCGATGGATTGGCCCTGTGACAGTCGTGGGATGTGCACGGATCTTGCGTGGCCTCGGGAGAAATACCAGCCTCTGGTGTGTGCCCGTCATTTGCATATTTGCCGGCTCATAAAAGGCTTAATTGTAAGTTGACTGTCATCACCTGAAAAGTGGGTCTTATAGAAGTAATTATGGCGGCAAAACAATGCCGTTATTACGACTGGGTCTAAAAGTATTGTCAATAATTTCAAGTTGACGGGTGGATTTGATAGAACGATAGAGTCTGACATCACCAACCGTAAGGTCAACAACAACGAGAGAGAGGTAAGGTGGCCGTCCATGCATCTCCAAGCTCGATGGATTTAGCTAGAATTTGTTGGCCATTTCTGGCTCTAGCCATGTGTATGACGTCATGTTTGAAATCCCGGTTGTGGTGGCTGGGTTTCCCACCTTCACTTCAGAAGATGCCCGTTAGCGACGTCCCACCACGATCCTCAAAGAAACGTCGAGTGAAATAAAACCAGCACGCACGCAATGGCTGATGCTCGAGGCCTAGACAACCCTCGCGAGGAGGAGGAAGCAGAAGTCATCTCGAGGCATCTGGACCCTCGATTCACCGGGGCTCCTGACGGCGTCGTTGATGCGGGGGCGGGGTCAACTGCAGATGACGATGACAACCAACAATCGTCTCTTAAACTGCTAGGAGGCGATGTGCATCGTGACCTCTATCGCATTGAAGCTCGCTCGAAGCGGGCCGGATTGGATCAACGCTCAGCAACATTTTCTCACCCGCCCAGGCTGGAAACAGACAACGAAATCGATGTCGATGTTCCTATCCGCAATGAACCTGGAGCGTTCCGCCGGCAATTCATTTGGCGAAAAGAGCGTACCTTCGCTAACGGATTTGCGCCGAGTAGTTTCGTGAAGTATCTAGAATTATACGGCAGCTTCGCCGGTGAGGACCTGAACGAGTCGGAAGAGGAGACAGATGCTGAAAGTGGTGGAATGCTGGGGCGTGAAGTAGACCCGGAAAGAAGACCATTGCTTGCCGCTCGTAAAAGCACTCCAGCTCCAGGGGATGCCTCGGACTTGAAAACTTTCTTCACACTCCTGAAAGCCTTCATAGGAACAGGCATCGTTTTCCTCCCAAAGGCGTTCCGCAATGGCGGCATACTCTTCTCACCCATCGCTCTTCTCACGGTTTCAATCATGGCGTCACTTTCTTTCCACTTGCTGCTGGAATGCCGGCGACGGTATGGCGGTGGGTACGGCGATATTGGAGAATCTATTGGCGGGCGCCATCTTCGCACAATTATTCGCGTTTCAGTCGTAACTACGCAGCTTGGATTCGTGTGCGCTGGTATTGCTTTTACTGCGGAGAACATGCGTTCGTTTGTGAAGGGCGTGGCGGCCTCTCATATAACGCCGTCCATCTACGCAATCGTCGCCCTGCAGTTAGTGATCCTTGTGCCTCTTTCGTTAATCCGCAAAATCTCTCGACTCGGACTAGTGGCATTAGCTGCGGATGTCTTCATCTTTTTCGCCATTGGATACATTTACTACTACGATATTTCGACCATTTCCGGCCATGGTTTCGAGCCCACGGTCACCCTTTTCGACAGCAATACATATACCCTGACGATCGGGTCGGCTATATTCATGTTTGAGGGAATAGGCCTGATCCTTCCCATACAATCTTCGATGGCACAACCCGATCATTTTGATCGCATCCTCTACAGTGTCATGGCCCTTATAACCTTCCTTTTTGCTTCCGTCGGAATTCTATCATACGGGGCATTTGGCACTCAGACAATGATCAATCTCATGGACAACTTCCCCCAGTCGGATGTCTTGGTCAACTTTGTCCGGTTATCCTTCTCGCTAGCCGTGCTTGTGGGCACCCCAGTGCAGCTTTTTCCTGCTTTGCGGATCATGGAGGAAAATATATTTGACCGCGCCTCTGGTCGGCGAAGCCGTCTTACAAAGTGGAAGAAGAATATTTTCAGAACAGGTATTGTTTTTCTCTGTGGTTTAATCGCAGCACTGGGCGCCCAGAACTTGGATCAGTTCGTGGCTTTGGTTGGATCCGTTTTATGTGTTCCGTTGATCTTTGTTTACCCGGCGTATCTGCATTGGAAAGGTATCGCGAGCTCACGGTGGGTAAAAGGAGGAGATGTTTTGATATTCATCATGGGGGTTGTCTGCATGATATATACGACTATGGTGACCGTGTCTGTACAGTTTAGGTGATGCATGTATCCCTTCATAACGGGCAATATAGAGGCATTTGGAACCTTGGAATCTTTCAGTTAGATAAGCTAAGAAACGAGATCACGAAGTGTCATTCAATTCGCTCAATAAAAGCTATAATTCTGGGACAAGATACGAGCCTTCAGAACCTCAACAAACCTTGGAACTTCATTGAACGCACGTTCGTTCTCTTCAGAAGCGTTCCTTATCAAATTTTTTGAATGTAAAATTGGTTTCAATCGTACAAGGGCTAGAGATTCATACCGCCAAGCTGGCGTACTACGATCGACACAATATTAAATAGGTTCGTCAGGACAAAGAGATATGCATCGTGTTGATTTTTGTTGTTTCAAAATCTAACTAACAAAACCCAATTTTCACGGATGACAAATTGGAGAGTAAAGATCAAGCGACCTATTGATGATCCTCAGGTCCCATGGGTTTCTGACCTGCCTTCTCAACATTCTTTCGTTTGGCCTCCGCAGGCTTATTAGGGTCATTTTTGATCTGTGCGTCTGTCGACGTTTGTTCCTCTCCCGCGTGTGCTTCGCTGTCCTTCTCCAATGGGTCGCGCTTAGATACTGGAGACTGCACGGATCGCGTATCGGCAGCGTCATCCGCCCGATCTTCCAGACCTCGGGAAGCATTGACGTGTTGTGATTCCGGTGAACTAGAAACTGGATTCTTCATACCGGAAGATTGCCCAAGCGAGGTGGAAATGCTGAATGATCTCGGTGTGGAAGCCAGTCCTGTATAAGTTAGCAAAACAAGCGACTTGGCTAAATAAGCGTCGATATATCTTACTTGATGTATTCAGAAGTTGCGTGCGCCGCATAGCGCGAGTAGTGGAAATGACACTCTTCATCATTGTGATTATTGGCGAAATGGATACCAAATTGAGCGATGGTATAAACAATGTTAAACTTTCTGGAAAGTAATGGGGATTAATATATCTATTTCTGCAGAATATGGGTCCATTTGCTGCCACATACTGTAATCCGGCTGTGTTCGGTATCGGATAGTCGCTCACTATGATGTCAGAAATTGTTAAAGCCTTCAGAGTTTCTCCCCACGAAAATCAAGGCATATATTACCTGAAAATTTCCCCACAGATCCAGGATTCAATAGATTTGGAAGTCTGGGTCATCATGACGTTGCTAAATTCCGGAATGGTCTATGGCCGATCTGGAGCGGCCGACGCTGAGATATTCGTAACTCACTATTGAGTAGTGTCGATGTACACCGTCGAAATACACAATGGGCTCTTCCACCTCTTATGTTGATCTATTAATCATTGGAGCTGGGCCAGCAGGCCTCACAGCTGCATGCTGGGCAGCGCAATACAAATTGTCAACTCGGATTATTGACCAAAAGAAAGGCAGGACCGAAACTGGCCATGCAGATGGGATACAAAGCAGGTCTCTAGAGATACTAGAGAGCTTTGGTATCGTCGATTCGATATTGAAGCAAGGTGTTCATGATGTCGACATGTCTCATTGGGTAGGTACTAGGACTATAATTGAACTAATCGTTCGTCGCTGACGTTTAGTCAATCAATAACGGAACGGGCAAAATAGAGCGACGTAGGAGATACGAACAGAACATCGACCAAAGGTCGAGATTTGGGTCAATACTGCTCAATCAAGGGGCCGTGGAGCAAGTGTTTCTTGACCATCTAGATGACAAGGGCGTTCAAGTCGAGAGGCACAAAGTGGCTGAAAATTTGCATCTCTCTCCTACCGATGTTGACGATGGAGAGGAGTTTCCGGTCGTTGTGGGAGTCAGATGTGCGGGAACATACGGTATGTACTTATCACCTGGCTTCTTACCTGTAAGAAAAGTGACTTTGAAGTTGGGCTAATTTGGTGATTTGACATCGAAAGAAACCATACAAGCGCGCTATCTTATTGCATGCGATGGCGCGCACAGCTGGGTCAGGGACCAGCTAGATATGCAAACTGATTCAGTGTCAGAAGATTCATCCTGGGGTGTACTAGACATAGTGCCCATAACTGATTTCCGTTTGTCTTGTTTCCCCTGCGCATGGAGGCCTCAACTGACCACTGAATCCAGCTGATATCCGTCAATCCTGCTCAATAGACTCTCAACCTCATGGAAGTATCATGACCGTCCCCAGAGAGAACAGATTAGTTCGATTCTATATTCAGCTTGAAGGGGAGTTGAGAGAAAAGGTTATGCAACACTCCAGCAGTTCTCCTACAGCTATGGTAGAAATAGCCGAGAGCTTAATGAAGCCGTATAGACTGACGTATAACCGGTGTGACTGGTGGTCAATCTATTCAGTAAGGCTACACATCTACTCTTAAGAGCTCAATGCTGATAATGGAATCATAGATAGGTCGAGGCCTTGTAAGGCAATACAGACCACATGCGCGGTAAGCAGTATGCCCTTATAAGATTCAGGAAATTCACTTATAAATTTTCAAGCGTGTTTCTCACTGGCGATGCCGCCCACACCCACTCTCCAAAGGGAGGGCAGGGCATGAATGTTTCCATCCAAGATTCATATAACTTGATATGGAAATTGGGAGCAGTTATCACAAATGGCGCAGATCCTTCTATCCTAGAAACATATGACAGCGAACGGCGTCCGGTTGCCAAGCAGCTTATGGATCTGGATGAACTTCTGGTGCAAGCATATGAGAAAGAGGAAAACGATACCTCAAGTGGAATTTATGAAGTCCGCGAGAAGTATGCTGGATTCATGGCCGGAGTCGACGTGACCTATAGTCATAGCACCTTGATCGCCAAGGGAAAGAACGACGATGATTCAAATTTTGCCAAGAATATCGAGCTTGGCATGCGTTTACCGTCTTTCCTCGTCGTTCAAATGTGCGATGGAGTGCCTTTGCATCTAGCACAGAAGCTTACGAGTAACGGGTCGTGGAGAATTCTGGTGTTTCCGGGTGATCTACGCCAGCCAGCGAGGATGAAAGCTTTGGCCAAGTTTGCGGATTCATTCAGCAAACACTCTTACCTCACCCACCTACAACACATGGAAAGCCCGGAATGGCGCTGCCCCAGCGTGGAATTGCTTCTCATACAGTCATGCCCAAGGGGTGCAGTAAATTTGCTTGATCTTCCAGAATTGTTCCACCCGTTTGATGATATAATGGGTTGGGATTACTGGAAAGCATTTGCTGATGATAGGGACCAAGCTTACAACGGATACGGAATTGATAAAGGGGGCCCAGGATGTCTCGTACTGTGTCGGCCGGACCAGCATGTTGCATTGATAGGCAGTATGGAGGACACTGCTGGTTTGGACCAATACTTCTCAAGGTTGTTTCCGTCAAGAGAGAGAAAGCGATGATGAAAGGAATTGGAGCTTTTGGATAGCAATACTACTTGAAGCTATACTGCGTGAATTTACTTCTTCGGTAGTATTATTTTGAAGGGTTACACTAGGGGGACCCATAACATGGACGCCCGACTGGATCGGAAGGGCCGGGTCGATGGGAACAGGTACTTTGTTCATCACATTTAATGGTAATGAAATGCCAATACTTTTATAGAGTTAATATCCTAAAAAGAATTTACATATCAGTCAGTATTCACGTCACGTCGTCGCAATATGACATAAACAGTGTAATGAGGGGATGTGAAATAAAACAAGAATTCCAAGTCATGACGTTTCCAAGCTACTCAGAGTACCACCCAAGCACGCCATGAGCATTCAACATAGCAGGCTATGGGCTTAATAAATTCCACTCGATCGCAAATTTCCACCATGGTTCCAGTAGCGATCGTTCTCAATTGATATCATAATTCAGCGAGTTGTTCCAGCAGCAATATACTTTACCTTGGTTGGTCGCCAGTCACATGACATTATGGGTGAAGCGAATATCCCTTGCCTCAACATAGCTCTGGTCGCCGAAGAAAAGTCAGCCTATCTGCAGCTCGGCTATTCGGAAGAGCAATGCGCGGCGCTCCCACACGAAGGTGAAATTGATGCTGTCTTGGCTACACTCGAGAGTCTCGGCTACCATGTCACGCGGGTATCTGGCATACAATCCCTGGTCCAGCAACTAGCGGCGGGGAAGCATAAGAGCTGGGATCTGGTTTTCAATATGTCACAAGGCCTCTATGGATCTGCAAGAGAGGCACAGGTCCCGGCGATCTTGGAAGCGTATCAAATTCCTTACACATTCAGTGACGCCGCGACAATGACATTATGCCAGAACAAAGCTATCACAAAGGTACCATGCCAAAACCCCAACAACTCACAGCGCAGGCTAATTAAAACATGACAACAGACTATCCTAGACCGTTACAAGATTCCTAACGCGCCTTTTGCCTTAATTCCCGTGCTGGACGGGAAGGCGAACATTTCAGAATCTTGCGCAACACTGCCAGCTTATCCACTATTTATCAAGCCGGTCAGCGAAGGTTCATCGAAAGGAATCGATAGTTTCAACAAAGTGAATGACGCAGCGGAACTGGACCTAGCAGTACGGGAGCTAGGATCCAAATTCCCAGACCAAGATATTCTTGTGGAATCGTTCTTGTCGGGCAGAGAATTCACAGTGAGCATATTGGGGACCGGAGCTCACAGCCGGGTTATTGGCATCAGAGAACATATTTGGCGAACCTCTCCCAATCAGAGTAACAACAATGCTGACAGCTCAAACCCGTCGCTGGACTTCGCTTGCGTACACAGCAAGTCCAGTACGAAAGGTAAGATGTTATTATATAATGACTCGCATGACATGAACGATCCTCAAATCAAAGCTGCCTGTCAGGTTGCTTTAGACACTTGGAAAGTCTTCAAGTGCCGGGATAGTGGGCGTGTCGACCTCCGCTTCAGTTCAGACAAACAAGGGTCCATTCCGAATGTGCTAGAGGTAAGGACTACAATAACCCTCACCATATCGAAATGCAACATGGCTCATGGTTTCCTTCAGGTGAATCCTATTGCTGGCCTTCTTCCAGGCCATTCCCCATTGCCAGCATCGGCGAAGATGAATGGGCTTTCCTTCGAGGAACTCTTGTCTGAAATTGTTGGAAGCACACTTCAGCGAGCACATCAACCAACTTCTCGTGTCGATCGCAGGCAAACCCCAATTACCCTAAAACCGAATCGTGCAGTTGTTTCCAAGTGCGAGGGAACTCAGCTTAAAAGCTTGATACCATGCGGGATTTGAACTCATTCCCAGAGTCTTTCATGGACACTTCTCCGATGATATTGAATGTAGCTGCTATGAGCAGCCCCAGAAAGCAAATTCAGTTAATTTACTTGGTAGATAATTCAAGTATTAGATGCAAGTAATGTAGAGAAAAGAGAGATATTTGTTCGTTACCACGGCTAGATCCACGTCAAAAAGGTGTTACTTGGGTTGTTGTAGCTGTTTTGATGGAAGATAGCAGAGGCCCCTGGCTTGATTACCTGAATTGGATCCTGTGGGTGAGGTGTCGCGAGGACTCCTCGTGTCGAACAACCATGGGCTGGAGACGTGGATGCCCAAAGGCTTCTATTATAGATGAAAAGAAGTAGTTGAACCTATAACGACGGGCCTTGTCGTGTCGACTGTTTAAGCAACCTTGACCAAGCTGACTAATACACACAACTTCAGAATTATAAGCCATCAAGCTCTAGGCGCTTGTTCAATCTTTCGGTGTACTGTGTGCTCGCCGCCAGATCCTCAACTCTGGCAGATTCAACTATGGACACTATCCGGCCATCTTCAAGAGTATGGACTGTCTGAGTGGCCAGAACGAGCCATTCCGTCTATCTTGCCCGCACCATAGTTAATTTCTCCGATAAGTCTAGCAGCGGTGACAGGTGGATTGGCTTTCAAAGGTCCCAGGCAGTGGTACATAACAGGGGCAGTGTCAACCGTTGATGTCGATTAGGCGCGTCAAATATGGTGATTGGAGCTGCATTGAAGGAGGCATCGAAAAATCAGGGAGACACTGATAGTATTTCGCTCGCTGCATAAGGCAGCTGACTCAATGTGACCGTAATAATAGCTGAACTATGCTAATGTGCAGCGCAGCGAGGTTGATTGCTACGTAGCCTTCGACAGCTATGTACCGAGCGAGACCAATTGCGGTTTCCACACCAGAATCGCTGATCGATGTCCAGTATTTTGGGTACACTGAATACTAGTATTCAGTTAAAACTGTTTCTTCTCACCCTCCTTGGTGCGTTTACGATACGGGAACCTAAGCCGAGAAAAGCCTCGATGTCAAAGACAGGTTTTTTGGATAGCTTCAAACAGGATTATATTTTGTTAATGTCTAAGGTAATGCTTGTCTTGCACTCGCCATTAGCTTGTTTTATGATTTCGCTTGGCAAATTCTATTCCAGACAGATCTATCTTGGTAAGTGGTTGCCACCAGTTTGATGTTACGTATCTCCTGCGTCAGGAAGGCAATACAGCTACAATAATTGCCGCAGGAAAGCTTCGACTACGTAATTGCTGGTGTCAAAAACCAGGTCTATAATCCCATAAAGTGGTATAAATAACCTTCGGACGTCTCCCCAGACCGTACGACCAATACATGTACTTCGAATTTCTTGTAACACCTAACTACAACTCAAAATGTCGAACCGCGAGGAAAGAATTGCAGAGGATCAATATGAGGAGAACAACGATTCCTCGCCTGTGACCGGAGATTTCACAGACAACTCCTATGCGAACGAGACCAATCCAAGTTTGAGAGATCAAGTTCCTGTCCAAGGAGACAATGCGCAAATTGAAGACCCCATGCAACCTCCATACTCCAACTCAGATCAACAGCTCGGTATGTCTGAACATCACTACTGATCACCATGCAAGTAACAATTCATTAACGGAAATAGAGGAGGACGAAAACGAGGCCATCGACAAGTCCAACATTATGAGGGGAAGTCGCCTCCGCCATGCGAAGCCTCAAACTTCGAATAAATATAACGAAGGACCAGATGAGGATGATGTACCGGCTGCTGACTGATTTGCGGTTCTCCTTTTTCTATTTTTCTCTACGAGTCACTCATTTGTAAGATGAAACAAAAATATTTAATCTCAATGTATTCATCCATGCTTTGACTACATTTCCTGTGTTATAGAGGATTTCGGTATTTCTATTCTATGAGAGTAGTTAGGAAATAGTATACATATCAGCTTCTATATTGCGCAACGTAATGATACCAATATTACAAAGACCAAATGGTGATGTTTCATAGTAAACAACGTCGAAAGATTATAAATTGATCTGAATAAAGACCTCTAAATTAGCATTGCAATTTAGCTTCAGGATGACCGAAGAATCAAGTAATGGTGGGATAATAGTATAGATATTAGACATATTCTTGCTTTTAGGTTGGCGTTGCGATCTTGGTTAGCTATTGTTCTAAAACAAATCCACTGGGGGCTATTTGAACGATCGATCGGATTTAATCGATTTGCTTTTTTGCTCACGTATTCGAGACGTAGTAGTGGGGACGTAGCCATGGTTAATGAAGCCTACCGAGCTCACAATGTGGGGCGATCGATCACCTTCGCCTGCGTACGGGTAGACGGGCCGGGATTTCAACCAATTAACTATCGGAATACAACTGGAGTAAACCTGTTCAGTCTAAGATATTCAGGCTCATTATCCCTACTCTTTCCATGATTTCTTTCTTTCTCCTTGCTTTCTCCCATCGATCGGTAAGGCTTCATCATAGACTCTGCAGGAAATCATAATGACTCGATGTTCAAATGCAGTGTGAGATGACGTCCAACCATTAAGCTTTGAATACGAGATTAGCAAACCTGGCTTTGATGTTATTTTCATAGGAGCGGTCTGAATTTCGTCAGAGTATGGTCACTGTGATTTCATTAGCATCTGGGGAAGATCTCAAATCAATGTTAAATCGAGATCTATTATGACCTCTCATAATAGCGGTAGAACACATAAATACGCAGTATATTCCCCAGTTGTACTCTCTTCATCTTCTAAACAATCTCATAATCTCATAATCCATATTTACCAACACATTCTACACGTGCTACCATGTCTGACAACTCCAACCCCGGTAATTTCGCCAACCGACCTCATGAAGAGGTTCAGAATATCGCGCAGAAGGGCGGTCAGTCCAGCCACCAGGGCGGATTTGCTTCGATGGATGCCGACAAGCAGGTTAGTGAAAGCGTTTATTATGTGACAATCAATAGCTAAGACCTTTCTCAAGAGGGACATTGCGTCTAAGGGAGGTCACGCTTCAAGCGGAAGCTTCAAGCCCGGGGACGAGAGGGCCAAGGAAGCAGGTCGAAAGGGAGGCCAGACCACTGATCAGCCGGATGAATAGAGATGGCCTCTTGCCTCATAGAGTCGCTTTATTCTAACGACTCACCAGCTACTTGCTCTTCTCGAGTGGGAAAGGATATGAAGATGTCTGATGAGGTATTTTGTTGGTAGTCACTTTAGTCCTAGCAACATGTACCTTCTGAAAACATAAATTTGTGTTCCAATGAATTCCCTTTATGTTAATTGGGAGCTTTGCCGCACCGTATCTAGCATCACCCCTCTATCGTGTGGTCAATCGCGAAAGGCAACATTCGACATACATTTCGATCTCAGTTTTGAGGCTTATTTTAGGAAAGCTTTTGCTAGGTTCCATGGCAATGAAGAGTGTATAGTTAGTGTGTCTGTAAATCATTTGTTTTGGTGAGCACCCAATATGGAGCTACCTGGCGCTGCAATCCGTTTTTTTCCGGTCCCAATCCACATCCCTAGGTCCACCCGTAAACCTTATTATGTGTATCCATAAGGTCAACCAAAAAGGGCGCGACAACAGCACTAGATCCACCTACACGAAACGGCTTCGCTGCCTAACAAGACCTGGAACCTGTCTGTAAATGGCAGGAGCAGAAGTCTCTGTCAACCCAAAAATATCTTCACCTTGATTATGTTTAAGTGCTCTCTACTTAGAAACCTGGAGCCTCGTCGCCACAGGGGTCAAGTGGCGATGGGGGCCATTCTTATATACGCGATACGGCACTACTGTATGCGCGACAGACGGATAGGTCGACAGATACTGGCCTCTAATGGCAATTTGAGTCCGCGGGTATCCACATTACACCTGCGATAATTGGTGACGTCGGAACAGGGATTCATTCACCTTGCGATTTAATGATGGTGGAAAGATCCAAACCCACTTTTGAAGGGAATACAAAACAGAGGATCGGGCCTGAGACCGCGTTTAGATGTGCAGATCCCGTTGTTAATTAGTACGTAGTGCTAGGACACTTGGGATCTCCTAGTAGGTATTTTCTCAATATTCCCCTACTAAGTAATCTATGCGATATCATTCGTTCATGCGCGGTGACGCAAGAAGAAAGACACTGCGTTTTCAACGACGTAAATCCTCTTGGCAGCTGAGTGGAGTATTACCGGTGTGGAGGATGCGCTGCGATCGACCGAACCGCCGGTCAACCTTTTTATGCAAGACCGTGGCAGAATAATGATATCAGTAAAGTTTACGCAAAAGGGAAAATGGTACCCCTCTCCACTACGTTCACCAACTCTCTCCCTTTGTCTAGACGCGTTTGCATTTTCATTTTACAGTCGACTCGATCGTGAAGTCTCCACGTACAGCAAAAGCAGGAGAACAAAGAAAGCAAGTCAGATATTCGGCCCGTGGTTGTACCTGAACCGAATGAAGCCCCTATTCCGAAACGTTAAGTCCGAACCTGCGAAAGAAGAATTCTAGAGCTCGAGCGCCAAATATGTGGGTTTGGCTAACGAGTTTTTTCTTTATTTGCTTTTTGTGATCGAATTCGACCCGGCTGATTGGTGCGATTGCTTTCCACAAGCGGTATGGTCGCAGGTTCCTGAAATCGGGATGCATAAATTGCTTTTCATCTAACCTATGGGAGGGTGTGCTTAGATTGGTCTTCGGTAGATCCGGGTGAGTAAATACTACTTATGGGCTAGTGCAGTAGTGTCTGTTTGAGGTCATACGGCAGTCGCGAGTCATTTATTTGTGGAGTCGTGGTGGTGCCACGACACCGTACTGGTTCCAAAGTTACTGGAATCATTGGATTCTGTCGTCTTTTGTGGCCTAGACCTCTAGTGAAAACGAGAAGAAAAAGCAATATGGAAATAGAGGGGAAATTGAATTTATACGGACTTTGCCGAATGATTTGATTTCTCATGCAATGAAGTTATGTGACAATCGCGATCGTCGCTATGAATCTTATCAAATGTGGGAACTGGTATCCCAACCTGGGAAAAGGAACTGTCTATCGCCTATAATCCCTGTCGTCTATTGGTGCATCCAAACCCAAAAAAACCAAAAACATGTAAAATGGAAAGGGAATAAAGAACAAGCTCGTGTCTTGTACAAACGAAATCCAACATGGACAGCAGTCTATAGAACAAGCGTGGATTAAAACAAACAGGCGGGTACATGCGATGGTGGAATCAGGTATAGCGCCGCCAATGGAAGCCCAGCGGAAAACGGAAAAAGCAAATGGGGGATAAGTGGGCATCATGGTATCGTTAAATCGGTAAATGGTGTGTAGCGTGTAGCGTATCGCGTGGAAATGGATCGGAGATCGGGGTTGAAGTAAGGGATGAAATGGGGAATAAGGGGGGTTATGCACGAGGCTGTCGCACAAGACTATCACCGTCAAGCCATGTCCTTGGCAGAGCGTTTCAAGGCCCGCCGTTTCGGCACATCGAGATGGTGGTAAGAACGCAAGTGTTCGACCAGGTGGTCCTGGCGAGGGAATCCATTGGCACCTTTGCGGGAGCAGTGCTCGACAGGGCAGTTGCGGAATACAGGGTAGTGGACGCTGGACTGGTGACGCTTCAAGTCCGCAAAGCGTGTGAAAGCCTTCCCGCAGTCGTCGCAACCGAAGGGCTTAGCTGGTCTTTACAAAAGAAAGGTTAGCGACCGAGCTCCGTAATGATTGCATGATGCGTTGTGGCATGCGACAATGTATAGTGGGAGTGGGCTTACTTGGATGGAGCGGGTGGGGATTCGGGACCCGAATCCTCTGGAGCAAGAGGAAAACTGGGCATCGGTACAACTTCCTCGTGCATGTTGAAAGTGCTTCCGTACGAGCTTCCACAGCTACTCGCGGCAGGACTACTGGGTAGTCCGGTTGCCATGAGTGAAGTATCATAGACGGGGAATTCATTCATGGAACCATAGACGTATGGTGCAGGCGCGTTTGGCGCACTTGTGAAGGAGTAACTATAGGGCTCCGAGACGAACTCCGGTGCGAAATCCGGGGTCGTAAATGAGCTGGCGTCGACGTCGCACAGGTTGTCATAGGCAGATGGACCGCGAAAGAAGAAATCCATACCGCCGGGAGAGGATGAGTAGGATGATGAATAGGAAGACGAGTAGGAGGACTGCATATCGCGAGAGGGAGAAAATGCGAAGATAGGAAGTGGATTTGAAGGTGGAATGGCAGTCTAAATAAAAAGGAATCAGATTTTAATTCTTAAAATGTCATAAATTCCCAAAAGGAAAGTGAAAAGTAAAAAGTAAAAATTCGTTAAATGATTAAATAAGTCATAAAAGCGCAGGGGGTGGACTAGTGACTAGGGTTTGACCGACCATTGTGAGACGAATCCTTTGATTTTCCAGAAAACACGTTATTGTTTGGGGGCGATGGACTTGAAGATCAAAAGAAAAGTAATCAGAAAATACGTAAATCAAGGGGAATTCTAGTTTCTTTTAAACAAATTATGTATCGCAAGCTAAGCGCTAAAAATGCCTCGAAAATCAACACGAACTTGTCCAAGTCCAAGAAGCAGACAACTCGGTCCGGCCTGAATGGCTTCTGAATGGCTTCAAGCCTCGAATAACACACTGCGACTGGTGGAGTTCCACACAGCCCCCCCGCTCTCAAGCAGCGTCATTGAAGGGAGATCAGTGCGGGAATTTCTGCAAACACTCGTGGATCCTCGAACGGGTTGCATTAGTCTGCCTTTCAGTCCCAGTGCTGACCGAAAAGAACATTCCACGTCTCTTCCACAAGCCTTCTAGCGGCGAGGCCCGAGAGTCGAACCGTGATTGGCGAAGTGGCTTGGATGAACCAATTATAATGCCAGCAAGGAGTGGAATGGCCCCGATAAGCCTGTACTGGGAAATCGCACAGGGCCTTAATGACCAAGGAAATCCGTTTAGCGGTCAGACGATGCAGTGCATTACGCTCGACCCTCTTCTCTTGTTTTTTTGCCTCCGAAAGTACTGGAGGGGAAGGCGGATCTTCTCCGTTTAGGTCTTAGTGTGCTTCTGGAAGACTTCTAGCGTCGTGGCATCCTTGCTGGCCCCCTCCGTCTGCTTTTTTCGTCTTTCTCCTCGTTTCAGGATGGCTGCTGTGGCGCTACGGGACAGATGACTGCAGTGCAGATTATTTCATTGAATGTCAAACATAATATGTACATGAGTTGTCAGTTCCACCCTCTTGTCTTGAAAACCAGGGGAAGAAAAACAAACAAAACCCACCTGTTTCCTACGTATACAGTAGATCACGTTCTATTTACCCTCGGGTATGGCGTGCCGAAATGAAGTCATACCGATCTAGGGAATCGCAAACGATCGCCAAGCCAAGCACGGCAGGGCTACTATACAGGTTTCCAATCCGGGGAGTGAACAGATCGACATGATATAATAATAATCCCGGGACCCGTCCGCACAGCCCCTGTTCTCTGATCCCAGTCCTTCTAGAAAACCAAAAATCCCGCATCCACTAACGGGTTAGCGCGCCAAGCCCACCTGAGAAGTACTAGCGGGGAATGAGATGCACCTGGTTCCTACAGGCTACAGGTGAGGCGGCTTGGCAACTTTGGGGTTCACAGCCCCTGTGACTGGTCGGCACGTTCGAAGGTTGGCTAGCGAAGTTGCTTCATGCATGTTTGTGGATTATGACCCACGTACAAACGGGATTGGTACCTATCCAGGTCCCAATGATAGGGAGTGACTTGTTGTTTTCTCGTACCGAGGCATCACGTTTCATTGGGTCCAAGTGGGCGGTAGACTCGAAGCTGCATGCATATCCGGGATGTCGGGCACTCTTAGGTAAAATGAAGTCATATCCATTGGACGGGGGCTACAGGTACTTTTGTCCGGAGCCTCAGGTTGGTCCAGATTGCTGTAGGTACCTTACTGTACACATACTGCGGAATCGGGGTGCCTACACTTCCCCGGATCCTGTAAAAAGCCGCAATGACTGGAAAGTCTCGTTTCATTCGCGAACAGCTGGGGATAATTCGAAATAGCACTGAACTCCCGTTTCTCGGAGACCCATTCATTGTACTCATTGCCCGATGCCGTGTCCTGGCATCATTGGAAAACAATAAAAACAAAAACATATAACGGAAACAAATCAGGAACACCAAAACCTGCCCAAGTCCCAACCCCATGACACATCTATCGGGGATTTTTTTCCGGGGATGAAAAAAGTACACTTGTTATCTGGCCATAGCGCGGGAGGTAGGGGTTTTCGTAGATCCAGGTTGCTACGCCTTGTCATACAAAGACGCATCATAATTCGTCCTCGAGATATTTGTACACAAACTTGAAGTCAGCCTTGCGCCGGTTCATCCTGTCGGGCAAATAGTCAGCACGTGCTAATTTTAAAAGTGGAACATCCGTATTAAGATCATCGGGAGGCGTGAACATACCAGGTACTCTCATAGTCGAAGAAACGGTAGGTGCCCTGCTCGAATTCCTCTGTGATGTTCTTCGGCTCCTCGTGTCGCTGGAACCACGTTTGGTACTGCTTATGGAAGCGCCAACTTTGGTTCTTGAGGGCCTTGGCTGCCAAATATTGCTGATAAGATCCTTGGCGGTAGTAGAAGAGGTAAAAGAGGGTATCAGTGTCGATGCGGCCAGTATCATAAAGACGGGGATCGTCAAAGATGGGGAGAGGTTCCTGCGGGTAATACAGAGGAGTGTTGTAAGGATTTTGGGGCTTGTAATGACGAGGCTTTTCCGCATCTCCAGCCTCAGGGCAATTTTGCAGGGACGCAGCCAACAGTCTTTGAACAGCAGGCGAAGGGTCATTCGACGAACGCTGCTTGGTCACCTCGAAGGATTGTACCAAGTCTTGAAGACCCGGAGGCAAGTGGTATATTGACTCACTGCTCTCACCATCCTGTGTGACCTTGCCGTTCGTTGTGGGCTCTTTGGGAGGTTCCGCCTGAACGGCTGGGGCGGGTGATGAGGTACCGGAGACACCTGTACCACTGGGGGTCTTGGATCGGGTAGCGAAAGCGGGCTCTTCTGACAAGGGTGTGGGAATTGCAGCACTAGGCGCTCTGGAAGCAGGCTGCACATGGGCAACACTAGGGGAGGCAACGGACGATGCCTTCGAGATGGGAAGAGCAGCCGAGAAGGCTGGGCTGGCGCCTGGTGGTGGGGGAAGTGGTAGAATCCCAACTCCACTCTTGTCACTGGCGGCCGCAGCAGCCGCAGCCGAAGCATACTTCAACGTCTCTCCAGGAAGGCGAGTAGGGAGTGGTGCAGGTTTCATTCCAGGGGTTGCACTGGAGGAAGCAGAAGAGAGAGTAGCGAGAACAGGCAGCGGGGATTTCATCTGTGTTGATGGTCTTCGAGTCGTCGGGGGCTCTGCCTTCGGCTTAGGTTTTGGCTCTGGCTCATCATCTTGAATCGACTGGGCATCTTGCGATGATACCCGATCGTTCTCGTTGCCCATTCCAAATTGAGCCTCGACTTCTTCACCAATGTCCAAGTCGTCGTAGAGTGTCTCGTCTTCCCCGGAGTAATCGATGTTACCACCCTCCTCAACGTAGTAAGTAATGCTCTCTTTTAGGTCCATCACTTGGGTCACTTCCAAATTGCCATTTTGCAAGGACCGCATAAGGAATTCAAGCTTGTTGATATGCCACTTATGTCGCTCGGTCACTCGCGAAAGGTCAGCCATTCGATTGGCCTTGGACATATCCTTCTTGCCCTTCTTCATTTGCGCATGTAATGTCTCCTCTTCTGCCTCCATGGCCTCGATCTTTTGTCCAAGCTCATCCACCATAGTAGAAAGGAAATCGGAAGCTTCCACCTTCTCCTTTTCTCGCGGATCGAGTCGTTGCGCGGCTGATAACCCTTCTTTGGAGTAGGCTTTTGTCTTCATCTCCTTCTCGACCGCCTTGAATTGCTCCATGCACTGTTCGAGTCATTAGCCGCCCGGACCTCGAGTTCCAATGCTCCAGCTGGAACAATGATCACCTACTGTTTCAATCGCTTTTCGCTGCTCCAATAATGGAGCCTTGTCCTTGACTTCATTGCCTGCCGCCCATGACTTGATCTGATCACGAAACCTTTGAAGCTTCTTGATCTCGCGTTTCAAGTTCTCTTCTTGTTTATCGCGCTGGGTGGGATTTGTTGCGGAGCGAATCTTCTCGTAAATGCTCTCAAATGTTTGGATCCCTTCAGCAACTCTCTTGAAGGTCTTCTCAATTTCTTGTTGCGTTTTGCGGGACGCCATGGCGCGCCGGAGTGTGCGGACTGGACCGGGGTAGGCGATACAGTGGGGGTAGATTCAAAGTGCAAGCTCGGCCGACGGGCTCGTCACTGCACAATGGTTAAGCGAGGATAAGTCTAGTTTGTCGGGGAGTTCCCTGATTGTGACAACAAGGGAGAAAGCGGAGTCGAAGTGGGTTAGAGATGCATTTGCTCTCACTTGCAAAGCTTCCAGTATTACTTATCTAGGTAGGCGGTAAGCACTGGCCATATAGTTAGGCGGTGGCGACGGGCTGGGTGAAAGCTGGGGGAGAAGCGAACGACTTGAATCTTGAATCAAAAGCGAACATAATAGACACGGCTAGACAAAGACGCGCCGAGCTTGAAACCAGCAGGCGACATACTCGTTGACAAGAGGAAGGTGCGGTGAAGTGGTTCTGTGGCGCGTTCCTTCAAGATTAATTAGGCTAATCTGGTATAGAACTTAGATCCCTTCCTCCCCACCAATTCAAAATGAAGAGTGCGCACAATGAATTTCTTCCAATAGCCCTTGTTTCCCTGCTAATCCTTCCCTAGTTGTTATCCAAAGAGTCAAATCAGCCTCGGTGACTGTTGATGAAGAATTGATCTCGTCTATTGGCCGCGGACTTCTGGTTTTCGCAGGGATTGGTCACGATGATACCGAGAAGGAAGCGGAGAACCTCGTGAATAAGGTGCTCAAGGCAAAATTCTGGCCAGATGAAGATGGCAAACCGGTTGGCACCCATGAACCTAAATTTGATTGTGCAATCCGAGTCCTAATCAACTTCACAGTGGAAGAAGAACGTGCAGGAAATGGAGGGCGAGGTCCTCTGTGGTATGTGTCTCCAATCCATGCGCGGATCATTACACTGCTAATATTGTCTCGTATCTAGTCTCGCAGTTTACCCTCTATGGCAAGATGAAGAAAGGCAACAAACCTGACTTCCACGATGCAGCCAAGCCCGAGATTGCCCGCAAGGTCTACGATCACTTCTACAACAAAATGAGCTCCTCCTATAAACCCGAACGAGTGAAAAATGGTGTCTTCCAGGCGATGATGGAGGTCGAATTAAAAAACGATGGGCCAGTGGGTGTTGACTACCGCAGTGAAGACGCGGCGGTATATATTGCCTTCCTGGCTTTTGTCCATTTCGCGTCACGAGGGTTCTACGTGCTAATGATTTCATTCTACAGGTCACTATTGAGATCAATACCAATCTACCGAAGAAGGAGCCTAAAGAGCCCAAGGCTGACGCGAACGACGAAAGCGGGGAGGGAGACGAGCCGATCAATCGTACATTTGAATTCACAATACCCCCAGAGTTGCTGCAATAAAAAGGGCGAAGAAGATATGAGAGTAATTTGGATCATGGTCATGTACATATTATCATTTTAGCATATACCCGTCATGAGGCATTGTAGCATTGGAGTATGGGTTGATATGGAAGCTTCCTGAAGAACCGCAACAAATCTTCCCCACTAATTAACAGCTTCCTTTCTTTCTCTTCTCTCCTTCACTCCAAAGATCTTCCTTTCCACTTTTCCCCCAATCTTTATCTCCACTTTTTTTCCTCTCATCCCTCTCTCACTTCAGTCTCTCATCGCTTGGGAAACATTCAGCCATGGCGACCTCTCGTATGTGTCCCAATGCGGGGTCGACGTTCTCCGATCATCCCGCCCGCAAACATGCAGGAATTTGACCCGTAACTAACCTAGCTATCAGAGCGCTCCCGTGTTTTCTTTGACATCAAGATTGGCCAACAGGACGCCGGTCGCATTGCATTTGAATTGGTAGGATCTTTGTTTGGTCATAAGTGAGCACTCGGAGCTAACTCGGCGCCTTTCACAGTTTGACGATGGTACGACTCCGAACAAATTTGCGCGCAACCACATAGAGTATAGCTAACTCCCCACGACCAGTTGTTCCTAAGACCGCCGATAACTTCCGTGCTCTCTGTACTGGAGAGAAGGGTATCGGCCAACAGGGCAAGCCATTGACATACAAAGGTTTGTTTCAGACCCCACGACCCCGCAATGGCGATGGCAGGCAACAACCAGCTAACAACTTGACGCAAAGGCTCAATTTTCCACCGTGTGATCAAGCAGTTCATGATTCAGGGTGGTGACTTCACTGCTTTCAACGGTACCGGCGGCGAGTCCATCTACGGAGAGAAGTTCCCCGATGAGAACTTCGAATTGAAGCATGACCGTCCCTTCCTGCTTTCCATGGCCAACTCCGGCCCCGGCACCAACGGCAGCCAGTTCTTCGTGACCACCGTGGCTACCCCTCATCTCGATAACAAGCACGTTGTGTTCGGTGAGGTGATCAACGGCAAGAGCATTGTTCGCAAGATTGAGAACATGGCGACTGCCTCTGATAAGCCTAAGACCGATGTCACTGTTGTGAACTGTGGTGAGCTCAAGGGCGAGGACTACGAGAATGCCCACAAGCGCGTTCAGGATGCCACCGGCGACCCATACGAGGACTTCCCCGAGGACCACCAGGGCGAGCAGCTTACCGCGCCTCTCGCGTTCAAGATCGCGTCGGACCTGAAGGGTTTCGGTAACACTGCATTCAAGAGCGGCGACCTTAACCTGGGTATCGAGAAATACCAGAAGGGTCTACGATACTTGAATGAGTTCCCCGAGACCGGTGAGGACGATGAGAACAAGGAGGTGGCCGAGCAGATGAAGTCTCTTCGATTCACTCTCCACTCCAACTCATCTCTGCTAGCTAACAAGGTCTCAAACTTCAACGACGCCCAGAAGTGGGCTGGCTACGCTCTCCAGATTGCTGATGCCGCTAAGGCTAAGGATGCCGACAAGGCCAAGGCATACTACCGTCGCGCTGTTGCCTTGATCGGCCAGAAGGAGGAGGATTCGGCCCTCAAGGATCTTCAGGCGGCACTTAAGCTCGCACCTAACGATGTGGCTATCACCAACGAGATCAACAAGGTCAAGAAGGCTGTCAAGGACCGTGAGGCTAAGGACCGCAAGGCCGCCCAGAAGTTCTTCTCTTAGGCTTCCATGCGTGATTTACCTCCTTTCCTCTCCCACTATGATTCATGACGTGTTCCCGGTTCACTCTACGATGCATGATGTATGATAAACATTTGAACTATCATTCGGAATGGCTATCGTGCTTTGGTACGCCCGCAGCGACCATTACTACGAATAGTACAAGATCCCATGAAAGATTTCCCATTTCAAGTCAAATAGACGTAAATGTGTTGATATTCATCTCAAGTAAACGCCGACTGGCCATTGTAAATAAGGTTCGGAGTATCAATCACGGGGATTATGCCAAAATATGATAGATCCATGGAGTAATCGACCATATCTGGGTTATACATAAAGCTTAGGCAGATCTAGGGTTTGTGGTAGAACTTTCCAAAGCTTCCAAAGCTTCCAAGTTGAACGACAAACCCTTGGAGGGCGGAGTGTTCCCATACGCGGAACCCTGCCCTACGACTAGTTGGACATATTCTAATCGCACGTAGTTCAAGTTTTTGGCAAGATGCAGAAGTCATTTCATTATGTACACATTATGTAGAGATTCAAATTAAGCTTACAGATCATCCACAAAGGCAAGGGTATCACGGTTATCGTCCATCAAACGACCATATTCCAACAACAATCGGAAGACATAGATCTCCATATCTTCCAATCGTAGGACCTCCTCGGCCCAACGCTTCCCATTCATCGCGATCTTCTCTGCCTGTCTATCATGGCCATTATGTCCTTTGTACCCAATAAAGTATTGGAGAATGCCATAGATATCCATGTACAGCGAGTCCAAGGGGACAAAGTGTGCCCAGGGGATCAAGCGAGAAT
This sequence comes from Penicillium tannophilum, assembly GCA_028829675.1. Lineage (NCBI taxonomy): Eukaryota > Fungi > Ascomycota > Eurotiomycetes > Eurotiales > Aspergillaceae > Penicillium > Penicillium tannophilum. The sequence continues at coordinate 1,401,078 of JAQKAK010000003.1, read as the reverse complement.
CGTGCCACTCCTTGTAAACTGTAGCCTTGATAGGCAAAGAAGTGGACAGCAAGAAGGCACGGTATCGACCACTGAATGAATTTCCGTCGATATCGGGCAGGTATTTGTAGGCATATTGCTCCTTCATGGGCATAGGATCGACGATGCTGAAGTACGGGTCTTGGTATGAGCAGTGGAACCCGTCTTCAGGTGGAAAGCATTTTAGGTCGAGGAAGCCTAGATCGCAGTGTTCGTCGAGGAACTCTGGGAGTGTGCCGTCGATGCCTGCCCAGACGTTGTAGTATTGATAGTCTGGTTGGCGGAAGTTTATTCCGTGTGAAGAAGATCCGTTTGTTTTTGAAATGGTTGTGCCATTGAGCATGGAGACGAATCGTTGGCGTTGGTATCCTGTCCATGTGTCTTCGCGAGCGCGGCCGCCGCTGGCAATTCCACGCCAGAAGATGGTGTCTTTCTTCTTTGACCAGGCGCCGCCCTTGTTTTTGAATCCTCCTGAGTACATAGGATTGTCGAAGTAGTACATGGCTGGTGGGATGAGGATCTCGTTGTTGACTGTCAACTTCGATCCTCCAAAAAGCGGGAATAGTTCGTGGGATGTGGAAAGGGAGACAGGTTCGATGAAACTGCCGTGCATTCCCTGTAGTTCTGCTCTCCAGCAAGGATCCTTGGATTTCTCAAAGTCCTCCACATAGCCAGTCTTCGAGAAGTTTCTGTAGTTGAAGAATTCTCGGGGCGGGTTCGCAAAGTCCAGGTGTGGAATGTTGGAGTTGCGGCCGGGACTTTCAGGCGGACAAGCATCGCGCATGATATCCCAGAAGGGTCGACCTGGTCCTTCCCAGGCTGGGCCCCAGGACTCAGGGAGCGCTTCTGGGTTGAAGGCGGGCAGCTGCATGTACTGATCGGTAGTATTGCTAGGGTCGATAGGTTTGCGACGAGCAAAATCCTGCTCGCGATACTCGGTGAGCTTCTCCCAAGGTATGATGATCCGAGACTCGTCCATTCCGTTGAGAGGGATATCCATGTCGGGTAAGAACTTCACAAAATCTTTCATCATATCCATCCAGACCTCGAGCCAGTTGACACCCGTCCGGCCGACGGATGAGAGCTTGTGATTGCGAACAACGATGCGCGGGTCAAATCCAGATGCCTGCCGGCGCATTTCTTTTGGATCCAGCCCCCAGTACGGACTCACGTCATCGTAAAGTTGATCAAACAAATCTTCGATGAAAATAGCCTTTTTGGATTTCGCAAATTCGTACCATTTATCGAAACCCGGGGGCGGGTGACGTCCGCGGCGCTGACGGTACTGTTCCGCCACCTGGGTCAGGTTGTAGACCTGCTTCGCGCGCAAATCTGCCCATTTCGTATCGGCATCACGGATCAAGTGGTCGATCGGGTGGGGAACGGCATTTGGGTCATCATAGCTTTGCAATATCGTAGGGTCTGGGTAGATTATCGTCGATTCCTCGTTCGGTTTTGGTTTTGGGACATCGCTCTTGCTGTCACCGGTGATTATGCTTAGTGGGTAGTCGGTTACGCGATACAACCGGCCCACGATGAGTAGGAAAACGAAAGAAAAAACGGCCAGAAGGGTAAGACGGGCCTTCAGGCTCAATTTGGGCAATATCATGGCTGAAGAAGCCGGAGAGATTAAGGACTACCAGCTTCTTCGCAGATAAAGGGGGATGAACATGGCTGGAAGGCAAAAGATAACGAGTTCGTTCTCTATGCTTTTGGCCAGTCCCTTTAAACCCTGACCGGGGAAGGGTTGGGGGCCAGCACCAATGACACCGCACTGTCTTGTAAGTTGAACGTGGGTCCGCTTCCGGCCATGTGGGCTCCTGATCAAAGCCACGGATTTCATTGGTTAAATATCAAGGAAATACCGGACCCGCACGAGATCATGGCCACGGGTTGGTCAAGGAGCTTTGACGGAGTGGGTGTTGCGCAGTTTGCCTGAGCCCCGCTTGGCAGAGCAATTCAGGGACAGGTTCAAAAAACTTGGACAAGGAAAACATGTCATTATGCGTTGTCTCGCTAATATTTCCTAGGCCACTCGGAACTAATTTCCAGAGGCTCAAAGCTTGACTCAATGAAAGCGGAAGATTGTTAAGTTTTGGGGAGCGCTTGGCGCCAACACCATTCCTGCCGTAAGCGGACAGGATAGGCAGTACTGGCCTAAACTGACCAAGGCTGCCGTGGTGGAGATCATACTCGTGCTTGACTGGACGAAGGAAATTGGATTGGCATTAGTCCAACTGCTTTTCTTCTCGTCGGCACTTTTTGCCTGGCTTTTCAAACAATTATGCCATCGATTCTGGAAACGTTCAGAATTGATGGGTTGTATTGCTCTATTATTTCACAATAGATTTAGAATATCACAATAGGTTTAGAATGAAGTTACCTATGCATGTGTCTACATAAGCATCCCAATGACAGCTTTTAAGTATTTTGATTATCTCTAGGCTTTTCCGGGTTCCACAGCCAAAATCACAACAAGTAGAAATCATCAAGACTGCCCTGATGATTATATGAAGCATCCTGATCTGCAGCGGACCTAGTTGGGAGCATGTACTAAATAAGAATTTTCAAGTTACAAATGCTGCGCAGGTGGCTGAGATCCGGTGGTTCGTTGAAATCCTTAGATTGGAAATTTGATGATGCCAAAACCGCCCAGGTACTTATAAGATATATCTTGAGCAGATCGACCAACCCCGGCACCATCATCTTCCAAATTTAGAACCCCGCAAATTTTATCGAATTCCCACCGGAGAGACTCGAAGTATACCCAGGCACTTGAATAAAAAAGTTTCACCGGTCGGAAACACATGTAACGTAGAAAGTAGTGGAGGACGCATGGCTATGCCAAGGCCTGTGCACAATGACATGAAAAGTATGGTTTGGACAACGTAGGAGAACAGATAATTCACGGCTGCTTGCCGAACCCAAATCTGAACTTATTCAAGTTAGCCTTGAGCGGTTATGTCGATCCCTGTCAGATTCCTTAAATCCGAGCCTCAAAATGATTCGGACAATGATGTCTCGAGTTACCGGATCAGGCGTAAGGTTCGGGCATTCCCGTTTTGGGCCGTGCGTCGCAAACTCCGAAGTAAACAATCGGTGAATGGGAATCTATAAAGATAGACAGAGAGACCAAGATCAGATTCGAAGTGAATCAAGAGATCAAGATCAGATAATACCCTAGATACCTGTTCATTATAATCATCAACGCCCCTAATATGTCGTCCAAGCCAAACTCTCCCCCCCGCCCTGAAATGGGCCCTGGTAAGCTTACGGCTCTCCCCCACCCAAACCTAACCTTGTAACTAATAGCGAATAGGATGGACGCGAGGTCGACCTTCTTCACTATGTTTTTGCTCGAAAGGATCTCAAGCAGATTCGGGGACACCCAGATAAAGTCCTCGCTGCCATTGATGACTACCACAACCAGTTCAGCCAACTCATGAACGTCGGCCTAACCAAAGGCGCTTTCATCACCGACATCATTGCTAAGCGTAAGCCATCCGTGATGATCGAGCTTGGCGGCTACGTGGGTTATTCTGCCATTCTATTCGGTGATGCGATCCGCAAGAATGGGGGAAAGCAATACCTGAGCATCGAGAAGAATCCCGAAATGGCTGCTGTTGCTAACCAGCTCGTGCATTTGGCTGGACTACGCGACGTTGTGCGGATTGTTGTTGGCTCTAGCAACGAGGTGCTGGAGGAGCTGATTCTGGAGAAAAAGGAGATTGATTTGGTGGAGTTGATTTTTATGGATCATTGGCAGGATCTGTATTTGCCGGATTTGTGGTTGCTAGAGGGGTTGAAGGTGTTGACTCCGGGCAAGTCTTTGCTTTTGGCGGATAATGTGATAATGCCTGGTGCGCCGAAGTATCTGGAATGGGTACATGCGACCCCAGAGCAGAAGAAGGATATTATCGCCAAATCTGATGTTGGGTCACTAAACCCAAATGCAAGCTTGGTGTATGAGTCCGTCGTTTCTGAGTTTGACACTGATTTCGGAAGGGTATGTCTCCAAATTTCCCTTCAATCTTCACACGAACCCCGATACTGACATGTGATGTAGGATGGAGTTGCAGTTACCAACATCACGGGAAAACAGGATGTGTAGATTTACACATCGAGAGAAAACGAGAGACTATATAGGGCGGTTGTGTACAAACATGGATACACACAATGAAGAGTGTTCTAAGGAATTTTCACCTATCATATCTTCACAAATATATTTGATAATTTTTAAAAAGATGGTGCAACCAAGAGTCAAATCCTAACGAGTGAAATTAAGGTAGAAAGCGCTTTTGATAAATGTGTCCTTCACCAAGCGATTTGACTTAACTCTCACTAAGAATCCAAACAAAACAAAAGAAACAAAAGAAAACAAGGCAGAATATTCCTACACGTGATTCAGTCGTCACAGATCCAATCAATGACCTCAATAGGTTTTCTTCCAATATTCATGAAGATCTGATGGATCAATGCCCCAAAAAAGTGCGGCCTGACCATGGTTAATTCACTCAGCGAGCTTACGCGAATTACTGCAGGCTCTTAAATTGTGCATGAATTGAAAGAAAGTCTTATTGCTGCATCCTATCCTACTCCGAACTCCATAGATCGCAGGTAGAAATGACAAAAAATACATTGAGGAAAGCGAACTAAGAACTAAGCCAACAATGAGAACTCAAACCAAAAACCCCATATCCTTCCAACTTTCGACAAATAACCTCGTTACTTCGTCACTAACTGGGCCCAGATTTGCCAGTGTGAGAGAGTGCTCACGTGCCTTTTTCGTCTCCAGTAATAATCCACCACAAGACATGCGCAAGAAATTGGCATCCAAAAAGTCAATCAACAAGATCGCCGGATTCTCACCCTCCGGACCCTCCACCTGTCGCGGATGGTCCTTGACGCGCTGCACCCAGTCATCAAATGGAATCACACCACTCGACGGGATAGATAGTGTCTCGGCCAAGACAGGGATCATCTCCTTCCATGCCTGGCGAATGGGGTTATCGATGTGATAAATTGGGTACAGCATCTCATTCTCCGGCAGCGAAACCAAATCAACAAGCGTGCCTGCAACCGCATCCACTGGAGTCCAGGAGAGAAGACCATCGAAATCAGGGAGAGCCTTGAGAGTCTGAGAAGACTTGATCACGAACGGGAGGTGCTCAGTTGGATTCCAGTAGCCGCTTGTGCTGGAGCCAGCAACTTGTCCGAGGCGGACAGCCATCGCTCGGAACCGGTTTGGGTGGCGATGGAGCGTCTCATCAAGCATCAACTCGCAGATGTATTTCGCGTCACCATAGCCAGTCGGAAGAACAGAGTCAATTGTCATGCGTTCTTCAGGGACGCTTGGACGCCCGGTCCACAGAGGCCAATGACCGACAGTGGCGATTGAAGAGATGAACTGAAACGTGACTTTTGTGCCCGGGGAGCGAGTGGTAGAGATATCTCGGGCGAGATCGAGCAGATTGCGCATGATCCGCAGCTGAGGCTCAAAGTTTTTGATCGGCCACTTGGCATTCATGAGCCATGCATTGTGCACAACATGTGTAACATTTCGGACGAGGCTTCCATACTCATCACTCGATAGGCCTAGTTGTGGCTTGGACATGTCCGTCTCGAAGACACAGAGCTTGTGAGCAGCCTCTGCTGGGAGAACAATACCCTTCTTGAGAAGAGACTGGGTCTGGCGCGACTTCGCATCCTGTCGACTTCGCCGATTGAGACAAATAACTTGAGTCACGTCTGGCAAGGACGCAAACTTCGCAACGAGATGGCACCCTAAACTGCCAGTGGCGCCCGTCACCAGCACACACCGACCGCTGGGATAAGTGGAATGACCGCCGGAGATTGGCGTCGAAGAATAGTTAACAGCATCGTCGAAACCAGCGGTCATATCCCGGACATAACGATCAACAGCTTCTTGCCGTGCTACAAGGTCAGCTGATGGACCCTTTACCAATCGGGGGGTTTCAAGTCGTTCATACCTGTCGCCCGAGGCAAAGGCCACAATCAGCCGCTCGAGTTTGTTCTCCGGACGGTCGCCATCAGTCCAGTCAACATGACCATAACCGACAGCTTGGAGGTCTTTCTCCCATCGGGATTCGTGAGTGACAGCGTGTGTACGGCCATCATCGAAGTACCACCAGCCCTCAAAGAGGCCAAAGATAATATCAACCCAGTACAGAGTGCCGGTCATCTCGATCATCATGAGGAATCCATCAGGGCGAAGCGCCTTGCGGATGTTCTTAGCTGATACGCTCAAGCTGTGTGTCGCATGAACAGCGTTGCTGGCAAGGATGATGTGTTGTGTGCCGATTAGATCATCGGCTGGAACCTTCTCAATATCATGGGTTCGGAACTTCATGAAAGGGTACTGCTTTCCGTACTTCTTCCTCGCTGCTGCAACAAACGAAGGAGCCAGGTCGGTGAAAGTATACTCAACTGGCAAGTTTAGTGAAGCCAGAAGTGGCAACAACCAGCGCGTTGTGCCACCAGTACCGGCACCCATTTCGAGAATTTTGATGGGGCCATCGTTGACTTCAAGCTTGGAGGCCAGTCGACCAAGGAAGCCCTCCATCTGCTTGTACATCAGACGATTGATGGGCCATTCTGCGTATAGACCGGAGACCAACTCCCGGCCTTCAGAGGTACCGAAAATAAGCTTGATGCCATCCGTCTCGCCACGCAAGACCTCGGCAAGATGGGACCCAGTATAGAAGGTGAGCTTATCAGCAGTGCTCTGATCCGGGAAGCGACAAAGCAGATCGGCTAACAGCTCCTTGCTGGACTTTGTCGGAGCTGGGGCTGCCGTGCGGGTGATAGTCTCGCCATCGACGTTGATAAGGCCTCCAGCATTCTCTAGCATCTGGTAGAGGTAGCTAACCAAGCGGGTATGTTCCTTTGGGTGCGAAATTCGTGCAAACTTCTGACCAGGTTTGGCAGTGCCGAAGTTGACGCCGAGCTGCTCAAATGCCTCTAGTGTGAGTGCCACACACATCTCTGTTTGTGCGGGCAAGACAGTGTCGACATACTTGGTTTGACCATGTTCGGCAATTATTTTATCGGTCAGGCTTTTTGTCTCGTTGAAGGCTTCCATCACAGTGGCAAATGGAAGAATTAAGCCTGCCGTGGCCTTGAAGTCATCAACCGACTTGTCTTGATCACCAGGATCAACTGGAGTACTTGGAGCAGTATCGTGAGATGATCTCCCATCGCTCTCATCCAATTCTTGCTCAGAGGCGTCGGTGCTTGGTGCGCCACAGACAAAAGTTTCTACGCACTTGATCAAGGACGGCATGTCGACAATCTTCATGAGTTCACTTTCCGGAAGCTCGATATTGAATTCAGCCTCAATCTCGTGCGCCATCTCCATACCCATTAGAGAGTCGATTCCGAGCTCGGCAAGCTCGCTGTCATCCTTGATCTCGTGGAGCTCCAGACCAGACAGATCAGCAAGGATGGCCTTGACCCTGGGTACCACATCAACCTTGGGGGGTAGAGCTTCGATCTTGGCTGGCTCGGAGGGGCTTGGCTTCTGGACTGCTGTGTTCAATGGAGGAGCAGTTTTCAAATTTGGTTGGACCGCAAAAAGATCCAGTGTAGGTCGCTCCATTGTAGCTTTGAGGCTGACAGGAGCGGACTGACCGTCCCGAATAGTGAGGCGAGTCAGAAGTTTACTCATTGAGGCCTTGGAAACTCTGACATAGCTGATTCCAAGAATGACTTCGACCAGGGAACCATCATCGGAATTGAAAACAAACACATCAGTTAAGAAGGACTGGCTCGAAGGGTTATGGTGCGTAGCCAGCACATGGTAAGCCTCTGGTCTTGGGTCATTTTGACGAATCTTGGGGGATCGAATCCATTGCTCGATGCCATTCGCAATGAACATATCGGTAGGTACTTGATTAGCCATACAATTGACATATACTCCACCAACCTGACAGAAGCTATCTGCCAAGTGGCCATCAAGCCATGTCTCGGGGTTGTACTTCTTGACCACATAGCCAGCTGACTGCGCTCCCTTGCTGACAAGCTTCTGGACTCCACGGTACTCTTCGGCATAATCAACGACACCCGAGAACATCTTGTAAATATTGTGACTGCGGAGAATTTCGTCGACATCACCGCTTTGCAGCAGATCGACACAGCGCTGGTGGCTGAAATGACGCTCGTATCGAGCGAACTCAAGCTTGAAGGCTGAGTCCTCAACTGATCGGAAGGCGATCTTACCAGTCGTGTGGATTGTCTTGGAGACACCGCCACGTTGCAGATCATCGCTGAAGACATGGAATTCCCAGGAGGGGGTTTGGGTGTTGTCGTGGGCAGTAACCTCAATCCATACAGCACGAGACGGGTTGATACAGACAGGAAACTGGTTCTCTACAGCATGGATCTGGGGCTCCAGCGCAGAACCAGCCAGATCTGGCCTGAGAATCCGAACTGCCTCGATTGCTAACTCAAGCTGAATAGTGGCAGGGCAGATAGGTGCTGTCTGAGCAATGACGTGACCTTCGATAAGCTTCTCATATTTAGGGATCATGGTGTTCACCCGAAACTTTGCGAGATGCTTGGCAGTGTCTTCATAGCCAACAAATGTTAAGAGAGTGTCGGGAAGCTTGGTAACTTCTACATCCACCTTTTGCGAAGCCGGTACCTCTACCATCTTCGATGGCGATTTCAGCTCTGTCCAGTGGCGTGCACCCTCAAACTGATACGGAGGAAGCAGGAGGGGGGAATGTTCCTTCGTCTGAGTAGATTGATGAGCCCAGAATTGTGTGCTAACTCCTGCCTTCCACAGACTCAAAGTAGCGGAGGTCAAGCTGTTCCAGGCATTGTCACTGGTAATATTGATCGCTTGGAAGTGTGAGCTGCTAGGGTTACCGAGAGCGCGGCTTGCCATGTTGGTGATGGTGGAGTTCGAACCGGCTTCCAAGAAAACACATTCCGGGTACTTCTTTGCTAGCCTCTGGAGGGCGTGGTTAAAGAAAACCGGGGAGCGGATGTGCTCAGGCACGAACTTGGCATTCAACTTCTCTTCCGTAGGGAACTCAGTTGCTCTCTCCATCGGAATAATAGCTTCGCGGAACGTGAGCTGCTGGGCACTCTGCTCGAGGCGACCAAGAAGAGGATCAAGCAAGACAGAATGGAAAGCGTTCGAGACATTCAGTCTCTTGTGTTTCATGGTCGAGAAGGAAGGAAGATATAGCTTCTGCGCAACCGCATCAATGGCAGCCGTAGGACCCGCAAGAGTGAAGCTTCTTGGCCCATTATAGCATGCAATGTTGGCAGGCTCGATGCCATCGCAGGCCTTGTTTGATTCGCTGACCAGCTTTTCTACCTCAATCAAGTCACCTTCCACTGCCATCATCGCACCCTTGTCACTGCCCCAAAAATCTCGAATAAGAGTTGCTCTGGAAATGATCACCTTGATTGTATCCTCCAAAGACAAGATCTGTGAAATGCAAAGTGCAGTAAGCTCTCCGAAGCTGTGACCGACCACTGCAACTGGCTCGACACCCGAGTCAATCCAGCTACGAGCGCAGGCATACTGCGTAGCAAACAGAATAATCTGAAGCTGTACAGTGTCTGTAATAGCCGTTCGAGAGAAGATGTTCGGATAGATGCTGCTAGCACCCAAGGAGCGAACAACAGCATTCACCGTGTCTAGGTGTTTTCGGAAGACAGCGACCCGTTCATACACTGCTCGGTCCAGTCCGACGAAAGTGGAGACCTGGCCACCAAAGCACAAGACAATCGGTCGTGCATTTGGAGATGGCAGCGATACCATACTGGGGCTGCCATTTTCGTATGAAACTAGCTTCTCCTGTAGGTCATCCAAAGACTGAGCGCTGAAGATGAGGGTGCGTTCAAGCTGACGGTTGCTCTGGCGGTTCAGATTGAAAGCAATATTTGCAAGGGAAAGATCCTTGATCGAGGCATCTGGGTGGCTAATAAACTTCCGGAAAGCCACAATATAACGACGAAGACTCGAATCATCAAGACCACAGAATCGGAAGGGGTATGCAATACCAACCTGGGCTGGTTCAGTAGTCGATCTTGCCCGAACGGCAGGTGGCTGAGTAATAACCAATGATGCATTAGATCCAGAGGCGCCATAATTGTTAATGAGCGCAGCTCGGAAGTCTGCATTCCAGGTCTGCACACTAGTTGGAATGCTGATCTTATCCGCAGGGGTGGCGCCGATCGCAGAATTGATGGCGCTGAAGCTGACCTGTGGCGGAATCATCCCCTTCTGAATCATAAGCAGAACCTTGATCATGGAGACAATACCTGAAGTGCACTCAGTGTGACCGACCAGGCCCTTGACAGAGCTGAGAGTCAGAGGCTTTGTCCGAACAGAGCCACCCAGCACGGAGCGAATGCTTCCATATTCGGCAGGATCACCAACAGCTGTTCCAGTTCCATGAGCCTCAACAACCGAGATATCACTAGGTTGAAGACCGGCTTGTTTTGTGACCTTGCGGAACAAGTCTGAAAGAGATGGTACGTTTGGGACGAAAATGGGAGTACAGTTTTCGTTCTGTTGGACTGCGGATGCGGCGATGACTCCCAAAATCTGATCACCGTCGTCGATGGCTGCAGATAGCTTCTTGAGGAAAACCGAGGCGATACCCTCTCCACGGCAGTAGCCATCTGCCTTCGCATCGAAGGGCTTGCATTGACCCGTTGTGCTCAGGAAAGAAGCTCCGGAGAGATTCTGGAACCATAGCGGATTTGTCATAACGTGTGTACCACCAGCTAAAGCAGCAGTGCATTCTCCACTGAGAATGGCCTTGCATGCGGAGTGAACAGCGACAGCAGATGAAGAGCAGGCAGTATCAATTGTCAAGCCTGGCCCAGTCCATCCGAAGAAATGGCTGACCTTGCCCGCAATGAATCCTTGAAGATTGCCAGTGGCCGAGAAGGCGTTAGGTGCGTGACAAGCAATGTTGCTTTCGTAGTCGCACGCGCAGACACCGACATAGCACCCAATATGCTTATCTTGGCTAGCATTGTGGAAGTATCCCGACTGTTCAACGGACTGGTAGGCAATCTGCAAAAAGTGACGCTGCTGAGGATCCATAGTAGCGCTCTCTCGAGGACTTCTCTTGAAGAACTTGTGATCAAACTCATCATGGCCGTTGATGAAATTTCCGAACCACTTTCTCTTTGAATCGACATCGCGGAAGGGAGTCTCAAACCCGAATCGCTCTTTAGGAACCTCTTTGTGTTGCGATTTGCCTGCGCACAGAAGGTCCCAGAATTCCTCGAGATTGTCGGCACCAGCCACCTTGCAGGACATACCGACGACAGCAATATCGTTCGGATTAAAGCTGCGCTGCTTCTGTTGCGATTTCTCGAAATCCGCGAAGTTGATGACTCGTTGACCAAGTCCACGCAGAATGGAGGGTGGTACAGAGCGCTCGGGGCCAAAGGAGATGACTTTCACATCATTGTTGCTCAATGTACTTCCACAGAGGGATTTGAAAGTGTCGAACCACTTGGGTGGCTTTAGTAGAATAGAACGCAAAGCGTGGTGGTGCAGTGAACCGTCTGTGATGAACACTCCCCCGGCATTAGATCGAGTCGGGATAATTAGCTCAGACCCAGGTGGGAACCGGAAGTCGAAGTGGAAGTCGCAGAACCTCAAAATTGCTGTGAGAAGGTCCTGATGGCAGTCAGCATGGAAACGTCCATACAGCCCGACTTCTGCTGTAATGATGCCACAAGCTCGTAGCTGCAGCTGGATTTCGGAGATATTCGATGCTAATGTGGTAATAGTAGCCCGATCCTCATCGTAGTTGACGGACACGTAAGTCTGGGAAGATTAGTCAAGGTAGAGACTTGTTTGAGAAGGCTTTACTCACATGAGGGAAGCCCTTCAGAATACGCTGTGTTTCCTCGGCCTTCTCAGCGGAGTTCCAAGCCGCAGTAAGGGACTTGGATGGACCAAAATCGGTGGCGGCATCCTGTGCATCAACCACCATGCCAATGAGCAGACCGAGACGAACAGCAACGGCGGAATATTTCAAAAATTCTGCCCTGTTTCCAGCAGACGAGACGGCTAGAGAACTCAACAGCCCAGTGCAGAGACCGAGTGTTTCCTGGCCGTCTTTGGACAAAGCAAAAACATCAATGTCATTATCCAATCCAGCATTGTTCTGCTTGATGAACGATGCATATTGCGTGAGATGCAGGACAACAACAAGAGGAATCAAAAGAGTATTCGGCAACGGGAATTGAGTATTTAGAGACTGCCCGGTGGAGAAGGCCTCCTTGAGGTTTTCCAGCTTCTCCAACTCGGTTGCAGTCTCAAGGCCAGGAATGGCTGCGACGATAGTCTTCCAATATTGTGGTAGACTAACGACGATATCGATGGCCCATTTGTGGTCCTCGTTTCCGACAATAGATTTGCGCAGCTGGGCAAATGAATCGCTGTCAAAAGACAAGGCGAGAGGACCGAATAAAAAAACGGCGGGACCAGAAAGCTGGCTGTTGGCGAGATCTCGAAGTTCAACCATTTTGAATCAGGTATTGCCAGAGGTTTGAAGAAGAAGTGCTAGGTATTTTTAAGTAAGATCGGTATGAACCTCGGAAGGTGAAGATCGAAAGGTCGACGAGCGGGTAGGTATGATCAAGGTAGTATGCGTTTGAAATATTTCGAGTCTGAAGCACGAACTTGGAACGGAATTTGTCTATTGGAAGATCTTTAATGTTTGCACGTCGAAGTTGCTGTTGAAACGCGGTGCAGAATTGTATGTCAAACTCAACCTCGCAGATGGGATCATATTATATATCAACCTTGGAAAGCACGTTCATGTTGAAAATTCTAGAACTGTGATCTAATGAGAATAGAAGAGCCTTAGAACCCGACAAGATGTCCCGAGACGTCGGCGAATCCGAAATTAAAAAAAAATGCATTACCATTGTCCGAAGAACCATGCACGAGAATAGCAACCACGCGAAACAATAGCCACATGGTAAGCGCATATGCATGAATTCTGCAGTTGCCACGAGCGCGGGAAATTTCACGAGTGATAGCCTAACTCGGCAACATGTGGATCATTGTTTCAGATTAGAACTAGAGCGAGCTGATCTGTTGAGTTTTACTGATTATTTTGTGGAAATGAGAGATTAAGGCTGAACCTGCAGAAAACTCCGAGCGCGGATGGGAAATTCCGCTGCGGCTAGGGGCTTAGATCTGAATTGGTTTCTCCGCAGACAGACCAAAGTTTAATTAGTAATGAAATAAATATAGTAATTGTCATTTTAATTGGCTTCTGTCTTCAGCTTGCATGTCACAATCGCAGCCCTGAAGCTGATGGATGGTTCGCCATGTGGATGGAGCGTGCGAGGCTCGAAGGTTGCTCCGAGACTATGTCCATACTTTCCGTACCCTGTTGTTTGTGGCTGCTCCAATCCGACGGGCACCAATTACTCCGCCTACTATTCACACATATTACTAGGTGATAACGTGATAGACGGGATTGGTTTATGATAAATCAGAGACCTCAGTAGGCCGACACCACATTTTAGGTATATCTTGTTTCCCAAGTGCCCGGACCCTGAATACAATTTGATTAAGCCAAATTTTCATAAACTCAACACAATTTCAAGATTGAGAATCAAGCCCGATATGCCAGGCCAAATTTCAGAGGAGAATGAAGCCATCTCGGTGGCCATCGTCGGCGGTGGAATAGTCGGCCTTGTCCTCGCCGTCGGCCTTCTCGGCCAAAACATCAAAGTCAAGGTATACGAACAAGCCAAAGGCTTCCGTGAAATCGGCGCTGGAATTGCATTCACAGCAAACGCGGTCAAATGCATGGAGCAAATCGATCCGGAAATCGTCACAGCCCTGCGGTCTAGTGGAGCAGTTCCTACATCTCAAGGCGATGAGACGGATCCCAACGACTACCTCCGCTGGCTTGACGGTTACAGTAAAATGCAGAAGAAAGATGAACCGTACTATCAGCGCATGCTGTATAGACTTGATGCCGGGTATAAAGGGTTCGAGGGTTGCAGACGCGATCAGTTCCTCGAGTCGTTGGTGAAGATCATTCCTCCAAACGTGATCGAGTGTCGGAAAAGATTGAAAACTGTGGACGAAGCATGCGGAGGGAAGGTCCGGTTGATATTTGCGGATGGGAGTGTGGAGGAGGCTGACGCTGGTAAGTTTCTTTCCTTGCACATACGAACGAGATCGCTAAGACAAACATTCTGCAGTCATCGGTTGTGATGGGATTAAATCCCGGGTCCGCTCTCTGCTTCTTGGAGAGAACCATCCAGCCAGCCAACCCGGATACACACACAAAGTCGCCTACCGAACCCTCATTCCCATGGAAGACGCCATCAAAGCCTTGGGCGAGTACAAGGCTAACAACCAGCATTACCACGTCGGCCCAAACGCGCACCTAATCCACTACCCCGTCGCGAACAGAAAGTTTGTCAACGCAGCAGCCTTCATTTCTGATCCAGAAGAGTGGGAAGAAGAAAAGACAGTCGCGATAGGCGAAAAAACGGACCTTATCGCCGCTTTCGCCGGATGGAGTCCATGTGTCCATAATGTCATCGACCTCTTCCCAGAAAAACTAGACAAGTGGGCCATTTTCGATCTATGGCAGTATCCAGCCCCTTATTATAGCAAGGGAAGAATTTGCCTCGCTGGAGATGCTGCACATGCATCAAGCCCACATCATGGAGCTGGCGCGTGTATGGGTATTGAGGATAGTCTGTGTCTCACCACCCTGTTTAAGGAGGTGAATCGGACTATTCGAGAGGACCCGGCAGCAAAAGAGAACGCGCTGGTAACAGCCTTTGAGACGTTTGATGCTGTGCGACGCACTCGCAGTCAGTGGTTGGTCAATAGTAGCCGGCGGGCTTGTGATTTTTATCATCAGCCTGAGTGGGCGGAGAAGGATAAGTGGGTGAAAGCGCAGACTTGCTTTGAGGAGCTGAAGGATCGATCGCACAAGATTTGGTACTTCGACTACAAGGGTATGGTTGATGATACTGTTCAGGGTTATAGGGAGAATGTGCTGTTATCGGATGTATCGGGCAGTGAAGTTTAATGCTTGGGTGCACTGAATCTTTGGAATTTGGCATGAACTCGTTGCTTTATTTATATAAATATGACATATCCTTCAACACAAACGACCGACCTTCTTCCTTCAAACGTGATTCTAGATGAGTAGTCCTGCTAACACGATCAGGCAACCACCGGAAAAGTATTGGTTGTCTATTTGGGGGGCCTGGATTGTGTCAAAACTGGCAGTGGAGATCTGGGTGAAAATGAAACAACAACATACCTGTGCTAAGAAAGCAGCCTGTCCGATCCCCATCCGCCGTCCAATCCAGACTAAGCAGGTTTTGAAATATTCACGCATCTCCAGTGGGAATATCTGGAGATGTGACGCAATATAAATGGAATGCATAAGTAACAGCCCACCCACCGGTCGCCCAGCGTTGGTGATTTTGGTGTGATCATGTCGCTCACGCAAAAAGACTTGCAGATCTTCCGATAAATGGTAAGGAATGGATGCTATCATATCTTCTACAAGGCGCAAAGCCTCCTGATGATCCGCATCATGATGAACGCCGTCATCGAGTACACCCGACAACCGCATGATCAGGGTGATGAGTAGGCATCGTGCGATACGGGAGAAGTTCCACAAGGCAGCGACATAGAGGTCGATGTACATATCGATCCGACCGTGCCTGTAACCTGCCCCAGGGTTGGGCCTTGGTGGAAGCCCTGGATCCACTGTAGTTGGCCTGAACTCTTGACTTTGGTTCTGCTGCCAGATGTCAAGATCGTGGTTTAGCGCGATCGCTTCCAACTTCAAGGCAAAAACGTCCTCAAAGAAAAGTGGAGCGGGTGGGCCTGCGAGGAGAGCCTCGGTGCGGTTCCAGATGGGGTTCAGTTTAATCAGCAGATTATATAATTTCTGATCAACACCGCTTGTGCCACGTGCGGACCGGGCATTATTCTGTGAGAAATTAGATAATAATACAGGAAATAGACGAAAGAGTCTTGCCCTTTTCCCATTGAGGACCAATGGATGACCAGATAAGACAGCCTGCACGAGCTCTAAGGGGTTGTTTTCAATCTGCAGAATTGCAGCCACACCTCCAGCATGGGCTGTATGATGGCCTGGATTAGTCTCTTCAGCCACCACCATCTGCGACGTATCAGTTCGTCATGTCATCAAATACACGTAGGCGGGAGGTGAAAAATACCTGGTAGAGCCCCAGCAGTATTGCAATGATTAGGGTTTCGTGACTGTTTGCAGCCGGGGTCTGCATAGAACTGGCGAGATATCCCAGCAGCTCGTGGTACAAGGTTTCGGCCTGCTGTATCAGGAATTGTCGACGCAGCTTTAATCCATTACTGGCGAAAGCAGCAGCCTTGCATGCGTTCGCCACGTGGGAGTCTAGTCCTAAATCTTGCACAATTGGCTCCAGGCCACCCAAGAAGCCTCCCGATATGGAAGAGTTCACAGAGACGTCGGTATAGTCATAGAAAAAAGCCTGTAGCGCCAGTTCTTTAATTCTGTTTTGTGTCACTTCCTTTGGGGGGCCATCATCGGGGAGGAAGTCAGTTCCTGGGACTGGCTCTCGAGCAGCCAAGCTACATTTGCGCGCCATCGACTTGAAAGCCGGCTTAGACTGGGGTTGGCTGTCACTCTGGTTTTCATGCTGGCGAAAGATGACGCTACCAGTATCTTCGTAACCGCGACACGTGCGGCCTGCTTTGAGGCATCTCAAGCAAGACTGCAGAAATTAGTACTATGTTCTCATTCGCGGCAGCACTCATGGCCGGGGGTCACGTTATGCCACGGCAATGCAAGTATGCAATGTGATCCTTGGCTCATACCGGACGGGTCTCATCGCACTGTAGACATGTTAGGATTGGTTGTATCACATTAACTGTCTGTTGCAGGAACCATGTCAAAGCAAAAGCACTAGCAGGGATCGACTGACCTTCTTCCGTCTGCCCTTGCAGGTCTCACACCCCTTGGAAGGGCCGAAGTAAACCATACAGCCGGGGTTCTTCCGAGATTCGGAGATGACGCCACTAATCTACGTTTTGCAAATCCAGGAATGCAACGATTTCGTTTCTCCGCAACGTGTGGCAAAGTGTCTTTGCAACTGTACTGATGACTGAGGGCCCGAACAAAGAACGGGGATCGGCGGGGTTTTAGGCGGCCGCTCAACGCTAACCCAATTGAGGCTAGTCGAGGGGCGGCCCCATAGTGGCCGCAAGGCTATCTTAGTGCTGCTTACTGTACAGTAGCGCCCGCCTCGTGTTCTGAAAAACCGTGTTTGTACCGGTATTTCACGGTATGTTTTGACAAAACCGTTTCATCTCCCATGCCAAGCTTGTTCTGATCTTGCCCAGACCTTTACGAGATTTTGGTCTTCACGCTAAGCCTCAGTGGCCAAGTCTCACGATGTTTCTCGAGTTGGCCTCGCAGGATTCGTCGCGCATAGCGTCGCCCGAAGCAGGTCCACAGTTTCTCCGTCGGAATGCCGAGCGTTCTCGTGGCGAGGCATCACGATGAGTTTCTATTTTGGCTGGGCGCAGATGGGGGTATAAATTGAACGTGAGCTCCATGCAGTCTATCATTGTCAATGCAGTGAGTTTGCAGCCTGACTTATCACAATTCAAATCTCGACTTCTTCTTCAATAATGAAACCATTTACTCCATTGGGCAGCATCTGCTTTGCCTTCTCGGCCTTGGCTGCCCCCTCAGCAAAGAGCTTTGAGCCATCTTCTTTTGCTGCACGCGATGTCATCACGCGTGACTTCGTCATTGTTGGTGGTGGTGCAGCTGGCACATATGCTGCTATTGCTTTGAAGGACCAGGGCAAGTCATTTGTCATGGTTGAGAAGACAGACCGTCTGGGCGGTCATGCGATGACCTACGAAGACCCCATAAGTGGGGGCTCGGTCGACTTCGGCGTTCAACTCTATGACAATGATACTGTTGTGCGCGATTTCTTCAAGCGCCTCAATACACCTCTCGCTGATGTGGAATTTTCCTCCTTCGGGAACCCTGTCTATTCCGACTTCAAAGCGGGTACCATACTCAACCTCACCACTGGCTCTCTACACCAGGACTACCTTGACGAGCTAGCAAAATACCCGTATCTAAATAACGGAATTGAGCTGCCTAACCCTGTGCCCGAGGACCTCCTGCTACCCT
Organism: Penicillium tannophilum; assembly: GCA_028829675.1. Classification (NCBI taxonomy): domain Eukaryota; kingdom Fungi; phylum Ascomycota; class Eurotiomycetes; order Eurotiales; family Aspergillaceae; genus Penicillium; species Penicillium tannophilum. Next base: position 1,382,845 of record JAQKAK010000003.1, on the reverse strand, counting down.
GGGTCGACTACATTGCAAAGTATAATCTGCAAGACTCGGCAATGTCAACCTTGGCCCGCCCTGCCGTGCCTGGCCATTTGCTGGATATTCCGGCCTTGTACGTGTTCAACGACCTCAATGACCTTATGCTGCACGAGGACAATGGTGCAGCCGTGCGCAATGCCAACCGCGACAATTCGGAGTTATATCGTAACGCGCTCACCGAGCTCAGCGCGGATATCCTTATGAACTCAACTGTCATCTCGGGTAATCGCAATTTCACCGGCAGTCACCCCGTGCGCCTCGTCGTGAAAACCCCCACAGGCAAAAAGCTCATAGTTGCCAAGCAGCTTATTGTTGGCATTCCCCCGACAACCAAGAATATGAAGAGCTTTGGTCTAGATACCCGCGAGAACAGGATTCTCTCGAAGATTTACGGATTACCATACTACGGCGGCATCGTTAATAATACTGGTCTTGCCAGTAGAACCAGTTACAAGAACTATGCTACCAACAACACCTACAACATCGCCGACATCCCCTCCGTGGTCTCCTTCAATCCGTCCTCGGTTGATGGACTTCTATATTACTGGTACAATAGCGTGACCCCAGTCAGCCAAAAGCGCATTGAAAAGGAGGCCCGTCAAGCTATCAAAATGCTTCAGAAGGTCACGGGTGCTGCCAGTCGTCCCGAGCCCCAGTTTCTTGCTTTCTCCGACTTTGGACCTTTCCATCTTGCGGCCGAGGTAGAGGATATCAGGAATGGATTTTATCGTGATATGTATGCCCTCCAGGGTCACCTGAATACGTGGTATACTGGAACACTGTTTGTGCCTGGATCCAGTCAGGTTTGGAATAATACCGCTAATATGCTACCGGATATCTTGGCGGCTGCGAATTAAGGTCCAGGCTGAGACGTGCATGTGCGAGTACACGTGGAAGTCGATGTATACTTTATCGCATTGATTGGGCTATTTTAGACTTGCTTTGAAGATCCTCTTTATATATTCAAATTTCAATTAGATACAGCAAAGTTTTTCTTTTCAGATGTTCACTACGCCAAAGATTATAGATCATCCAAAACTTCTTTTTACCCCATAACAATTTCAAAGAGTTTGGTGAGGGGAGCGCTATGAGTGAACACACACCACAAAGATTGGTGGAACACCACATTAAAGATGTTGGGTTGGGTGTCGTATTCGATGCAGAGTGATGTTATCGAGTATATAGCAGGTACCTACTCGCTCACATTACTCCGCCCACTACTCTGGATGTGACAGTAATTCAGGGATGATACCCGCTGAGCCATCGCCTGTTCCTACCCAGGATTGAATTATTCGTCTCTATCATGACTTGAATCACGCGGGGTGATGTGTATGTTCTTCAACACTTAAGATATTGATTCTTTTCGATTTACGATTACTGCGCTATTTTAGATGCGGTCAGTGAACGTGTTTACCCTTAATTTACTAAAGGGCTCCTAATGCGGGTTAAAAATTGAAAGGCTAGGGGGTGGGGCCCGTTCGGGTCACAGATAGGTTGCCTATAAATATTATATCACTTCAAACAAAATATTAATCGAGTGGAATGACGGCGCAAGACAGTGGACCCTGTGTTGGGAAACTAAAATTACGAGTAAAAAAGAAATGGGGCGAGAGGGAGTCGATACGGCTCACTATTGTCGCTGAGATGGCATGCGAGGCAATGCCATATTCCTCGCGTGCCATCTCAGCGTCAACAGTGTTCCCAACTGAACTAACGCTTCCTGGTTATAGTGATTGATGTAAAGGAGTGAGTGATAAGATACCCTCCTATTGCAGTTCCACTTGGTCAGCGATATACTACCCTTCCCCTCATTACCACCTCATCGCCCTTTTGTAAGCTGAATCCATGGCAAACAAACTCATATCCATAAGACTGAAAATTACGAAGCTAGTCAATCAGGTTAGACCAGATCTCTGTTGCTGCAAGTTCCTTTAAATATAGAATAGATTCAACTCCGAACAGATACACCAGTCTTGGAGGCATTAAGAAAGCGCCAAACTAAGCGACGCTGCTGCTTTCGACCTAGGTATATCCCGTATATGCATGTGAACTCAGCCGCCTAGGTGGGTATTGATTCAAAGTATATTTAAAGTTTCCACTACCTGCGAAATCAAACTTTCCCCATCAGCCAACCACACCTGCAGCAGACCCTGCAGCTGGGGGCTGTCCAGACGGGAAACTCGGGTACTTAAGACAACATGTGTCAGCCACGTGGATTATTCACGGAGTCCGGTCGGCTTTGTACGGTCTTGTTGGAGAGGGATCCAAAGTGGAGAAAGGCAGTGGAATCTATATATTCTGCTCAAAACTTGCATCTATCTGCGCGAATACCACGTGTAAAATTCAGAATCTGACAATCCCAAATTTCTTCACAAAACGCCACACGCAACGGCAAACCTTGTATGAAAGCCCAGCTGACATCAAATCAAAAGGAGGCCCCATCACCATGTGTCTAGTACACCAGTAACTTTCGCCAAACTGTAAATCTCCTGTACAACAGCATCAACATCCTTCCGCTTGATTGGTATCCTATGATCACCCTCCCACTCCACCACAGATACCAAATCTTCCTCAAAATAGTTACTGAGAAGCGCCCGATGGCTTCTTAGCCCCGGATCCCTTAGCCCGTGAATATGTACCGTAGGAATTCGCAAGATATGTTCATCTGAATCCATCGGGATATCAGGCTCATGACCTCCAATAGAAGGACTAGCCGCATCAACGAGACCAGCAGATATAGATGAAGCAATGCCAGTTTTCTCGGGTAGCAACCAGACTAAGGGTCCCCTGCCGGCCATCAAAACAGCAAACCTAAAATTCGGCCAGATAACAGCGTCTTGACCTGCGCGTCGCTGCATGGACTGTTGTGCAAAGAGAATGCTGGCAGCTAGCTTCGCACCTTGGCTGAAGCCTAGTAATGCAACCCATTCACCTGTCGCCCCAGATTGTGTGTCTGTGTACATTGCTGTTGCGATGGCTGCGTTGATAGACTCTATAATGTGGTGTGGTTCGTGTGCGATGTCCGAGGATGTGATGCGTAGCCAGGACTTGAACGGGCCATGGTTCTTGTAAACTGAGGTCACATCAGAGCCGGGCTGTGAAGGGAAAGGTGCTTCGACGTAGACGAGGCGGAATGTTGACCGGAGGGTGCTTTCTAAGACGCGACATTGCATGCGGAAGATTCGCGCATTCGTGCCACCTCCGTGGAGGCATATGATGCGAGGTAATTTTAAGGTGGGATCTTGGTTTGTCATGTCTATTGCGAGACTAGGCCGACAGTAGGCTTGAGTAGAATGATGTGTATAAGTCAACAATCTTGCCTTTTCATAAGGCTTCTCAGCAATCTAGACTATCTATAGATGTTTCAGAGCCTCTTTTCTCTCTCTTCTATTCTATGCAAGTACCCGTGAAATCGCATATCAGTGGAACATAATTGGTCCTTGCCCACGTTATCTCGGAGTCTTTATTCCACGTGGAATATCTTTTCTCAACTACTCTATAGAATCAGCCTTGAGCCAAGAACGGGCTGGCCGAAGCTGAGGTGCATCTGCCAAACCCTGCTGTAACTGGTCAGGTCTTTCGACTTTCGGCGTTTCCCAACTTACGAGGAGATTCTCACTTCATGATGAAAGAGGCTTGATGACCAGTAGATAATCCGAACCACGAGGAAAACAGGCTTGAACAAAGCGCTCAACGCTAGCTTTAACCGGCCTAGTGTAGCTGCCAGAAACGGGACTCGGAGTTAAGCGTTCTTTCCTCTTCGGGACGGGCCGTCCGGTTAACTCCGCTCCGAATTAAAGATCTATACATCACCACGCAACCAAGTCGCTATTTAAACTTACATCTGGCCTTGGTACTCGAGACCACACAAATAATACTTCTGTTTACAACATGAGTACCGAGACACCTGACCGCTATCGATCATCTCTGACCCTAGGTCAAGATTCAGGGACGTCCACCCTGGAGATGCCAAAGACACCTCAGAGCGATGATTTGCCAAAAGAAGCGCCAAAGGGTCCTCCTATGATGGGTCCTCCTCCACCTAATGGTGGACTCGTCGCTTGGCTACATGTCGCGGGTGGCTTCATGCTCTTCTTCAACACTTGGGGAATCTTGAACGCCTTCGGTGTTTTCCAAACGTACTACGAATCAGGCGCATTATTCACACGCTCATCATCCGATATTTCATGGATTGGCGCAATCCAAGCTACAATGCTACTCATGGTCGGATTCATCACTGGTCCAATCTACGATCGCGGAAACCTGCGTTTACTCCTGATAATTGGCAGCTTCGGCATTGTCTTCGGGCACATGATGCTGAGTCTCTGCAAAACATACGGCGAGGTGCTATTAGCTCAAGGCTTCTGCGTTGGAATTGGTGCTGGGTGTCTATTCGTGCCATGCGTGTCTGTTCTACCGACATATTTCAGCTCACGACTGGGTATGGCGCTTGGACTTGCTGTCTCGGGTTCCTCCCTCGGCGGAATCATCTACCCGATCGTGCTGAATCAACTCATCGGGCCGCTTGGTTTCGGCTGGGCTGTTCGAGTCATTGGCTTCATTGCGCTGGGCACGCTTCTGATCCCCATCGCAGTTATGCGTCAGCGCGTCAAGCCACCACGCGCCCGTAGTCTGGTTGACTGGTCCGCTTTTACGGATGTGCCCTACATGACGTTTGTTCTCACATCGCTGATCGCATTCATGGGTCTTTTCGTGCTGCTCTTTTATATCTCTTACTTTGGAGGTGCGACCGGTATCACCAATACCAGCATGAGCTTCTACATCCTGCCTATCCTCAACGCAGGCTCATTCTTCGGTCGGACTGTGCCCAATGCGTTGGCGGACAAGACGGGTCCCTTTAATCTTATCGCTCCGTGCTGTGTCCTGGTCGGCGTGCTGATTCTGTGCTTGCTGGCCGTGACGACACAAGCTGGACTCATCGTCATCGCAGTGTTGTCGGGTATCTTTAGCGGTGCACTGATCGGTCTTCCTCCTCTATGCTTTGTTGCACTGACGAAGGATAAGTCCAAGATTGGAACTCGCATTGGTATGGGATTTGGCATGATTGGCCTTGGTGTCCTGGCTGGTGGACCCGCTGGAGGTGCGATCTTGGCTCATTCTGGGAACACCAACTGGCACGGGGTGTGGATATTTGGAGGAGTCTGTGCGCTTGTGGCTGGGTTCATGTATGCTGGAGTGCGCGTGGCACTGTATGGATTTAGAGTCGGAGTGAAGGCTTAAACGGGCCGGGTGAACTTAGCATCGGTGAAAGTGGAGACTCGGGACAGATGAAGCATGTCTTGCTTCACATTATGAAACATGATTTCCTTTTCGTTATTAAAATTAGAGTTAATTGGATTGTATGGCTTTGGGCGAATGCATTGGGTCGCTTCAAATGAATTAGTTGAATGACAATAAACAGATCAAATCTTCAGAATCGCAATGTCTTCAAAAAGAGGGATTCGACAAGTTATGTTTTTTATTTAATAATATCTGCTAGTCTTGTTGTTGGAGTCGAGTGAGCGAGACATATCTATAGATGTGAGGCTGTCCGTGTGCGATAGAAACAACACGAAAATGGGTAAGGAGTCTTCTTTCGAGTGAAGCAGTATTGATAGTTGGCTACTCAGCGACATAAAGCCGTCATAATGACTGCTTTACTTGAGATAAGATTGAGATGAAAATTTGCAAGTCTATTTATTCCAAAAACGACTCGACTAACAGATTCACTAAGAGCTAGAATCACAGTGGCCTACGGACGACACATCGCATAGGCGTCACCACGGCACCCTCTGCATTCCAGAACCCAACCTTGGCATATGGATCATTACGAATAATAGTCCGCACAGCATCCTCACTTTCAGCCCGAATACACATGACACTACCAGTAATCAGGAGATCGTCTTCGGCGGTCTGCGGGTGTGTGGCGAGCGAGGGACCACCCCAGACAAGAACTCCAGCCTCGATGAGCGGTTTGTTGTGCTCGAGATGGGCAGGGCGGGTATTGATGCGATTTTCGAGATCTTCAGAGTTTGCTGGGGTCTGGACGAGCCAGTCGTAGAGTTGAGGGGTGGCCATGTTGTTGGTGCGCAGGTGGAAAGAGAAGATCTAGTTGTGGTTAAATGATGAAACAGGTCGGATGTAGCTCATTGACTCACTGTATTATGGGGAAAAGATAATAGACATTTTGACTGCTTTTTTTATTATCTGGATTGGTTTGGTCTGCAAGAACAATGTAAATTCATCCTGTACTTATAGAGCGTAGGAGGATAGAATGGATCAGCTTGGACGGACAATCCGCCGAGTGGGGTTACTGCTGGTAACTCCGATTTGTGTCAAGATAATGCGATCGTTAGTAAGATTAATTGATTTGGGGTTTACTCTACATGACCTGATGGTTGTATGTCCGACCATTGATAGCTTATCCCGACTCCCTCGGAGTTTCTGACCCCCCGATCTCCAAAAACAAAATCGTCGTATAACAACAAATATGTTTATAAGAAGAGCGTAATGATAAAGCTCCATGTAAACTGGTTAGATAGATATTTTAGAAATTTTGCCTTCACATCAATTGCATTCAAAAATGACGCGCGTACCTCCCACTCTCCCTGTTATCATCATGGGCGCCGGCATGGTCGGCTTAACCCTCGCCCAAGCCCTCAAGAAAGCCGACATCCCCTACGAGATTTACGAGCGTGACACTTCATACGATACTGAAAAAGGTCGTGGATGGGCCTTAACAGTTCATTGGGCCCTCGGTGCCCTCGAAGAGTGCCTCCCAAAAGAGCTCTTCAGTCGCCTGGAGTCCATTCAAGTGGACCCAACCCTGGACGATAGTCGCCGCTTCTGCTTCATCGATCTAGCGACCGGAAACCCAAAATATGTTATTCCCCCAACCAAGCGTCACCGCGTCAACCGCCGCCTACTTGGTAACTTACTTGGCGAAGGAATTGACATCCATTACAACAAAGGCCTCGCGGGTTTCGACGTGCTGAATGATGGCGTTGAAGTTTCCTTCACGGACGGGACATCTACAAAGGGATGTTTGCTGGTCGGCACAGATGGACGCAACAGTAAAACCCGTCGTCTTCTTCTTGGCGAGCGACTCGGCGGCCTCAACCCGCTTCCCGTTAACAGCGTCGGCGCAACTATAACAATGACGCCTGAGGAATTTGCGCCAATTCGCACAATCGATCCACTCCTCTTCCAGGGGACGCACCCAGAGTCTGGTGTGTATATGTGGTTTTCTCTCGTGTCTAGCCCTACCATCAATGGAAGTCTCGGGACGGAAAACCCCTACTACGAGGGCCAACTGATTCAATCGTGGCTACATAAGAGTGAAGCCGACAACGTCCCCGAAACAGATGAGGAGCGGCTGGCTGTATTCAAGCGCAATGCGCAAAATTTCGATCCTCGTCTCCGGGACGCGGTCATGTCCCTCCCAGATGACACGAGAGTGCTGCATATCAAGCTAGTCGACTGGGTGCCCATGCCTTGGGATAATCACAACGGCCGTGTCACGGTCGCGGGTGATGGTGCCCATGCTATGACATCGTACCGTGGCGAAGCTTTCAACCACGGCGTCGCCGATGCGGCTGTGCTTAGCAGGAATATTATTTCAGCGTGGCATTCTGTGGACACGAACAATACGTTGCAGATTGCTGTGGATAGATATGAGGAGGAAATGCGTATCCGGACTTCAGATGCTGTGCTGCTCAGTACACAGGCCTGTTTGGAGGCGCATGATCTGCATGCGCTGCAGCCTGATAGCCCGTGTGTGAGTAAACGGGCTCAGGTGGCCAAGGAGGCGAGGGAGGCGAGAGCCCAGGCTCGACTGGAGATGGTTGGCTGAGCTATTTTCAATTCAACTTTTAGACTTTTGTCGTTCGTTTTCGTTTTTTTAGTAGGCCGTTTAAGATTCCATCATTCAGCCTTGTCCAGGTGGAGGGGGCTTGTGTCATTTAACTATAAACTTTCAGCTGCACATGTGGTATCAAGCAAAATAAAATCTTGAACAATACTATTAAGCATGGTAAGCTCTTGTAAGATACGCCGGGTCTGTGGGTTCGTATTGAAGTGTTCAGCCTGCCTACTTTCGAAGGCCCTAGGTGTAGCGATTTACAAGCCTCTAGTGCTTCTGAGGCTGAACGTGAAACAGTCCTTCAGTAGTACGCAGAATGCATTGATATCATAATTCGTGTCATTTCTTCTGAAAGTGATCGTAGACTGAAATATGTAACAGCGCAGTGAAACACAACCATGAAAACACAATACTTGCCAACACGACACTCCGTTTCTATAGTATCGAGGTATTACAAAGAGAAATAGTAATCTATTGAACAATGGCTGGTATACCCGCTGCGGCACCGCGTTCTTCAAACAAATGAGATATTCCCTTTCCAATGTTATTGTAGTTCTTCAGGCAACTGATGGCCTGAATAATATCCTGTAGCTCTTTGGCAAAACCGTCGCCGGGCTCGTTGTTCGAGACGAAAAACTCGACACAAAGTGAAAGGGGTATGGGGGTGAGAGGGTGAAGCTATTGCTAGTTAGTAGAGCTCGGAGATTGTAATAAGCGGCAGACTTACCTTGAATGAGTTGAGATGAGATAGTTGATTGATCAGGCCAACGATCTCTTTGGCTGCCAATGATGCACGTGTTCTATTTTCTATGACAGTTTCACGCTGCTCATCATCGGCTGCAGGGATCATACAGGCGGTAGTTTGATACAGATGCAGAGTGATAATTCGATACATCAGCCCAATGAAAAGTAGCATAGGGTCGCTCTGCTGCATGTCGGCCGAGTATTTTGACGAGAATGACTCCATCCACTGATTGTGGATAACTTTAATCCACTGGTGTTGCGCCCAAAACGCCTCCAGGGCGTTAAAACCTATGTCTCGAATAGGATATTGGTGGCGATGAGAGAGGGTATGGCCACTAATTGTCGCAACAATGATACACTCGGTAAATGCAGATACAACCGTTGGGCTAGCAGCGACAAGAGTCTCGGAGAGAAAGCCCATGACAATAGGCTGATCATTTTGAAAATTATTCTCCGGACATGGAAGTCGAATGGCAATCTAGAGTTCATCATTAGAGTCCGGTGAATGCGAAATTTCGGGGAAGATGAGGAAGGTTGCTTACTGTTTCACTGAATGTCAGCGGGGACCCTATTCGCATACTAACAAATCTATCCAAGCAATAGGCCATCCAGAATGTTCTTCGCTTCTGCTCCGATTCGATCCAGTCACCTTGAGCCTGGTCTGGGCCGTCGGTGCCATGTCGCCAGCTTAGTTGGATGAGTCGGAAGGCTCTGCCAGCGCTCATCCATCCTCGCCGAAAGTCTATACACATGAACTCGTGTATGGCAAGCAGAAGCCAAGCCTGTACTTGTTCGAGGTCCATGGATTCGAGCTTTGTGTTCTTCGAATCCAATGTCTCGAGCGACCGGCGGGTATGCTGATATAGGGAGTCTCCGACATTTTGGTAGTGTGCTGATACCGAGGCTGCGAGCGTCCACATGGCATATTGTAGACACCATTGGCCGTCTGTTCTTATCTGCTGTTTTCTTGAAGCGAAGTACCGGCCTGGGTGAAGGATGGGCATGAAGTTGTGGATTCGGTCGAAGTAGAGCTGATCACTAAAGGTCTGTTAGCATGTTGGAAGGGATATTGGTAGGCCAAGAGACTTACAGGTCGGCTTGCATCAAGTCTGATATTTTAGTGTCAAATTCAAAGGGATTCCATGGGTTGAGAGACAGTGTAGGATCGAGGGCCAGCATCGAAGAGACGGGTGTGCCGGCCATTCCCTCCACTGAGGATTCACCAGATGAATGCGATGACTTCGCTCGGGCGCAGGCTTCAAGTAAGGGGTTATCTTCATCCATGTTGATCGGGAATTCCCACAATGGCAGATCAATCGGCTCCTCCAATAGCAGATTTTCAAAAGAGCCCCCATCGCTTGGTGGGTTTGCTGTGGTATTGTTTTGCTGCAAAAGTCCCTCTAGGTTGGCTTCACAAGACAAAAAGGTTTAGCGACTAAAAGACAACCTCTGCATGAACGAGATGCACTCACCAATGCGATCTTGCAGTACCTTGAGGTACCCACGTTTAGGTCCACGAGGTGGTCGAGCGGTGATTTGGCATTCTACACCAGACGATTCACACAGACCACACTTGGGCTGGCGGCGATCGCAGCGGAGCTTCCGCCTTCGGCATTCTTCGCAGGCTAGACTGGGTTTATGTTGCGGTTTGGACTGTGGGGATTTCTCTCGGCTGTGGGCTGATTGGGACATTGTGACAGGGAAGATCCACAGGACTAATATGGTTCAGATCTCTGATAGCTGTGAAAACAATGATGTTGAATCGTTTTCTGAAGCGTGAAGTGAGATTGAGCGATGTTAAAAGTCTGGTAATTATTGACACCCCACGAGGCAACAATGGAGTAGATAAATTAATGAAATAAGCCCCAGAGGACAGCCAAGGAAGGCTTTCCGAGCTGGATTTCTACATTGGATGCTGACAGGAGTATAATACTGAGTTCAGGATGGTTTCGGATATGCCACATGGAAGTGCTTCGCATAGGTGGCCGCCATGAGATCCACGTATTTCTAAGTTAGTATAGGTTGTCGAAGGACATATGAAATATGGAAGGCCTATCAGCACTGTTCATGGGTCAGCCTCGTATGCCACTACGTTGAATATTACGAAAATAGGCGAGACGCTGCAAAGGTTTGATCCACAAGGATTGTGTAACATTAGAACGCCCCATTGATGAAATTTTGACGTCCAAATCTCACTAATCCATTGTAATTCGTGTTGGCGAGCGACTGGGGCTGAGTGGGTTGAAATTATGTGGGTAACCAACAGTCTCGTAGGCATCACATGATATTGAGCAGAATAGTCACATAATGTAACAATGGGGCGATCCTGTCAGCCAATAGATGCATGACCTCGGGTATCTTCGACCGTTGCTGAGATAAGAAGTGAAAATGTTACGAAACAAGTGATCTGCAGTGGGCTGGGGTTTCGTAACGAACCGCTAGTATGAATACCGAAACATACATACACCCGTAATTTAAGTTTACAGCGGACGAAATACGTGTCTTATGGCGTTGATGGCTTGCATGAGTGAGACTTTTGATAATGGGCCAAGAGCTGAAGAATGATAATGCCCACAAATTCAATGAAATACGATCACATCGCCATCCTCAGTAACTGGTAGGTCTTTGATTGGTCTGACTGTGTACCCTTGCCCCCCCCCCTCCCGCCCACCCCCCATTCCACCACATGGCTTGTACGCAATAAGATATTTTAGGTGGCTTGCGTGCGGCCCGCATTTTTGCAAGATCAGGTCGTCGATCAGCGCAACGCTTGCCTCTATTAGAGTGTCTGCACGATTAATTCGTGAGGCCGAAGACGCGCAACGATTCCCAGATCGGCACCCACCCTAGGGTGGGGTCAGGCCTCCAGGAAAACAATATAGTTATTTTCTACCCTTCTCGGAATAAATCAATGCCTGTTCAGCTTTGCATGGAAACCCAGCCCCGAGATAAGTCCCCAACTCGTCAACCCTGATTAGCATTTGACGTTCGAGGGTACGTTTACTTAGGACGTGAGGCTGCAAGTACCCAATGATCATGCATAGCACGAAGGTGAAAGCTACGGTAGTTCGGCTTTTTTAAATCACCGATGGCCTTGTCATCATCCTGATTAGGGTTTAACGTACGAAGGAACGTTTACTTCGGACGTGAGGCTGCGAAGTCCCAACGATCGGCCATAGTACGAGGGTGGCAGCTACGGTGCTTCGGCTTTACAGAATCACTGATGGTCTTCGTAAATTCCTGTCTTCCAATCTCTTATCATTTAGAAGCATCCAATAACTCAATCGTAGAAGGTGTATTTTGGACCAATTACATGTAGACAAGCAAAAAGCTTCAATTTATTCAGCTTCAATCTTGAAATAAATCTATTTAAATATGGAGAAAAAAAAACAATACGATCACGAGGTTAGCCCGTCGGTATCTACTTCAGCTTCTCGCCAGCCTTGCCCATGGTCTCAACCAGCCTCCCGCGAATATGCTCTCCAACGATAGTCTCAGATCCAGATCCATCGAGGGTAGTGCACTTAAGCTTCAACTGACCGTTGAGGAAAAACGGAACACTGTATCGATGATTCTTGGTAAAAGTGAGAACCCGGTGCCGGGCGCTGCGATAGTATCCGCCCGTGTACTTCTGCATCATGTCACCCATGTTGATGACGTACGCATGCTCTTTGGGAGGGACAGGGATCCAAGTCTCCGTGGGTGGGTACCAGACCTCCAGGCCTTCGGTGCCCATCTCCTGAAGTAGTATAGTGACGCAGCCGAAATCGGTGTGATCGCCGACTAAACCTGTCAGTAATTCAATTCCTCTATGTATAGGGTAACCAAGACCTACCTCCAAATTGTCTTTCATCCCTGATTGGCTGAGGGCCATAGTGCAGTAATCTCATCGGGATAGATGGGTTGTTCTCAGCCAATGCGTCCAAGACATCGGCTGGACAGTTCCATTCCTGTGGTAGACCGCGAGCAAGGATCTTCAAAAGTACCTTGACAAGCTCCACCATACGAGCCTGGTAGTCCATGATCGGGATGCGGAAGTCTGCCTCGGGCAAAGACTTGGGCCACAGGTTCGGGCCGGTGGAGAATGTACCACAGTCTGGATCGTCTTCGGGGACCTCATGGCCGATAATGAAGCACTTTGAAAACCTCAATGTCTTGGTCTTGCTCATAACAGATGCGACTATGAAGACTTACCTCTTTTGTATCCGGAAGCAGGCCTTCTTGGTGGACCTGGATACCTGGCGGTTCATACCCTCTGAAGGATCTTCCCTTGGACTTGGCGATGCAGACGTCCATCTTGTCTTCCTCAGAAAGGGTAAAGAATAGCTTGGCACATTTAAGCGCTTGTTCTTGCTCCTCTGGTGTGATACCATGTCCGACCAGGCTAAAGAAGCCATAGGTTGTGCATGCGTTGCGCATTTCGTCAACTACATTTTGGCGACCCTCTTCCGTGCTATTGGGGTCAATCCAAGCGCTGATATCAACGGTAGGGATTGTTCCGACGCTGCCCATGTTGTATTTTTGAAACTTAGAGTAAATATGTAACAACGATGATTCCTTTTGGTTATACTGTTCTCCATGGTTCGAGGTTTGTGGCCGTCTTATACAACTGGAGAGTCATTAGTCATTAGTCATGATCACCATGATCTACATTGAGGATTCAGATCCAGACAATGGATCAAGTCGCCGGGTCTCCGAAGTCAGATTCTCGGTGATCGTCATGCTCGGTGATGAGTATGTCCGCTGGCTGATGTGCCAAGAAAACATCAGCGAGCAGCCGCGGGGAAGCGAGAAACTCCGCACTGGATACTTGTGGCGCTTTTAGTTTCGTATTCTACCATGAAATCACATTCTTTTGATAAGCCCGTAGAATTAACCTTCTAGATGGCGCGTCGGAGTATCTAATGTTAGAGAACATCCGAACCCTCTTTTGTCATGTAAGATCATGTAGCTAAAGGTTCATATACAGTGCACCAGATAAAGTAATCCGTGAGATTCAAATATATTTTGCCTTTTTCCTGTTCATCCTCCAGTCCTTCGTATCTGAAATCCAATTTGCGAAAGCCAGCTACTCTGCTCCGTCACTCTCCTCATCAATCTACTACAACCAAATCACTTCCAAAATGTCTCAAGAGAACGACTTCCTCGTCCGTCTCCCTGACCACACCAACGTCCTCCAAACCAGAATCGAAAACCGGCCTCTTCACCTCTCCCACAACAAGCCGCACTTTGAATCCGGCAAGATTGCCTTTGGCGGTCCGATTTACTCCTCTCAGCCAACAAGCCTCGAGGATGGCATGACTAAGATCACTGGAAGTATCCACTTGTGCAAGGCCAATACTGAGGAAGAGGTGTGGGAGATGATTCGCAATGATCCCTATGCCAAGCTAGGGGTGTGGAATTTGAACGAGACTGTTGTGACACCTATGAAAGTTTTCGTCAGCAAGCCCATGTGATTCTCAGCTGTTGTGTTTTGAACTTTGTCTAGCCTGGAGCCATCTATGGATAAATACTTGGAGATTTTTTCCAGAGTTTGTGATTGGAGGAATAGCTCGTATATCATTTCAATGCATGATATCTTAAAAGCCCAATTATTCTGTCACCGCCCCAGCGTACTCCCTAGCCTTCGTGTCACACAACTCTTCGCCGCCAATATTGGACGATGATCTTTAGTCCTGTTAGTGACCCAGTTCTCTCTGGCTTGAAGTTCTGTCTCGCTAGATGTTTGGCCTTGCAAGTCGCTTAGATGGATGTAGAGAGCTTGACCAATCTAGAGAGGTTAATCGTCGGATACTCGTTGCCGAAAGATAAGCTTGGTATCTACCATTTCGCCACCACCAAATAATTGCAAAAAATACGTGGCGCATTAGGGCTGGAGTTGAAAAGCATTCGAGGCGACCTACGCTCAAGACTAACTGGATCTGGTCAATGGTATCTTGTTGTTGCCTCACAGTCCGCATGGAGCGCATCTTGTCCCGATCCGGTTAGTCTTGCGATCGCCGGGCACCCGCTGGCGCTAGCCGCATCTGGTTAGGCTTGCGCCTATTGCCCTCGTGTCGGAGTAAGTCACTTTGTCAACCTTCGGAGATAAGATTTTAGCAGCCAACAACTACTCCTCCGGTCTTTCTTTCACCGGACAGGGAAAATATGGCGATCATAGACATTCCACAATATATATAGAGGTCATGAACCTGCTCAATTCACTCTCATCATCCAAACAACTCCTCATCTTCCATTTTCACAATCGCAAACAAGTGAACAAACAATTCAAATCACACTCGACTCAATATATATGAGCCGTTTTTCTCTGCCAAGCTTCCTCTCCCGATTCACGAGAAAATCTCAGCTTCCTCAAGCCACCAAAGCCAATTTCCAATCCAGAACCTTCGCAATGGCCTCAAACTCCGCTGCATGGCTCACCGAGGCCAAGGCTCACCCCTTCCAGGTTAAGGAGGCACCTGCCTACACCCCCGAGGCCAATGAGCTCCTTGTCAAAAATCATGCCGTGGCGATCAACCCCGTCGACGGAAGTCTGCAGAGCAAGGCCTGGTGGCCCATGAACTACCCGACCATTCTCGGCCAGGACGTCGCCGGTGAAGTCGTCGCCGTCGGTCCCAACGTCACCCGCTTCAAAGCCGGTGACCGTGTTGTCGGACACGCCGTCGGCATGGCCACCAAGCGCACCCAAGACAACGCTTTCCAGGCCTACACCATCCTCCAAATCAACATGGCCAGCGAACTCCCCAAGAACATCTCCTACGAAGATGCCGCCGTCCTGCCGCTTGGTCTTTCCACTGCTGCCTCCGGTCTCTTCCAAGATGAGTTCCTTAAGCTTCAGCTTCCCACTGAGCCCCGCAAGGCCACCGGCCAAGCACTCCTGATCTGGGGTGGTGCAGGCAGTGTTGGCAGCAACGCCATTCAGCTCGGCGTTGCGGCTGGATACGAGGTCTTCACCACCGCCTCGCCCAAAAACTTCGAGTACGTCAAGAAGCTTGGCGCATCACAAGCTTTTGATTACAACAGCCCTACCGTTGTTGATGACTTGGTCAAGGCTCTTGAGGGAAAGACACTGGCTGGCGCTATGGACTGTATTGGATTCGCTGCTACCCCCCTGACCGTCGATGTCCTTGCTAAGGCTGAGGGTAACAAGTTTGTCTCCACTGTCAAGGGTGGATTCCAGCCCCCAGAGGGTATCACTGTGAAGAGTGTCTTCGGTACAACAATTAAGGATAACCACGTTGGTAAGGCTGTTTATGAGGACTTCTTGCCAAAGGCTCTTGCGGCTGGTAGCTTCATTCCTGCCCCTAGTCCTCTTATTGCTGGATCGGGACTGGAGAATGTCCAGGCTGCTATTGATCTGCAGGCCAAGGGCACATCTGCGCAGAAGGTTGTTGTTACTCTGTAATCAATACTCAATATGTCCTCATATCTTTCAGGTCGAACGTTGGAGAATATGAGGAATGAATATCAGCGTTTTCTTTCTTGATGTTCTTCCGGTTGTCTGTCTTTTGCTGGGACCGAGTTTTACTAGAATGCCCATGTTTTCTTTGCTTAGACAGAAATCCATTGACAACTGTTCATGCATGTGATGGTACAAACTTCCACAGTAGAGCTTGTTCGAAAAACAAATCAAAATTATAATTTTGTAGATGTAGTGTTTATCCCCTTTCCTACTGATAGACTGCCCACTACCTTCTCTACATTTGCATTTGTTGCAAAGGTGCGACAATGAAAGTTGTGTTCATTGTATGCTATGTACTTAGTAGCTTATATCGATTTCAAAAACTTTTTTTCGTTGTCTAAAAACGCATAGAAGAGAACAAACGCCAGCCATGATCATCAGGGATATCACTCAGAGAAGGATCATTCTCCATCCATATTCAGCTCATCAAAGTCATCAAGCAGCTCTTCCATGTTGATTTCCGGCACTTCGTCCTCACTCTCATTGTCCTCATCCTCATCCATAGCATCACCAGCCTGGCGCTCCTTACGAACCTTGTAAAGATCCAAAGTATTCCGTAATTCGGGGTCTTCTTCGACATCACGCAAGAATGTCTCATAGTCCTCCTCGAGACGGTTGGCATCATTCTGCTCACGACGAGTCTTCTGGGCAGCACCAGACGCCTCATCAGCCTCGTACTCGCGGGCCATGCGCTTGAGACGCCAGGCACGGTTCTTGGGCTTCTTCTTGCGGGCGTAGTGCTTCTTGACAAGCACAACATCGGGAAGGATTGAGCTGTATTGCGAGCTCGCCTCGAGGGCCTCGTAGTTATCGTTGTTGAACAAAGTACCGCTGAGATGGTAACCGAGCACGGAGTCACCGACGTGAAGGACACCACCCAAGTGTGTGCGGGTAAAGTATGTAATATCGTTCGATCCCAGGTCCGAAGCGCGAGCGACGGTGGCCTCAGCCAGATGGAATTTACCACTTGACTGACCGGTAAGGTCGATATCCATGACGATGAATTCCTTCAGCTCGGTCACATCGGCGAGGTTCTTGAACGGATTCCGCCAGTAATTTCCTGTGGGAACGTCGGATGTTTGGAGAGTAGTCGGGTCTAAAAGGTTGATGGAGGTACCGACGCGGTAGCACAGAGTAAGGGGCGAAATGTTTCCGATTTGACGGGCGAGCTTGATAGGAAGTGCGACAAGGTCGTCCTTGCAGATGGGGATAATCTCAACGGAGAATGTGAACTTGTAAGACTTCGTGCTGGTGTGAATATCCATAGAAATAAGCTCCTGAGACTTCTTGGTCTTGCAAGGGACGACGGAAGAAAGGAAGTCGACCATCTTTTCAGCGTGATTTCGCTGGGAGAAGTAGAAATCGAGACCATCCTTCGCCTCCTTGATGTTGACTGTATCCTTGTGGGCGCCATTCTTCAAGATAAGTTGCTCCAGGTACAGGAAAGTACGCTTGTGGGGAACCTTCTGCCGAACCTGGACAGCAGCGCGCCATGTGTTGTGGGTATACGACTTCTTGCAGTCTGAAGAGAAAGAAAAACATTAGTCAGTCTGCGTTTCCAAGGGAAAGGATAGATATTTCGCATACCATCACACTGCTGGGATGCAACCACGTATTCCACCTCGAATGTCTGCTGAATGATTGTTCCCTGGAAAGCCTCCTGTTGAATTGTGATCTTAACCTTCACTCGACGAGAGTGAGGCTCGGTCCAAATGAAACTGGCGTCGATAATGCGGACTTTCGACAAGCCACGAAGACGTCGCAGACAGACCGCAAGTAATTCCTTCGATTCGGGGTTCGCGACGACCCAGCTGTTGGGGGGCTGGAGCCATCTCTCACAATCTCTGCAACAGTGAAGGGTTCCCTCACGCTGAATACTGCATTTCCGGGCGCATAAGTCAGTATTTTGTCCACATGCGGGGTTATTGAACGGATTCCAAGTCTTACCCTTGAGAAACGTCGACATTCAGTCTCAAACAATCCTGGCATAGAGCGCCAGCCGATGTTGTTCCATCAATAGGCGCACCACAGTTGCAACAAAGAATCCTAAGATATATTAGGAACCGGCACGGCAGCAAAAAATCGCAATCAAAAAAAAAGTTTAGCGATAAGAAACTCACGTGGCAGTAACGGTATCTTCCTGCAGTCCCGTCATGTAGACGGGGGCGTCCAAATCCATCGACATCTTGAATTCAGGATTCAAGCTGCGAATCCACTAAAATTCGAAGACTCACAAAGGTGAAGTGATGCAAGATCGGATTTGTAACTTTTTTGCCCCGCCTCGTTCCAGTCAACTTTTTTGCGGCTGACTCATCTGTTTGCTTAGTTTGTATGTCGGCTGCCCAACCCACCGGATCGGAATTACTATCGCCCTATCTGTATCTTGACACCTCAAAATCAGGGCAACAATAGCCTTAGTTCTCACACCTTTCCTCAATTATTTATGCGGCCACCTCGCGTTCGATGGAATGACATTTATATATGATTTATGTCTCCTTCTGAGTCCTGCCTCTAAATATGCCGGAAACCCATGGCATCGCATCTGGTGAAATATATCTGTCGTCGATCGTTTGATCAACCATACTAAATACAACCTTGCCACTTACAACTCTTGAAGCCAATTCCTCCATTGAAAAGACCAATTCACTTGTCGAGGCTTGCCCATTGCCTGACTTTTATATAGAGCATCCCGTACTTCAAAGAAAGATGCTACATCTCAGCGATCTGCAAGCCATATCACAATAATTGATGGCTGGAGTGCGCTAGTACAGTCTTTGGCTGCGATTTATACGACGGTGGGTGTATGCATTTCTCGTTATGTGACAAGACTACATATTCAACGAGTCATTTTGAGGCAATAAAGTGGACCCATTCGCAGTAAAGAGAACGGTCACGTACTGCAACTGATTACTTACGCCTATGGCAGTGTTATTCAAGGGCAGTGGAGCCGCGGATCGTTTTACCATAGCATGAACCCAGTATAAGTATCATCTGGGTAAAGTCCTGCGACAATATACAAAAATATATGCGAAAAGCCATCTTTGAAATTGCTCCAGCCTTGGGGGTTTCAGAAACGTGGCGTGGCGATCGCTCCACTTCTCGCGATATGCATATAGATGTATCGAGCACACTTCTTCACCGACATTTGGATTATTCTCCTCATTCAACATCGATCTGTCATTATAAAAATATCACTGTCCTTCGATTCATCTACACCAACTACTGGAGGGCTTCTCTATTACTGGTGCCAACATGTCTTTCCCCCCGTATTTGATCCGTATGTGCTTAGCCCATTGGACCACATGACCGGCCCCATCCATCTTTCACCAGTCTTCACATCTCACCCTGATAACACACATGAAGCTGTTCTGGCTCTGAAGATTGGGATACGACGCCTCATCTCGCTTCTACCTTTCATCGCGGCCAATGTCGCCCTTTCTCGCCAGTTGCAAAGTAAAGAAAACGTGCGAGAAGTTCAGCCCGCAACACCAGAGTTCCTACTTGAATATCCACTCTTGACGGTTAAACACCACAATGTGTCAATTTCCCCAATGAAGCCAGGTCCCACCCTCTCGCGAGATACAATGATGACCGATGAATTTGTCCCAATTGAAACCGCAATGGCCATGGGAGACCAAATTCCAATTTTCAGGGCTCAGCCCAATGTTATGCGCGACGGAATCATGATCTGTTTTAGCTTTTATCACATGGTCTTGGACGGCTTCGGTTTTTGCAATGCAATGAAGTGTCTCGCCGACTGCTGTCGAAGCCCGACCTTACCTCTCTATTAACCGACCCTTGTAAGGAAGCACAAGCCCGGCGAACAATATTTGTAGCCACATTGGACTCGAACCCTCGACAGGAGCAGCATGCGCTCTTCGGAGAATATTATGGCGATATCAATAAAACGTCAAATATAACGCCAGAATCACCGATCTCGAGAGTTTTCACTCTAGATACAGCAAGGGTTGAATCCCTACAAAATGCGTGCAATGCCTTACTGCGCCGCCAATCGGTTTCTGATATTTTCCTATCAAAAAATGTGATCGTATCATCCTTGATGTGGCTATGCTTTATACGATCCCGATATAGATCTCTATCCACGAAAAGCCACTCGGACAAAGACACCATCCCAGAGAAGTCATATCTTGCGATCGGTGTTAACGTCCGCCATCTTTTGCACCTTCCCTTATCGTATATAGGTAACGCAGTTCTCCAAATTTTTACTGAGCCTGATGCCATTTCGGCTTCCCTAACCCAATCGAATGGAAACTCCACGGCTACGGAAGACGTGAGCTCAAACGATGTCGCGATTCTTGCAAACCTCGCCCGTCAAACATACGAAACTACGCAGAAAATTACCGGGCCATATGTTAAAAGCGAAATATCGCAGCGGTGTGCAAGCAATGACTGGGCATCATATGCACGACCTGGGGACATCTCTGTGAGTAGTATTCGACGTTTATCATTATATGGACTTGGTTTTGGATCATCACTCAGGCAAGTGAGAAATGTTGATCTCCCGGAGAATCGGCTTCCGGGTGTTGGCTGGGTCATGCCAATCCGGTTTGAGGGCGCACCCTGGGAAGTGAGCATTGCATTTGAGCCGAGGATTATGGAAGGGGTACAAGGGGATCGATTGATGAAGTGGGCGTGTGCAAAACAGATGCCAAAGCTATGATACAATTTTTGAATGTACTTTATTGACTTCTACAGTTTGTGGCTACGGAATGTCTCAGCATCTCATTTCGGGGCAATTATCTGGGGTATTAGGCTTATAATAATTGGCAAGTCGATCCCTATTTCAAGACATATCACATTGTAATACACATACGATGGATTCATGGTAAAAGAAGAGAGTATAAGTCGGGTGATATCGTGTGGTATGGAGTTAGGAAAAGTCTAGCCTCCGAGAAAATGAAGGTACAGGTGATGTTGAGTCCATACCCTGATACATCTCGTCGCATGTACTATTTCCAATGCAATCATTATAATCTGCATCAATAGAATTACCACAGTGGTGGACACGTGACGTTATTATTGGGGAGTGGTTGGTATACTTCGAGACCGTTACTAGTACTAGCAGCATCCGTTGCCAAGGCAAGCATAGAATCGATGTGTGCTAGAAACTAGCTCAACCCTGGGCCGAGTGTAACGAAAGGAACTCAAACTCAGGGACCTCGAGAGCGAATTAAAAAGCCAAATTCTCACAAGTATGTTAGTGATGTGGGGCCTCTGTTCACCCAATCGTAAGTTCCTGCCTTCGGTCATGTTGATACAGCGAGCTCTACCACTTTTTTACTTGATTGGCAGCGTATGATCATAATCAGAAGCTCTGGTCTTTTGACGCTATATATAGGACGTTTGTATGTTTGACAAAGATATTTCCAAGAAAGGTTATTCAAGTATTGAAAATATTCAGGCGCCACCCTAGCGCAGAGGCTGAGCCACGGCTAAAGAACGAATAGATACTCATATTGAGCTTGGGAGTAAGCATTAAATAAACGTAGATATGTATCTCAGAAGACTTTGAAGCGCCCGAAAAACACCCAGGTTCAACTTTGCAATATCAAGCGCGCTAGAGATAGTCAAATCTTGATATCTATACTGAGCGGAGGGACTACCCAATATGAGCAAAGTTACTTTCAAAACAAAATTAGCTAATGATTCACTTACCTTACTTGCTTATTCGCCACTGCTGTTGACCTCCCAATACTGAATACCGTCCTTTGCGAGATCCGACTCAGTAATGTCGTAGCATTGTCCTTTCTTGTTTCCATCGGTATTCCAAACATCTTCATCTCCCGGTCCACCACTACATCCGGCTGATCTCCACCCATTGAAAGTGTTGAGAGTATCCCACCATTCGATACTCTTAACGGTGAAACCAAAATCATTGCAGGAGCTGGTAGAGGAAACATCGTCGTTCGTAATGACCTTGCAATTCTCGCTGCACTTCGAGTCGGTGCAAGCTGTAAGCTGGTAGGCGGAAGCGATAGATCCAGATGCGGCAAGCATCAAGGCAATCTTAGGCACAAAAAGCATCGTGAAAAAGGTGTGGGATATCGCTGGGCTTGATAGATATGTTTTGGATTTTGAACCAGCTTTGAAAAATTCAGTCTTCACAGGCAGCGATTGTAAGAAGGCGAGTGTCTGTCTGAATAAATTCCAGTCTACATGCTTTTCTTTGGCTCCTTATGTACCTTTTTCTGAGTGCCCTTGGTCTCAGAAGGCATACGCCGGCCCTGGGGGCGGATGAGGATACCGCGTTGCCATGGTCTGCGAAAGGATTTTTGAGTCGTTCTCATTGCCTATTTCGGAAATGATGTGTCGTGCGGTTCTGCTGCTTTCCTCTGTCACTATTTTGAGGTCTGGTTGTTAGATCAATGCCGGTTTAGGGTTCGCAGCACCTAATATTCAGATATAATGTCGTGATCTTGAATGATGTCAGGGCGCTGTTATTAGAAATGATATGCAGGAGAAATCTGATCCTTTGAACTGTTTAGTTTGCTTGAATATAGCTATTTCAAGGAACCGGGAAGGCAGGGTCCACATATCTAGTGGATCCATGGATGCTGTTGGGGGCGGTACCATTCGTACTTGGGCGATCATTGCTAAACGGCAATTGGCCCCCTTCCGATGTCTTCCGTGTGCTAGTCCGATCCATTATGGCGATGTATGCATTATTTGCCATGTTATGTTGTACATAATTTATTGGAGCCAGGGGCTCGAACCTTGGGGTCAGTTGCTTATGTAAACTACGAAAGAGCATCTAGGGTCATATCTTACGCTGCCAGTACCTGACTATTTAGCGAGTAGGATTTGGAAACAGATGTCTGCCTTAGTGCGACGTAATCTTCGTTGTCTTATTCGCGAAATTAATAATCTGAGACTATTCAAAGTACATTGGTCCTACAGTTCGACCTAAGTAAACAGATGAAAGTAAGTTTAGAGAAGCAATTATGGATTGCGCGTAAATGATCGGCGTGTTCATTTATGTGCTGGGCAGTAAATCAGCAACATTCCAAGGTTGAAAGTCTACAAATTGAGTGGACCAGTTGAAGACATGGCCACATCTTGCAATATGTTTGATATATATATCTTTGGCTCACGGTCACACAAATAAGGCACTAGATATATACGATAATAAGATGTGACAACAATCTAATATATGTATTTTACCCACATCATGAGACCTGAAAACTCTTGTGAAATGTTATTCATGATTAACTAAATTGGAAAAGCTCATGGTCGATGTGCTAGAAAGCTGTGATGTATCACGCTTACATACCACGGTGTGCTGGAATCCGCAGTTCGCTTGGGTGCGCTCGTGCCCAGGTGTGGGTTAAGTTGAACGCCGACTGTATTCGCCGACTGATCTCCAAATCGATAAAGCAGGCTGAGACAATGGGAGTGGTTAGTGAGGGTGTTCAGTGGTGTTCAATTGGAAAGCTCCTTCGTGAATGCACGTGATGCGCGAGGGGTCTCTTGATCCTGTAAGCAGAAAGGCTAAAAATGGTTAGCGGCTTGGCACACTCCAAACCGAGGACTTGCGCACAATTTGCGGCCAACAGGGGAGCTCGAGGGTCCAAATCTTACCGCGGGGACGGGCTATCCCTCAAGCTAGCACCGCCATGTAAGAGCTTACTCTATCGCCATTGGTGGAAAGGCGCCACGCCCCCTCCTTACGGCATTCAACCCTCAGCCGCTTTTCTCTTGGGCAACAATGTCTTGCTCGATGTGAAGTATAAACACTACGATGCCCCACTGCGAATACGGGGTTCCCTTGTAGTGCAATTGCAACGACACCAAAAAATACCCTCCCATCTTCGCGCCATACCCAGCTGAGAAAGAACCTCAGTGTATCGTCTAAATGTCCGCTGAATCCATGGACGATTACAATATCCAAGATGCATGGAATCGGGCTTGTGGGGCCTTTGCGCAGACTGCTCACGTCGATATCACTAAGTCTCCGAAGTTTACTGTCGACGAAGTCCTTGACCAGATACGGACGAAACAAGATGCAGACGACGAAAAGAATAACAAGTACAGAGCTGCCAAGGATGCCATAGGCAAAACACTGAACTTCATTACAGTGCTAGGGGGTATAGCCGCTCAAGGTGCCAGCATGGTGAGTACATTCATTGATGTGAAGATGACTACCTCTTATTAATGATGGCAATCAGGTCTTTGCACCTAGTAGCCTTTGCTTCAACGCGATTTCGTATCTCATCGATACCGGAGCCAAGTACAAACGAATCTTTAGTAGTCTAGCCGAGCTCTTTCGGCGGATCTCCGATGTATTAGAGCGCTGCAAAATCTACATGCGCTTGCCACCAGACGCTGTTGATATCTCCCTCCGCAAGATCATCAACGAGGAGTTATTATGCTTTGTAGACATCTGTGCTCTTTCTATCAAGGTTCTCAAGGGCAACAAGATCCTGACAGCCCTGAAAGTTTTCTCATTTGATGGCGACGAAGGTGTTAGCGGCCAACTAGCTCGACTGGCTTCACTGGTTGAACGCGAGTCTCAAATGCGCGCGACCTTGGGATTCGAATCGCAGAAGACCAGCGAACAAGCCATTGTCGAAACCCGAGAGAGAACCAGGAAGGTCACAACTTCCGTTGATAAACTTCTTACTTTCGAAAAGAAGAGAGACGCCGACAATGCAGCACAGCGACTTCTTAGCAGCATAGATACGAATATTGACCGCCCTAGCGAGACATACAAGGTCATTCAAGCAATTTACAAACGCCATTTGACCGAACAAGTCCAGGGTAGTGGAGAGTGGCTTCGACGCGACCCTGTGTACAAGTCGTGGGTAGATACACGGGGATCGCAGTCGCGGTGTTCGATTCTGGGACTCAGTGGGGATGAGGGCTATGGCAAGTCATTCCTTTTTGCGGCCATCATTAAGCACTTGCAAGATGTGTACGGTGAACTAGCGGAGGATATGACTTGCACGACAGCTTCCTACTATATTTTCGATCAACAGGAGAACAAAAACCCATCGCTAGTTAAGGCTTTGGAAGTGCTTGCATGGCAGATTGCTAAAGTGGACATGGTGTATCGCAAAGAACTAGGATCGGTCAAAACAGTTGGTGTCAGTCGGATCAAGAGCATTTGCGAGCAGCTATTCAGCAAGTCATTCAAGAGCGACTCGACCTTCTTTCTCCTATTGGATGGAATTGATCATATGAACAAACATCACCTTAAGGAATTCATGTTGGTTCTTGAGGATTGGCAGTCCTCATCTTGGCCTCGATTCAACCTGCGTATTCTCCTGACGGGTCGAAGTGAGACGATGGAAACGGTCAAGAGTCAACTTGGTGAGGGCATTTTAGTAATTGACGTGGCGTCGAAGAATACTGAAGATATGCTTTGCTTCGTCAAGGAGCGTATGAGCAGGATGGAGATTCTTACTGGATCGTCAGATCAAGTAGTAGCTCTGCGCAGCGAGATTCTAGAAACGCTCACGAAAAAGACAAAAGGTGACTTTGTCAACGTCGGACTTCTCTTAGACGAAATTGGTGGCAAAGAACGTCCTGGCGAGATTCGTGAAATTTTGGCGCGATCTGGAGAAAATCGATCCGACACGATTTTTAGGAAAATTGACTTGCTCACTGAGACGCTCAGCGATGAGGATATCTCCGATCTCAACGACCTTCTCACATGGGTCGTATTTTCGTTCCGCCCCCTCAGTCTTGAGGAGCTGGAGGCAGTGCTTTTCCTCAAATCGCGTGAGCCTTCTCTTCGACCCCTCGCGGAGAAGATACGAAATCAATATTCTTCTCTGTTTCACATCGCTGGCGCACGCGTTCATCTTGTCTCTGATTCGATAAAGGAGTTCTTGATGGCCAAACTCGATTCGGAAGACAGCAGAGACGATGAGATCCAAGGAACCGTGGGCGATGTTAGTGAGGCCGAGGTGAGGATCGTGCGCCGATTCTTGGAGTCAGTCTGTGATCCTACTTTGTTTACCAGATTCGGGTTTGATGAGTTCTTCCAGCGGAAGATCAAGGGGAGGACAGTGCGAGTCGGTGTTGACACAGAAATGGCACACCTGGCGTTGGTTTCTGGATGTCTGGAGGTCATTTGCTCGAAGCCATCACCAAATCTGGACCCTTTACTTCCATACGCGGTGGCCTTTTTCGGCGAGCATCTCAAGCAAGCCGACCCTTCATTAATACAGCCGCATCGCAAGATCGCTCTAGGCCCGTACTTAGTGAGAGTCTTTGCCGATGAAGAGGTCATTGAGCGATGGTGGAGCTTCAACAACGCCTGGCTACGGGGCTGCTGGATTTATGAAGATGAATTGACTGAAGTCACATTGAAATGGCTGCAAGACTCTGCCATCACCAAAAACATTCCCGAGGAGCAGAGCAAGTGGGTTAAGAGTTTGAGTTCGAAATCTGAGCTTGATGCAGATGTGCTTGAGCACATCGGCAAATTTCTTGCCCGCTGGTGGCTCCAATCTGGCGCGGATAACGTTGCATTCTACTTTGATGCTGTGCAAGGCTATATCACAAAGGTGCGTGCAGAATGCCCACAGAGGCCGTGAAAGTAGCTAATAGCTGACTTTTGTCTTTAGATTGAGAACCGCAAAAACGCGGAGGTCGAAAGGTTAACTCACGAGCCACTCATGGAAGAGATTCAGGCTGCCCAGATCTTAGATGCTGCGAAATGGGCCCAGGAGCGGAACAAAATAGACTCTTTGGGCTATGAGGAGAGCCGTAATCTGGCTCGGACTTTACGAGACTATGGCAAATACCACGAGGCAATCGAACAATTTAAATTCACTTCGACACTCGTGCAAAACAACTGGTTCTCGCAGTGGGGACTATCGGATTGTTATGCCAACCAAGGGGAATATGCCGTCGCCATCGATATTTTGGCGGTTGCGAAGGAAGCAATTGAGACCGGAGAGATTGGGAATCCTGACGAGCTCAAAGAGGAGCTGGCCAGTATGGATCGCGATTTAGCTGATTGGAACAAAGAAGTTGGCCGAACCGAAACGACTTTGATGATATATGAGAAGCTACTACAAGACACTCCCAACGATTATGACACTACTCTTGCACTCATCATGGTGCTACACGAGCAAAAAAATTACCAACGTCTGCTCGAATTCCTTCAGTCGCTAAAAGATTCTACAGACGGGACAAACCGCTTCGATAGGCAGACCTCGACGTTCCATGTACATTACCATCGAGATGAGTACCATGAAGCTCTTCATGCATCTGCTTCCGGCGAGCTGGAATTCAACATAATCTTCAAAAGCTACGAAACAGCCATCACCGATGCCAAGGCACTAGTCGCGCAGGCAAGAAAGAGTGGCAATGCCTCAGAGGAGTGGGCTGGGAAAATCTGTCAGATTTGTCTCATGCATCAACTCGCACGTCTGTGCTACAACAACAAAGCTCAAAACCCCGACCATCTTGAGTTCGCTGTTAATCAGTGGCTGTACATCCTGTCAATAGATGGAGCCGACGACTCTCTCATCATAGAAAAACAAGCTGAGGTTCGTTCGCAGCTTGCTATCGTTTGTTTAGAGAAAGCCCGACAGGATCCAGAGACTGCTGCGGTTTACCTGGAACACCTAGAAAACATCGCCGCATTTGAGAGCACAGAGAATCCTACGAGGCAGTTTTTTGGGACGCATGCTGCGCGACTCCTTGCTCGATATCACACGCTACAGGGAGATGAGCAGGCTGCAAAGAATACACTGCGTGGCCACGTGAAGCTGAATCTCGACCTGCTATCTGATGACGATCCACTCAACGACTGGCAGGGGTACAATGGACTCGCAATGTACTTCATGTCTGCAGGCCAGGAAGCCGACGCGCTCGCCGCTTGGTCATTGATAGCCCCCATTAACGCGACAGAGAGCCCTGACAACTCCGCTGCAAGTGACACGGCCGAAGAAATGCTCGAGGGGCTCTTGAATGACGTCTGTGATGGTTCCTGCGGTACCACATGGACGTTCGCAGACGACATCTACGTCTGTAAGGAGTGTAACTACACGGAATTTGACCGAAGTTGCTTGGACAGTATACGCGATGGGACCCTCGTGACAAAAATTTGCAGCAAGGACCATGAAATGCTGCATGTTCCGGCCTATGACAGAGTCGCCCATCAAACCATCGGTGAGGGCAACGTCAAAGTTGGTGACGAGATTATACCGGTTGATGAGTGGCTCCAGCGGATTCGCCAAAGTTGGGGGATCAAGATGTCTGAGAGATAGCTACAATGTCCTATCTCATGGCTGAGCAAACACTTTTGGCCCATGCGGAATCTACAGGGTTGAATAAAAGTGATGAGAACATTCAATAGCTAAATTGACAGAGTAGACATGGACAGATGGGAACACTCCAGGGCTTGCAAGCGCTGAATTATGTCGGGGAACCCACACTGCGACCCCAACAAGGATTTCGGATTCAAATATTCTCAGGCCTATACATTTAGAATCTGGTCACGGAAATGCGATCCATCGACCCTTGTAACATCTGAATTATCCCTAACATATTCCAAGGTGTAAAGGAGCTCGCCTTTCGGACTATATGCATGGGGCTCTTCACGGGCGACTGTGACAACATCGAAGACGGTACTTGTCTTTCGGAAGATACGATCCATCTCCTCCAATGAGCGAGATGTGGTCTCTGGTAAGAAAAAATAGACGAATGGGACGATGAATGCATTGCTGTAGAGAGTCAGCAACAGGTACGAGAATGTCTAGATTGGCCGACTCACATAATAGCGAAGACAACATATGTCTTATATCCAATGTTATTGAAGGCAATTGGCGTAATCATAACAACCATGAAATTCCAGATCCAATTAGAAGAGGTAGATAGAGCGTTTGCAGGGGCACGAATCTTCAATGGGACAATCTCTGCCGGGTATAGCCAAGTCATACCAAGCCACCCAATACCAAAGAAGGTATTGAAAACAAAAAGGAAGACGGTTTGAACAATTCCTGCCTTTGTTCCAATGGCATTACCTGTATTGGAAGTGCAAACTCTATTAGAGATAGCCAGAACCACCATAGAGAGCGACATTCCAATTGAGCCGAAGATCATATGTGTCCGGCGACCGAATTTCTCAATAGTGAATATAGCAACCACAGAAGCCATGAAATATTCCGTTCCATTACAAGCGGAGATCAGTCGAGACACAGTGCTGGTCAGCCCGATCTGATTCTCCAGCAAGGTAGGAATATAGTATGTGATAAGGTTAATACCACTGATTTGCTGGAACATCTGATTCACGTATGCCAATATAGTGCGATGGAGATGACGGTCCTCATTCATAGTAAACATGTCCCGGAATGAGCCTTTAGACATTTCCAAAACGGTTGCTTTAATGTTGGTGAATTCAACATCCACAAATTGCTCGGTAGTATCATCGCCCATTAAGGACTTCAGAACCTCACGGGCTTCATCTTCACGACCCTTAAGAATAAGCCAGCGCGGAGACTCTGGCAGGAACATGACAAAGGCGAGAATGATAGCCGCGAAGACTATCTGAAACGCAATAGGAAATCGCCAGGCAACTCCATTGGGATCAGCAAACATGAGGCCGAAATCGACCCAGTAACTAATGGTGACACCACAAGTAGCCATAGCGCCCTCGATCATGACCATCTGGCCACGACGGTGGGATCTGCAACACTCAGATTGCCATGTGGGTACAGTAGACGTATTGATACCATTGCCTAATTTTTGGTTCATCTCAGTCTATTATATTCGTCGGAAAGTCTAACAGCCTATAACTCTTACCGAATCCGGTCACCAGTCGACCAACCACGAGCTGTGCAAGGCCATAAGAGGTACACTGCACAATGGCCCCGATACACATGATAAAGGAACCGAGGAAGATAGCTTTGCGCCGTCCTATCCTATTGCCAATCCAAATTGTGGGGATCGAACCTGCAAAACAACCCAGGTTGTATGCAGCGACAGTAATTCCTTGTCGCGTGGATTGGCTCCTCTTCTCGGCTGCAGACCAACCATACATATGCGCATCTGTCGTGTCTATTGTTGGGAAGTACTTGACAAAGGACTCAAGCGTGAGCAAGCCTCCAGTGACACCCTGGTCATAACCAAAAAGCAGGAAGTCCAGGCCTGCTATGATACTGATGGCTACCTGCAGCCTCGAGCCATTGAGACCCAAGAACTGTTTGGTGCCCATCACGGCTGCAAAAGCGTATGTGTGGATAATTGTGTTCTCCTCGTGTGCCTTTCTTCAGAGATCCTCAGTTGGTTCAATGATAGGACCCTACAAGCTGGCTAGGAAGAAAAATCTGCAAGACGACGATCCCAACAGAAGAACAACGCTGCGGAGACTGAATTGGGCTTTTTGCATGAACTGCCATCCCGAAATTGAAACCTACTATAGCTAGTGCAAACTTTGATTGTATCTGGAATATGAATGTCACCATACTCTAATTTCCCCCACAACGTAGGTGGCGCTAAGGTATCGACTTGTGCGGTGGAGGCCCTTCGACGACCAGTAAATAGGAGAACATGTAGACACGAGCATTTATGGATATAGACGGCTCGTAGTGGGGCAGCTGAGCTGAAGAACCTATCGACGCATTGCAGGCCCAGCCGCTCCAAGATGTCGGGAGGCTCCACTCCGCGATCGCGGGCCAGATTGGCTCTCAGATCAGCTGAAGAGTCCACCGCCATATCGCAGATCTTACTGTTCCGAGATCGTGGGCAGCTCCACTGGTTCTTCGCTTGGATGTCTCGATCGAACGATCTATTTAGACTTGCATGAGTCCGGACGTCTTGTTATAATATCACTAGACTCATTAATATTGAAGATAGAACAAAATGTGAAGAATCCACTCCTGAGCTATCACCCAAGTAGGCAAAAGTACATCTGGTGCATCGGAAGAACCAAGCCACTTGGCGTATGTAGAGCACGTCCACAGTGGGTCATTCCACCAGCTGAAAAGGAATTTAGGAAAACAAAATCTCAGTGACAATAGCACTGGGTACACCACTCGAGAAACCGTCATATCAATGGAAACACGTGTTAATCTCTCTTAGTATCAGAATTTGGTTGAAGCAAGATTCAAGAAAGCAAAATTGACAGATAGAAGCATAGCCTACAGCCTACAGGTGCTCTGGTAGCATAGATGAAAGCACATGATGGATTCTACGGCGCAAGACGTCCTTATTGTAAGGCGCTGAATGAAGTGGGGCTATAGTGATCCTCGAGTTCAGCTCAGATCTTAGACTAACCCCCTATAGGACGTTATTGCAGTATTGTGTCTGAATAGAGCTAGTACATGATTAGTTCTAGGTTACAGTCTGTTCCACATTTAAATCCCTTCATTTGTTGACTTCCTCATCCTCCTTTCAAAACTTTTGGCATATCGAATAAGCCCATCATGATGAACAAACTCGCATGCCCAAGTCAGATTCTCAATCAGTTCCGAGATATTCACCCTGAAATCACCTTCATTCGTTTCCAATGGCAGGACTATTCAGGGGTTCTCCGGACTCGTGTACTTCTCTTTGAGTCCGTCATTGCCTTGGTTGCCGAAGGAAAGCCGATTCAGGCCGCTGGGATCGCGATCGACTGCACTGTCAACAACATCATTCTACATCGAGCACCGCCCCGAGGCATGTACTGGGCAATCCCGGACTGGTCTTCTCTTCGTGTAGCTTCTCACCCTGAAACTGCATTGGTGATGTGCGCCCTGGACTACGAACAACATAACACAATTTGTAGTGACCTCTGTCCACGGCAGACATTGACTTCGGTGTTGCGAGAGGCAAGCAATACCTGGGGACTGGATTTCCTCGTGGGTTTTGAGGTGGAGTTTACTGTGATGAAATCGTGCACTTCCTCGGACGCAATGGTTCGATGTAGTGAAGGTTTTGGTCTTTTTTCTGTTGCTGGTCTACGTGACCCTTGTTATCAATATGTGGAGCAATGCGTTCGTCAGCTACGCGCTCAGGGTGTGGAAATTCTCGCGGTACACACAGAGGGGATCCGAGGACAATACGAAATAGTCTTGGGGCCACTTCCGCCAACCCAAGCTATTGATCAGTTAATACTGGTACACGATTACCTCAAAGACATATTCTTCCGCCAGGGGTATACCGTTACCATGTCTCCAAAGCCGGTGGAATCAGAGCCTCTGGCTAATGGCCAGCACATGCATCTTTCGCTTCAGCCGGCCAGTCCTCTTCTTGAAGAGTCATTCCTTGCGGGCATCCTTCAGCGTCTTCCTGGTCTATGTGGCTTTTGTCTGCCGCTAGGAGTATCTTACGGACGTCTTAAGCCAAACGAGGCTGGATTCTCAGTTGCCTGGGGGACAGACTCCCGACTTGTTCCTATTCGAAAGGTCAAACCTAGTCACTGGGAAATCCGATGCATTGATGTCACTGCCAATATGTACTCTACTTTGGCAGCAATCCTGGGAGCTGGACTTCTGGGGCTAGCAGGCAAAGAGCCACTTATTTGGCCAGATCTAGGGGTACCAGAGAATCAAGCTTTAGATTGCAGCGAGCCGCTGCCAGAGTCTCTTGAGAATTCTTTAGCAATCTTGGATGCAGATACTGGGTCTTTGGCCACCATGATTGGTCGTCCCATGATTGACTACTATATCAAAATGAAGCGTTTCGAGATCGCTCAAGTGAAAAAGATGGACCCAAAGGCATTCAGAGAGCTTCTCACTGAGCTGTTCTAATCCCATGGCAGCCCTGGAGACATGTTAGCCTTCCGAGGCCGAGGACCAGCTCGGCAGGCCAAGGGCTAATTACATGCTTTACAGTCGTTGATTTTCCCTCTCTTAGCTTCACTGATAAGTAACCCACTAGCGTTTGAGAAACTCCCACCAGTGTCGGCAGTTCTTCGAGGCCAGGATGGAGATCATGATTTGAAATTTGGCTCCAATATGGGATGTAACTAAAGTGTGGGTGGAGAGAAAACCGATAACCGATGTATCAACGAGCGTCACGGCGGACTTTACATTCCGTGACGCAGATCAAAAATGGAAAAAAGACATCAACATCAAGAACTGCATCACGGGTGCGAAGGCTACATAGAGGTGCTGATTATATCATACCCATGGAAGTAAGCATTACGTGACAGGAGCTCATATGTCTTAACACAAGCGCTGTTTCCAAGCTGCATGCGGACGACTCGCTCAAGTTGTGATTTAATATTCTCAAATCTTTCAACTTACCTCACAAAGATAGCCTGAATGCCAACGATGCAGCAGCTCGTCCAACCTAAACTGACCTAAAGATAGCTTTGGTAGCGAATATTAGTATGCACTCGACTGTTACTGGAAAAAAGCGAAAGCGGGAGCTGACTTTAGTCTTTGGTGATGGATTTTGCAGGTCTCAACGTCTAGGACAGAGTACGTTTTTCTCCTTCCATTATTATGACTTGGTCGTCTTAACAGTCTGACCTGTCTACAATCATTTAGGATATAGTTATTTATGCATAGGCTTTAAGGCCCGATTAGTCATCATGGTGGTGAAACCGACTTAGGTCACATGATGTACCCTGGATCAGCAGTAGGGGCTCCCTTTACTCCTGTTTACCAGCACTTGCTTAATTTCTTCGTTCCTACAACTCCATGGAAGCTGTCGCTGGCTACAAGATGGCAATTATTTGCGCGAGCTGGTCACGACATCCACTGGACCTGTAGCATGGCAGGTCTTTTGTTGCCGAGAGGATTTGGCGCCTTCACATTCCGCAAGAGCATGGTTGACCAAATTGGCACAAGAATGCTTGATAAGCACTATTTTCAGCTAGACACATTATTTGTGATGGCGAGGTGCTGATCCACAAGAAAAAAAAAAGTCAGGCTGCGGTCGTCGGATGCCTCAGTCCGACCGCGTTATGATGGTTTTGTATTTTGAGTTCAACTCAAGGACCACAGCCGAGTCAAAGCAGGAAGGCATTGTGCTGAGCGGTAGACACAAAAGTAGCTGAGATACAGCAACGAGATACTCTGATCCATATCACGCGATGTTTGTTTTCATGCATTTCAGGGCTAGTACCTTTCCGTCCTTCACTTGAGCTTCACTGTCGTAGGTCCCCTGCTTCCTCCTTGCCGCTCCCCACAATAAAATTGCGAAATACTACTTTATCTTGTTTTATCTGCTGCCCTTGCATTGTCCCCATACGGCTGCCTTTGCATTGCCAGAAGAAGTCGTCCCTTCGCCCTCCCTGGCGGCTACGTTCGATGAAGTCGAGACGGGCCTACGCCCTGTTCCTGGGTATCGTCTTCATATTCGGCTTATGGTCCATCAAATCGGCGCAGTTCCAAAATATCAGAGAGGACTGGCTGATTCCTTCAGATCTGGCAGGAAAATTGCGAGAAACAGGTCTCAAATTATCGGCAGATACCCTGTTCAATACCCATACGGCCGAGAATTGTGTCAAACCAAACATTACGTCCACCGAATATACTCATGATCGACCTCAAAGAATTCGCCCCGAAGAAATCCAGACATACATCAATGCGATCGTCAATTCCGGCGACAACTCCACCTTCAACCAGCTTCAGTGTCCCCGCACCATTGGATCGCGATATGATATACTCCTCGTACCGGACAACAAACATGATGGGAAGAAGCGATACTTCTTTGCTCTGGATCTTTACCAAGCCGTTGGCGTTTTGCCCCGACTCATGGGTAGCATTATCGAGGCAATGCTATTCCTTGGGCCTGAATACTGCGTCTTGTCAATCGTTGAGGGCCGTTCAGACGACGGCACATGGGATATCCTTAACGCGCTGAGGTATTCTGTCGAAAAGCTTGGAGCGGAATTTCATCTCGAAGTAGATGGGGTAAATCCAAAAGCGAAAGGCGTGGATCGGATTGAGGCATTGTCAAGGCTGCGGAATATGGCGCTGGCGCCTCTCATGTGTGGATCCAAGGCAGAGCGCAAACAATATGCCAAAGACTCCATCATCATCTTCATCAACGACGTGTCATTGTGTCCGGAAGACATCCTTGAGCTGCTGTTTCAGCACGTTACCCAGTCGGCTCACGTGACGTGTGCATTTGACTGGCAGGACAGTGGTAATTGCTTCTACGATAGCTGGGTTTCTCGTTCTCTGGCGGGTAATACCTTCTTCGACATCCCTCGCGACAAGTGGGACTACAAAGATTTTCTTTTTTTTGACGATCCACCCAGCAAGGAACGTTATGACGCCTTTCTTCCGTTGCAGGTTTACTCCTGCTGGGGAGGGATGGCCACCATTGATGCGGCACCGTTCTTGCAGAGAAAGCTCAAGTTCAGGGCTTCCAAAGAGGACGAGTGCTATGCTGGGGAGCCGATATTGTTGGCAAAGGACTTGTGGCGCATGGGCATGGGCAAGATTATGGCAGTGCCGACGGTCAATGTCGCATACAGCGATGACGAGGCCAGGGGCACCAAGGCAATTCGGGGCTATGTGGCCGACCATGTCAATACAACGGCGATGGCTTTGGGTAATGAGTTGATTCCATGGCAGGTTGAACCTCCTGGTATGGTCAAGTGCCTGCCCGACTTCAGTAAGCCGTCATGGACGAAGCCAATATAGGTCACTTTCCTGATTCCCGAGATCTCTTGGCGTACAATTCGAGCAATCCAGGGGATTTGGTTCGCTTATCTGCACTTTTATTTCGTGTTCTCTGAAACTCTAGAACCTACCTAGGGATATGCTAAAAATTTCCAGCGCTGAATAGAGAGATGAAAATTTCATGTATAATTGTACTAAGCTGTTATGCAGGAATGGGGTATACTTTCAACGAACAGCGCACCCTTCGGATGTTGTGCTCCCACTGCCCATCCTCAGATCCGGTCTTATATTGTATAAGCCTTTGGACTTGACCTCCTCGTGGAGGACGCGGCCCCAATTCATGCTATGATGGCAAACTGGAAGACGTAAACTGTGCAGTCAGATGTACGCCCAGATCATCTCTGAACTCTCTTTGTCAGCTCAAGCCACTCATTATGTTTATTCTCTGGCATTTTGATCGTAGGGGGAAGTTATGAAGATTGTGTGAACTTATGCATGCATCTATATCAAACCTTTTACCAGGTAGTCGTTTTTCGCTATACTTCCAAGCAGGCTAGGCAATTGCTGATTCAGCATTCGGGCTAATGGCGGTATGGAATGGCTTGCTAGACCCACTACTGTAACACGATAACGTGATAAAAAGGTCGTTAAAAAGGTCGGAAATTTTTGATAAATGGATACACGCTAGGCCGCGCTTGGTTAGCGCTGTAATTGCAGTTCAAAGGAAATTTACCTCGTTTCTTCGTCATTCAAGAACTTATCCCTCGCTCATGAGGTTTTTTGACTCAACACATGGGACCACCTTTTCATGTGGGCGCGGACACCCAGTAAATATATCTGGTACCTGAATAGAGAAATTGTCTTCGGTAGAAATCTTTTTATTCAGGGGTGATATGTATAGAAAAGCGTATGTTAAGTTTGAAACATACAGTAGACCGCCTTCTTCATGACCAAGGCCCGATACCCAATCGTGGATGCGCTTATAAGTCCATTAATATGACACAAAAGTACCGACATTTTATATTGGCGTGCTCGTTCTTTGAATTGCAAGCCAGTGCTCTATCGGCATTATAAGATGATATGAGGTTGAAGCTCGTGGAAAGATGGAGCAGAAAGTTATGTAATCGACCCAAACTAGACGTACACTTTTGTAATTGCTAGATACCCAAGAAACCAGGCAGAATTATTCTGAATTACAATTACCAGTCTAGTCCCAGTCCGGCCTAGCGCGGGTCCAACTGTCAATTGTTTGGGTCCTTGTAATTACAATCTCCATAAAAAAGCCTAAATTTTCCGCCCTGAAAAATCCTCGTGGGGTTATTTACTATTGACTAGACGCATTTTGCATGGCTTCCAGTCGCCCCTTGCCCATCGCCGAGGCATGGGAAAGTCCTGATGTTTATATTGAAGAGCTTCTCTCCTTCTCTACTACGTCGGTGCTTTTTATGAACTTGTGCGGTGGCGTGCATATGGTCGACTTTCTAACCCGCGAGCCTGACGTTTATACAACACTACTGCCAGAAGAGTGGAGGTTGTTTTTCGAGCATCATGATATTCAAGATATCATTCAAATACTCCTGAGGGAGGACCTTGATCACTTACAAGGACCTCCGGGTTCCGATGCAGATCAGAGCATCCGGACTTGGAAAGGCGGACCAGTCCCTCCTCAAAGCCTCTTAGACTACATTTTCAATGTTCGTCGATTGATACTACAACAAGGCTCATTTACCTCACCTTCGAAGAGGGTTGATCTTCCCAAGCAAGTTGCTATGCGCATGAACAGAAAAAAGGTGCACGAGGTTGAATGCTTCTCGCAATATGTTGCATCCTTGTCCGACACTGTTCAGAAGAACCAAGGAGAGCCAGTTTCTCATATTGTGGATTTTGGATCTGGACAGAATTACCTTGGACGCACCCTCGTCAGCTCCCCTTATCATAAGCATATCATCGCAATCGAGCGCAAACATGAGTATATCACAGGTGCCAAGGGTATGGATGTTCGCGCCAAGTTAGCGAATGACCCTAAGGCTCTTAATAACGCCAAAAGCAAGGATATATGCGATGGCTGCGACGGAACTGCGGAAAAGAATACATCTGAGACAACCAACACGCCCCAACCATCACTAGATGGCTCACAGCTCTCGGAGGATGCTACTATCTCCAATATGCTAGGCGAGATTAGCCTTCAACCTGACGAGCTACTTGGCTCTATGAGAAAAGGGTCAGTCCGAGAGAAACTGCCGAAGCCAGAGATCGATAGTCGCGGTACTCTCAGCTATATCGAACATGACATTCAAGATGGCTACCTAGAGCCCATTATCGAACACGTCACTAACCCGTCCCCGGATGGTACCTCAGACATGGCAGAGAAGAAAGAGGTTAATGCCAGAGTAATGGTCGTTTCTCTTCACTCTTGCGGAAATCTTGTTCACCATGGCCTTAAATCCCTCATCCTCAACCCCTCGGTCGTGGCAGTTGCTATGATCGGCTGTTGCTACAATCTATTGACCGAACGCCTCGGTCCAGCCACAAATAAACTGCCTATTCTTCAATCCCTGCACCCTCGACTCCAGGAGACTGGATCATCATACGATCCGCACGGGTTTCCTATCTCCAAATACTACGAAGACTATCGAAGTCCTGGAACATCGAGAGGTATCAGACTCAACATCACAGCACGTGCATTGGCCGTGCAAGCTCCACACAATTGGACACAGAAAGACAGCGAGGTGTCGTTTACACGTCACTATTTCCGTGCTCTTCTCCAGCGTATTCTTGTTGATCGAGGAGTTCTTTCCAAACCCCCCGCGCCAGAGCATTCTTCCTCTGATGGGTCCCAGTCGGAGTCCAAGGCCAACGCTTTTATCATCGGATCGGTGCCCAAATATGCATACAAGTCCTTTAATGCATATATCCGTGCGGCTACGGTCAAAATGAGCGGAGACCCGATTTATGGTTACAAGATACGGGACCACATTGCTACCATGACGGATGAGGACATTGAGCACTACGAGACTAAGTACATTCACACAAGAAAACATATCAGTATCGTGTGGAGCTTGATGGCATTCAGCGCTCAGCTCGTGGAGTCCATGATTGTTGTGGATCGGTGGCAATATCTCCGGGAACAGGATTCGGTCAAAGAATGCTGGGTTGAGCCAGTGTTCGACTATGGTTACAGTCCGCGTAACCTGGCAGTGATTGGTCTCAAAAAGTGACCAGTGTTTTAATAACGAATTGTGGCTTCAAGCGTATACAAAACCACATTATGATAAGATAAATGAAGTTCTATTTCAAATCATCTCACTTAGTTCTTCTGTAACCTTCGCAGACTACCACTTTGCAAATCTTCACGATGTACTCCTTATCCATACCGATATATTGAACTGATAGCATGTCTGTGAATGGTCATATAGATAGTTCGAGTGAGTGGACGTCGACTCCTGGGGAAGCAATGTTTATCGAGGGTGTAGCCGATGCATAATAAGTAAAAAATTCGGGCGCTAATTTATGTGGAGTCTTATGGGTCTAACTTGTGGGCGCCTGCGGTTGGCCTGAATTTCGACTGCTTCGGAGGCTGCTATTTAATAGCGGAGACACAACAAAAGGCGGGGCTGACAAGCATACCTCGTCTGCCTTCGCAACTTCCTTTAGTTAACTTCACGCCACACTGCCGTTCTCTTCAACATGGATCTTTTCGCGCAAGTCTGGACAAACATCCTGTCATGGAAACATGGAACCCCACTCCCATTCGAAAACCATACGCATTCTGAGTTTCAGCCCTGGCATCATTTTGACCCCGACCGAACGCGAGATTGGACTCCTATACACTCGAACACTGCAAGTCATCCCGTAGAACCAACAGACAATACGGCCACATCAAATCATCTAGTACTGCTGACATGGAATATTGACGCAACACCTTCCCGACCCCAAGAACGCGTTACGGAAATCATCAAGTTCATTACCCGGTTGGATCCCAAGGTTGACATTGTCTTTCTGCAGGAGGTCTCAAGACCAGCCTTGCAGCAAATATTACAAGACGACAGAATTCGTGGGTCTTGGCTTTCAAGTGAACGCGACGACAGAGCATGGGGCAAACAGTCCTTCGCAACAATGATTCTACTGTCCAAGGCACGCTTCGCTCTGGATCCTGCCACGAGTATGGGAAATCCCGGTCTTGGTCCTTTATGGCGGGCGAAATACCCTAGCCACTTTGATAGGGATGCGCTATGTTGCGACATCTTTATTCCTTCGATTGGGGAGCCTGGGCCATCTTCTCCTACCCGCATCAGACTTGTCAATGTTCATCTCGATTCTCTACCAATCAAGCCTTCCCATCGGCCCCAGCAAATATCCGTTGCTTCTTCTTTCCTCCGTGCCGCAGGCCGCGGGCTAGTAGCCGGTGATTTCAATCCAGTTCTTGAAGAAGACTCCAAAATCCTTGACGAAAATGACCTGACGGATGTCTGGAAGTCTCTTCGTTCTGCAGAACCCGGTTATACCTGGGGAGAAGATGGAGACCAACCGTTTCCTCCAAATCGGCTCGATAAAGTTGCCATGCTGGGGCTCACTCCTTACAGTATCGAAGCTTTGAAGCCAGGAAGACTCAGTGACTTGGACAAGTCCAAGCCTCAACAGGCTGGGCCCACAGAATACGTCCCTTGGAGCGATCATCATGCTCTGCTGTGCTCTTTCAGTCTGCCCGGTTTATGAAGGATTCTCCTTTGTCCTGTTTTGGACTTGATTTGATGTACTAGTCCTTGCACCAGTCCAAGGGTCGATCTAATTATCGTGTATTTACTCCGTTCAATCAATCTTAATGGAAATACTGTTATGGTTGACAAAAAGCGTGTATTTTAATGATCGCATTTAAATGTAGCTGGCATGTTCTTGGCATTGTAGATACGTCACTGTCAATACTCAAGTACTCATACTCAAACATTACTATTTGCTGATAAGTAGGCTAGATGATACTGAAAGCGACTAACAGATTCAATTCTGTACTTGGTCCCTACATGGCTGAAAAGCGAGATCCGAAATCCAAGACCTAAACTACTTCACATGAAAGCGAGCGTTCTGTCCATAAGCGCACGATACTTCTGCAAAATACCATCAAAATCGTCTTGCAGCTTAGGAATATCTCCGGTCGTGGGGCGCAAACATTGGTGGCATGATGTATGGTACCACACCGGCATGAGAATTTCGATCTCATCGCTTGATTTTGCGGAAGACTCAGCGTTCGATTCCAAGGTATCCTGGCGATTTGCGTGTATGGCTTCAAGTTGGCTCTGGAAAGACACCATCTTTGCATCTAGATAGGCGACTTCTTCTTGCATCACGAGCTTGTTGTTTCGGCGGGACTTCTTTGGCGGCCGAGGGGTTTCATTAAATGAACATCGAGGCCCCTGTTTATCCCAGTGGCAATTCGCGCATTTCATGAAGCCAGGGACTCGAACACAGTATTCAAAAGGGCCATTTCCCTGTCTGCAATGCTTACATTGGAGTGGCTTGTCGGTAATGGCCACCCCGACTGTGTACATAAATATCGCCTCCACATTCGCGACTCTCTGGTTTATCTTCGAGAAGAACTGCTTTGCATCGCAGCTGAGTCGTAAGGCATTTCGGATTGTCGGTTCATTCACAGCTGGCATATCAATCAACGCCAGAAGGATCTCCCCTCGCAAGCTATTGTTGTGTTTCACTGCAACGGAGAACGGACACGGCTTCTGGAATATGAAATTCGCCCATGGGCCGGGTAAGAGGTCTGTAACACCAGTAAGAATTTCAGGTATTCTGATTTTTTTTCTTATCAGTGCGATGCTCTTCAAGGAGATCGAAGTACAAGACTCACTCCGCCATTTCCACAACAAGTAACACAATAGAATTGGGTTGAGGAAGTCAGGTAGGTCGAAGAGGCATAAGTAAACCTTTGAAGGTGAAGGAGAAAAAAGCAAGACTGTGGCCTCGGAGACGGGATTTCTAGAAACCGTGAAAGCGACCTTTGGAAGTGATCTCATCAATAAAGTGTTCGTCTGGATACACAGATTTTCAAACCCACTTTTAAAGCGTCCTCCAAGGCTTACCCTCCTGGTTCCTCTTGCTATCCAAATTTTTGACTTCTTTGATGCTGAAGAACATATTGCTGAAGCAAGATGGAACTTGAGTAGATATATATTTGTAGTCAAACCTTGGGAGTGGTAAGGATAGATTGTTGATATGATCATATTTCAGGAAGGTTCATTTACATATTGAAAGACATATATACCCGGCAACGGCCTTATGTATGACCAAAACATGCTTGGCTAAATCTATCAATAAATTAGTCAGTCCCTTAGTCATTCAAATCGTGGAATGTGACTTCGGCACATTCCATGATCGTCCCGCTTGATCAGTCAATATAGGATTAACGCTTCAAAGGACCACTTCAGGTAAATCATCGTTTAACAGGAGAAAGGGCACGCTCTACACGCTCGAGGCATAATTCTCTGAAGTTTCATGAACGTTATGATCATATTGTTCAGGAGCATCCACGAAAAAGGCACCTGGTCAAGCACTATGAGCATTCTGGCTGGTCCAAGTCGGAGAAAAGACAACATCCATCTCTGATACCCCTTCTGACAATAACCTTGGAACCACGGCTAGCGAATGCAGTGACCTTTCCATAAGCACCCACGTACATATCTTCACATTGGGTATATCTTTTTGTAAGTAAGTAGGTATCTTGATATATTTCGATAATATTACCTCCTAATCACTAACCGTACTTGATGTTCATTTTCAGTAGGTAAACAGTCACTTGTCCAAATTCGCTGCGGCCGTCGAAAAGTCAACGCATCTCCCATGGTTCGGCTCCTGGTACTAAGCTAATTTTATCTCTCCTCATCTACCACCCGTTTATGTTTTCCAATACTATCCATATTAACTTTCTTTAACATCTCTCTCCCACCTGTGAACGAGAATCTTAACGCCTCCCAATATGTTTTCATTAACTTCCAAGAACTTGACACCTAATAAACCTATGAGTTCCCCCGAATCTCCAAGAACGAAGCGTCGCTCTCTTCGTGAATCCGCCGTTACCAAAGGGGAAATGACTCTCGAGAAGTACCTTTCAGCTTGTGAACCGTTCCGATGCACCAGCGTCTCCAATCCGCTACCTTACCCACTTGCCACCATACGTTGCACAAAGTTGGCT
The DNA here is from genome assembly GCA_028829675.1 of Penicillium tannophilum. Classification (NCBI taxonomy): domain Eukaryota; kingdom Fungi; phylum Ascomycota; class Eurotiomycetes; order Eurotiales; family Aspergillaceae; genus Penicillium; species Penicillium tannophilum. Next base: position 1,340,018 of record JAQKAK010000003.1, on the reverse strand, counting down.
GATGCCATACAGCCGTTGAGGTCACAGATTTACGGTTTGTTAACATCTCACCAATTCTCCTCATCAGTTGTCCTGCAAACCCTCAAATACAGAAACCCAGACTATCCTGGAAGCGAGGCGCCGGTATCGCTACTTCGAGTATCTTTACGCAATACAGACGATGCCCCACTGTGTTGGGAGACGGCTCAACTTGATCTCCTACAGCTTTTATTCAACAACAACATCTTCTATGCTGGAGTGGAGATCATGAACGATGATTCATACCACATCGCGAGATTATTCTACATGTCAGATACAGATCCGCTCGCTCTAGCATTCAATCATGCCCAATCCGGTCTTATCAGCGTACTGGACCAAGCCATCAAGAATAGGTGGGGGATGTTATGCCCGTTTAATGTGGGCAGGACAGAGAGAAATGCACAGCCGGCGATTGCTGTCATCGTGGATCCTTTGACAGTCGCAGACTGGGTCACACTGCGGGTCAAAATGATTGCTCTCGTGGCTCCTCATTGTTCAAATGAACTTGTTGATGTGGAATTCCTACCTGGGAAGCTGTCTTTGCTATAGCCGCCTACTATGTTGATCTCACGCTCGCTGACTTCTTTGTTTTTTTTTGCGAAACTCTATTTCCTCTCAGTACTCAGTGATGATTTTGCTGGCCTTGGTTGAAAAGCAAATGAAATAAAAAGTTTGCTTTTACTGCTTCCCTTTTCTTTCCCCCCCCCCAAATCTCCTAACATCACGCCTCTCCCTCACTCATCGCAACAACTCATCAGGTACCTGACAGTATGATTTGACCGACTTCCCACGTTGACGAATAAGCATTTCATAGCACTGAAGCCTTGAATAGAGATGGACAACATGTGTGAATTACCTGCTCCAACTATCAACGGCGCCAATTTGCCTCCTGCTTTTAGAAAGAACCCAAAATTCAATCTGCCCACGAGCCCGAAACCCAGACCAAGAAACTCAGCATGCTGCTGGAATATGCGCAGCGCCTGTCACTCTTGCATGAGCCAAACAATCAAACATTCGCCAAATATTCGCAAGGCAAGGTGTTCATAGAGCGCGCAAGCGTTCAGAGATTCATCACACAGAGGAAATTAGAATTTTGAGGGATCTGAGGCACACACAATAGACAATCCTTGATGAATATCGTACATTCCCCACATGGGTAGCTACTTTTACCGCTGCAGTCTCGGCAAAGCTGTCAGACCCACTCTGACAATTCAAGATCAGGTATCAGCAGGATGGGCAGAAGGAACACCTGGCAGGTAATTGATAAGGCGAGCTTCAGGCTATTTTAAATCAAACGAAGGATGTTGTTGGCAAGATGTAGGGTATTCTGGATTCATAGACACATGATATGAACGACTGGAGGGCGCGGTGAAGAAGCTTTTGGAAGGCTGGGAATTCATTGGTTTTAGAATACTGCTCAATCAATTCAAGTGCTTGTACTGGTCCTTGCGCCAGTCTGATTGTCAACCCAATTGTCATCAGCAGACGGACATCTCGACTAATCCTCCCTTTTCTTACTTCTTGGTTCTCATCTTTTCACTCTCTTTGTCCTTGAGGCTTTCCTTCGCAGCACCTCTCTGTAAAACCGGCCACGCTTATTTCGAATTTTACCGAACATGTCATGACTAAGAAAGGTTCGTAGGTCACAAAGGTCTATCGAATTTTCTCGCAGTGTCGAAATCAGCATGATATTCCTTACCCTGCTTCAAAAGGTTTTACTTGGCATGTCCATCTATAACATTTTGAACATGATTTTCTTTTATGCTAAAGTGGAATTTGAGGCTTTGTGCAAAATGTCGGACAATATGAAAGGCTGTGTACAATAATGATGCACAACTGCAAATTTCAGATTGAACCTTGGAACTGTCAATGGGTGAGGAATGCTGTATTTTCGAACACTTTTACTGGGAAGCAAACTATTCAAATTTAAATTTAATAACAAACTTAGACTGGTAGGAATCTTGGTATTGGCGAGAATATATGTTACCGTGGCTGAGGTCGGAGATTCGGCGATATTTCAGCTGATACGGAAGGGGTTAGAGACCACAAACGCATCACCCCATTGTTCTGACGATAAAAGAGTTGTTCCCACATATGCCATGACCTTCTCTTTCAATATCTATCTTTTGTTGTGATAAACGTGGCGTCAATGTTGAAACATCTTTGTATAGTTGACTAATTTCGACTTGTCTGTTGTCACGCTAGCTTTCTTTCTAGACGATCTTCCAATCACGGCTCTTTGCCTTCAGGGCTTTACCAAGGATATAGGATTTCTTGAAAGCCATTATCCTCTACCTGGAGGCTTATCATGTCGCGATAACATGTTGGTATCCTCATGCTTGCTTTGCATATTTTTCTTTCATCCAACGAACCAGGTATCTTATTTTTAGTACAGTTGATGTTTGTAAAGGGGAATTGTTACATACTAAAAACCCCATAAAAGCCCCGTAAAAAGCGTATATGTAGATCGAGTCCCGTTGCGCCGACCAAATCAATATTGAACATCATCGAAGCTTTTTGAGAGCCTTGCCAACCAAGCGTCGTATTATAATCTCCGATACATATTTACTTCTTCATTACAAAAGACTATATTGCTACGTTTTGCTTTTTCTCTTTCAATATGAAGAAGGGTATCAAGAACATCAAAGCCAAAGCTAGGGAATCAGTGGAGAAGGCACGAGAAAGAACGAGGCGTAAGAAGGGCAAAGATACTGCAGGAGGTGTCAGTACGGAAGAGCGAGCAGGAAGCGGCCGATCAGGCCGTGGGGAGATTGAGCCGAAATCCAAAGAACCTGCACCTAAGCGATCAAACGAATCAGGTGTAAAGAAAGCCAGACGCAAACACCCTAGACAGAGAGCTATATCAGATCCAGGTATTCTTCCCATTTTATCAGTTGATTTACCTTCCTCCCTATTGGACTCGTAGGTCCCTTTCTATCAGGTGCTCATCATCTACTAGGTCATCCCGTTCTTGTAGGTCCTCCTCCCGTTCCAGCACCTCCTCCCGTTCAACCAGGCCTTCCCATTCGACTAGCTCCTCCAGGTAAAGATGGGGACGGAAATACATCATCTGGTAGCTCGTACAAGACGGCCACATCCTTTGGCGCTTCGTATTTTACTGCCCCGTCATTCCGAGACATCTTGGAGGATCGTGCCGTATTTCGTGGACGAGGAGCTCAGCTAGTTCGATGGATCGAGAAACCTGCAGAGGCCAATTGTCCTTTCCAACCGCACAGCCTTACTAGGCGGGATATCTTCTACTTGGAAGGTAGTATCAGTGATTCTGGATCTAGACATGCTCTAAGAACCATTGAAGATCCCCTATATCTACCGTCACCCGCATCAATGCCAAGAGATATAAGTGACTATATAGACATGAGGCTTAGCACATATGATCTTAGCGTTGATATTATAGCGTCGCCGAATATTATCAACATTGAAAGGATGTTCCGTGCTGCGCATGCATATCATGAGTCGCCTTACGTATCCGATTGCATCCTGACTATGTTCCAAACCTATTTTTGGCTTGATGATCTGAGGTACATCTTTGTGAGCTGCATCATTAACGCCCAGACTGCTGGGTTTATCCGTGATGTCTTATATAAAGATAGAGTCTTACCAGGGGGTAATGAGCGTCTTCGTCGCATGAGTAGGTGGAGTGATGATATCTCACGAACGTCTCCAGTTGATTCAAAGCCAACCGAAGAGCCAGCAACACCTGTTGACGAACGGGAGGTACCAGATGACGATACACCGGACTGTTACGCCCGTGGAACACAGGAATACGAGGAAATTTTAGGCACTAGGATTGGAAGGACTGTGGCCGCTATTGTGCTGGGCGGTTTCGCTCGGGGTACCAGGCGAATTACCAATATTTACGTCTATGAATTTGGTGGTGCTCTGCAATTGCGCTTCGATATTGGGGAAGCGCCTATGGGCCACATTGCTAGAAAACCGCTACCAATGGACACAACGCGCCCAGAAAAATAGATAGATGACTTCTTTCTTCTTCCTCCAATTTTCATTGCCTTGAGTTTCAAGCAGGTTTCTGCGTTTGTGGTCTCTAACCCCTTCCTGGGAGGCGCGGTGGCCCCGGCAGCCGGAGCCAGGACCCATCTTAACTCCTGATGGTGTGGAGATTCCGAGAGGTGGTAATCCCCCTATTTATGGCCAGGATATTGGTTATCACTTCTCGATTTTTGTCGAGGAACGTACGCAAATGGAACTTCAAGAGGGAATGGAGCGAATGGCAGAAGATGAGCCAACAAGAGACTGGGATTGATACAATAGTGTTGAAAATTTTGATTGCTGCAGATTACTTGCCATGGCAACATGGCAAATTAGCTTAACAAGTAGTCTCGTTTATGTAATTCTTTATATCATGGATACATACGATAGTGTTCTTCACTCGTTATGTATCGTAACTGTACTGTACGGTGTGCAATATCCTGCAGTGTGATCTTATCTCGTCATCTCTCATATGCCAATTGTTATATGCTTGAAGAGTTGGTTTGAAATTCCACCATAACTCCGGGCGTCGGGCGTTGGTAGACCAACAGTATGCATTACTAGAAATATTGCCATTTCCACTACAAGGGTTTTGGAACATAATATAATACTAATGTCGAGAAGTTGATGTTGAGAGAAGAAATGTGTACACACGAACCCAACCATATTGAAACCATAAGAGGAGCCCTACTGCGTACAACACATGATGAAGTCCAAAAAGAAAATATGCGAAGTCTGGAGCGACCAAGTCCATCCCCAGACATGAATCCTGGGCACCTCAGACACGGGTCCAAAATTGCCACACAAGGTAATGATAGAATTCTGAGGATCGCAAGGTGATTATACAACCGCACCTTTGGAGGCACTCTCGGAGCCATCAGCTGCTACATGGGCATCAATTTTTTTAAAACTGTTAAAGGGGCTAAGACAGAAAGCGATTCCCGCCGCAGCGATCGAAATAGCGTAAGCGACCTTAAGACCTGACATGTAAGCAGGCAATATAGCAGACATCTGGTCAGATGTAAAGACTTTTCGCAACTCGCTTGCACCAGTCGAGACCACTAAGGCTGAGTTGATGTTCGGTGCGGTTGCGGTAACTTTGATGATAATTTGGTTGACGAGCCCAGCTTGTGCTGCAGCAACGAAAACCGCTCCCCCAACAGTTTGGAAGACTGAGGTATGAGGTGTGTTAGCAAATTCAATAGAACAATGAATATTTTGTAAGCAAAACTACTCACAGACAATGACAGCCGTCACGGTTGCAATATCACTGGGACCCACTGCACCATGGACCGCATTGATGGGAACCTGGTAGGCCAATCCCCATCCAACTCCGCCCACGATTTGGTATCCAATCCATTTGCCAGTGCTTGTACCGATATCCAGCGAGTATAACAGCCCCGAGCCGATGGTTGCAAGGACCCCACCGACAACCATAAGAGGAGCAGTATGACCAGTTTTGGTGGTGCTGCCACCAGAGACAACGATAGCCAACGACGTCGAAATAATCAAAGGAAGGTTTCGTACACCAGAAATAGTAGGACTGACGTTTTGGATGCTCTGAAAGTAGTAAGGCAGGTAATAGACTATGATAAAGTACGAACCTGCGAAAAGAAATGCGTAGATTGAGTTCACAAGGATGAGGCGGTTCGACATCAAGCGCGGCGGAAAGGCGGCCCGTTCTCCTTGGAACCATTCCCACATAATATAGGCGAGAATCATGAGAGAGAAGCCGGCAAGAAGACCAATCACAGTACTGGAGCTCCATGCCTTTGTCTGTCCACCAAACTAGAGTGGCAATATGTATGAAGTGATGGTACAGATCAGAAGGATTGTCCCGATGGGATCTATCTGCAGGAGCTTTTCCTTCAATGTGGCTTTGGTTGTCGCAAGACTGTCGGGTGTGTGAAAGAAGAAAACAATGGAAGCGGCTGCGAGGCCTCCAATGGGCAAATTAATGTAAAAGCCTAGATGAGAAAATCAAAATTAGCGAAGTCCAGCGTCTGGTGATAACTACTTTAGTTGATCGAGTAAGCAGCAGAAGTACTCACACCACCTCCAAGTCACTTTGTCGGCGAATACACCACCAACAAGGGGGCCAACGACCGATGCTATCCCGTAAGACATGCCAATAATACCGGTGAAGAGTGGTCGCCTTTTTGGACTGGCAATGAAAGCGACGATAATGAAAACCCCACTCCCAATACCAGCTGCACCAATTCCAGCAATTGCACGACCAACAATCAGTGCCACGGAACTTGGAGCCACACCACAAATCAAGCTTCCAAGCTCGAAAATGAAAACCGCAAGCAGAAACGAGATCTTTAGCGGGAAATATTTGTATACTTTTCCCCAGGTTGACTGGAAGCCTCCAGTAGTCATCAGGAATGCCGAACCATACCAACTGGCATCATCGAGGCTGTGAAACTGATCGGTGATCTTTGGAATAGCCGTCGCTACAATTGTCTATTTGTTCAACATGGACATTAGATTATGATGGCACTTTGAAGAGAGACTCCTTTCCTCACGGAGGGAGTGTGAGACATACCATGTCGAGGGCAACCAAGAAGATACTCATGCCAAGAGCCACGATAACTATGACTAGCTTGAGACCATGAGGATATTTTGCTTCGTCGTCCTGGTTCTGTTCTTCAGCATCTACCCTTTCCGGTAGGCTAGAAGTCTCTTTGTCATTCGGAGCATTGCGATTCTCGCTCTCTAATTCGGCCGCCGCAGAAGTAGCGTTGGTGATTGACGACTGGGCGCTTGATTCTGCGATATTTCGCTCCTGTTCCACGTCGAATCCTGAACTCATTTTTGCTAATTTCGCGATGGATTGTTACCGACCTGTGATTTCAGAGGTATTATGTCGTCAACACAAGAGGACATAGTGAATTAAATAATAGTAGTTTCACATGGAGGCGAGGTTTCAAGCACTTGCTCAAAAATAATGTATTACAAATGCCTGCCGATTGCGAGCCTGTCCTCGGCGGAGCTTTTATCAGGCGTTCGTCCGGACGGAGGAACGAGTAGTACCTTCCACCTGTTCCGCCGTCACTTTCTCTTGAAGCGGAATTACTACAATATGAACAAGGTTCGTTTTGAAGCTAGCAAATGATCTGTTCTGGAAGTAGTAATTACTCCAATAACTTCGGAACGTACTACATATTCATGGATGTGTAGTTCAAATGTTGAGATATATCCCGGGAACATCCTCCAGGGCCCCCAAGGTCTTTGGCCCCGAATTGTTATGACCACCGATGCTATTTAAGAGTTGTCAGTCGTTGTTTGCGCCATGACCAAATGGGAATCCTAATCCGTTTCATATTCCATACTAAATAGAAGATGTGATGTTGTGTTAAACACAAAAGGGCTTTCCGCCGCATTTTGCATGTCGCGGCGGTCGAATGACATCCGCTGAGTCAGCATTCCCCAAGTATTCCCCCGCCGGCGGTCCGATCTTGGAATTGCTCTGTCCGGCTTCCATCATCTTTTACGCCCTCCGCAGCCGAAAAGCCCAGGCTGAGTGACTGTTTGACTGAGTGAGTCTATGCATCGGCGTCGATATGGACTACGAAATCATTGCCGAATCAGAGACGAAGCGGAGGAAGATCCGCAAAGGGACCAAGAGTTGCTGGGAGTGCAAACAGCGTAAGATGAGATGTGTTTACGCAGACCCCAGCTCTCCAGCCGATGCTGGAGCCATATGCATTGGCTGCCAGCGGCGAGGATTGAAATGCGTGAGCCAGGAATTTGAGTTTGTTGATGGAAGAGAGAACGCAGGAAATCTCGAGAAGAAGGGACACCACAAGAACGGTAAAGATAAAGATCGTGTTGCGAGGGTTGAGGCTTTGGTTGAGCAACTAATCAGGAAAGTGGACCGTCATGGGGAAGTAGGAGAACCTGCAACAAGTGCATTTCCTACACCTCCAGATCGGGGAATCCCTACTGGTGCATCAATAGACCAAGAACCTTCACGTTTCTTGTCTTTGTCCAAGCCTTCGGATGTACGTCTTTATTTTTTGAAGTTCAATGTATGAATCAACACTTATTTTATCAGGATAATGGCCCGGCTCAAGCTCCAGGGAGATATGAAAAGCTTTCTCAAAGATTGCACGAGTCCTTGCCCTCACGACGAGTTATCGAGATGATATACAATACCCGCCGTAGAAGTGACATTATTTTCTCTGAGGTGCTGAACGCTCCATATGCTATTCTCGAGCAGAGCGGCCTCAAGTCACCAGACAGTTTACTCGAAGTCCCTAGTCCGAGTTCGCATCCAGTGCTGATCGCAAGACATATGCTTTACTTTGCTACTTTCCTACAGCATCTCGACCCTGACTCCCTTGGGGCAATAAATGGCCTGCCGGAATCACTCCCCACACTGATGGAAAGATTAGCAGGAACTGCTATTAGTTTGGTCACAACAAAGGATGAGTTTTTTGGTAGCATTGAAGGACTGGAGTGTGTTATGATTGAAAGCATGTACTACCATAATGGTGGAAGTCTACGACGAGCCTGGATAGCGAACCGAAGGGCTATGGCTATTGCGCAAATGATGAACCTCCACCAAAGTCCAACCCGAGCAAAATACAAGGTTCTTGACCACAAAACAAAAGCTCACCCACACTTCATGTGGTTTCGAATTGTCTCCCTCGACCGTAATTTGTGTCTCATGCTGGGCCTTACACAAGGCTCCTTTGACCAAAGTATGGCCACTGGCACGGCGTTCAGAGATGACACCCCTATGGGCCGCCTCGAGCGGATGCACTGCACTCTCGCGTCTCGCATATTGGAGCGCAACGAGTCTGACCCGTACGCTAATGACTTTATCCTGACTCAAAACCTCGACTTGGAGCTACAGAAAGCGGGTAGAAGCATGCCTAGCAAATGGTGGCTTATGCCAAACCTAGACAGTGTCACGGATGATCCACTGGCTCTCTTTTTGGATATGGGACGGCTGTTCAACCAGTTGTATCATTACAATTTGCTCAATCAGCTCCATCTGCCTTACATGCTTCGCTCATCACTTGAACGGAGGTACGAATATTCTAAGATGACCTGCGTGAATGCCTCAAGGGAGATGCTCTCCCGATTTATCATGTTTCGGGGCTACACCAGAAACAAATTCTGCTGTCGGACAGTCGATTTCTTTGCACTAATGGCCGCCATTACACTACTTTTGGCTCATCTCGACAGCCACCGCTTTTCACAGACCAGCAACCTCTTAGCGCACCAATATCTCAGTGATCGTGCCATGATAGAGCAGGCGCAGGTGAACATGGAACAAATCAGTCGGGTTAACGAAGATACTTTGAGTGCCCAAAGTGCGGATTTATTGCATAAGTTGCTGGCTATCGATTCCGAAACAGTAGATGGCGTTAGTACGGAGAGTGTCAGCGTTCAGACACCAGAAAGTGCAGCGCTAAAGTCAAGTGAAAATGCCAACGGCGTTGTTCGGGTGCAAATACCTTATTTTGGCATCGTCAAAATTGCCCCTCGGGGCGTTGTTACTAAGGAAATGGCCAACGAACAACCTCCTTCAAGCAATGGCCAAACCCACGCTCCGGTGATTGGTATGCATAACATCGAGAGCTCAGAGGCTACAGTGCGTGATCTTGACCCTGGTGGCTTCGATAGAGAAGCACTTTTTAAGTCAATGACGGAAGCGGATAATAACCCTGTCGACGGTGTTAATGGTCAGATCGCACAGCTCACCTCGCGATATCAGGATACTGTTTCCGAGGCTCTCGTACAGAACTATGAGGATCCTGGGCTAACTGCGGGAATGGACGACTGGGCATTCCAGGGTGTTGATACGGCTTTTTTTGACAGCATAATGAGAGGCCTTGATAACGTACATAGTTCAGAAATCTGGAATGATAGCCCTTAATCTTAAAGATGCGCTAGCGTTCTATTGACACCGAATGTTTTGGGTCACAATTAGTCAATATATCTGATTGTCAGTTTGCTCAACAATTCATCTACAGTGGTCTTCGAAAATTTCAAAGTTATCGATGATGGGATTTGCACAGAGCTAAAGCATGGATATAAAACACATTTTGGCAATGATTCCAGTTCTTTGGACTGTTGGGATCAGTTCTCCAATTAGAGAAAAGGTTTTATGGTAAAAACTGGCCGAGATTTCGTCACTATTGCACAAGCCAAATGCGCACTGAATGGACCAATTCCCCAAATTCCAGTAAGTATTACCTGTAATACTCTGGCTCAAAATACTCCTGATAGACTGGACGAGCTCACATGTCATTTGCATGGAATATATACATCGATCTACTGATTGCATCAGTCAGCTTCAACAGCCCTCATTTAGGAGAGCGTAGCAAGTGGCAAACTCTATATCAATCAATAATATCAGAATGTAAAATAGAGTTTATGGAACTTTAGAATGCCGCCAAATCATCCGGCAGGGTGCACTGGGGTGTATAAAAGTCCAGCAACAGCAATTTTGAATCTCACAGGGTTCTTCATCCGACAGCTTTGAAATAATGGAGGAGGAAATGGCTGCTCTAGCCAAGTGCAGCTACATATCGTTGGAGCAGTGAAGCCATGCCTCCTGTTTATCTATATGAAAATTTGTTCCTGAGTGTCTGATTTAGAAGACCTTTAAGTGATCAGTTAAGTGCGACGTAATGCAACATGCCAAGCACTGCAATTCAGTACGTGTCACACCATCCATGAATTGTTATCAATGAAGCACCACCTGGCAGGTGCTTGGTTGTAAGGTTACATTTGACCGGCTTTTTAATGATACATCACAGTACCGTCACATGTTGTGGTATGGGTGCAACTTAGGTATGAGGGAAATCGTATCATCGGGGAATTCGGTCCGACAATATCTACAAAACGCACTAAGTCGATTTATAGTCAGTTTAATACTCTCGCTGTATATATATATAGCCTCGTGTTTCTTTTTGATCATTCAAATTTCTTTTCAGAAACAAAACAAAACACATAAACCGCCTATTGTATACCTCAACTTTTGGCATCTTTCTTCGCCACCTCGGATTCCCGCAGTGAGGTATGTTTTACATCAACGAAACTTTTGACGTGAGAATTCTAGAAAGAGTGAAGAGAGTTGACAATAACACACCAGTTGCAAAGAATCGTGAAGAAGTGAGAAATGAGACCACTACCTTGTCTTGTTGCTTTTCTTTCTGTCTGTATAACTGTTATGGCTGCAAACACAACTCGCTATAACTCGGATCCGCCATTTGGGGCTATTGTACTACAGGACAGACAAAACCTGAACGACATGATTCACAATAACCCTGAAACGGTCCTCAACCCTGAGAACGGAGGATATTACCTGAAAACCATGGATGGGGAGGTGTTAGCTATAACTGGGGACGATTTGTGTGTCGAATTAGACGCTGCTCTAGCAAGTGTGGATGCTTTGGGCTCTGCGGAGCATGGGAGCAACTCTGCAGAGCATGAAAGCAACTTTATGGAGCATGGAAGCAAACAGTCAAGAGAAATGGAACCAGAAAACCAGTGCAGCCACCCTCACTGCTTCACCTCTGTCGCCTGTCTTTCTTTCAGTCATTGCCATGTGTGTTTAAGCAGAGGAAGATGTATTTGAGCTTCATTGGAGCTCTTCATGCTTTCGGTTTTGGCTGTGTATAGCATGTAGCATTGACTGGTGGATTAATTTAATTTGCTTTATGTTACATGTAAAACATAGAAGTAAATGTATTACACTGTAATAGATCTATGGTGGGTCCATTGTGTATATGGAGAAAACCGAGGCAATCTTAAGAAGCTAGTGATAAGGAAGAACCGTGGCCTACCCTGAGATATCGGTCATCGGAGGGCATGTCGCAAATATGGTCTTAGGTGTACGGACTTGAACATGAACTGGCAGCAGAAAACAAACTATACGTAATCAGAGTTACGAAATGAAGGTTAGCGTTTTTGAGAGGCAAACTAGTCAAGACATCAATCACTGGAGATCGTATAGGCTCTCAGGTCAAGCTAAAACAAAAACTCGGCTTGAACTAGAATTTATAAGCTGTTGTAATTTCACTGAAAACCCCTTTATCTTCTAGCATTTCAAGGCTTTTCTAAATTATTGGTTCTCTATATAGGTTTACTATATAATTACCAGCGTGCAAGGTGATGTGTAGGGACACATAATCTAAACCAAAGTGGACAATAGGAGGGCTCAGCGTAATTTCTTATTCCTTTCCGATATGGTGTAATCCAAGCGGAGAGCGGAAACACCGCAGTTGTGCCTGGTGCTGACAATCGAGGTGTTTCCGTATACTAGCTGAGTTTAGCGCGCAATCATCCTGACCTACATAACTGTTGGCAGCATGTCGGCTTTACCATGGACGATAAGTAATTGATAGCTAAATTTGCAATTTCGTTGGGAATTACTGTCATAATCTTACCTCTTAGTGAATAAGTACTGCTACTTTGAGAACTCCGATGGTTTACCATAGTGAGAAGGCCGCTTTAAGGACACCCAGGCACTGTTGGTGCGCGAATATTTTATACCCGCTCGGCTAAAATGTCCTGGTGAAGACGAAGTACTCATCTTTCCTCCCGTAGCCAAGGAAAGCTGACTGCTTACTCACAAGTCCAGTAGCTTGGCACCAGACGAGCCACACCCCGCTTCATCACAGCCTAGTTCTCATTTTCTGGTCATACTCATTCGTCTATTTGGACTCTCCATCACTGAGGTCTTCAGTCTTCAGGTCATTCATCAGTATGGCAGACCCGCTTTCCATCACATCTGGCGTTGCAGGGCTGTTATCGCTCGGTATTCAAGTCACCCAGTCTCTGGTCGATTTCTATTCTGCATTCAAGAATCAGACTGGCGATATAGCCAAGATTACGCAGAGTTTGGAAAGCCTTCTGGCTATTTTCAGGTCCCTTGAAGGTGCTCTCCAAAACCGCCAGCCTCGGACCGATGCACTGCTTCAAGAAATCGAGAAATCCACGCAAGGCTGCCACAGTATCATCAAGGAGCTGCAGGCTGAGTGCCAGAAGTTTCAGAAAACTTCAGCTGCAGGTTACACGGACCGGATCAAATTCTTCGGACGCCAGGCAACTTATCCGTTCCGGAAAAGTACTCTACAAAAGCTTGAAGAAGACATTGAAGAGATTCAGGATCGTTTATCTCTTGCTTTGAACGTGCTGCAACTGAAGAACCAGAATCAGTTTGACGATAGAATTTCTGACCTCAAAGTTCTCGTCGAACGCACGGCGGCGATTCAGGTATCGTCTACGATTTGTGAATGGCTTCAGGCCCCAGATGCGACAATCGACCATAATAATATATGCCCTAAGCGGCACACGGGCACAGGCCTATGGTTCATCCAGAATTCCCATTTCCAGGATTGGCTAGTGAAGCGCAACTCTTTCCTCTGGATCAATGGCTTTGCCGGATCTGGAAAATCAGTCCTTTGCTCGACGGCAATCCAATATATGCTGCATGAGAAACACAATCGGCATAACGGCACCGGTGCTGCGCTTGGTGTTGGGTATTTTTACTTTTCATTCAATGACGAGTCGAAGCAAGATATTTCCGGAATGCTGCGTGCCTTGTTGTTACAGCTATCGGCACAACTCGAGCATGGTCAAGAGAGTTTGGAACAATTGCACGCATTGTATAGACCAAGTAGACCTCCAGTAGATGCGCTACTTGATTGCCTTCGAAAGATCATATCTCAGTCCAGCGATACCTATCTCTTGATCGATGCGTTAGACGAATGTCCTCGTGATAATAAGAGGGACAACGCTTTGAGTGCGATAAAGGCGATGCAGCAGTGGGGCTTGCCCGGTCTACACCTTTTAGTAACTAGCCGTGATGAGGTTGACATTCGTCAATCATTGACAATCTCTGGTGACCAAGATATCTCGATGAAAAATGTTGAGATAGACAAGGACATTGTCAGTTATGTTTCCCACCAGCTTAACAACGACCCAAAGCTTCAGAAGTGGAAGGAGCGCCATAGTGAGATCCAAGATAGGTTGACAGAAAAAGCACAGGGGGTGTAAGTTACGATACCAAGAGAGCTAATAAGGCTTTGACTGATAAAGTAACAGATTCAGATACATAGAGTGTCAGTTCCTGGCGCTTAAACGGGCTCGAAACCGGAATCAGCTTGACGAATGCTTAACCTCTCTGCCCCGTGATCTTGACGGAACATACCAGCGAATTCTTTGCAGCATTGACGAGGAACATATCGAAGATGTGCGGCGATTTCTGACCGTTCTTTGTGTTGCCAATCGACCACTCACCATAAAGGAGCTGATCCATGCGCATGCGGTGGATCTAAAGGAACCACAACACCTTGATCATGGTCGAATATACGAAGAAGAAGATGACCTTGTCGAAGTCTGTCGCGGTCTTATAGAGCTCTCGGCGGTTGAGGACGACACAGGGCTTGAGGTCCGAATTGCTCGCATAGCCCACTTCTCCGTGCAGGAGTATCTCCAATCAGAGCGAGTTGTAAGGTCGGAAGCCGCGCAATTCGCAATCCAAAAAGAACAGGCCAACACAGAAATGGCTCAGATCCTCCTTGTATACCTCTTAGACCCGATGCTCGCTGAAGGAGTATTGGATATGGCGAAGCTTGAAGAGTTTCCTTTAGCGCATTTTGCCGCTATGCAATGGTTTCATCATTATGGGAGCGCTTGCCAAGGCCTAGTGCTGAGACTCTTTGCGGGGAAGACAGATTCTTTTGTAACATGGGCACGCCTACACGATTTAGATCGTCCATGGAACACAGCTGTGGACTTCAAGCGCGCAGTCGAAGATATACCGCTGCCTTTATACTACATAGCCCTTCTTGGGCTACATGACGTCTTGAGTGCCCTTGTAGCGAACTTAGGAGATGAAGCTAGCATATCGGATGCTGTCCATGCGACGGGTGGAAAATGGAACAATGCGCTTCAAGCGGCAGCATCTAATGGACATGAAAAAGTGGTAAAGATTCTGCTCGATCGAGGCGCCGAGGTGAACCTTCGAGTGAGAGAAACCAACCCAATTCTGGAGGCATCGTCTAATGGACACCAAAACGTGGTGCAAGCTCTTATTGATCGTGGGGCCGACGTTAATTGCCGAGGTGGACGAGATGGAAATGCTCTTCTGATGGCCTCGACTCACGGCCATAAAGAAGTAGTGCATATCCTCCTTGATAAAGGTGCGGACGCCAATGATGCAGGTGAAAAACACTGGCACGCGCTTGTGGCGGCCTCACGCAAAGGCCATGAGAAGATAGTGCAGAATCTCCTTGATCATGGTGCTGATATCAACGCTAAAGACGGACTATATGGCAGCGGCTGGGATGCGTTCCAGGCCGCAGTTTTTGAAGACCATAGAACAGTGGTTCAGATCTTGCTTGATCATGGTGCTGACGTGAATCGCCAAACTGGACGAGATGGTAACGCGCTCCAGGTTGCGTCCTCAAAGGGTTATGAGGAGTTGGTGCGGCTACTGTTGGATAAAGGTGCTGATGTGAACTCTCAAAGCGGACACTTTGGTAGCGCACTACAGGCCGCTGCATTCAAGGGCCATGAGAAGGTGGTACATATACTCCTTGACCATGGTGCCGATATACATAGTCGAGGTGGAGCATATACGAATGCGCTTGTGGCAGCAGCGTTCTCAGGTCACGAGAATATATTGCATATGCTGATAGACCAAGGCGCTGATATACAATATGAAAGCGAACTTTATGGCGATTCGCTCCAAGCAGCAGCAAATGGAGGCCAAGTGGATATGGTTCAAAGTCTGCTTGATCGAGGTGCTGATGTGAACGCTCAAGGTGGAACATTTGGCACTGCACTCCAGGCCGCGTCATACAATGGTTTTACGGAAATAGTGCAAAAATTGCTTAGACACGGTGCTGATCCGAAGGCTCGTGGAGGAACATTTGGCACTGCACTTCAAGCCGCATGCGTTAAAAACAGTGAGGAGATAGTGCAGATCTTGCTTGGTCTAGGCGTTGATATAAATGTTTCAGGTCTGAATGGTGGGACTGCACTCGAAGTTGCATCATCTTCTGGCCATGAGAAGTTGGTACAAATGCTGCTTGATAAAGGTGCCGACGTAAATGCGCAAGGTGGGGTATACGGCAATGCTCTTCAGTTCGCATCCGCATATGGACACGAGAACGTAGTAAATATCCTTCTTGATCGAGGTGCCGACATCAATGCTCAAGGTGGGCGACATGGAACAGCGCTTCTGGCAGCCTTGGCTAAAGACCAGAGAGGAGTGATGGAGATTCTGCTGGGTCGAGGTGCTGATATCGAGCCAAATTGATAGACCGACAAATGCGAGTCAGCGATGCGCAGATCTACGTTTCCCGAAACTCAATTAAACATAATCATATGAACCCATAATTTTCAACTTAAACAAACGGTAGTAATGACCATCCAGTCCAGCTGCATGGAAGAGGCCCTTTTTTGGTCATATTGATCGAAGTAAACTCTTTAGCAGTGCATTCGTGGCAGCACCTTTTCATGGTAAATCGGAATTGCCAAAAGGTAAAGGGGGTGGCGTAGCTCGAGAGCTCGGTAAGCGGGATCAGTGGCAAATATGTCTCACTTGCAGGGTAAAGGATTAATGGCGAAAGGGAAGGTGCAATATTGGGGTAGAGGAGAGGACAGGTTTCTATATTCGACCGTGCATGGTGAATCTTGACCGTGGCTTGGGGGCTCTCAAATAAAGAAAACTTTGAGCTTACCGGTATATAGCCATAGATGGCGAGACTCACATCCAAAGTCCGATATGATGTATTAGGACGTGAAGGTGGAATGACAATATCGCCTTCTCTGACGATTGTGTGTATGTTGGGGATGACTATACTGGAAACAACGAGCATCCTATCATGCCAGATGGAAGCATATTTGACCCATTTCACGAACTTCCTCAAGCGCACATAATCAATGATGTTGTAAGGCAGGTCCTGCCCTTCAGACTTCGTGAAGCCACCCGCGCATCTCACCTTGTTGGGGAATGCAATTGGTTGTGGGGTTATAAATAATTGACAACCAAGGTGTGATGGGCAAAAACAGTGGAGACGAGAAATCAATCTTGCGTGGTGGTTGTTACTCATCAAATGTTTGATCATATACGTCTATCGCATTGTTCAAGTGATATTTGCATAAGATTAATGTTGAGAGGAGAGGAATTGAAGGCGAAAATAGAAAATAGTTAACAATGTTGTGCTCAGCCTAATCCACCAAATTCATCCCTTGGTCCTGTTGCTCAAATTCCTGCATAAGTTGCACAATCTTCCGGGCATCATCTCGCGTCCTGTCCATCAGTTCATCTTGCTCACTTTCCCATTGCAGCCGCTCTTTCCAGAATTCCCATCTCTCCATCGAAAAAGATGAGTCTCCCTCCCATAAATTGCAATGAGGCGGTTTCATCTTCTCGAGTAGAGCCAGATCTCTTTTCCCCACACACTCAAAGATAACATGCCCAGCAATTTCGAAAAAGGGGGCCATAGCGTGCACATCAGTCTAGATCCATAAGTCAATCATCTCAAATGCAATCGTGACTTTCGGTTGCACCCACATTCAACATTAGTGCATAATCAGTAGCGCGGCGAGTGTCCCGGAGATGGTGCTGCTGCAAGAGTGTTGGCGACTGCGGCGGAGGTGGGCTTGCATATGTCCATGGATCTTGCTCTAAAGCGAACACAATCACTCGAAACGCCGCGCTTAGTTCGTTTGAATTAGGGGAGTCGGGAGGATAGGCAGCAAGACGGTGCGCATAACAAGTGTTACCGCTGCGGAAAGCACTCCACCCGGGAAAGGGATATTGACCGTATCGCATCTCCCAATAACCTTTAATGAAAGGATTAGCAAAACGCACTCTGTGTGAATATTGACTACTGAGTGGAACACTATTGAGAGCAAGAGCATGTGGATATTTCGCATGGGTCGAGCCGTAGTGCCACGCTGGCAAAGGAGATGACTCGTCTTTTTCGCTAAAGGAAAGGGGGGAAAAGGGAAAGAGACTACCCATGCGAATAAGTCTCAGACCAAATGTTTTCGAATGCCTCCAAGGACCTCCAGGTTTCTAATTTGTCCTTGAAACGACCGGTGCGGATCTGCTCCTCGGTTCTATCCAGCTCGGGAAGAGCGCGGATAGCGTCTACCAACTTGAGAATAGCAGGCTGATAGCGAGGCATCTCGATAGCGGCATCCCATAATAACCAGGAAACGCGTTCACCTTTGTCCACGACATCACTCTGGCGCTCTTCTATAAGGCGGTCCTCGTTAGCGAGCGACATTAATTTGCGAGCAGCAATATTTGCTGTAATGGCATTGGAAGTATTATAGCACTCAGAAAACTCCCGCAGAGTTTGGATTTCATCTAGAGCCTGGGGATCTTCCTCATCTAGGTTAGGATGCGTGAAGCACTCCCACTCGGTGTAGTCGTCTCTTATATGTGAGGACGTTTCATGTTGCTCGTAAATAGGTGTTGCCGATGAAAAACATTAGGGAATGGGTAATATATACCACCACGGACGGCGAGGTGTAAGGACATATGATATTAATCCTTATAGCGTAAGTTGGTATCTATGTCTATTTGGGTTTAGCGCGTGCTTATCTCGACCCTTCCACGTAGCTGTTATGTGCGAGGAGGCAAAGACAACATAACGAGTATCGTAGGAGATCTTGCTAGGTAGAAATGGAGAAGAAAATTGGCCTTCTTTTGCAAGTATTTGGTCCAGGAGCGTGCCCTAAGTACGGAGATTTTAGTGGTTCATAAATAGTGTGGACTGATTAAGATAAAGTGAGGGATACAGCAAATGTGGAATACATATATGCATATATATGCATATGTTAGTAAGGATAAGATAACGAGTTGTTTAGATTTAGTCAAATAGCTTAGACATTCAATATTATGTTCTTCTGGCTGCATTATACTAGTGTAAATTATTAAAAGTCGATTGGGTGGCTTAGCCGACCGGGTGACTCGCTCGCTCGTGAAATACGTTATAGTCTCTTAGCCCCGATAGAGAACCCGCCAATCTGCCAGTGCTAGCCTATAATTGTCGCTAGCGATCGAGGATTCGGGGAAGACAAGCAGAACGGGATGACTGGCTTGGGGCTATTGATAACACCAGGCGCTTCACGACATAGGAAATCCTGAGGAGACGGCTGCCACTAGTTTCAATGGGAGGATGATCAATGACCCTATGCGTTAGCACAGTCTCAGTATCGGGCCTGCTATCATAAACAGGGGTAGGAAAAATATGATATAGGAGAGATAAGCAGATCAGTTACGATAGAGAACCTACTAATCCACTAGTGCTAGCCAATAACTATCGCTAGCGATGAGGGGTGCGGGGAAGATGAGCGAAACGCGATTACTGGCTTAAAACTACCAATGACACTTGGCGCTTTCACGAATTAGGAAGCTTGAGGAGATGGCAGCCAAAATTTTAACGGGAAGATCGTCCGAGGCCCTATGCGCCAGGACGGTCTCGTTATCGGGGCTGCTATCATAACCAAGAGTATGGAAAGTATGGCATGAGAGAGATAAGCAGGATGATTACACAGAGCTCCTAGTTAAATAAATAAGAATGCTTTTCTCTGCTCAAGAAGCCTCGTGTTGGTCTAACCTTTTTACTATTTTCTACGTGCACAACTACCATGTCACTCACTAAATACCCCAAGACTGAAGAGTCGCCGGGCACGACCGAGGCCGGTCAGACTAAACCCATCCGACTGAGTCCATCTGGGAGCCCTCTTTATCCAGCAGTGACAGAAGACCCCCTGGACCCTTTGAACTGGAGTTTTGTTCAGAAATATACCTGTATTATGATTGCATGCTTTGCCTACTGCCTACTTACCTATTTCACGACCGCGCCAGTCCCATCCTTCACCGAACTTGAAGTCCAATTCGACACGACCTATACAAAAGTGACTTGGTCCTTTGCAGTGCCATGTCTCGGTCTTGCTATCGGTCCGCTCATTACTTCGTCCTTAGCTGAGACATATGGACGTCGTACGGTGTTGATTGCCAGCACTGCTGTGGCTGTTGTGGCGAGCGGGTGCACCTCACTCCATGGAAACTCTCTTTCAGGGTATATGGCTGCACGTTTTTTTCAGGGATTAGGCGCTGGTCCATCTGCAAACATCGGTTTAACAGTTATCAATGATTTGTCTTTCGAGCATGAGAGGGGCTTTCGAGTGGGATTATGGGCCATGTCTGCCAACTTCGGGACAGTGCTTGGAGCCGTGGGTACGTATGAGGACTCGATTCAGCGGATTCTACTGACTGTTTGCAGTGGGTGGCTTCTTGGCTTCTGTTTCTCAGTATTGGATTAGTTATCATGTTACTATCCTCTTCGGGGTCTTGCTTATCTGCGAATGTCTCTTCCTCCCAGAGACCCACTATCCACGTGCGGTGGTGTTGGAGCATGAAGCAGAATGTGAAGGACAGGAAATATCCATGGATACAAAGTATAATGCTATTTCCGACATTAAACGGACGAAAAGTTTGGGTTATCTGGTAAGAATTGTTACCCCATGGAACGTTCTGCTCTCTGACGAGAACAGCATTTGAGACAAATCCCAGGAGTCAGACACCCCAAGGCCTGGGACGCAGTCTTAGTATTCTGTAAACTGTGGACGTATCCCACAATATCCATAAGTACTTGCTGCTATGTATTTTTCCAGTATTGGTGGTAAGTATAAGTCCAGACCGCATGAACAACCTGTCTAACCTATTAGGATCTGCTCGATCATGACGATGGAGCCACTGGCCTACGAGAGCCGCAGCGTTCAAGTGCAAGGCCTCCTCTTCATTGGGCTCCTCCTGGGACTCGTGTTTGCTGAGGCTTTCTGCTCTGGTCGCCTCAGTGATTGGCTCGTTGCTCGATTAGCTCGCAAGAACGATTCACAACGCATTCCAGAGATGAGACTTTGGCTCGGGTATCCGGCTGCAGTAGTGTCATCGGTGGGTCTCATTCTCTGGGGTATTTCGGTCGATAAAGGTTGGCACTGGATGACGGGCCAAGTGGCTTTCTTCCTGTGTGAGTACTGATCGGGGGCTTCGGGGTTTTGCAGACCGTTCATTAACCGTTAATTAGATGCTGCGGGCACGCAGGTTGGAAATACAGTGCTTTCCACGTATATTGTCGACAATTATCCCGAATTTGCGATGGAGGTGATCATGTTTTACTCGGTGGTTATCAATGTGAGTGCCACACACATGTTTCCAGACGGGGGCATTGGACTAACCCAGGCCAGTTATCGGCTTTTATCAACCCGTGGTTCATTAGCCCCTGGGTAGAGGCATCAGGTAAGCATTGATCCTCACTTTTCCACTACTGGGTAGACACTGAAGATGAATATTTAGGATGGAGCTGGACTTTTATAGCGCAGGGCATAATATGCAGCTTAGGATTGATCCCTACATATGCGCTTCTACACCAGTTTGGGTCCCACCTTCGGAAACCACTATAGACCATGAGAGACGACCTCACCTACCTATACTCAGTGGTTGAAGGCACTCACCCCTAGTATATCCCTCCATACCCTGATGATTCCATTCTATTTACACCGATCGTCCGTGGTTACACTTTTTTTTTTCTGCCTACCACGATTCAAATAATTCAAGTACAGTTTCCCCCCACTACTCTTTTGTTTCTCGGCCCGTACCCGAAACCACCCTAAACTATATTCGTCTAAGACGTAAAGAATCCTTTCTATTCTCAGTCAGTCTCACTATCACGTGCGTAAGCGAGGATAGTCCCTGGATGTCTACCTCGACAACTTCAACCTAATAACCTCGCCAAGGGTATGTACTAATGCAAGGGAAATCTCTTATAGAAAGATACACTGATAGATATACGAATAAACAAGGTCCGATCGACGCTATTCGGCCGCGCTATGTCTTCCTGCAATTTTGACTGCTCGGCTCCCACCCCCGCCTTATCTATAAACAGCGATATCACTGGAATTGGGGTAGGAGTATTCCCTTTTTTCCCTCATTGACCACGGGCTTATCTCACAATTTTAGATAATTATCAACAATATCGTGACTGCCGGCTTTGCTGTAGTGATCATTGCCCTCCACTACATCACCGTCTACGATCCAACCCGCGACGCGTTTCAAAAAGATGGTCAAACTCCAACTTCGTTTCGACCCAACCCGGTGGACAAAGTCTCGTTAACAGTGTACCCATTCTTATTATTTCCACGCCCTTTCGTTGGAAATGGCACGAGCGAAAGATTTGCAAACTTCCTAATCAAGGTAGGTGAATTCTTATTATATGAAATCGGATCGGTGAATCAGGAATGAATAAAAGCAATCTCAAAAAACAGTGCATCCGAGCAATGAGCGACATGCAAATCGTGACAGGATTCTCCCTCCTGATCAGTGGGCTTGTACAGCTCAAATGCGGCCTGGCAACTTATCATTGGCTAGTTATCGTCCAACTGGCCTGGCTTTCCTGCCTGACTCAGTTATCCTGCTTAACGCTTTTACGTAACCATCTCCATGACTACCCTACCGAGCGGGCAATAAGGTTACTAGTAGTGGGTGCATTAGTAATAATGTTGATCGTGGGGCTTAGTTTCACCGGAAACTATCACTGGGCCTTTGACGCAGATAATAGAGATCACCCGGCTCTCAGTGACCCTGCAATCTGCCATATGCGCGCTCGGCCAGGGATAAATTCCGCGTTTTTCTCGATGTCTCACTCGATGATGTTGATAGTCATTGGATTTGCTTCGAGAGTCATTAACCTCTACGATACGCTTTCAGTTGGTGTTATTGGGCGAGCCAGAACCTTCATCTCAGGGCACATACGAAGGTTGTTACGAATTGTATATAACTGGAGCCGCGCGTCTCGCTCACCACGGAGTCTGAAAATGACACTCTGCTACCTTCCCCTCTTGTCTGTCTACCTCACGTGTTTGGTGCTCGTGGATATGTGGGATTCCGCTATTATAGAGGTCAGATATTGTATATCGGACTTTGTTGATTACATCCCATGTTTTCTGACTTGATTTTAGGTCGCCTGGTTAATTATTGCCTTTGCATTTGGTATTGCCCGAGTAATAGGGACAATTTATCGACCGGAAAAGATGGGCCTCGAGGCTTCGTTGACTGGTCTCAATGATTGGTCGTTTGGCCAAGTTGCTGCTGTGGTGTTACTGGCCGCACCGCTCATCACAATCATCGAGTATTTCAAGGAAGGTGAGTCAAATCTCGTGATTACTATCTAGGGTCAACTGAGGTGTCTAATACTCGCGTAGAAGATGAGACGCACACACAAGATGAGACGCATACACAAGATGAGACGCACACACAAGATGAGACGCACACACAAGATGAGACGCACACACAAGATGAGACGCACACACAAGATGAGGAACAATCTGTCTCTGGCGACCAAACCACCACAGACCCCAATGACCCCGACAATGATTGGATCTCTCACCCCAAGATACCGGATCTGATCTTTAGACATTCATTCATGTTTACTTTCATGCTCATGTTCTGGATGGCGGACTATGATCCCTTCGGCAAGACGAGCAAAATTTTATCTGATGGTGTTCTCATCTTAACGGGTCTTGGGATGCCTGTATTCATTCTTTGCTCTTTGATGGTGGATACGATATTTGCGGAAAGAACCCCTGCATTTCACGCCAATATGAAGGTTTTGGTAGAGATATACAGCATATCGACTCAGTTAGCTCAAATCACCTCCATTTTTGCGACGATTACTTATTGTCTCCTGCCGCTCCTCATTGTCGGTGCTTTGGCGGCTCGAATTTGAATTGATATCCGGCATTTTCAACATTTCCTTTTCATTCGAGATGCGGAGGCCTTTGTGGTGGTTAGCGTATCCGCTTCATTCGGCCACGAGGGTCATTGCGATTAGGGGGCTATTGAACGCGAAGTAGAGGAAAGAGAAATGAGTTGTGGGGAGTTGGCGCTGAGGACGTTGGATAATCTCTTAGATTTAACTTTAAGAAGAGCCCTGGCTCTGCAGGGGCCTTCCCAGGTGAGTTTTATCTATTCTCACCCGTCGGCTACGGAATACCTTCTGGCGTAAAATATTACTAGATTCTTCTATGTGTTCTCGAAATGATCTAGCGGTTGAGTCCGATCCTTCTTTGTATCCTTGACACTACCTCGATCGCTCAATTTTACCCTTACTCGATCTGATATTAGATACGTTCAGCTGATTGTTCATATCGCGCACTTCTATCTGCATGTTCACCCATAGGATCAAAGCTCTGCTGGTCGGATGGATGTTGAAGCGAGAAAGGTGAACATTCACCAGCTATATTCACGAGACTAGGTGATGACATTCACTTGCGGTCTGGGAAACCAAGAGTAAGACCATACGAGGGACCATAGATCGAGCAGCTCAGTATCATCATTGTTGGAAAGGAGTGTAAGTCATCCACTGCGGAGTATTGATATGGGTGCGTGTAATATTCCACAATAAGGGTGCTATAAAGCGTTAAGTAGAGAGTTGTTGCTGATAGGCTGAGTATCATGTTACTGTACGAAGCCTAAGCAAACGCCCAGAACCGTGCCTCGACGGAGCCACCGCTAGGTACCCATTAAAAAGCTCGAATGGCCCCATCGTTATCACGAGCCGTAATAGAGCAGTAGCATTGGAAATCGTTGGCCTTAAAAAGAACCTGAACGATATACGACCAATGGATATGATCGAGACGTTAGATATGATGCAGAAAAAGCTGGATCCATGTGCAAAGAGAGCGGAGTTGTGTTCTGAGTTAAGCTGAATAACTCGGATTGCGGGAAATGTACTGTGACGGGCCAAATACTACTACGTGCCCGGGCCCCGCGCGTGACAAAAAGTAACAAAGAGGGTAAGCTGCATTTAGCATGCTTAGAAGCCTATAATTGGATGGAGGAATCGGGTGAACTTTTCTAGACCCTCAGACCGCCCTAATAAGGACCTATGGGAGGCTCTAGGTCCTAAACACTTGCCCATTGGATTTGTAATCCACCACCCTCATCGACGGCAGGGTCGAAAACGTATATTATGTCCACCTCATTGGATATTCATGTATGAAGAAGCCATTGACGCTGAATATACGCGGACACATTTTACAAGAAAACAACACTCGTCACACTCCGAGTACCGTGTCGCGTTATGGCCCGACATAATGAACTCAATTCAGGTACGTCGAAGCCTCATCGCGCTGAGACTCCATATCTTCATACTAATGTTTCTTTTTCAGATGACCAATTTCATTTCATTTCTACCCAAAAATCAGATGACCGTACGACGAGACGTTTGAGCCGATCACATGCTGTAGCGCGGGGTATTCAGAACAAACGAAAGCTTGAGCAAAAGTCGGGTTTGAATTTCCGCGCAGTATCTCTAGAACATGTCGGTCGACCCGTGAGCAAAAGGAAGCAAGGCCAAGCTCTTATCATGCCACCAAAATTTCTGTCCGCAGGCCCGTCGGATCCGTTCCAAATGCTTGCTGCAGAATCGCCCAGACTGCAGGCATTGTTTAATCAGCGTGAGATTCTCGCATACCTCAAAGGTACCAAGGAAGGCTAACACGGAATAATTCAGACAAGGCCGAATATGCTACGGAGCCGATTTTTAGTGTTTCAGACGAGCTTGTGCTTCAAAATTTTCCCTTGGTTCTTCGGGAAGGGGTAGATGACCACGCCCTTCTGAGTGCCATTATGCTCACATATGCATATGCGACCACTGCTGGAAGCATCGACAGAGAATTTCTCCGGTACCAGGGTGAGGCTCTGAGCTCTATTCATCAAAGAATGAGTTCTCCGAATAAAGCTACAAAAGCATCGACACTAGGGGCCATTTTGCTACTCGCCGGCATAGAGGTCGGTATAAATCTCTTCTAACTATTGAGACAATTTTCAGAAGTGCAGCCAGAAAAGCTGACAATTGAATGATTCAGGCTCGGCTTGGATTGCCACACCAAGTCCAACTTCACATGGGGGCAATAAAACAGCTTCTTGACGTATGTCGAAGAAGGGGTGTGTACTTGAGTGACGGTATCAAACGTGCAATCTTCTGGTGAGCAGCTATGCAACGTTCCATTGCAGCTTATCTTTTAGGATACTCAATTCTTACGATACTTGACAGGTCCGACTTGAATGCCTCGGTCATGACAGGGTCGAGTCGAATTGTTGATCACACAACTTTTTCCGAGCTTCAGTGGAGAAGAGACCCCTTCTCCCCGAGTTACTTCATTCTGCCACCTGGATTCCAGTCCCAGTCCTATTTAATGGACCGAGATTTTGTTGAGGTGCTCAAAGATGTCTCTGCATTGCAATGCATCCGAGACTCTGGCCTATTCTCTACAGAAGATGTAATATCGATGGCACATATTGATAATCACCAAGCATCCATCCAGTCAAGGCTAATGAGCTTACCAACTTGCTCGCTTGTGGCGGAGTGTTGCCATCTAGCGGCATATCTATGCTCAACTATGCTGCGCTGCAAAATTTGGCGTGCTTCAACTATACCTGTAAGTCCACACAAGGATTCTTTTCTCTATCACAACTTAGTTTCGTAGTAGGTTTCGCTAACTTTCGATGTCATAGTCCCACCTATCATTGCAGCTACTATGTAAGCTTCAACAAGCAAACGACGATAGCATATGGGACGGTCGGCCTGACTTGCTAGCTTGGCTCCTACACATTGGCGGGGCTTTTGCGCCCGTAGGAACCATACGATCGGAATACGCGGCACTATTGCAGATAAACCGCAGAACTAGGCTCAGAGGGCTGTATACATCATGGCCAGAACTACTCGAGATTCTAAAGCAGTTCATTTGGTCAGACAAGGCATTTAGGTCACAGGTCAAAGCATTCTGGGAAGAAAATTTGATTTAGACTGATTACAAATCTGGTCCGATGGCTATATTTGATTTGTGAGAATAAATCGTGCCTTGTAAGCTACACAATCGACAGCTTGTTTTGCTAGCTATGGGAGGTTCTTAGCTTGGAATCAATATCTTCGTTGTATTTCCTTTGTATGGACGTCATGAAAAAACTCTCGGGCTGGTATATTTAGTCATTCCCGAGGTCAAATGTATGATTTGACCAATCAGGGTGTTAAGCTATTTAATATGCCGGTTATTAAAAATGATTTGAACGCCCCCGAGGCTGTGAGAATCCACCACTATATTTGTAATCAGCCGCTGACTGCCACGATGACACGAGTCTTGGTTCAGGACCAGACCTTTACCCCGCTAACCTCATCTGAGGGAATAAATGATTGGCCGAATACGCAGAGCCATACCCAGAAATACAACGTTCATTGGCTGTTCCCTAACTGGAAGCATCTCTTTTCCCTTTTAGGAAGTATCTTCATTCCCTTTGCAAAGACTGATTCTATCACATTCATCCGATGACTACGGTAGGCTCTCCATTGAACGATGAATACAAATACTTGGATATTCCCGCGATGTCAAGGTATCGAAACATCCATCGTTCTACCCTACGCGAGAGCCAGCATTAAAAGATTCTCACTATGTCTCAATCGCGTCTTTTCAAGCCCCTTATGATAGGCGATGTGGAAGTAAAGCACCGCATCGGAATGGCTCCACTAACTCGTCTCCGAGCGACTGACGACCGAGTACCTACATCCTTGATGAAGGAATACTATAGCCAAAGAGCCGCCGTACCTGGCACCTTGATCATTACTGAGGGAACCTTCATATCGGCAGCCTGTGGTGGCTTCCCCAACGGACCAGGATTATGGCGCAATGACCAACTCGCCGCTTGGAAAACTATCACCAACGAAGTCCATAGCAAAGGATGCTACATATTTTGTCAGCTGTTCGCGATGGGTCGTGCTGCGGATGTCGACTTGGCCCGAAAGGAGGGGTTCGACATCGTAGCGCCTAGTGCAATTCCGATGGAAGAGGGCACTGCGGCTCCCCGAGCTCTGGCCATCATGGAAATCGAGCAGATAGTTCAGGACTTTGTGGACGCTTCCAGGAACGCCATCGCGGCCGGATTCGACGGAGTCGAAATTCACGGCGCTAATGGCTACCTCCTCGACCAATTCATTCAAGATGTCAGCAATATACGCCACGATGAGTACGGTGGCAATGTGGAGAACAGATCACGTCTTATTGACAACGTGATCAGGTCTGTTGCCAACGCCATCGGTTCTCGACGTGTCGGGCTCCGTCTCAGCCCCTGGAGTAGGTTCCAGGGCATGAGAATGAAGGATCCGATTCCACAATTCACAGATGTTATCAGAAAGGCCAGACAGGCAGATATCGCATATCTTCACCTTGTGGAGTCACGGATCTCCGGTGCCGTGGACTATGATGGGCACGATAGACTGGATTTTGCGTTCGCTCTGTGGAATGGACCTCTCCTTGTTGCAGGTGGATATACACCACACGAGGCTCAGATACTTGTGAATGAAAAGTATCCGGACAAGAATATCATGGTCATATTCGGCCGATATTTTATTTCCAATCCGGACCTGGTATACAGAATGAAGGAGGGTCTGGAGCTCAGTGTATACAACAGGGAGACATTTTATGTCCCCGAGTCGGTGAAAGGCTATTCGGATTACCCATTCAGCAAGGAATATCTGACAGGAATGCAAGGAAATGTCTTGTTGGCTTGATGATTAAGATATATAGACTAGATACAGCTTAGTGGTAGAGTTTTAAACCCAAAAAGCGAGTATTCAGACATTTGACTGGCTTTATCAACAAACTCCTCATTTCCATTCCATGGGTCCTACTTCTTCCAGAAGCTCACCGAACCGGTTAACGAATGCTTTCACATATTGTTCTGTCTGTTCGTTCATTTTTGTAGCAGCATGTGCTTCATCTTTTCTCCCGCTGACATAACTGAATAATATATAGATAGTACGGACTTTACACTGGCTTAGATCGTTCACGGTGGGTTTTCCTTGTTCACTATTTCAGACAGCACAGGTGGCATTATACATGCATTTGCATGTATCATTTTTTTGGCTTCTTCAAGTCGCGTTAATCATGACCCATCTCCTAGATACCTCTTCCCTTTCCTGGGCCGTAGACTCTCGCATTTCTTCGAGTCCCTGAGCAATACGGCCCATTACAATCATGCATTTTTGGTGCCTACCAAGTGAGTCATTGACCTCTCTGAGGACGCCGCTCAGGGGATATCCTGCTAGGCCCCATAGCCCTGCTTGAGATTAGCTTGTGAAATAATATCACTGTAACGCTGCTTGTGCGTTCAACGTACCCGCTGTCGGCTTGAGAATAACCCCGCCCATTGCTTTCCCGACGCCCTTGAAGAGTCCCTTAGTACCTTCGTGCCTTAGGCCATCCCGCGGATGTGTTCCTAGCCCTTTAATACCATGGTAAAATCCGTCTCTGAGCTCCTGTGTAGATGTCAGAACTTTTACCTTAGACTGGCACTGGAATGGCTGTTACTACCTTTCCCGCTGCCTTGAACCCGCTTCGAAGACCCACCACCTGGGGGACGTCGTTTACTGTCGAATCGTGATATAATTTGGGTGCATTGTGGAAACCTCTGGCCATGCTCACTGACAGATTTGTTGGGAGCCATATGACTAGCTTCAGCATCTTCTTCGACGCTTTGCTTCCATGGAATGCAGCTTCGTGTAAAACAGAGAACTTGGGTGGTTTGGAGGGCGTCATCGAGCTGCTCATTGTTTTGGCTTTTTCGAGCTGGAGGCTCCTATTGCGCTCTATAGTTCGAACCCGAGCGATCTCCATGTCGTGGGCTTCGGCTTGATTGTCTTCAGCGGCAGAATCTTCCTGTGTACTATCATCTTCTCGGATTTCTCTACGCTCTTGTCCGCCATTGTCAATCTGCAATTCCCCTTCCTCATCTTCAATACTTATTTCCTCGTTTCCAGTAGTACTCTCTGGGGATAGATGATCCGGCGAAGACAGTGCTGCCTGACATGCTGCGCGGCGATTGAAACGTTCATGAGGATGGCGTATTGCGTGAGCAGCAGAAGATAGATCACTGAGCATTTCCCGAGGTGCATCTACAAGCCCCGTCACGAAGCCTGTGATGGCTCCAAAAAGCACTTGAGCACTAGCGGTAATTGGGTCGGTAGGGTTAAGCAATGTATCGTATTCGGTTGGACGGTGACTAGAAGCAAATCAGCAAGGGTTTCTCACAATTTCAGTCACTTGCTACAGCACGAGAAGACTTACAGCACGAGCATGTCTGGGCTGACCTTCCCGGATTTCACTAGAACCATGGCGGCAAAGGCACCCAAATTAATCTTCGTATGTTTGAGATGCCAAGCTGCCGGCTGATTTGGGATTATAGAGCATCTGAGAGATTCAGGGTCAAGATGTCGGTAAAAGCTGTTCACTCCATGGCGCACTCCAGACTCTTCCTGCATTCTCCTCGCAATGGACTGCGCTCTCTCTAGGGTACTTGACTCTAGCGCATGCTGAATTGCTTCTGAGAGATTCTGCTCGTTCAAACGTTTATATGGTATCGGTGCTGGCCCGGCTCCCGCCCGCGCAACAATATCTCCCCAGAATTGCTGGTCCCCAAAAAAGGGTACAATTATCGTCGGCACACCTAGCGCGAGGCCTGCCGCTGTAGTGCCAGCACCACCATGATGGATCACACATGAAACCTGCCGAAATAGCCAATCGTGAGGGCAGCTTCCAATCATAAGAATATTGTCTGGCACTTCATCTGCTCCCAGGTTTCCCCAGCCCTTTGAGATAAGAGCCCGCTGTTTAGTTTTTCGGACTGCTTCAAATATGATCTTCGTCAATTTGAGAGGATTGGCAACTACAATGGAGCCAAAACCAATATATATCGGTTTTGGTCCAGCGTTCAAAAATGTAGTAATTTCGTTCGGTGGTATGTAATTAGTCTCAGACGGGAGGAAGCTAAAGCCGCATACGTCAATGTTGTCAGGCCAGTCAGGGGGCTTTGGCAGTAATGAAGGAGACCTGTATCGAAAGTTAGATTAGCCTTACTAATTATCAGTATTTGACTCACCATAAATATGTATGTGGTACATGTAGTCGGTGTAGAATACTTCGGGCGGTCACTGTATCGAGAGGTTGCAGAGCTAAGGTATTTTTGCGAAGCGTATTTAGAATATCACCCAACCCCTCCCATACCATCATATCCATAATGCTATAAGACATGAAATTTGCGACGGTCGGCTTGCAATTCTGTGGATGAAGATTCGCCAGTGGGTGGGGGAAAGACTGGGGTTGGGGACCAGGGCATTCTATTATTTGTAAGGTAATTAGTATATGGAAGGAAAATGGAGTTTAGTATATAGTAGGGTCAGCTCACGTAAATATAATATGAAGAGGGATCCCTAGTCGTTGTGCACAGTGAATATGAGCTAGGCTAGGCGGGTTGGCTATAATAGCATCTGCTACAAACGGTCGTTGTCGGTAATCCACAGCCTCATTCCATAGGTCTTCTTTGATTTGGTGAAGATCAGTCCCGTCACCTTTAAGGAAGCAGGATTTCCAACATCCAGTAAAGATTTCCTTCATCTCACGCCGGCGTTTTTGAATATCTCCGCTCCGTATTGCTTTGAACCCCGGGAGAAGGCCCGGGTTTTTTACCATAAAAGCCATTAGCTGCTCTGGATCTCCTCCAATATTGAAAAACTCTAGACCGCTGTCGAGAACGAATTGCCGAAAAGCTAAATGAGTGGCCAGTCTGACTCGGTGGCCTTGCGCTTTGAGTTCTTTTCCTAGTGCAACAAATGGTTGAATGTCGCCTCGGGAACCAATCACTTGGATGACGAGGTTCAAGTGCAGCGGAAAATGCAAACTTTTCGACAAGGACAATTGTGAACTGGCGCCCCGTTCGGCCGCCCCGTCAGAAAACATACTATCTCGGCGTTCGAGGTGATCCAATATCCCTGTGAGATGAGGTTTGTGCTGCTTGACATGGATGTCTACCCGGCCGTCACCTATGATAAGATGTCATCAACGTTAGAGCAAGGTGATTGAGTCAATATTGATGGGACATTATTCACTTAGAATACGAGCGCCAGTGCTCAGCCCATCCTGAAAATATTGCACTTCATCGTGGTCATCTGGTGCTCTCTTAGTACTGTCACTTGACCAATCATCCGAACGATTAGTGCTCATTAGCTCGGATGACCTTCCAGCAATATTCAGCGCTAAAGCAGCCATGATCAACAGGAGTGTAGCACATAGAATGTCAGTAGGAAAGGCGAAGCTGGAGATCGGCAAAAGTGATGGTCACGAATGAACGCCTGGAGATCAATATGTGGCGAGTTCTTCTCTTACTTTCTTTTAATCCCGACATGATCTTTACTGACCCCTTCCGGCTTTGAAATGCATGACAAAACGATCTTCGAAGAGAATTGATTCGTGTTTTGATTGTAGTGGATGACGTCAGTGGACTCACGGCCCAGGGTCGGTGGTTCCTTAGCTGGATGTAAAAGATCCCCGGAAAGGTCTAGATCGCACAAACTACATCACGCGCATTGCCCGTTCTTGGTGCTAACCAAAACATTACTTAAGACTGATTAGCCTCGGGTAATAATAAGGGTGTGGTGTGCTCGTCAAATTTGGAAATGGTCTTTAATAAGAGGCAAATGCTCTCCGGTGGTGATAAATGCCGGGCAGCTACTGCGCCGAAAGGGTCGCCGAGACCCTTGCATTAATAATATCAGCTGGTATTGTAAACTTACTGATTTGTTAAATAAGAAGCACAACGTCAGCATTTGAATAATCGGAATCACGATAGAAAGACCACGTTTGTGGCAACTTAGGATATGATCTTTAACAAGACAAGAACATTCGCAGGATAGGCGTTATCTTGCGATGCACTTCGTTTTATACCGCGAGGGTTTCCTGCGACGATAAGCCACGATACGGGCACCAAAGGAAGATCAGCAGAATGCTATTCATCTCGGGAAAAGCAACGCCCTCCGATACACCATGGTTCGCAACAACCAAAAGCCCCGGGGTTATGCAATATTTGTGATAATAAACTCTTCTTCCGGTCTACAATAGATACCGATCTACTGTCTACAACCTTTTTACACACATCTTGAACAGTGCACTATTTCTTCGGCAAATCAGAAGAGAAATAGACAAAGAAATCGGCCCATATTGGCAGACGCCGTAGTCTATGTACAGCCACACCTTAATCATCAAACTCCCCTGCTGGCATCCATTTCACCGCAATGGTCTCATGCTTAGTGCTCACGATCCTCTTGTCACGCGACCAGAGCTGGAAGGAGAGATCAGCAGGCCCGACCACCACCCTCACATCAAAAGTGGTCCTCCAAAATGTGGGTTTTGTATTGTACCAGTGTCTGTTTTTCAACTTCTTATCCACGCTTTCAGTGGATATATCAAGATCACAAACTTTTTGAACGCTTCTATAGGTCAAGTTCAACGGGAGTTGATCTGGTGCTAGGGCGGACATGACAATGCTGACTTTCCAGGGGTTATTTTCACGACCTGGATCCATCTTCAATTGAAACTTTTTGGTCAAGCCTTTGTATGATATTGGAACACCCTATAGTGATCGTAGATAGATCAGACAAGTCAGTTGTCAGGGCCAACAATCTAGAGAAATGAGACAGATGTTTTAAAGCCTGCTGGAACATACCTGGATAACAAGCCAATCGATTTGATCGATCGCATAGGTCAATTTGTCTCGTGGATCAAGTCGGACTGCCTGTCCGATATGCTTCTCGGGATCATAGAGTTTGTCACAGATGATCCCGTAACTGACTGGGGAGCATCGCGACCCAAATGTGAGAACCCCACGTTTAATCTGCTGGATCCGATCTAAGACTAAGCCATGGACTACTACCAGCTGTCTATATAAACATGACAAATTAGTGTACTATTTCCGCGTCAAAATTTCAGAGGTAGACAGTACGGTTCATCAGCGACGAGAATCTGCATTCCGTCCGCATTTGAATGGCCCTGGGAGCTCGAATCATTGTACCTCTCCACAAGACGCTGCCGTACATAAGGGGAGCTCCCTAAGCCTCCTGATAGAACTAGATATGTCTTCACATCATTGCAAATGTAAGTATCGACATTTTGTGGCCTGACAACCTGGTAATTAACTTACAATGTTGTCTCCAGGGTATTTAGATTGCATTTGACGAATGTGCCCATCCATGAGTTTAATCATTTCATCGATTTTCATGTCAAAGGCGAGCTTAAGCTCCTCCCTAAATAGATGGTTAGCATTTTAAGAGCGACGAAACATTCGATTAGTCAATTGATATACCATTTAATTTGCATCTGCCCATCGAAGATTTCTGCATCAGCATAGTCCACGTTAGGTTCTGATGATGGGACATCGAGTTTCAACCAGGGCGTCGCCGTGGCTTCTGTCCCAAAGGCGCACTTCAAACGCTGGAAACGACCTGATATCATTTTCCATGCTGTTTCACTCGGTGGAAGACTTAGATGAACCTCAATCTTCTCCAATCTTGCACGTATGAGATCGTAAATCTTCCGGTCAATGAAAGCTGAACCAATAGGTTGTCCTACAAACTGATTAGTACAAATGATTTTCGATTCTTTGATTGATATTGGGTGGGATTCAAGTTTCACAATACCTTCGACATGGCCAAGCTGTTCGAGTCTTGTTGGCTCTCCTCGTGAAGAAATGAGTTTGAGAACATTCACATCCTATTTCCACCCCCTCTTGATTAGATTGCTGTCCTGAAAGCTCTCAGATGAGTTGGGTTTCCTCACAGTAGTTCCTCCACCTGCATCGCAGACCAAAATTATCTCGTCCGCCTATATAATAAAGATTAGATCATCAAAAGCTGAAGCTACCAAAATTTGTGCCACTCTTGCCTGGTAATGTTCATTGCCTGCATAGACTGCAGCGGCTTCGGCCTCAGTGAGGCCTATAGAAACACGATGCATTGGTGTTTTAGCGCTGATTGCTTTCTCGAGGAGCCTCCTCGTTTCTTCCACCATCCGTACATCCTTCCAGGTAGTTGGAACGCTGAACAGGAACTCAACATGACGCATAACAAAATTGGGGATGCAGATGTTGAAATGAGATACCACATGTCGGTAGACACACTGAATATAATCTTGGAACCATTTTTGGGCTTCCTCACGGCTTGGACCTCCGGGATAATTATCATGGTACTGAGGCGCAAGATGTAACTTGAAAAACTCCTTGATGTTGGAGGATTTATCTTCTTGATCACACTGAAACCCCCAGTTTTTCACCAAACCTTGTCCATCATATTCGATGCACGTTGGTACTTTGTTGGCCAGCTCCCCGGGTAATCTTCCTGGCCAACGCTGTATTGTTTTGGGGGGAAGCCATTCCGGTGCGGAAGAGTATGCAACACCTTAAGTCATGGTTGTGGGTAAGTTATAATCGGCAAGAAATTATTTATCGCAGCAGGGAAAGCCTACCCGTGAAGGTCATCCCAAAGTCCACACCCACAACGATGTCTGGCGTCCAAACATCCGAATCATCATCCAGCCCTTGGTTCTTGACAATTATCACCTCTTTATCACTCATTTCGATGGTCAATGATCTAACTTTTGCCCTTTCAGGTACACATGGAGTCTTTCTAATCAACGAGTGCGGATGTCAAAATGTCCAATTTCCGACTTTCACCCCCTGACAGGGATGTTGACCTCATCACGTATCTCGAATCTGAGCTAATAAATTTTTTCAACCAATTTACGGGCCAAAACCTTTAGCTGCATTAGCCCCAGCGCCGTCCCAAACTAGGAATCAAGCTAGTCATTTGACTGAAAAGGGCCGACTAAATTCCGGTATCTTTCTTCAAATTCAATACAGCTTTCAAATAATTCGCATTTTGCTCCTGTCTTAAATCAATGCCCAACATTTGAAGCATTTTACTTCAAAATGGCTGCCCTTACCGAATCTCAGTCGTCAACTGGTTCTCCATATTCGAACGAATCCGAATATGTTTCCACGTCTTATACA
The DNA here is from genome assembly GCA_028829675.1 of Penicillium tannophilum. NCBI lineage: Eukaryota > Fungi > Ascomycota > Eurotiomycetes > Eurotiales > Aspergillaceae > Penicillium > Penicillium tannophilum. Next base: position 1,304,050 of record JAQKAK010000003.1, on the reverse strand, counting down.
TCTTTCAGCACTTCTAGTGCTTCACCCACCGATTTCAGCACAGTTGCAACAACAACAGTAGCGACAACAAGTGAGAGCACTACGGCTGCTGCTTCTCTGACTCCTTACACTAGTAAATCGATTTCAGTCATGCCATCGAGTACTGCCAGCACTACGAGTGTGGCGAACAGCACATCAAGCATACAATCTTCGCAGCAGCATACCTCTGGTAGCAAAATAAGTACTGGAGCACTTGCAGGAGCCATAGTGGGTGCGTTTGCTGGAGGCTGCATTTTGGCATTGTTGGTGGCTTTTCTTTGCCTGCGCGGACGCAAAAGGTCACCACATATTACGCCAATGGAGGATTCCTCCGTGTTCGTTTCCTCGATTATTCCAAAAAGCCCAAGACAGACTGCCAGGAATGTGCCCAATTCTTCCGTGTCTGTAAATAATGGCACCCCGGGATACTTGGTAACATCCGCCAGTGACACCGTTCCTCTTGACCTGTCACCATTTGTTGCTGAGGCTGCAGATGATAGCGCTGTCTGTACGCGGATACAGACATTCTTTGATCAAGTCAGCTTGCACGTGGATAATTATTACTCCCGCCCTGGTTTACAACGTCAATTGACATCAGATATGGTCGCTCGAATCAATGGATATGATTCCTCCTTGCTCGGTACCACGCTAGCGACACTACTTTCAAACTCCAGATCCCAGAGACCGATCCTTACCCACACACTTCTTTATGCTATTTTGCTGGCTATTCAATCTAAAAGCCAAGAGCCGTCTCTGATCCCAGCATGCTATAGACTGCGGGCAAACACTGATTTGTTTAACGCCGCTGGTAAAGCCCTTTCCTTTCCTGCTCCATCATCACTCAATTTACTGACTCAATCCTGTTTATAGACGATCACGCGATATTTGCCTGGCGCATGTTAACATCGTATCTTTACGTCAGCAATGACCGTGCTAGTCCATCGCAGCTGAAAGCCCAAGAATACTCGATCACATGCTTTGCAAATGCTTTCACCGAGGTGTTTGCGCCATACAGCGACCCTCAGTTCAACGAAGCTGATCGCCTCGCGCATATGACAAGCGTGACCCGGGCAGCAGTCGACCTTGGCGTTTGGCTGTTTTCTCAGCCATGCTCCTTTGATTTCCGTTGGTCAACAACTGTACCCAAGACCAATCAGGTCGTTGTTCTCCCAGCTGTGGTCAAAACTTGTGACGAGCATGGTGTACGAATGGCTCTGCCTCAGGTTATGTTAGAGGAGTGTACACGACAAGTTTGACAGTGGCATTTCTGTACATATTGTTCTATAAGGAATGAGAGTTCGGATGTCAAGGAAAATTCTGTCGAATCGCATCCCCGCTTCGTGGTTTCAAGCGAAGGTTACTAGTTGTCAACCTTGGGAAGCAGGCCGTATCTGCCACTTGTCCACTATCTAATAAGGATAGACAAAACACCTGGAAAGAATGTAGCTAGGACTAAATACTATGAAGGGAGACTAGTTAAATAATTTATTTGTCTCACATTTGCTAGGTACTATACAGCCTTTCCTTTGGATCGACGCCACGCCAACATATCATTCATCTCTTGGTTCAAAGAACTCGGCTTGGGGGATACCCACATGCTACTCTCTTCTAATTCACTCAGACCACTAACAGAATCATGCAGACTAGGCGAGCTGTACATCCCAGTCATGTAGGGCATCTCCGCTCCGAGCTCATGGACAGGGACAGCTGTAGGCCCAGGAGTATCAAGCCGCTGGAGACGAGCCAGGACAGCCATGAGACTTGAATGACAAGCTAAAAGGCGGTTGGTCATATCTCTTGCTCGCTGATTGTCACGATAGGCCCAACGAAATTGCCTTCCTAGGCTGAGCTTGCCACTCCCAATCTCCCTCTCTACTCGGATCGGTTCAAGGAGAACAGCCACGTCACGAGCCGCATTCTCGACGTCGAGAATGGTATTTTCCATCCATAAGATCTCATCAGGGTCAAGTAGAGGGGCTTTTAACTGGCGCAGACGCCGCGCTTCGTGGAGTTGTGTCAGGGTGTGGTCTGTTGTTTTGAGCATCTCCGCTGTTTGTTCATTGACGGATGATAGATGAATATTCCTTCCGGGTATTCGCCCCCAAATTGACTTTTCGCGTTGCGATGTTTGGTCGGATATTATTGATGATTGAAAGTCTGATGATTTTTGTGTGAGGTTCTTCTTTTTGTGCAATTCAGAGACCCGAAGTCCTCCGTTCATTAAGCCCATTCTGGTTGGCGAAATAATTAAAAAGGCCGTAAAGGTACAAAAAGACCGGACTTTCTAGCCTTTCCATAAGACTTTTTTCTTTGATTTGATGACCGAACCTAGGGAGAGGTGATCAAGGAGTGAAAGAGCCAATAGTATGATATCCGCGGAGCTATGGAAGGGAGAGGAGGCTATTGAGGTGGAAGATCCGAAATATGGCTGGCGATGAGCACGGACCGACAAAAAGGAGCTTTTTATCTGAACACCACGGAGTCAGCTGAACAACCCCACTAACTGCATACAAAGTAGTGCAGTATCCAAGAATCAGGGAGTAATATTGTTGAGAATATACCTAGGCACCTAGTTGCTCACACTACGCTGTAGACTACACTGGATTTCGAAGATGATCAAGGAGTGATACCCACTAAACCACCTGTTCTTACATATTAATGGCTATTAACGTCTCTAAAGGCTGAAATTCACCTGTTTGGGGAATCTAATCCCTAGTGCCCTAGGATGCTGCTCCTGCTGGGCAGAGTCGGCCCCTTCCACTCGCATTGGTACGTGATAGCTGTGCATTAGCGTATTCACCATCCAACTGAGCCAAATCTCATACCTGCTACTCAAGCCACAATTTTTCTACTGGCCAGCCTAGCTGTGGGCACGGGTTGTTACTTGATGGCAATACCTCTGGATATTACAATACAGGACGCTCACACCGGGGAAGAGAGTAGACCTATGCAGTACCCTTGATCCCAGTTCCACTAACATTTGGCCCCCATTTCATTATGGTTTGGCCCCTATTCCACTAACAGCTTTCGACGAACCAAAACTTCACAATCTCAAACTAGTGCAATTGGAAACAGCACACTCTCCTCAGTTCCTCTTGGCGTTTTCCAGGAACATCCGAGCGCACAGAGAGAAACCGTAGTGTGACCTTGTTGTGAAATTGGTTCCCCGGGAACCACTGTATCCCGGCCCCAATCGGGTGACATCGTCAACGTTCTTACTCGGAGAGTCTTTTAATTTAAATTTGCACAAAAAATCCAAGGGTACTGCGACGTTTAAGTGCTTTGGAGCTGTCCAAATAAATTTGCGGTGGTGCGCGGACTACAGCGCATCCACGGTTTCAGTTATCACTTGCTGATCACTGCCGCAAATCTGCGGTAGTGATCTTAGACTAGTGCAAAACAAGTAAGGCTTCCCCAGGTATGATATTCTACAAGAATTATTCGTACATGAGGAAAATTACACATAGGAATATAAGGATGCGAACGTGGGGTATATCTAACAAGGCCGCTGAAACGGAAATTATTAAATAATATAAATCTGAATAGATATTAAATTCAGTGTATTTCTATGTTTAAATGGGTCAAGAAACGGTAAATCCTTATCCTCAGGCCAGGGTTTTTCTTCAATTTGGTGCTTCGATACACTTTTGTAGCGCCCTTACCTTGGTATAACTGAAGACAGCTTTGGGAGTGTCCAATATGTGTTGTCCGCTCGGCTTCGGCTGTTACGGTGTGTAGCAGTCCAATCCTCATCAAAATCAATTTCAATACCAGGAGTATCAAGCAGAAGCTTGACAATACCCTCGTGGCCTTGGTCCATTGCATAAGACAGAGGTTTATTACCACCTCCATCACCCATATTGATATCAATACCAGTGGCAGCAAGAAAAAGCTTCACAATGCCCTCGTGGCCTCTAGAGATAGCGAAGATTAGAGGTGTAAGGCCACCGCCGCTAGCTTTATTGATATCAACGCCGGGGAAAGCAAGGAGCAGCTCCACAATGCTCTCATTGCCTTCAGAGATAGCTAAAAGTAGGGGTGGAAAGCAACCGCTGCTAGCTATATTGATATCAATGCTGGGGGTAGCAAGAAGAAGCTTCACAATATCCTTGTGGTCTAGACCTATAGCGGTACATAGTGGTGAACTTCTTTTGCTGCTAGGCATATTAATATCAATCCCGGGTACAGCAAGAAAGGTTTCCACAATCCTCTTGTGACCTTTTTGAACAGATAACAAAATAGGAGTTCGATTATCGTCAGTAGTGAAGTTAACATCAACGCCAGGGGAAGTAAGTAGTGCTCGAACAACCATGTCCAGACCTAGGTATGACGCGATGTGCAGAGGGGAAGGGTGGACGGAGCGTCCAACTCTCCGAACAACAACCTCCCAGTCCATATATTGGTCTGTCTCCACAGAACATAGATCCATAGCCTGAGGGAGAAACTCGTGGCGATCTTGAATTGTCATACGACCAAAATGCGCAGCCCAACTATTTGCTGAGTACTCAAGAAAGTCATAGGTGGAAGCCAGATCCAGAGCATCTCTGACTGGGGGCGCTTTCTTCTTTCCGAGCTCTTTGAGATACAAAAAGCGGATGCAGATGGAAGTATGTAGTAAAGCCGAGTCGGATACGGAAATAGAGTGCTTCCAGCTGGGCCGAATGAATGTAACTTTTTCGGATGGCGATATCAAGAAGTCTTTGGCAGACTGATGGATCAGAAAGACGGTTTCATCTACTATATGAACGAAGAGTCCACAGATATTGCGGACGGTTATCGCAAGCTGCTCGTCGTTCTGCAGCTCTAGATCTTCGTAGCACTCAGTTTCTTCTGTAATAGCCAATGCAACACCAACTTCACGAAGCAGAAGTGGTCGGGTCGCTGCTACAATTATTTGCAGCAGTTTCTTGGCCTGAACTTGGTCCGGAGCTTTGAGAAGGATCGAATTATAGACATCATCCACAGTTGTTGGTAGGTTCCCTAACAGAACCTTGACTGTTCGTCTGTCTATTCGTGGCATCTGTTCAATCATTCTGAATATCAAATCCAGCCAGAGGTATGTTCGATTCTCAGTTGCCAGAATTCCCCAAAGGAGTTCTTGTCTTGTAGTGTCATTCACTATTCGAGAACCTAGTCTGGACATCCGAGCATGTACAACACTCATCCAATGCATCTAAGACGAAAATAATTCGTCCACATTCTGGATCTTGGGATATGTCTCTCAAGGTGTTCCACATGACATCAAGACTCTGGCATACCTTATTTGCGTTCTCAAGGTACGCTGGAAGAGCATGCCTCATGGCTTTCCGGCTATGTTTGAATTTTAGGACCTGATGTAAAAAGGCAGCGACTGCGTTGGCAGGACTCTGAGTCTCAGCGGATGTGTCCTTGAAGAAATAATAGCAGATGGTCGTGTTGCTAGATTCAAGGCCAAACAGGCGGTTGTCAATAAGGTCCTTGCAAAGAACAGATTTGCCACAGCCTGGATCTGCTGTGATCCATAATAGACAAGACAAGTCGTTTTCTTTCCAGTTCTGGAAGATTGGACTTTCAAGACACCAGCTGCACGTTCCATTTTCTTTGTCTGGGTTGAAATCTTTCTGGTATTCATAGTCGGCAGTGCGAAAGGCTTGAAGACACGCAGTCTCTCTTTCTGATTCTTGCCTTGATTCAAGCTGTTCAAGCTTTCGTAGAACCTTCAGCATCGCTAGCCAATGACAAGTCAGCGTTCGCTTCTTTCTGCATTCCTTACATATTAAAGCAAGGAATAGCGATTGAAGAACAAGAGGAATCACGATAATATTATCCCAATACACGATTAAATTCAACACAGTAGATACCTTTATCAACTGGAGGCAAGTGGAGGACGCCTTGTCCTGGGATTTTGAGTAAAAGCTCCTTTGCGTAGGCAGCCACGACAGCAGCAGCATATGGTTGCCAAATCTTATTCTTGTGTGAATCGGCGTAATCACAGATACCTCTGATTACAAGGTATGGAAGCGTATCCATTGAGGCCTAGTTGAGAAAGTGAGAAGATAGAATACAAGCCTAGTATGAATCAAGACACTAGGTCCCTCAAACTTACCCGCAGCTTCCATTTCGAAGCATCTAATATTTTCCTTTTGAGACCAATTGTCCCTCAAAATAGCGTCCTTCATCACTTGATCTGCAGATCCAATCCAACGTTGCTTCCTTTTCACAAGATTTGTACAATCAGGGCCCTGGCATGACTCGCATTTCTTCCCAGGTACATGATAGATTTCAGATTTGAACAACTGATCTTTTGCAGATCCGGGGTGCTTAAAGTTCTTTCTCATCCGCGGGTTGTTTGCCAGCAGTTTGCCAGCATTTCGGAAAGCAGGTCGCAGATGTTATGCCTTTCCGCGCATGCTGACTCTTTAGCATAGATATTGCATGCAAGACAATTCCCGGGGGCTTGTTTAGCCGACCCCCGGCGCGAATGAACTCTTGGCCCTGTACAGATTTTCCGAAGTCATATTGTACGACAGCCTCTAAAGACTTTGAATGTTGGCTTATCACCACATCCCCCAATCTGATGTCTTTCACTTGGTCCATGTCATCATCTTCAGACCCGTCAGATCCACCAATACCAATACTTCCTTTGTTCTGTGCTCCATAGAACGGTGCGCCGCCTCCGATTCCAACCATCAATCCGAATCTGATAGCTGGGAAGCTGCGCACCATATCTTTTGCCACAGTTGCCACGGGAACCTTCCCTGTTTGCTCTACAGGTAAACAAGCAATCACCACGTTGTGATCTCCAATTCTACCCAAGAGGTAAGAATTAATATCATTTGGATCAGCTGCCGGAAGAACGGGGTGCTCTTCATCCAACATGGCACCAGCGGCTACCAACTCAGTGCTCGGCAAGGCGCATATCCACCCAACGGTATAGTCTGAATGGCAAAGCTCGCGAGTATTCTCGTTCATGATGAACAGAATGATGGCTTGGGAAATTTTTGCAAGAAATTCAGATGTTCTGTAGACTCGTGTGGTTATTTAGGCAACTCTGGGTAATCGACGTTGGCTGGCCACGTAGGTCGGGTCTAATTCCCATCGCTTAGTATATATTCCCCATTGGTCAACTTTTTAGCGGAATGCATGACTCGAACGCCAGGACTCTTGACTCGCAAGGATTCCAGGTTAATTCTTGGATTATATAATCATATACCCCAAAATTGTCACTCAAAAATCCGATATGGTGTAGTGGCTAACATCGTCGTCTCTCACACGACAGCCGGGGGTTCGATTCCCCCTATCGGAGTTTTCTTTTTGGTCTTTTTCATATATCAAATCTTGCTATCCTTTACATCCTTGCACATCAGATAATTTTTTGTCGTCCAAAACCAGGTTTTCGATTATCTTTTGTTTCTATTGATCACTTCATCGCTCTCTGGCCTTGACTATATCGTTTTTTCACAATTTGATTCTTTTAGTAAACAGACAGAACAGCACAACACCCGAATCATAATGCTTATACATATATTTTGCGCCCAGAAGCCGTGAATTAGCAAAAGACGGAGGCAACACAACCCCGGGGCCCTTGGTCAAGTCTTCCTTTTCTTTTGATTATTTTTTCGACGATGCACAGTCAGCATAGGCAAAGGAGGCCCGTATCCCCACAGCAAATCTTCTTCACGAATACGCAGGCGAGGTTTGTTTCGATCGCGAGGACTCTCTTTAAGGCCAGGGTTCTCCTCGGGGTCACAGTAAGGGGTTTCAGGATCAAGGGCACCATGTGCAAAATACATATGCTGATATAGATGATGGACCTGAGGGTCCACTGGAGCTGGTTCACGTGCATGGTGGTAACTATGCTGGTCCTGCCTCGTTGGGGCTGGCGGTATTTTAGGACGCGCGGCCCCAGGCTGGATGACATGGTTGCCGTGAAAAATAGGCGAATTTTGGTGCTGCTCATGTCCATTTATCGAGCCTAGATGTGTATGGTGAGGATTTGCATGGGCATGCCGCAGTGCATGTGTCGGATTGGTGTCATGAAAGGGGCAGCCTGGCTTTGGTGGTCTGGGTTGAACATCGGCGTTCCTTTTGGGTTTCAAGTGGTTAGAGACATTGAAATTAACTCTAAGTTCATTCATGCAGGATCTTGCACGTACTGTTCATGGTTGGCGTGCTCGCGATGGGCAGGGTGACAATCCTTGTCTTGGGGATAGAGCTGGCGAGGGTGCTGATGCTTTTCAGTTGGCCCTACAGCAGGACCTGCAAATTGATGCTCACAAAGTGTACGGGAACCATCGCTTGTGTTGATAGTCCTAGCATGTCCATGGAAGAGGTCATGTTGACAGTTGTGGGGCACAATCTCCGGCAGGATATGGTGGGTATGATACACACTTCCTGGGATATGACGACCCTGAAATGGATGAAACATAACGTAAACTTGGAAGAAAGGCTTGGTGATCAACTCTACGAGGCCGTACCAGTCAAATATACGCGTGTAGATAAGGGGTTGGTTCAGGAAAAAGGCCTTTGATATATGCTTCCTTGGGTCATGCTTGTCTCTTTGATTGAACTCAACAACTGAGACTGTTCCAGGCTTGTGTAACACTAAATGCAGTTTGCATGTCTTTGCATGCCCAAGTGTCCCAGCAGTAAACCCAAAGTCAGGTGGGAAAGTTCTGTACGTAGACGGGGACCTGCAGGTCCAAGTGACACCTGGGCACCTAGGTGGTGCCCTCTATGTTCAATATTTGCCTCACATGAACATCTTAGCTACTTGGTCTCAAATTGTAAATGAAACATGATTGAAGTCTCAATTTTCAGAATTTTCTACTCGCAAGAAACACATATTGTCATCGCTTCTCCATATCAAGGATATGACCTGACGAGGTGGGAAGCCGGCTGCTGTGGTTCATGGAAGGTGTGTATTTCTGGACCCATTCTGTCAGGATCGTGAGGAAGGTTTCACAAACAGCCTTCACGGCGTTATCACGAGAGGCGCCACAGCTCTCAATGTAGACTAGTGGCGCGTGTCAGTCCGGTTCAATATATGCGGCTAAACAGGGCAATGGTACAATTGAAGGGAATGGAACTTACATTTGACCTTTGGTTCTGTACCCGAGCCTCTAATGGTGAAGCGCACCCCTCCATCCAGCCATAGGGTCAGCATCTGACTGGTGGAATCTTCAGGCAGATCGGGTTTATTATTCGAAGAGGCGGAATCAAATCCTTGTGTCAGGTCTCTCCAACGGAGGATCTTGAATGGGCCCAAGGTCTTGCTGGCGAGGAAGGGGCCGCTTCGAATGCCGCGGAACAGCTCAACTGTCAGATGTGGGCTAGGGGAACGAAAGTAGTTGTTCAATGTCTCGTGGTGACCAAATTCCCCGAACAGCTGCTGAAGTTTCGCCTGCGCGGTCAATCCTTGAGATCTCCATTTGGCATATGCCACTAGAAAGACGGCGGCAGCTGTAATCCCATCCTTATCATAGCAGACTGAAGGGAACATATAACCAAGGGCTTCCTCGTAGGCGAACGGCACGGTCTTTCCAGCCCGTTCAAGGTCTCGGGCAACATTGCCCATCCATTTGAAACCAGTCAATGTCTCTTGGAACTGAGCTCCTTTGGACTTGGCCATTTTTTCCAGCATGCCACTGGATACGGTTGTCGTCAAAAATGTAGCCTGTGACAGTCCTTCGCTGTTCAAGGAATCAAGGACATGAGATCCCAAAAGAACACCCATGTGGTTACCAGTAAAGAGAAACCATTCGCCACTATTCATGTGAGCCAAGGATTATCTATGAGAATTGAATAAGACACTAACTTCACTTTCTCCGCTGCTGCAAACCGATCTGCATCGGGGTCATTGGCAATGATCAGAGTTCTCCCTTCTTCATCTGCGGTTTGTATGGCAAGATCAAGAGCCCCGGCTTCTTCGGGGTTGGGAAATTTGACCGTCGGAAAATCAGGATCCGGTACTGATTGAAGAGGAACAGATAAGAAGTCGTGTACCGCCAGCGATTTGCAAACTTCTGGAAGTACGAGGCCTCCAACGCCATGAAGAGGCGTATAAACAAATGAGCTGAGATCTTTCCAGCCTGAAATTGTCGAAAGCTTTTCAACAGTCAGCTTTTATGATCAGGAAACTTAGTGTCTACTAACCGCGTGTTCTTTGACCCGCGCCCTGTAGGAAAGAATGATATTTTCGTAGGCGTCGGCATGCAAGTACTTGCCAGGCTGCAGTTCATCCCATGCTCCCGGCCATGGCTCAAGGCTATCACGAATTGACTGTGCTATCTCTCCGTCTTCAGGTCGATTGATTTGGGCACCATTGCTAGAATAACTGAGCAGGGAGAAGTTAGCTCATACAACAGAGTAGGTACCTGGGAACAATAACAAATAGGTCCTTACACCTTGTAACCTAGACAAACATCAGCAGCTTTTCATTGCATATGATAAAAAGACACATACCGTTATCTTGAGGCGGATTCTTCCAGGTCATGTGTTAGTATTGCTGTTATTCGGGTACTCTTTTCTTGACGTACATGGCTCGCGGTAACCATTATACCCGCCGCAGCTTTGAATTGGTTGATACCAAAAGGAACCATCGGGGTAGGCGAGCATTGGGAAAAGAAGTAGACGGGGATCTGCAATGCAATGAAGGCATTGGCAGCAAGCTCAGCGAATCTGCGAGAGTTATGGCGCGCATCATATCCAATGACAACGCCGTTAGCGGCGATCTCAGGCCGTTGAGTTCGGATATACTTGGCCAATCCCTGGGAGGCTTGAACAACTATCAGAGAATTCATGCAGGAGAATCCCGCTGCCATACGGCCTCGTAAGCCTGCCGTGCCAAATTCAATGCCTAGGAACCACAGTCAGCTTTTCGGCTCAAGATCACTATAAGTATAGTCCAACGTACGATTTCGTAGGCATAACTCCAATGCATTTTCGTCATTGGTATCCCGAAGGTGCTCTATCTCGGCGCGAGTCCTAGGATCCTATATCCGAATACCCGTTAGGTTGATGGTCAGGCCACGCCGCCACGAGCATAGTCATCAGCTATTTACCTGGTCCCACTGGAGCCATGTCTCGACTAGCGATGAAAGTGATTGCTAGATAGGTCAGACTAGAATGAACCCTCTGACGCCTGGAGGAACGTACCTGATCCATTTCGTGCGATTGTGAAGTGTCCCAAGGTTCAAGTTGCTGCCTCTGTAATTGTAATCACGGGAGTTCCGTGGAAAGACCGCGGTTGATCCCTCCCCGCTTGTTGATCCACCTCCTTGATACATTGCTGCCTTCCCAACCTTTTTTTTCTTTCTGTTTCAGATGCATACTTCGAGCGGCTGCGACGATCATACGATGTATTGAACTTCTCATATATTATCTTCGTCTTATTCCCCGACCGAACTTCCCCGCACTCTTCTCCAACTCACCGCATCTTCCCACGATGGAGAAACCCGCTCCCCGACCGTCCCGGAAGGACACTCTGTTGAGTCGCCGGTACATTGAGGGCTTGATTGCGGAAGGAAAACATGTCATAATCTACGAGAAATCTGTTCTCAAGGTAGATGCTTTCCTTAAATTTCACCCTGGCGGTGAAAAGCCGATCAAACACATGGTCGGTAGAGACGCGACAGATGAAATCAATGCGTATGGCTCCGACTCCAAATTCTTGTTCCCGACCTTTGCTAATTGTATGGCTTCCCTCTAGTTTGCATTCAAATGAAGCCCGAGAGCGCATGCCCGCCTATCAGATCGGTCGTATCGAAGGGGTCTGGACAAACTTTCTCCCCCGATTCAAGGCGGCAAGTTCCGCCTATACACTGAAGATTCGTGCTCGAGCGAGGAGGATATGACAAGCCAGGACAATTCAAGCCAAGATGGTTCCATTCCACCTTCTCCGATCTTCGATGCGGTCGACTCCAAATCTGTAACCCGCCGAAAGAAGTCCTCACGAGGCACAGACACCGACGCTTCCACGCCGGTGGAGGCAGAGACAGATCCGCAGTACAGGCCAGCTTTCCTCGATGCTCGAACGCGTGAGGAAATTGTGTTCGATACCGCAAAATATCCCTCGTTGGACCAGGCAAACCAAGAAAGCATCAGACGGAAATACCGCGAGCTGTACGTGCGCATGCAGGACGATGGGCTGTTCAATTGCAATTACTTCTCTTACTTCATCGAGTGTTGTCGGTACACTCTTCTCGCCACTCTAGCCTACGTATTTCTTCGTCTTGGTTGGTGGGCAACTTCTGCGTTTTTCCTCGGGTGCTTCTGGCACCAGCTTGTCTTCACTGCCCATGATGCTGGTCATATGGGTATCACCCACAATTTCCACGTGGACACGGTGATTGGGATCATCATTGCCGATTTCATGGGTGGATTGAGTCTGGGCTGGTGGAAACGGAGTCACAATGTCCACCATATCGTCACCAATGAACCGGAGCACGATCCAGATATCGAGCACATTCCCTTCTTTGCCATCTCGCACCGCTTCCTCGACAACCTTGACAGCACTTACTACGACCGCAACATGACTTTCGATGCGTTCTCTAAGATCATGGTCAAAGTCCAGAACTATAGTTACTACCCTATTATGATGCTGGCCCGCTTCAACCTCTACCGATTGAGTTACGAGTACTTGTTGAAGGGCCAAGCCCCGCGAAAAGGACCAGCCTGGTGGCATATATGGCTTGAGTTTGCTGGTCAGGCTTTCTTTTGGTATTGGTTCGTCTACGGTGTTATGTACAAGACCATCCCCGACTGGCAAAGTCGACTCGTCTTCCTGTTGGTTTCTCACGTCGTGTCCTCGCCTCTGCACGTCCAAATCACGCTCTCTCATTTCGCCATGTCTACCGCTGACATGGGTGTCCATGAATCATTCCCCCAGAAGATGTTGCGAACAACTATGGATGTTGACTGTCCTACCTGGCTGGACTTCTTCCACGGTGGTCTGCAGTTCCAGGCCATCCACCACCTGTACCCTCGCATGCCCCGCCACAATTTGCGCCGTGCTCAGAAGTACGTTCTGGAGTTCTGCAAGGAGACTGGTATCCCCTACGCCATCTTTACTTTCTATGACGGAAACAAGGAGGTCATCGGCCGGCTCGGTGACGTGGCGAAGCAGGTTCGCCTCATGGAGGAGTGCCGCAAGTCAATTGCGACAGAGGGCGTCTTTTCGCACCACCACTAATGTAAATATGACTTTCCTTGGGCTGTTTTTTTTCTAGATCTTATGTACACACGAGCGAATTGATATTTCCAATCTTTTTCTGCGACAATGCTGTACATCTCCTTGGTGTTAGACTACCCGGACTTCACACCTAAGTAGGGAGCTTATATCCAATCAACACTGAGTCCCTACAGTATATGCTAGCCAAGCCTTGGAGCATGACCATTTGGAATTTCTAGTATTTGCATAGAATGCGTTTGATATCAGATAGTCTGTATTGACATTCATCCCGGCAAGCCGCCTCCACGCGCAATCTTCTTTGCCCGCTGCTGGCGCCTATTATGATTAGCCCGACTGGCTTTGTTCTCCTCCTTCCTCCTGTTTGCCGCAGGAGTACTCTGCTGCCCTTGGCCCCCAGGTTGAGATGGTCCACCACCGCGCCCACCTCTTCCACGACCACGTCCACCTCTACCTCTATCATGTGCGTGTCCCCCACGACCCGAAGGACCAGACGACTCACCCTCTGTAGAATCTTCATCATCGCCAGTACGCGGCTTCCGATACGACGTAGAAGAGAGAGTTGGCTGGTTCAGCGATCCACCAGTGGAACCACCCAACTCATCAGCAAGTCGGTTTTCAAGTTTAGTGAGACGCTTTGGATCCCGGATCAGCATAACAGCCCAGCCTTCGATAGCCTCGTCCACCATGTTAGTCTCACGCTTTAACTGTGCGCGAGGCTGTGAGCGACGCGTTACAGCGTCACGGGAGAAGAGCGCCGGGTTGGCCTTGTAAGCGCGGAGAAGTATCATGTCGAGATTATCTGCGGTTGCACGCTGGTTTCGCGCCTCGGTTTCGGCATCTGCGTCGACACCGGCTGTTACGGCATCAACTGTGCCGCCGACGTCTGCGACGTCATATGTGTCGTCCCGCTCGTCTTCGTCTGAGTCGAATGCTGCCAGTGCGGATAGAATGGCTGCTTTATTGGTTGCGTGTTGACTTCGGTCTGCTAGAACTTCATCTGCGGTGAGATCAGGGTCTGCGCGGCCGAAGCGTAGTTTGCCCTTGGACTCCCCTGAGAGGCTTAGTTCTGCGATATCGACGTCTTCATCGAAGACGTTCTTGCGTTCAGGTATTGAGTGCAGCGGTGGCGAGTACATTGCTGGAGGTGTTGGGCGAGGTGCTAAGTGGTCGTGCTCTGATTCCGCTAGGGGTGCGAGTTGCTCGGATCTATCCAAGCCTTGGAGCTCTGGGGAAAGTGAGTCGTCCAGGAGGTGGGCAATCACTTCTTCGGGGTTGTCGTTGTAGACATCTAAGAGCCTTACCACGAAGGCGGAGCCCAAGTCTGGGAAGAGGTCTTGGACCTGCAAGACAAGGGACATCTTGTGTGCATGGAGCTCGTCATCTTGAATCTGTAGACCAGAAGATGGGCCTTTGCCCTTGTCCACCTTCTTACGTCTTTGGTATCGGTGGTGCTTGTGTTTTGACTCTATCTGGTAGACGCGAAGACTGGAGAGGAGGTCTTCTCCTCGTTTTTGGGGGTGGCTGTTGAGATACTTCTCAAGCCTTTGTAGCAAGTCAGAGCTACATATGAGATCTGAGAGGATTGTGGCCTCATTTTTCATTTGGGGTGTGCCTACTCCTGCGGCGGACTTTAGGCTGAACAGCTGGTCCAGTAGTAACGACAAGTTGGTTGAGGATTCTTTCAGTAATGAGACTAGGCCCACATAGAGATTGGCGACAAGAATCTTGCGAAGCTCATTTCGAGCTTTTGGTGACTGGTAGCTCTCTGCCAGTGTATCCAGATAGTCGGAGCCTGCCATCAGGACCTGACCGCAAGATGGCAATACCGAAGCCAAAATTGTCAATCGTCGAATGTCTGTGATGATATCGACTACTGACGAAGGGCCCCCTGAAGAAAGTTGATCCATAATAGAAGATTTGGCTTTCTCTATGCTAGATGATATCTTGTCATGATGCAAGTCCCATGCTTCTGATAAAGACGTTTTCAATGCCGTGCTTGACGGATAACAGCAGCACATATTACCAAGAAGTCTCCAATCAAGGAGTTCAGCTGGAGGATTTGAAAGAGTCAGGATATAACGCCTTGTAGTTAGAAAGCAAAGTTTCCGAAGCTTTCGAGCTTTGGGTCCAGACTGCAGACCCTGGTCCCCTGCTGCAGCATGTTGATAGAAAGACTCCAGGAACGAGACAGCCGGAAGATCATCGGCAGCAGCAAGCTGAAATTTCTGATCATTGGCATTCAGACGGATGCTCAGCAGCATCATCCATGCATCCAGGCATGCTTCCCAGTCATTAGATGGGATGCTCCTCCGGACTGCGGGGGAGGGTACCGGGGCCAATGGTGGAAACCCCGTCATTTTAGGATGCGCTAAAATGAAAATGGAGAGAGAAAGGAAATTAAGCTCCGATAAGGAGTGAACAGAAAAATGAAAACAGAATAGCTAACAAACAAAGCGACCATCAAATAAGCTACGTCGTGTAGATAGAACTGCATTTGGTCCCCGACGTGGATGAGTCAGCAACATACCCGATCGGGACTAGCGTTGCGATAGCCGAAGCACGAAGCGTTTTCCCACTAAAAATGTTCACATTTCTCGCTCCACACCCACAATCTCCATCGGCCATCATCACATTACCGAGCCCAGCAGTTCAGGTCTTGATTGGCAATTAGCTTCTTTCAACAACCACAAAAATCTCAAGATGTCTTTCCAGAAGCCTGAGAAGGAGTTCGGCGAGGGCCCTGTACGTGAAATCTCATCCTCTATCGTTTCCCACTATCTATGTGCCGCCACCACCTTCCTCGCCGTCGCAAAGTCCGTTGTGCGATGCGCCGGCGGAAAAAACCCCCTCCCCTTTCTCAACACTTGGCTATCATACCTATTCATGTCTGTGTGCAATTGCTAATGCCCCTTATAGAAGGTCCACAAGATCCGCATCACCCTCACCTCCCGCAAGGTTGCCTCCCTCGAGAAGGTCTGCCAGGAGCTGATCGACCGCGCTCGCTCCAAGTCCCTCCAGGTCAAGGGCCCCGTCCGTCTGCCCACCAAGACCCTGAACATCTCCACCCGTAAGACCCCCAACGGTGAGGGTTCCAAGACTTGGGACAAGTTCGAGATGCGCATCCACAAGCGCCTGATTGAGTGAGTTTTCCCGGATATATCTAGATACCTACGGCGTGCGGCGTCTTCGTGCGCTGTATTTGTCTCCATGGTGAACTATTACTGACCCTATCACAGCCTGCTCGCCCCCACCGAGACCGTCAAGCAGATCATCATCAACATCGAGGCCGGTGTTGAGGTTGAGGTTACCATTGCTGCTTAAATGCACTATCCTAAGTAGTTCTTGCAATGGATCAGGGAGGGTCTTTGGACTGGCTGCTCTGTCATATCGAATTTTTGGTTGCGGAACAGTTGGTCGTTCGCTTTTGAGCCTGAGAAGGAATTCGTGGTGGATACCCGCTTTACCTGAAATACAAAAAAATGGAAACATCTTGAGAAAGAATCTTTTGCTTGCAGATCCTGGATCTGAACTTGTAGGATTGTAACGTAATCATGCCGTGGTAAGCGTAATAAAATGATGCCTTGGAACGCCGAACACGCCATTTTGCAGAAGGTACCTAAACCCTGAACCCAAGTTTGTACCCTTAAAAAATCAAATGACAGAAGCCGGCAGGTCATGGGTATGCACCTTGGAAACAAACAAAGGGAAAAGGAATAAAAAGAAGAAGCGTCTCGGCTTTCCGATAATATCAATGGAAGAAATCAATAACAAGCTCAGAAATCAAAACTGATCCATTCTCTCTTGGGTGGCACCGCCGGAATAATGCCATCCTTGAAGTATCCATTCGCAAGAAAGAATTGATACATCTCAATGACCTCCGGGGTATACTCCTCTTCTTTTCCCTGAGAATCACGTAGAGTAGCCGCATCAGGCGGTCCATCAGGGAAATTGATACGAACCAGGGTCTTGGGGTCTTGCGGGTGTTCATAGCAAGGATAATTGTTAACGTATCGTACGGGTCGGCCTTTCCACGCAGTGAGCCTGTTAGAGCCAGGATCACGTCGGGTTTCACCCTGCAGTCGTGGCAGCGGGTTCAATTCATTAGGGTCATCGATTTGCATAAACGCAGGCGGGCCAGCATCGACATTTGCTACCGGTAACCCTTGAGGAGCTGCAGGCTGACCAAAGGGAGCAGGAGCAGCTTGCGGGGCTCCAAATGGGTTTGCCGCGGCGGGTGGTTGGCCAAATGGATTTGGATTAGCCTGCTGGGGTTGACCAAATGGTGTTGGATTTTGGGAAGGCTGGCCAAAGCCACTTGTGCCTGATGGCTGGCCAAACCCAGATGGCGCGGCAGCTTGTTGTGTGGCTACCTGACCGAATGGTGAAGGATTTGCGGCTGCAGCAGGTTGCTGGGCTGGTGGCTGTCCGAATGCAGAGGGATTGGCGTTCTGGTTGACCGTGCCGAACGGAGATGCTGCAGCACCACCGAAGGGTGCTGGGCCCGACGGCTGGCCAAATCCTGATTGACCGAACGCAGGCTGGGCTGTGCCAGGTTGTGCTGGCTGGCCAAATGCCGGCTTTCCGAACGCACCCTGTCCTCCCATGGTTGAGGGCTGACCGAAGGGAGATGGCTTTTGGCCAAGGCTCGTTGGTTGTCCGAAGGCAGACGGCTGGCCGAGGGTAGCGGTTTGCCCGAAAGCTGATGGTTGGCCGAAGGCTGGCGATGAGGAATTACCTCCGAGTGTTGATGGCTGGCCAAAGGCTGTTGATGAGGAATTGCCTCCAAGTGTTGATGGCTGGCCAAAGGCTGTCGATGTAGGATTGCCTCCGAATGCTGATGGCTGGCCAAATGTTGTCGATGAGGAACTACCTCCGAATGCATTGGTGGGAGCTGGGGTGGATGACTGGCCGAAAGCAGGTGGTACCTGGTTCGCATTGGAGCCAGTGTTCCCATTGACGATGTCGATTCGGTTCGGATGTTCTTTAGCTCCATCAGTGATGTACTGGATGGCGCCGCTGATATCACTCAACGCCATTTCCATCTGCTTTGCTGATTCCGCATACAAAGCCTCGGCCTCCTGCATAGCTTGATTCATGTTGCCTGCTGCTGCTGCTTGGTAGTGGCGAAGTCGCATCTCTTCCATGCTCTGCTCTCGTTGAGGACCACCGAATAGCTGCCGTGGAAGGTCTCGCAAAGGTGCGTATGCAGAGAATATCCATTCTGGGCGACCTTTACCAACGGTCAGGTCGAGCTTGATGTCGCTGGCATTCAAGTTGTAACTTATATCAAGTTAATCGCTAAGTCACTGTGAGAATTTGGCTTTGAGTACTTACTCTGTTGGTTGTTGGGTCTGTCGCGAGCCTTGATCTACCACACGTTGCGAGTTAGCGCCTGAGCCCTTCTTGGGAGGAACATTGATTCGAGTGGCTGTTCCAAGTGGAATTTTGGGTTTGCGGGATGTTGATGGTTGAGGCATCATTTCTGGAGGAGAGATAGATGATTCGGGGTTGTTGGGATGTGTAGAAGGAATCAGGGGACGAAGTTAAAGTGGAAACGCAATGAAAGGGGAAGTTTGAAAAAAATTCATTCATGACTGTTTGCATGTTGCCATTCTAGAAGCAAATTCACTTACTTCCAAAGCCACCAGCGGCGAGAGCACCAAATCGGTTCCCCGATGAACCGTTTGTATTGCGGCCAGGGTGCTCGAACTTGCAGCGGTCTGAATAATTATTAGCCATAAACCCAGATTCGTATCAGTCCTTACTTACCACCAAACTTGCAGCGACCCTGCTGGAAGAAAGCACAGATGGTCATTTTGGACTATGACCGCATTGACACTTCAGGGCTGCTCTGGCGCGGTTGTGATAGCCCCAATTCAAGGCGACGCAGTGGACAGGCAATTGCAGGTCCGGTTCGCTGCAAGTCAATGTGAAAGTAATCTGAGTCAATCGATCAGTATTGAGTGAGCTGAAAGATGTATCGTAAGCTGTAGAGGAAGAGTAGAACGCGTGTGATAGAAACTGAAGCTGTTTTCCGCGAATTGTGAAGTTGATCTCTTATCGAGAGCCTTATCGGTTATCGGCCCCTCGACTCGATACATGAAATGAACTGAACTTTGAAATCATACAAAATCTAGTCAAATTATTTCAAATCATTTCAAATTCTACACAATTACTTCTGCAATAAACTACTTACCGAGATTCAGATTAACCTAAGTAGTTCAAAGGGTACCCAGCCACATGGGCAGCGTACATATTTCAATAGCGGGCTCCCGTGGTCGAAATATATATACAGTACATCAGAAGTTCACCTGCAACCCGAGGTCTTCGCAAGCATACCTAGTTGAAACCCAAGCTTGTGAAAGACAGGAACTTAGGAGATCAAGCATGAGAGAATACAAGACTGTTGGGCCACCAATGTAGCCAAGACTGTCTCGGGTACCCTGAAATGGCTCCATTAGGTATACACAGGTGTCAGGCCCTCTGGAGCCAGTGCCCTCATCAGAAGGAAAACAATAGATTCTATTTTAAGCCCGAACTCCCTTAATTTGTCCATTTTGCTATCATTAAATCATTCCAAGAGGTTACCACCCGTTTGTGTGTACCGCATGCTTTGGCGTAGATCATCCCAATTAAGCCCGTCCACCTTTTTCCCGCCCAATGCTTCCAGCTCTGCCGACAGACCGTCAACTCTGCCTGTTGCCAAGCGCCGCATCATCAATGTATCTTTGGCACCGGGAAGTGTGCTGGCACTCCCACGGAGCAAAGCCTCCTCAAACCATTCCTCCTCATCTTCATCTAGCGGCAGCCCAACCAATTCCATCGCACGCTTACTGCGTGTTTGACCAGCTGCAGTTTTGTGAACGAACTCAACCAGCTGCACAAAGTAATTGTGACGTTTGATTTCATCATATTTTCGTGAGAAGAATAATGCTTCAGTGATACTTGAGCGACAGAGGGTCTCGTAGAAGGATCTTTGCACCTTTTCGGTTGCAAGAGGTGGTGCAGCATTCAGGTAGTATGCGATCGCAAGACCATCGTCATGCTTAGGAAGTTGGGAGAGAGTGAGAACATAGAGAATCTCGTCGGGAAAGGTGGGAATGAGGGAAGGTTCGGCGAGGTACTCGATTGCGCGCTGTTGCATGTTAGCGATAGCTATGCATCTCCGGCAGGGGAACATACCCGGAATTCAAGACGATCCATATGCCATAGACCTTCAATGAAAAGACGGTATTTCTCGGGCAAGTGACATGAGCGCGCAAATTGGCCAGCTGCATCTGGCGCAGCTCGACAGTCCTTGAGAATGTAGTAGATCAAGGCTTGCTTGTGATGGATATCCAATTCAGAGGAGACGATGTGATCAATAAGTGAGCGCAAGTCGGCGTTGGTCTTTGGAGGATAAACTTTGGTCACTATATAGAGCTTTGTGGTCAGTGACAGGCAACACGACAGGCAACACGACAGGGTTATCAAGTTGTTCGTACCTCCTTTGATACCAACCAGTGCCAACAGCCGATCGGCGAAGAGATGGTTCTCTAGCGCACGGCGGTTGGAGTTGATCAGCTCGACTACCTTGGCATCATAATGATATTTCTTGTTGAAAGCGAAAATCTGGTTGAAATCCTCCCACTGCGCCATGATTGGGAGCTTGGGGTATTGTAGAAATAGAGTATGTGAATGAAGTGCTCCGTTGCAAAGCGGTGTAATCTTGGTAATGAATTTGGTAATGTCGCGGTAAAATCCTGGCGGTGAGAGTTGTGTTGTGGCAGAACAATGAAGCTATCCCTATTTGGGCGGGAGGTAAACAACCCACTTTCTTAAGGTTCCCGCAGCTTGCTGCGTCTATCTTTCATCATCTTTCCCCCGCCATCCCCGCGCGCCCATGAAGCAAGCGCTTCAACTGATTTGCGCATAATGGCTTCACTTACACAGGGTCGGCCCTCTCGCCGCTCAGCTTCCCGCAGGAGTTACGCTATCGAAGAGACGTCCGAATCAGAGGATGCTGGCAATGTGACACCCACGGCTTCGACGCATGATGATGACGATGAGGATGAGGAAGAGGAGGATTATACCCCGGTCCCCAGGAAGACAAAACGAGTGTCGCGGAGCCATGTCAAGGCTGAGCCATCAACGCCCTCTACTGCGCGGCCGGCGCGCAAATCTCGGCCATCGGTGGCAGACGACTCAGACGCATCGCAGGTCACCGACACGGACGAGAACGACGAGAATGACGAAGGAGCCAGCCTGGTATCTGTGGAAGCTGATCCCGAATCTCCTTCCAATAACGCAGCACTGAAGAGAAAGAGTATTGAGGCTGTGGACGCGGATCCCAATTCGCCGTCTAACCAGGCGGCATTGAAAAGACATAGTATGTCTCATCCCCGCAAGAGCCGTGGCTCAACTACGTCTATGTCGGTCAAGGGCTCACTTCCCACTCCAGAGCCATCCGCATCGCCAGAACCTGAAGCGCGAGCTCATCGGGAAAGTGTACCGCCTCTGTCCGACATTACCGAATCCGCCGTCAACCAGTCCCCATCGAAACAGCCGGAAGAGGCCAAATCCCAGGTCTCTTACATCAATCCCAACTCTACAGTTTTGGAGAAGCCTATGGATATAGTCATGAAATCGAGAAATGTGGCTGCTCCAGCCCCGGAGGAGCCTGCAGAGGCCAAGCCTCGGATGATCATCCAGAACTTGATTTTGACCAACTTCAAGAGTTACGCTGGACAGCAGATTGTTGGTCCATTCCATGCATCTTTCTCATCCGTGGTTGGACCAAACGGATCGGGAAAGTCCAACGTTATTGATTCCCTTCTGTTTGTGTTTGGCTTCCGTGCTAGCAAGATGCGACAGGGCAAAATCTCGGCCTTGATTCACAATTCAGCTCAGCACCCCAACCTACCATTCTGCGAAGTAGAGGTCCACTTCGAGCAAGTTCTCGACCTGCCAGACGGCGGCCACGAAGTCATCCCAGATTCCCACTTGGTTATTTCTCGACGCGCATTCAAGAACAACAGCAGCAAATACTATATGAACAAAAAAGAGACAAACTTTACTGCGGTCACCACCTTCCTCCGTGATCGCGGCATTGATCTCGATCACAAGCGGTTCTTGATCTTACAAGGTGAAGTCGAGTCCATTGCCCAGATGAAAGCGAAAGCCACCGGCGAGCACGACGAAGGTCTCCTCGAATATCTGGAAGACATCATTGGAACTTCAAAGTACAAGACTCCGATCGACGAGGCAGCCACCGAGTTGGAGTCTATGAACGACGTGTGCGCGGAGAAGAACAACCGAGTGCAACACGTCGAGAAAGAGAAGACTGCGCTCGAGGACAAGAAGAACAAGGCTCTGGCGTACATTCGAGACGAAAACGAGCTATCTGAAAAGCAGTCAGCGCTCTACCAGATCTACATCGACGAGTGTGCGGATAATGTCCGCGTCACCGAGGAAGCAATCCTCCAGATGCAGGAGCTCTTGAACATGGAGCTCGAGAAGCACGAAGGAAACGAATCGGGCATCAAGGAACTTGAGAAAGCCTACAAGCGTGGAGTCCGGGAATACGAGACCATGGAGAAAGAAGCGCAGGGCTTGCTGAAGGAAATGGCCAAGTACGACAAGGAATCAGTCAAATTCGAAGAGAAGAAGAAATTCCTGGTTGGCAAGCAGAAGAAGCTCGAAAAGACCATGCAAACAAGCCGTCTGGCTGCTTCTGAGTGTCAGAGCTTGGTCGAAAAGTTCAGTGATGACATCGAGAAAAAGACTAGAGAGACTACCGAGTTCGAAAAGGAAATGAAGTTAGAAGAGGAGGAGTTGAACTCTATTCGTGAAAGTCTCAAGGGAAAAACACAAGGCCTCTCCGACCAAATCGCCGCGAAACAGAAGTCTCTCGAGCCTTGGAACGAGAAGATCAACAAGAAGCAATCTGCCGTCGCTGTCGCCCAGAGTGAGCTCGATATTCTTCGCGAGCGGAGCAATGCTGGTGCCGTTCTGCTTGAGGAAGCACATGGCAAGATCGCCTCCATCGAGGAGACCCTGCAGAGCAAGCAAACCGATCTTGAGGAACGTCAAGCTCAGAAGGAGACCCTGGAAGGCGAGGTGGAGAAGCTGAAGCACGACCTGAAAAAGTACGTCGCTCGTGAACCCGAGGTTCGTTCGCATGTTTCAAGTGCTCGTCAGAAGGCAGACGAAGCACGCGTCAGCCTTGCAAGTACCCAGAACCGCGGAAGTGTTTTGACAGGATTGATGCGACTCAAGGAATCTGGTCGTATTGATGGATTCCACGGCCGTCTGGGTAACCTGGGTACTATCGATGAGAAGTATGATGTCGCCATTTCTACCGCCTGCCCAGCTCTCGACAATATAGTCGTGGAAACCGTGGAGGTCGGCCAACACTGCATCGATTATCTGCGTAAAAACAACCTCGGTCGCGCCAACTTCATTCTCCTGGACCGTCTGCCTCGTCGTGATATGTCCTCTATCTACACACCTGAAAGCGTTCCCCGGCTCTTTGACCTTGTTCAGCCCAAGGATCCGAAGTTTGCACCAGCTTTTTACAGTGTCATGCAGAACACATTGGTTGCCAAGGACCTCGAACAAGCAAACCGTATCGCTTATGGTGCCCGACGTTGGCGGGTAGTCACATTGGATGGACAACTGATTGACGTGTCTGGAACAATGAGTGGTGGTGGTACTCGTGTCGCACGGGGTGGTATGTCCTCAAAGCAAGTCGCAGATACCACCAAGGAACAGGTCACCCGCCTGGAAGCAGACCTCGAGGAGTTGGAACGTAAATTCCAAGCCTTCTCGGAAAAGCAGAGAAATGTTGAATCTCAGATTCGTGAGAAGTCTGACGAGATCCCGCGGGTCGAGACCAAGATTCAGAAGATCCTGATCGAGATCGACAGTTCTAAGCGCAGCCTTGCAGATGCTCAGCGACGAGTGAAAGAGATTAGTGCGGAGCACAAACCATCAAAAACCGATGCCACACAGGCGACTACTCTCGAAAAGCAAATCGAAGCCATTAACGACGAGATCGAAGATCTGAACAGTCAGAAGAGTGGTATCGAGGAAGAGATCCAGACCTTGCAAAACAAGATCATGGAAGTCGGTGGTGTGCGTCTTCGTGGACAGAGAGCCAAGGTTGATGGCTTGAAGGAACAAATTGGCTTGTTGGCCGATGAAATCTCCAATGCCGAAGTACAAAAGTCCAAGAACGAGAAGCTTATCACAAAGCACTCCAAGGCTCGTGATGGAGCAGAGAAGGAGCTCAACCAAATCGCTGAAGACTTGGAAAAGCTAGAGGAAGATGTTGAAACCCAAGCAAATGATGCTTCTGGCTGGAGACAAAAGGCCGACGAGGCCGAATTGGTGAGCAAACCCGATATCATGACAAGATCAGGACTGTGATGCTAACTTTTTGAAAGGCTCTTGAGACGAAGAAGGAAGAGCTTAAGGCTCTGAAGGATGAACTCGACGAGAAGGTGGCCGAGCTCAACGAGACACGGGCCACTGAGATCGAAATGCGCAACAAGCTGGAGGAGAACCAAAAGGCTCTCTCAGAAAACCAGAAGCGCAGTCGTTACTGGGAAGAGAAGCTCTCGAAGCTTTCCTTGCAGAACGTCAGTGACTTGGGTGAAGAGCAAGAATCTACTGAACTCCAGATGTACACCAAGGACGAGTTGGACGCGATGAACAAGGAGTCTTTGAAAGCAGTCATTGTGGCATTGGAGGAGAAGGTTCAGAACGCCTCTGTTGATCTGGCTGTCATCGAAGAGTACCGTCGTCGCGCTGCTGAGCATGAATCGCGTTCTGCAGACTTGGCCACGGCTTTGGCATCCCGGGACGGCGCAAAGGCTCGCCTTGATGGTCTTCGGTCCGCTCGTCTGAATGGTTTCATGGAAGGATTCGGTATCATTTCTCTTCGTCTAAAGGAGATGTACCAGATGATCACCATGGGTGGTAATGCCGAGCTGGAGCTTGTCGACTCACTGGATCCATTCTCAGAGGGTATTCTTTTCTCTGTCATGCCACCAAAGAAGAGCTGGAAGAACATTGGAAACCTGTCTGGTGGTGAGAAGACACTATCCAGTTTGGCCCTTGTGTTTGCCCTTCACCACTACAAGCCTACCCCACTTTACGTTATGGACGAGATTGATGCTGCCTTGGATTTCCGAAATGTGAGTATCTCATTCGTATGGTTTACTGTATCGACGCTAATAAAATTACTACAGGTTTCCATCGTTGCTTCTTATATTAAGGAGCGAACAAAGAATGCCCAGTTCATCGTTATTTCTTTGAGAAACAACATGGTATGTTGCTGATGCTAGCCCCGGTATGAATTTTGAGCTAACACAATCTACAGTTCGAACTTGCTTCTAGGCTTGTCGGAGTTTACAAGGTCAACCATATGACCAAGAGTGTTACAATCGAGAACAGAGACTACATTGAGGGCCGGTAATGATAAAGGGTCAATATTGCATGGTTTCTTTGTGTTTATCCCCGCATCCTTGGATAGGTACCTGGCTGGATAGGGTTGCCTGCTCGTTTTGATGATATCATGGGTTTGGAGTATCTGGATCTTTGAATAAATATTTTTTGTTTCATATTAATGTGCGGATTTTCTTCTATATACATATTAAAACTCATTTTCGACCAACGACTCGAACTGACCTAGTAGTTCCGAGATTGAGCCCAAGATGGGTTGTGCTTGAGATTGTGGATGCTGTGAGAGTCGTGAACCCACCCCAAGACGAGAATACGTACTTGGTCTAAGCATTCGTTAATTTTGATAGGGACAGAAGCCTAGGGGTCTGTTCATCCATATCCCGGGACTAGAGCCTGGAGTCCGTACTCTTAAACGGGTAATAGGGTAATAAAAGCCTGAAGAGTTTACCCCAACTTTACTCGCACAGATCACCGAACAAGCTTCAACCAGTCCCACTTCTCAGTTCCCAAACCTACATCATTAACCCAAAGGCACTCCATGTTACATTTTGTTTGCCGATCGAATCTGTCTTGGTACTCAACCACGGAGCACGGTTTCCCGATTTCAATATATGCCGTCCATACAATGCAGGATGCGGGGTAAAGCAAAGAAACTAACGGAAAACAAAATGATCCTGCCAATCCGCATCTCCAATGCACGGAGACACAAAGGAATCCAAGTTGACGGACGTTACACCGAAGGGATCGGATCGGGGTTCTCTCCTGCCGGGGAATGTATAAGAATTGAGGAGGCGCAGGGCATACAATATTTCATCTATTGAACACACCTTGCAGCGTATGATCCCATAATAAAATCAGACTCCAAGCTTGTCACACTCTTCACTATCGCCATAAATGCGGTGGAATCACAGATTAGCCCCTTCGTTGGGACTGATCCTACTAACCACCACCGCCAAAGCCGCGGTCGACCTCTCACAATACGTGAATGTATTCATCGGCTCTGAAGGTCCAGATGGAACAGGAGCCGGCGGAGGCGATATTTTTGTGGGCGGCGCGCGGCCGTTCGGTGTTGCGAAGGTGGGCATAGACTCGACGGCTGCGAATTGGACTACTGCTATTTTGAACGGAGGATGGACGCCCGATGGAAATGTTACGGGTATTAGTATGATGCATGAGAGTGGGACTGGGGGTGCGCCCAAGTATGGACTGATTGCTCAAATGCCGTTGACGTCGGTTGAGGCGCCAGTCAATATCCTTGATAATCAAACTTATAGTCAGCCGAGGGTGAGTAGCGGATTCGCTCAAAAATTACCGGGGTGGACTGACATGATGATACCTCTAGGCTGGAGATGATGAAGCTAGTGTGGGATATTATAAGACTCGACTGGAAAGTGGGGTGACTGTTGAGTTATCTGCTTCGCGTCATGCTGGCATTATGGAGTATTCGTTCCCGGATGGGGAGAAGCATGTTCTTGTTGATGTGTCTCATGTAGGTCACGAAGGTCGGCTCAGCCTGAGACATAGCTAATATATCCAGTACCTGCCTGGATCACCAGGTGACTCCGGAAGTCAGTTTTACGTTGGTGGGGAGATTGAAATCGAAGAAGACGGGAAATCATACAGTGGATATGGAACCTATATCGGCGGATGGAATAACGGCAAGCCCCCAAACTAATACTAAGAGATAAGGACTGACAGACAACAGGTGCTCCTTTTACAGTATTTTTCTATGGAGAGTTTTCTGAGACTCCAGATCAGGCACGCACATTTTCCGGCGTAAACACAGACCCAATTCCCAAGTTTCAAAACCTGGCGAATGGTGGAATAAGCCAACCGACATACGGGAACCAGACCAAAAAAGCCAACTCGGGACCAATGAACAACCGCATCGGAGCATTGATGAGCTGGGGTTCCGGATCGGCTTCAAGTGTTGTCTCGCGCGTGGGAATCTCCTCAATCTCTACCGCAAGAGCCCGCTCCTACGTTGAGAAAGAGATTCCATCTTGGACGTTGAATGACACTGTAGCTGATGCGGTCAAAGAGTGGAATAAGGATGTATTCAACAAGATTCAGGTCCCATTGGATGATTCGGCGAACATTACACATGTCAGGCTGCTATATAGTTCTCTATACTTCATGCACCTGATGCCATCAGACCGGTCCGGCGAGAATCCTTTATGGGATTCTGGAGAGCCATTCTGGGATGACTTCTACACTATGTGTATGTGGACAGAAACCTCTTTCCATTCCTGATTATTTTGGTGATACTAACCATGACTTTCACAGGGGATATCTTCCGCTGCACGGTCAGCTTCTACCACATCTTCCAACCAGAGTACTACGAGTCCATGATCCGAGCTCTGATCGACATCTGGAGGTACAACACCAATCGGTCCTACCCAATAACCAACCCCCAATCAACCTCAGCTAATCACATATACAGACACCAAGGTTACATGCCAGACGGCCGCTCCGGAAACTGGAACGGCCTCGTCCAAGGCGGCTCAGACGCCGACAACGTTCTAGCTGACGCCTACGTAAAAGGCCTTCGTGGCTCAATAAACTGGACAGACGGCTACGCAGCAATGCGCAAAGATGCAGAAGTAACACCATACAACACATTCGACCCTACAGATTTCACCGCAAGCACGAAAGAAGGTCGGGGCGCACTAGACGACTGGAAAGAGCTCGGCTATGTATCCGAGGACCGCAACACGCGCAGCATTTCACGGACGGTTGAGTATAGCTTGAATGATTTTGCGCTTAGTCAGGTTGCTAAGGGGGAGATGCCTGGTGATGTACAGAAGTATTTGAACCGGTCGGCGGGATGGCAGAACATTTGGGATGAGACTGTGGAGAGTCTGAACTTCACGGGCTTTTTGGCCCCCAAGTTTTCGGATGGGACTTTTAATAGTTCGGAGTATGACCCGAGGTTGTGTGGAGGGTGTGAGTGGTCTTCGTATACTTATGAGGCTGTTCCGTGGGGTATGTATTCCAGGCTGTGGATGTTGTACTGGAAGGGAAGCTGACGGAGATTTGATAGAATATTCCTTCGTTATTCCTCATGATGTTGAGACGTTGATTAAGTTTATGGGAGGGTCGGAGACGTTTGATTCGAGACTTGATATGATGGTAAGATTTACTAAGATTGTGAGGTTGTGATTGATCACTAATGGTATCGTCCAGTTCAAATCAGACATGGCTATTCAAGACCTTGGTGACAACGGCGCTGGTATTACCACGTTGATGAACATTGGGTACGTTAAATTAAGTTTATTTCGTTATATCGACTAACCAATCGAAAGAAACGAGCCCGATTTCGCTACACCCTACCTGTACAACTATATCAACAAGCAACACAAGAGTGTTGCACAGTCACGCAGCCTGGCCAACGAATAGTATGTCCGCAGTCAGCTCCAATACAGCGATTCCTACTTAACCAATAACAGCTTCAAAGACGCCGCTTACGGCATACCCGGCAACAGCGACGCAGGAGCCATGAATTCCTGGCTTTTGTGGCAAATGCTTGGTATCTACCCAATCGTCACACAGCCCGTGTACCTACTTTCTTCACCCTGGTTCCCAGATCTAAACATGACAATCAACGGAAACAAAACGCTCCGTATCTCTGCAACCGGGTTGGAAGACGGATTTTACGTGCAAAGCGTGAAGATCAACGGGGAAGAATGGACAAAAAACTGGTTCGAGCACGAAGATATCATGACCAACGGCGGAAGAATCGAGTTCGAGTTAGGCCCGGATGCGAAGACGTGGGAAAGTGGGGATGTGCCCCCTTCGCCTGGACATGTGGAATTAGAATAGCCAGACCTCGACCCGGCAAGCTGAATCATTGCGAGTAGGGCGTGCGCATAGCGGGGCATAGTATGCATACAAGACAGCTTATCACAATAGATTCACTGTGCGATGTGCGTCATTTTTCGATCCTGAAGCATGGAGTTGCCTGCCCCGCATTCGATAGGTAACCCGGACCATCCGAGCCACATGCATGAATCGTAAGTTATCACATGTACCGATTCCTCGGGAATCGACCCGTCCAGGGTTGCCAGTGTTATTTCGGGGGCAGGAAACAGGATTGAGAGAATTGAGTTTTTCTTTGAGTTGGTGGCCAATAGCTGTTGTTAAATGTGAGTTCTTGCGACGGGGTGCCAGGTTTGTACCCTTGGTTTTGTAGATCGCTGCTCTTCCAGGCCGCCAAGGCCGACGTTTTCTTGACGTCAGAGCGGGATGAAATGAGGAGGTTGGAAGTGAGATTGATTGATCCGCGATAAAGTGTTTATAAGAGATCCAGTCCATCTCGGATTTATCCTGGATTTGTTGGATTTTTCTTTAATTCCTTCGTTTCGGTCGGTGGTTCATTGACATTTGGCATTTCGTTAAGCTTGGCGATCGATTGCAGACCCACCGCATACTATCTTCTTAGCATCAAGCTTGTCATTACCTTCGACGCTTGACGGAAAAAGAAAAGAATAGTATCCGCTTGAAGAAGTGTCAACATTCAAGATGGTTAGTGCATAGCAAACCCATGGGACGCCAAAGAACGGATCCGAAGTCCCAGTACCACGGCTCTGCTGCAAAACATGGAATGATAACTGATAATTGTTTTAAGGCCCCGATTGATTTCAAGATCGCCGCACGAGCAACAGATGGATGCCCGAGTACAATTTCTTCAGGTGGCATTGCCGGTATCGTGCTCGGAACCATAGCCGGAACCCTACTCTTGTTATGGCTGTGGCGACTTTGCACAATGCCTGGAGTGTGGGGCAGCAGCGAACCGGACGTCGGCTACCGTCCCCCAAGCACCCGTGCTCGGGGTAGCCGGAGAAGGAGCACAGGATCCTATGTTGATGTGGTTGAGAAACCCAGGGTTTCGCGCAGTACTACACGACGATATCGCGATGATGTCCGACGACCAGCTAAAGTTTATCTGAGCTGATCAAGTGACCGATTCAGATCGGGAAATTGGAACAATATTATGAGTGGGGCACAGGGGGGCTAATGTCTATCCATGGATGCAGGTTCATGGGGAAGGAAAAGGGTGGGAGATAATATGAACGGATACGAGATGCACGACATGCACGATTAAGACTATATGGACCAATTACACGACTCATGATATATATGCAACTCATTAAAGCAAATGAATTCAAATTAAATGCACGTTTCATTTTTGGGGCGTGATTTCGGCTTAAATTGCTGAGAAAAGACTGGTCTCCGCAGTGAAAGAAAAAACTGACCGCTGACATAACAAAAATCCGGCATCTCGGGGTCCCGGGGCCGTAGTCCCTTCAAGACCCTCATTTTGCCTGAAAGCAAATAAAAAAACATAGACGAACTTCGGATCAGGGGTTGAACCGACTTGCCGTAGCCAACCAACCGATCTGTCCAATCCTGATTTCATCCGGAAATGACACTAGTGAGATGTCCACGTAACGGCCAAGGGCCGGCGCGACGCCTCAAAGCTTCGCCCAGGTCATCCTGCATGGAATTGGCGAATGACGGCGCAAGAGTGGCACCCCTTTTCGAGTCGCCCCAGCTCGCTTGTGGGAACCGCTCATTTCAGACCAAATTAGGTCTGAGCGGACATGAAAGGATCTCCACAGGGTCGACTTAGCTTGTTGACGGTGGTATTTGTGGGTTTGAAAAGCGGAGCCTGTCCGGATGACTCGGTTCGTGAGGGAAAAAATGAGCTCGGTACACTTAATGCTCAAAATAGACTTGTATAGGGGGCCAGTGGAAAAGGGTTCTCATATTTGCTGCCTAGCTGATGTCTTAGAACTCCATATCGAGTCAAAGGGGAAAGAGCATGTGTGTGGGTTCTAGACTTGGGATAGCTTAGTTTTCGTTCTTTGACAGTTGCCGATCAGCACACTATCCGTTCAAGTTTACGAGATACGAGATGCTTGGTATAGCTTGGGCTGCTTGTATAAGGTAGTGATTTGCCAAGTCAAGCAAATCAGAGGACCGTGTCTTCTGATTCTGCACTCAACCGTGGATCCCGGTCTTATCGGGTCTGATTGACCAATGAAAACCTATTGTTCTGCAGTGGCGGTGACTCGCAGCCTAAACAAGCTTAGAATCCCTTAATTGAGTTTAGCTTCAGGCACGGGGCCGCTGAGATTAAACCTGCTGCGGTTTAGCCTCGACATAATCTTGCAGTTCCTCCCCTTACTGTGAAAGCACAAATGAACAATTTTAATTGCTTTTTAAATTTTGCCCCAGCGCTAGCCGTAATGCGACGAACCCACATTTGGCGTGTTTCCCCCCATTTCCTTCCAATGCTTCTCTCTTAATCTTCTTACTCGTGTCTTTCACTTACGATCGTTTCGTGCGCGTATACCGCACATCCATTCCTTTGGAGATAGGGCTTCCGAGATCTTGATCTCGTCCATTCATTCATTCTATCCGTTTTCTGTGAAACTACCCGTTTAGCCCCGATATTTGCTATTGATCTAAAGAGAGGAAGAGACCGGAACATCCTTTCACGATGAGAAACACATTCGCTCTCGCCGCTGTGGCCGCCCTGGCTGGTTATGCAGCCGCCCAGACGTCCACTACATGTGATCCGCTCAATACTACATGTCCTGCCGACTCTGCTTTCGGCTCTGAGCATACATGGTGGTTCAACGAGACGCTCGACTCCACTATCTGGAACATGACTGATGGCGCGCTCAAATATACCGACGAAGGAGCCGAATTCACCCTCAAGACTAATGGATCGTCTCTCCTATTGCAGTCCAACTTCTATATCTTCTTCGGCGTCGTTGAATCATGGGTCAAGATGGCCAAGGGTGCAGGTATCATCAGTAGTGTCGTCCTCGAATCTGACGACCTCGACGAAATCGACTGGGAATGGGTCGGATATAATACATCGCTCGTGCAGACCGACTTCTTTGGCAAGGGCAACACTACTGGATACGATCGCGGCACTAATGTGGCTATGTCGAACGCTGATACTGAGTTCCATAACTACACCACCTATTGGGATCATGATAGACTGGAATGGTGGCTGGATGACGTCCTGGTTCGCACAGTCAACTATTCCGAGACCCTGACACTTGGCGGCAAAAACTACCCACAGACTCCTTGTCAAGTTAAGATCGGTATTTGGCCTTCCGGTGAGGAAAGCGAATCCTTGGGTACGATCGAATGGGGTGGTGGTCTGGTCGATTGGGACGATGCCCCATTCACTATGACCGTCCAGCGTGTTCGTGTTAAGGATTTCCACTCCGGCAAGGAGTACAAGTACGGCAACCACTCGGGTGATTGGCAAAGTATCGAGGTGATCGAGTAAGTATTCCGAACATAAGCTTCATCCGACCATAACTAACTATATACTAGGGGTAACTCTACCACCGTCACCGAACTCAACAAGAAGGCCAAGGAGACACTGGCCGAGAAATGGGATGACCTTGGCGAAGGAGCCCATATCGGCATTTACGTCGCATGCGGTGTAGTCGGCGCAGCCTGCGTCGGTGCATTCGTGTGGTGGTGTATACGCCAACGCAGCAAGGGCCGTCTCGCACAAGCTCTGGACGACACCAAGTTCGCCGACCAGCGCACCGAAATGCTCAACTACCAGAACGACTGGAAACAAAGTGAATGGAGAAAGAGTGGCTACAATAAAGTCGGCTAAAGGATGTCCTTTCACTTCCTATACTCGACTCGCCGCTTGATATCTATTCCTTTTGTTCGATCGCTTCGAACAGGTTCCGCGAATCTGTTTTTCCTGTGCTGTCGGTCTCTCAGACACCACCATGACTTGATTCCTGACGAGACTCTCGTGTCCCTTCCGTGGGCGTCTGCGATGGCCATGGAACCTTAATGACCATTTCCTTTCGCCTTAGCTTCCGGTTCTTGCGCCTGCCTTTCATTTCCAGGCAACCATGCTTGTTGATATCCGTTCTTTGGTCTCTTTTTCTCATTTTCCGGTTCAAATCCGCCGGCGTTTATAAGCTGGTGTTGCCTCCTGCCTTTGTCCCGTTTAGGCCATTCGTTCACATACATTATTTGTACATATTTTTCCAAGACATTGTTTTTTCTCAACCACTTTTACCTCTTCTTTCCAAACAGCCACACAATATAATACGCAAGGTGTTTGTTGCTAACGGACAGCCAAGAAAGGGATTCTGGATTTTCTACCCTTACATGAAAATATACATGCTGAAATTAGCCTCATCCAAGCTCCCCGCCACTCGCAACCTTGAAAAGTATGACCTCATTCTCATCTGACGTTGAGACAAACTAACGTGGAAAAGAATCAGGTTCTATCGGTCGGCCCGATCGAGGCTCCCGCGCCCGATCGCAAATTGCCTTTCCAAGACCAATCGCTGAGACAAATTACTCATGGTATGTCGATCGAGCCAAAATTGATTGGCTCAGAAAGCTGCCGAGGTTTAAGGGTGGATCCTACCACGGGCAGGAATGTTTAACCAATTCCGAGTCCGTGGCGCGGCGTTTGTGCCCCGTTAAGGCGATACTACAGTGTACAAATGATTATGTATAGGATAAATCGGCATGTCGGACAAATCATGATACCCTCAAGGTTGCTTATGCAGTGCATGGCGTCGTTGTGGAAGGTTAAACGGGAGGTACATGCAAGCTTTATTGCTGACCGCGTTGTAGGCTTCATTGCTGATCGCGGGGCGGTGCTACTACCTTATCGGATTTGGGCACCCTAACCCCGTCTTACATTTGCTGGGTTTGAGTTTGTTTATAACGGCAGCCTGTTCCTTTAACTTTGCAATTTTCATCTAACGTCGATCATACCCATCCACCATGAGCTCCAAAGAGGTTCCCATCCCGGGACCCAAGGGGGTCCCGTTTCTGGGTAACATCTATGACATTGAGGCCGAGGTGCCAATGAAGAGTATTGAGCTGATGGCTGATAATTACGGTACATACTGAATTTTGCATTGATTCATCTATTTGGTATGATTTGAGCTAACACGGGTCCTACTGCTTCAAGGCCCGATCTACCGACTCACCACATTTGGTTCCCCGCGCGTATTCATCAGCTCCTACGAGCTAGTCAACGAAGTATGCGACGAAGAACGATTCGCAAAGGTAGTCTCAGGCGGACTGAAAGAAATCCGAAATGGCACACACGACGGTCTTTTTACAGCTGATGTCCCCGGCGAGGACACTAACTGGGGTGCTGCGCACCGAGTCCTAATCCCCGCATTTGGGCCATTGGCAATTCGCGGAATGTTCGACGGTGAGAGCTACCAAACTGGGAGACCTCAATATCCCCACTTCGATACTGATGATCCGCATAGACATGTACGATATCGCGACTCAGCTGGTAATGAAGTGGGCTCGACAAGGGCCCAATGCCGCGATCGCGGTCGCCGATGACTTTACCCGTCTGACACTGGATACTATTGCGCTTTGTGCCATGGGGACGCGGTTCAACTCCTTTTACCGCGACGAGATGCATCCTTTCGTGGAGGCTATGGTGGGCTTGCTTGCTGGATCGGGCGCCCGAGCTCGTCGTCCGGCTCTGCTGAACAATTTGCCCACAAGTGAAAACGCAAAGTACTGGGCTGATATTGATTACCTGCGCAAGCTTTCACAAGAGCTTGTGGAGGATCGGAAAAACAACCCTGAAGACAAGAAGGATCTTCTTAATGCCATGGTTCTAGGCCGTGATCCTCAGACCGGGAATGGTCTGACAGACGACTCGATTGTCGATAACATGATCACATTCCTCATTGCTGGTACGTATCCGTTCATTCATGGGCAAGCAGAAATATATCTAACAAGTATAGGTCACGAAACCACCTCCGGCATGCTATCATTTTTGTTCTACTATTTACTCAAAACTCCACATGCATACAAGAAAGCCCAAGAAGAAGTCGATCAGGTCATTGGACAGCGCAAGATCACAGTGGACGACATGTCCAAACTCCCCTACATCACAGCCGTGATGCGCGAAACACTCCGACTGAGACCCACAGCA
This sequence comes from Penicillium tannophilum, assembly GCA_028829675.1. Lineage (NCBI taxonomy): Eukaryota > Fungi > Ascomycota > Eurotiomycetes > Eurotiales > Aspergillaceae > Penicillium > Penicillium tannophilum. The sequence goes on along the minus strand of JAQKAK010000003.1, from coordinate 1,268,435 downwards.
CCTTTCATCGGTCTCCATGCCCACCCAACCAAGAACAAGGAAGATCCAGTCACACTCGGCGGCGGAAAATATGTCTTAAACAAAGACGAGCCCATCGTCATGATGGCTGGAAAGATGCAGCGCGATCCAAAAGTATGGGGCCCTGACGCAGAAGAGTTCCGACCTGAGCGAATGCTAGACGAGCATTTCGACAAACTGCCCAAGAACGCATGGAAGCCATTCGGAAATGGCATGCGAGGCTGTATCGGACGACCATTTGCCTGGCAAGAAGCTCTGCTGGTCGTCGCGATCTTGTTGCAGAACTTCAATTTCCAGATGGCTAATCCCAGCTATGATCTGCGTATCAAGCAGACTCTCACCATTAAGCCTAAAGACTTTGAGATGAAGGCATCGTTGCGAGGTGGGCTTGATCCGACGCATCTTAGTATGAGACTGAGCGGCACTCCTGATGCGGCGAAGGCGTCTGATCTTGGGGATCGGGAGAAAAAGCATAAGCCTGTCCCTGTGGGTGCTGAGCTTAAGAATATGCACATCTTCTATGGAAGCAATACCGGCACCTGTGAAGCATTTGCACGCAGGCTGGCCGATGATGCTGCGGAGTATGGGTTCGCAGCTACAACTAATTCTTTGGACTCCGCTATGCAAAATATCCCGACGAGTGAACCTGTTGTGTTTATCACTGCTTCATATGAGGGACAGCCGCCTGACAATGCGGCCCACTTCTTTGAGTGGCTGAGTGAGCTTAAGGGTAGCAGCTTGGAGAGTGTTAATTATGCGGTCTTTGGTTGTGGCCACCGTAAGTGATACTCCTGTGCTCAATGAACATGACTAACAATGGACGTAGATGACTGGGCTTCCACTTTCCACCGGATCCCAAAGGCAGTGAATGAGCTGATCCAGGAGAATGGAGGAAACAGACTCTGTGAAATTGGACTTGCTGACGCAGCCAACTCGGACATGTTCACTGATTTCGATGGCTGGGGCGAGACCGCATTCTGGCCAGCGATCACCGCGAAATATGGCGGAGGTCAAGACAAGACCGCCAAGTCTAAGTCATCTCTCCAAGTGGAGGTGTCATCGGGAATGCGCGCATCGACTCTAGGCCTCCAGTTGGAAGAGGGTTTCGTGCTTGAGAACCAAGTCTTGACACAACCCGGCATGCCTGTGAAGAGACTGGTCAAATTCAAGCTCCCAACCGAGATGACCTACCAATGCGGTGACTACCTGGCCGTTCTTCCCGTGAACCCAGTCTCAGTAGTCCGTCGAGCAATCCGTCGTTTCGATCTACCATGGGACGCAATGCTCCGCATCCAAAAGCCATCCAAGAGCACAGCACCACCATCCATCCCCCTAGACACACCAATCTCCGCTTTCGATCTCCTCTCAACATACGTCGAGCTATCGCAGCCCGCTTCGAAACGTGACCTGAATCTCCTTGCCGACGCCGCAGTTGAAGACGCAGAAATCCAAGCTGAACTCCGCTACATCGCTTCCAGCCCTAAGCGCTTCACTTCCGAAATTGTCAAGAAGCGCGTCAGTCCCCTGGACCTACTAATGCGCTACACAGCTATCAAGCTGCCAATCGGCGATTTCCTCGCCATGCTTCCACCCATGCGCGTTCGACAGTACTCCATCTCCTCATCTCCACTGCCAAACCCAGAAGAATGCACAATCACCTTCTCTGTCCTGAACGCACCCGCGCTCTCCGGCACCTCGGAGCCCAGCACAGAAGTAGAAGCAGAACAATACCTGGGCGTCGCATCAAACTATCTATCCGAACTCCAAATTGGTGAAAGAGCACACATCTCCGTCCGACCTTCACACTCAGGCTTCAAACCACCCGCAGATCTCCAAACACCCATGATAATGGCATGCGCAGGCACAGGACTCGCACCATTCCGCGGCTTCGTAATGGATCGCGCAGAACGTATCCGAGGACGAAACAGTCCTGATCAACCCGCGAAAGCGATCTTATACACCGGCTGCCGAACAGAAGGCCAAGATGACATCCATGCTGCCGAACTAGCAGAATGGGCTAAGATCGGCGCTGTTGATATCCGGTGGGCGTATAGCCGTCCATCGGACGGGTCGAAGGGACAACATGTTCAGGATCTGATGCGAGAGCATAGTGAAGAGCTTACTGAGTTGTTCGAAGCGGGTGCGAATATTTATGTTTGTGGTAGTACTGGGGTTGGGAGCGCTGTGATGGATGTTTGTAAAGAGATCTTTATTCAGAAGCGGAGGGAGAAGATCGCGAGGGCTAAGGAGACTGGTGAGACGCTTACCTTTGCTGCAGAGCTTGAGGATGATGTTGCTGCCGAGAAGTTCTTTGATCAGTTGCGGACGAAGGAGAGGTATGCTACTGATGTTTTTACTTGAGGACTGTCTACTTGGTTATGCTGAGCTGGTATTATTCAGCCTAAATTGACTTATTTGATGATTTTCCTCAATCTTGCTTTTATTCCCCACTGTTCGGCATTTAATTGGACTCTCGGCATCTCTTTTATGGTAGCTCATGTTGTGGGGCCAGGGTCTATTAGAGAAGGCGAAATGTGGAGAAATGCGGGGGAAAACTCTGTTGCCATTTCTCGGTTTTTGCCATCTCTCGGTCTCGCGGCGTATTAAAGGGTGACCAGGATCTCTTATTTTCCCATTGATCATCGGGCTACAGCCAATTCATCCGCATTCAGCCCAGCGAGTCAATAATGCAAAAGAGCGACGCAGACTTGGCTAGAAGGCCGCACCTAGTGCACAGGTAGTCTCTATTTCTACCAATGGCTCCACACAGACTGACAATTACGAAGCCATGCGCACGAAGGTGAGATACCAGGAACTGTTGACCTCAGTGCCGCTGAAGGTGATGACACGGCGTATGGACAAGCGCTTTATCCTGTTCCTGCTGAGGACCCCAATGATCCACTTCAAGTGAGTGTGAATGGTGCTCAGCAAATCATTTATTGTATCCATTTCTATGCTAATACCCCTTTGAAATCAGTGGCCGACGTGGAAGAAGAATACTATCCTCGTCATCGTCGCGATTTATTCGTTTCTGGGTAATAGTGCACTGACTGGACCCTCGGTCTATATCACCATATATAGTGAGGAATTTGGGATCTCGGCAGCGGAAGCTTCTGGGCTCATATCCTATGCGAACTTGGCGTTTGGCTTCGGTATGTCTTACTAAAAATTTGATGTATGACTAGCTTTGCTGATTGTTCTCAGGCTCACTTCTTCTGGTGCCAATGTACCTCAAATTCGGTCGCCGTCCAGTCACACTCCTTTCAATGGTGACTGTAAGTACAAAGCTGAACTTGAAAGCTATATGTGCTAATAAGCTATAGTTTTTGGCTGGTCTAATCGGTGCCTCACGTTCTACCACCTACAGTGGCCTTATGGTTGCTCGCATCTTCCATGGATTCGGGAGGTAAGTCTTAGCCAGATCTATCTTTCATACAATATTTAACCTACCATAGTGGCGTCTGTGAGAGTCTGCCAGTGCAGTTGGTGAATGATATTTTCTTTATCCATGAACGGGGCAAGAAGCTGGGCTACTACACTAGTAGGTTTTCAAAGGCCAAATTCGAGAAGAAACTAACGAAGTCAAGTTTGTCTCTGCCTCGGATCAACAGGCCCATTATATGCTGGCTATATGCTTGCAGGTGGGAATTCATGGCGACTCTTCTTCTACGTCGAAGCTGCATTCGCTGCTGCGCTTCTCATCATGGCATTTTTCTTTGTTGAAGAATCAACTTATCATCGAGTCATTCAGCCAACCTCTTCTAATGATTCATCTCACTCTTTGGCAACTAAGAACGGAGAGAAGGTGACAAATTCACCAGGAGACCTGGAAGATGCATCGATCAGCTTGCCTCCCCGAAAGAGCTTTATGTCAACACTCGCTCCATGGAGCGCTATCGACCCAGATGCAGAATTCTTCATGACGATGCTGCGCTCTTTCACCTATTTTCTTGTTCCCGCTGTCTTCTGGGTGATTACTAGCTATGGTAGGCACCCATGCAGCTACACTGGAAGAGAGACCTCTTGCTGACCATAACTTCAGGCCTTTACATTGGCCTTGGAGCCCTCGCTTTCAATTATACCTTCCCAATCAAGATTGTAGAGGCGCCATACAACTGGAGCGAGGTGAGTTCCAGACCTCCAAGTCAAATCAATAGCTTATTAATCCACCATAGACAAATTCTGGCCTCATAGCAATAGCCTCATTCATCGGCTACCTCATCGCCCTCCCATTCACCTCAAGCTCCGACCGACTAGCCGCATACCGAACGAAACGCAACAACGGGATTCGCGAAGCAGAAATGCGTCTCCCAGCTCTATTCCCAGTCATGCTACTCCCACCCGCAGGACTGATAGTATACGGTTTCACAGCTCAACGCAACCTGCACTGGATAGGATATTTTGCCGGCGTTGCCATGAACATGGTTGGCTCATACTTCTATTTTACGTTCACGCTCGCCTACGCTGTGGATTCATACTACGCTAATACGTCCGAAATGCTTATTGCCATGAACCTCGGCAAGCAAGCTATATCATTTGGTATGGGATCTTATCTACTAGACTGGATCTTGAACAGGGGGTATGCTGTTGTTATATCTGGGATATTCGGGGGCGTTCTACTGGCGAACAATTTGATGGTTATTGTGTTCGTTCTCTTTGGAAAGAGAATTCGGATTTGGACAGCCAATTCCTGGTTGGGGAGGTTGCACAAGAGAACGGCGACGAGGGATATGACGCATTAAATTGTATCTAGCTTCTGACTGGTCCGGTCAATCCCTAAATCAGAAAGTGACCAAATATTTTGGTCTTGCGTTGAAGAAGCTTTATCGTTGACAGGACTTGCGAATTCAACTAAGAACCTCACCATCCATCTGTCCATGCAGAAACTCGTATCGGCTGAGTCTCTGCATGCTTGGTGAAACGCCATTAGGCGATCCATACAGACATCCAAAGTTGGCCAGAGCTGGCGGAGATGTGTCAAGACGCAGAAATTCTTCTCCAGTCGCATTTTAGCTAGAGTAACATTTGCGTCTTCACCTTCGAATAGAAGACTGTGGATTTGCACTGTCGATGCGATCACGACCACATGCCCGATCATGTTATACTTGACGTCACACCCTGGAATCTCCTCGGACGCATAGAGTATATCACAGAGACTACCTGCATGCTGCTTGCATTTATTGGCGTAATACCGCGTGCTGGTATCGAAGGCCCGTGAATCCTCATGGAGAAATCGGTAGAAAAGCATCTGGCCGTAGTGATAGTATCCTAGGTAGATAGCGACGAACATTCTACCAAGTCCCTGTTCTGCATAGTTAACCATGTTTGTGCGCGTGTCCCGTATATGGTCGGGAAGTTCTTTGAGCCAAGTGTCAAGTTGTTTGGATAAATTCTCGACATCACTTTTGATGGACACGGAGTCTAATTGGTACTCCGAAGCACGGATATTGAAGTCGTTTATTTGTTGGAGGATACGATTTAGGCGAACCATTTCTGCAAGAAGGGACGATCTTCTTTCTGGTTGAACTTGAACGTCAAACTTGTCGCTTCGTCTTAGACGCAAAAGGGTCGCTTCTTCCATTGGTAAAGGGACGTCAGGCTTCGGAGCGAGGAGCCTTGGTAACCGCACGCCGGTAGAGGACCAAACATCAATCATACTCAGTGTCCACCAAGCTGCTTTTTGTTAGCTCATATTCAAGCAAGGGATGACGTAGGGACAAACGGACTCCGGATATTTACTTCTTGATCCACTTTGTTTGCGGCTTGGCAGTTTGGGAGATCAAGGAGCTGTGCTATTCGGCAAGCAACTGCATAGTGTATTGATTCCGAGGCAGGTTTGCCATCTGTGATGGCGATTGCACCAAGTAAGACGCAGGCGTGTATAGTTGTGATCGAGACATCGTTCCAGTCAAGCAGATTTTCACATTCTTTGGCGTATACCCTTCCTCTTTCTCGTGGATCTCTGCCAGAGAAATATGGGTTTTCAGAGAATCTATTCACGGTCAGATATCGGATCTGATCGCGCTAGTTCTCGGCCAACTTACCTCGCCGAAAGGGCCATCATCCCAAACAATAGCACTGGTGGAGCGGTGCCATTTTCAAGGTCTTCCAGAAAGCTTGGTTCATGAAAGAGAGTATGAAATTGATCATGCACGTAATTGAAATAAAGCCGGACTAGTTCGACGCAAAGAGGTTGAGCAGGCAAGTAGCATTGCCTACTTGGTGTAGATCGAGGCGTAGCTTCATTAGTAAACGAAGGGAATTGTTCGCATTGGCTCTGGATTTTCGATGGGAATCCTCTACTGCTGCAGGCCAATCTGCGTTTGAGACAGTTCCTGCATGAGGAACCGGGTGCACTGATCTCACATTTTCGTCGGCGTTCCCTGGGCGTACAACAGCGTTAGAAAAACAACCATATCTGCCACCAAGCGCCTCTTCCGTCTTACCGGCAAGCTACGCAAGCCTTAGCTTGTCTCATTTTCCCCCTTCAAACCCTGCTGACAAAGGCAGGGATTGAGGGACGCCTGAAATTGCAGAAGAAAAGGCGGGGACTCCACAGCGGGGCATTTTCGGATATTCTCTCTTGGCTTTCCTCTCCTACGATGTGGAAGAAGGTTTACCAGAAATTGGTGGATGTTCAGCAGTAGTCGATAGAGTGCGGTTGTTTCCGCCTCGTTTTACGCTGATCTTCATCTACCCACCCTATTATGGAAACATTAATCCCTCATCTGAAGTCCACAGCGGATTTGCTTCTCCAAGTCTTGGCATAGCGGGATCCGTGGGACGAATCAGACGCGTTCAAACCCGCCGCTAGGACGCGCTTTTCCCTGCAGATCTTCGGCATTCCCCCGGCAAAGCTACACCCCGCGTGGAGGGCCTGACGAGATGTACAGTGCATTATGCATTATGTGACGGTGACAACTTGTCGAGGTCTCGATTGGCCCACGTCGCGGAGCTTTGTCGGCGCGACTCCTTGCATTCCTCGTATAAAGGTAAGCCGCTACCCAGGGTCTATTTTGCTTTTGCCTTATCATTCTTCTCAGCCTCTTAAGAGCGAACAGTTAATATGTTCCAACTTAGTAGATCAGTAGCGGTGGCCAGTTTGGTATCGCTGCTTGGTCACTGCTCTTTGGCAACGGCTCAGTCCACAAGTACAGATGGTGAGCTACGCGCCCGACATACCAGTGCCTATACTAATGCTATGGTATAGCAATTGTCGTGGATGGTACTACATTCGCACTGAATGGCAACAATGTTTCTTACCGGTTCCGTGTGGACAATAGTACAGGAGATCTGTTATCAGACCATTTCGGTGGCAGCGTGACGGGTCCCATTCCCACGGAGATTGTGAGCGCAGTGAACGGCTGGGTTGGAGTACCAGGCCGCACCCGCAGAGAATTCCCGGACCAAGGTCGAGGAGACTTCCGTATGCCGGCGGTTCGCGTCCGGCAAACGGAAGGATACACCGTATCGGATTTCCAGTACCAGTCCCATGAGATTAAGCAAGGAAAGCCTGCTTTGCCTGGTCTACCGTCGACATTTGGAAATGAGGAAGATGTCACTACGCTGGTGGTGCACTTATATGATCAGTATAGTGATGTCGCCGCGGCTTTGTCATACTCAATCTTTCCTAAGTATGATGCGATTGTACGCAGTGCCAGTGTTACGAACAAAGGCAAGGGCAATATTACCGTCGAGTCTCTTGCTAGTATCAGCGTGGATTTCCCTTATGAGGATTTGGATATGATCAGCTTGAGAGGTGACTGGGCAAGAGAAGCTCATCGTGAACGGAGATCCGTTGAATATGGCACCCAAGGGTATGTATCCTGATTTCTCAAGCCGCTTCGCCATGCTAACACGTTTGGGGATCAGCTTTGGAAGCTCAACGGGCTATGCTTCACACCTGCACAACCCGTTCCTTGCCCTCGTGGACCCAGCCACTACCGAATCTTCCGGTGAGGCATGGGGTTTCTCGCTCGTTTACTCCGGGTCCTTCTCCGTCGATGTGGAAAAGGGCTCCCAAGGCTTCACACGCGCCATGCTTGGATTCAATCCCGGTCAATTATCATGGTCGTTAGCCCCGGGTGAAACTCTGAACTCCCCAGAGTGCGTCGCTGTCTATTCCAGCAACGGAGTTGGTGGCATGTCCCGCTCCCTGCATCGCCTCTACCGCAACCATCTCATCAAAAGCAAGTTTGCGACCGACGACCGGCCACCTCTTTTGAACAGCTGGGAAGGACTTGGCTTTGACTATAACGCGAGCAGCATCTATCAGCTAGCACAGGAGTCAGCAGAGTTGGGCGTCAGAATGTTCGTTCTGGACGATGGTTGGTTCGGCGACAAATATGCTCGTACTTCAGACACCGAAGGCCTCGGCGACTGGGTGCCCAACCCTCGACGGTTCCCTGATGGTCTAGCGGATACCGTGAATAACATCACAGATCTGAAGTCCGGCAACACCTCAACCAACCTCCGCTTTGGAATCTGGATGGAGCCTGAAATGGTCAACCCGAACTCCAGCCTCTATCGCGAACACCCGGACTGGGCTCTTCACGCAGGACCATACCCGCGCACACAGCGACGAAACCAATTGGTGCTCAACCTCGCTCTTCCAGAGGTCCAGGAATTCGTCATCGAATCCGTATCCAACATCCTCAACACCGCAAACATCTCATACGTCAAATGGGACAACAACAGAGGCATTCATGAGATGCCTTCTCCCTCCACCGACCATGCATACATGTTAGGAATCTACAAAGTCTTCACAAATCTCACTACCCAGTTCCCCGACGTCCTTTGGGAAGGCTGTGCCTCGGGTGGAGGCCGCTTCGACCCAGGTGTCCTACAATTCTTCCCTCAGATCTGGGCGTCGGACGACACGGATGCTATCGAGCGTATCACCATCCAGATGGGAACTTCCCTCGCATACCCACCCAGCGCTATGGGCGCCCATCTATCTGCTGTTCCAAACCAACAAACTGGTCGGACATTACCTGTCGCCTTCCGCGGACACGTCGCCATGATGGGTGGATCATTCGGGTTGGAGCTTGATCCTGCTACCACGCCCGAAGCGGACAAGGCTGCTCTGCCGGGACTGATTGCGCTTGCTGAGAAGGTAAACCCTCTTGTTTTGAAGGGTGATATGTACCGCTTGAGCTTGCCTGAGGACTCGAATTGGCCTGCTGTTCTATTCATTTCAGAGGATGGGGCTCAGGCTGTGCTTTTCTATTTCCAGCTTAATCCCCGGGTGGACCATTCTATTCCTTGGATTAAAATGCAAGGACTGGCTCCTGAGGCTATGTACAGTGTGGAAGGGAAGGGGACGTACTCTGGTGCGACATTGATGAACATTGGATTACAATTCCCCTTTGATACCGATTATGGTAGCAAGGTTATTTTCCTCGAGAAGCAGTGATTGCGACCAGCTGTTTATACATATTATCAAATGTTCCATGCCTTCCTACGTTTTTTTTTATTGGAAATTTTTGGGGATAATGAAGGGCTTGAATTGCTGAAAGTCTATATGCACCATGACATCCACAAGTCCCTTGAACCAGCTACCAAATCAAATCAGACAAACAGAAACATCAAACACAAGAGACCAGCTCTAATGCACAAAATCCATAACCATTTAACCGTCTATCCAATCTAAGTCCAATTCATAGGCGAAATACCCAGTCGTTTATCGCTAACGCTTAACGGCGCTTAGGAGTCGGGGTGGCACTAGCAGAAGCGCTAGCACTGGCACTGGCACTAGCCTTCTTACGCTCAACAGCAGCCTTAATACTCCGAATAGACAGAAGGTCATCCTGGACCTTAGCCTGGAGCCTAGTCTTTTCCTGGCCGGTAGCAGCCTGCCACTGGCGGTAGTCCTGGTAGTACTGTCTGACAGCTGCGCGAACGGGGATAGGCTCCTTGGCAACGCGGATCTCAGTGGGGAAGGCCGAGGCGACGGGAGTCGAGGTTGGGATGGTGGACGATGGGCTTGCGACGGGAGTCATGGATGGGTTTGCGTGGTTGTAGGCCCGGGCAGATTTGAAGGCTCCGGAGCCGGGGGCAACCTTTGGCATAATAGGATCATGTTTCTCGATAGGACCCAGTTCTTCGATTGGCATGGCGCGGGCCGCGTTGGCTTGGGGGTTCAGGGCGTAAGCGGTGCTCATGAGGCCGAGAGTGACGAGGTAGAAGAACTGCATTTTGAATGTTTGGTTGTGAGGGTTGATGGGCAAATAGATTGCGAAAACTGAGAGTATGGATTGTTGGATTGGATTGATCTGATTGTTGTGAATGATGATTAGGAGACTGGTTACCTTGAGCTGCTTTATACCTCTAGATGCGAGGGCTACATGGTGGCTGAATGATGACTGAACAGGTAATCAAAACCAAACAGGTAATTGGGGTATCGAAAAGAATGGTTGGAAGCTGCAGGCCCTATTATCGCAAGATGCTAGGTTGATCAATTAGTTGAAACACGATTTGTCGCCATGTGTGGCTTCAACGGGTGTGATTGCTTGTTGTTGGGTGGCGTGCGGCAGGAGGTGGAGCAACACTGCTCGCGAAGCTTCAATAAAGAAGGTATCGGCAATGCAAATGGGGCCAGAGATTCATTGGACCCCTAAAAGAGTATTACGATGGCAACTGAATCCATTCAAGTGATGTTGTTGGCCCCATCCGGGTGGGGGCACCATCTTGACCCAGGAGCTTTGATGCATATTATTTTTTGGACACTAATCTTTTTTCTTTGTCGATGGACCTTGGTATGGGAAAATATTCATTCTTAATTAGATTAAACTGCACTATCACAAGGTAAGCCAATTAGCCATGTATATACAGCACATAATCAGTCGGACGCCTTGGACCCAGTCGGTTCCTACACTATCGCCACCCCAAAGGTTTCATGCTTGGGGGCCAGTATCAAAATTCAAGATTCTCTACATTAAGCTGCATAATACCAGCACAAACTCTCTTGATCAATTATACGGGGTCCACTGATCGTCAATTTCAATGCCTAGGTGTTCTATATTTGCAGAAATAGTGTGAGGTCATGCTAAAGGATTTTGCCTCCACAGAATATGAACCCTGCGGCCCGAGACGACGTGCACCCCCGGGGCCAGCTCCTGTAGATCTGCAACAAGTTTGTCTCATTCTAGTCCTGATTTGGAAATCCAACACTCTGTCTGAAAGAAAGTGTGTCAGAGGATTCAATGTTTCCTGCCCAGGTAGGAGCATACCTACTGTTGGTATATAGACCAGTGAACTATGCTCATCATTATGGCAGATCAGTCTCAAAGGTTGCAGACAAACTAACAGAATATTAACGCAGGACTTTTATTTATATTGTCTAACTTGTGGCAATTATACTCTACATTAATGAATTTATTTCCTCTGATGCCAACATGCAATCGACCCGAGGAAAATACAGAAATTAAATGACAGTCTAATGGTCGTAGCGTATTTGAAACCATACAAACTGTGGCAAACCTATTATTCCATCCGAGTAAAAGCTCCCTTATTGCCAGTATCTCGGGTTAAACAGTACCCATCCGAATCATAACGAGAACCATGCGACTCATATCGCACAAGAGCGGCCACTTTGTGCATCGTAAGAAGGCCTTGAATAAGAGTCGTGCTCCATGCCATTCCGAGAAAAGCGCTGTTATGTCGAGCTGAAACATCGGCATCGTCGCTTTGCCGTACCAACGTGATGTACCTCATAGCGACCGCGGAGGTGATTATCGACGCAATTAGAAGAAATACGGTGCTAAGCTTTTGATTATGTTAGCTTCGAGGACTTTTTCGAGTATATAGCTGTGGCGTACCACTAATGTTGCAAGTTCTAAGTATGAGGGAGGTGTGTTGAGATTGCCTCGGATCGAATAATCTGGATGTCCAGGCAGAATCGTTGCCTTGGAATCTGGGATGCGATAACTGGCAAAGCGGCGCCTAAAGTGGTGGGCTGTGACGCGTATACCCATTGAAATGATGACAAGAATTGTGCCGAGAATGAAAAATATTGTCATCGTTCGACTTGCGGTCTTTAGCTCGTCAAAGTCATCGTCGCCTAGTGCAGCCGACCAGCCCGGCCAATCTGGTCCAACGGAAGGTCCCAAGGCTTCCTCAATGGCTTCAAATGGCGTAAAGTGGAATGAAACACTGCGGGGGGAGCAGTCGGTCATGTTTGTTTGAGTGAAGGTCTCATTGGTGCTTCCATCGATGTATTGCCGCCGATGTCCCACACAGTAGGACATGAGATAGACGTTGATGAAGTTTGGAACATCTTCGCTTGGTAAACTTGTGAGCTCAACCTATCGGTACAGTTGTTAGTTTGCAACCCGTTCAATGTATGATTCTTTCACGCACTCTGAAAATCTCAGCATCGGATAGAACCCCGGGTGTGCTACCGGCAAATAAACAGATGATGAGGATGATTAGAGCCACTGCCGATCCAAAGACACGCAATATCGGATGAAGATAAGCATGAGCCATTTGTAAACATCGCGGCCGCGAGAGACTCCGCCAGGTTCATAAAATGCAACCTCGAGGTTTGTTTCGTTCTAATATGTTTAGACTTTCAGAAGGAATCTTAGCATTCCACTGTAGAAGATAACAATACAAAAGGAAAACAAAAGTACATCTGCAATATCGACGAATCTTAGACCTCACATTTTAATGCCGGGGATCACATATCTCACTCGGATTCGTTTCGCTTAGCACATTTTTTTGTTCGCTTAGCAAACCTCAAGGTGAATTTGTAAGGATTGAACAAGGGGTTACGAAACTTCAAAATATTTCGTCTCCCGACACCGAGGTATTCAAAATGCCAGATCGAATTTTGAGGCTCTATCATTGGATGATTTGTTTTGAAGGAATGGGCTAGCCAATCGTGGTTAAAGGAAGTCTTTTTGGTGGACCGTGGATGCCACTCCCGAAGAGATCGAATGCAGGGGCCAGAAGCGATCTGTTAAGGGATTGGCGAGATCATACCGTTTAAAATTGGGGTTTCAGAAAGGTATTTTCATAACCTATAGCTGGTATGCACAAAGTACATAACCAAGCAAGGGGACCATGCCCCCAGAGCCGAGGTAGAATATGTACAGTACTCCGCCAGGGCTAGTAGTACCATGATGGGATAGAAGTACATTATCGCGTGGAAGACCTCAAATGTACAACATATTGTCGTAGATCTTACTATATTAGCGAAATATCAGTCCAGATCTGCTCTGTTAACAAGAAAGGCCAAAATTCGGGCCTAACACGAGCTATCCCTAACCGTCGATATATTTTCTTCTCCTGATCAACGCACTCCAGCATCAATGCCGAAGAGCGACAAATGAGTAGGCACCATACACCAGAGTAAAGTTTCTGCTCATCTTCAACGTCGAATAAAGCGACAGCAATTGGCCGCTCATCATTCCTCGAGCTTCGGTCGACATTTAGATCCGAGTCCCCCGATTCGCGGGATCCCCTTCCAGGACTCTCCCACACCAAAAACGGGTCCGAGCCTCCACGAGGTTTACCGTTCGGCATTAGTCTGTATTGCCGTAAACCATTGTGTCTAGAATCCGTCTTGCAAATCACAGCAGTGTAAATAAGTGGGGCACTGATCTGCAGCATTCCGTCGCTGTTGACGATCTCTCCCGCCATATTCACCTGCAGCGATTTCATGCATGCCGTTGCAATCGGCGAGTCATGTTCCCTTGTATCATTATGTCTTGCCCAGAATGGATGTCTTGTAGACCCATCCATCGCGGCCCAGGACCATGACGGGGCGCAAGGATTGGTGGGTCTACTCATCCGCCACACTGCTGGTTTGATTGCAGAGGGGTAAATAGCTGTGTTCTTTGATTCCCATAGCAGACCCCAGGGTAAATCAGACTCCCACAAGCCTGCTACGTATCGTCCTCCGATTTCCTTTTGAAGACGGAGAGCGATGCCGCTGACTGCGGGCAGTCGGTCGCTTGGGAAGGTGAGCATTCGGGTTGTATACCCGTCATCGAGGGCGGAATACCACGATGAGAGGAAATCTAATCGGCGATCTGGAGGGGGGATTGGCTGAATCAGTCTTTTCCCTAAATAGTTGAGCCAGTTGCCAGGCCGTAAGAATGATGGTGTCGCGGAGGAACGGTATTTCACTTGATTGGCGCGGAATCCGCATTCATATTGTATACCCTCTCTGCACTGGAAGACAAGCTGATGTTCTCCATAGACGAGTAGTCGGTTTGGTAGTATTGATTCTTGGAAAACCCAGGCTCTTTGTCGGGCTGATCCGCCAGGCATGCGATCTGGGGTGTATCCTCTCAGGTAGATGTGGCTAGAGTCGTCGTATCGAAGCTTGAATGGTTTTGGAGAGTTCCGGAGTTTCAAGAAGCTTTCCTTGACAGTGCCGACGTTTGCTGCTTGTACAGTCAAATAAGAATTGCCGTAAATGTTTTGCATTTCGCCGATCTGTTGAGTCTTGATATCATTATCGTCTTGCACGATGCAAAGGGCATCAACCCACACATATTGTACACCAAGGCGCCGGGCTACACGTATGGCGTCCTGTATCGTGCTGGGTAGTTTGTCATGGTCGATGGACTCTTTCAGTTGTTCCATATTATTCCTCATGAGTTGTACTGGCTGGGGCCTTATACCCCACACATAGCTTAATGTGATATAACGCGCCATCTTCTTTCCATTTTCAAGAAGTCGCAAGCTTGGTTTTGTCTCGTCGCTACCATGGATCTCGATCACGAATCGAGGTAGCAATGCGTCCTCGGTGGGATGACAAGCAGAATGACTGCGGGAACAAGACGCAATCCATCCATTGATCTTAGCAACGACCTGGTCCGACATAGGGTCAGGATCAATCTTTCTAAAAGGGACAGTCTTTGATATTGGCTCATCTGCATACGATAAGTTCTCTGATACAAGGAGGCACATTCCAAGGTTGAGTCTTCGGAGTAATCCTTACCAGCGTCAACATATATTGAGTGTTCAATGCTATACTGGATTCCCCATGTACACTCCAAGATCAGACTTTGTTCTTCATTCACAGGTGGCGGTCGAACGGGTAGTGCTCCATTCCACTGCAGTGAGATGGGCTCTCCAGGATAGAGGTTCTTTTCCGCTTCAAGGGAATCCCAATCTTTTCGTTTTTCGTTATATAAATAACTACAAAGAGGGCAGCCATTCAGAGCGGACGACTTGAACTCCTGAAAACTGCTCCACATCTCATCAGATCCAAGAATGATATCCTTGATGGGGGAATACGACTGCATGGAGAGCATAGCTTATCACGATCTTGAACAACGGCCATGATTATGTTTGAATAGATGACCGACCAATCTGATGTCGGTAACTACCAACGTATCGAATGTCTGCTGTTGGCAGTCAGCCAACAGTGGGGTTGTCTGGGCGTTTGGGTGCTGTTTGCCGCTGGGCAAACATTTAAGCGGGGAGACCAATCATAATACAGTTCCTGACCCGCAAACCCTCGGCCAATGAAAAGCACGGCCGACAAGACCCCATACGGCTCGGGGATTGAAATTTTAGATCAAAGAACTCGGCATTTAAAAATTTCTGATAATAACAATTTAAAATCAATAATAATTGGTCAGTTTTTCAATATTGCCTTCGCGGACCGACATCCGTTACCAATTGTGGACGCCTGAGACCTAATCTCGGCGATTGGATTGGATCTTGCGCAAGACAAACCTCGATGGCGTGACATAGTCTAACTTTACCTCCAGATTAACGACCCCTGCAACACATCGAAGTTGCATTGCTCGGCCGAGAGATTGGGAGTCACCTTAATTGAGAGACCGTCAACTCTTGGGGCAGAATTATTCGTATATTCAGAATCTGAGCCTAAATCAGCATGGTTTTAGCTGTCAAGAGTGTGGCCGTTATTGGTGCCGGGCCTTCGGGTGCCATTGCTGTTGATGCTTTGATGCAAGAGAAGGCATTCGATGTGATCCGCGTGTTTGAGCGCCAGGAAAAGGCTGGCGGATGTTGGTTCGTCACCCCTTTGTACAAGGCATTAATTCTTGCATGCTGAAAGTATGACAGGGTCTCGAGAGATGATGAGCCTCCACGGCAACTCGACTTTGACGGGTTAGCAGCCCGTACTGCAGATGCTCCATTGAAGATCCCTGAGCAGCTGCCATGTCGAACTCCGGCAGTAACTCAGGATCGTTTCACTGACTCCCCCGTCTACCCCGGACTGGAGACAAACGTGGATGCGGGGGTCATGTCTTACTCTCAAGAGCCGATCCCCACTATTCGGTCTCAGTGGTCGATTGATCGTCATGGTCCGGAGACGCCTTTCCGCCATCATACTGTCATTCGGCAGTATATTGAGGACCTCTTAATTAAGAAGGGTCACGGTGGTCTTGTTGAATACAACACAACCGTTGAGCAGGCGATCAAAGATCCCAACACCCAGAAGTGGACCCTGACTCTGCGCCGTAGAGAGCTTCATAATGGAAGTCCGTCGGATTACTGGTGGACTGAGGTCTTCGATGCGGTGGTAGTCGCTTCTGGCCACTATGCAGTGCCATATATCCCTGCCATTACCGGCTTGGAAGAGTTCGCAAAGGCATACTCCCGTAGCGTCGAACATACTAAGCACTACCGAGGACCGGAGACCTACCGGGGAAAGGTATGTAACCCAGCGCTCGCAATTTGACCTACCATCAAGTCAGTAAAGTCACTAACACCCACACAGAAAGTCATCACAGTCGGTGCATCAGTATCAGCTGCAGACACAGCAGTCAGTCTAATCGACAGTGCGCAAACTCCCATATATGCCGTAGTCCGCGGTCGCTACAACGTCTTTTTCGGCGACGAAGCCTTCAAACACCCAAAGATCCAACGCCGAGCCCCAATCTCACACATCACAACCCAAGACCGGACCGTGCATTTTGAAGACGGCACCTCCGTCAGCGACGTCGACCACATCATCTTCGGAACAGGCTTCACATGGACCTTACCTTTCCTCCCACAGGTATCAACACGCAGTAACCGCGTCCCAGATTTATACCAACATGTCTTCTACCGCCACGACCCCAGCCTCGTCTTCGTCGGAGCCGTGGGCGCGGGGCTAACCTTCAAGGTTTTTGAATGGCAGGCCGTCGCGGCAGCACGTGTCCTTGCAGGCAGGGGCACGCTGCCTCCAGTAAGCGAGCAGGAAAGTTGGGAGACAGACCGGATCGCGCAGAAGGGTGATGGGCCTGCATTTGCGGTAGTCAACCCGGATTTCAGGGCGTATTTTGAAGGTCTGCGTCGAATTGCGGGGGAGCCCGGTGAAGGTGTGCCTGGGCGGCGTTTGCCTCCATTTGAGCAGAAATGGGTGGATGATTTTGATGCTGGACATGAGCGTAGGAAGAAGATGTGGAAGCGGGCTAATCGGGAGGCGAAGCTTTAGGTTACGCCGACATGCATGTGTATATAACATTTGTTCTTTTGAATATATCAGATAGAATATAGTAATGGTGTTAAGGATCTGCCTTGTTTAGAGGAGAATATCGGCTTTGTGTATCACAGGAAAATCAGTCCGATTAAAGATCTCAATGTGTCATATTATTCTGATTGAGAATGCGCACCACGTGCATCTCAGGCTCTATATCGAATCCAAGAACTGAACCTTGGAATGATGTTGTTCAATTGGTTATGTGCCTTTGTGGTGGATTCAACCCATAAGCAGTAGCGCCTTGGCATTTCCCCTATACGGGAAGCGCGAGATGGAGCTGTAAGACCCTGAGCTTAGCACAAGAGCCCCACGGGCACTTATTTCTTATTTCTTCCTGAGTTGATCCTTCAATACAATCGATCATCACATCCACCCTGTCGCTACTTGCCCCTCCGAGCTCACGTACAACCCGCAAAAGCTCCAGCCGCTTTCCCTTTCCATGCCGATCTCCCCGAACAGAATCTCCGACCCACTCCAAGCTTGATCATCCGATCGCATCCGATCGGCCTCATCGTCCCCAGTCCAAGACCAACGAAATGGCCTCGATGGGTCCCGCAAACACAAATCAGCCCTCAGAATGCTATCCATACCGCGACTTCGTACCCTCAATACCTGACGCACCAAAATTCTACGCCCAAGTCCCGCTTTACCAGACGCATAACCCGGATGATGATATGAATGTCCTTTTACAGGAGTGCTGTCACTCGAAGGTGTGGCTTTTCTCGAATCCGGAGCCTTGTACGGCGATTTGCACTTCGAATTCAGAAAAACAGGCAATTGATGTGACATATTGCTTGAATTCGAAGAGTATTGCTTATGGAGGGGTTGTGAGGAGCTCGGGGGTTGGATTGTTGGCTTCGGGGTCGATGAATGCGTGGACTGTGTTGTTGGTTAGTGGGTTGATGATTTCGGTGATGCTACTGTAGCAGGATAGGACTTCTTTTGTTTTTTTGTTTTTTTCGTTAAGATACCCTTTTGATATTTGGGATTTTGTTGTAATGGTGAACATGTATAGTATCAAATCTCCAAGGTTCGTTTGTTGGCACGATGCAATACCGGGGCCACAAATGCATACGCGTGATACTCGAAGAGTAAGAACTTCGGGCTAGTCATGTTTAAGCACAAGAAGGTTGCTGGCAATCGTACGCATCGGCGTGTTGTACTCTTCAATTATCACCCATATACATTTGTGGGAAATTGTGGCCCCTATATCGTGCAAGCCAACGAACATTGGAAAAATCTACCTAGAGTTGGTAGAGTTAATATTGTTATCTCTGAGATAACGAGAGCATTTTCGTTGCGAGTCATAAGGCCAGTTTGACTTGACATGCATGAAAGAGGTGTTGGGTTGGATGGGCCTTCGATAACTGTTCACCTGGTTATCAAACCAATGAGATATATGTAGGGCGAGAGAGATGAAAAGAGGAAGAAAAAAACAGCTCCCAAAACAATTATTAGCATTCATAAAGAAACAGAATATACAAACAAAAATATAGAGCGAAGCAAAAGTAGTAAACAAAAAAGGACTAAAAATATAGAACGACCACGGCCGGACTCGAACCGGCAATCTCCCGCTGTCACATACGTCTTTCGACGTTGCAATAGGAGGCGGATACCTTCACCATTAGGCCACGCGGCCAATTCATTATTCCGAAAACCGATTAGTGACCTACAGCATGGCCACATTAGTCCCTCCTGGTCTTCTCCAAATAACCTTCGCGTGGGGTGGGGCGGCTGGGGCCGACATGGGGTAGGTTAACCCCGTCAGACAGCTCCACCATAATCTCCAGCATGAATCAATTAATAATGAGTTCACGGAGATGCTCCGACCGCCGTGCGTTGTATCCCTGTGCGGGGGTTCTCCGTAGCACAGACAGCATTAACCGTTTTGTCTTTTCAACCTTGGGAACGCACAGAGGGTTGCGCATGCATACAGATTCCAACCGATCAAAACCAACGATCAAACGCAGTCTTGAGGATTCGTACCATTATTTGCAACTGCAAAAGTAATAATGGACTCCGTTAAAGACAAAGTCTATGTCATCACAGGCCTCGGTGGCATAGGCCTCGCAGTCGCAAAACAGCTCTATGCACTTGGCGCATCCCTCTCTCTAGCCGATCTCTCAGCAACAACGCTCGACACGGCAGTGCACGCCCTCACCTCAAACACCAAGTCAGACAGACTCATGACCACCGTCCTCGATATCACCTCTGCAACAGCCGTGAAAGCCTGGGTCGGCGCAACAGTACAGCGCTTCGGACGCCTCGACGGCGCAGCTAATATGGCTGGTGCTATTGGGAAAAACCACGGTATAGGTCGATTCGTCGACATGGAAGATGACGAGTGGAATATGTTGGTGCGGGTGAATCTTTCAGGGATGATGTATTGTCTCCGAGCAGAGCTAAGAGCCATCATGGAGTCTGCGCCTGGTGGGAAGGGGAGTATTGTCAATGCGTCGAGTATTCAGGGTGTGAGGGGGTTTCCGTTGCATGCTGCTTACTCGACGACTAAGCACGGAGTTGTGGGGTTGACGAGGTCTGTTGCGAAGGAGGTTGGGCCTGAAATTCGGGTTAATGCTGTTGCGCCGTGAGTTGATCCTGAGCTGTTGATCTATGGGAAAATACTAATCTCTTTGATCAGTGGATCTATTCAAACACCTCTTTTAGACCAGGCTTCTGTTATAGAAGGAGGTTCGCATGTCCCGCCTAGTGTTATTCCTCGTGTTGGGACTCCTGAAGAGGTGGCGCAGACTGTCGTGTTCCTGTTGAGTGATGCTGCGTCTTATACAACTGGGCAGGTGTATAATGTTGATGGAGGATGGGATCCATGAAGCATGGTGATCGAATCATTTGAAGACAAGAAAGCATATGTATGGTAGTATTTCAATGCTCGTAAGTGACAGGTCCCATGGCTCAGACCCAACCAAACGCCATCTAAATGCTGGTGCAGTCGCTGAAAACAAGTCTATCCACAGTACAAAATGACAAGCCAGGGTATCTACTATAATCAAATGTACAGCCACAAACCTAATAGTTCCTGTTAGTAGGGATTCAAAAATGCAAGGTTTTTGGAGGTAGCACATACTCATAGCCATCGTCAACGCGAACCCGCCTGGAGCAGAAATAACCGATCCCGCATTCGAGGTGGTAGCGTTGCCAATATCATTCCCTTCAATCACAACAGGCCACCCATCCTCATACTTGAGGTAGTTCCAGCCCAAATGAGCATCCTATAAAATTAATCAGCAAAAATCCACACAAACAGATCCATCGAAATGGAAAATGGGCAAAACTCACCTCATCAGTAAACCCAATAGTCGTGTTCAAATAATGATAATAGAGAATATCCGGTGTAGCCGTAGAATCGTTCCCAGGCAGAACACCCAGTCCACCAGGAGCATAGACAACCCCGTGATTCGAAGCATAAATCACCGTTCCACCCCCATCAAGCAACTTGATCCCATCCTTATCCTCAAAAGGTCCACGAACATTAGTCGACCTTCCAACCCTAATTTCATACTCCTTTCCACGGCCGGGAAACCCCTTATGGAACCGACAACACTTTCCATGACTGAACCAAGTATAATAATACCCATCACGAAAACTCATCCAAGATCCCTCCTCAGGCCTCTGTTTCTGCTCGGGCAGATACGTCAAATGCACAGCATCGGGATTCGTTGGATCCTTAAGCGAAAGTAGATCGTCTGAAAGAGGAACCTGCCAGATATCCGTCCAGAAGCTGCCGTAATTCAGATAGCTCTGCCCGGTGCTATTATCCGTGATGAATGATGCATCAATGGCGTTTGAGACGTTGAACGGATAGATATCTGAGCCGTTACCATTGCCTGTATGGATGATCGCACCGTGATCTGTCCAGTCTTGGCTTTTGCCAGATAGAGAGGTTGTTGTTGCGACTCCAATTGCGCTGTTGCGGGACCCGTGCTCGCTTAGTGTGTAGTAGCAGTAGAATGTACCGTTTGTGTGAATTGTTGTCGGAGCCCATGGTCGAGTCCGGTTTTGTGTGTGGATTACCGACGGGCCGGAGAGGACTGTGCCTACATCTTCCCAGGGTCCGGAGAGATTTTGGGCGCGGTGAATTAGAATGCCTACTCCGCCTTGGAAGAGGTAGTACCAATTATCCCAGAGGATGATGTTGGGGTCATGGGCGGCTATGTGGCCAATATTTGGCAGTGGTATTCTGTCCGTTGTGTCGTAGACTTGGGAAACCGCGTGCGCGGGTTGTGATGATGGAGTCGCCGCCACTAGCGGAGTAAGCAGCAGGCTTAGGCTGGTAAGCAGCCAGGTGCTGTGCATGGTGGTCTTTGAAAATAATTTATTTTTGCGCCGCGACAGACTTTGTCGCGCTTTTCCCACTTTTGCTTTTCGAGTCGTAGTATGTACAATGCTCGCGCTGGGATGGTTGTTTTGTTTGATAGAGCAAATTAGCACTGCGTTGAGCGCAAAGAATTGGTTAGGCCTTTGGCCGTAGAAAAAGGTGTCAAGTGTTATCGGGACGACGAGCGCATCGCTTTTGTTACAGCAGTCAAAAAGCAAAGCGCTTAAGGAAAGAAAATTGGGGAGACAAGAATTGAAGTAAGTAGTAAAAACAAGTAAAAGTGGAAAACGTCAGGGAGGGCACATGGCATTAAGTAAGGGCCTGAAAAGGAAAAACCAAGAAAAAACACAGCCATCTAGCCTTGTCTAGAGCCTTTCAATTGTTCCAATCCACAGGGTCCCGCCCGCGTCGATCGAGGCTAAACAGAAGCCAAGCGTTTTAGGGGCAGAAAGTCTACCCTGTTAGGCTGCCAATTTTGGGGGCCTGTACAGGCTCAGTACTTCCTTAGCTATGCATCATAGCGGTTAATGCCAAGTACCGCCAAGGTACTGTCCCGTGTTTACCCCACCAAGGGTCTCCTAAATTGGTGGCAGTGAGTACAGCCTGTCACAGGCCTCGGTCGCATCACGCAGGGGCATTGAAGTGGCCAGTGGTGATTGGGCCGATTGTAGCGATTGGGTTTAAAGACTTCCGACCTGCTCATCCTTATCCCCTTTTCATTATTCACGGAGAAAATATCGTTATCTCTCCGCGTTCGCTCAATTAATTAAAGCTATGATGGCTTTTTCGCGCCGGTCTTACTTCACTCTTAAACTTGCTTACGTTACACCAGGCTTCCATATTCACGGGTCCACACTGGGGCCAAAAGTACCATGATAAGCCTTGTCTCCACTCGACATCTTCAACCGCAAGGCTCTCGCTATAATTATTCCACAAACTAGTGATCCTAGTTTGTGATTTTCTTGGGCCTGATCGCAGTCACTATGGAGATTTGCAACTTTCTTTGCCCTTGCAGCCTTGCAGGTTGATCTGATCGGCACTCCGATCATCATGATCTCACTGTGGAACCATGGCCCGATAGCTCCCCCTGATCGTGTTTTAAGGCAGGACCATGACGAACCATGACGAGAGATCTCCACGAGCTTGGAAGCCTATGATTCACTTAATTATCATCGCATGCGAGAGCTTCATTTGAAACATAATAAATGGGATATAAATTGTTAAGCAAATACAGATCCACCCAAATCGTCATTATCGTACACTGCACCACGTTACATCGCCATTCCGGTCAGATCATCCCAATCGAACACATCCAAAAAGGGATCAAAGTCTCCAGGAGGCTATTTGCAAGAAATTCAAATTAGTACTAAGAACTTCGATCTGCAGAAGATGATCGACTTACCGTAACGCCAAGGTTGGGCGGTGGAAGGATGCCATTGAAATCTGAGCTCATGACCGGTGGCATGCCGGGAGTTGCGAGGAAGGCGACTACCTGGTTGTCCTTGAAGCTACCCATACCCGGAGACCCAAGATGCTCGCAGGTCGCGTGTCTCTGAAACAGCGTTTGGGCGAACGACAGAACTCGCTCCACGACTTGTTGCTTATACATCATCGCTTGGGCCGGCCAAAGCTTCGCTTTCACTAACGCGCCGATCGTCGATAGGAAGAAATAGTCCTTGGCACCCTTGACCACCAACAGGAACCGGACTTCTAGGGCGATGAGAGCGGCTTCGACGAGCGACATGAGAGAGTCGGGGAAGCCTGGTAAGCTGGCGAGTTGGAAGGTGGAGGATGAGGAGTAGGCGGCACTAGCTAAACAAAATATCAGTATCGCGATACAATGGATGTAAATATAGGACCATTGAGGGAGTCTTACCAACGGGAGAATTCAAGGAGTGCAACACTTGGCAGATGGAAATAAATGCGTGAAGCGTCCACTCTCCAAGAGCGCATAGTGATAACAAGGGCGAGGTCTCGTGCAGTCGACGTTGCGTGGACAAGATCATCATGGCTGCATCCAATCGCGACCGCGCAGATGGAGCAAATAGGGGCTCGTGACGGGCCTCGATGGCAAAAGGTGTGTGAACAGAGAGCAGGCTATGCGCCAGCTTTGTTTCGATCGAGGCCTTCCACAAAATTACTCTTTGCTGCGTGACAGGGTCGCTGGCTTCAGCCGAATACCATGTGGGGATCTGGGAGAGATGTCGGGTCAACTCCCAATCGAGGCGTTGGATTTCTTCGTATCGACAGCTGAGTCTCGGTGAATGCATGAGTGAACACGCTTTTAGGCGAACAGGAAGGGACTGGCCAAGGGCAGTTTGATAAGAACAATCAGTAGCATCGTTGATAGGATGCTCCTCCGGGGCTTCGATGGTAGTTTCATGGAGCTCATCGTCATTGATGTTCAATGGAGGAAGGGTGTCATAGTCGGAAGCCTGAACGGTTGGCGGCATACCGCGGTCAATAGCGACCTGAAGGTCCAGCTCCACGATCGTCATCCAGACGCGCCGGCGCATCTCTTTGTTGAAGGTAGATATCCGGGCATACTTGCTCGGATCGCGGTGGTAACCTGACATCATGGCCGACTTGACCATCTGGCTGGTGGCTAGCCACGCCTGACTGCGTTTCATGCCGAATGAGTTTTGTGCGGTTATCAGCAAGATGTATAGCCGTAGAGTATTGATATCAGGTCGTTTGATTCGAGCATTAACAATCCATTTCTCGGCATGCAAAACCCACTCCACGGCGGTATAGCATTTAAGTGGCGTCGGAGATTTCTCTTGGAGACGGGTCACATCGGCAAAATTCCACGCACATGCAAGGATCAATAGGAGCTGAGCGACAAATGCAGCTGAATGAATGGACGGGTTGTCGTAGCTAGCCCAAAATTCCTCGACATCCCGAAGGAAAGTCGGGACGTGAATGATCCGTTGTGTCGATTCGATGTAGGTCAGGTACAGGCCGATGAGCTCATCGGCGACAGCTTTTGTTGGGAGCAAGGAGATCAAAGATACTGTAGTTGGATCCGGGAATGGCTCATTGAGTGGTCGTCTCTTCCATAGTCCTCGCTTGACTCGCTCCAGATCCGGGCGAACCCGCGACAAAATCGGGTTCGACAGCCGAATTTCCTCTGCGAAAGACCTAATGTCAGGGAACTAAAGATCCTTGTCAGTAATCACAGAGCATTGTGATTGTAAATTTAATTGACAGGTGTCAAGACTACATACCTGTGCCACCAAATTGGCATAGATTCCCGCGCCGCTGAAGCGAGTTTTGGTCTCGCGACCCCTCATCATAATGCGAGGCTGAAGGTCCAACTGATGCGACGGAGTCAGGGAATTATCGGAACCAATCCCATTAATATTCTCACTGTCGACCTGCGACGAAGAGGCCGCCTCGAGTTCAGGCAGCACACGTTTCGGGCGTTGCAGGAGGCCCGTATTCACATAAGGTTCCTGATTAACCGCAGCTCTAGGCGCTCCAAGAACAGTTTCCAAGAAACAGTCTCGGCGCTCCCTACCATGATGTTTGCGAGGATGGCGTGGGCCATCAGAGGGTGTTGGGCCCGAGTCGGGCAGGGTTGTCGAAACGAGTGCTTCCGACCGAATTGACGGCGCCCCTAAACCCGAGTCCGGGGGCGTCTGGAGATTCTGATCTGTCTGGGGCATTCCTATAGTGGATCCTCGGTCCGAAGCAAATGCAGTGGTTGATACTGTGGTGGGCTGCTGCCACAAGAAGCCATCTTCGTAGGTGCACTTGGTGGGCGCTCTGCTCTTCAGACAGCGACCACACGTGGGATACTCCCGGTCGCAACGCAATTTGCGACTGCGGCATTGGGTACATGCCATTGTGCGACGGCGCCTTTTGCGCGGCCGGTCTGGCTGTGTACCGAAGTCATGTACTTCTTCCATTCTGGGCTATTGAATGGTGATTGAACAGATAAGAAGCACCCCCCCGACACTTCACTTGAAGAGTTAGAGGGATGACTTGCTCCGGCTTACGTGGAAAGGCCCACCCTAGCAATTACCCGATGCGGTAAGTGTGTCCGACCACGCTAACGGGTCCAAAAGAAATTACTTGGCCTCTTAATCTTGTACATCGGTGGATACATCGAAACATGGAGGTTGATATGTTTATTCAACATCAGTAGCATCTTTGTAAGCCTTGACCTAAGAAGGTCCTGCCAGGGCAAAACGAGATACCTGATATTGCAAGTGGTGGGACTTCTTGCTCACCTATGGCTTCTTTTTTATTACAGACGAACCAGTTGAAGCAAAACTTAGGATCCAGTTGCCTCAAGAAAAGCCCCCTTAGCGACCAGATCATCTTGGCAGTTCACTTATGAGTGAGCTCATTGCACGCAAGATCTGATATCGTAGACAGGTCACGTGACTAATGCGAGCGCGCAGATTTGGATCCCACATGAAATAAACAATTCGTTATTCTTCAAGGTATCTATCCTCGTATTCACTATTCATGATCCTATTCCCTATTCCCATAACCGTCATAGAGAAGCTTTTGAAAAATCTACTTCTCATGGAATGGAAATAAGACAAACTGATTTGAATTTTTGCTTATCTGACTGTACAGTGTACAAATATATTCCCCAGGATTATACTGCAGGTGGGGATAAAACATACAGTAGCACGCAAAATCTTGAACGAATGATTGGCGCGGACACTCAGTTTGTCCTTCGGGTCTTGTAATAGGGATCAATTCGGAGTTGCGTCGGGCTTAACGGTTCGGAGCAAACGCGCTCGGAGATACTCAAAGGACTTAGAGAATATAACTACAACGCAGGCAACAATAACGGTCAACAAATTTCCCTCACTTTATTTATTCTCTTGAACCCTACGCCCATTTCACAACCTCACTCTCACCATCTCATCATCTCACCAATCCCACCACCATGTTAAAATCAATTTTATCCTTTGGTCGCACACCGGAGTATCTGTTTCCCAAAGTGGATCCCGCGCAGGACGGCCCCGACTGCTTGAAAGACTGCGCAGACTGCACAATCGAATACCCTTCAAAAGTAAAGATCGAAACTTTGAGACCTCTTTACGGCCAGATTAAGGAAGTTCAGGCCCATGTTCTCGTGGCAACAGGCCGATCTGACTGGAAGGAGAAGGTCGGGCAGGAACATGGATCCCTCATGGAGGCATTTGACCAGTCCTCGGCAAAATCCAAACTAGGCGTACGTGATGATCGATCATCGGAAAAGAACCAAAGCTAACTTTTTTTCAGCGCATTATGGTCTCCGCTTCCAATCTGACAACCCCAGATCACTCGGGGGAGCAAGACCCAACAAAACCCACTACAGTGCTCATCCTGCCATCATTCACCTTTGTGGACTCTGTATCCCAAGCAGATGTACCCGACTTAGTTCATCGATTTATCGATAATCCCACCGATGAAAAGAACGGATCCAGTGCCGTTTCCGCATCCGGAATGACCGCCCGCCCATGTGAACTAGACTACGTGATCTTACTATGTTCGCACCGCCGACGAGACGCGCGCTGTGGAATCACGGCTCCTCTTATCAAGCGTGAACTTGAGCGTCACCTTCGTCCTCTTGGGCTGGACCGCGATGCTGATGACTCCCGACCGGGTGGTGCAGGGATCTTCTTCGTCTCCCATGTTGGGGGCCACAAGTTTTCGGCCAATGTGCTTGTTTACCGTAAGAAAGATCAGCAGATGATTTGGTTGGCGCGGGTACGGCCTGAGCATTGCGAAGGTCTGGTGAAGTACACTTTACTTCAAGGCAAGGTAGTTCATCCTGAGTCTCAGCTGCGGGGTGGATTTGATCGTGTGCGGGGATTGACGAGTTGGTGAGCGTACCTCGGGCGAGATTACCATTCTACTTTTTCTGTCTTGTAGTGTTTTATCGGCTTTCCAGCGAGGGAAGCTAAAGCAAAGCCAACTATGGCTTGATACCCACGAGATATTCTTAATGCATATTGTTAGATCGGATGACTGTTGCGTGATTGCAGGTACAAGAGTACGAGATGTACTGTAGATTGGCGGCTACAAAAGGGTTAACTACGCATTGCCTTGCCCCAGTGTTATCTGTTATTTACCTAGCCACATTGTTTCTCGGATTATATGATAAGTCACAAGTCAGCACATCATTCTGAAGAGTCTGCTCAGGTTTCAACATGAGTGCTTCGCTTAACGCAGCATGGGTCAGTGGAGGCCCAGACAGAATGGACAAAGAGAACATGTTACAGTCATACTAAAAATGAGTTTTTAAGGTGCCCAAAACTTCACAGGGCCCAAGGTTTATGCCATATTGAATAATTGCCTCGTTGTCACCTCCAGGGAGACTAGGAACCAGACACGATGCTTTTTCCATCCCCCTTGCATCTTGGTCTTTTTGTATATGCAGTGCTGCATACAACGTCATAAATTCCTCTAGGTCCACTATAGTACACCAATTGGCGCGGTCCCTTGTGTCATGGGAGAAAGTGGGAGTAGTAAGAATGCAGTCGAGCTGTAGAATGGATTCATTCCCAGTAAAAACCTGTTCCAAACAGGCTCTGCGTCTGGAGCATGTGTAATTCCAGACCTTATAAATTGACTATTGCTACTGCATCTAATATTGAGTAGCATGAGTAATGATAGGTCTATACAGACAGTAGACCCACCTGGCTGCAGTAATCTAAGGGCCTAGTCTTGAATGATTGGTCGGTGAAGCTATGAGGTACGTTGTCACATCTTTCTATGTAACATCTCTCTGTTTGTAGATCTCGACATTATTCAAGTAGCCTCCATCTCGCCCTCGAACCTTAGATCTCTCTACCTCTCCACCCTACTTTCTCTGTCTTACATTGGAACAGTAATTCTTCTACAAGTTCAGTCAGTCAGTCAAGTATCCAAGATGAAGCTATTTGCCACTGTCTGCTTTATTGCACTTGTTAGCTGGGGCCTTGCTAGCCTGCACGAGCAACAGAAAAGAGATCCATGTGCAAACTGTCCTTTATGCTACGACTTTAGTAGAGAAGAATGCCTTGACTTTGATAAGGAATCTTGCGACACCTTGGTAAGACTTTTTTAGTTATCCTTATACTACGAGCCTTTGTTAACATTTCATAGGAAGCAGCAAAGGGAGGAGCAACCTGGTGTGGACAATCGTAATGGGAACTTTGCTTTCAAGCAATTTTCAAGCAGTAATTAGAAATTCTGTCTCCCTCAAGCTGGTTGACAGCTCACAGCCATTGCAGAAGCAGCCAATCAGAGTTATATGCCATCTATGTTATCCTACAGAATCACCTCTATACGCTCGTTTGGTGATCTTCACATTGATATCAGTCATAATCCTGCACCTGGCATTTACATCTCAATTTCCGGTTATATTCAGTGGAGATAAGCGCAATCTGATTAGAAATGATTTAATACAGCTCCATCCTCTCAAGTGCAACTTACTTCGCTCTAAATATACTCCTGAAGATCATCTATAGACTGATTTGTCGTTTCTGTATTTGCTGAAGAGTCGACATATGATTGAATGGGCGTGCTTTGTTTAGTGCAGGACTGCAGGACTGGAGGCCAAGGCAGGAAATACGAGGGGAAAATATATTCTTTAGTCGTATTGACGATCAGGTTTAGGTGGACCCGCACTTCCGTAAATGATGCCTTTAAAACTATAAAGTCTAGTGAGAACATGAGAACTGGACAAGGTGCTCTTTTCAACCTCCAAACCCCTCGAGTCTTGATCTTCTTGGCCACATGCAACTTCCGCTTCTGTACAGTCTTTAATATCCATTAGGGAGTCCAGCATAGCTACTGTGTGAAGTGGAGTGTTAACCACATCGGGCAACATTGATTTGTTTGCTTGTGACTTGTTTTGCCGATCGCAAGACTCATTATTTTCCAGCCTCCGCCCACTTGAATCTCTCAATAAGTCAGCAGGGACCATCCAAAGGATTGTGGCAACCTTTCAGACTGATCCAGAGCCCATACATCACTTTCATAAAGCCAATCTGGGTCTAGGCTGGCAGTTTAATGTTTTGTGGGAAAATGTGGGAGCAGGAGGAATGCAGGCCCGTGTCCAAAATCGGTCAGTCTTCAGGAATGATCTGTTCCAAAGAGAATTTCTCTAGAGGAGCATGTGCGACCTTGCAAGTCAATAATGATAAGTACTATATATACTAGCGTGAATAATAATACGTTTCTGTCGATCATAGACCCACTTTAGTCGATTAGTCTTAGATAATCGGCCAGTAGAGCTATGCGGCGCATTTCAAAACTTTGTCTACGGAAATAGTGGCTAGATCTCTCTCTGCAAATCCTGACAATATTTAAGCGTTCTACCCTCGTTCCCCGAGCCTTCCGTCTCTCGAACTCTCCAACCTACTTACTTTATCTTGTATTAAATCAAATATCATATTACCCGCTACTTCAAGATACCAATCGTCCAATATGAAGTTCTTCACCGCTGTCTGTTTCGTTGCCCTCGCTAGCTTGGGCCTTGCTAGCCCCCTTGAGCAACAAAAGAGGGCTACATGTGCGACTTGTTCTCAGGGCTGCTTAAATGTGGATACCGGAGACTGCTATCCACAATGGCCTCAGTCTGTTTGCGACACATATAGTGGTGTAAGTAATTTTCTGATCTTTATATAAGGAGCTTTTACTAATCTAGAATCACAGCAAGGATGGCAATGGTGTCCATGAATATGATTGGAATCATGCCGCTCGCTATCAAGCAGAGAAGAACATTGGAATGTGAATAATGCAGGATCGGCTTCCTCTCAAGCTATCCTTAATTCAGTTGTTTTCATCAGTCAACATTGCACAGAAGTTGCCAATCAATGACAATTAGTGCGCCCCATATATTTTCTACAGAAGTAACCTTGTACATACTCTGCACGCCCAATGAAGTACTAATTATGTTGAAAATATTCCTGTGTCTAAAATCCCAACGAACAATTATTGACCAATGTAGAAATATCTCTGGCAGGTCAATCTCATTGAATGCAAGTCCTTCGCTCTCAAAAAGCTCTTTTTGGAATTGGCATCAGTGCTAAGTGCCAAGAATGAACAGTTTCCGTGGTAAGGTGCATTCAAATATAACATCAATTGGCGACCTTCGTCACAGACATTTCGGAGTAGGTGGATAGGATACCGGATTCACAATTTATTCCACACAATTATGTCCGACATGAGATCAACCATGATTACATGAACCATTGCAATTAGCACCGAGGTCTCCTATCTCTTGATATATCTATTTCCACTATAATTGTCTATTGGCTATCGGTCATAACCTGTGAGACGTTTATTCTCCATTAGCAATAGTGGGGTGCTCGGAAGTAAATAAGGATAGGTTGTTAGTAGCGGGCCGAGCACGCGACGTCACCGCGTTAATTGATTTGGTTTCGCGTTCCGCGTATCATCAACTCTCTTCCGTGTCTGGGAGCGCCACATTCTCACAACAATGGCTGATCAAGCCCTTAAATCTCGCGAAGAAGTCGCAGCGCAAGCTGTGGCTGTTCGGGCAGAATTAAAAATATGGGAGAAAGAGTTTGCAACAACGCATGATGGGAAAAAGGCCGGTCGGGAGGATATCAAACAAAGACCCGATATTGGTACGTATTAGGCGCGAGACTTGACAAAACACAACTTTTCCAATTCAAACTGAACCGGCCACTGACCCAACTATCTGTCATTCTAGCTGCAAAGTACAAGGAGTATGGGCGACTCAAAAATCTTGAGGCTGCACTTACCCGACGCGAGAACCGCCAACAAGAAGCCGCCGACTCCTCCAGAAAGCGAAAACATGCCTCCCCCACCGGACCATCACGCACAAATAATGAGACGACTCCTCGCAAGTCGAGCAGGGGCCTATTTGCTACCCCGTCCCACAATCGCAACACACAGGCCCATCCCTCCCAACTAGACCCCTACGACTCACCATCGACCTTTCGTCGATTGTTTAGTCCCAGTACCCATCGACAGAGCTTACCAGCACCGTCGCCTCTGAAACCTGCCATTGGACCTACACCACAGCGCGATGGAAAGGCTCTCGGGCTGTTTGACATGCTATCCGAGTCCGGTGGGAGCCAGGCAACCCCGTCAGCAAAGAGACAAAAGGATGTGTTAGCGGCAGGATTCCGAACACCCTCTAAACCGAAACTGTTTGATACTATTGCGGAGGCACCAGAAAAAGAAGAGGAGGAAACATCACGACTTTCACGGACACCAGCCTCCTCAACTAAGCAATTCTACCTCGCGAATCTCTTTGCGACCCCTACAACGATGCGCTATGCGGCCATGGTCGAGGCCGAGGACAATAAGATTGCACAAAATAACCCTCAGGAAACCGAGGCTGCAGGTTCCCAGCATTCAAACCCGTCGGGAACACCCTCTTTTCTCCGTCGCTCTAACTCCGGACGGTATCCTGCGCCCACTACAAACGAGGGACCAGGTCTCAGTCCCATTGCATCTAGGAGACCGCGCCAATTTGCGGGACGGGGTCTATCACATTTGGTCAAAGGTCTTCGGGAAATGGAAGAGGAGCGCGACGAAGACGAGTGGGAAATGCTCCGCGAGATCGAGGAAGAGCAAGAAGGTTTCCACTTCGAGGTCCCTGAGAGCCAAGGTCCTGTCGCGGACAAGCAACAGCCTTATAAAAAGAAGGGTCAGAAGCGGACTACGAGGAGAGTGAACATCCGACCAGCCATTTCCAAGCCGAAGAAACAAGAGGAGCTTTATCCAGATTTGTACGAAGAAAGCGATGATGAACTGGCTGCGGTCCCGGAGACACAAATCCCTGAAGTCCCCAAGGAAGTTCCAGATGTTAATGGGGAGGACGAAGATGACCATGATGATGTTGCCTCTCTTCATTCCATTTCAGAACCCGGATCCGACTACGAGGGAGACACTGACGTGGACTCCGACGGTGACCCTGAATATGGCGAGAAGGCTCAACCTCCGCCTCGACCGAAGAGTTTCTCGGAACGCATCAAAGAAGCGGTTTTGATGGCTAAGCCAACTGCCATGGAAGCCCCAGCTAAGCCTGCGACAAAGCCAGAAGAACCCGAGAAAGAGAAAAAGCCTCGGGACCGCAAGATCAATCCTCAGGCCCATGCGAACTATCGGTCCTTGAAGATCAGGAACAGAGGAGGAACTCGTGGAGGAGGCGGGCGGTTCCGCAGACGATGAGGCTATACACTTGTTTCATTGTTAATGACATAACGACTGCATCAATATTAAGCATAAACAATATCATCTAGCAATTCAATCACTACATCGCATTCATGTCCAGTTGTATACCAAGTGAAGAAATTTTGCAATTGTCATGTTCGCATTAATGGTTCTAGTTCTATAGTACAGTGTTTCTGATGTGGTAAAACCCATTTAATCTGGGATATATCGATCAAGGAGGTGTCGCGGTGGTCTAGATTGACGGCTGTACGGCCGAGACCGCGGACGTGTCTCTCTAGGCATTGTGGCTGGTTCAGTCTCTGGTCTTGTAACCCGATCAAACAAACTTCTATCAGCTTCTCGAGCCGGGGAAGCACTTCGACCGCGAGTTGGACGATCCCGACGACTGGACCCTGGCTCAACCCGGTTATTAGAGCTTTGTTCCAGCCTCGGGTACTGCACATGGCGATCCCAATCTTCTAAGGAGACATAGGGACTTCTTAGCCACGCTAGCAGCTCATGCAAGAACAAACGAGCATTATCCCGTCCAATGAAGTCCCGCAGCAGCTCCTCGGCTTGACCAGCGCTACCCTTGATATCAACGGTGCGTAGAATCGCAATTACATATTCGAGCAGGAATTCAGCATTGTTGGCTCTTCGGTCCTCGAGTCGTTGAGTTCCAGGGCGAGGAACTCGACCTCGGCCACGGTCTTCGTCGGTCTCCGCCTCTGGATTCAAAAATGTAAAGACTTGTAGTTCTCTTCGGATCCACTTCCGTGCACGCGATACCAGCGACTCATCTCGGTTGAAGTGTTCCGGTGTCACTTCACTATATTGTGATAACCGATTTGAACCCACGCGGAGGGAGTATAATTTGTTACGGTAAACGTTTCGCCGTACCGCGAGTGGGTCCTGGGAGGGCGGTTGTTGTTGTATATGGGGCCTTTGACGCCGTTGTCTTGCTCCTCGAGCCCCGGTAAACCCACCACGGCCTGGGCCAGAACCTCCGGGTGGTTTTCCGGATCCATCGTGGAAAGGTACCTTGTATGTTTTGGGACCTTGCGGGGCTTCGAGATCATATTGTACCTCGGTGAGCTGAGTCTTACCTGTATCACCATCAGTCACACTCGATAAGTAGCATCCACTGAATACCCGTACATAAAGGGCAGTTCGGCTGTTGCTCTAGCCAGCTGACTAGGCATAAGAAGTCAAAGTTGGTATGATTGCATGGCTTGGCGATGCTGGCTTCGGTAATAGATTCTAAACAGATCACGCAGGGATCACCTTCAGTCTCCTCATCTTCAACCTCTCGAAGAGTTTTCTGGAGGATCTCCTGTTGCAGGTCCCCATCGTTTGCCATGGAGGGTAAACCTGAGATCAATCAGCGACCCAATCGTGGACGGTGAGCTTATCGCGACCCCACCGCCCGCTCCTCGCCGGCAGAAAAAACGGCGCAGTCACAGCTTCCAATCTCACTTCCAAGCTGCACTTCGCTCAATTTACCTTCATTTAAAGTTGGGAAGACACTGCCAATATTTGCGATCGCGCCTACCTCGGAACTCTGTCCATCTCTGAAATGCACTAATTGAGTCAGATATCTCCTCGCTTTCCCATCACTTCAGATGCGTTCCGCTAAAGCTGTTGTCTCCGAGAATCTCGCGCGCTACGGCAAAGCGGGTCCCAACATGTCTTACAACACCATGGCTGGATCGCAGCCTCATCAACACACTTTGACCTCACTGAAGCGGTGGTCAGTCGCAAACAAGGAGTTGCCAGGTGCGAGAACATTTCCCTGAATCATGTAAACACTCGAGCTAATCCCGTTCCTGTCACAGCTGTTTCGCAAATAAAGGCAATCCATGTTTATGACTTCGATAATACCCGTGCGTGGCTCTTCGTCTATTCTAATGCGACTCGAATTATTGACTCTTTGCCTTCTCAGTGTTCCTCAGTCCGCTACCGAACCCACAACTTTGGCATGGAAGCACTATCGGTCACCTACAATCAGAAACACATTTCGCCAATGGTGGATGGTGGCACGATCCCAATATTCTCTCCGCCACAGGGAAAGGGTTGGAAGAAGAGGAGGCGCGAGCTTGGAAGGGTTGGTGGAATGAGAATATTGTGAGGCTACGGATTGCGCGAGGACAAATGAACTGTTTAACTAACCACTACTAGCTCCACCTGGTCAAGCTCAGCATGAAGCAGAAGGATGCTGTCACAGTACTTTTGACAGGTCGGAGTGAAGCTGGCTTTGGAGAGCTCATTAAGCGTATGGTGGCAACCCAGAAGCTGGATTTTGACTTGGTTGGCCTGAAACCCGAAGTTGGCCCCAATGGGCAACACTTTGCCTCGACTGCAGCATTCAAACACGCATTTCTCGAAGACCTCGTCCTCACTTATGAACACGCCGATGAAATTCGGGTGTATGAGGACCGGCCCAAGCAGTAAGTCTCTGACCACTCTTATCGGAACGAGTTTTCCTGTATTGATTTGATTCCAGTGTCAAAGGTTTCCGCGATCATTTTGAAGACCTGAACAGGAAGCTACAATCTGGGCAATACGCACCTCGGAAGCCAATCAATGCCGAGGTTCTCCAGGTAATCGAGTCCGCTACCACACTTGATCCAGTAACAGAAGCTGCTGAAGTGCAGCGCATGATCAATTCGCACAATCTTGCTGTCCGCAATCCATCCCTGGGAAGATACAAATCATTTTCAACTCGGCGCTACATGCGCATTAAGCGCACAATCATATACACGGGTTATCTCATCTCGCAAGAGGATTCCAAGCGCATGATCGATGAAGTGCTGAACCCACTTCTTCCCAATGGACTTGCCGAGTCGAATGATATCAAGTACATGGCTAACAATATCCTGATCACTCCTCGCCCGGCCCCACACTCCATCCTGGACAAGGTTGGTGGTCTCGGAAAGAAAGTAACTTGGCAGATTACTGGAACGGCAGTGCTCGAGAATAGAGTTTTCGCAGCTCGTGTCGCACCAATCCCGTCAACCGAACAGTATTTCTCTGAGAACCCAGACCCTTTGATTGTCCTGGCCGTTCGTAAAGGTGCCCGTCCAGTCGAGGCATCCAGGATCGCGAACTGGCAGCCTGTTCCATCCAACAAAGCCCTGAGATTCGACACAACTGTCGGAGAAAAAGTCATACTTCGTGTCGAAGATGACGAGAGAGGCGGGGCTCCAAACGCGCCTAAACACCCTAAGAAACGCCATTTCCAGGATCATTATGAAGATGTTCCTCAGCAGCAGCATACCCATAACCCAGGCCACGAGACATCCTCTCACTCTCACGGCTACCACCCGTATTCACGACCTACCGGGGAAAACCGGAATCAGTACGATGATAATAACTCTCGTCGAGGCTCTTACCGTGGCCGAGGGCGTGGTAATGGAAGAGGTCGTGGCAACGCTACACGCGGTGGTCGGGGTCGGGGCCGTGGTGGTCGCGATGCCGGCTCAAACCCCTATTACAAGTCATTAGATGACTACAGCAATGGTTACGATGGATCGCAGGAAAACAAGGGTGGCAACAACAGCAATGGATATCCGATGGACTACTAAGAATATGGTTCTTGATGTCGTGGTACGCCATTATTATCTGTCTGTTCTCGCCGGCCTATGAGCAATGATGCCTTGTTTGTGATATTTTACTGCATCAAAAAGGCGTTTATCTGTATATCCAAGCGTTGATACGAGCTGGGGATGATTAAGGTCAGGCTTATTCATTTGCCAATCCTACCACAAGTATTGTTTCTCTTACATTGTGTCTTCCATGTATCAATGCCGTCCATGAGAAAATGGGTCATTTTACCAAAGACGTACATTCAGGGAACTACGCTCGGACTTCTTATTAGCAAAATAAAGCTTTTGAGTTCGTTCAATATAACTGGGGGTATACAATGATCTTGCCAAAGACACAAATGCAACATCAAATGTCATGCCGCGCATACTTGCTTGCCATCCGAATCCTCCTCCCCATGAAGAACAGTATAAAGGGAAAAGGCATAAAGACTATAGTCAAGCATCCCAACAAAGTACAAGCCCATCCCACCCCCAAATTATGAAACATAGCCGAGGCAAAAAGCGGAAACCCAGCCCCAAACGAAGACCGCATGAAATCATTCCCTGCAAGCACACTCGCCGCATACCGCGGATAAGCATGCGCAAGGTAACAAAAGATAGCATTGAAAATCAGACAACCCCCGAGAGCAAAGAACATCGAACCAATAATAGGCACAATCCAATGCACACTAGCAAAGTTACCGGTCCAACCAAACCAGAAGAGTGAAATCGGCAGTGCAAATGCGCCCACAATGGCCGGTGGCATCTGCCATTCTGGTGGGAGGTTACCATTTGCGTCGACGTGGCGTGATTGATACTTCCATTTCCAGTAGAAGTACCCCGGGATCGTGATGCAGACCGTTGAGACAAGAATACCCATAAAGGCTAGACCGCTTTCGCCGGAATTGAAGCCATGGATTTCAGAGAAGACGATTGGGAAAGCTTCGAACCAGGTGTAGAGGATACCGTAAATGAGGGCGATGTAGAGGTTCAAGAGGAAGACGATAGGTTCAAGAAAACAGAGTTGGAAGGGACGGACTAGAGACTCGAAAATGAGATCCTGGAATTGTCAGCACATATCTCAATAACACTCTACTAATCAGTAATGAGATCGACACATACCATCGGCTTAATCTCCTTAATCTCAATTTCTGACTCAGACATATACTGCGAATTCCCTGTAATACGACGAACCCGCCTCGCACGTCTGGCAAGAATATTTGGCGCAAATGTCTCCGGAAGTCCGAAGAAGAGTAGAACAAATGCAAGGCCCGAGGCCCACACCAATTGCCAGATCGTCCATGTCCATCCCTTAGCCGCGGCAGCAAATCCTCCCAACATCGGGCCTAAAACTGGCGCTGAGATCGCGAACATGCCCCAGACTGCAATCATGTAGTCGCGCATCTTAGGGCTCCACATATCGCCCATGGATGCTCCACCGGTTGCTAAAGCTGGTGAACCGATGAAGCCAGTAAGAAATCGGAATGCAAGCAGCATGCCGAAGTTTCTGGCGTAGATGACGCCGAAATTAAAGAATACGAACACGAAGAGTGTTAGAACGTATGTTGGACTTCGGCCTATCTGGGGAATTTCGGATAAGGGTGACCAAATCATTGGTCCTGGAATTGTTAGATTGGTGATCAATTTGATTGGGAATGGTGAAAGGTTGGATGCATTGACGTACCAAGTCCATATCCAAGGACGAATAATGTTAGTCCAAGTAAGGCAGCGACACTGCTAACTCCGAATTGCTCTTCAACACCGGGAACACCGGGCGTATAGATTGCAGAACCGACGTAGATGGCGAATGTCAAAAAGCATATCAAGCTGCTGACAAAAGACTTCTTTATAGTGCTCCAATTTTGTGGGTTCTATACCAGCCAGTTAGTAACTCATGTTCCTCTCTGACGAGAAACGGCTGGGATTTACCTCTGGATCGTCGTCCCCTCGCCAACTAATCACGATAGACTGATTTGCCCCTCCAACTGTCGAAGCAGAAGACATTCGTCGGGACCGACTTGAGGCCTGAGACATAACGGTAAATATACCTAAAGCTTCCAGATCTTCAACGTCTCCTTCGGTCTCTGTCATTGAGGATGCTGCCTCATCTTTTCTTTCCGTCTTGAGATATTCGGTCCAAAGAGATGTATCTTTCTCTTCTGGATACTGCATAAATTTGGACCGAGTGGCTAAGCGAACCAGCTTGCCGAATGCAGTGTCGCGCAAGGTCTCCATAGTGAAGCTTAGGTCCTGCGGACTCGAGCTATGACTTGGACAGACGTTGTGTCCGTACAAGTAGTTGCTCGGCGGGGGAGATTTAACGTGCTGCTCACTTATAATTATGATTTACATGAGGGATTTCAAGGATTTCATCGAATTTTATATACTTTATAATTCTTTGGATCTCATACTGAATGACATAAGACTTTTATCCGTGGGTGGATCCGTAAAGCCGTAACACCGAATTCGTGGCAATAGTACCGAGATGGACCTGTCTGGACAGGAGAATAGACCCAGTAAAACCCAGTAAAAAGCGCCATGGCCATTAAGATTCGCTGATACCCCGGATTATCAACTTTGAATCATTGTTAAGCGGAAGCTCAATTTCCGTCGGGACGGAGCTGTTCTCGGCGTGACGTCATGATATAGTTCAATTACGGTGAGTGGCAGGGATCAACTAGTTTTGACCTCGAGAAAGAATGCCTGGGGATTAGAT
The DNA here is from genome assembly GCA_028829675.1 of Penicillium tannophilum. Taxonomy (NCBI): domain Eukaryota; kingdom Fungi; phylum Ascomycota; class Eurotiomycetes; order Eurotiales; family Aspergillaceae; genus Penicillium; species Penicillium tannophilum. Next base: position 1,229,184 of record JAQKAK010000003.1, on the reverse strand, counting down.
TAGAAATCAAATTAGCTGAATTAATATCTTTGGATGAGCGGGCCTGTATTGCGCATGTGATGTTGCTTTCAGATGTTTATCTGCCAAGTCCATCTCTGTGGCGGGTTGCAAACCGGATACATATAGTTGAAACTTCCTGCTAGGGTATTCATAGCAGAAAATTTACTTCTCGGATACTCATTATCAGTCTCGCCACTTAGTATAATCAAGATTCAAATAATAACTCGGTACATCAAAGATCTCCAGAGCTTGGTAGGTTAACAATCTGACATGGTATGCCAAAGAATGTATACAATGCGGAATACGAGGTTTACGAGCAGAAAGACTTGGCAAAGAAATCATGTAATGAATTACGGGGTTGCAAACATGTAGACTGAACAAACGTCGATTGATTGGGTGCTCCGTGGTCAATGTAGGCTTTCTGGCCACTGATATCTGAAAAGGATACGGAGATACAGAAAGCACATGAGAGCCTTACTCGAACAAGAGGATGTGCGGGAACCTTTTGTATTGTCGAAGTTTACGTAAGGCTTCACGCATTCTCTGTCTTTCCGTATTACTTCTAGACAATGGTGGCATTTCCATCTGGCTCTTCTTTCATGCTGCTCGTGATCACTCTTATCCAATTTAACCCCGTAGGACCTTAGTCCTAACATTATAATCACTTCTCAACCCGGACAGGACCGTTAACACGAGGATTCGCGAAGAACGAAATGTCATATAGCACCCGGAACCGTGCAACGAGGAATGAAGCCCCGGACAACCCCATGGAAGAGCAACAAGAGGTAGCCGGAGTAGGAGAGCACCTCCACCTGGAAGCGCAGGAATCCTCAACCGAGGGCACGGCCCCGGCAGGAAAACCCCCTGACGCGAACCTCGACCCGGACAGATGAACCTTGAGGCTGTCCATGCCCAAGCAGAGCCGACGGAGGACGCCACCATGATGGAGTACAATAGACAACCAAACATACAAGAGGCCGTAGAGACCTCCAAGGAGATCACGGACCAGATCCTGAAGAACGCTATAGCGGCCAGGAAAGTAGAGGAGATCAAGAGAGAATGCACGCAATACCCGCGAGTGAGGACGATCCGTAGCACAGCGTTAAAAGACCATGCCAAGTTTGTCGAGAACACCTTCTCTAGAACCCACTATGAGTACATAAATGCAACACAGACAAGATCAGGATGACGTACCAATGCTAGACGTGAACGTAGACGTAACGTTGAACAAGCCTAAACCCACGGACTTTGAAGAAAAGGTGGCAGCTCCGAAGTATATCAAACCATTCTCTGCTAATAGGACTCAAGAATGGGACCCGCTTCAAAGTGGACCAGAGTTCTGTATGGCGTGTTATAGGGTCGGCAATGAGGTTGTGACACCAATCGCTAAACTTCTTCCAGGTGAACTTTCGCTCTGGGTCCTTCTTCTCTAGTTCTCTTACGCGTCTTCTCATTGTACTTTTAACTTGCCTTCGAGGTGTGTGGACGCTTGGAGTACTCATCTGTGCTGCTGCTTGAAGTAGGCGCCATCCTTTTCAAAAGCGAACTAGACATCAATTCGAACAGCATAACGCCTACTTCAAGCAGCGGCATACCTTGAAGGCAAGTTAAAAGTACAATGGAGAAGACACGTAAGAGAACTAGAAAAGAAGGACCCAGAGCGAAAGTCCACCTGGGAGGAATACAGCGACTAGTGTCAAGGTGTGAGCCCATTGTCAGGGATCCAATGAGTGCCTCGCGCATTCTCTAGGGCCCTCGCATCCGGCACATCAGCCTGGATGACTCAATCCTGCCCTGTACTTCAGGGGGATCTTCCACGTCGCCATGCGATCGTGTGTCGCTTAGGCACATCGGCCTAGCTCTCGTTGCTCCGTGACTTCCGAAGACTTACTTCCTGCACTATCGATTAACCTTTCGTAGTGTCTTATGGATTCTTTTGCTGTGTGGCCTAGTGACCTACACGAAGACGTTCGTTGCATCAACGACTAATGCTGATCTTCAGGAGCTTTTGTCCTTTAATTCAACCTGAGGAGTCTATCTTGGTTCTCTTCAACAGGCGTACCGTCACACTCTCCTGCTCCGCCCAGCTCCAACTTTGGGGAGGAGATCTACAGAGCAACTTGCTTCTGATGAAATCCGCCATGGAATACTGAGGTTCACAATCAGTGCCGCTTTTCCCGCAGATACTGCTCTTGCACTGCTCGGGTGCAGAGGTGTTCCGGACCACCATCTGCGCCAGCGTTCGGCACTCATCCGGTCTCTGTTTATAAGGCCCCGGGACGCTAGTGATGTTCTGTGCGTACGCGTTTTTTCGTGTAGTGGCTTACTTCATGTTGCCTTCTGAGCTACACTCAGGCCTCTGCCTGACCATCTTCATTTTTGATGGATTTAGAGCTCTGTGAGCTACAGGTTCTCTGCCTGACCATCATATCTTGGATGGATTTTCAGCTCGGGTGTTACCGTGCTGAGCTACAGGCTTTCTGCCTGACCATCTTATCTTCGATGGATTTCCGTGCTGAGCTAACACGCAGGCCTCTCTGCCTGACCATCATATTTTGGATGGGTTTTCCACTCAGGTGTTTTTGTGCTGAGCTATAACAGGCCTCTCTGCCTGACCATCTTCATTTTCGATGGATTTCAAGCTCTGTGAGCTACAGGTTCTCTGCCTGACCATCATATCTTGGATGGGTTTTCCACTCAGGTGTTTGTGTGCTGAGCTACAACAGGCCTCTCTGCCTGACCATCTTCATTCTCGATGGATTTCAAGCTCTGTGAGCTACAGGCTATCTGTCTGACCATCATATTTCGGATGATTTTGCAGCTCAGGTATTTTTGTGAGCTACATGCAGGTCTCTGCCTGACCATCATCGTCTTCGATGAATTTTCTAGGTCTCCAGCATTCTTGTTATGCCTTTTGGATTGTCTAGACGCTCTGAGCAATATTAGGCGATCTGCCTGTATCTTTCTGTCCTGTGGACTCTAGGTTCCAGCATTTTTTTCATGCCTTCAGGAAACCCTAGACGCTCTCGAGCTGCATGTATATTTTTATGCATGTATGATACGTCCTATAGACTTTCTAGGTTCCCAGCGCTATCTTTGTGGCTTCAGGAGTCTCTAGACGCTTCGTAATTTTGACGAAGACTTCTCTTCTTGCACTAGCAATCATACTGTTCTGATTCCTTTATAGTGACTTATAGATCGTTTCATTGCTCCGTGGCATACACGATGAATTTTCTCCTGCACTACCGATCATTTTCGATCATACATTTTGTAGTGACTTATGGGTTCTATCGTTGCACTGCGGATATAAGCAACAAGACTTTCACAGGGGGCCCCTGAGTCTTGCCCGCATCTGGCACATTAGCCTTGATGCGTTTCAATTCTGCCCTGATTTTCAGGGAGGCTCCAGCGCCGTCATACGATCGGGGGAGTTTCTTCGGCTCGTAGCCTAATTCTCTGTTGGACATATCGTCCAACGAGCACCGCTTTCCATTTTGACTCAAGCCATCATAGTGCTAGCTAGGCTCCTATGATGTATTCGCTCTGTCCTCTGGATGGGTGAAGAGAGAATGGTGGATAATGCCCCTGAAATTGTGTTTGTAGTGGGGTTTGGCTAAGCGAGCCGAACGGGTCGGGGTAACTATTCTTCCTGTCTTAACTATGTTAATACAGGTCTCTAGAACTGTTTGTTTACTCTGCACTGCAGTAGTGGTGTGAAGGACTTCTGGTTTCCCGGGCGGTATTCTAATAACAGAGTAGTGGCAACCTTGGAAGCAATTTATCTTGGTAGAAAGCGTTCATGCTAGAACCGATCATCCCAGCCTAGGATATACCGAACCTTGGACCGATCGTGAAGGCTCCGGGCAAAGCGGTGGGTTTAGTCGCTAGTGTGATAATAGGAACAATTCAAACAAATATGTATGCACTGTTATAGTTTAAGCAGAGGGTTTTCCCTCTTGAAAAACAGGTTATTCGGATAAATTGGTTTATTCACTCGGGCAAGGTAAGCTCTATGCTCTATTAATCCCTAAATTACTGATCATACACATCCATCCTATAGTTGACAAACGATCACTCTCTTATTAGAGAGCTAAAGAACCAACTCAAACGTCGGTATCAGTCAGCTGGTAAGCAATATCACCAGACTGGTAGTTGTACTCGGTGGTAGTGTTGTAGTTCCAGAAGAAGCTCAAGTACTGAGGGTACGAGGACGGAGTCTCACACTTCTCATCGTACTTGGGAGCCTTGTCGACGATAGCAGAGAACTTGGCAAGAGGGCAGGAGTAACCGGGTCCGCTCTGGCATTTGGAGTAAGGCACAACAGCCTCGTTGAGGATGGCACGGACGTAGACACCAGCTTTGCTCACAGTGGTCGCGTTGCAAGTCATACGCTCCAGAGTAAGGTGACCGCCCATGGGCACAATATCGGCCACACGGTAAGGGTTGGGGAAGGGAATGGTGCTGTTGGGGAGCTTGTGCTCGGGGACGTCAATATCCAGGGCGGCAACGACGGGAGTGATATCGGCATCGTGGGCACTGGGTGGCTGTTAGAATTGGGATTTGAGGTAGAATCATACGGGCCACTCACAAGCTCCAGAACATCTTTCCAGCCTTGGGGCCGGACTGCATCAGGACACGGGTGGCGTTGGCATAAACTTGGCCCGCGGCGGTTTGGTACTCGCTACCAGCTCTGTAGAACATATGGTTAGACATGAATCCTGAAGGAGTTAGGGGAGACATACCCGAAGCAGTAGTAGTAGGCCAAATCCCAGATGTAGCCATAGGCTACCCACTCATCGAGAGTGAATGCATCGGCCCATGGAGTAGAAGCACGGACATTGAGCTCAAAAGCAGCAGTCTCTGTAGGAGTGATGTGTATTAGTATTCTAGCCGGAAATAAAGATCATACGAAATCTTACCCATCAATTGGAGAACATCACTTGCGGTGAGGTTCAATCCAGGGTTCTGAGAGTTGAACCGCTTAGCAGCAACTTCCAATGGGGGCAAAGTCGCGTAGAAACGGTCCGCATAGCAGGTGTAGTAGTTGGAATCAGCCGTGCAAGACGGGGTCAAACTGTCAGCTCCCTGAGAAGCAGCCTCGGGAATGATGTTAATAGCAGCACTGGTGGAGTAGTTGTATCCAAAGAAACCCTGGCCGAAGAAGCGAGCAGTCTCAATGACACGCTCATACCCAGAGCTGAAGATAGGGACGACAGTCTCGCCATCCCAAAGGTGGCCATAGCGAAGACGGTACTCGCTACCGCGAGTGAAGGCGTCAAGCAGACCGGCGTACGGGCCAGTGGTCGATTCCTGAGAGTACAAGCCAGCATCATCGACGTAGTAGGTCCAGTCGTTGAAGAAAGCAAGGTCCCCCTTCCAGGTCTTGACCTTGGAGTTCCGCATCTTGTCCAGCACTTCGACATAACCCTCAGCGAAGATAGCGTCAGGGTAACGCTCACCATGACGCATCAGCATATGCACCTGGTCAACCTCACATCCCTCAGGGGTGTTTCGGTCCACACCGTACGAAGCACGATCGGAGTAAGGGGCGAAACTGCCCATGTGCTTCAGCAGGTTATATCCATCGTTGAAGGACTGGGAGAATTGCTTCTCGCCGAACTTGGGAAGCCCGCTCCAGCTAGCGGAGGCCACGGAGGCAAGGGCCAAACCGGATGTCACAAGGTTCAACATGTTGAGAAGGTGAGACGATGATCGAAGACGACCCTTTAGAGAGAGGCATGAGTGGAAATTTATAGTAAATATTTCAGATCTATTCGACTGCTAGGTATACTTCCCGCAACGGTTCGCCTTGGCTATGCATGCATAAACGGATACGGGTACGGGGTACAGAATAGCCGATTTGACGTCTCGCTATGGGTCAGGCGATATTTTGCCGAAATGAATGTTGAAAAAAGGATGCTTGACAGGCACATGGTGGTGAGGCGGCTTCCCATTGGATGAGACTGATAGATTGATAACGTGGGGTATCTCTTCAGAACCAAGTGCCCCTGGCTAACGTGACGGTGGAGCCGATGCCGGTCGATGCCGGTCGATGCCATCCAATGCCGTGATGGGCTGTATGCCGTGATGCATGTCGTGGTAGTCAGTTGCCTGTTCCCTATCCAATCAATTGAGGTTGCATCAGTACACACGGTCGCTGATTAGTGACGAGCAATTTGAGTGGATTGTAATTTCCAATGCGTTGAGTTGACGACACGTGGGCGTGTGGCTTGAATAAACATTGCATAGTGAGGCATAGCTTGCTGCAACACATTAGCCGATAGGACTAGAGGCGCACGTGGGCGCCGTCCGGTTGTTGTAGGGCAGAGCATTGAACACCAAACGCCACTAACCATATCTAGGCTAGATTCTAACTTGCCGAAGGCGGAATTCCGCCAGTTCCAGGTTTATACTTTGATGATCTCAGTATCCGTATTCGGTTTCGGTCTTTATTGCTCTTTGCAATGGCCTAAATCCTGCAGGAATTGGCCAAATTGACTTGTAGGCCGCGAATCACGTGACAACATGCCATCTACATAAACCTCTAGCCATGAGAACCTTGGAAGCACAAGTGACTGCACTGGAGAAGACATACAGAGCTCTTATGTGTGTTACAGGACAGGAAGGTAGCTTGTGAGTTTGATTAAGTGGGACAACAGTAGGTAGAGAGGTATGGGTTGTTCATTGTTCAGGTTCAGGTTCAACTATCTAGTGTTCAAGCCATTGGCTTTCAAAAATGTATGCAAGAAAGCAGTTCAAATCAAGCAGTGTGCAGCAAGATTCATGCCCCAGAAACATGTTTTATACAAAAAAGAGAACGCCGGGGAAACAAATCACAAAGGCGTAAGAAGAACCCATAACGCCGGCTGCAAAGCTGTACAAGAAGTTATTTGATGACATTGAACTGGCCAGGACCCCCCCCGGGACTGAGGGTTTTCAGTCCCAAAGGTGATGTGTAGAGAGGATCCAGATCCTCATATGTTCGCGTGTCCCAAATTGTTCGAATCCCATTTCCATTTCCATTTCCCATGACCTTAAAGTCGTATTCCATTCCATAAAAGTCTCGAGCCATTGCCGTGTGCTCGTAGATATTAATCATTTCCATGCGTGTCGTGTCGGATATAACAGGTAGTGTGTAGTCGGATATCAAGATAAGTGTGGCGTAAAAGTCAAAAAGGCAAAAGCAAACGCAAGAAAAAAAAGCACATGATCAACACTCATTCTTCGTCATCTGTCAATTTCCGAATCATTCGGATACTGAGAATCATGACTAGAAGGCCGACTGTGACGATGACCATGAGAACGAAGCCGAACCAACCCAGCACCATGGCTGAAGTCCCGACTCCGCTCTTGACGCTGCCGTTGCCCATATCTTGTGCGATGGTACTCGCTGCGACGGACGCCGTGTGCTGCCATAATACGGACACGAGGATGAATACAGAGGAGATGAAGATGAGCGCAAGCGCGGCTTGGGAGACAGGCCGCGATGGGAAAGGCTTGACTTCAACATCGGAACCGGAGTCACCGACTTCTTCGTGCCAGCCGGGGAATGTGGCTAAGAGGATGAAACAGAAGAAGGCGAGGATAACAGCGACGATACTGGGGGCACAGTTAGCTTGGATTGTTTTTCGAATGGTTTGAGGGAAGCTTACAGTAAGTATGGGAACACGACCGCATCTTTGAATGTTGCGGCGACCCAGATCAAGTTGAGTGGGTCCTGGTCCACATTGACGATCTCAGCCAGTGCGGTGGCATTGGCGTTGCAAATGTATGAGCCATGGTCAGGTTGAACGCAGATACCGAAGTACCCTACTCGAACCTCTAGCTCGGCGTTGTGCACAATGTTAGCCATAGCGGTGGTAACACCCGGATCGACTTGTGCCAGGGCGAAATTGGGCTTGTAACTCTCATAGTACAGGGAGATCAAGAAGATGTCGGGGATTTGTGGGGATGAGGAAGAACATCCGGCCAACAGAAGTGCTAGAATTCGTTAGAAGCATTCCAACAACATTCCACGTTCCCTACGTTGACAATAGGCTTTGGTCAACTTACATAATAAGATAATAGCAACTGCAATGATAATCATCAACACATGGTGGTACCCGATCATCGGAATGAACCCTAGAATCAAGTTAGTGAATTGACCTTTGATCTGGTAGTTAACTGGAAGCATGGTGTCACATACGAGCCCATCCTGCCGCGAAATTCGTAGCCATTGCGTCCAACTATGGCCCGCAACTGGCCCACCTCTTTCACGTCGATTAACTCGCTTCTCGTATCTCCGAGAAGGAGCTCTTGAAACAAGTGTAGGGTCAAAATCTGGTCTGCTGAATTGAAACGGAAGGTTGGCTTCTTTGATCGGATCAAGGATCTTCAGTAGCCGTCGACGTTGACAGATTCCGATGTCAAGAACGATTGGAATGTGGAGAAAGAATGCGAAAGATGAGGTGCGAGGGAAAGAATCGAAGAAACTTCGGACGTAAAGTCGGGCTCAAGGAAGTGCACCAAAACAATGTTGGGCTCGTCTTTTGATTCGGATCGCACCTAGAAAAGAAGACTCGAATATGGTCAGAATGGGAGCTTCTTTACCACCAGTGGTCACCACAGGGGAGTTGTAAGAAGAATGTGCAGAAGGAATGGAAGGGGGGTAAGAAAGATCGTAGCTGTAATTCAAGAAAACCACGTCAGGCTTGAATTCTCAAGTCCCTTGGAGGCTGGGGATGGAGACGAGTATGGGAATATGGGAGGCTGGGCCAACCGTCTTTGTTTACCTTCCCGCTTCTATGGAAACCAGATCTGACCGCCTCACCATTCGGGCCATTCTGCCTAATCTGGCCCGATTCGGTGGCGCCGTGATCCTGCGCTAAGCCTGATAGAGAGTAGCGTAAATCATATTTGTAGTAAATTGGGGTCCACTGACGCCACTCTCCCCAGCCTCCCCACTTGACGATCTACCATTTCTATGAATCAAGTACGGATACAGAGACACAGTCATTGAAGATGTTTAAGGTAATGATTCCCGAAATGATAAAAATGAGATATTGATGAAAATGACATTTGCTCCACGCCAGGAACAAGAAAAGCACGGCTCCATAAAAGAAAAGAATACCATCCATGAAAATGCACCCCATACTAGCTGGCTCTGTCCGTCCAGTACTCCATACAGAAGACTCCGTGCCTGAAAATGCATAGATGCCCGAATGCGAATCCCGACTCATTTAGCGGCAAACGAAAACCGCTTTAAATCCAACGTCGGGGTTTGTCCAAAGCTGGTAGCAATCTCTTCTTCCGAATCATCACTGTCCGGGACTATGAAATCCTCACTACCTTGGGGCGTGTTAGCCTCAGTAGTGACTGGCGTCTCATCCGACTGAGACTCTGAAGAATCCGCGTGTCGGAGTGATGTGGGGAAGTTGATGCTACGTGAGCGGTGAAGAGCCGCTTGACCCATCCGCTGCAGCGGAGTAAGGCGCTGCCGTTGAGGGCTTTTGTGTCGAGAGTCGATCATGGGTGTCCGAGGGGACGACAGATATGCATCCCTTTGACTGGTCTGAATCACCGGAATCCTGGTCATAGGGGAGCGCTGAACAGGAGAAGCGGGCTTAGATCCAGATGTGAACGTGAATTTGGAGATAGTCGAGTTCTGTCGTTGGACATGATACCCAAGAGCCTGGTTGAACTTGTTGTCCTCAGACGAGAGCCCGGACACTGACACTGGAGTCTCCATAAGGGCTTGATCATCGTCAGTCTTCGGATCAGAAACGGCCACAGCCTTGACCTCCACCTCGCTCTTGCTCTTCGAAGGGGTATTCTCATGATTGCTATCTCCTTGGTCTGGCATAGTCTTCGCCTTCAACATAGGATCGGAAATCCGTGAGAAGATATCCTCCGCGACCTCATCCGAAAAGACGTCCATCATCGACTGGCGTGCCTTTTTACTTCGAGATACTTTCTGTCCACTAGGGCTCACTTGTTCAGTAGTAGTGGCAGCGAAGAACCGACTTTGGACGCTTGGACGAGCAGGAAGCGAGTCATCCTCGGCTTCGGAGCATAGTCTCTGTCTCTTGGTCGGTTGCAGGTTTGATGCCCGCGCAGTCTGAGCCAAGACTGTGTTTCGCCCAACGCTTCGAACCATGGGGCTGAGACCTTGGTCAGAGAAGGCTCGAATCGGAGTTGACCTAACTGTGTTGGATCGTAAGGGCACTGAGTTGGGTTGCCAGGAGTTGTTCGCATTCCGCTCCAGCACTCTCTGCTGACTTGGTGACGGAGTCAAGCTGTTCGGATCCAACTCGGCCAGAGGCTTGCGTTTCGGAGTAAAAAACGTGTTGATAGGCTTGCTAGGCTTCAGCTCTGAAGACGACCCCAATGTCTGACGGCGACTAATACCCATGGGCACTTTACCTGCAACCAGCGGTTTCATCTCAATGGGCTCCTTGGTCGTCGGGTCTAAATCCCCGCAAGCGACCCCAGCCGCAGTTTCTGGGTCCACATCAGCTCCGACAAACGGCATTTCCTCAAGATTCACTCCCTCCTCAAGAGTGGTTAAAGGGATCAGCTTTTTGGCCTTGGGACAGAAAACACGCTGATAGAGAAAAGTATCTTCGGCCTGCTTGAAGTCTTTAAGGTAATCAGCTGGGACTTTGAACTGGCCTTCAAATTGAAGCATCCGCAACGCTTTCTCCACGGTCTTGTGCTTGCGAATGCTGCGGTACGCCGTCTTCAATCCCATCTTGGGAATATTGGCCAAATAGTCACAGCCGCTAAGAATGCACATTCGACGAAAATCGGCATCACTCCATCCCACCAGGCTCACTTCTCGACAAGCAGTAAAGTCTGCTCGGTTGATTTCAATACACTCGCCATGCTGATCCAATTTCGACAGCAAGCGTTTCGCTCCAAATACTAACAAATCCGAATCCTCGGAAATGATACCATGTACAATTCCCTGTTGTTCGAGGTACACCATCTGGGGATCGGCCTCATATGGCGCCACCACGTACTGTACATTCATTTTCTTTAGTTCTTCAATCAGTTGGCGAGCCATGTAGGGCGTAACGTCGACAGCTTTCTGGAACTCCTGATAGGCTTCCGGGATTCTGCCCTTCCGTTGTAGTTCCAATCCCAAGGCCTTGCTCTCTTGTCGGCGACGGTGTCGATCGGCTTCGGTCGCCGCTTTGCTGGGAAGGTCGTCGCCATCGAAGACCATGTAGGGCACTACGCCGAAGTAAAGGAGCATACGGACTCGATGAAGAACGAAATCTATGTGTCTGTTCTTGCATTAATATATCATCACAGTATCGAATGTCTTTGATGGTTGGACCATACTTCCTTGTTGGCCTATCCAGGACCAGATCCACGGAACAAGCAACTGTACCACGGTGCAGCCAGCCATAGGCGTCCACCGCGAGAGTCTGGCCAGCGAACTTCTTGAGATGGCATGGTTTTTGAATGGATTTCAGGAGACCGTGAAGTCCTATGAAAGATTAGAATCGTTCGAAGCATCCTTACCCCTTCGGTCCAGCAAATTTACCTTTGATACCCATTGCGGAAACCGGGGTCGAGGCTCAAGCGGGTCCTCGGGTTAAATGATAAACAATAACATGCGGGTTTGGAATTTCAAAGGCTCAACGCGAAAGAATTAATGTGCAGTATGGTAAGGAGGAAGGACCGATACAGAATCACCGAGTAAATACCGCCATGGTTGATGGAATGTTTGCTCACGTTTGTTCCCCTCTCGACGCGCAGACGCGATTGAAAGGGTTTAGGGAAGGCGGTGGTGCTATCTTCACCGCCCAATTCTGCACCTGCCAAAAAAAATAATTATCAAATCTAATCTCGTTGCTATTACGATAATCCCCACCACGCCCTTAATCATGCCTCGCACACTTCAAAAAGTACACAAACAAATCTCCAAGAAGCGCGGTGTCATCGACTCGCTTCATGAGAACAGCCGTGATGCCAGGCGTTTACGCCGTGCCGGTTCTCGGGACGACCGATTGATCCGCCATACCGGAGCCGTAATGAAGGCCCGCCAACCTTACAGTGAGCATCAATGCAGCCCAAATCTTGTCAATTAACTCTCTAACTCTCTACTAGTGGAGCGCATTGAATACTTCCATAATGCCGTCCAAGATATCGACGAGCCTTTGAATGATGAAGGGTTGGCCGACCTGGTGAACCAGTATGTTCTCTTATCGCAGTGGGACTCGGAAAGATGAAGTTTTAACAGTGAATAGATGCATCAACCGCGACGCCGAGGAGCTTGCACAGCTTCAGCAGGAAAGGCGCAAAGGCCGCCCACCACTTCGACGTGAGGAGGCTCTGTCGCAACGGACACAAACGGAGGAGAAGGAATTCAAGACCGGTTTCTGGATGCCGGATCTTAGCGACGAGGATGCATTTTTGAAGTTGAAGCACTGGAATGGAGAGTGGACGGCCCTCAGCTCAGCCAAGTTCATTCGCTTGGTGGTCGGTGGGGAGAAACAGGCCTCTAGCTTCCCACCCAAGGGTATGTCATGATTAATGTACATGACTTGTAGACGATTCTTTTTCATTTCTTCACTGTTTTAAGTGGGGTTTGATTGGCGCAATATGGGATATGCATCGACGCTTGTTTTCTCGCGAAAAGTACTTCCTGATACCAATTATGACATATAAATCAATTCAAATATTTCAATGAATATGGAAAGTGCTAAAAAATACTCAACGGATTTATTGCATGATTAGTACGTAGCTCGTCCAATGGAAACAACGGCAGATCTGCAAACCAGACTTAGGCGGAGCCAGAAAAGGCCCGGGCTTGGCAACATCATCGCGGCAGCTCTCATCTTTTTCTTCTCCAGCTTCTCCCCTTCATCCATTCCATCCACACATTCACAATGCTTTCTCTCCGTGCTTTCTCTCGTTCCGTCCCGCGGTTCTCCCGCTCCATTGCCCGCACTTCGATGCGCCCGGCTGTCCTCCCCAAGCCTGCTCTGCTCCAGCCCTGGAAGCAGGCCACCAAGCCCGCCTACGCCGCTTTCTCTACTTCCAGCGTCTTCCGGGAACCCGCTGCTGAGGGTAAGTTTTATAGATTATGGATGATCCACGGAATTCGATGCGATGTCTCCGGTGAAATCTTCCGAGCCAAACGCTAATGTTTTGATTTTTCTTTCAACAGGAGATGTTGAGCTTCTTGCCAAGCTTGATGAGGAGGTGAAGCACGAGAAGGCTTCCGGTGCTGAGGATGCTAAGGAGCAGAAGGCCAGCATCGACTACACTCTCCAGGCTGGCGAGTGGCAGGTTAAGGATGTCGCCGGCGAGCAGGAGGTTGTCCTGACCAAGAAGTTCGGCAACGAGACGTAAGTCATCCAATCCATCTAGAACCATCGGGATTGGACACTTGACTAATGGTCACTGCCTTGAACAGTATCCGCGTTACTTTCACCGTCGCCGACATTAACAACCTCTCCGAGGACCCCATGGATGACCTTCACGACGACGCTCTTGGTGACGAGGCCGAGTACAACAACCAGGGCCGCGACGTTGAGGGTGAGGACGATATCCTCCCCCCTACCTTCCCTGCCCGCCTTGACATTGCCGTCGAGAAGGCCAACCAGGGTGCCCTCTTGATCCAGGCTGTCATCCAGGACGGTGACCTGCAGATCGAGGAGATCTCCCACTTCAAGGATGCCGAGATCGCCAACGCTCACACTGCCGAGAAGGACTGGACTCGCCAGAGCCTCTACTCCGGTCCCCCCGCTGAGAACCTCGACCCCGAGCTCCTGTCCTTCTGGGGCCGTTACCTAGAGGAGCGTGGTCTTAACGTCGAGTTCCAGAACATGATCACCGACTACATTGCTTTCAAGGAGCAGAAGGAGTACGTTTCTTGGTTGGAGAACGTTCGCAAGTTCATCGCTGCTTAAGTGATGTCCCTGCATTCCCAATTTTCACTTTTGACATTTTCGTCTACGTTGTAATAACCCTCTTGAACTGATCTATGTCGGCACTACTCCGCATTGTCAGGCGTGTACCAATAACTACAAATTAAATAAATGAACAAGTCTCCGATCATGATACTGCATTACATACTACACTCATTGTAAGCCATCTAGTTCCAAGCTTTGTCTATTTCCTCGGGCAAGCAGGAAAGTCGTGTAGCTTGAGCGTCAAGTAAACAATGTAGGTATCAATCCTTGGAACAGGGTGTAATTGAGTGGTATGTATGGTATGTCAACCAAACTCGAAAATGATCTTTAGATAATGTGTAGTCCATGTCAAATATGATTATAGAAGAAAAGAAATCGACAGCTTGGGGATCATGCAACCAAAACGCCTAGAAAAAACTATGCTCACGTCACCTGGGGACATGTGCACGTTTGCCTTGAAAATGACAGGACATGAAAGTCATAATTCACAGTGTACTTCAGACCCGAGATGATACTCAAAACTCCATCGGATCAGCTTTGATCTTCGGTCCAGTCTCATCACGCTCTCGCTTGCCGGCCCGCTCTTCCTTGATTAGACCCGCAATGAACGACCGGAAGAAATCGATGTAGGGCTTCAGACTAGTCTTCTCATAGTCCTGCATTTTGCGAGGTCCTCTGATGTCAGAACCGTTCGCTGCGCTACCATTTGCATCAGGCATCTCAGTCTCGGTGCCAGCGGGATATTTGGCATCGTATTCATCAATCTCGCCAAGGAGACCCAGCACAGTCGGGACAGACAAGGGGTCGAATTCATCAGCCTTCTTCGGATCGATTGGAACACAGATTCGGCCAGTGCCAGGGTGAATAACAAATGGACTCTTCAACAAATGGATCATCTTCTTGCTAACCTCCGCATCAAGACGTGGGTAGGTGTATTCCAGTACGATGTCTTGCTTAGCATCGCGCAGCGTAGAGGTATTCAATGTGCTACTCTTTCCAGTCTTGGCCAATGCATCAATATCGGCCCATTTACTGGTGCTGGGACGATCAGGGGATGAGCTCCACTTCCTCCGCAAGGCGTCATTCAGCGATTTATCTGGGAGCAGGTTGAGAAGCTTTTCCGCCTGTTCCGAGCTTGTGAATGTATCTTGGTCGATGAGTGTCGTCTGTCCGAAGTGGTTCTTGAGAATGTCAAGACTGCGAGTGATATGCGGGTGCAGAGGTCGCTTTAGGTTGACTTTCTTGCCACTTGAGGATCCTCCCTTAACAATTTCGAGGTAGCCAGCAATTGCCCTTCGTCGGTCATCGGGCATGTTACGGGCACGCGGATCGCAAACCCAGGCGTGAGCACCACGACGACCCGAGTAGACCCATAGGATATGCTCAAAACCGAAATCCTCCCGGAGGGCGGCATCAATCACCTTGATTGCCATAGTGACAAACGCCCAGCACTTAGCACAGATACTAGCGCCTGAGCAGCATGTTCGGATGTCGTCGTAATCTGTCATATCGATATCGAAAACCAGTTCTTTCGAGACTGGTTTCATCTGGCCTCCTCGTAGGGTCTTGCGGTCGCGAGGATTGGTGCTGTAAACGGGTCCAATTTCGAATCGAGATGGGTTCATCTTAAGGATGTCCTTTCGAAACCTAGCGTTCGATTTGTTAGGATCCGGTCATTTCAACCGCGGAGGGGATTCTGTTTGGTCTCACAAGTCTGCGGTGGGGTAAGATTGGTATCGGAGATAGGCGTCATTTTGGAGGGTCAGGGCGAATTCGCGATTGCCAAACTCCCGAGTAGGCACAATTCCGTGGTTCAGCCATTGGAAAAGATAGCGGAATGGGAAGAGTCGTTGGTAGAAGGCGAGCATGACATCCGAGTCCACACCCGACTGGAATGGAGCTGGTACACTTTTCTTTTCATTAGCTGCAGAACAGAGCCCGATTGAATGCTGATCAGCTTACGGTTCCGGTGCAGGAGCTGGAGAACTCTCCATCTTCACGTCCCGCGCGCTCGATGCAGGGAACTCTTCGTCATCATCATCATCGAACATATCTTCCAATTTGACCCCATTTGCCTCTCCGGGAGCATCAGGAAGGGTCTCATCATCGGGTTGGGCGGGCGGTTCCATCGTTGCTACTGAGTGAGGCATGATGTAAACAACTGATGTCGTTGATACTTGAGATCTCGAACCCGAACAGGAAAGTCCGGACGCGCGACGCGTCGAGGAAGGCGCGCCCTAACCCTAGTCACGTGTTGGTCATCTTGCCTAATCCGGATGCCACCTCTGCATCTACATACAACCTTCGAGCCTTCATGAAGAATTTTGATCAAGTCGACTCTATCCAATTCACAAGGAAGCCCCCCGACACTATCCGCACCTACTAACTGACTCACTACCGTTTGCAGCTTTTTCTCATAGTGGTACCTGTTACTTAATGACGAACCTTGGATGATGACAAGACTACCCAAGTTGGCTCAAATTCTCAGCGAAGACGAGACGGTCTCGTTAGCCAACATCGATGAGTAACATCTGGTACATTGCCACTGATTCGTGTGCAGCAAATGCAAACGCTTCAGAGCTCGTTCATAGGCTGGTCCCTTCTCAAATGGTGGAGACAGGATCAAATCCGGCGTCAAGGCAGGATCTCATTAATGTGGACCAAGAGGCACTGGGTCACATTAACAGTGGATTTCAGAAAAATCTGATCTATTGTCCATGGAGTGAAAAAACCGTTTTCTGGGGAACTGCAAGACATCCTTCACATTCCTGACTGGGCTCCGACCAATCACAGCAGGGGCCGTCTCTAGCTACAGTGATCTACATTCCTCAGCTTCAAGGTAGACACTCCTATTGGCACTGGAGCCTCTAGCCTTACGACCGTTTTGGATCTCCGTAATGAGCCCTGTCAAGCAAGTGTGCGCATGCCGAAAGCAATCTATGATTGGTGAATACTAGATCTCCCCCACATGTGGTTGTCTACAGCGTGGCAAGTCCTAGATATGCCGTTTCCGGCTTTAACACAACCTAGTCTTTCTGCTTGCATTGTCAATGCCTGCTTATTACGTGCTTTTTTATGACTCTATCGACTATAGCAAGGCCTGTGTTGATTGAGATACCTTGTCGTGGGTTTGTGTACCTATTATGCTGATTCACAGACGACTTTGAACTTCAACAAGTGCCAAGCTACTTCTATTGCCGCAACTCCGCATCAACTAAGTTTGATCTCAAAACTCGACCTCAAATTTACTTCCGCATTTGGAGCTTCTGTGGAGAACCTATTGCACTACCAAGTAAGATGAAACCACAGCATGTCACGTTTGCATCTAAGTCGACCACACCAAGGTATCATTACCCCATGATATTTGGCCTATGATATTCAATCAGTGCCTCTGCTAGCCACGGCTCGCAGTTGCAGTTCCTGCATTCGGCCATAAATCCCTCAGATGTGGATCAGGTCAACCTTTACTCTCCTGAGCACAACCATGGCAGCCATCTCCGTCATGACTTGGACGATGTTCCTTGAGTCGAGCATATAAACCCCTTTGTGTCTTCCTCCTCAACGACTTTCTTCTCCATCCCTTCATCAACTTCACTCGTTTTATCTTTCCAAGCTCAAGCTTTTCAATTTCTCGAAATGATCCAGTCCATTGCTCTTCTTGGCCTCGTTGCCACCCCGGCCTTTGCTGGTGTCATGCAGGTCCGTGGTGAGGCTCACTCCGCTGCTGCCCAGAGCTCTGCTGGTCACGTTGAGGCGTGGGGTAACAGCTGGAGCCGTCCTGCCGACGAGCACGAGTCGTGGACCACTCCCTGCTCCACCAGCACTACTCCCACCCCGGCGAGCACCACCACCACCCCGGCAAGCACCACCACTCCTTGCACCTACTCGACTACTCCCACCCCGGAGTCTAGCTCGACCCCGTGCACCACTCCCACCACCACTCCTAGCTCTACCCCGGAGTCCAGCTCTACCCCGTGCACCACTCCCACCACCACCCCTACCTCGGTCTCTACCCACCACACCAAGCCTCCTCACACTCCTGTGATCCCTGGCACCACTAAGACCATCACCATCGTCACCACCACCTGCCCTGGTAAGCATCCCAAACTAAATCCTTCTCAATTAAACATATAATTAACAAACTCCTAGTGACCTCGTCGGTTGTTACCTCTGGTACCTCGACCTTCACTGTCCCTGTCACCGAGACCAGCACCATTACTCTCACCAAGACCACTGTCTGCACTGCTTGCGAGGAGAAGCCCATGACCTTCGCTAACGCTACTATCCCCGCCACTGTTCCCGGCACTGCTCCCGGCACTGCCGTTGTGGTCCCCACTACCTCTGCTGTTGTTGTGCCCGGCTCCTCGGTTGTGCCCGCTGTCTCCACTGCTGAGGCTTCCACCGTCCCCGCTGTGGTTTCTTCCGCTTCCGTTGAGGCTTCCACCGTTCCCGCTGTGGCTTCCTCCGTTCCCGCTGTGGCTTCCTCCGTCCCCGCTGAGTCTGCCTCTGTTCCCGCTGGCTCTGCTTCCGTCCCTGCTGAGACCCAGGCTGCTTCCACTGCCGCTGTCCCTGCTGAGTCTGCCTCTGTTCCCGCTGGGTCTGCCTCCGTCCCTGCTGGATCCGCCGCTGTCCCCGCTGAGACCCAGGCTGCTTCCACTGCTGCTGTCCCTGCTGAGTCTGCCTCCGTCCCTGCTGGATCTGCCGCTGCCGAGACCCCCGCTGCCACTGCTGCCGTCGTGCCCTCCGGATCTGCCTCCGTCCCCACCACTGAGGCGAGCAGCACCCCCGGCGCCTTCACTGGTGCCGCCTCCAGCATCAAGCCCGCTGCCGGTCTCTTGGCTGGTGTTGTCGGTCTCTTCGCTCTGCTGTAAATTCAGCTATGAGTATGTGAGTGTTAGTGGTTGCATCTGGCTCCAGTTGCACACTATCCTCAAAAGACTGCCCATGTGCTTTGGCTCTTTCGGTCTTCGTGGTGCGGACCTGAGAGTCAAGTACTTGGGAAATTGATCTGTTGTGCTTTGCTTGCTTGGCTACAGTGCATCGATAGTAGATCCGCTTGGTCTCCCCCATACAGGGTAGGGGGAAAAGAGTTGCTTGGTCATTTCGAGAATTTGTTTTTACACTATTGTGTCAGCTCGTGATATAAAGTAATGGTAATAAATACATGGCTTTTGCTTGGATTTCTCTTTTTCTTTTTTTTCTTACTTTTGTATCTTAATTATTGTTAGATTATGCGGCCTGCATACGAAGGGATTTTGCTTAATTTTGATCAAAATCATAATCAAAAGTTACCTTTTTAAAATGAGTCTTCTGTTCTATGTCTCACATTTTTCTTCTTTGCTACTACAAAACTGTCTTCTAGCTCTTGAACATTGATTCATCTCTTCATTCTATATTCTATTCGTCACTCTATACTCATGTCACTCTATACATTTCCGACATAGACATTTACTCCTCATTAACCAGCACGTAACGGTAGCGCGCAAGACCCTCCTCCATATCCACAATGGCCTTGTTAGCATCCTTCATTGGAATCTCCTGAATCCAAGGCTGAATACCCTTATCCGCCACCAACTGGAACATCTCGCGAATCTCATTCGGGCTACCAACAAGGGAGCTCTCCAACTTCAGACGACGCATCAAGCTCCGCACAGGAGCAAAGAGACCACCATCCTCAGGCAAACCAACCTGAACCATGGTACCACCAGTCTTGAGAAGACCAAGGTAATCAGTCATAGGCATCTAGAAAAGTCAGTTAATAACCTTGCAACCACCCAAAACCTGAGAAATCCCCCCAACTCACCTTAGTAGAAGAAACAGTGCAAACAATCAAGTCCAAAGTCCTAGCATGCTTGCTCGCCCAATTCTCCTCCTCATCAGTAGCAATATAGATATCAGCTCCCATCTTAATCGAGTCCTCCGCCTTTCCGCTCTTCCGCGAAATAGCAACAACCCGATCAGCACCCATAGCCTTCGCAAAGAGCACACCGAAGTGTCCCAGGCCTCCAACACCAATGATACCAACGGTCTTGCCAGGTCCGCAGTTGTTGTGCTTCAGCGGGCTGTAAAGCGTAACACCACCGCAAAGCATAGGCGCAGCAGCAGCAGAAGAAATGGAATCAGGGATCTTGACGGCAAAGTGTGCGGGAACACGGTTGTACAGCCCGTATCCGCCGTAAGACTTGCCGCCGTTGAAGTGCTCGCTGTTGTAAGTGCCGATCACTTTCTTGGAGCAGTAGTTCTCCGAGCCCATGGAGCACTCTTCACAGTCGCCCTGACGACCCTGGCAGGAGTCGCTTTGGGCTCCGACGCCGACACGGTCTCCGAGCTTGATGGTTGTCACCTTGGAGCCCACGCGGACGGCTTTGCCTACAAGCTCGTGGCCGACGCAGCAGGGGTACATGGCCGGACGCTGGGATTGTTAGTGATTGACACTTTTTCGAAGTTCTAGTATAGGGAAATCTGGATAATGCATGTATGCATTTCAATAAGATGATAGGGATAGGAACTTACCCATCCACTGCGCAACGTATGCAAATCCGAACCACAGATACCACAATGCGAGATCTTGATATCGATATCGGTTTCCTCCCACTCTTTCGGCTCGAACTCCTGCCAAACCATGTTGCCCTCGGCGGAGCTAGGGTCAAGACCCATCCAGCCCTCAAACTTGTAATCGGTGGCCATGATGTATATTTTTGTTGGAAAGACTGATATCTTCTTGTTTAGAGCTGTGCAGAAATGAGTCTATTTTGTAGTCTTTTTCTTTCTAGAAGAATTCCGGAAGACAGGCCCCATTTATCTCTGCCGCCCGAGTTTTTCTGGGTCCGACCAGCAACGGGATTGGCCCTGAGGCCCACATCTTCCGTTGAAACAATGGAAAAATCGGATCCTATCAAGGAATTGGTAAGCAGGTCGAATCTTGTTTTTGGGGTATTGGGGAATTGGAGTGTTTTCATGCTGCTCTTATCGTTGCTATAGAGTAGTGTGTTGAGAAAATGTTGATTGCTCTATTGGTTTAGCTTGGCTCTACGAGGGCTTGTTCCACATTCTCTATAGGAGTCCCTATTTGATTAAAGGCATGGCGCTTACAATTCTTTCTTATGGATAAGACGATCGCGGCTGGTAGCGGAATTACCGGGGTTCAATTTCCGACGGAGACTTGCCTATATTAGTAGGTGCAGAGTGAGAAGTTTAATTTCATGAAATTGACCCTAGAAAAATCTAGAAATTATATGCTGACACATACCGCAATGTCAACCCAAGTGAATCACATACTTGGAAATAGCAAGAGGTTGTTGGGACCACTTTTCAATAGAAAATTGTACATGACCTTTTTGAAATCCGATACAGATAAGTTAAGAATGCAGGACAAGAAAGATAAGAAAAAAAAATTAAACATGTAAAAACCATTCTATCTCGTTCTGCTCAGATCCTCGCTTGCGAAACATGGATATAAAAAACAACCAGCCTCTACATCTGGCTGGGAACGCTATACCCTACAACTAGAAGAGGGACAAGATGTCCTCATTGGTCTTCTTCTGGTTGTCATTCGCCGGAGAGGTGGTACCGGACAGATCGAGGCCAGAGAACCCATTCATCAAATCACCAGCAGCTCCGCTACCATTAGCAGCACTCGATGAGGGCTGCGGTGCTCCAGAATCACCGAACACTCCCAACAAGTCGTCCAGGTTGTTGTTGCCTGAAGGGGCCGGGGCTCCAACTGCAGGGGACTGCACCCGGACGGGGGTGCCAGCAAGACCCTCCAAGCCGGACATGCCACCAGCACTATTTTGCACAGATGCCGGGGCACCACCGTCGAAATCAATGTCCAGCAGGTTCTCGACGTTGTTTTGCGCCTGCGCAGAAGGAGTAGTGCCACTGACAGCCGCTGCAGCAGCGGCAGCCAGTGGGTTCTCGCGAGCGTTTTGGAGTTGTTCCCTAAATTAACTATTAGTACACTTGAAAGGACTTCGTAAGGGGCTTGGTTAACGTACTCGATAGCGGCTCGCTGAACGGCATCGGCACCGAAGCGACCTTGTCCGACGAATTGCTCTGGGGGCTTGTGGTACACGGATGATAGAGTAGAAAGCTCCTGAAGGAGCTGTTCGAGGAGAGCGGGCGGTAATGAGTGGATAGTTGTGACAATGGGTGGCTTGTCGGAAAGAACAATACTCTTGGTGGCGTTCTGGTCACTGGTGTTGGACAGGAGACGCCAGTAAATATAGGCTCTGTCACGGACATCTGGGTTATCGTTCTCAGCAGTGGCGGCTTGGAGAACACGCTGCACCAGACCCTGGGCCTTCTCGGGCCGCTTAAGGAAGAGCTTGACTACTGCAGTAAGGATTTGTAGTTGAGTCTGAGAGAACTCTTCGTTGAATCCATCCACAAAGCTACCCAGAATATCACCTGCGTTGCTGATCTTCTCGGCATACTCACCGACGATCCAGATCAAGGCTGCTCGGGCATTGGGCTCATCCAACTCGTCAATGCACTGGCACAGGGTCGGGATGATACCCTCGTAACCAGGGTACTTTCGGAAGATATCCCTGATGACGACAATGGCCTCTTGAACGACGTAGTTGACCTTCAAGTTGATTAAATCCAATAGCGTGTTCACGCACTTTTCACTGGCGCTCTCGATCTTGATGGCAACCTGGCCGATCGCCTTGACGGCACGTCGCACAAAGTCCATGTCGACTTCCATGGCGTACTCTTTCAATTCTGCCAGGAGCTGGTCGACATTGCGATCGTTCGCTATCCGCACCATAATCTCCAACTTTTGGAATTTGACATATGGTGGGTCATTGTATTTGCAGAAGAACACGCGCAATTCCTTGTTCAAAATATCCGGCTGCTTCTGGAGCAAAAGGTCAATATTTCTCAAAGCAACATATTGCACCTCGGGTTCGGATGAAACCAATGTCACTATTAGTTGTTAGTCCGCGGTATAATATGAAATGAGTTGTGAATGCAACATACCCAGAGGAGGGGCCATCTTCTTGAGATATGTCTTTGCCAGCTCCGGGCCGACATATTTCATGTGCAGGAACACAACCTTGACTGCCGCAAGAACCACACTTGCGTTCACATGCTGGAACTGAGGCGAAACTCGCTCGCAAATGTGCTCCGACTCCTTTACATCAACTGCCCGGTACTCGGCTAGCGTCGAGAGAATGGTAACGCGACCCCATTCAGTGCACTCATTCAATGCCATGAGCATCTTTCGTAGTGTGTTGGTTGTGATTTGAAGAGCTCCAAGTTCGACGGCTGAGTGGTGGATTTCCGCAAGTGCGGTCACCGAGTTGGCCACCACCATCGGGTTGGGATCACCAATCATCTCCTGCAGCATCTCCAAGAATCCGTTCTCAAGGCACATGCTGGGGTTCAGATCGAAAAGCTTGGCGACACAGATCGCGGCAGTTTTGCGGACATACGGCGATTCGTCGCGAAGGGTCTTGCGCAGCGGTTCCTCCATGTAGTCCACCATCTTCTCCACTCGAATGCAACCCATTGTGCGAATGGCGAGGGCTCGAACCAGCGGGTTAGGATCTTCCGAGTCCTGTACGAATGTGTTGACAGCGAGGATGCAAAGGTCAGGGTGTGATTTGGCGTAGTTCCTATACAATTCCAGTGGTTAGCATATGCGGTTCCCCTTAAGGTGTTGGGGATGACCCACATGAGGTAAAGGTAAACCAGCTTCTTCTGCTCCAAATCGGCGGTTGCAATGTTCTTCAGGACATCAGGGAAAAGAGCCGAGACGTCTTTGCCTAGAGTCATGGCCATAATTGTCTTCTGGATAGACTCTTTCCTGTGGGAGTGTTAGCATTGCCACACCATCTCCCTCGGACCATTCACTATATCCTCGAGTCTGGCGAGCTAACATACCGTTCATAGGCATACTGGGAACTATTCTAACAGTCAGCAAGGTCGGTCATTCATCCTGGCTAAGTAGCCACCTATGTTCAGAGGGGGTTCCATACACAAGACCAGCTCGCAATTCAAACGTCTCTCCTTTCCGAGGCACCGCAAAGGCGCCGCGGATCTTGTTCATAGCCATAGTGAGGGGTGATTTGCTTCAGCTCCGACTTTGCCGTGCTTCCACTAATGGAATCGGGGAGGTAGGGGGTCGTAAGGAGTCGAATAGTTGGGAGACTGCGGGGAATTGCGAGCTTCCACCGGTCGCGCGACTTCGGGAGTAAGGAAAAGGCGATCGGAGACGGGTCTTAAACCATTCCCCCTTCTCTGCTCAGGTGCGAATAGAAGGGAAAGAGAGAGAATGGGGTTGCGGGAGGAATTTCGGCGGAGTGACGAAAGAAAGAGGTGAGAGGGTGCTTGGGCGATCAAAAGTTGTCCACAAATGGCGGGCTCTGGACCTTCCCGTCCGCTTTACCTTCGGCGTTATACGTCTAGGCCTCCTTTCACCACTTCTCTCCTCCCAGCCTTATTATTGAAGCTGCGCTCAAAATGGTCAGTGTAAACTGTTGATATACTGCATGTGCCAAGTCTAACGTACTTACAGGCTAATCTTCCTAACCTGCGGCGTCTCTTCGTCGAAGCGCGCACAGAAGTCGAGGAGAACGAGTACTCCCGGACAGCGGTACATTCCTCCTATTTCACGTCCAAATCATATGCAATTTCTAACGGAGGTGGCAGTTCTATAATTTGGTTCTCTTCATCTCATCCGTCGCGATCTTCAGTTTGGCCGCTCAACGCATGAGTGGACCCAAGGCCGGCCGGTGACGCAGTACAAACACGCGACATGGGAGAAGCAGTCGAACAAGGATACCCACGGCATTGGTCATTATGAATACATATGGCTAAACACTATTGATACATTGCAATTATACAGTCATTCAGAGACCGCATCAGTCCGACTCTTCGCCATCGCTTTCCAAAAATGCAAGTGCTTGTCGACCTCGGGCAGCAGCACGGCGTCGAGGCGGTCCCTCCTCTTCTTCTCCTTCGTCTCCGCTCCCTTTTCCCCATTGCTTTGCACCTTGTTGGATCATTTCCAAGTCTGCCTTGAGCTCGCGCTCATCGCGAATCTTGTTGGCTTTCTCTTGCGAGTATCGCCCCGTCATACCGGCATCCTCTAGCATCCCCTTGAGATGCTTAATCTTTGCCTTTGCGGTATCATACGGCGCCAGCTCACGGAACCACATCTTACGGATGCCACATTTAACCAGCCACCCTTGTAACCGCTTGATCTCTGCTTGGTCTGGATCCTCCTCGTCTTTGGATTTGGCTTTGGGCGCAGGCTTCTTCTCCTTCTTAGGAGCTGTCTCGGTACTCTTTCCCTTACGTGCGGGCTTGGGTTTGGGTTCCTCGTCCAGGACCACAGACATCTCGCTTTCGGAGTCGTCTTTGACAATTTCCGATGATTTTACTGCACCGGAATTATCTTGGACATCTGAATCCTCCGGCTCGTCCGTGGCAGGTTTCGGAGACGCTTTTTTCTTGGGTGCAGTTGCACGCTTCTTCGGCTTTGCGACCTCTTCCTCACTCTCGTCACCAGATGGCACTCTGGCCTCATCCTCCGAAACAGGGGTCTGTGTCTTTTGGCGCTTTCTCGGCTTGGGCGCACTGTCGCTCTTGGTTCGCTTGGCCGGTGCTTTCTTTTTTGGTTGCGATGGAGGAGACGGGGATTTTTCGGTTGGCTCAGCTTCGCCGTTTTGCGCACTTTCCTGGACGTCCTATATCATGGAGATCGTATGTTAGTGCTAGCCAGGATAGTATCTGCGCATGCCAATTGAACAATAAATCTCTTACCACTTCCGCCTTTATAATCTGCTCGCTTCGTGCCTTCCAATCACCCGTAGTTTTGAAGTATCCTTCCGCGAGGCCAAGCTGCTTCTCCGTCGCAAGTCGTACTCGTTTCACGGTCAGCTCCTCCATATTGCCAGACTTGAAGATTCCAGCAACTTCATCGCGCAAGCCTTTCTCTAGTTGTTTATCGGATGGGGCGGTAGAAACATCTGGTTCCGACTCTGACTCGGAGTCTGATAGCTTATATTTTGGTCCCATGGTATATCGCGACAGACACCGCAGATGTTTGCAGTATGTCGGAAGGGGTCAATTTTGAGATGACTATTATGGGATGAAGGCGACTTTTCTGTATAAAAGAGCCCTGGAGATCCGCGACGATGCAATTTATTTGCACTGCAGAAGGTTTGACACGTCCAGTCGCGTGGTCCTAGATTGAGGTTGGAGTTGGGAGCGATGACAAAGCTTATCGGCGATCAGCGCGTTATCTGCCAAAACACTGTGACCTTTATTGCAAGCAAAAATGTCCGAAACAAATAGATTTGCCAGGGTATTGTTACTTTCAATTTATATTTAAGGGTCCATTTTACGTCATATTTAGATATGAGTAGCGGGCTGGACAGGCTGAGGATGGATGAAGATTTGATCAAATGTTGGTGCAACAGGATAGTCTGCTGAAAATATATACATGGGGACGGAACATGGACTATCACATATCTACTAGGGAATAAAGCCTCTAAGTTATATGCCTAGTACGCAGGGTAGACAGGAGCGGATGATTGTTCATTTGGTAGGTAGAGACGAACGAAAATAATTATCTAAAAGACCCCTGCAAGCCCTGGAACTATACCTGTGGATTTAAAGTGCTTAGGTATCTCCCATCAACAAAAGACCACCTGGGCGCTGCAAGAACTGCATATCTATGTAAGACCTTCAGTTGTTTAATCTAGATGTGCTTCCGAGTACTATTAGTGGCCGGAGAGCTTCTGGACTTTCCATTGAGTCATTCAAGCTGTACAGTGGACAAGATGCAGATACGCAGAGATGCATGCATTCATTTTAAGGTTGTTGACAGAACATACACACTTTTTTCATGGCCAGCAAATATATTCATGATTCCTATAGCCAATGGCTGATCTCCTTCGCAAATTCACTTCGTGATAAAATAGTGCCATGTTGCTGTTAATCAAGGTCTAGGTAAGACGGGATAGTCTGACATGGCGCTGGACCCTTAGTGGATCCCCTAATACTTACCCCGCTTGAGGTTAGCGAAAAATAAGCACTACCTAGTCATGAAAGTATCCTTCGAAAATAAACAAGTATAACCCAGAAAGCCGTCTTGAATTCGAACTAACCTGCAGCTTTGGTCGCATACCGTGCAGCCATGGCTGATCCCATATCCATCACGGGCCTGATCGTGGATGTCAGCCACATCATAGCCCGTCTGATCAAGTACGCCAAAGCAGTACAAGGGGCAAGATCCGAAATGCGAAAACTAAGCGAAGAACTGTTTGGCTTGAGGGGTATTCTCGACCATTTACAAACACAGTCTTCATCAGACATCTCCAAGGTCCAGCATATTGAGTCAGAGGGCTCAGCTCCTTTCAACGAAAATATCATGGAAAGGGTTCTCCATACAACGAAAGAATTCCTTGATTCCATTCTAAAAGATCTGGAGCCGGCTGAAAGTAAGCTGAAAAGCTTGAAACAGAAGCTTGAGTGGCCTTTTACGGAGGCAAAAGTCAATGCTCATCTTACTCGTTTGGAAAGAGTGAAGTCGTGGTTGATATTGGTTCTTACTGCAGACCATGCTGCGGTGGAGCGGGATATGCAGCGGGAAATTGGGAGCCTGGCCAGATCCTTGACTGAGGATCTGAAGATAAGAGAGCAGGAAAGGGACCAGATGGCCAATAAAGAGCTTTTTCAATGGATGGCCCCGGTGAGTCCGGCCAATTCGCACCTGCGAGCGAGTGAGGGACATGATATTGCATCTGGAAAATGGTTTATAAGTGGTCATCTTAAGCATTGGCTGCGGCATGGGAATAGGAACATCTTCTTCCTTGTGGGAAAATGTATGCTGGGCTCATCCATTCTGGAGATCGTTTACTGATCAGGTATTAGCTGGGACTGGAAAGACAACTTTGTTGTAAGCCGCACGTCAAGACCGCGTTATATCTGGCAAGCTTACTAAAGTGTTTGTAGTGCTCAGTGTGTTGATGAACTTGTCTCAATGGCTTCGCAAGATTCAACTCTAAGCTTTGCATACTTCTACTGCACCATGAGTAACTCGGCCTCTCAGGTTCCCGTTCACGTGTTGGGATCATTGGTGGCTCAGCTTTCGGGAAAAGATGCTTCCATACTCGACAACATCCGACCAGTTTACAACGACATCCCCAAATCGCAGGCTCACAAGCGTACCATTGATATCGCTGTCCTGGAAGATGCAATCATCAAACATGCCTCTGGCAAGACAAAAGTTGTCATTCTAGTGGATGCTATCAACGAAAGCCAAGACACAAGACATATCGAGATTTCTCTTTTGAGACTTGCCAGCCTGGCCCCAAATATTCGCATTGTAGTAACGACGACATCGACAATGGTGGCCCGACGAGATGTCGACATGCTCAATATCAGCGCGCAAATGATGTCTGGCGATATCAAAGCCTATATAAATCATCGACTGGAGTCCAATGTAGCATTGATGGACCGGAAACCCGAGTTCAAAGCTGAAATCCAGAAAACTTTGTCAGATAACGCCAATGGATCGTGAGCTTCGAGAGTATCCCTTGCTGTTTGTGCCTAATCTAACAGTCGAGCAGGTTTCGCTGGGTGCAGCTTTCAATGGACAACCTATGCACTCAGAGAACAACACGGTCAATGCGCGAAGCACTCCGAAACCTACCTGGAACGCTTCGCGAAATGTACGCGAAAACCCTAGATCAGGTATCTGCCGAGGACAGACCCTTTGTTCGGGAGGCGCTTTTCTGGACAAGTTTCGCGCAAGACCACGTCTTCACGAGCGAAATGCTCACCCTGGACGTCCTCAACGAAGTGGTAGTTCTGGACGAAGAATGCACAACGCTAGACGAAGACATGATGCTAGTCCCGGCACAAATTCTTCTCGATATTTGCCAGGGACTCATCACCCGTGATCAATCTGGTTATGTCGCTCTGGCCCATTCATCAATCAAAGACTTCCTGACGTCCGACTGGATCAAGTCTTCACGAGTCAGCTATTTCAGCATGGACCCTGCCACTGCAAATACTATCATCATGCGAAAGTGCATCACATATCTATGTCTCGACAATTTCAAAGATGGATACACAAGTAAAGGGCAGATAGCTCGACGTTCAAAAACGTACAAGGCCCTCCCATATGCTACATACATGTGGCCCAAATATGCAGCAGCTGCTGAGCTGGGAGATGCAGAGCGGAGCCTGGTGCAAAAGTTCTTTAATACGAGACATCTTCCTCGCCAGGGAAACTTTGGTGCCTGGATGCAGGTTCTGATGCCATCGGTGCAATTTTCAATAATTGAAAAGACACATCCCTTATATTATGCAAGCTCTTATGGCTTGACTTCTGTTGTCAAGATGATCCTCGAATTCGATAAGGATCTGGATATTAATGCCCCGGGAGGTCGGGTCGGTGCAACTGCTGTCTTCGCCGCCAGTAATCGACAAAATTTTGATACAGTGGACGTGCTTTTGAGAGCAGGTGCCGATCCTAGGATTTTGGATCCAGGCACTGGTTGGAATGTTTTCAACCTGTCCGAAATGTCAAAATGGTCCGGTCTTCGGGCCCCTCTGAATCATTGGCTTTTGGGGCAAAAGGTGGAAGTGCAACAGAAGTATCAAATCAAATATGGGCTGTAAGGATACAGAAAACAGGGAACAATTGGAGAATTTGTTGTTCAAACTATAGAGTGGCTCCATAGATCGCCGTACCTGAATGCTGACCAACGCTAAACCCGCCGATCCCGCCTCCAACCGCATTAGAAATCAAACTTACAACTTTCCCTCTCCAAATCTCCAATCCACGCAAAAATGGCAGAGGTCTCACCAGAGCAGCTGAACTCCCTCAGAGGAAATGCCCATCTCTACAACCAACAGCCTGCCGCCACCACCAAACAA
Source organism: Penicillium tannophilum (assembly GCA_028829675.1). Taxonomy (NCBI): domain Eukaryota; kingdom Fungi; phylum Ascomycota; class Eurotiomycetes; order Eurotiales; family Aspergillaceae; genus Penicillium; species Penicillium tannophilum. The sequence goes on along the minus strand of JAQKAK010000003.1, from coordinate 1,199,377 downwards.
TCGCAAGAAACCGACTCAGCCTTACCCAAAGGCGTCGTTCTAGACAAAGATGGAAAACCGTAAGAACCAACCAATATGCTAATGTACCACAATCTCCCATTCAAACCACTAACAAAATGTCTACTAGCTGCCGAACCTGCACCTCCGTCTCCTCATGGCGCGCCTTAACAAAACAAGCCAAAGCCGACTCCCCCACATCCTCTTCAAACACCGCAAGCGCAACCTCAGCAACTTCAACAACACCTACAACCCCCCTCACCGCCCCAGCCACACACCCCGAGCCCGCCATCCCCGCAGACTGCCCACCAGATGTAGAAGCACTCGGCCGCTCAACCTGGACACTCCTGCACACGATGGCAGCGACGTACCCCGAGAAAGCGGATACGCAGCAGCAGTCCGATATGCAGGGCTTCCTGAAGCTTTTCTCGCGACTATATCCGTGCTGGGTGTGCGCGGATGATTTCAAGACGTGGATGGCGCATCCTAGTGGGCGAAATCAGCCTAAGTTGAGTGGGCGTAAGGAGTTTGGATGGTGGATGTGTGAGGCGCATAATGAGGTTAATCGAAAGCTTGGAAAGAAGGAGTTTGATTGTCGGTTCTGGGAGGAGAGGTGGAAGACTGGGTGGAAGGATGGGAGGTGTGATTAGATTGTCTGACTATTGACTCAGACTTGATCTAGATAGATGGATGCCGGGGACTGTGTTCTTGCTAAACACTCCGCTCTTGTGGTTGGAATTCTCCACACATTGTACGATATGCATTTAGAGCTTATATAGACCCTATCTTATTTGTATAGTATACTATTACTTTTGACTCAGATGTTTGCTAGGATTTTTTACAAGGATGGAGATGAAAGAAACATTCGCATAAACTGAACCGCTAAACAATTATAATCCCGGGTACAAATCTAGACAGGGTGTGAAAGCAGGAGATTTTGTCTCCCAAAAAAGCGCCGCCAAACACACAACTTCTCCTACACGAAGATGGAAAAGAAACCCATTTTGTACCTTCATGTGAAGAAGAAAAAAGAAGGAGGGAACCGTCAAACTTCGTCATGTTGCATTTAGAGTCCGGGGACGAATAGACGCAGGCCACTGGCCGGAGCGCCGATCTCGGTGACCTCGGATATCCGGCAGACGCTGCCCTTGTACTGCTCGTGGTACTTGGCGCCTGAGAAGAGGTCGGTCACGCAAGGAGAACCGCTGAAAATCGGAGTGAAAGAAGCAGCACAGATATCGAACTCGGCAAACTGGTCGAACTCAACATCGATGGCGTCGGATGGGTTACGCTCACACTGGGCCTTGATCCTGCGGGCCTGGTCCAGAAGCTTAGCGGAGCCACCGTTAGCCAGCATACGGTTGGCGAAGCCCAAGGCAGAGTTGAAGTTCTTGTTGGCAAATGATAGCTTCATGGCAGCCATCAATGCCAGTTGACGGTGAGCAACCTCCAGCTTAGGGATGGTGAAGTAAGCGGACAGCTCGAGGCTGCGCTTGAGACCCTCCTCAGTATCAGTAGGCACGGAGCGACGCTCAAGCTCAATGGACATGGCGAGAATGTACTCCCGAGCAGTGGAGATAATCTTCTTCGCTTGCTCGACCTCTTCCTCAGAGGAGACGCTGTTGACGAGGAGTGTATGCAAGATACGCTTGAAAATCTTCACGCCCTCTTCCAACTTGTTGGCCCGCATGGCAGCGTAACCTTCTTGGAGGTCAATGCTGGCAATGGTCTCCAAATCACGGGGAATGATGGGCAGGACCTTGCGGCTATCTGTCTCGTCGGTGGTTCTCCGGACGTAGTTGACCAAAGGAGGCAGGCCGGTGCTGGCAGGGAGGTAGGTCTTGGAGGCTTTGTAGACCTCGAGGAATCGATCCTTCAGAGGAGCAAACTGCACAGCACCCACCTGTCGGTTGAGAAGCTGCATAGCGGTGTCGAAGGAGCCGGCCGCAACATGGTCAGCTGCGAGTGGAGAGTTACGAGCCCACAAATCGGCCTCGGAGCTGCCTGCACCAGCCTCGGCGCTTTCCACGTTGACGAACTCAACTTCCTCCTCAACATTAACATCATCACCCATATCCCAACCGGAGGCATCTTCCTCCTCATCATCTAAAGTATCCTTAGCAAGGACAGCCTCTGTTTCATCCTCACCAAACTCAATAGCATCACCAGTAGCCTCCTCGTCAGCACCAACCTCTCCAAGGAGGGCCTTTTCGAACGAAGAGTGGCCGGCAGCCTTAACAGGCCACTTAGACTTGAAGGTAGGGACAATAGGGCGAGCGGTCTGGAGGGGGTTCTCAAGAGAGGGCAGACCAATCTGGTCTTCAGTCAAGCCGCAAGATTCTAGAATGGACTCAGCCTCTTCGGTCAAGCCATGCGACTTGGCAGTAAGGTAGGCCAGGGGATACAGGTCAACCTCCTTGAACATCTGGATGCGATCTTCAACATCTCCGCGGTAGATAGCGTTCTGGAAACGAGAAGTGAAGTCACCACGGTGCTCAGCAATCTTAGCCATGCGAGAAAGCTTCTCCTCATCACCAGTGGCGAGGTAGAGGAAGGAGAGCTTGTCGAAGTTCCGTTGCTTCTGGTAGGTCATCTCAACGACCTGGTGGTTACCATGGGCCAAGGCCTCCGCACCGAGGCGGCTCCAGAAGTTGGGACGGTCCAGCTCGCGAGCCATCTCGATAGCAACTTCCAAGTTTCCACACTCAAGAGCCAGATCGAAGCGGGTCTGCGGGTCTTGGACGAACTGCAGAGCGATCTCTGGGTAGCCCTTCTTTTGCAGGTAAGAGATGATGCTCTGACCAACCAAGCTAGAGTTCTTGATAATCTGCAACATCTCGTCGTAGTTCCGCTTAACCAAGGAAAGCTTGAAACGATACTCAGTAGGGTCGATCTCGAGGATCCTGGGTTGGGCATTGCGGTCGAGGCAGTAAACGTTACGTCCCTTGACACGGACAAGGTAGACAGTTTGATCGAGGGTGCGAATGATTCCATTGTCACTGTCAGGAAATATTAGCATATTGTATCCATAAAATCGTTCATTTCATATACATACCCATTCAATAGCGAGTACTTGATGTGGTTCAGAGTGGAGTAGATGAGGACACCAGCATCGTCCCAGGTTGCGCTCTTGATGCGAATGGTCTCGTGGAGAGTGCTAACTTGCTCCAGGGTCTTGGTAACAATAGTAACGTTGTGCTTGCTGAGCAGAGCACAGTAGAGACCGTCGTTTGACCAAACAACGTACTTCACGCCACTGACGGTAACTTCTGCAAGCTGCTTCTTCTGCTGGATATCGAAGAGGACGACGGTAGTGGGGGTGATGAACAGGAGGCAACCAGTGCCGCCAAAGTAGATATCGGTTGTACCAGCGGGAGGCGTGATAGTCTTGGTAGTGGAGTTGCTGAGGTCCTTAATGTCAACCTGCTGGCTTGAAGGGTTGAAGACTGCAAAACGGTTACGAGCGACAAAGACTGCGGATGTAGCCTGGCCACGCTTGACGTCGGTGGGCTCGACTGCACCAGTTGCATCACGGGGGAGATGGATCAATTCGTATGTTCCACTGTCGGCGGGAGATGTGACCAGGATGGCACGTTCGGCCGGGTTGTAGGAAACGGTGCGCGGGGGGATCCACGGGGAGCCCAGCTTGCGCAACGAAAGCATCGGAGGGGACTCGACATTCTTGGCGAAGTCGTACGACTTAACATGCTTCTCCTTGGTGATGTAGAACAGCTGGTTCTGGTAGACGGCCGAGGCGGGTCGCTCACGCTCCAGCTTGAACACCATAACACCAGTATCGTGGCCAGCGGCGAACAGATTGATCTTGGGGTGGGCAGCAATCACCCAGAACCGATCGGAGTCGCGCTTGAAGGATTGAACGGAGGTTCGCTTGTTAAGATCCCAAACACGAATGGTCTTGTCTTCGCCGACGGACAGAATGAGGTCCTGGTGCGGGTGGAACAAACAGGCGGAGGCGTTCTGGAAATGGCCGCGGCAGGTGTCAACTTCCCAAGCCTTGGTGTCACTCATTCGCCAGAGCTTGACCAGACGGTCATCGCCCGCTGAAACGATCAATGGCAATGTGGGGTGGAACGACACCCAGTTCACTCCGCGGTCGTGGCCCTCTAGAACAAACTTCACAATAGCGTCTGTGTTACCGAACATATCTGCCTGGTTGGGGTTGGCTCGCGCCATCTGATCTTCGAAGGAAATCGACGTCGGAGCGGAGTGCTTCTTTCGCAGGCCGGAAATATCCCAGATACGGACAGACTGGTCGAGCGAGGCCGAGGCGATGAGGTCTTCGGTGGGGTGGAACTGAGCGCACATAACATAGTGGTTGTGACCGGTCATGGTGCAGACTGAGAAGAGAGAGGGAGTTAGTAGAGTACTAGGCCATGGAATACATCGCACCACTTACTCAGAGAGCGGTTCTGCCAGTTCCAAATCCGAATGGTCTGGTCATCGGAGGCAGACAGGATCCAGGGGAGTTCGGGGTGGAAGAACACTGTGCGCACATAATCCAAATGACCATTCAATGTAAAAAGACATCTCCGGGTCTGGTAGTTCCAGACCTTGATCTTGTAATCATCACCTCCGGACACAAACAGGGGTTGAGTTGGGTGGAAATCAACGCCGCGGACTGGGCCATCGTGTTCTTCGAATCGGTCAATGAGAGTTCCCATGCGGTAGTCCCATAGCTGGATGGTAGAGGAGTGGAGGGAAACGAGAATCCATGGCCTAATATGGAGGTTAGTGGAGATGCTCCAGCTTGTAGGTGTGTAGGTGTCCCCGCGGGACCGACTGACCGTGTCGGGTGGAAAGCAATTCCCTTGGCTCTGGAGGATTTGGACTCAAACTGCGCGACAGATGACGATCAGTAGGTGCAATTGAATCAAGCGGATACAACAGAGCGCGGTTGAGGTGGTTGCTTTGGCATCAGGCATATCGAGGGGCGTTTACCTTGGTGAGCATGTTTGGGGATGACTGCATCTTGAAAGACCTGGCCGGAGCCGCACCGAACAGTTGCAAGCTCCGCACACGAGAAGAGGTGAAATCAGAAAGTCAACCAGTGCATCCACTTGCCAGAGTGGAACAAATGGGCAAGGCGCAACAGTGGTTGGATACCTATGCTGTACGGTAGCAGGCGTAGCAAGGTAAACTAAACGTGGACTTATTGTGTAAGCGAATCGTGGCAGCCAATCATGCCCGCGGGCGGTGAGCGGTCAGGGGGAAAGGGTCCGTGTTAAGATCGAATCTATACAACAGGCACTATTTTCGACATGGAGCTTGTAATTGGTAGATTAACGTGATGATTGGATTTGAATAGATTAATTTAGATTTGACCCTAGCACTTGCACCATGAATTTCCTCATTAGGTGGTCGTGATGGCTCTTTGTTATTGGTGAACCGGGGCTTTACATCTCCCCGCTGCTGGAAACATCTGGAACACATACGATTCGACGATCATACCAGAGGCTTTTATTTATCATCTGCACCTTATTCAATTTAGGTCTGGGTACCCTTGTTCTTCCCTATACAGCACATCATTACACTATTTGCCTTCTATGACATATGTCCTTAATAGCGACTCTTTACCAACTGGTGACGTGATGCTACCTGAGTGCAGTGGCGCCCAATTATACATCTAGGCACCTACTCGAATACCTGTTCATATATAATGGCCGACGATCTTCAGATGCATGATCTAGAATCATTCAACGTTCCACTTGGCTCAACTGAATCGACACGATCTTCGCCTTCTGCGGCTCACGATATATTCGACGCTCCGACGGACTACAGCGGACATAGCTTGAATGGGTCTAATCCATCAACACCTATGGCTGCCGACGACTTTGACATGGCACCAGACATGCCTACTATTAAAGTTCACCACCCGTATGATATCGAGGAACCGGATGATGAGTCTGACCCTGCTGTCCAAAGGTTAGAGTTGCCAAGTCTACCGGACCATTTCGAAGGATGGCAACGCGAGCTCATAGAATACATGAAAGGCCTGGACAATGATCCATCAAAACAAATCATTTATAGGCCCTTGACGGCTCCTAAAAGAGGCCAGAAGCGCAAGTCAAGCAGTATGCCCGGAGCAGGTTATCACTCGTCGCATTATCCTTGCTCAACGTTCAAGACTGGACAGGGTGAAGAGCCATTACCGGTGCCTGGTCTACGCTCAAAGCGACGAAGGAGACGCAGCAAAGTTACAGACGATTCTATGAAAGCTACTCAAACAGTTTCTTTGCATGACTTTCGCGACGATGCAGATAATTGGAGCTCGAGTTCGGATCCGTGGTCAACCGATAGCAGTGCCGAAGCATTGCAAGAGTCCGCCATGGCCGACGACATGGATATTGACTGATGCCCTCATGCAAAATTTCAATTTCTGTGCAGTCTATCCTTCATTGGCTCTCTTCGTGAGGGACAAAATGACCAGCGCAACCGGTGAGCAAAGATGACGTCATTCATATCTCATGAGGTTCCAGCCTTGAGCCTATCCCCCGCCTGTGAATTATGTCAAAGGAGTAGTCTGTCTGGTTCAAGTGAACAATCTCTCGTTGCCATTATACCTTGATTCATCATTCGTGATATTTGGGACAAAATTCTATACTATCATGGTTGCTCGAGCATCGTCACGCCAGGCCGCCCAGAAGGCCAAGGAGGCCATCACCGATATGATGGGGCCTAGTGGAAGTGGGAAAGAGTCCGCTGGCTCTAAGCGCAAAGCCCAGCAGGAAAAGCCACAGGAGCCCAACAAACAGAGAGAGATCGAAGAAGAGCCGAAGGTAGAGGACAGTGCGGGCCCGTCAATGGGTGGGATATCTGACACAAAGCCTGTTGAACAGAGAATGTCAGGCGGTGCCACCGGAACCCAACATCCCACTGAAGAGCCTGCCGATTCTGGATTAAAAAAGGAATCCGGAGTTCATAAATCGGAACAGAGAGAGGACGTTGTCCCATCCAGTATCCTGGAAAAAGGCATCATTTACTTCTTCTTCCGGCCGCGTGTCAATGTAGATGATCCACATGGCATGGGTGACGTCTCCCGCAGTTTCTTCGTGCTTCGTCCTACTCCTCTCGGTACCGAGCTGGACAACAATCAGGGTCCTATGGACAAGGATGCTCGATGTCGCTTGTTGATGCTCCCGAAGAAGAAGTTCCCCACCTCAGCCAAGGAAAGGGACATGGCATTTGTGGAGAAATCAGGACAAACGGTCAAAAACCTCCAGGACAATTTCGTTGCAAGCAGTACATACCAGACTGCTACTCGGGGCGAACGCACCACAGAAGATGCCAGACCCTACGCAGAAGGTGTTTACGCCATCACATCGTCGAAACGGGCATCTCACCTTGCCTACGAATTGACCATCCCGGCCGAACTAGGTGAAGTCCAAGAGAACTTTGGCCTTTGCCAGCGCGGGAGCTGGATCGTGCAGGCGAAAAACCCAAAATTCCCCGGCCCACCCTCTGGCCAATTACCCAAGGAGCCAGATTATCCTGAATCGTAAGTTTTACATGTCCAACGCCAGGAATGTTTGTGCTGATCACCATGCAGTGTGCGCGAAAAATTCGGAGATCTCCGATGGGTTCCCTTGCAGCCTGAGTTCATCGAGTATCCCAATGCGCAGATCCTGATGATTGGGGGCGCAACAAATAGTTGGGGCAAAGCCGCGACAGCCGAGGGGGTTAAGCAGCCCGATGAGCAAGAACCTGGCCAAGAGCTGGAGAGACTTGCTGAGGAAAATGAACACCGAGTTGAGAATTTAGAGGGTAAGCTTCTAGAATCACATTTACCCTTTTTTGCGCATCTAACGTCCTCTATGCAGGCAATGATACCGTGTTCCAGGATCTTGGGATGTACGCAAACAACTATCGCGCTCTTCCTACCACATGGAACGGTTCTTGAATCATATGTAGTTCCATCAATGTACCTTACAAAATTTGAGAAAATTATTCGCACAAACAATAAAAGCAGCAATCATTGCAGTGTTTAAATACGCACGCGAGACAACAATCTTTGAACCTTTTCGCGTACTAAAGGGAGGCTATGCGTTCCCAACACGGTAGGGATTGTCATATTCCGTGCCCAGGCACTGTAGATTGATAACCGACGCCCGATCTTGGCGATGGAATCAGCAGGATCCCCGCGCGAATGACGATCGATCTCCCTTGCACGTTCACTGGCGCTTTCTCCGCACTCTACTTTAGCGTGTATTGTCCAAGGACTGCGCGTGCGACTTCGGAGTTTAAGAGCGAACATAAATGATCCCCGCGCCCTGCGACTCAAAGATGTCTTCACAGTATTCAAGCTTGAGTTTATGGACTCAAAATGAAAATCACTTTGCCGATTACCCTGCTGGCGGCCGTCGCGGCAGCCTCTGACCATATTGTCAATCAGACGACGTGCGGGGGCACAACATACCAGTACACCGGCCTCCAGGGATACGGGTTTATTCCTTCAAACGCCACAGACAAATACGGTGACACAATTGGAGGCATTGGTAGCTCTATTGCCATTGAAAAGTCGTCCTGGCGCAAAACATCGCATGACGTATACTCCGGAACACTCTACGCGATTCCAGATCGAGGCTGGTACGACTTATTTCTCATTCATCTAGCCTACCTAAGATAAGAAAAGCTAACAATTCCTCAGGAATACCAATGGCACGCTCAATTATCACTCGCGCATCCAAAAGTTTCGAATTACTTTGAAATTAGCCCCTAAAGCCTCCGCCAAGAATCCCTCCAAGCCAAATGTCAACCTGAAATATCTGGACACGATTCTTCTATATGGCCCAGATGGCCAACCAACAACGAGCCTAGACGCCGATGCCACCGGCAACTTCTCCTACCACGGCTCCCCCGGAATGCCAGTAGCAACCTACACCGGCGACGGATACGGTGGCGCAGGCCAAGGCGGGCGCAGAATCACAATAGATTCCGAAGGTCTCGCCCTGGCCACAGATGGCGGTTTCTGGATATCTGATGAGTACGGCCCATATGTCTACAAATTCAGCTCAAAGGGACATATGGAGTACGCTATCCAGCCTCCACAGGCAATCCTACCCCGACGCAACGACACCGTCAGTTTCAGCTCAGATTCAGCACCAATCTATGATCCTTCTGATGTGCCGAATCCCGAAGACACTGTGACCGGTCGTGCGAACAACCAGGGTCTTGAGGGTCTGACTATTTCGACTGATGGTAAAACGTTGTATACGCTGATGCAATCTGCGCTTGACCAGGAGGGTGGGCCTAAGAAACAGAATAAGCAACCGGCGCGTTTGCTTGCTTATGATATCTCTGGTCGTGTGCCGAAGTATCTTCATGAGTGGGTTGTTATGTTGCCTAAGTATCTTGACTATACGGAGACGAGTTCCGATAAGGAGTGGAAGGTTGCTGCTCAATCGGAGATCCATCAGCTGCCTACCGGGGACTTTTTGGTTTTGTCGCGGGACTCAGGTTTTGGACGTGGGCAGAGTGAGTCAAGGTCTGTGTACAGGCATGCGGATGTGTTCTCTGTGCTGAAGAACAAGACTATCACGGATATTAAGGGTCTGGAGGACTACGATACTGCTACTGGAGCCATTGCTTCGTCTAAAGGTGTTTTGAAGTCGGGTATTACTCCGGTTGAGTACTGCTCATTCCTGGATTACAATGTCAACTCTGAATTGGCAAAGTTTGGACTTCACAATGGTGGTGATCAGGATGAAGGTCTTTTAAATGAGAAGTGGGAGAGCTTCTCACTTATGCCTGTTGACCCAGAGAATGACAATGGGAAGGGCAAGAAGGAGTACTTCCTGTTCAGTATGAGTGATAATGACTTCATCACCCAAGATGGTAAGTTAACAATAGTCATGGATATTTGGATTCACTGACAGTACCCAGGATACATGAATGGTGGAAAGTTCCAATATGAGGACTCGTCTGGATTCAACTTGGACAATCAGGTCCTGGTGTTCAAGGTTAAATTCTAAATAGGAACGGATGTTAATCAACTGGAGGCTACGGATGCCGACTGGCCTTGGGGCAACAGCGTCTTTTCCTGCAGACAACCCGGCGTACTCGAGTCTCAGTAACGACGGATTACTTAATAGAAGCATGCAGATAGATGCCCAAGGAACAAACATTCAGTATCGAATACCTGTGAATTGTCACACTATTCAAGTTATTTGCGTTACTTCGGATCCAATGTACCTCCAATGCCATCCATTTTGTCCGCCATAGCGATACATGTCTTTGAGATGTCACCAGAGGCCAGTCTTCCGATTTCTCTGAACCGCTTTTTCCAGAATTCCCATCTCTCCAAACTCAACCCTGCTTTTCCCTCGTAGAGAGAGCCCGCGCTCATGACGCGACACTCTTTATCGGAGGGATGCTCACTGGCTTCTCTGAATATTCGCTCTCCAGCTTGAGTAATCCATTCTTGTGCCGCTGCAATATTACATACCAGAATTTTCTGGTCTTGGATTTCATCTTCTAGTGCAGCATTCAATGACCAGACTGCGAAGTTTTTCCACTGAGCAAGACTTTCGCCAAATAGTCTGGCAGCAAAGGAATTCAAATCTGCCCACTTTTCAGCTAACTGAACTTCTGGAACTTCGCCGTTGTATGTGGGTGCTGTGACATGATGTAGCCTAGTCAGAGTGATGTCTTTACAGGACCGATGCTTGCACACTTACATATCCAGTTATCTCTCATAAAAGCTCCTAGTAAAGGAAGGTCTTCCCATAGCGAAGTCTCAGACTGAGTTTGCACTGCTTAGATTGATCTCGAGCACCTGAGGGGACGTTGAATATTACTTACTCCCCATATCGTGCAAGTACATCGAGATATTTGGCTCAATGATTTCATAAGCAAGGTGATTCTTTTCTGGCCTTGATGATCACGAGGTACCAATTGGATAACTTCAATGACGAGTGACCATAATGACCAAAGAAAGTTTTCAATCTTTTCATCATTTGAATCTCCATCTTTCGACTGATGCCCTAGCGGTGCGAGTCCATCGATTCTCTTCGCGGCTTCTCCCTCATCAAGACTCACTTCTGGTTGTATAAAATCGTTCAGAATCGCAAATAATTTGAGATCTAAATCCGATAGCTTTTTCTTCTCCTTGATATACTCGAGGTCCAAGACTCTGTCGGCCATAATCAGCTATGTGCCAGTAATCGATGTTCTAGGCGCGGAGGAGGGTGTTTAAGGAGGGGAAAGGATTCCACTCAGGTGAAGCGGGGGCCACCCGAGATACGACCTCGTGCAGTTCATCAGACAGTTCATTCGGCGACTGCAAGTCGAGTGGGCCATCAAGTTGGGACCTCATCCTGAATAGCCGGTTTTTATTGGGTTCAACGAGAACTGCTGACTGCAAGGACAGTTCATTCATTACAAATTCGACCAACGGTTCCCCAAACCACATATACAGGATTGTCTAGCGAGTAAAGACTGACATAATTATGAGAGTGATCAATTATACACTGGGTTTACTGAGTTATCGCATGGTCATTGCACCATAATCGGTACCCTTGTATTGCTATGAGTACATCATGAAGATCACATAGAAACCCGTATATTGCCAGTGATTGGTCAATTGAGAGCATCAGACTGATGAGTGTCAAAAGAGAACGAAATTCAATAAGAATGTTATGGAAGGAGTAGAACGAAAGCGCGATCGCAATCAGTGAAAGTAGATGTATTACAAAAGGCATGTTAGTCGATCACTGTGTTGTTTTTCTTTTGGCCCGAAGGGTAGATACTGAAGAGAAAGGTAGGGCGGAAACTATCCTTGAACAAGCTTGATCGCTCGCAGGATATCGTCAAGAGACCAGCCCGGCCCGCCGGGAACAATCTCTGTCCAGACTTCTTCTGGGATGGCGTCGCTCGGGTCCAGAAGGCTCCAGTTGGGACTAGGCTCGGGTTTGATCCATTTGAAATCCTCCACTTGACTCCACCGGTCCTGATGATCCGGGCGGTCATGATCGAGAGCCTGGGGAGAAAAGCAGGTTAGCATATCAGCTCTGCAAAGGAGAAAAAAAGGAGAACACCAAAACAAAACATACATGGGCTTTAGGAATCCGGCCAAAGCGAATATTCGAGCAGTCCTCAATGATTGGGTTGCTCGAACAACTGAGATACACATCGACGTCCTTGCAGTGATGCATACGGAACTGGCGGCATGTAACTACAATGATGCTGTTCTCAACGCCAGTAATGTGGGCCGGACCATTGGTCTGGTTGCAGAGTAAAAGACTTTGCTTGACATCTCTTATAGTCATACTGGCATATGGCTTTCCATTCGCAGTGGGAATGGACATGTCCACGATGCAGTGTCGAAGAGAAGTAATTGAGGCAGGAACATTAGCAGTTGAGCCGGAAGCCGGAAGCATGATGTGAAGGTTGTGGTGGTTGTCTACCGAGACAGAGGAGATACCACTGGCTGCGAAACCCGAGTGGGGCTTCGCATCGGGCGAAGCTTTATCATACCCAGGAAAAAGTGGTGGGAATGAGGTGGGCGCAATCTCTGGTCTTTCCCAGTGCTGTTTATCCGGCTCGTTCAAAGGAGTGGAAGGATAGTTCGGGGTATGGTTGGCAGAAGAACCGACCGAGGATGCGCCTGGGGAGCGATATCCGGGGATACTCCGCCGGCCCTGAGAAGCCAAAGTCGCTGCATCATGCAAAGAGATAGCAGAAGCATTTTTCTTGGTCTTAAAGCTGAATTTGGAACGAGGCTCGAATGATGCACGGATTTCGGTCAATTTGTCCTGCAAAGCTTTGATGGCCTAGGAGGGAATGGTCAGCTGCGCGAATCTTGCATCGTATTTACTCTTTGTACCTCAGCATAAACTCTCTGGTCGTAAGTTGGAATGTAGCTAGCTGCATCTTTCACTTCATTCGAGAGCCGCACAATTCCGGCAAGACAGTGATCTGTCGCATCAGCTCGTTCCCCACCTACCAGGGACGTGTCGACGAGGCGGTCCATGGAATTCTGTAAGGCTGGAGGTTGTTTTGAGCCTTTATACACATGTGGAGATGAACGGGGCTTAGAGTGGGGACATACAGGTGATTTCATGTTGGAAGTACCGGAAGAACCGTTCCTTCAAAGGGATATCAGACTTCGAGATAATCTGATTATCGGCGGAGAGCCGGCGAACTTGTTGGACTTCAGATTCCGCCATGGTGGGTAGGAACAATGCGGTTGGAAGCTATGGGTGGGGAAGTTGAAAGATGAATGTATCAATCGGAATGTGGAATGTACTTGTAGTAGGAATGACGTCGATTCGATCTCAGACAAATCATGCCACCCCGCAGTTGTCTGCTGATTTGCTTTGAAAGGAACAGAGTAGTGGTATGGTTTGAAGGATAAAATGAAGTTCAGAAGTGATATCAGTCTTCGTGCAGATCTTGTCAAGCTGAGACCTGTCAACCTATGCACAATCTCCACGCACTCCGTCTGTGTTGGAAAGCTTAAAGCTTGACAGACTGAGGGCTATCCACAACACAACGAATCTCCACAGAAACACGCCTGAACGATCAATTCTGCAACGCTGCCGTCAAGTCACTAGGGCCCGTAAATGTGGGGAGCGAGAAACAGCTGCACAAGCTCAGACACTTGCATTCTCCGTGACGTCGATCATCCCGCATCTCGGAGTTTCGGATGATCCGCACCTATCCTCAGGCCACAAGGCATCAAATTTTAACCTTAGACCGGCAACCTTGGACTACCCTGGATCGTTTCAAGGTAATGAGATACATTTAGAATTTTCTGGTGCTCAGATCAGGATTTGGACCCAAATATCCTTGAATTTACTTTGGCCTTGCTACTGTCCTGGTTCTGATGATGATATGGCCCCGCAATATAAATGCATGGATAATCGTTAAAAAACGCCCATTTTCTAGATAGTACCCTATATCTCACCTTGCAAGGTTCAATCGCAATGATAGGTCAAGGACTTCAGAGCCAAAAAGTACCTACTTATTCTGATGTTGCTCTATTAAATGTTGGGTTTTATTTAGGTAGCACCCGTGGATCCTCTAGGACCTATCCATGTAGGTACCCACCTTTTGTACCCCTAAACACGGGAACATCGTAGGCGTTTATGGTGTAGGTGTACTCTTTGAAAATGGATGGTAAGTTGATCACATGCAGTGCTGCATGAACTCGGGATGAGAAAGCAAGTCTCAGATAGTAAGTTCGTACACATAGAATGATAGGGTTTCAGACAATGAATTGAAGTCTCCAGGGCTGCGACCATTGTGCAAGCACACCGTCCCCCTGTGTTACCCATTCACAGGATATACTAGTAAATGTCAAACAAACATCTGGCAGACTAGTGTTTATAAGAGCCTCGACTAAGAAATGCAAATGCTAATTGCACAAAGAATATTTACATTGTTCATTGCAGCCTCTACAACCATACCTACATGGATGTAAGTAGAAATGATGTTTTCCAGATTTGCATTTCCAATAGTCGTCATGTGCTGGATCAGAGTAGTTCTGGCAGGTATTTCCAGCCATGAAATTTCCGAGAAGCTAGAAGATGCCCCACCTGCTTGGATTAAGGGTGACAAGCCATCGCCTCTGGCTCTGATCAAATTTCGAATGGCGGTAAAGTCACCAGATTTAGCGGTATTCGAACAAAAGGTCATTGAGCTGTCCACACCAGGCAATCCTAGCTACGGCCAGCACATGAGCCGTGAACAAGTGAGACAATTGCTACGTCCATCTCCCGATGTGTCGAATCAAATTCTTTCCTGGTTGAATTCAGAAAATATATCTCCGGACACTATTGAGCTAGACAGGAACTGGATCTCCTTTCAAGCTACAGTTTCTCAAGCGGAGCGAATGTTGAAGACTAAATTCTTTCGGTACAAGAACGAAGACAGTGATAATACGGTCATCAGAGCTCTTGAATATTCAGTACCAAGTGAGATTCACGATTATATTCAGTTGATTCAGCCAACGACTCGATTTGGGGGGTTCAATTCTTTGCACGGCTTTAACAATGCGTCGCATGTTGTCACCACAGCAGAAGACCTTGCTGCAGGGTGTGGAACGGTAGTTACGCCCGATTGTCTGCGAGATTTATACGGCCTTGATAACACAACAGCGAAACCTGATCCTCGGAATCTACTGGGTATAGCGGGATTCTTGGAGCAGTATGCTCGCTACAGCGACTTCTTCCATTTCATGCAGATGTACGCACCCGGTCAAACGGACGCAAACTTCACCGTGGTCTCGATCAATGGTGGACAAAATGACCAAAAGTCTTCCAGGAATAGCGTCGAGGCAAGCCTGGATCTCCAGTACGCCATTTCGCTAGCCTACCGGGCACTGGTGACATTTTACACCACTGGTGGCCGAGGACCCGTGACCCTCGATGGTGAGGAACCGACAGGCATCTCAACAAATGAACCATACCTCGAGCAGCTTCACTATCTGAATAATCTCCCGGATAAGGACCTTCCAGCCGTTATAACCATGTCATATGGCGAACCAGAGCAGAGCGTACCGAAATCGTATGCCACAGCCAGCTGCAATCTATTCGCCCAGCTGAGTGCCAGAGGCGTCACTGTAATTTTTAGCAGTGGTGACTCTGGACCTGGAGGAACATGCGAAAGTAACGATGGAAGCCACCGAACCAAGTTCATTCCCAATTGGCCCGCATCCTGTCCATTCGTTACATCTGTCGGTGGGACGTTTGGAAGCTCACCTGAACAGGGGATCAGCTTCTCTGGGGGAGGATTCTCAGACTACTTCGATCGACCGTCTTATCAAGATTCTGTTGTCCAAAGTTTTCTGGACAAAAATGGTAACAAATGGAAAGGACTGTTCAGTCCTGCTGGCAGAGGTATTCCCGACGTTTCAGCCCAAGCAAGCCGTTTCATGGTCAGAGACCATGGTGTGTATTTGACCGTTGGAGGAACCGGGTCTGTACACGTTTGAACCCGATTAGCGTATAACCGTGCTGATGTTTATCTAGCGCGTCTGCACCAGTGATTGCGGGTATAGTATCCCAGTTGAATGCAATTCGCTTGATACACGGAAAACCCCGATTGGGATTTCTCAACCCTTGGCTGTATACTACAGGGAAAAGTGGGTTGACAGATATTATAAATGGTGGATCGCGAGGTTGCGCAAGATCACCTGTCCACAATGCTGGTTGGAATGCGACGCTTGGGTGGGATCCGGCAACCGGGCTTGGTACACCGTTCTTCCCGACACTAAGACAGCTGGCATTGCTCTGAAGAAGGTCGAGTCGGAGTCAATTTGATTAGTGAAGAGTGAAATGTAACAAGTCAATATAATTGTTTACTGAACAAATTAAAGTTTGTCTGCAAATACATCAAATCAACTGGCTAGTAGATGGTCACGTGTATCCAAATTGACCGCCCACGACAGCTCCGTCATGTCATCAAGTGCCCGGCCAACTCGCATCATCCACAGCTTTCCATAACGTTTCGCTTGCCCTTGCAATCTTACCTTTGGATTGTCTGGCATCGTTCCTCAATATACCCTACTTTTAACCTCACAAATCCTTCACACCCATGATGTCCGACCTCAACACCCTTGTCCCCGAGCTCCAGAACGCTCTTGAGCGCAAACAGCTCGACGCTGCCAACGGTCTTCTCAGCAAAGCCAAGCGCGCCCTTCTCGTCCAGAATGCCTTGATCCCGACTCCCTCCAAACCCCCTCAGCTTGTCGTTGTTGCCCGACAGGTTCTTGAGCTTGGCGCCCTCGTCTCGATCCGACAAACCGATGCCCAGACTTTCACAAGATATTACCAACAGCTGCAGCCATTTTACGATCTCGAGCGACACGTGAATGGACCAGAACAGCCCTCATCTCAAGTCGATTTCAGCACAAGCCAGCGCAGCAAGATCACAGGATTGTACTTGTTGCTCCTGTTGAGCAGTGGTGACAGTGCCAACTTCCATACTGTGCTGGAGGGATTGGTGGAAGAGGCTAGCTTGAAGGGTGGCCGCATTGAGGATGATGCCTACATCAAGTACCCTGTTGAGCTTGAGCGGAACTTGATGGAGGGTAGCTATGATAAGGTGTGGCGGGAGACGAAGTCCGAGCGCGTGCCGGATGAAGATTTCGGCTTGTTCTCCAATGTAAGCCTCGATCTTTTGCTTTTGCATGCCCTGGAAATATTTGTGGCGTATTTACTAACCAATCTGCTGCAGGTTCTTATCGGCACTATTCGCAGCGAGATCGCAGACTGCTCGGAGAAGGCCTACCCCTCCCTTCCTATCTCCAACGCCAAGAACCTTCTGTTCCTCGAGTCGGAGGGCGCAGTTATTGAGTTTGCTCAGCAGCGTGGATGGATTCTTCGCGATGGACGGATATACTTCCCTGTTGAGCCCGAGGCGGCAACCAGGTCCGAGAAGGACATCTTGGTGGCCAGTGGCACTGTGATCGAAAATACACTAGGCTACGCCCGGGAGTTGGAGACAATTGTTTAATACGAAGCATCACAAAGGTGGTATTTTTGCAATGGATATGAATGGTTACATTGGTTTTTCTGGTCTGGTCCTGGTTCTCGGGTGCACAAGTGCTTGTACGCCGGGTGCATGCATTGTAATTTGATCTAGCGCTTTCATGACAACACGTCTAGAGATAAGATCATATCTGATCGTTTGGAGCGTAGTGCATGTGTAAATAGGAAGCCAACAAGTGCTTCCGGGACTAACTCGTATGTTCATCACGTTATACATTGACCCGCCAGACACAGACGCGACGATCATAGAAGCTACTTGACACACAAAGTAACTCGGACGATGCCTGCAATGCATCCGAATGTTCCGACGCGCCCTTCCACACATCACTCGCGTAATTCATACTCTCATGCTCTGTAAACTCCGCCAGAACCTGGATATCCCATTCCGCTGGACCCTGTCCTTGCTGCTTTTGGGTCACCCGTACAACTCTTGTCCCAGCGTGCATACAGCTCGCGAGGACAACAAACTGCCGCTCCAAGTTGTCATCGGAACCGGGAATTTCTGTTGTTGATAGTAACTGCAACCGCCATACACCACCACCTAGGCCCTGCTCGGCGAGGACCTCACCTCGAAATGTAGCGTGGTACACGCGCAGACTCTCGTCGTAGCTCCCTGTCAAAATAATGGGCGCGCCATCTACCATCGGAATATCAAGGGGTAGGATAGACGTTACACCAGCCGTATGGTGACGAGCCCGATCGTCATGTTCAAGCAACACAGAAGCGAGCGGTTCATCATCCTCATTCGGCTGACCGCCATGATTCTCAAAACGACGGGTGTGTAGTGAACCAAAGTCATTGCCAGTAAACATGAAAGGGGTAGTCTCCCCGGAGTTTCCATTCGTTTCCTCAGAAACCTGTTTGACTGCAGCCAGCGCAACAAACCAGACCTCGATCATCTGACGAGCTTCAAATGACCCCCATTCCTCAATCCCACTTTCGTCGACGATATTTCCATCCGTGCCAAAGACAGTCGTCCGGCTATCCGAGAACGTAACAGCAAAGCCATCAGATGCCGGTCGAGGGAACCAATCCTGAGGGGCCCAGGCCAAAAACAGGGCTGGGATCGACGTATCCTCATGGATCTGCTTCTCCCAGATCTGACTTACGGCAAGCGTGGAAGCATCGACGCTGAACAAGGCTGCTAGCCCTGTACTACCCACGATGGCAAACTTGTTTTTCTCCCTTGGGTGAAAGTGGAGATCAAAGACTGCATAGGGGAGTGCCAGTCTATGTACCAAGGATCTAAGGAATGAGAATTAACTTGAATTGTCCGATGTCAGGTCTAGAGCTCCCCCGGGTAAAAGCCCCGTGAGCTAGTTTGAAAGCTTTACTTACAGTGCACTGGTGCTCGGCTCTAATTTCCACAACTGCAAGCTTCCGGTTTTGGTCTGTTGGATTTCTCCACTCTCATTCTTGGTCTCGGATAGGAGGTAAGTGCCCACCACGAAGTGGTCACGGATCTCTGGGCAGAATTCGAGACAGCTGGGCGGCTGGTCTAGAAAGACCGTCGTCTGTGATCTGGGCTGGAGAATGCTAGCCATTTGTGAATTAATGGCTTGTCTGAAGGTCTCAAGGTCTCAAGGGTTAAAATTATCTTGTGGATGTTGATGACACGAGGGGCAGGTCGGATTTGAAAATTTATGTCATTGGACCAGGTCAGTCCTGTATAAGGTTTGAAAGCTAATTGGCACTTTGTCGAATGTAGAATTTACATTGGATGCACCATTGATGCCTCCTCCGATATCCCGGTGCCGCTAGGATGGGTTCAACGTTCGAGAAAAAATGATAGGAAGTATCCGAGTGGGGCGGTGAATGATCCACTTGCGAATCAAGCTCTCGAGGTCCAGACCCCTTCAAATCGCGAGGTATGCAAGTAGGTGTTCGACCAAGCTCTGTCCAGGATC
This sequence comes from Penicillium tannophilum, assembly GCA_028829675.1. NCBI lineage: Eukaryota > Fungi > Ascomycota > Eurotiomycetes > Eurotiales > Aspergillaceae > Penicillium > Penicillium tannophilum. Next base: position 1,179,963 of record JAQKAK010000003.1, on the reverse strand, counting down.
ACGCAGGGGGCCCGGAAATTATTATTAGGCGAAAATTACTCCATATCGCCGGAACGGCCGAGGCATCCTCATGTCTATCAATATGATGTACCTGGGGTACATACTTCCTCGCGACCCAATCACAGTCACCCCCTTTTATAACTTCACGTCAAATTGACTTCATTGGTCCCACAGTTTCCAAGTCAACTGACAAGAATGGTAAAGGCCTTGCAGATGACTTTGCCTGTGTTGGGTGGTCTAGCCCGACCCTGGTGGCTATCAGGTCTGCAGATTTGCCTCTGACGCGGGAATTTAATGCATAACACAAGAATGGAATGTGAAAACCAACACCTTGCCACAGCCGAGTTCCGAGTGGGTGTGATTAGGTGCGAAACTACAATGTTGGAAAAGCTTGGCCCATAAATAAGAAGGCTGACGAAGTCAGTGTACTTAAGCTTCTTTTGACCCACGCTAGAGCTGTCTGATTGCGCGTACAAAAGTCGATCAGTCCGATCCCTTGATCCTTTCTGGGGAACGACAGTCTTGGCTGTTGATCCACATACTTCGCACTCATGGCACGATTTCTCGGTCTTCGGGGCACTCGCCTCAATGTTGCAGCTATCATTGGGGTGTTGATGCCGGGTATCATGTCGGTTGGCTACAATACCGCATCGCTTGGAGGAGTCTTGTCTTTGGCCAGCTTCAACAAAACATTTCCCGAGATCGACGTGGTTCATGCCAAGAACAAAGACTATGCATCATCTTTGGAAGGTACCGTTGTGGCTGCCTTCGCCATTGGTTCCTTCTTGGGAACATTTGCCTGCATTTGGATGGGCGATTGGCTAGGCCGTCGCCGTACCATGATGGTCGGGGCAACGACTCAAATCATTGGGTATGCTCTGAACGCCTCTTCATACTCGTTGGTACAACTCATCGTGTCGCGAATGCTTGTGGGCGTGGGGACTGGTATTTTACTGGCCACAATTCCTCTATGGATCTCTGAGACTGCCCCAGCCAAGCGGCGTGGCTCCCACGTCGTCACAAAGGGTATATTTACCGGCGTGGGATGCGCAACTGCTTTGTTTTTCGACTATGGGATGTCTTTCAAGACAAAAGACAGCATTGCGTGGCGGATTCCATTTGCATTTCCAGTTGTTCTGTCTGGGGCTGTTTTGGTATTTGTGCTGCTTCTACCCGAATCGCCTCGCTGGTTGATTCAGAAAAGCAGGATTGCAGAGGCCAGATATATCCTAGCCGCTCTGGCTGACGTCGATGCTGAAGATGAGAAAATCGAGGGCACGATCAGCGAAGTGCAGGCTTCTCTGAGTTTGGCAGGCGGAAACACAGATTTCAAACAGCTTTTCCATATGGGACCCCAGAGAGTCTTCCACCGAGCATTTCTCGCTGTCGGTGGATTGCTCTTTCTCCAAATGACTGGAGCCACAGTCACTACCTATTACAGTACGTTTCCTCTCCAGGTCTATATTAGGTCGAACTCACTATGACATTGTTTATTAACTTGCTCCCACAGCAACTGCAATTTTTGAAAACAACCTCGACCTTCAGGAGTCAACAGCAAGACTTCTGGCAGCTGTGTACCAGCTAGCTGGACCCTGCGGCGCGATCCTCTGTGTCTCTGTTATTGAAAGAGTTGGAAGACGTGGGCTGATGATGGGTAGCGCCATCGGAAACGCCATATGCCTAGCTTGCATCGCCGTCCTCGGATCCCAAGTGGACAACATCAAGGCTGCACATGCTGCCGTATTTTTCCTTTTCCTATTCCATTTCAGCTACATCGTCGGCTTTGGTGGTATCCCGTACCTATATGCCACGGAGGTTGCGCCCCTCCATCTACGTGCTACCATCAACTCCGTTAGCATCAGTGTGGCAGGCGCCTTCAGCATCTTGATTGCCCACGTTACACCTCTCGCCTTCAACAAGATGGGGCAAAAGTACTTTCTCATTTACTCTGGGCTAAATGCCGTCATGGTCCCATTGGTCTATTTCCTGTTTCCGGAGACATCAGGGCGTACTCTTGAAGAGATAGATGACATTTTCACGCTATCTGATGGTGTCCTGGATACTGTTCGTGTGTCGAAGACGCTTCCGTGTCTCCCGGGTGTTGAGGAACTTGAATCACCGATTGAGTCCAAGCCAAAGTTCCAGACGATTTTGAAGGAGAAGGAGATTTCGGTTTAGAGCGAGCGTTCATTTGGATAGAAAATCATATATTTAGCGCTGATCGTTGATCGTTTCGGGGTGTCGCAGGCCCAGGGGGCCGGATTTGTATCTTATTTTCGGATATACAGGAGCGGGTTCTTCACATCGAATTTATTTGCATGTTCGCTTATCCCATACTTGTTCTCATCTCCATCTACTGAAAATTCAAGAATCAGAGAAATAAAATCATGAGGTCTATGATAGAGCTACTATAAATCTGTTTCATAGCCAAGCAAGACGCCCAGAGACTGTATACATTGTGTGGCCAGACTATGCTACCCGAGTCTTTCTGTCACGCTCCATACGATATTGCTATCACTATACCTATATATCATTAATAGGATTATGATTTGAATGGTTGATTCTCGCATTCCCTTGTTAGTAGCTCATACATTGATCTATTTTTCTATTACTTTCACTTCCATTAGGCCCACCTCGTCCTCTAATGTTCTGGCGGACGTTACATGGAACTTCTTACCTCACCTCACCTATACCCTTCCAAGCTTAATGGATCTTACGAAAGCTCACACAATATGCTCAATTTGAACGTTGTTGAAGCATTATCCCACTCCTCTGACTTTTTCCAAACGTTTACCTTTAGGAGCCCACCTCACCCGGTGCGATCAAGGTCTTTTTTTCTTGAATATTGAGACACCACGCTCCCTGGAAGGCTCTGGTATTTTACCTCACTACGTGTTCTTCAATTTCTCGTGTCTATCTTTAGAGGCCCACCTCACCAGCGCTGTCAACGTCAATATCGCTTAATCGCTGATGCACATATCCCACCAAAACACAGATTTCATGATGTCGAACAACTCTCCTAGAACCTACGATTTTACTCTCTTCGACTATTTGGTTTCGCCAAAACTCTCTCACGATGTTGATTGGAATGTTTAGAATGATTTGTTCAGAATTGGACTCGCACTAGTTGATGAACGCCTGCCATGCATCCTGGATGGGACTCTCAAGAGACCCTCCCCGGATATGTTAGTTAACGATCTGATAGTTGCCACTGGTCTCATGTGCGGTATTGAAAGAATTTTCCTTACAATCGCGCATGTCAACCATTTTAAAAATGATATCGGCCCTCACTGTCTCGAGTACGACCGCCTCTGTATGGTGGGCCATGTTCTGCTTCAGAAGAGTCTGTCAAGCACTGCTCGTGCCGTGGTTGGCTCCTCGTGGGGATTCAGAGAGGTCTATGTCATACTTGAGAATCATAACGCCAAAAGGGACTTACGGCGCACGTGGATACTTTACAGGAAATGGTCGACAGTCAAATTTAACAACGGTGACGCGCCTGCTGTCTTTTTGTCACGGTTTAAATTGACCCTTCGTGCATTGGAGATTGCCACCGAGAAACAGCGACCAATTCAAATTTTTCTCCAGTTCTTGACAGCCATAAGTGGCTATCCAAATGCCGCTTGCTTTGTTGAGATGCTCGATATCCAAAGCTGCGATGAAAACACCATGGATTATGTCTATGCACAGTGTATGAACTACCATCACTTTCAACCTGTTGAGGAGAGTACCGATACCGAAAGTGGATAATTTCTCGTGCGTTACCCCAGTTAGCGGAGCTCTTGTTTTAATCTACTCTACTCATTTCAAACTCTCTCGCTCCGCTTCGATTCGCCATTGAACAGCCGAGCACAACGCGTATAGTGTAGACAAAACAGGCATTGCCACCCCAAGCCTTTTCCCCTCCCTCAGTGGCTCCCCAAGAAGATACTCGTACTCAATCGAGTTACCCTAAGGCCAGTTAACAAAGTTGATAAAGCATAGTAGCGAGGGCAAATACCTTTCTAACATCCTGAAGCATACTCGGGGCAAAATGATTTTCGACAGGGTCGACAGTTGCCATGAATTCAACGATGTCCACCGGAAGTTCATAATCCGATGCCTTTGCTGCAGCCTCAATCTCGCGCATAGCATCGCGCACCAATATAGAGATGGAATCACCAGCCAATCTGATTTGTCCAGCATCCAACCCAGTGAGAGCACATATAGGATTTATGGACGAATTGTAGACCAGCTTCTTCCATCGGTTCCATAAAACGTGCTTGTCATAAATGCACACAGTTTTACCTCCCACAGAGTAAATGCCCACAAACCTTTCTGCCTCTTTGAGTTCTTTAGCCAATTCGAGATTGGGATTGTGGAAGGATCCGATTGTGAGGTGATCAGCGAATGAATGCTTGATAAATCCAGGTTTAATTTCTTCGGATCCAATCATGCTGATTCCAGACAAGACGATGTTTCTCGGGAATAGATTGAAATAGGGTCGTTCAATATTCAGTCCGTTCTGTATCAAAACGATGGTTGTGATACCTGGAGTGACAGATGGTGAGATCTGAGAAGCCAGGCCTGCATGAGCATTCGGAATATTCTTTGCCGTGATGACCACGAAGTCGAAGGCATCTTCATCACAGGAGATATTTGGGATTGTGTTGACAACTGTGTTCGTGTTAGTGTTGTTGGGGCAGACATCAGTGTAAAAGCTCACCCTTCCAAGGTCGCCAATTAAGTATTTTTCCATGATCGCATGAATGTATTTCAAATCCATGCTGTTGGACGGCTGGGTAATTAGATCTTAGGACTAAAGTAAGTTCCGTCTGGCATCCGAATTGCAGATTCAAAGCAACAATGGCGCCGACGCCTCCTCCGCCAACAACCAGAATTCTTGTTTTGTGTGTCATTATTGGAACGCACTATCATTAAATTCGTCGGGCACACCGGTCTTTATGTTGTTTCTGAGCAGAGATAACACCCCCCAGCAAGACTGGATTATCTCTGATCCCGCTCTGACCACTCTGAGTTACAAGTAAGTAGTGGATCCAGCGCTAGACTTAATGTGGTACCATATGTGAGATCCGTAGATAAGCTTAACTTGAAGCAGTACTTTATCGGAGAATCACTGAGTCTAACCAAAAATGGTACCAAATCAGAGAAATACCAACATTTGGGCCACTTTCACAGCAATGACATGAAAATACAGAATAATTGGGCTATCGACCTATTGAGGTGGATCCTATATCCACCTCGCAAAGATTGTATAGATAGTGACTGCCCTTGACGAACTAAATCTTGGATGATTTATATTCAGCCAAACCCCACCACAGTCCAGACAGAATTATCAACTCAATTTTACGCCAGAAAATGCCTTTTTCCCTTGAAACAGCTCAAATGGATTCCAAATTCTCATTCTCTGATATTTCTGCTCACAGACAGAAGTCAGAGCCACTGGCTGGGGCAATTGCGCCTATCACCACTTCAGAAATGTTCAAGAGTCCAAGGTGTTTTCAAAAACCAGCAGCCAAATCCTTTGAACACCGCCTGAATCTCGAAGCCAGATCTCGTGGTGCAGCAACTCTCAAAGCCGCCGGCGCTGAGCTCAACGGTGATGTCATTAGTCTCGGTACTGGAAGACCCTCTCCAGAGTACTTTCCCTTTCTCAAAATGTCGATGGACTTCCCGAGCGGACCAGAATTCCTAGAAAACTCCAAACACCCGAGCTCTATAGAGATTGGCAAATATGACATACAAGACAAGAAGTCCGCATTTGACCTCGCCGTATCCCTCAACTACGGTTATAGCGCAGGGTCTGAGCAGCTCATCCGCTTCTTGACCGAGCATGTTGATGTTGTGCATAATCCGCCTTACTCGGACTGGCAATGCTCATTGACTGCGGGAACCACTTCAGCCATTGACTGTATCTTTCGAACTTTTTGTGAACGGGGCGACTTCATCATCACGGAAGAGTACACTTACTCTGCCACCCTTGAAGCAGCACGACCTCTTGGCGTCCGTACTGTCGGTGTCCCGATGGATGACCAAGGTCTATCGGCCAGCAAGCTTGATGAAATGCTTTCAGGATGGGACTCTTCAGTACGAGGAGCCAAAAAGCCATTCCTGATTTACCTCATCCCGACGGGTCAGAACCCCACAGGCGTCACACAGAGTCTTGAAAGGCGAAGGGAGATTTATGCAGTTGCCGAGCGACATGATCTGTACATCATCGAAGACGATCCATACTACTTCTTGCGGCTTGGCTCTACCAAACTTACAAGCGCAACAAATGGCGACCAACAAACATGTCCTGCAACAGAAGCGGTCGATTCTTTTCTACATGAACTCGTCCCATCGTTCCTTTCTTTAGACATTTCAGGACGAGTCCTGCGTCTTGACTCGACTTCCAAAATCCTCGCACCTGGATTGAGATGCTCGTGGATGACAGGGTCCGCCGAGATCATTTCTCGCTTTCTCTTTCTCCATGATTCTACTGTTGTCTGCCCGAGTGGGCTGTCTCAACTGGCTGTACATACACTCCTGGATGAAGTATGGGGACACGAGGGGCTCATCAAGTGGCTCATACACCTGCAGAGCGAATACACTGAGCGCCTGAATGTTATGCTCCAATCCTGCGAGAAGTACCTTCCTAGGGATATCTGTTCTTGGCAGACGCCAAAGGCTGGCATGTTCCATTGGATCAAAATTGATTGGCGAGCCCATCCAATGGCTGAAAGCGCTCTCAAGTCAGAATTTGAAAGGATGCTCGATATCGAGGATCGAATTTATTGCAAGGGATTGAAAATGGGTGTCATGTGTTGTAAGGGAAGTACATTTCGGGCGGGTGGTGCACAGGATTGTGACATGTTCTTTCGTGTGACATTTGCAAGCGCCTCGCTTCCCAAGATAACGGAAGCAATTGCAAGATTTGGTAAGGCTGTATGCGAGGAGTTCAGAATCGCAGATTGATATGTGGGGTTAATTGTTGATACAAGAGCTGGCATCATGGTTGGAAATTAATTCAGCATTGCCTGCATCTAGTGGCAATGGACCTTTAAATAAATTGGAGCACAGAATAGTATCTAGACTGATGAAACTAAAAATTGATCTCTATTCCCGTGTTAATTCGCGACTGCAGACGTATTCCCGGCGTTCTACACCCCACTCCGGAAGAACAACCGACAAGGGTAAAGGCTCCTTCTCCATCCCCTGACAAACATCTGGATCGATAGTCCTAATCTTAGCCGCCGCTGGAAGCCGCAAATTCTTTTCATCAGGAAGACCCTCCGTCTCAAGCCTGTCCATTTCAGCCAGAATCTCCGGCGTCGCGCTGCGACGAAGCAATGCCCAGAAATCCTCATCAGAAAGACTCCACAGCGCATCGTCGTCCACATGTCCAGAAGCCGCTAGATCCCGAATAATACGTCCTGTTCTTTTATACATGTCTGCATGGGCACGATTTGACCAGACATCTCGATCCGTTGCTAAGTATGATCGGGAGAGCGATAACGCCAACTGTGGATCATCGAGAACGAGAAGACGACTAGGCGAAGTGGCAGATGGATGAGCTTTGAGTGTTTTGTAAACCTTCTGAGCTTTCTCGAGACTAAGCTTCTTGAAGGCTACCGCGTCGCGAAGCGAATAGTCGAGCCGATCGGCACAGAGCTGTGGAGCTGACTTTTCGACCAGCGGAAATAAATCTTCATCGAAGGCTTCCACATATCCGAGATCGTAATGGGTAAGAATTTTAGCTAGGTTGGTTCTCTTCAAGTAGCGGTGCTTGTGAACCTCATGGTAACTCCCCTCTCCAGGTTTGGAGAGGGCAAAATCGACAACATGACTCAGGCTGGTATGACTGATATCATGAAGCAAGGCAGCGATTTGTTCGAGCACGGTGGCTCCAACTTTGCGGACTAGCAGGAATGCACCAACTGAGTGCTCAAAACGTGTTACTTTCGGACCCAAGCCGAGGAGGGCAGTCACTCCATGCTGACAGACGCCTTTGAGGCGGAACAGCTCCGGGCTTTGGAGGAGTTCGGCGAGGACTGGCTCGGTGATTATATGCTCGCCGTATATCCTGTCTCGAATAATGACTTGATTCTTGTTGATGGTCTGGAGAGTTTGGAAATATCCAGTCTTTATCGGTGACGCCATAGCTGGGCGATAAGCATGAACCTGCCCAGGCACGGGGGATGTGGATGTAGGATTTTGGGTGAACTGCGAGGCCTTTAGTGATGACACGGGTTGAGAGAAGGGTACACCAGATTAAACTGCTCTGAGAACCTTACAAAGCGTTAGATTAACCTTGGCGGAGATGTGAAGTATCACAGAGGCCTGTGCCTTGATGTTGTTATGCATGACCCAAAACGGAAAGGATCCCCGAGTGGCGTTTAGGCAGGAGGCAGCAACACAGATAACAGGTGGAGAAATTAAGAAACATGCATAGCCTCGCATTGATGTTTATAGTAGTCTATATAATATTTAATATTTAATATGCTAATATCCTTCTACCAGATGCCTCCCAATCCCTAGCCATAACTTGCCAATCAGGTTGCGCACCAGACCAAAATGTATCTAAGAAACTCAGTACATCATGGTAATGGCGAAGGCCAGTGACGTACGGTATCCTTCTGTATAGTTGAGAAATTTCCATCTGCCTCGCAGAGTTGCCGTAGCTTTCCGCGCCAGCTATAAATAAAGGCCAGGGTAAATTTTGAAGCCAATAATCCATGTCCTCCATCGCATGAATTTGTTGTAACAGATCTGATATAGCCATCTGTGTTTGATCAAAGACACTGGGACCGAGGGCACTAGTACCGAGGCATCTGGAAACATAGAGCAGAGCGGCGTTGTAATGAATGTCCACAAGGCGGATAAGATCCCGTCGTTGAGCGGGTGTCTTTATACTGGGATGTCTACCAATCGCCATCAAGGTGACTCCGCGCGCGAATCCAAATTCCGCTTTCCAGTCACGACTTGCTTCATAAGTTGCTGTGACAAGACGCCCAAGCATGGTGACCTCGTGTATAAGGTTGATATACCCGGAAAAAAGAGTTGTCTCGTCATTGCCCTCCAGTTCATCTGCAGGGTCCGAGAGCACGGCATCGTGAATGCTTTGGACATCGAACGACGTCGTGGAGCCGAAGACTTCATATGTTGATAATTTGTTTCTCATCGAAGTGAAGAACTTGCTCTTGCAATGGTCCGTCGTGGCCAGAGTGGACACAAGAGAGCGAGCCGCTTTTCTGTGAAACTCTGCGGCTTCAGCACCCGAGTGCGCCATTTCATAACATGACAGTACTAGCATCGAGGCCAGTATCCATTCTGCAGCATCCACATCTAGACCGAACTCAACATCATGTCCGCCGGTAACTCGATTTGTGACATCAGTGATGTAATTCGTGATCATAGTAACTGCCTCATTGCGTGCATCTTCGGGGACACTGTGAGCGCCTCGACTACAAGCCGCGTGTTGAGCTGAGACTGCAGCGATGGCAAGACGAACGACTTTGTTTTCCTGCGCTAATGGGAGAATATGGCGACGGTAAATATTGTCTTCGGAGTCGAACCAGACCATGCGCGGGGCAATTGTCTTGTCATAGTATTCGACTAGTTCCTGCAATGAGAGCCCACAAAGTGACTCGATATCTGGTGCCACGACTCTGCTTAGTAAATTCGCATTGGCTCGAAGAGACTCTGCTGTCGCTTGGGCCTGGAGCCCTTTCAACTCTCCGCGCACAGCGGCACCACCGGCCCACCGGAATTTGGATCCATAGCCAGGACACTCGAGACCCCTTTTAATGCATTTCTGGCATGACGGCTGGGTGCGATCACATTTGATGCGGCGCTTGTTACAAGTTGAACAGCCTTTATAAAAAATCAGTAAAAAGTGGACCTCGTGGACTCAGTTGCACCTACGAACCTTTGTTCATGGGCACCATTGGGACAGATTCATCATACCAGGACAGTATGTAAGTCCAAAGTCGCCAAAGCTTGAAACAGTATTGGGCTTTGGGTTCAATCTTTGGTGAAGGGCTAGCAGATGACTCAAATTCTAGGCAGCGTGACCCACACGCGGCACAAGCCGTATGGTTGCCTTCCACTAGTCTCTTTCTGGGTAACACCGGCGACTTTAATTAAATGGCAGCTCTCGTATACCTGGATAAAAGTGCTCAATGTCCTCAAAGGCGGATCGTATCGGTAAACCCAAAGATCGTCCCGACAACAGCATCCGGTGCACCCCGCATTTATCACATGACGGGTAAGCCCACGGAATGGAATTCCAGCCTTGATCTCTAACAAACCAAACACAAATACTTTATACTATACTTGTGTTAGTATAACAGCAATGTCTCGGCCATTTGGTACTCTGCCCTCCTCCGCGAAGGTCTCTCCCACTCCTTTCACGGTCTCGATTTCTAAGACACAACTTGAGGAACTGAGAACACTTATCGAGCTGTCAAAGCTTGCCCCGCACACATACGAGAATTCGCAGATTGACGCCAGATATGGAGTCACTACTGACTGGTTGGTCGCTATGAAGGATCAATGGCTGAGATCTTACAAATGGTAGTGATCTTGAATCTGATTAACGTATCAATGAAGAGAAGAACTAAGTATTTATTACTACAGGAAAACATCCGAGGATCGAATCAACAGCTTCCCACAATGGACCACTGAAATTGAGGGGCTAACTATACATTTTGTGGGCTTGTTCTCAGAAAAGAAAGATGCAATTCCTATCCTCTTATGTCATGGATGGCCAGGTGAGATTCACAGTGAATATCACGGCGATCGAATCATGCTCACAACCTCACAGGAAGTTTTCTAGAATTCCTCCCTATATTGGAGTTATTCCAGAAGGAGTACACACCCGATACTTTACCATACCATCTAATTGTGCCTTCGCTGCCAGGATACACCTTTTCGTCCGGTCCGCCACTAGACCGGAATTTCGGAACTCCGGATATCGCCCGTGTTCTAGACCAATTGATGAAAAACATCGGATTTGAAAGCGGCTACGTCGCTCAGGGTGGTGATATCGGCAGTCGTATTGCTAGAGAATTGGCTGTGGACTATGAAAGCTGTAAAGGTGAGCATTGAAGTTGAATCCAAGTTCTACCTCCGTGCTAATACTGTTAAAGCCGTGCATCGTAAGTGGTCATGGGACAGGAACTTGCAGGTTGAATACTTACATCTGAAAAGTCAACGTTTGTTTCATGGGACGGCCGGCAGGTGTGACGGACGATCACCTAAGTGATAAAGAGAAGCTCGGCATTCAACGATTCGACAACTTCAAAACGTTAGGCTGTGGATATATGACCGAGCATGGTACTCGACCAAGCACCATCGGCCATGTCCTTTCGGCAAGTCCAATTGCGCTCTTGGCGTGGTCAGACTAGCTCCTTAGGAAATTGAGATTCCCCACACTAACTTCTACAGGATCGGTGAGAAGTTCTTGGAGTGGGTAGATGAGCCCTTATCTCCAGAACACATCCTCGAGTCGATCACCTTGTATTGGCTCACTGAGACATTCCCTCGGTCAATCTATACGTATCGCCAGGTATGTTCTTATTCAAAAGAAAATGCATACTGGACATGTGTCTTACGAGATAGAATTTTCCACCGGCGCCGATTCCTGGCCCGAACGATCCTCGATGGTATATCAAGAAGCCTTTTGGATTTTCATCATTCCCTCAAGAGCTTGCCCCCCTACCACGGTCTTGGATTGAGACCTCGGGTAACTTAGTCTATTGGGGAGAACATGCAAAAGTATGATCTGGAATGGAAGTAAAGTACAATCGACTGAATCGGAGTTCTAACAACTTATTTAATCAGGGCGGTCATTTCGCGGCAATCGAGCAGCCCGAAGCGCTGAAGACGGATCTAGTCAAGTTTGTGGACCAGGTATGGCCGGGGATCACTAATACTAAATGAGTTCCTTCGGGTACTTCCTGTGCGCTTGTTTGCACCGGGCTCGAATTTTAGATGTTGCTTTCAAGTCTTTTGTATATACGAAATTTAGATTGACTATGAATAGTTGAATGTTCCTTCTAGGGCTTTTCGTATCGCAATAACAATAGCCAATTGTACCGAATTATAGATTTGTCTTATCAAGACTTCAAATGCTATGGGCCAAGTTTACCATCTCGTTCAAAGATATCTGATGCTTTTTATTATGATTTGCGTTTGCTGTTAAGCGGGAAACTCCTTAGCCACCGAGGGCCTTGTAGAGCTCTTCCACATCGTTGCCAATCATCCAGTGAAGTTCATCAATCTGGCGTTGGTAGAACTCTTCATCACCACCCTCTGTTGCCACCATGGCAGCAGGAGCAGCTTCAAGGTATTCCTCTTTGGAGATAGCGACTAGTTATGTTAGCATCGACCAGGACACCAGTAAGAGAACCTAGACTCACCGTGAGCATTCACAACAGCACGCTTGGCACTCCACATAGCATGGTAAGCGTTGGTACTACCATCATTGTTGGCATCACCGACGGCGTAAATCCCGCCGACACTGGTTTCCATATTTGGCTGGACCTTGATAGAGCTCCCATCCATCTGCAGATGTAACTGATTGTGCAGGCTGGAGGTCTGCTTGGTAACAGTACTGATCATAATTCCGTGCGTGGTGATATAAGATGGTGATCCAGTCAAAGTGAGCTTGTACTCGTCATCACCAGGCTCATTTCCTTTAGCAGTTCGCTCAATTTTGGTAACATCCACTTGATGAACAGGGATTTTGTAGGTGTTTTTGAGAACATTCTCCCACCCTGGCCATCTCTCCTCAGCCGCCGCCTTATCCGCCGCACTGAGGGGGCCACCGGCAATGATAATAATGTTGGTCGTCAATTTCCGCAAGTTAAGCGCAGATCCAATGGCGCTGGCAAATTTGGCTGGCGTTCCAATGACCACCATTGCGCGTCCCTTGTAGTCGAATCCATCGCACCATGGGCACCAGAATAAGCCTCTGCCGAATGCATCGGCGAAACCGGGTTTGTTTGGGAGGACGTCTGTGATGCCGGTTGCCAGAATCACCTTTCGAGCGAGGATCTTGCCTCCTTTGCTATCGTAGATGCGGAAGCCCTTTGTAAGAGGTTGGATGGCGGTGACTTTGCTACCCCGGGTTGCACGGAAAGAGTAATCGCTGTAGTGTTCATCAATCTGGCTACGAGCCGCAATGCGGAACTTCAGTGGGACCTGACCTGGGTACGATCAGTAAATTTTTCGTAAAGGGGGCAGAGAAGAAGATAGTACCATCTTGACCAAGCACATCGTGCATGTAACGCGTCCTCTCATTTCGGTACTGCTCTGAGTCGTACATCAAGGACTTGCGAGCTACACGACCAAGAGACATCGACGCGGCCAAACCAGCAGGGCCACCGCCAACGATCGCTACATCGTAGTCCCATTCAGTGGGATCCCAGTTCTCACACGATCGGTCGTCGAGGGCCGAGATATTGACATCGTATGCTGCGATGGCGGTGGTGTTCACTGATAGATCATCATTGAGCTCGTAGAGATCATCTTGCTCGTTCAGGAGGGCCTGTGGAACGATCAAGGCGGAGACTAGGCGAAGAGAAAGCAGGCCGAGCAGACACAGGAAAGTGCGTAGCTGGAGCATATTGCCGATGACCTTGGAGGACAAGGAATTGAGTTGTATAGTGGAGTCTGTGGTTTGGGCCTTTACAACATATTTATACCTAAACCCTCCAGGGCTTGACCCGAGCTTTCATCGTCCCTTGCGACAGGTTCATGCAAGTTAGCACTCGTGGGTCATAGTTGAACAAAAGTACAGAAAATCATTTCTGTCATAGGGAAGGTCGGTCACACTGCATGCATGATGGTTCATGCAAAAAGCGATTGGGATCTTAGGCGTGACGAATCCAAATTTAGGGACAAGATCTGCGAAATTCCACAATGCATCATCCATACATGGATTGTTGAAGCAATGCATGGTAATCATACGACAGAAATGTTTATTGTTTAATCCATGTTGTGTTAACAGTGATTGTTTTGGGGCAACACTGGAGAGTTTTCAGCTCTGCAGCAGCATTCGCAGATCCACAATGCGATGGCGATTGTAGATCTGTGGACCCCCCACCAATCGATAGTTTGCCCGCTTCAGCTTCAGCTTCAGCACGCCACGGATCAGCGTGATGAACATGCGGCATCGGCAATCATGTCTTGGCCAAGATATGATGAGTAGGTTTCCCCTGGAAAACAAAAATGGCGCATCGGTGACATCGAATGGTAATTGGCGCTCCTTTCTCTACAGTAACACAAGGCGCGCGAGGGACCAGATTCCCCCTGAAAGTGATTAGGCCCGCGGTTGATTGGCCTACACATATCAAAATAACTCATTACGATATACGAAGAAAGTAAGGTCGAGCCTAAAGCCCGAAGTGTGTGCGAAGATTCGCGTTGTTGATTTTTTTAACTTTTCCGGTGGTCGGCGATGCGAGTTGAGTATTTCCGCAACATGGGGTACTAATGCCATGCGGAAGGTCTTTGCTTAGCAGATATGACGAAGGACGAGCACATTATATTCCCATAGAATGAGCAAGAAAATTTTGAATTCAAATTGGTTATACATTCCATCCTCTTAGATCATTTCGTTCTTGACTTATAATCTGCTAAGCTATTGCCCACCGTGTGATTCCAATACCGAGGTGGTCACAAATTCCTTGTCGTTACTATTCTGAACGAGGTCATAGAACAATCCTTTTGCATTCAATAGCTCTGCCGGTGTCCCAATCTCTCCAATCTGCCCATCATCGATTACAATCACCTTATCAAAGGACGCAATTGTCCTCAGGCGATGAGCGACCACAACCAATGTACGGTCAAACTCTTTTTGGATCGTTTCTTGTATCCAGATGTCCGTCTCATTATCCACTGCAGATGTCGCCTCATCGAGAATGATAATCTTGGGAGATTTTATTAAGATCCTTGCAAGGCAAAGAAGCTGTCTTTGACCTTGTGACATATTCGCGCCGCCAGCACTGATCGGGGAGTCCAAGGTGAACAAGCCCGATTTCTTCTCACCCTCTGCCAACAACTTAACACGGCGTAGGACGTTGTTCAGTGTATGTGTTGGAATCTCTTTAAAATAATCTAGATTGGATCGAATTGTGCCCGAAAACAGGACTGGATCCTGGGGGATGAATGCAATCTTTGATCGGAGCAGTTGTAACTGTATCGTAGAGATATCAATTCCGTCAATCAGAACCGAACCACATCGGGGTTCGATCAATCGGAGTAGCGCCAGAGTTAGTGATGATTTTCCGGCTCCAGTCCGACCAACAATGCCAATTCTCTGACCTGCCCTCACACGAAATGAGATGTCTCTCAAAACAAGAGGAAGGTCAGGCGAGTATGCGACACTCAAATCTTTAACTTCCACATCCCCTTGGGAGGGCCAGTCTATCGGAACTTCTCTGCCATCTTGCTTTTCAGTTTCAAGCTTCGAATACGAAATGATTCCGACCGCTGCATTTATAAGGCCTTCAAGCAAGCCAAAGTTATTAACGGCGGTGAAACTCGCATGAGCGAACCCCATCGAAAACGTAAGGGAGAATCCGATCAAAGACGGATCAAGGACGGATTTCGACGATAAAAGAACGACACCTGTACCCGTGCTCAAGATGATCCCCATGAAAGACATTTGCAGACCGAGCCAACGATTAAAGATCCAAAAGTGCCGTCGAGCAATTGATAACTTATCAATTTGAGAGTGCATCTGGTCGATGAACCTATCTGTCACTCGAAAGGCTCTTATAGTTGAAACTCCGGAAGCGGCTGTAGTGAAGGATTCCAGAATGTCAGCATTACCCCCGGATTCTCCAGTCTTCACGGGCTTCCGAGCCCTGACATAGCCTTTGCTAACTTGTAAGCTCCAGACAAACAGAGCTAATGCCAAGCAGCTAGTGTAGATGGAGCTGTGAACTCTGGGTACAATTAGCCAAAAACGAAAAAGCTCTTGTAAAGAGAGACTCACCCAATATACACAACAATTATTAGCTTAACAATACAGTTTGCGAATTCGGAAATGGCTTCCAATAAAAGATCATCGACCATTCTTATATCTCCGCTGAATCGCTTTAGTATCGGCCCAATCGAAGTGTTATCGAGCCAAAGGAGAGGCATTCTAATCACATTCCTTGTCATAGCGCGGAATAAGGTCTCTGAGGCACGTAATGATCCAGAAAACATGTGCACATTGACCAAAAACTCCAGGATGACGGCGAATAAAGATCCCAGAAGATATGTGTATAGGTAATACCATAGATTGCTCTCACTGTTGGCACTGACCGGTAGATTCACTGTTGTTTTGGGACGTTGTGAATTGATACGGCCGAGTATCCATGTTGTAAATGCGCCCATGAGTTGCTTTCCTAGTAGACCAAGGGTATATATCATCACAAATTTCAGGCCGCCAGCGGCACCAAAATAGGTTTTATAGAAGTCTGATTCTGATTCTGAATCAGTGGTCTTGGCCTTGACCTTGGCCTTAGGTCTTTCCTTGGCAGGGGTATCTGGTTTCACGTTTGCGGATGAATTTGTATGGTTGGATTCCTCTGGTTTCTCCACAACAAAGCTGGCTTCAACCAAAGCGGTGCTCTGGGAGTATCTTATAGTATTGTCTTTGATGCATACGATATGCCTCGCCTGGGGTAGGCACAAGGATACATGGTGTGTTGCCAGAATGCGCGTGCGACCCTGGCCAAGCTCTCCTGTCATCGCTTTAAAGATCTCCTTGGAGACGTGAGAGTCAAGTGCCGAGAAAATGTCATCCATCACCAGTAGGTCGGCGTTGGAGTATAAAGCCCTGCCCAATGAGACTCTGGCCCGCTGACCACCACTGAGCTTGACACCACGGAGGCCAACATGGGTTTGATCTCCTTTAGGGAGAGCAGCAAGATCTGTGTCGAGCGCACATGCTGTGAGAACCTTTTGGTATCGGGTCTCATCCATGGGAGCTCCGAATAATATGTTGTCTTTGATGGTCGCATTCTGGAGCCACGGAGTCTGTGACACGAAGGCAACCGGTTTTGTCAGTGACGGAACCTCAATTCTACCGCGAAGAAGCTCAACTTCCCCAAGAATAGCAGCAAGCATTAAACTCTTTCCTGATCCGGTCTCTCCGTGTATAATACTAAGTTCACCGATAGGAAACTCGACATTAAGGTCATGGAGAACAAATCGCTCAGTCGAGCTAGCTTCCTGTGAGTCTGATAGCCAAGCGATGCGGCTATTTTGGAAGGAGACATGGCCACTGGGACTGGTAGTCAAGACTTGTTCCAAGTTTGGTAATTTTAAATAAGTCTCCATGCGTTGGGAGTTCATCTGGGCGCCGAAATAATCCTGCATGACCATTGGAACGGTTCCAAGCGTCCCTTGGATATGTGGTAGTAGCTCAATCATGGTGAAGATAATCGACGAGGATACCTCATTTTGAGTGTATGCGTAGCTGCAAATTGCTGATGCAGTTACAATAATTGGTGAGGCGACTTTCCATACTAATCGAATATTGATAGCGGTAGAACTATTCCGCATTTCCTTCAATTCTTCCTGGCGACATAATTCAATGCGCTCTTCCCATTGTGTTTCAAGGGCTGAGAACTTGATCTGCCGGAGCGCCTGTAACGCCTCAGTCACTGCTTTTGTCTTTCTATCCCTTGCCGCTGTAAGCCTTTTTTTTGCGGCTCGTTCTTGCTTGAGGACTCTTGTGTGTATGGGCACGGTTCCCATTGTGGCTAGCACTGCCATCAATGTGCTCTTCCATCCAAGCAACCGTAAGAGGAACAAAATGGCAAAAAGGAATTTGATAAGCGAGAACGGCAATATATAATTCACAGCAGTGAACTTGCTGAAGGAAAGCGTGTCAGAGGAAATGAGATTAATCGCTTCAGGCTTGTCCCCGGTGTCCTTTGAATCTTTCACTTGGAGCGCTTTCGAAAATATTGCCATGATAAGCTGTGCACGAATGGGAATCCCCATCTCAGACCACTGAATCCAGGCTAGATGATAATGTAGTATGGTGTCAGCCGTGGAGAAGGCTGTGATACCGATTAACCACAGCCAGCCGATATTTGTTGGGCCCGTATCCTCTTCCAAGCACTGTAGCAGCCGCATTATGCAGTATGGAGAACCGAAGGTGACTACAGATCTGACCAGCATCAACATCCATTGTTTCACGAACCCAAGGTATCTCTCAAAAAGAACGTGATTCCACAGAGAAGTCTCAGAAAGAGCTATCGGTGGCTGAGCTTTCGACCGAGTTCGATAATTCAAAGTAGGTAGTCGGCCTAAACCAAGGCTATCCCCAACGGGAGGGTTTCCTACCAGATGAAGAGCCCCTGAGCACCAATGCATTGAGTACCGTTGAAAAGCCGAGCAAGTATTCTCGAAATCCACGGGTCGTCCATCTGGTGAGAAGACATCAGGTCGGCGCGGAAATTGAATTTGGATAACTGCCAGAGCAAAAGCTGCAAACATCTGGAATGAGATGAACGAATCATTCAAGAAAGAGGTTTCGTTCGAGGTCTCCTGAATCCTTTCAAAGAGTTGGGATAGAATAATGATGACAGATACCAGGGACCCCCTCAGACCAGCGGTATAGACCGTGACTGGGTTGTGGATGCGGTGTAGATCAAGGCTATGGATTGATAAAAGAGGCTTTACACTGGGTGAGCATTGGCTCCACCAAATTAGAGTTTCT
Source organism: Penicillium tannophilum (assembly GCA_028829675.1). Taxonomy (NCBI): domain Eukaryota; kingdom Fungi; phylum Ascomycota; class Eurotiomycetes; order Eurotiales; family Aspergillaceae; genus Penicillium; species Penicillium tannophilum. The sequence continues at coordinate 1,161,251 of JAQKAK010000003.1, read as the reverse complement.
GGGGTAAACCTACCCACAGAAGCTTGGCCAAAAAAAAGGGCCTATGCCAAGACATATCTTCCCTCCCATACCCGCCGCTCAGGGTGACCGCGGCAACGCCCAACAGCGATAGCAAAGAAGTCGCAGAGCATAAGGCCCGTATCCGATTTCGATAAATTGCCTCTGATTCTTTCGAGGCAGTACCATCATTGTCAGAATACATCTCTGGTGTCGAAGTTTCGAGGTTTTCGAAGGAGGGAATTTTTGCGGAAAGCAATACACATGGACAATATCAAAAGCAGCAGAAAATATACTCAGGTTGGAATAACGACAGATATCAGAGAGCCGAGGGGGAAAGGGGGAAAAGAGGGGAAGGGCTAGCACGAAAAAGGCTTAGAATAGAGAGATTTTGGGGTCAAATCAAATGCGTTCCTTCTTATCTATTCTTCACGAATAGAAAACGACGGGAAAAGAAAACAGCATAATTAATATTAAGAAGAAAAAATTGCAATTTATTTTTCAATGGTCTGACCAGGTTTCATAGATGATGCTAGGTCAAGCTCGCGTGACATGAAATGTAACGGAAATACAAGTTTGAGCTGATAAGGGCCAAAAAGACACAACCAGGAGAAAGCTGTTATACTTGAACGAAAAGTCTACTTTGAGCACCATTACGCAAGTGCTCCCTATGCACGAAACGTACTTCTTTCACAGGCAAATAAAGTTAGAGATCATCATTGAAGAGCGAATCAGGAATGCAATCATGACTAAAAACCGAACATATGGCCTCATGGGCACCTCTACACAGTGCTTGTATGAACCATTATTCGGAAACCGAATGACAGAGTTTCTCCCTGGACAGATAAACGCCATTATGCTCCATCCCACCGGTCAGTATCATATCGGCTTCCTGCCTCTCATGTGGCTCTCTGAAAACATGATATTTCTCGTCATGCCATGCCCTCGCAGAAACCACTCTTTCCTTGCTATCGACATACATTGTATCATCCTCCGGTCGTAGAAAGTATGCAATCGAGTAACGATGAGATTCCTGCCGCTCTGTAACAGGGAGGACCCTGTGTACACAGGAAGCAAGCCGATGGTCAGACAAGAATCGAAGAGAGTCACCAATGTTAACTACAGCATGGCCAGGCTTCGGAATGATGAACCCCCATTTATTAGTCTCTGGGTGCAATACTTGCAACCCGAGCTCCTGACAGAAAAGCAGGGTGAGGCTGCCAATATCGGTATGCATATTATGGCCAATGCCTTCACCTTGTTTGATCTGTCGGGGATAACGAAAAAGGACCATCGTCGTTCTTGACGGCTGATCAGTCCGATGACTCTCTTCAAACCGTTCATCATCATCTAAGCTCATTACATCGGAAAGACATTCAAGGATCTTCAAAACAACGGAGTGGGATCCAGAAATAAAATCCTCGAAAAATGCCATCTTTTCTTGCACCGCGGATGGTAATTGAGGTGCCCTGACCCTCATCTCGGCTTCGGCGATCTGTTCTCACATACATCAGTTAGTATTCGAGATCCAACCCGAGCAAGAAGGGGTGTTTCTATACAACCCATTTCTAACCTTCAAAGTCTCATAGCAGTCCCTCTCTCCTCTTTTAGCTCCAGTGTAAGTGCCGGTCGGGGTATACCTATACAGATTAGCATCCCGTGTTGATTCTCACGATGATCGATTCTGGTATGCCCACCCATGTGTGACGGACTGTCTCAAATCTCTGAACTTGTCTTCCAAGGGTTGATCGAAATATGTTTTCATGAACTCAAACGCAGCCTGAGTATTCTCCAATACTGAGCGAGCGGAACCGGTCAAGTCGAGATAGAAAAATCCCAGAGATTTGCAACTTTCCAGCAACTTGCCTAGCTCTGCTTTGTTCTTGGACAGTAAATTGTCATAGCTGATGATAGGAAGCTCGGCTACGTGAATGTTCTCCAAGTTCTCTGAGAGCTCTGCTTGCGCCATCATATCGACGGCTAGATATGGCCAATCACCGGGTGATGTCTCCGAAAAGGCCCTGGATTTGATAGTTAGCTGTCTTATATAACCTTCCTTAGTCAGATGCGACTTTATTCACCTACTATCAGAGCACCCTTGCTTGATTAAATGTGTCTCATCAAATTTTAAACGCACGGCCGGAATCTGGAGGCACCTCTTGGCATAAGTAATAATATCATTCTACATAAATGGTGTATCAATTCATCGGCGCGTCCACTTCCGGGCGTAAATACTGCTTGTGCTATGGCTGGACCCAAACATACAGCAAGCTGAGTGTCATTTTGTTTCTAGTGCAATACCGTTTTTGCTAATACTGAAAGTCATGTGGGGCCTGGTTGTTTGTGGCTGTAAAATTACCTTATCGCAGAAACACCGCGCTAATGCATCCGAGCGCTGTTATGTGGCCAGGCACAATGCTCTGTATAATAAAGATAAGGAAGGATTATCTCGGAGGACCATCAGCTGCACAATCTGCAGCATGTCAATTTGAGAAGTTACGCCGGGAAAACCGAGTTTCATGAGGGGTAGCACATGGGTCTGCCTGATTAGCCTTTTTCAATGGTATTATCGAGCAATTTCGAACAGTTTTCGACACTTCTAGTCCGTAGCCTTCATAGTATCTTCAACTCTACATAGGATAGTATTATTACCCATCAGTCCCGGTAGTCAGCCAACTAGTGGCAATCGCGTGAAAGAGAATCAACAAGAATGAACACCGCCACAAGCTGGCTCCGTGGAGCTGTTAAGTTTCCTCACAACTCTCATCGGGCTTGTGATTCTACTCTAGAATTGGCGGAAATCTCTTCTGTTCGGGTATCTGATGGCGTCTTATATTCGACAAAGGGTCGAATATATCGCGACCAGGTTATGATACTGATTTCCTGTCTCACACTCACCATGACTGGCTGTGGATTGGGGTTTGCATTTGGAGTCTACCAAGAACTTTACGAGAATATTGGCGGGCCTTTTCAAGATGCTAAACCAGCTGCAATCGATCTCATCGGAACACTGTCCGCATCATTGATGACACTGGGGGCTCCAGTTGTACATTATGGGACCGAACGATTTGGGCCTCGTCGTGTGGTCCTTTTTGGAGGAGTCCTTTTTGCTATATCGGGGATTGCCGCTTCGTTTGGGTCCTGTATTTGGCACTTTCAGCTCAGCCAAGGCTTTCTTCAAGGCTGTGCAGCTTGCCTCACCTATATTCCTGCAGTTACAGTGTCTCCAGGCTACTTTCGCGAAAGGCGAGCCCTAGCTATGGGTATAATAACAAGTGGCACTGGATTTGGAGGAATGTTATGGGCACCATTAATTCGCTATTTGGTATCTACCATTGGATATAGACACACTCTTCGGACAATTGGAACAATATCATCCGCAATAATAACCCTATCCGCGTTTATGCTTAGGGATGATTTCTCTCCCGGAAATGCCAGACACAATGTCGATATGAAACGAAAAAGCCTCATTCAATCTGCCGATTTCATCTCCCACGCAAGCGGCACAGCACTTCAAGCAGCGGCATACATGATCCCAATGTACTTCATGTCATCCTATGCCCGGACTTTAGGGTATACAACAGTAGCCGGTGCGAATATCATTGCCTTGAGTAATGCGTGCAACTCTGGAGGCAAGATTATTATAGGGTATCACGCAGACCGAATGGGCCGTCTCAATGCCCTTGTACTCTCAACTCTTGTCAGCTCAGTGGTCACATTTGGTATTTGCTACATATCAATCGCTTCAATTGGGCACGATATACATCGTGTACTTTTCATTGCCTACGCCTGTATATACGGGACTACTGCAGGTGCCTATGTGTCCTTGTTTCCAACAGCTCTGGTCGAACAATTTGGTCTGGAGAAGTTTTCAAGAGTGAATGGTTTTCTATATATGATTCGTGGAATTGGGACACTGCTTGGTACACCTCTAGGTGCCACATTGGTAGGATATGGCTCACATGGAGGTGAACCTTGTCTCAGCTCGGACTTCGACAAAATGTATCTCTTTGTTGGCTTACTACTCTGCGGTGCGACGATTTCAGTCGGATGGGCTAGAAGTTTGGAAAGAAGGAAGAATGGTCACAATTAAGTCGCATTGCTTGCGGATGAAAGATACTACCATGATCGAAATACAGACATAGTCTATTCCAGTGACAGGGCCATTTTCGTGTGGTTACTCGACATCAGATTGCCAAAATTCGCAATTATGTTAGACTAATTTTTTTACGGTTCATCTCAATTATTTGCCTTGCCTATAGTATCGTTCTTTTCTATTAATTATAACTTTTCCATGCCGAGTCGTCCGACTTGTCCGAAAGGATTGGAGTGAAAATAATATCGCCTTGTGGTCGACTATATGCAAGACTACCACACTGTATAGTAAGGAACGACTCGTGAGGTGGTGTGCAATTTAATGTCCTGAACAGACACATATCGAGAGACCAACGAAGTAAAAATTACATGATATTCATGTCTTCCCCATTAAGGGACACGGCAATTTTTCAGCACTAACATTGCAATCTGTCAAAAGAGCCATGTAAAAATAATATTTGGCCAAGATAGTGCATTGCAAGCTCAGTCTTGCCTTATGTTGAGCGCTATAACGGCACGCACGGTACTGCGAAAAATTCTCGGAGTACTGGAATCTACCAGTATAGCAGGACCAATGCGAAGACGCCATCAAGAATACAGCAGAAAGGGAATAATGGAGCGTAGAAAATTGGATTGCGCAATACTATCTAACTTCGACCATTTTTGAAGGATTGTGCGGAGACTGTTGGACACGTCAGCTATCGAGCTGATACGCATTCATTTGGAGAGCGCCAAATTGGCCATTTATGTCATGTGGAGCCTGCGTGATATGTGAGGATATTCATGCGTCAATTCTAGTCAATGAGGTAAATTCAAGCATTCATGGGACCCAGCCGGTATCTCGGATCGGGCAGATAGCCGGACTCCGCCGGTTATCTGAACTCGGGGCCCGGGCCACACTGCCCCGGACCCGACTCAAGCAACGATCAGCATACGAGGCTAGAAACGCTATGTAACCGCAATGTTGATCTTGAATCTGATTTGGAATGTGTTTTCCAGAGAAATAATTACACATGAATACACGGAAAGTAACTGATTGCGTTCTGCCTTGTTCCCGGTTTCCCCCCTACCTCTTTACTGGTTTAGATGAAACATCATTATCCACAAAGACTTCCAGATCACCCCTATCGTTTTCCTAGGTTTAGACCAAAGACAGATGTAAATTTGATTTGCCACTAGATCCAAAATTGGAAAGAGGTACGCCTTGTGTTTAAAGGTCTAATGAGAAATTCGGGCGTGCCATCCCCCACTCTTTGGGCACTATATCGTCGTAGTCTTGCGGACTTTCGATCTTTCATCCTTGAATACGCCGTTATATTTCAAACCACTGTTACTCTTCTGTGTTTAGACACCAGCCGGTTGAAGGTGCTTAGACTTGGCACATCGATCCTTACGTTTTGCCCGAACTATAACGATAAATATTGCTTCCAACACCATGGGAGAAACTGCAAATAGAGACTCTTCAACATCCTTTGAGGAAGAGAGAATTCCATTCATCTCTCCACGAGATGACTATACTTCAAGCAAAACATGTGGAAATGACGAATTCACACAAGATCACCGACTCAGTATTGCCACCGCTTCGATGCTCATAGCTTCGATCTTCTTTATCATCTCAGGCTTGACATATCCCACTGATAGTCAGTGCACTAACGTAATGTCGATATGGTCCCCAATGCTGGAAGCCATTGAATACGAATGGAGACATTTCAATACAGAAAGCCCCAATATCTACTACGGGACACCGAACGATGATTTGGAAACAGCTTGGGGTAAACTTTGGAAATGTTTGTAGAGGAGCTATTTGTTTAATGAAATGTATGTTCTAACGTTGCATGCACAGATGGATCGACTGGAATTCACGATGAAAAGTTACATCTTCTGAACAAGTCTCTGGAGGTATCCTGGAAACATCTACCCGACGAACTCGGAGGTGGGGTTCAAGCATTCTTTGAAGGGTTTCATCAAATACACTGTTTGGTATTATACGATAACATTCTCTTTCAAGCGCAATGTACTAAAGCTACAGTAGGATCTCGTTCGGCAATTCAGCTATCGCGACGAATATGATTACAGTGACGTCCCAGCTTTCCTAAAACACGCCGATACTCTGTATGACCACGTGGATCATTGTCTGGAGACACTGCGCATCAATGTGATGTGCAATGCTGACACGACCCCGTATCTGATTGAGGTGATGGAGGGAGGGGAAAAGGTGGTCCGCACGGATGCACTTTATCGCTGCAGAAACTTTGATAATATGATTGAATGGGCGAACAAGAACATTATTCTACCATATAACACAACCGAAGAGCGACTCAAGACTATAAGAGAGGAGAAAAAGAAGGTTGAGTATGGAATAAATGGTGGACAAGCCATTTAATGCTTTGTGAACCATCGGATTAGTTGTCTCTTTTCCCCATCAGAGCTTCTTTCTTTCATTGTTTCGAGCCTTACTTACAAGAGTTTACTGGACAATTATATACAGAAACTATACTATTCTTGCTCACCAGCCCCATGCGTTCTCTATTGCCCAAGCTACCAGGCTTTTGTAGTCTCTGCATTTATGTTTTGTGCCAAGGTCCGGACCGTCGCCTCTGATATTGTCTGTCGGGATCATCTTGAGTAAAAATGGAGTGACGTCCCCGTCACACATGAGCTTGTGTCTCAACAGCTCAATACATTGGTCAACTGCTTCTCTGGAATTGGACCGCAATATGTCATTTAGATCCGCTTGTATGTGTAAACGCATCATATTCTTAACAATCGTGTTTTAGCATTATGCAATCTAGGGAGGAAGATGAACCAACCAAGCAATGGAGTTGATGGAAGACTGCGATATTTGCGGCTATTCCGCCTTCATGTGGATGCCTCTTCCATTGGTGCTTCGTCGTTTGATCCAATAGTGTTAATTGGTCTTCCGGGATATTGATCTCAAAATCTGTAAGAGGTTAACAGCTGGGAAGGATAGTTATTTGGTGAGCACGGACTGTGAATCAAATCCTGCCAGGCACGCTCAGTCACAGTGGTTGTTGATTTATTGTAAACTGTCCGATATGATGATCGTGGGAAATAAAAGTCTGCATAATTGACCCAGTTATAATTGATGGTGTCCTGTAGAGGAGTGAACCCATTTCTTCGATTACAGACAGAGTCGCTCGGAGGGGTCAGTCGCACCACAAGGAAGAAGCTCAGAGATCCAAGTAATGCAAGGATAGATAAATAAAGCAGACTCCGAGAGGACCTTCTTCTTGCCGAACTGACGCGTTTGTGTGCCGTAACGTTCATCATTTGGAATATCTCTAATAATTGGGAGGAACTGGGGTAGAGTTTGGTGTAGTGCTGAGTTCTCTTAAGCAAAGTCTCTAGAAAGTAGGCCCTAGTATATTGTGTCAAGATAGTTTGCAAATTATGATTATAAATACCAGATTTCACTATGCACCGATATGAAAGTAGAATACGCAGTCCATCATCTTGCAATCATCATAGTTCTGGTTAGCGCACCCTATGTGAACCCGAAGTACAAAAGGGGACAAAACAAAAGAAAAAAAAAAAAGCGCAATGTCACCCAGAGCGTATCTTCGAAAGGTAGATTAACTTTTACCTGACTAGCACGTACATAAGCGTACCTATCGTTGTCCCGCTCATACAAAATCAGTAAACATACACATACCTCTTATCTACATGTACCCACCCTTGATTTTACGTATTAGTAGTCGCATTAGCGCACCAGAGCGCAGCCAAGCTATCATCCTTGCACAAGGCCTATGCATAGGTCCACTCTTCTATGAGGAGAGATTTATCATATCATTGGGGTAATATGAACCTGATGTTTGACACCATCACCTAGATGCACGATCCCCGATTCGATAGGGTTGCTGCAATATATGTTTTCTGGCTACGTAATTAATTACGCATTTTCAAGTATTGGCTGCAAAGGGCATGTACTAGGCGAACAAGGCCCCACACTCCCTTGGAAGACAGAGACTTGAGTTGACTTTCAAGTTCTCCAATTGCCCAAGACATTCTCTCCCTTGAATGCACCATAAGCTCTGCTGGATCGTTTCTCACCGGCATACATTTGCTCTCATAATATTCTCACAATGGAAGAATATAAGGCCGTGAATCAGGATGACATTGAGCTGGATGGACTTACTCTCGATCCTCACATTCACTTAAAGGCACGGCATTCGCGGTCATCTTACCTTTGGTTTGGAAGCGGATTCCTGGCTGCCGTAGCTATTACTTTGATTTCTGCTCTTCTTTACAAGATTATTTCAAGAGGAGCGCCTCCCCATGGTCTGATACCAGACTGTAAGTGCCGTGTTCAAGCATTATTGTGAGCTTTCTATTCATTAGTCCGCAGTTCCAAGTATCGAGGTTAAATTTGAACCTCACCCTGAGTTTTCAAATTTAACAGATCCAATTCCAACCAGAAAGTGGCATGATATGCGTAAGATCTACTCGAAATCTTTGACCTGCCTTCACTAACGAAAAAAGTTCACCATGGCCATATCTTTGTCTCTGATGCTGCCAAGTATTCACTCAAGCCAGGGATTCCAGTTTCTAAAAACGGGGAGCGACTGATTGTTTCCGGATTACACGGGCTTCATTGTCTAGTGAGTCCAGCTATTAATTGTGTCGGTTGAAAGCCTCAAACTGATTAAATTTTAGAGAACCTTGCGAAATGAAATGACAATGCTAATGCTTGGACATGCATTGGAGACGGGAACTCGACACAAAGCTCACAATCACCCTGGTCGCCCAGATCATTGTTTCGACTATTTGCGACAACTGGTCATGTGCAATTTAGATCTTACATACGAATCGGCCAGAGTGGACATTGATGGCGAGAGAAGGGTAGCTGACGGCTGGGGTACCATTCATCAGTGTAAAGACTGGTCGGCTATCAACAGTTGGATGTTGAAAAATCTGGAATGGGAGATGTCAATGGATGACTGGCATGAGCCTGATGAGCATAGACCAGCAGGACAAGATATGATGTATGGCGAAGTCTACCCGTTGTACAGCCCATTATATAACCAAACGGCAGGCTGCTCAAATTAAATTATCACTCATCTTCACGAACGGGTCATGATGTAAACTAATTTTATCTGTACTTTGCAAAATCTTTTTAGATGCTTTTCGATTTTATCATAGCCCTTGATGGGCAAACATAATTGAGGAGCTTTTCATGATATTACTGTGGTATGTAGCATGTAAATGGCGACAGTGACCGACTTGTACATGGGGCAGAGCCCTTGATCATGAATAGGAATTTTCTAACTCCAACAGTCTGTATATAGTGTTAAAGAATACTGTATAGCTCAAAGACTAGAGGTCAACTCATCTCAAACTGCGACTGATCTATTTTGATACATACGTGGGCATGGAGAAAGCCAAGTTGGAACACGTGTGTGATTCAAATCTTCTTTTCTTTCAATTGCGCTCTGGTATCATGTACTGATAATAGCGAACCGTATGGTTGCAAGCTCTTTGATACTTGTTACAATACATACTCTTGGGTTTGCTTGATTTCAGAAAAATGATAAGGAACCCGAATTGCGCAGGTTCTACGGGATATTTTTCTTTGGAGATCTAGTTGGCAATCACACTGCGCAATGCAACCATAGGTACCGAAACGAATTTTTTGATTGTAGCCTAGTACTTGATAAGAAGAAAGCGGACAGAGCGTGCATGAAGCATGTTAGACACGTCAGCACGTCGGCCACAATGTTAGGGCACCTTCGGGTCTTGGGCCCGTTATTGGGAAAGGAATACGCTAAATAGTGGTCTGAAAAGGTTTTGTAAGGATTGTTTCAAGGAAATAAGGCAGATTGAGTGTATTAACATCATTGGTCGTCCCGGTCTGTGGGCTATGAATACTGATAGGCGATGCATAAGATCAATATTTATACCTCTCTCTACCCCTGATCTAGTAAGAGAATGAGGGAAACGCCTGCAATCCCTTTGAAACTTTGAACCAAAAAAACACCCACTTGTCCCAGCTATTACTACGCATTTGATTGGTATATCAATAATCGTCATCATGCATATATCCAAAACAGTTGCAACTCTCCTCCTGGGATTCTCTACGTTGGCCTCAACAGCTCCAGTGGCTGAACCAAGTAAGAGGTCCGTATCAAAGTTGATTAAATTATTAACATCATTCCTAGATGGGCTTTCCGCCGAAACGCTCGATATACAAGCGAGAACCGTTCATGATGCTCGTTATGCGGGTGATATTGAAGATAAGAAGATGAAGCGCTATGCAGGTGATATTGAAGATAAGAAGGTCAAGCGCTATGCAGGTGACATCGAGGATAAGAGGATCAAGCGCTATGCAGGTGACATCGAGGATAAGAAGATCAAGCGCTATGCAGGTGACATCGAGGATAAGAAGGTCAAGCGCTATGCAGGTGACATCGAGGATAAGAAGGCAAAGCATTGATAGTGCATTAGAAGATTAGGTCAAGTGCCACGCGTGTGATCATGCAAGAGGAATTTAGTGAAATCACACGCGGAAGATCTTCGTTGACTACCCCTCCCTTGTGCGCAACGTTTGTTTGCAATTGTATCCAAACATGGTGTCCATTTGGTCATTATTGGTAAGACACTATGGCGTAATATCACGACAGTCCGCTACTTCATATCGAGCGTAGCGAGGCAAATCTAATTCAGACAAGATGCTGCCTGGTCTTATAGACATTGGAGAGCCGGAATCTGGTCATCTGACCTTGGGCGGCAAATTTGAAAGTAATATCCTGGCTCCGTAAGAACGTTTTAATTAGATCATATCTTGCTATATCAACCTGTATAAGCCCTTGAACACTCTGATAGGGTCTGTAAGTACATGTTAGAGTAGCTTTTGCAGTTGCTGGGCATGAGGGGGCAAAGCTAGCGCCTTATTGACTATAGCCGAAGGTCAATCCAAGCTTTGTCTTGCATCTGGCTTTCAAATAACGAATATCACCATGTTTTTGATACTTGAAAGGTCGGCTAGCATCTCGTCGGTATTATGGTTACTAATGTGGTCTCGCAGTAATATGCCGTGTTGTCGTTCTCATCATTGCCTGCTCACTTTAGTGTAATTGATAACTTAGATCCATGATGTGCAACAAGAGGGACGCCGATGAAATTCAATTTGCCATCTAGCCTATCAGAGCCTCCATTCACCTTTTATCAAGCGAGAAAAACATTACAGAACTAGTGCATGCACAAGTCCCATGAATCCAGACCTCGGATGTGAGTATGCACAGTCGTTTCCTCTTGCGACGGATTCTTAAGAAGATCCTGACGTGGCTCAAAAAATGCCCCGGATAGCATTCCGGATTCGGAGAAAAATTGGAGTGTCTAGTTCTAGTTCCATTTTCGCGAAATACTGTTTGGTTCCGATATTTGGGGAAATAATTTTAAAAGTCTCCCGAAGTCCCCGATTTTATCAGTGGGGCACCGCCGGAGTTCCGAATAACTAGAGAGGATCAAACGCAAGCTTCGGGGAAAGGATGAGATGTTCAGTCCTTTTTTTTTATTAGGAAGACCCGCCCATACATAGTACATAAACATTGTTTTCAATTGGTCGCTGAACCTCGGAGCCGTTCCCTATTACTAGCATACTTCCAGGGTTACTATACTTCCGGTTCGCTTTGATTGCGCCTGTCGCTGGCGACCGCTGATTTGAAAATTTTCAATGTTCCATTTTGCATAGTATCTTAACACATGGCCATATAATTGCAAAATATCATGAGGTCCAATGAGCTCAAACATCTAAGGCTGAATTACGTTGACATCCGAACATCACGATCACGCGAAAGTCCCGCTCAAATTTACCTGCATCTACTTGAATTGATATCTCTTTTCGACCCATTGCGCCAACCTCCCGCACGGTTCATCAATCCAATAATAGAACAGCTCCACAACCCACAAAAGAATAGGAGTTGTCACCAGAAATGATAGGGCCATCCCAGAGTAATATTTGAGTGATGTGTCATTTCCTGTGAACCGCCAACTCAGATCCACTGTTCGAAATGCCACGATGTGCAAAAAAGGTTCATGAACAATATATAAAGAGAAAGACAGTTTTCCAAGGTATCTTGCCCACCGAGTGGTAAATAGCCATTGCGCACTTTTGAACTCGCCTAGTGACCAGACTAGCAATATCGCTCCAAGAGCATGCCAGAAGCCGTAGTAGGGCTCCCACAAAGTTATCCAGTGATAGCCGAGAGCTGCCTTTTCACTAGAGTACCGCGGGAAAGACGAAAAATAGAGCCCAAATGCAGCAGAAAAGAAAGGTATCAACCTGTGAAGATACCTTATTAGGGAGTCTTTCTGAATTGAAGCCGAATCGGTTGAAGGCAAAGACTCCCTTTTGTCTATCTGTATGAGATCATATTCTGCAATCCCCATACCCCCGAGATATAGCGCAATTGGCCATTGCTTATGGAGCAGACTGAATGTGATCAGAAGCAAGAGGGCAATGACTCGAGATTGTACCCTGAGATTCGAAAGTCCCATGATGGTGATGAAAAGGACCATTGAGCAGCGGAACTGAAGGGGTATTGTCCAAAGGTGGGCTCCATAAGTAAGGGGCAAGTTTGTTTCCCAAGTCCATGGATTTGTCAGTTCTTCAAAGATGAAATTGAACCAGTTCATGAATTGTTGAGACAAGTTCAGCAAAATAGACGGGTGACTGGGTGTATGCCCAGGTAGACTCGCGTACGGATAACTGAAGAGCCCCGCCTGCGCCAGTAGCATAACAATGAACGTTGAAACAAGAGGTGGAGAAAATATCCGCAGGCCCCGGCGGAAAATTGAGGATGCAAGCGAGTGCCCCAGAGACTGCACGTCTCCTTTTCTTGCCAACCTTATCGGCTTCAAGGCCATGACGTATCCCGAGACTACCAGAAAGATAGGTACGTTGGGTCCAGAATACATGATTCGGATAATTGGAAGTTGAAGCATGTTGTTATTTCCTGGTCCTTGACCGAAACCGTGGTCAATATTTGGGAGCCATGGAAGTAAGAAATGTCGAATAAAGACCATGAAAGATGCCACGCCTCGGAGGCCATCGAGGTAGGTAGTCCTGCATACCGTCTTTGGCCTTCTACCAGTTCCGTCAAGCTGGGCACGCAAATATGATGGCAGAAGGGCAAGATAAAATTGATATGACCAGTCCAGGATGTAACAGGGAAGGAGGATCGTCATGATTGTATGAAGTTTCGACAGAGGAGTGAAAAAAAGACAGTGATCTAGGCAAAGTAGGCCGGTCTCACGGGAATGGTCAAAGTCCATACAATCCATCCTGACTGCGAGGAAGCGGGGACGGAATAATGTCAAGTTAACTTGAAAGATAGAGGATTCCAAGATTGCCCGTTTGCTAGAGATCGACAAGGCCAAAGCTTGTCGGTCTAATTTATTACCCCGCCTAGCCGTTCCTGCCTGGATCCAAGTTTGGTAATGTCTTGTCATTCTTAGTACGCAGATGCAGCGGAGCTGACCCACATGATCCACATGCAAAGAGGATACACATCCACGTATTTCAAGCACTGATTGTATCAAACTACTGATAGTGTTGCATATGGCGACTTCAGAATTACCGCTAGATTGACGCAATGTGACGCAAGCCTCAGCAAATATCGAATACGTTATCTTACAATTACATTAGTGACTCAGTAGTTCCCCAGCTTCTAGTACGAACATTGCATTAGCTCTCGGTGGTCGTAAAACGAGGAGCTTTGGTCTGAGAGGGGTCATTCGGGAGGAAGATTCGGCCGGACTAAGCTGTTGAAATCTTCTTCTCTGTTCGAGGGTCGAATAGTTCGCTGTTGATAACTGCAGACTTCCAATCTTTCCTTTCTATTATCATTGTTCTCATTCCTCTTAAAGGTGTATGAACTCATCCTGAACATGTTCCGCCAGAAGACCACTCCGTCATACTCCACTCTAATCAAAGAATCTGACAAGGACGCAGAGTCTGGTCCATTTTTGCCAAATTCAGATGTGTCTAAGCCTCCACGGCAGCGACTATGGCCGTTTATTGTCCCATGGATAGCATCCACTGTCGTCCTCCTTTTTGTTTGTTTCTATCAATACCTCAATTCACTACCTGCTCAAGAGCTATATAGTTTTTCAAGAGGCTGGAAAACTGATTTTGGTGACTATCATTCTATAAAACCGATCCTACATGGAGAGAACATCCTAACGACAGATATAGGTCCTGCCAGATCAGCCATTGAGGTTGAGGAGGTTTTATTTACTGGCAGTCCAACGTTCGCTGAAAACGGTGCCTACTACGTTCCGCATCCAAGTTCAATTAATTATACTGCCGATCCAAGCCCGGAACTCGACAGAGCCTGGGACGAAATCTCGTGGGGTATGTGGTATACAAACACCAAGCGAACTCATAATCTAATAGTTGTAGGTCGTTATATTGTTTTGACAGAACAGGAGGCGAGAGATGCATTCGAAGAAGAATACAGCGACATACAACAGTTTTGGAGTCCGTCGCGAGGCGGTTATATTAGCGGGTACGTATATATAGAACGAACCATCATACCGTTATTGTCGGCACTGACACGGAACGCAGCTTTGATATGTTTCATACGCTGCATTGCCTAAATCGTATCCGTATGCGATTTTATCCAGAATATTACCCTTACGAAGACAGTCATGTCCACCGCGTGCATCACCGTATGTTTGTCAAATTTCTTTCAGTATGGAACCTATCTAATGACAATGCATTAGTCCATTGCATTGAACAAATTCGCCAGTACATAATGTGTTCGGGAGACATGACACCTATTCCAACCAAGTTCAATCCCCTTCGCAAGCATAGCTACGTGGACTCTGACGTTAAGCATACATGTCGTAATTTCGGGGCTCTCAGGGATTGGCTAAGTGCTAGGTACAATGGGAGCTTAGCGGTTCAGCCGATATGTCCTGGAGCAACAAAGCCAGAAGAGGGGTCTACAAGCTGCGTGATTGATGATTGAAGGGAACAAGAAGTTAAGGTTCTCTATTTTTGTCGGGCATGGAGGGTGATAGCCATCGCTAATGTACCTCTATTTGGCAATCAACCTGCACTCATCAGCCAGACAAAAATAAGAGCCTCATTTTAAATGATAATGAGTGACAATGGGTGTACATGGTACATGTTGATGCCCCACAATGACCCTCTAGTTCCCCACACCGATAAGATCAAGCTCTTATCGACATCTGCCATCTGTCGAGATACACCTACACCATCCAGACATCATGACTTCTATCACCGCAGACCTCGACGAGATCTTCTCAGATGAGTCCAGCTTCTACGGTGGATTCACCAAAGGTCAGCTCATGACAGAACCAAAGGACTAACCATTCACAGGCGACGAGAACGAGCAAGCACGACTAGAAGAGCAGGTATCAACCTACAACATCGAGCCATACTGGTCAGAATACCATCCTAGGCTCCTATCCACCATCCAAAATGAACTGCGCGCGCCTCCATCCCCAAAACGTGAATCATCAGATTCTCTCATGCCCGACCAAGATACAAATGATCCACCCGGCCGTCTCCCACTCAACAAACGCGGCGCAAATGAATCCGTCACCAGCTTCCTTGACCGACTTCCTCCTTCAAAAACAGTGCTTCCAGGTAAGGACCCGTGGATTTGGGCACACGGGACGGCGAACCTGACCAAACACCTGGAGTCGCGCGACGAAGCAACATTTATCCGCAAAGGTACTGAGCTACTCCGCGCATTTGAAGACACACTTTCTGAACTACGAGCTGCGCATGACAAGTCTGGTGCGAAGACTACAGCTGCATTGACGCGCAAACTTACACCACTTCGCCGTGAGTTGGAGAAAAACATATTTGCGCTGGCGCGTGAGACGGGTGTCACGGGTGGGAAATGGATGTTGTTTCCGTCAGCGAGCGAGGTCGATTCTACATGGAAGACTCTCGTTACAGCTATGGATGAGGGGAATATTCGTGCAGATGCCAAGGTCGCGGCGGATGATGGGTCTGGGTCTGGACAGAGTCGATTGATATGTGTCTACACGCCTGATTTTGAGGACAAAAAGGATGTGAAGGAAGTGTTGCTGATGTTGCAGGATCAGGGGCTTTTTGAGCCGAGGAATGGGCCGATCTTTTACAAGTGCGATGCGTATACATTGCTCGAAATCACGTCGAAAAATGAGTATGGGCTTAAAGCGAGTATGTATTCGAGTCGGGACCTTCTGAAGTGAAGTGCGGACTCTCCAATGATGGTTTATGTGATATGATATGAATTTGTGAGAGATTATGACATCCTTGGTCTATTAATGCAATTGCTTGGGTATCTATAAAATGAAATTATCTCTGCTATTGTATGGCCGAGTAGCGCAATACCTGCAAGTACTGCGTGCCAAGCTCGTATATGAGCCAGCGACGTACTTGATCAGGCAATCTATGCGCTGGGCGACATGAGTCGCGAAGCCGGATTGGTGGTTGCTTAAAGAGCGATTGCATAGAATGCCATAGAGACTTCAAACCACGAATATCATGGCTGATCCTCCACCGCAGCTGACTCAATCCTCTTGGCTCTGGCTCATAACCTTCTCGCATGACCCCCGAATCTCAGCAACACCCTTGACCTGACCCCAGGCACCAAGAAGTTCCTGAACCTCCTTCCAGTCTTTCTCCGCATCCTCACGTCGGCCTTGTTCCAGGAAAGCGCCCAATCGCTCAGGAGCGGCAAGTACCCACTTCACTGTCTCCTTTTCAGCCATCTTCTCCGGTACTGGCTCATTCTCTCGCGCCTCTTTGATCCGCTTCCGCTGTTCCTCTCCCTCCTTTATAAGGCCCCCCGCCGTCTCTGCCACGAACGCGATAGCCGGTCCCAGAGTCTTAGTCATGGTTAAAGGTGCACCTCGTTCATCCATACTCTTCCGCATCTTGCCAATTGTCTCGACTGCACGAATCAATTTTGAGTAGTTATCGTAGACAAGCGCTTTGCGCTCTCCATCCAGGGTACGGATATCTCCCACGAGGGTATTTTCAGCTTTGAGAATCGTCGAAAGTGATGAGGTCGAAAGTAGATGGTCCACGTAGCGCTGCGGATCGAAATCTGCATTGTCGAGCTCTGTCCCTGAGCTCAAAGCCGTGGGGTTCGATATATCGCCGGCATCGGTGTTTCTGGGGACACTCCGAGATCGAGAGGTAGAACCAGTACTGGGTGAATCGGCACCGGGCGGTTTAAGGTTATAGTAATCTCTCAAAGCTGAGCGGTTCCGTCGGGGGTTCGGTGAGATAGCGCGGGCAGTGGATGGGGTGGAAGAGGCACTGAGGCCGCCGCCGACGTTCGTGTTCAGCGTATCGAGGGACGGACGGGAAGATGGTGGGGCAGGGGAGACTGCCCGCGAGGACGCAATGGACGGACGCGGAGAAGATATCGTAGACATCGTGTGATCAGGTGTTTTGAGGTGGTTTAGCGGAGAGTTGCGGAGTCGCGCAAGAGACCAGGTCAACGGCTTTAAGCGGTGGTCCGTGCTTCTTTGTTTGGTGCTCCAACTTTTACTCCAACTCCCTTTCCTCGAGTCTACCACAGAACAAATACAATCTTTTCTATCAGTATGAACTGATCATGTCTATGGCTGACCAGATTATCGCACAAGTCCAGAGCTCTACGGGCCTTTGTATTTCCCCGACATGGCTCAGCAGCTTCCTAGCTTCCTCCACCGCACAGCGCAACATCCCCGCCTCCGCACTCACCAAGACAGCTCTATTTCGCGTTCTCGGCTCTGATTTTCGTGAATCACTCTCCAGAAACCCTTCCTCCGTGTTTCCCGTCGATGTATCTGACCCGAAGATACAAGAAAGACGCCTGCAGGGTCCAATTCCGGTACAAGTCCTCGACATCGAAGACATAGGTACAAGTCTCTGGAGTCAGGTCGAAGCAATCGAGCGCGTGGAGCGCGGTGAGGCTGTTCGAGGACGCGAGATTGTGCGCACGATCTCTGTGGGTGAGGATGCTGAGGCAGCAGCAAACAATGGTTCGGGAACAAATCCTGCCGCGTCGGGGAGTAGTGGTTCTGGGCCGCACCGGTTGATCCTTCAAGATATGGCTGGGACCAAGGCTGTGGCTATTGAGATGCAGCGGATAGATGGTGTTTCGCTCGAGAAGCTGGGCATTGGAGCGAAACTTATGCTGCGAGGTGCGACAGTTGCTAGAGGGATGACCCTCTTGGACCCCGGGTGCGCTACTTTGCTTGGTGGGAAGATCGAGCTGCTAGATAGACCGTGGAAGGAAGGGCGAAAGTCGAGGTTGTTAGAGAGAATTGCGTCTATGGAGGCCGAAGGCTCTCAATAGGATGGATACGAGACGACGGTAATGCTTTCTACAGGGAGGATGTCATAAAGTCTATGCTGTGTTTTTTTGCTAAGCTTTAATGATAACTAAAAGGTATGTGACATATCCTTAACAATCAGTATTCGTCATGGGACTCTGCCTTTGTGTACTGAAACTGATCAGGCTGAACTAGTCAAGGCATAGTCCAGACCTTCCCAGCCATTACGTTTCCACGGTGCAACCATGATTGATCTAAAAGCATCCCCAGCCTTGCCAGTCTCGGCATACGCTTGGCTGAGATCGGTTGCGTCGAGATTACCATGAGGAGGCACGCAACGCACAGCCCGGCTAATGGCCATTTCGGCGGGGTATGGAGACGTTGACGCGGCAGAAAGCTCCAACCAGCCTTGTGGCTGGCCAGGGGACAACATAATGGCTCCGGCAGCTTCTTTGATCTGTCGCAAGTCTTCGGGGAGAACAGCATCCTCGTTCAATCCCTTGGCAGAAATCGCAGCCAGAAGCTTCAGAAGCTTGGCTCGGTCATGAATATCGATGTCATCGCGAGTGACCATACTATGGAGGTCAGACTCAACTGCTTCAATCACATCCTTGTCCTCATCCATCAGAGCAATGGCTCCGAGGAGGGTTATGGCGCCGATATGGTCTGGGTGGCTCTCAATACAGTCGAAAAGCTGCTGGCGAGCAACTGATCTTTCTTCCTGTCCACCCTTGGCCCAAAGAACTTGAGCAAGGAGACAAACGACATCAGGGGCGTTGTTAGCTTCTTGAAGAGCATCACGGAACATATCGATGGCACTATCCATTGACTTGGTGAAGTAGTATGCCAAACCAGCAGTCAAGTGCGCTGACAGACGAAGCTTGGTGCAAGCTTCAGGGTCGAACTGATTGGCATCTTCCTCGCCTGATAGTGAGAGTGCAGTCTCAGCCTTCTCTATCGCTTGTATATACTCGTGGCGTGCAAGAAGAACGCGCGCGAAGTCTGCATTGGCCTGCGCAAACTTTGACAACGAGGACACAGACTCCGATTCATCGTACTCAGCTTCCATGCCTGCGCACACAACTTCCAGGCTGGACTCAGCATCAGCTGCCTCTCCCATTCTCTCAGCCAGCAGAGCAGATACATGCATGAAAGGCAGATCAAAGGGATCCTGGATGCAAAGTTGATGAAGCGCAAAGAACGGCTGGATCAATTGAGACACTTCGTTAGAAGCAGAAGAGTCCGAAAGCAGATGGTCGAACAGAGTCAAGGAGTATTGGCGCTTGGGAAGCACATCGGACGAGCCAGAGATGTCAAATGCATGTGCAAAGAGACCACGTGCTTCCTTCTTATCCCCGTAGAGAAGTGCGAGGAATCCCTGGCCAACCCATGCTTGGGAGTAGTCCGGATCAGTAGACTGGGCACGAGTGAAAGCCTCGTTCGCGAGTTGAATGTCGTTGTGTAGAAGATAGAGGGCACCCAGATTGGTCCACACTTGCGCGCTTCGGTCGTTCAGATGCAAGCTACGGATGAACGCATGTTGAGCAACCTTGGGACTCAAGCTTGTCGTGACCACACCAAGCGAGTTCCAAAACTCTGAATTTCCGGCTTCAAGCTCAATTGCTCTTTTGAAACACCGCATTGCCGTCTTGAGGAACTTACGGGGCCTCTTGCCGTTGTTTCCAGCCTCTGGCTTCACACTTCGGTATGCACGGAATTCAGCCCAACCAAGATTGTACCATCCAACAGCCTGGGCATGTTGATCATTGGCAGAAACATGGATTGCGCGTTTGTATGCAAGAATAGCCATGTAGATGCAAGTGTCTGATGAAACATCGGTTTCGCTAGACTCGAGCCATCCTTGACCCATTCCATCAAGCTCAGTCATGATGTCCAGCGCCGCAGGATCAAGTTGAGTAGTCAACAAAGCTTTGCAAGCAGAGACAGGCATTTTTTCTGTCTTCTTTTTGATGTGAGAGAAATTGGCGCAGGCATCGCCTACTGCTTTCCACAAGTTGAAAATATCACTACGGACCTCTGCAAGTGAGTGGGCCACGTGAATGGTTTTGGCCGCAAGTTCCGCGGCATTGTTGAACAAGCCCGTGTTCAGACTCTTCCACGAGCTCTCTGCCAATGTCTGAAGTAAGGCAATTGAGTTGCCAATATCATGCGGCCTTGTGCTTAGAATATTCTCATAGCTGGCAATGGCAGCGTCGTACTCGCCAAGCTCGCGTCTCACGTTGGCCAACATGTATCTTGCAAACCAGATATGCTCACTTTCTTCGCTTGACAGTGTGTCTTCCAATGCCTTCGCATGTTCGAAAGCCTTGGTCGCAGCGACATATCGACCAGAGTGGTGATAGCTCTCCGCCAGACCCACCCAGGAATGGTAGTCACTAGGCGCAATTCGCAAAGCGGCTTGGAATGAAACGATACTCTTGGCGTATTGCTGCTTATTGATCTGCACTGTACCAAGTGCGGCATATGGCCAACTGTAGCCCTTCCGTTTTGACCCAGGAGCCGGTTTGGCATGGCCTGAGTCAACTACTCGCTGGGCAATAGCTTCAACAAGGTCCCATTCCTTTTGGTCAGCGAACCCTCTGGCAAGACGTTCTCCTGCCTCAATCTCTGAAGACGACAGTTCAAACGCTTTGTGGAAACACCGACGTGCTCTAGTCTTGTCACGCTTGTAGTCGGCGTAAAAGAAACCTAGGCTCGTGTATGCCGGGGCAAAGTTCATGTTTGCTTTAATAGATGCAAGGAAGCTAGCGTAGGCCCCGTTGCGGTCTTTTCTGGCAGCCGGAGACGGGTCTAGCTCCCACTGGCAGTAACCGATGCGATATAGAAGCTCCCCTTTGAAATCCTGGCTTGGGAACCTCTCCTCTTGGAGGCGTTCTAAAGCGTCCTGTAGGCCATTAAGACCTGTCTCGAGGTCACCAGTCAGTGCCTTGCACCATGAGAGTTCGCCGCGAATCAATACGTTCGATGCATCACGCGACAAGGCACGCTGCAAGAAGTCCACAGCTTCTGGGAAATCCTCGTCGACCTTTGAAATCAGTCCAATACCCAAGAGACAGCTTGTGGAAGTTGGGTTTCTCTCGAGAACTCCTTCGAAAATCGCTTTGGCCTCTGGATGGTGTCGAGGAGACTGATAGTGGATCAAAGAATTGGCAAGTGTGATGTTCAAAGCATCAGTTGTCTTGGTCAGGTTCATGGTGGTGAGGGAACCAAGCTCTTTAACATTGAGCAGTCCCCTGCGAGCTACCTCGACCACACTCTGATGCTCCCCCATGGACAGGTAGAGATCGGCCATAATGCGGTGCGCAATAACTGAAGAACGAGCCAAATCAAGGCCTTCGACCATGAGGATCAACCGATCAGCCGGTATGTCACTTTCTTCCAGAATTTCGGAGTCCTTGGAAGCGGACGCCTCTTCGTCTTGTTCTGCTTTCTTTTCCTGCGGGAAAGGTGAAAGCTCACTCGCTAGAAAGCCTTTCAACACTTTAGCGAGCCCTGTCTCGGGGAAGAATTCAATAAACTCTCGCACAACGCCTACATCCCATTCCGAATAGTTGTCAATATCCTTCCACTCCAGCACAATTTTCCACGCAAGTTCAAAAGGATGCTTGATGATAACCATTCCTTCTGCTGCTTTGATGACCTCATTCCGTTTCGTCTTCTTTAGTTTCATAGGAGCAACCTCGAGTTCATCGTATGTTCGTTGGAGGAGCTTTTCTTCGTACTGGCGTCGAACTGCATCATCGTTCGTCCAGTGAATCAGGCCGGCATAGAGTTCATTCAGCGAGCTTCTCTTGAACGCTTCCCTCTTAACTTCCATTGTAACCTGATCAATCCGCGCTCCCAGTCGGGTCCTGCGCTCTCCGATTTCACGGTTGATGTATTCCTTTTCTTCCGGTTCGGTGATCTCGATCAAGCGGAGGTAGGTCAGGGACGGATGAAGAAGGCGTCCCTCAAGGAAGCTGTACAATGGAGAAGTTGGAAGTTGTAATTCCAGAGCCTTCTTCTGGTGGGCTGTGGTGCCAGACTTGCGAGCGAGCTTGGCGTAGTTGTTGACCACATCTTGACAACGGTCTGGTTCATCACTGTATACCATTAGCCCATCGTTATGTCCAATCAGAAACATTCAATGGATATGCATACCGATCAGCAAGTGTCAGACCGAATTTGAGAACCGCATCATGGTAGGCGTCGAGTTTCTGGCTGCCCTGTTTCTCGTACAAAGCGATCAAACCCTGCCAAGCAGCGCGGTCTTCAGGCTTGATGCGAGTTGCAGCTAGATATGCTGCTTCCGACTCATCCACTTTGCGTAATTTATCGCATGCGAGGCCCAGGAACAGGTTTCTGTGGATGAGAAATAGTTGTTAGCTTCAATAGTCAAATGTTGAACCTTGTTGATTAAAGTCACATACGCATTGTAATTCTTCGCATCATCTTTCAGCAGATCGCGAGCCTTTTCGGCGGCAACATCCCACTGCTTTGCATCGATAGCAGCTCGTACAGCTTTTAGCGCGCCCTTGGTCGACATTGTCAGTGGGCGCTCATAGGAGGAGCGGGGAGGTTCGAGTGTGTTGGTGGAGCAGTTTGCGGGCGAATCGGTTAGCGCCGTTGGTACTTATCGATACGTCACCCCTTATCGGACTTATCGGAATGTACCCCATCATCAACTCCTCAACTTCACCGCTTGGCTCCCTTGTTCTCTTGATCCCTTATTGCTTTGTAACCTTATCATCGTTATCCTTGAGCCTGGTCTACTTGCCTAAAGCTGCTTATTGAACGGGCTCTCCTTTTCGAGGAACATATCCATACCTCTTGCTCGGTATGCACACAGGTAGGTCTGCCCGACCGCAGCTTTCAGCGCTGATCTATGCCGGAGCTAGCTGAGCTCACCTGCTATGTTTTCAGTCAGCCGGTCCACATACTAGTTTGAAGAAGCCCGACTGCGAAGTTGGTCAAATTTGATCCTAAGCATCCAATCAGGCATTTCGTCCTGTTCTTTTCATCGTGAAGATGGGCTCCCTGCGCCTTCATATCGATGGGAAGTCGTTTCGTGACACACAGGGTCGAGAGGTTATCCTAAGGGGTATTAACGTGGCTGGTGATGCCAAGTACCCCAAGACTCCCGATATCCCGTCGTTTGAGTCGCATAAATTCTTTGAGGCAGATGATGTATCATTTGTCGGGAGACCGTTCTCTCTAGAGGACTCACATACCCATTTCAAAAGGCTGCGCAAGTGGGGCTACAACACGATCAGGTATAT
This sequence comes from Penicillium tannophilum, assembly GCA_028829675.1. Taxonomy (NCBI): domain Eukaryota; kingdom Fungi; phylum Ascomycota; class Eurotiomycetes; order Eurotiales; family Aspergillaceae; genus Penicillium; species Penicillium tannophilum. The sequence continues at coordinate 1,137,570 of JAQKAK010000003.1, read as the reverse complement.
CTTCACCTGGGAAGCCATCGAGCATGCCGGTCCAGGCATCTATGATGATGAATGGATCAAATTCACCATCGAGGTCCTCAGAATAGCCAAGCAATACGAGTTTTATGTGTTCATGGACCCTCATCAGGATGTGGTAAGTACCGATGAATCAAATGGACAAACGATATGTGACTGATCGTAACAAGTGGTCGAGGCTGTCTGGAGGCTCTGGGGCGCCTATGTGGACCCTCTATGCAGCGGGGTTTGATCCGAAGAACTTCAAGATCACCCAGGCAGCTCTTGTTCACAATACATTCGACAACCCGGATGAGTTTCCAAAGATGATTTGGAGCACTAACTATACTCGACTGGTGTGTCAAACGATGTTCACGCTCTTTTGGGCGGGGCGAGATTTTGCACCCAAGGCCATAATCGACGGCATGAACATCCAGGATTATCTTCAAAGTCATTTTATCGCAGCTTGTAAACACCTTGCTCAAAAGGTTCACGAAGCTGGTGATCTCGAACACGATGTGGTCATCGGTTGGGAAAGTATGAATGAACCCCACCGTGGTTTGATTGGCGTGCAAGACATTTCTGTGATTCCGCCCGAGCAACAGCTACAGCTTGGAACATCACCGACAGCTTTCCAAGCGATTCTCACTGGATCCGGACGAGCTTGCGAGCAAACAACGTGGGCTTTTGGTGGCTTTGGACCCCACCAAACAGGGAGAGAGCTAATTGACCCAGAGGGCGTGCAAGCTTGGTTGGATGTGGACCATGATGACACTAAATACGGATGGCAGAGAGGTGATGATTGGAAGCTCGGCGAATGCATATGGGCGCAACATGGAGTTTGGGATCCGTCAACGGACACGTTGTTACAAAAGGACTACTTCTCCAAAGTACCTTCGACAGGAGAGAAGTTGGACTACGAGAAATTTACCAACACATATTTTCTGCACCATTATCGCGCATACAGAGATGCGATTCGCAATATCTGGCCGGAAGCCATCATGCTATGTCAGCCGCCAGTAATGGAGGTCCCACCAGTTCTTAAAGGCACCATTGATGACGACCCAAACATGGTCCATGCTGTTCATTTCTATGATGGTCTGACTCTTATCACAAAGCATTGGTAAGTGCACAAATCCTCCAATACCCTTGTGAAATTATCGCATGTCTGATCATACTAGGAACCGACTCTACAATGTCGATGTTATTGGTGTTCTTCGAGGAAAGTATTGGGCCCCAGCCTTTGCTGTTAAACTTGGCGAAACCGCTATTCGTAATTGTCTTCGCGATCAACTCAAGTTCCTTCGAGACGAAAGCTTGAATTATATGGGAAATCATCCGATGGTCTTCACGGAAATTGGAATCCCATATGACATGGACGATAAACAAGCATATCAAACCGGGGATTATAGCAGTCAAACGAGCGCAATGGACGCCAATCACTTTGCTCTTGAAGGTAGCACTTCCAACGGTTTCACGCTTTGGGTTTATGAAACCGAAAACAATCATCAATGGGGAGACCAGTGGAACGGAGAGGATTTGTCTATCTATTCTCACGATGATCTGGAGCTTCCAGCCGGGGACGCTAGCCGCTCTCTCAATTCAAACTCGCCTGCCTACTCTGAAAGTCATAGCAGTGGTGGTGAGTCTGGAGTTGGACCACGCAATCTTAAGGGTGCATTGGTATCTCCGTCGATTTCTAGCGAGGAGCCCTCACAACCCAAGGGCTACCGTGCAGCGGAAGCATTCCTTCGCCCAAGTCCAATCTATGTGAGTGGTATTCTGGAAAATCACGTCTTCGATCTTCAAAATTGCAGATTCACTATGTCTTTGACAGCCAAGAAAGCCACACCATCCGATGCTCCAACGGAGATCTATCTTCCCGATTTTCATTTCCCGGAGGCCGCAACTGTGGTTTCGGTGAGTGGAGGGAAGTGGGAGTTCGATCTTTACGAGATTCAGAGTATCAAAATCCAGCGCCTCCGATGGTGGCACGCTGGAGGGGAACAGAATATCCAGATTGAAGGGCTCAAACGTCAGCCAGGAGAGATTGCAAATCAATCTTGTGAAAACATGACATATTTTGACCAGTGCCAACGAGCTCAATGCCTTATGATGTGAATTTATCGTTTTATTCTAGTCGTCCAATTCGTTATCGCGTCCATGCAATACAATATATACCTCCAGGGTTCTACCTACGGGTTCATGGCCAGATTCCCACCTGGGCACTGCTTATATATATTGTTACGAGTAGCTGACGTGCACCACCTGAGTATGTTATGTAATTCTCAAGGTCAGCATTAAAAGTCAAAATACTCTCAATCTCCCCCAGAAACTTGGACAGGTACAATATGCACCTCCGCGTCTGTTGGCGCTAAACAGGCATACCAACCCATGGATTGCGTGCAGGAGATAAGATAAACAACCGGTGACGATTGAGGGGCATTGCTATGACGAGTCAATAGATAGAGGGAGAAGCAATATAAGAAAAGATTGGCGACGCCCATTTAGAAGCTGCAAACCTTCCTGATGTCTCAGTGAATCTAAGGGTGCATGCATCTTTCGAGGGGAGCGGTGTGCTTATCACTATGGGGATGTGTTGGTAAAATTCTCCGGCAATTCCCAAACTTCCGGCTTCCTTCCCGCATCACCTGGAGTCTCGTTCACCCGCCGCAAAAACACCTCCCCCCACCCCATCCTTTGTCCGCGACTTGCAACAATTCCTCCCCGAACCACCCCTTCCACCTTTGACCCTCCGCGAAGATTCGATTGTTACCCTCGAATGGCCGTTGCTGCTGTGTCCGACTGCTAAGCATCCCCACGGACGGGTCAACGGCCATACTACCTTCCCTAAAGCCTCATTTCCTCGACTCATGTAGCGTTGCTTGCCATTTTGACCTAAAATAGCAATTTCCAACCAATCACGACTACCAGAATTTGTCTTTTTCTGCCTCGAACGCCTCTCAAAAAAAAGAACCCCACTTCCGTACGTTATCCACCGCGTTTACATCTCTGCGCGGTGACAAGATGGCTGCTGAGGAGTTGTCGGAGGCCGGCCTGGCCGATATCATTCGAGCACTCGAGGCGATCCACAGCCCTGCGTCTACGAACGAGCTTCGCAAAGAGGCCTTGACCTTTGTTGAATCTCTCAAAGATAGCGACGCGGCATCCCGCAACGGCTTTTTACTTGCTTCACGCGCTGACCATGCCTACGTCGTGCGATACTTCGGGTTGACCTTGCTGGATCATGTTCTTCGTCACCTTTCCTTCTCCAATACCGTCTCCAACCACGAAGAATCCGCGAACGTGCGCTCGATGATCCTCCAACTCGCCGAAAACATTCGCCCCGAAGACCCTGCCTATTTCCGCAACAAGATTCCTCAGCTGTGGTCAGAGGCTGCCAAAAAGAGCTGGGCCTTGGATTGGGTGGACATGGATGAAGCGCTGGTGAAGTTTTGGGGTTCGTCGCTGGTACACAACGAGCTTGTTCTCGCCGTCTTGGAGACCTTGTCCGAGGATGTTTTCTTCCGCGAAGATACCGTGTCATCGCTTCGTGGATCTGAGCTCAATCGTGCACTGGTGGAAATTTTCACCCCAGTTGCGATTGTTGAGCAAATCAACCCAGACAAAAGCAAATGCGCGGCGGAACGTTGTGGTGAGGAAGGTTGGCTCGTTCGGATTTGCGGGTTTTTGGACACTTGCGTCCAAAATTCTTCCAGCTCCCCACAGGCTCGCGATGCAGCGGTCAAAGCTCTGATGACCTTGCGTTCTGCACTATCCTGGTCAATCTACAAGGCAGTTGTGGCCTCACAGGTTGTGCCCGCCGTTTTCAGGTCATTGACTTGCCAAGATGAGCAGATATTGCTGGTGAGAAAGCCATTTGTTTGAGTATATCCGGAGAGGTTGTTTGACTGACCCCATATTTGGTAGGCCGGGATAGAGGCATTGCATGCGCTATATGGTAGGAGCAATATGGGCAACGAAGAATCCCAGGCCCTTGTTTGTCTTCTCTTCGAGCCCGAGTACCTCAGCACCCTTCAAAACCTCTATCAATGGTCAATTGTAGGCCCAGATGACGTCGATGAACCCAAGTATCTCATTTCTAAGAAGCTTTCCGAGGTATGTAATAAGGTTTTCAACGAAAATATGGATGCAATGGCTAACAGGATGATCAGATGGTTTCTTATGTTGCGGGCTGCTTAGAAGACGACCGGCTATTGAGAGAAACCATGCACCACTTGGATCTCCCGACGTTCTTCAATTTCATGGTAAACATCATGCAGCATGAGAGTTTGACTGTGTCAATTCCTGTCTTGCATTTGTGGTCCAAGCTACTGCCCATCAACAAAATCGGTAAATTGGACTTTGTCGTGGCACAGACTCCCAACCTTTTGAACATTTGTACCGCGAGACTGATTCGTTGGGAGTCCCTTCCTACCGAGTCCGACAACCCAACAGTGCAATTTCTCGTGGAAGACATTGATACGATTCCCGAACGCCATGCCTTTGTTGGAAATTACCGCCGCTACTGTTCATCAATCATCGAAACTATTACTTTCAAGCGACCCCAGGAGGCCATTAGTGAGATCCTAAGCAGGGTGGATGGGAATTTGGACAATCTCTACAATGGTGCCCAGCCGTTCAGTATGGAGACCTTCAACAAATCCTCCATTCCGCTCATGCGCGCAGATGCTCAATTTGCAGTGGTGGAGGCGGTTATTAAGGGCTACCACAAATGGATTGAGGCTCACGGTAAAGCCCCACAAGAAGATGAGCAAGAACGCAGTCAATTAGAATATGCCGTGGAGAATTGGGCCTCAAGTCTGATGCAGAGGTCTTATGAGGACCCCGTAATGAAGCAGCGAGTCATCAAGCTGGTGGTTGATGTTTCTTCACGGGCCTTGGATAGTCACCCTGCTTTCGCTCTAAAAGTACTCGAGCATATCCTCATGACCCGACTCCAGGATCATCCCGAATTTCCTGCTTATTCTGAGGCTGTCAAGGAACTTCACGGATTGGCTAGCCATGAGCTACGCCGCCTTGCAATCCGTTATGCCGACTACTTTTCCACATTTTATGATTTGCTTGAACCGAAGATCAGGGAGATCACACAGGCCAATCGTGTCGATGATAAGCTCCAGATGGAGCTCACTTCTATCCTACTTATCATCATGCAACGCGCAAACAATATCGACCCGAATGTACGTCTTAGTCGCCTGGCTTCCTTCCTTGAACCGATTCGAGAGGCTTGGCAGGATGAAGAATTTTGTCGCATGAGTTCATCGTTTGAAGGCTTTTGCTCCATGCTTGGGCTGGAAAATGTTGGATCATACATGCAGGCTTTGCAGGCACACAAGCTGTCCGATTGGTCATCGGCTCCTCTGGACAGCCAAGGAAAGCTTGTCCAGGAGGAGATGACCAAGAAATTCCAAATGCTCCCACTACGGGGTACCAAAACCATGCTCGCGGTGTCCACAGATAAGCTAAAGCAGTCGGCTCCGGCATATGCCGTGGCTTGCAATATGTGGCATGACTTGGTACCCCAAATTCTACGGACCCTCCTTCCTCTGCTCAATCATGTTCATGCTTTCCACAATCCGTCAAACTGGACAGTGAGTGATGAAATGCGAGCAGTGGTCGAGCGGATCTTGACAGACCGCTTTTGGCAAGCTGGTATCTCTAGTGGAAGTCGTGATGACTTCTATGCTAGAATCACCGCCTCAAAGTCAACCATTGAGGGCTTTGCGTCCTCTGTTCGAGGAAAAATCAGAGCTGTTCGTGAATCCTGTTACTCTATGCTGTTCAGTATGAGCAGAATGCGCGACCAGTTCTACGGATATGCGGAGCTCCCCGGGCCTTTGTCCGAAGCTCTCTTCAAGGATGCAGAGCATCTCTCTTCTCATCAATACTCGGTCCTGCTCAACATTTCGCGCTGCCTGATCGATGACTGCCCAGTGCAGTACCGCAGCCAATTCCTCCCCCCTATGCTTTCCACTTTGTTCAGAAGTATTGATCGTAAGATCACAACTGAGTGGGAAATCATCGAAGCACGGAAGAATGGATTCGCCGATGGAGATCTCACTGATGAAATGAAATCCGAAAGCGTGCTCCGTCAATTGACCTATTCTGCCGTCATCATGGTGGCCAGCTTGTTCGATCCACAGAGAGGAGGTAAATATTCCAAAAGTTGTCTCTTAATGAGCGTAAGTCATCTTCGGTATGCTAATGTGTTTGATTCCTCAGATCCTGATCGAGCCGAGGCGGACCCGAGCGCTCCGCAATCTACTCCTGATATTTCAGATTCAATCCGCCATTTTGTACTCTCATCGCCGGAGATATTTGAACCTCTCATGCTTTTCTGTACACACGCCCTCCGCATGCGAGATACCCGATGCTGCAGCATCATTACCCGTGTTATTCGCTCGATTCTTCCAGACTTTGCTCCTCCCCACAACAGTCAAACTACCCTGACCATCCGCGAGTTTATCTGTTCGGATGTTCTCAAGGCTTGCATCACATCGGTTCATGAACCGTACTTTGTCGACATGCAGAAGGATTTAGCGCAGCTTATTGCGTCGATCTGGGTCTTGTATGGAATGGAAACCTGCACCCCACGCTCTATCTTCCTCACATTACCGGGCATCACCCCGGAGAAGCTCTCACACACAGAGGCCCAGCTTCATCGATCCCCTTCCCCTCGTCAGCAACGCGCCTTGGTACTTGAACTCCTCGAGTCTCTACGAGGTGTTAGCATTGCTGAGCAAGGAAAAATTCTTGGCTCACGCGAGGACCGCCGGAAAGCCCGTAGTGCGCTTCAGGAACGGTACATGACCAACGAGATGGAGACTCAACAGACAAATCATCGCGTTGATATCAATGACGGGCCTGATCTTTCTGGAGTGGCTGATATGTTCGGCTAAATTGACCGACGGCTGGCAGATTGCATCGCCCAGAGTGCTTTCTACAGTCCGTTGGCGCTTTTTAGCAATCCTCACAGCCTCTTATCTCGAGCTGAATGGTGATTGTATGATCTCCACAATGCACCTCAGATCGGCATCCAGCTTGGTTCAACAATGCAGCAGTCTCGGTATAACACCTCGCTCCAGTTTCACAGCCCCTGGGTAGCATGCGTCTTCGGCACAAACCTTCCATCCCCATGACATTTCCCTGCATGGTACTCTGGCTTTGTGCATATTATTTCATATTGTTCTAATGTCGCCATGCTGATCTGTTGCGCCGAGGCCATCATTAGCTTTGTATGTTGCATCATTCCATTGCAGTCTGGTGTTTCGAGACTTGCATCTTCAGCGCACTTTGTTAAGCTTTTCTGCGCATTTCTTATATTCGCTTGCGATCTTACGGATTACCCCGGTGGCGGCGCTTTGAGACCATTTCTATAGACTGGCCTCTATACCCATAGACGGCTGAAAAAATATGAACGTGCTCAAGCACATTACATATCAACTTGCACTGTAGACTGTTCTTAAGGCCAACAAATATTGTATGTACTTAATATCCAGAGCTCCAGTAGTCGGTACATTTTATTCTCAGTCATAGAACGCATAAAGAAATGATATTGCAAAACCAAACTAAACCCTTCTTGAAAATGTATATCTACAGTGTTTTTCTCGAGCATCTCGAGACAAGACCCATCTTCCAGATGGCTGATCTTTCGACCATGACCGCATCATCCGCAAATCCAACTCCAGTCCCTGTACGAAAGAAGCAGGGGCTCAATCACAAAAGGTACGAATCAAGTCAAAGCCTGTAGCTCCGTTTATTGAGTGACGTTGCTGGGGGTAATGGCAAAGGTAGGACGGATGAAGCTGTAAATAGCCAGAGAAGTTAGCAACCGATAGATCCGGACAAGATGAGAAAGCATCCGTAGATTGCAGGTCGGTCCAAACATACCGTTCAGAGTTGTAGACCTTGTCCTCGATACCAAGCGCCTTAGCACGGGCCTGGTCGGCGTAGTAGCGGCGGACCTGGTCGCGGTCCTCCTCAGCCTGGAGGAGGGGAGTGAGGTACAGACGGGACCACATCTTCTCGCGAGAAAGCTCACTACACCGAAAATCAACAATTAGCCTCATATCCAGTCGGAAGCGTCCAAGTATTAATTCGCAGCCGGGTTTCCAATCGTGAATGCGAATTTAAGATCTCTGTCAAGTGCGAAAGAAGGAAGCGGAGCTCGCGGTCCTCGGAAACGAAACGTACCGTTGCTCACGGACACCGTGGAAGTACTTGTAGAAACCGTAGGCCATGATCGCGTGCATGCCAACCATGTAAACCCAAGGCTTGAAGCCACGGGCAGGGAGGTTCCGCTATAATTCGAGCGAGAGAGCTTGTTAGCGGATTCCGGACCCTGTGCTGGGTGAAGGGCGGGACAGCGATCGCTCGGCAGGGCCTGGATTGGACGTGAAGCTGTGTCAATGGCATACCTTGTACTGGACTTGGGCGTAGCCCCCCGTTGGGGGCATATCCTGAGGCATGATGGCGGGAGAGTGGGGGGATTTGGGGTTAGAGCAATCGATTCAAAGTCGAGAAACGGAGAAGTTGATCGAGTGACGGTAGTCACGTGAGTGGGAACAGTAATGAGGGCTATGATGGCGGTGATTGGTCAGTGGGTGCTAGGTTGGGCTTTTTTATCCGCTCTTCGGGATCTACAACTGACAGCCCACTCTTTCTTTCTGGTTGAACATTAAGCAACCATTCCTACCATAATACACCATGACGGACGACGAGAGGCCAAAAAAATTGCCGAAGCTCGGACACGATGATGAGACTACGAATTCGGAGCTTGGACCTGCTATGACTGGTGCCGTGCCAGTTGCGCCAGAGTCCGCGAACACGGCCGTGTCTACGATTGAAGCTGCGAAATCAGAAGCGTCGGAGTCACAAAACACCAATGCCGAACCAGGCGCTGCCGCAGCTGCGCCTGCTGAAGGCGCAGACGGTGACGCACCAAAAATGTCCAAAAACCAACTAAAGAAGCTCCTCAAGCGACAGAAATGGGAGAATGAACGTGACCTACGCAGGCTCCAGCGGAGAGAAAAGATGGCCGACAAAAAAGTGCGCCGACAAGCGATGGTTGAGGAAGCCCGGGCGAAAGGTGGCGAGGAAGCCGTGAAGGAATTGCGCAAGGGCTGGGAGGGTCTCCGGGCTAAGCACCGAAAGTCGACTCTGCTGCCCTTCACAATTATCATTGACTGCGGCTATGATGAACTTATGAACCCGAAGGAGCGCGTCTCCCTGTCATCGCAATTGACACGCTCATACTCGGAGAACACACGCGCAAAGTGGCGGTCCAATCTGATGTTCAGCTCATTCGACAAACTACTCAAGGATCGATTCGACAACGTCCTTCCGGCGCATAAGAACTGGAAAGGGATCAAGATCATTCAGGAAGATTTTATGGTCGCTGCTGAAATGGCGAAGGGCTTCATGGGTCCTCCTCGGGGTGGAAGGTTTGCCGGCCCTTTTGCTAGCATGGCCGATGCTAAACCTGAGGATGGAGAGATTATCTATCTCAGTAGTGACAGCGACAATACTTTGACTGAGCTAAAGCCTTATGATACTTATATTATCGGAGGACTGGTGGATAAGAACCGACACAAGGCCGTTTGCTACAAGAGCGCCATGGCGAAGGGTATCAAGACGGCTAAGCTTCCCATCGGTGATTACATCCAAATGGCATCTCGTTCGGTGTTGACAACCAACCACGTTGTGGATATTATGTTAAAGTGGCTGGAGCTGGGTGACTGGGGAGAGGCGTTCATGAAGGTCTTGCCGCAGAGAAAGGGAGGAAAGCTGCGTACTGAATCTAACGAGGCTGGAGATGGCGATGATGCGGAGGAAGACCACGAAGATGAACATGAGAACGAGGAGGATATGATCGCAGCGGTTGAGGCTGCCGCCGAGGATGGATGTGAGGAAGCGGAAGAGGATTCATGAAGACCACCATCCGGGCTTGGAATTATGTTTAATATTGTACAGCAAATGAGCCAGGAAAAAGCATTTGAAAATTTCTGAGATCCGAGGTCTCAATTCATTGTCCATATAAATAGCAGTTCCCAGGCTGTCCGTCTTAGAAAGGTAAGTCAGTATTGTATATGAGAAGTGCCTACGTACCGGATTTACTTTAATGTACCTGGCTTCCCTTTCCGTGGGGTAATAGAATATCTCAAACCATTTCACAGGTCAATAAAGGGGTGGGGGGGGGGGGGAATGCAGGCCACGGCGAGGCTCCAAGTCCGTCTAAGAAGTGGTATAGTCCTTCATGAAAATCAACATGTATTTACCCGACTGTGATAGGCTACATATCGTTTAGCGAGCTGCATTATAAATCGCAACCCACTAAGCTAAGTACAGATTCGCATTGTGGCCTAGTGAGGTGTACCAACTTAGCAAGGGCTGAGCGTAAATCACACACACACACACACACACTCTCTCTCTCTATAAGAAGAGAGAAAAGAGCTGGTCTTAACCCCCCCCGGACCTCACACTGCATCACCTTGCCTGCCTCCATCTCGTTGAGGATCCTGCACAACAACCGACTTCACAAGTAATAAAGCTGCTTGCTTTATCAATCCTCTGAATCATCTCCGACTCCGATGGGACGTGGTGTTCCGGGAAGGCGTAGTTTATAGTCGTCAAATGAGCACTTTTCGCACACTCGGCAATTCATATCTTGCTTTACAAACACCGACTTAATAAATCAGCCACTGCTTCTTAAAGGTCTTTGTCTATGATATAAGTCATTTACCTCAAGACAATTGCATTCGGTACAAAACTTCCTATAGGCCTATCGATGGAAACTTCTATTAGCCTTGTATCTTTGATCCCAATCTTCTTGATAAGGGCTATCAACCACTTACTTTATCGATCTTTCGTTGGGTCGGCCGAGTTCTAGACTCTTCGACAGGCGCCGCAACCACCATGGTCGTATACATGACCGTAAAGAGGATGGTTACGAACTTCATGTTTGGTCGAAATACTAAGATGCAGGCAAACTATTGACAAGGGAACAGAAGTGATTAGTATTTCCAAAAAGACCGGGAAGAAATACGTCCCCTTTATACGTAGAGGCCTGCCACAGAGTACCCAGTTTCTACGTAATCTTTGAAACTCTATTGACGGTCATTCCTTGGTGGTGTAGCTGAAAAGGAATATAGCTTCTGATGACGAATTTGCCGATCATTGCTTATGACTGGGCTCTATCCCAAATATTCTCAATCGCTTCAGTTTTACGCCTCACCATCCTATCACACCATGCCAAACTTGCATATATTATCATTGCAACCTATATGACCAGCTCAATGATAGAGTAATTGTAATTGGACGGGTTGATAGGGTGAAGAAGTGGAAGAATTGAAAAGTTTGCGTTGAGATGGGGCATAACTACAACCAACAACGGAGCCGTGTGGCTTTGCGAAAGATTGTACTACAGTATAAAGATCAACATGGTGATCGCTATAGTGGTCGATCTGGGTGGAGTAGGTTTTCCAATGATCACCCCTGCAAAAGCAATATTATGGACATGCTCGATGCCGCCCTTCACAATGCAATGTCATGGGATACATGTGTAGGAATCAAACCGCAAAAGGAGAGCTATTTGAGCGTGGGAATAATAAATATAACATCAACGTTGCACCTGTCTAATTGAAGGCCCGTGACCACGCATTCGATCTACATCGAAATCAGGTATTGTGTACACTATTCCAAACCTTAGATCTACCTCCACACTCTTAGACTTTCACTCCTGAACCTTGGCTTGAAGAAGGCTAGTCCAAACTTAACCAGTCCTCAGTAATATCTGTCAAAATGCATTGTAATATCGGGCAGTTGCAGTTGAATCTCCGTTATAATGCCGAAATGTGCCTCGGAATCTCATCGATTGTTCCATGCAAAGAAAGACCAAGTAAAGGTGGAATCTGAAGATTAGTAAAAAGCAAATCTCGTATCTTACATCATAAGGTCGCACAAGCTTTAGTACATTGATGATGATATCATCGCAGATCAAGGAGCTACTTCATAGATCTTTCCCACCTACAAAGTAAGTGCTCCTCATTTACACTTGGTTGTACCGCCTAGGCACTATTTGGCTTGTAGGTGTCATAATGGATGATGCACGCTTCGGCCTTGGCAGTGAGATCAGAGAATATATAAATCAAGGGGCTTTATATACTTATGCGAAGCATACTAGCTGATAGATCAATTGGCATGATAAGATTGGATAGCGAATTAAACCCTGCGCGAACTTAAATTTCGAAATCACTACCTTTTAAGTCCTTTCTACTGTATAACCTGCTAAATCTCGCTTAGATGCGCGAACCTGAAGAATGGCGTAACATTGACCCATGGAAATCGGCCATTTTCGAACACTTGTCATGGAAAGAATTTCATCTTGATTGAATCTTGGAAGGCAGTCAAACTTTTAAGTTCTGTAAATGAAACTAATCAGACACTTCTTTCTTCCCTCCCCCCCCCTTTTCTCTGTCTTTTTTTGGTACAACATAATTCGACGATCTTAGGAAGAAAAAATGTGATACTTGATCGCTTTCACAGTTGTCCATCCCTCAAGAGCCTCTTCGCCCATATCTCTTCCGAACCCACTTTCCTTGACACCACCATAGGGAACATTAGGACTCAGCATCGCCCACGCGTTCACAGTCACTTGGCCTGATTTAAGAGCCCTAGTCACCCGGTGTGCACGGTTGATATCATTGGTGAAGATTGCAGCACTCAAGCCATGGTTACTATCATTGGCTTTGAAAATGACTTCGTCCTCGGTATGGAACTTCGCAATACTCTATTGATTTAGACATAGTTAGTTTGCATGATTCATGGCCAGATAAGGAGAGATGGATATATGCAAAGAGGACACGAACCGCAACGGGGCCAAAGATCTCTTCTCGCATAATCCTTGCGTTGTCATCAACGTCAGCGAATGCAGTATCTTGCACGAAATATCCTTTGTCACCAATTTTCTCGCCACCAAACAGCAGTCTAGCTCCGGATTTTCGCCCATGCTTAATAAAGTCCAGCACCCTTTGGTACTGAGCTTTACTGACTAGGGGACCCTTGGTAGTGGAAGGTTCAAGCGGATTTCCAGCGATGGTAGAATTCCCTGCTGGAGTGGTGAATATCGTGACCGGTGAGGGCTCCAAAGCAGGTCAACGCCTATCTGAACATCCAGATGTTCAGAAGATCGCATTTACAGGTGGTGATATTGCCGGACGAAAGATTCTCGAAGCCTCATCTCGAACTAATTTGAAAAAAGTTAGTTTGGAGCTAGGTGGTAAAGGGCCGTCCATTGTCTTTGATGACTGTGATCTCGATAACGCCCTATACTGGACGCGGATTGGCATTACAACGAACAATGGCCCGATATGTGCCGCCGGATCCCGGATCTATGTCCATGCTTCGATTTATGATAGATTCATCCAAGCGTTCCAGAAGCTTGCGCTGGACAATCCGGCCTCTTTGACTAGCTCAGCGAGTCGCTGTGCATAAAGTGGAGATAGCTCTGAGGGTTTGATCACAAGTGTGTTTCCAGTGGCCAATGCTGGAGCTAACTTCCAAATAGTGATCATCCTATCTCTTGTAAGCTATTTGTTAAAAGCAAATCCCATTAGGAAAACTGACAGAGGCGCATTCCAGGGCACGATGGCGCCACAAACACCAAGAGGTTCTCTGTGTGTGTAGGCAATACCATTTTCCATATTCAAGACTTTGCCATCCACTTTATCGGACCAGCCCGCATAGTAACAAAGACAGGCTATGGCTTGCGGGATGTTGAAGACCATCGAATCAGCGAAAAGGATGCCTGCGTCGACTGCTTCTAGAGTCGCCAACTCATACGAATCGCGCTCGATCAAAGCTCCCAATTTCAAAAGGAGCCGACCCCTCATAGGTGCTGACACTTTTGTCCAGGTTACAAGCCCTGCTTTGGCAGATTCGACAGCCCTATCTATATCTTCTGGTCCGGCGGCTGAGACGGTCCCCAGTTGTTCGCCCGTGGAAGGATTCTCGACCGACAATGTCAGTCCCGTTGAAGAATTCACAAACTCATTGTGAATGAATATCCCAGTCGGCACTGTGGATAATTAGCTCCGATCCAGTGTAAAAACAGAAAAGTGTTCACCTGTCACAGGGCATCCCAGAGCTCCAAGAACTGTCAATGACTTCGACATTGGTAATGATTGGAGACAATTGATTGAAGTTTTCAAGTGCTTGAGTGTATCGTAATGGAATGTCCGATGGTGTGATACCCTTCAACAAGTGAAAATTGCAAGACCGCTATTTATAGGGCCAAAATCTCTATAACCATGATTCAATGACTATGAGTTGCCAGGTAATGATGTTATACTTAGTATGCGGATTAATTCCGCGCAAGGATTAAATATCTCAACCTTGGAAGCGAACCTGCCAGATCCACTGACACTGCGGGCCATTTCCTCGATGTGAGACCAGGTCGCGAAGTTTGGCCAATCGTATTATCATATCACCAAATATATCCAGAAGTAGTATAAGGCCAGAATGTCATCGTGGACCTTCGAACCTTGGAACAAACAATGGAGAAATGGGATTACCATGAAATTGAACTTTAATTAATTCCAAGGTTAATCTTCGGGGTCCCGGTTGATCCACATGAACTCTATTGATCAAGGTTCGCAACGCCGTATTAGCGGCAAGTTGGCCAATCGGCCTTCCCTTTTGGGAATTCCCAGTATAAAGGTTTGGCTAGCAGCATCTCTTAGTATGAGGAGTAGTATTTTGAAGGCGGGATAATATTTAAAAGAATATATATAGAGGTATTCAAAGGGGAACGTGTAGACGGTTTTCAACATAGGAAGGTTCTACGAATTATACTGACTACGCGACATATGAGAAATGCTTTGGGCAGTTTAGGCACTAGCATAACTAGATGACAGCCGATACTGCAGCTCGGCAATAGCGCAGATTCTCGGCTAAAACTTAGATACAGCAGAAAAAAATAGCGATTGTGGCTCAGCTGATGTACCCATGCCTTCCAGCGCAATCATGCCATTCCATGCTACTGGAAGGCAGGAAGGATTTTTCACGACAAGAAAAGAGCTCTGATTCTGAGCGGCTGGCTTCCGCAGTTGTTTGCCACCGTGACAAAGCTACTGCAGTTCGAAAGATCTATAAGCCGTGGAAGAGTGACTATTTCGTGGTATCCTATTGATCGCCATCGATGGCCGCTATAGAATTCATCATGAATCCAGTGCGCGAAGAGCCACATTTCAGAATACCCTCGCATTGCAAAGCTGGTGTCGTCGTAAATGAGGGCCCAGGTTTCCATGTTGAGGTCCAGATGGTACTAGTGCCCGAACCAGGTATGACTAGGTAGAGAGGCTCCTCAAGTTGACTTGTTGATTGGAAAATGTTTGCTGAATATCCATTTTCTACTCTCAGGTCCTGAAGATGTACTTATTCGTCTCAACTTCACCGGTATATGCTCATCTGATATCCATGTGATGAAAGGGGATATAGGCATGCCGCGTATGTCAAAGTTTGGTGTTCGGTCCCCCTCTCATGAGGGTGCGGGGATTGTCGTCAAAACCGGCGCCAATGTCAAGAATCTGAAGCCAGGAGACCGAGCCGGCATCAAGCCACTGATGAATACGTGTGGATCATGTCATCTGTGCTGGGATAATAAAGAGACCTATTGCAAAACGGCAATTCACACGGGTTTGATGACAGCTGGTATGTCCAAAAGTTACCTGGCAGCCGAGATGCGCTAATTGGAGTTCTTTCCTTAGGCACATACCAGCAGTATCTGGTCTCTCCTGCACGATATGTCACACCCATCCCTGATGGGGTCCCAGATGAGGTTGCCGCACCTATTATGTGTAGCGCCAGCACCATGTATCGCGCCCTGGTTGACTCCAATCTGAAAGCGGGCTCCTGGGTGGTCTTCCCAGGTGGTGCAGGCGGCGTTGGAATACAAGGTGTACAGCTAGCCAAGGCCATGGGAATGCGGCCCATTGTGTTGGACACGGGTAGTGAGAAGCGAGCTTTGTCTCTCAGAATGGGAGCAGAGGCGTTTGTGGATTTCAGAGACACAAAAGATCCAGCAGGGGCTGTGATTGAAGTGGCTGATAATATTGGTGTCCACGGGGTCTTCATCACTGCTCCTGGTGCCTATAAGATAGCATTTGATCTTATTGGTCAGCGAGTGGGAGCTGTCATCATGTGCATCGGAATACCTACGAAAGGGTCGGTAATATTCGGCGTTGAACCCCAGGATTACATTTTCAAGAACCTAACTATCAAGGGATCTTTGGTGGGAAGCCGCAGTGATACAGCAGCGGCTTTGGAATTTGCGGAACGTGGTCTGCTTAAGCAAATCAGTGAGGTTTATCCGATCAATCGACTCCCGGAGGCCGTTGAAAAGCTACGCAAAGGGCAGGTGGCAGGGCGAGTGGTCATCAACTTCAATTGGGAAGAATATTGAAAGAGATCAAGCTAGTCCCAGGGTTCTCTGTATGCTCCTTTACCCAATTTTTATTAGTATAATCGAGGAGCTTCTCATAATTTCAAATGTGTCCATTTATCTTTACCTCTGTAGGCTGATATTTCACCGTCATGCGCGTCGAAATATCCTCTCTAAAGCAGTAGATAATATTATCGAAAGATGGTCCACCTGTAGAGTTGAGAGTGCCTTGATTGAGCACGAAATACCCTGCCAAAATATTGGGAAGCCCTCGGTGGAAGAAATGGAGAAATTATGAAGAGAAGAAAGAATGAAGGTGATGAGAATCAGGTAATCGGTGTTTGATTCTCTGGCCTAAAAATAACGCTAGATAATCTAAGTTGAGTGCTCACAAAGGGCAATTCATGATCTTGTGAACTAATGTTGATGGACCTAACCCTGGCATTAATTACTACGTCCTCCGCTAGTTTCCATTAAATCGTCATTTTGATATTGTATTTTGGCTATGTAACGCCGCTAGGCTAGGAGAGATCTCAACCCAGCATGTACCGTTATCCTGGGCCATTCTAAGATGCGGTTCTGATTAAGTCGCTTCGAAGTTACAGCGATAAGAAGTGGCGAATGACTCAAAGGTGCCGCGGTTCGCCTCTTCCTCGGGATGACATCGACCCGACCGAGAGCCGATATCTGGACCCTTACTGGAAAATGCAACGCTTTGCATGAGAGATTTCATCTGATAATAAATTATTCCAGTCCATTATCATTCCCAATTTCACAGTCGCTCTGTTCATGAATCATTTTTAAAATGAATAAGGATAACCCAGAAACCACTCATGGTGATGCTGGGCCTGAGACTTCATCTTTTCATCGACGGCTCGCCTTGCCAGCATGGCTGGACCATTTCAATGTTGAAGATTTGAAGATCGTCCTGCGCTGCTGGGTTGCCATCTGGGTATCGTCGATTTTGATGTTTATCCAACCGTCATTGAACAGCATCGGCGTAGCCACCTTTTTCGGCCCGTTAATGCTATATCTCATTCCACCCACTGGAGTCCTTTCCGCATACCTCGTGAATACCTTCTTCCTGCTGCTTGGCATGTGCTTGGCGTGGGCGTGGGGACTTATCACAATGAAAGCAGCCCTGGCAGCTCGGCCCTCTTCACAAACTCGAGCTATGATCGAAAAATTGAACCATCAAGTAATGTTGGAGTCCCAGGGGTCAGATAAAAGTGTGTCATGGATAACGGAAAAATTGATCCATGAAGGGTTCATGTTGGATGCTCGGGTAACCGTGGTGTTTTATGTGATGAGTTGCATCTTTGTCTACACAATGGCCCGATTACGAGTTGCCAATCCGAAGTTTGCCCCTGGAGAGGTTTTCGGTAATATTGTCATGGATCTCTTCCTTCTGTACGGGCCAACATTGCCTTCCTTCACTGGAGAACTGGGTAAAGTCCTAGTTTTGCCTGGTGCCATAGGAATTGGCCTGGGTGTCGCGTCTTGTCTGTTGTTCTTCCCACAATCCACGTCCTATTCCATATTGTTAAAAATGGAGGAAATCGTTGAGACGTGTCAGACATCGTTACAGTTCACGCGGACTTTACTGGCGGGAGGATCTGTACAGCTTGGCCAGCTATATTCTACAAAAGCGAAGAACATCGCTATCCTGAAAGCAATACAGCCCATGCTCTCGTTCCTACCAGTCGATATCTCTCGCTGTCGCTGGAATACACAAGATATACGAAGTCTATATGAACCTATGAGGCAGTTTATGGCAGCCCATGTGACCCTGCTTGATTTTCATATAGCTCGAGCAAAGTTCGAGCAAAGAACCAATGAGTCGCAGTCAGAAAAGACGACAAACGAAGATATCTTAGAGACAGTTGAATCAGATAATTACCAACTACGAGAAGATGAAGATCTGACACTTGCATGGGAGGCGCCTGAGTTGGGCTTGTTACGCTCGCAAACCAAAGAGTCACTAAATAGGTCTATGACCAGGATATTGCCGATGTACTCAGAGTGTCTTTGCACCATTGAGGAGACTTTCCGATTCATCAACACTCATCGTTGGCGCCTTTTAACACCTTCAGGACAACCTGACCGGATTCTCACTCAGGGCGAATCACTCCTCAATGGACTCAAGATCGCAAAAAGAGAAACAGTCAATGAGACCGCCGATTTATTGATTGAATGCCATGCAGATATCTTTAACGAAGAAGGGTCCCTCAAGTCTCCTGAGTTCGTTTATCCTCACTCCCTTCGCAGTCTAGCGCTGGCAATGGTAATCGAGGAACGTATTCTTCAATGCGTCGAAGCCGGAGAAGAGCTTCTCACAAAAACTCTACAATTATCCAGAGACCGCCCAGTGGAGCGCATCTGGTTTCCTGATGGACTACGTTATACTCTATCCTGGCTCCTTAATGGAGTCCGAGATATCCCAATGTCCATGTCATTTTTTAGGACCGATCCGAATCCAGAAACGGCGAACATCGGCCGTACAGATCCTCCGCGATTCAGACTAACTACTCGGATTATCCGTAACAGCTATCATTGGCTAACGGATCCAGCGGGCATTTATGCCCTGCGAATGGTAGTGGTCACCATCGCCACAGCTATTCCAGGCTCCTTGCCACATACCGCTGGGTTTTTCTATCGCGAAAAAGGTCTTTGGGGTGTCATCACAGCCCAAATTTGCGTACTCGTCTACATGGCTGACTTTGTGTTCTCACTTTGCGGTCGTGTTGTTGGAACCATAATCGGGGGAGTGTTGGGCATGGTAGCCTGGTACATTGGCTCGGGAAGTGGTCCCGGAAACCCGTACGGCCTATCAGCTATCACTGCTATCATGACACTAGTGTTAGTTTGGTGCCGGATTTTCTTCCCACACTCCCTAGTAGGGACAGCCGTGATGAGCGGCGTTTCTTTTGTGTTGGTCGTGGGTTTCAGCTACGACGCCACGCATATTGAAACATACGGCCTTCCTGGGTACGGATACGAAGCATTCTACAAAAGAGTGGTAACAGTCCTACTTGGGATATTGGCTGCGCTGATCGTTCAAATATTTCCACACCCGCCTTCGGCTAGCCAGCATGTCCGCAAGTCTTTATCAGGCTGTGTACGCACATTGTCTGACAATTATGCAGCTCTACTTTCATGTTGGAATCGAGAGGATTCTGAGTGGGCCAATTCAAAGACAGATCAGATATCTCTACAGGTTACAGAGAGCCTGTTGTCTCTGCAGGGACCAATAGGCATGCTGAAGCTGGAGCCTAGCATGGGGCCATTTAGTCAACAGACACTTGAACGCACGCGGGAGCTGTGCCTGGACATCAATCAGAGCTTTGCGAGCCTGCTGAATCTCCAAGGCACTCTTCCCCTCACCTTGCAAAATCGGCTTGCCCGCACAGTTGGCATACAGGAAGAAGAGAACATCAATGCGATCATGCTGGTTTTGCGAGTTATCGATCAGGCACTTAAGACCGGAGACCCTCTGCCGGAACGTCTGCCAACCCTGCGTACCGCAAAATTTGCTGGTTCAAACAGGCACGTTACAGACCTAAGTACTACACTAGTCAGAGATAGCGACTATCGTCGCTACTGCATAGCTGTTATTTCATATTTGAAGTTTCTGTCGGCCGTTGATAATATTGTGTTGTTTTTCAAGGATGAGCTGGGTCAGAGCCATATTGTATATGGGCTAGGGTGCGCGGAAGCCGTGTGATCAATGCATATGTGCATCGCGTTTTGGGGTTTAATATCTGTATATGATCTATTCTACGAGCAATGGCCTTCCTATTTGAGTAGGCGTTGGCTGATCATATCACAAAAGGGGATCCGAGGCTGCTTTCCACTTAGAAATTAGTAAGTAATTAAAAATATTATTATAGAGATGCCGAAAGGAATTTCAAATTGAGGCTGAAGTGGAAGTTCTCCGTGCGCATTCATTCCGCTTGTCAGGCAGTAGTACCACGGTAACGTACCACCCGGGACCACCTTTGTTCTTTTTTAACATAACGTCAACAGAATGACCGTAGTCAGTGGCTAAAAATGACGGACAGTGGCAAGAAATCCACAAAATGCCATTCTGTTCTCTGGACCTGATTTATGAGTCTCCGGGATGCGAGGCTCGGCCGCCACGGCATCTCTCGGATGCATCTCACTCGGTAATTGAATTATGGTACAACTCGGATCTCGAGGCGCTATATAGAGATTGATATGCCAATAAGCCTGTAAATCCCTTTCATATTCATATGCTACGTTTGACATCAGTTTTTAAAACTCTGAAACACGTATCTCCGCCTGTGGTCCGTTTACTATGTAGTCGGATTACCCATCGGATCAGGCGTCGAAACAATAATATAATAAACATTTTAGCGTTTTGCTTCTATACATTCGCTACCTATACTTTGTTGAATCTTAAAAATGTTCTCGATATCGGTATACCTGCATGATGTGGAGAATGCATGTGGGTATAATGAACCCCCAGTAGAAGAGGCGCTGAAGAGATCTCGGGAGATATTTTTCCTTTGTATCCTCCTCAAGAAAGTAGTCGCATAATATGGCAATTATTGCAAGTTGTTCGAAAATCTTTCTCAGATAACTTGGAGAGAGTTAATGTTTGTATGGAAGATCGAGTTGAACAAGGGTACGTACTGTATGGTCTTATCGATGGATGTGTTAGCTATGGGGAAGCTAGGCTTATTGACCGTTTCTGACGGAGATTCAGCTGGCCTTTCGGAGGGTTTGACAGTGAATGATAGTGGTTTTGTGTCCATGTTGGATGTTCGATTGTCTGATATGTTTGAAAACATCGACTGTTCGAATGTTTTGGCAAGAATTCTGGAAGACGTGGGATAGCATCAACTGAGAAGGAATGATAGGGGTAACAAGGGTTCCCCAGCATTCCGTATTGAATCAAGATATTGGAATCAAATTCACTCCAGGCTGCAATGGTTTCTCTGTTGTTCCTCACTAAGCAAAATCAGGACAAGCTTCTCCAAAGAACGCCACGCCGCGTAACCCAGTGGAGATCTTTGAGCTTAGCACTAAATGGCCCCACTACAAGATGCAAATTAGAGATCCACTCCAAAAAACTCGGGACATTATGTGCTGTTGTCAGCCCCAACGTGGGATGGAAAATTAGTTTGTTCGGTTGTAGCCCACAGGCACCAACAGTGCATGTATAGTCCCACTTCAGAGGTGCTGCTAATTACATTACACCAGCACTAACATTTGAAAGGGATACCTGGTATATGAGTAAACGGTCAAATTTATACAATAAATTCAAGGGAAGATATTCAGATGTCGACCCCACAGGCATATTTTAGCACCATTCAAAGACATTTGCAAGGAAAAGCTCTCACCTGATACCCCCGGAGCACTTCCCCAGAGTTCAGTCATTAGTAGCGTAGGTATATTAGCATTGAATAACTGTTAATTAAAATACTAAGATGATCCTGGTAACGAAATATGTGCATCATGAGTTTCTGGCTCGCGCTCCCTTTTTTACTTCGATAGCCAGCTTGGCATGCAGTAAGCTGCAATTATTTTAATGGAAACTAGTGTCTAGCTTGCATTTAGCGTGCTTTATTATCATGTATCGATCAGGATTTCCAATCCTTTCAAGATTGTATTATCCTATTACTTAACACTATGCACCTAGTCTCCATACTAGATGTGTTGGTTTTTTGGCCGCACCGGTCGTTGAAAATTCGGCATTGGTCGGTCCAGGTATAAAGACCATCCCAGTGCACCCCAAATTCGAATTCTTTTCTTCCTTGAACTACCCAAAGCCTCTCAATCGCCTGCTTCCTCAGGATGAAGCTCCTCCCTGCTTTCTTCGCCTTCTCCCTCTTCAGTCAAGTATTGGCTATTCCTACCTCAAATTCCGTGGCCGATGAAGTTTCCACATCATCTGAGTTGGTGCCAATGGTGTCAGTTTCTCATCAAAATGAGCTAGAACGTCGGACTTCGTGCACAAATGTCGCGAAAGGAATCTACGCTACCACAACCATGCAAGTGGCGTAAGTTTCAACTATGAGCCCCGGAGTTGATTGTTGTCTTGTATCTTGTTGACTGAGATAATCATGATCGGTATTAGTGTCATCTTCGTCGCCGCAGTTTCTTACCCCGTCAAAAAGTTGTGTAAGTGGAACGGATATGAAACGTGCGAGGAATGGGCGAGCGAAGTCAACGAGGTATTCACTTGGCTCTTGGCCCTGACCGAAGCTAAAAAGCACTACGGAGAAGTTTCCACCTACATTTCAAGCTATAGCGTGCATTGGACCTCAGCTCGTCGATCACTTCCTCATGATTTCCACTCTGAGCATCTCTGGGCCCTTGAGTATGCTCTTAACAGTACCGGTTATCAGTATGATTCTCTTGTGAACTTAACTCTCCCAAGCGGTGGAGTTAAGCAAAATAAAGATGACCCAGCTTTGGTTTCTCATGTCTTGATGATGAATGTGAGAAAGGGTAATGGTACTGGCCGGGATTACACGATGCTGCAATTTGAAGATGGCGTTGGGCAGCTACAGATTCCATTCGAAGGAAGTTCGGCTTCCGCAACTTCACATCAAAAGCGAACAAGCGGTAAAGGTGTCAAGATTTCTTTCGATATTGGCTCCGCGAGGATTAGCATGGAGAAGCATGTGGTGGGTGCCGCCAAAGCTATCGCGACAAAGTGGCACACGTATGCGGTGGAGGGCTACTCGAATATGTACGGATTTGTGGAGAAGGTCGACAAAGCTGCTCTGTACTTCCGCACCATCGTCGAGATGGAGGGCTTCGGTACCAATTATGAAAGTGTGAACAACTGTGGTGCTTTGTATGAGTACCTCGGAGAATACCTTGGAACTGACTGATCGTTCCTTGGGAGTCTGGGCTCTCCCAAATGCTATATAGCCAAATGTTCAATGTCCGAGTGTCCTAATTGTCGACTCAGACCTTAGAATTTCCCAGAAGATCATCGAATGCAAGTATTCGAATTTTGGATCTCACTTCCAATAGTACCTAGCATTCAAGTGAAAATTGTAGTGCTTAATTTAGCACATGTGTTTGTGCCAACCCATCAACTAGCTATGCGCGAGACTGGTCGCTATAGGAGAAAATATTTTGACGAAAATACAGATGAATCAAAGAAATAAATGCATTGTGCCTAAAGCCTTGGAGTTCAAGTCAGTGCGCCCTCCAGATGGCTGAAGCCGAGCTCTGGACCATTTTTGAAGCGGCTAGAGAATTTTCAAAGAACAACCTTTCAAGATTTGAACATTCACTGGCAATGTTTGAAAAATCATCATTGAGGTCATGGTTAATTGAAGACGAAATCAGTAATACGCCGTATGTACCAGTTGACCTAAGTTTTTTTTCACTTTGTTGCTACTTACAACACTGCCACTGATCGTGGTAAGATCCCGTTTGGTAATTCGGTGAATCGCGCCCAACTCGATTCATCTGGTCGAATAATTGAGAACTCGTCGACTAAGAGATATGAGGTTGTGTATCGTCACTTCAAAGAAGCTATCGGGCTGAAGATTGATGAAAAGAGCAACTCGGTTTACGTGACGGACCTGGGCGGTCGCATTCATCATTGTGACTTGCATGGAACGGACAAATCTGTTTTGGTTGATGATGAAAAGCGAGCTTTTACTGGGCTTGTTTTGCTTTGATTGAACTTGCAGACCAGAAGATTGGAGGCACCGCATACTTCGCGAATGAAATTATGTGAAACTGTTGCTTTGCTTTCGGAAATAAAATGTCCCCTGCACAGGAACTCTATCTCGCTTTCTCTATATCGAATTCCATAAGCGAAACTTTACCCGAAGCATATTTTATGATTAGAGTACTAACCACCATAAGCGCGCAACTAAGCAGATATCCTAAAGGAAGCCATAACAGTCGTTTACCACCTAGAGTTATCCAGTTATCTTTCTTTTGCCCAATGAATATTCCCGTATTGAGAGCACAGGTGCCTGGTGGGATATTGAGCATATCCTTAGTCGCTCTGGCCGCTGAGGCAAGCCCGTAGGAACCCATGGAGAGTTCGGGAATGACGACCTTGTGCTTCCCAGTTCTTCCCAAGATGTAATTAATTTTGTTGTGCGGGGGTTGGGAACGCGGTCGCGTCATGTTCTCCGTGGAGGAAGGCTTGGGCCGCAACGTACTCGCACGTGTTCGCGCGTCCCCAGCCTACAGTATAGTCATTCGGGTCTGACATGGGGACTAATACCGAATGGAACCATCAGTGTGACTAGGTGAGAGACAAATGGAAGTGAAAATTCCACCTTCCACCACGCCGGCCTGTGTTCAGCCTCACCACTTCTACCCAATCGCATCTTCAGGTAACAAATACGCGTGACGTACAATTAATGGTTTCATACTTCTTGATTTAAGGACCTGTAGCAGGTAAGTCAGCCATACAAATGTCGTCCCAAATGCCTTGGCACGAACTACACTATGTACTTCGTAATCTATTTTACGGCCACTGATGTACCGTATAAATAAAATAGTGCAAATTGTGAGTCTTCAACAGGCCTCATTTCATTTCCTAGTTGTTTCTATGTATGGCTGTATCCACGGAGCTCATGATCCTGATTCCTTAAGACCATTTATTATGTATATCACAATGTAGTATCCGGGGCGCACGGGGCTCAGTACCAAAAGGATGGAAGATCTGCATTTCCCGGGTCAATATTCCAGATTTGTAGTGATCGTCATTCCGATCAACCACTTACCTCCATCAGGGCAAGGTTCTTATCAATGTAATTCCTGTTATAAACTTTGCAAGGCTAAGATGAGTTGCCCCCTGAAGAATCTCGTGGATGCAATCTATCCGGTTAATTGGACGATAAGAGCGGGGGTGGCTTTTTTAGTTCAGGGTCACATCAGATGTGGATCATCAGTACTTCGTATATCGCCAGCGGATATGTATTGGTCCCGAAGCTAGAAGGATTAGAATAATGCAGGGTCCACACCGGAACGTTGTAGATTGAATTTGTCTCGGAGCTCCGTCGGCATTTTCTTTTGTGCCCTAACCTATTCTCATCACCCTGAATTTACGCCCGGAAACAAACAAATTGCATTATGGGGCAAGACCGTCGAATGCTCTAGAATTTGACTGACTGGGATTCTCTATTTGATTTATTTGAAAGTAATAGGTAATAGTATTGTTCCTTCTCCACTATCAAGCATTTATGAAAGCCGTAGGATTCGGGATTGACCATTAAGCTTTCTCCAAGCTTTCTTTATTGATCTCGTGCAAGATCAAAGAGTTCGGAAAGCTCCGCTTGTGACCAAAATTGAGTAATACTTAGTGTGCCTTGATAAGAAGCGGATAAGCAAGGCCGCCTTGATATTGTTCTCTCTATTTGCACCCTTTATGTCCTAGCGAGTTCTCCGCAGGCCTAAAATGCTAGCGCAGTTCCACTCCGGTCCCTGATAGTGCGCCACCAGCTCAACCAGACCCTTTGATCTGGCGTCCTTCGCTCTCTTTGGTTCCCCTCCAACACGGGTGCCTGGTAGATATCTCTAGAGTGAACTTGGCCGATGGACTCCGTGAAGATGGCGTAACATAGGGTTTCCAGTCTGCATCTAGAGGATTCGGGTTAGGACAAGTTACATCGTGCGTGAACCGGGTGATGGCGAGCTTCGCTGGCGCCATTGGGGGGTTGGATTCCTTCATGCATCTTGATAGTGAGATGTACGAGTCCTGAGGTATACAGAAAGTTATAAAAGGGGCTTTGTCGCCGGGCATTTAAGTCGTTTCATTCCATCCACCATCCTATCATCCTTCAATTCAGTTCTCTTCAAGTCGCCATCATGGTCATTGTCAACAAGGTCATCCCGGCTCTTGCAGGCCTGGCTTCCATTGCCTGCGCTGCTCCCACCGCGGGAAAATACTCCGTCAAGCAGGTTGCCCGTCCTGCTACTAAGACCACCAACTTTGCATCTCAGTATGCTCGTGCTCTCACGAAGTTTGGCGCAACTGTGCCATCCAATGTCCAGGCTGCCGCTGTTGCCAGCGGTGTGGCTACAAACATTCCCTCCACTGATGATGAGGAGTACCTGACGCCCGTCAATGTGGGAGGCACTACCCTGCAGCTCGACTTCGATACCGGATCATCTGATCTGTGAGTATCAATCTGCCTTTTAATCTTGCTTTCAAAAGGGATATGAGCTAATCGTTTATAGATGGGTCTTCTCTTCTGAGCTGCCATCTTCTGAACGGTCCGGTCACTCTTACTACAGCCCAGGCTCGAGTGCCACTCAGATGTCCGGCTATACTTGGGACATCTCCTACGGTGACGGTAGCTCTGCTAGCGGCAATGTTTACAAGGACAAGGTTATTGTTGGTGGCATCACTGTCTCTAGCCAGGCTGTCGAGGCCGCTAAGAAAATCAGCTCTGAATTTGTCCAAGATACCAACGATGGCCTCCTGGGTCTGGGTTTTGACTCAATCAACACCATCTCGCCCAAGGCTCAGAAAACCTGGTTCTCAAACGCCCAGTCTCAGCTGGCTGAGCCTCTTTTCGGTGTTGCCCTGAAGCACGGCGAACCCGGTGTTTTCGACTTTGGTTTCACTGACTCCTCCAAGTACACTGGTTCCCTTACCTACACCGATGTTGATGCCTCAGAAGGCTACTGGAGCTTCTCGGTTGATGGCTGGAGCGCTGGTAGTGCTTCTGGTGCCGGTTTCTCCGGTATTGCCGACACCGGCACTACTCTTCTGCTTCTTGCCGATGACACTGTGTCCTCGTACTACGATCAGGTTTCCGGTGCTTCGTACAGCAGCTCCCAGGGCGGCTATGTCTTTGACTGCACCGCTGATCTCCCGGATTTCAGCGTCACCATTGGTAGTTATACCGCCACCGTCTCTGGCAGCCTGATCAACTATGCGTCCGTTGGTGGCGGCTCTTGCATTGGTGGTATCCAGTCTAACTCGGGTATTGGCTTCTCTATCTTTGGTGACATCTTCCTGAAGAGCCAGTATGTTGTTTTTGATGCCAGCGGTCCCCAGCTTGGCTTTGCTCCTCAGGCGTAAACAACCTTTGCTTTGCTCGGCATTGGAGCTCTGTTTAGGGGCTGGTCTCTTTGAAAATTCACTCAGAGTTTGAATATATTGGGAACCCTCGGGCTCAGTTAGCCTGGGTGCTGGCTTGTTGATGTTCCGAAAGTGAATGATGGTCATATATATTTTGCGATTTGGTTGAATGCCGGTGCCCAATACAGCGGTAGAATATACTCTGGAATCCTGAAATTCAACATTTTATTTACGAATATACATACAAATCTCACAGAGGGTATACCATGCACAATGCATGTATTCAAATTTCAAAGTAAACCAAGCATGGGCCTTTTGTAATCTGACCAATAGCGATGCAATTTCCAAGAGCTGAACGTAAATTGATACCTTGGCTTTCAGGTGTCATGGGCGCGGGGCGATGACATAATCCCTCAGCCACAACGCCACATTCGATGACGGAGGCGATTATTTCTCTGGTGATGGCACTTATCTTTCCTTCTTTTTTCTTTTTTGTCTTCCTCAAGCCTCACTCCTGTTCCGGCGGCCCTAACTCTCTTTGTTTCTTTCGCTCTCTTCCCTTTTAATTGCCTCTCTTGCCGGACTTTTCCTACCTGTCACCCTCTACTTCCATCCGTTGTTTTGTTGTTGCTTAGTAGCAGCTGCCCCTCGCAACCATGTTTATGCTCCGCAACGGTAAGCAACGCGCGCCTGCCCCGCCAAACCCCTCCATACCACCTTCATATCGAACACCACGATTGTTTTGGAAAGTACTAATCTCAAGTTGACTTTCTAGTGAGCAAATTCATTTTCGGTGACACTTCGAAAGAATCCATAATCGAAATCCCCCAGGGCCAGCTGTATTTGGTTCGACCTTTGTCTCCCAAGGGTTACTCCGAACTCATCTTCAAGGACGCGGCAGCTACTATCCGACGCACTGGGCAAGATTTCCAATATCAGCTTGTCATCCAGAGAGCCTACGAGGAAGGAGAAGAGGAACTTGCGGACGACGAGGACGAACAGGGTGCGGCCGACAGCCTAGACAAAGACGAGAAGGTCTTCCTGCTAGACCAGACTCTTCACTTTCGCTCCGAGGTTCGTGACGGAGCAAGCAAGATCTTGGCTTGGGACGATCTGAGTGGCGACGAGGGTGACCTTTACGAATTTATTTGCGACGCTTCGGTTCCTGCCGACAAAGTTGCCACCTTTGAGTTAGCCGCTCTCCAGTGCCAATACGAGCGCAAGTTCCGCTGCAGTGCTCAAAAGGCTAGCGAGCAGGACCTACAGGAATTCGCGTACACGGAGGAGAAGCCCATTCCATCAGCCAGTCCTATCACTTCGCCCACTTCCCATTCTCGTGACCGTTCTTTCACCGCCGAAGAAACCGCTGCTGAGATGGCGAAAGACGTGAAATATGCCCAGTCTAAGGGCCAGGTCAAGCCAGCTAGTGTCGATGAGGAGGTTACCACAGCCCCAGCTTCTGCCGCTCAACCCGAGGTGAAAGAAGTTCTTACACAGGAAAAAGCCGAACTGCACTTGTTCGACTTCTCCACTGGAACATTCGTTCTGCAAGACACCGAGGTGACCGCTGTTGTGTCAGAAATCGGGAACTGGCAATACTGGCTACAGATCACTGGCAAGGAGAAGGAGTGGCTGGGCCAGGCCGTTGTGGGAGACATCAACCCGGTCTTCAACTTCGAATACCTGTCCTTCATCTTCAACCATTATGCTGAGGATGGTGCAGCTTTCTCATGGCTGCTTCGATTCAAAGACCAGCCCGCAGAGGAGCGCTTCCAAGAAGGTCTGATGCAGGCTCTGTGGGAACAGCTCAACGAAATGAAGTGGACTAAGGTCAAGGAGAACGACCGTGATTACGTCCTGGATGCATTCCAAGATCTTACCATGGAGGATGCTGAAGATAAACCTGAAGAAGAGGAGGAAGAGGAAGAGGAGGACGAAGAAACAGACCAAGATGACGGACAGCGCAGCGAACATTACGACAGCGACGAAGAAGAGGAGGATGTTGTCACTCGTGACGAAGATGGCAATGTGAACTCCCAACTGGCGGTCGGCTACAAGCATGATCGGTCCTTCGTGGTTCGCGGCTCCAAAATTGGTGTTTTCAAGCATACAGACAACAACAATCTCGAGTTCTCAACTACCATCTCGAAGGTCGCAACTCCTGGTGGCAAACTGTTCAGTCCTAAGAAGGTTATGCTTCATGCCGAAGATTCAAACATGATCCTTCAGAATAACGAGGATCCAAACTCCCTCTACCGCATGGATTTGGAATACGGCAAGGTTGTTGACGAGTGGAAGATTCACGAGGACATTCCCGTCGAGACTTTCGCCCATGAGAACGTGAGTACATCCGAACAAGAAGAGCTCTAATTATCAAACACTAACCGATTTTGCAGAAATTCTCCCAAATGACCTCCGCCCAGCCGTTTGTTGGTGCTTCCAAAAATGCCCTCTTCCGAATTGACCCACGTCTTGCTGGTACGAAGCTTGTCGATTCCGACTTGAAGCAGTATGCTAGCAAGAACGACTTCTCAGCAATGGCCACCACCGAAAAGGGCTATCTCGCCGTCGCATCCAACAAGGGTGACATTCGCATGTTTGACCGTCTGGGCATCAATGCCAAGACCCATATCCCAGCTCTTGGTGAACCCATCATCGGTCTTGATGTGTCAGCTGACGGACGCTGGGTGCTTGCTACATGCCGCACCTATCTCCTTCTGATTGACTCCTTACAAAAGGAAGGTAAGAACGAGGGCAAGCTTGGCTTCGAGAAGGCATTCGCCAAGGACTCAAAGCCCCAGCCCCGTCGTCTGGGCTTGCAGCCTGCACACGTCGCCCAATTCCAGCACGAAACTAAGCAGCCACTTTCATTCACAACTGCTCGTTTCAACACTGGTGTCGATAAGGAGGAAACTTCTATCATCACCGCTACCGGTCCATTTATTATCACTTGGTCTCTGAAGAAGATTATCGCCGGCCGCAAGGATCCGTACACCATCAAGCGTTACGCTGAGGATGTTATGGCTGACAACTTCCGCTTTGACTCTGACAAGAACGTTATTGTTGCTCTTCCCAACGAGGTCAACATGGTCGCCAAGCGTACCTTCCAGAAGGTCTCTCGCGAGAGTATTGCCGGACCCGTTACCCCCAGTCGTGCTCGAAAGGGGAGATTTAGCAGCCACCTCGGCCGCAACGACATTGTGAACTCTCCTTATTAGTTAAACTCGTGCTCCCCCTTTTATCCACCTTTTGCCGGTTGTCCCTGCTTTAATTCTCCTCCTTTTCCCTTGCTTTGTACCATTACCCATACCCCCTGTTGTTGATGTCTTTTCTTCCTTTTCTTTTGGTTTCAAATTTTTCTTGTCTCAAAGATCGACCAGATGAGCTTTGCTACCGACGGTTTTCATCTCATCGCAGATATGTTTCTTGGGCCGTGCAAGCTTGAGTTTGACATTTCTCTAGGTAGTGTAGCTAGCCTCCAACAAATTAAGGAACCAATTTTATTAAGACCAAAGCATTTGAGCCATGCGAAATCTAGGTCCCTGGGTATCAGATGAGAACATTGTGATATAGCCAATATTGGAAATTCCATCCTAGAGCTGTGAATTGTAGAAAACCTTGAAAGCCATCAAGGCATCAGTTGTGATAGTTGATTCATTCGTGTCTCGTGATAATATAAACGCCTTGAAAACTCCAATATCTTCCCATATGGACAGATTGTCTCCAGAGTCTATTGTTCAGTCGAATCCCAATATCCAAATTGTTGGAAGTCAAATCATCAAATCAGATCCCGATGTCAACCGTGGCAGTCTTAATCATTACTCTTCCTTCCCAGCCATCCCTGCGCCCATAGAGCGATGCTGAATCAGAACTTCGTATCCCATGATCATCAAGAGGAATTGGGCAAATCCACCAGGACTGTCACTGGGGCGTCGGGATCGCATGGGAGGGGGAGCACTCTGAGCCACTGAGGTTTCTACACTGTCAGTTTTAGATCTTGCGATATGCCACGAGGTTATAGTTATCAGCACTTCGCACTTACGACTGAGTGACTTTGGGGGTTCCATGATGTTGTTTAGTCCAGAGGAAGTATGTAGATGACAGAGCAAAGGAAGGACTTTGAAAGGTGAGAAGGCTTGGCAATGATCAAACTTGAAGGTGTATGTACTTTGAAGAACGGGGAAAGAAGGAGGTAGATGGGAAGAATAGTGCATTATATGTGATCGTTGGCGCGAGAACCTCGTATGGCTCCGAATTATTCCCATATCTAGGTATATTGATTTATTTTGATTTGCCGCGATGTACGTCATACTGCACCAGACTGTCATTCGCCTGTCATTCGGCCTCCCGCCAACGCAGGCAGGTGCACCGCTCAAACCCCATGCAATCTGCAGGGGCCGTTTTGAGGGATTTTTTCAAGTGTTCGGTTACTGCTACACTCCATATGCATATAGCTGGAATATTGGGCGTCAACGTGCGGGGTCTGTGATACGGATCTAAAATAAGCCTCGAGGGCGTCAGCCTGAAGTCTGTATTTCAATGACCAAATATGGGCCCGAGTGTTGTCTTTGCAGATCGCCCATTTTGTGGCTTCCGTGGCGTTAATTCTGGCCCCACGTTGATGTGTACTAGTACAGTATGACCAACGTTTACGGATCTCAGATCTAGCTTTCTTAATCCTCCTGCCGCACTTGGGGCTAAAAAAGGGGGCAAAAGATAGGTATTTAATCGAGGTGGGAAGCTTCGTGGAACGCCCCTTGCGCCACTGGTCAACGTGGCCAACGCCATTATTCTAGAAATCTGGCCCCCATTTTCAGCCCCCACTGATAGCACGAAGACGAACCCGAGATTATGGTTTTGCCCGTCACCCAATATTAATCGTTGGTCATTAGGTTTTCTCATCCGGGTATACTACCTGGGCGCGTAACAAGCATCCAGATGGTGGGTATGTATCATGCACTGCTATTGATCCTGACGATGTCACTCATAACAGCTCTATTCCATGAAATATAAAGCATAATAATTCTCCTCATAGTAGTTAGACATGTAGAAGCAATGTAGAGCGATATGAAATTACTTCTTAAACATCTATATCTACATAAAACTGAAGGCATGGAGAGAGGGAATGGGCATAGACTCATGAAAGGGTTGAAAAAAGAAAGGAAGAAAAAAAAAGGACAACGCTCGAGTGTTACAAAACGTAAGCTATACCATACTCCGGCGACGGATCCTGACTGGGATTTCACCACATGGATCTAATACTCCAAATCCAAAGTTTTGAGAACTCATGGCCATGCTCTTCTCACTCGCAAGTATCTCACAGTCGTAGCTCGTTACAAGCAGAGCAATAGTCAACAAAATCTCCAGCCTGGAAAAGTGGCGGCCTGGACAAGGGTGGTGACCTCCACCAAAAGGCGTCCAATGGCCTTTAGCCCTAGCCATGGAGAATGTCAGGGAATTAGTCTTTTCGGAGTATTGTAGAAAACGTCCCGGATGGAATTGATCAACAGGATGAGATTCGCATGATCCACTGGCCCAGACTTCTGGGTTCATATGGCCAGGAGTTGAACTCATGAGGATCATACTATCTCTTGGAATACTCCAGTCATGGTTGATGATCACATTCTCCTTTGATGGGAAGCGCATAAGAAAGCCGTGAACGCGTAATCGAAGAGTCTCTGCAAACACAGCTTGCAGTGTAGGCTGGCGAGTCAGGCGCTCAGTATCGAACCGAATCTCATCTGTTGGTGTCTTTTGTCTAATCAAGCAGGATTCGACTTCACTTCGAACCTGTGCAAGTAATTCGGGATCACGAAACACATCCATGCATGCCCAGAAAGCTGAAGGAACCGAATTTGTAGTAGTGCTGTGATGAGGGTTTAGCTGATGCTCCTTGATTTGGAAACAAGATGGTTGAACTTACGCCCAAATAAATGCCAAAACCTCAGTTGCAACACTCCCATCGTCAAAACCATCCATATTACTGTATATCTCCAATAACGAGTGGAACATCTCTGTTCCCCAATAGGGAGACTCACCCCCAGGACCGACTTGTGCAGGGTCGGAGTTTTCCTCTGCCCAAGCACGCCAGCGTTTGATTGATTGGATTGCACGCGCTCGACAACTTCGAGGCTTAGAAAGCAGGAAGGAAGGCAATCCGCTCATAAGCTTTCCAACTCCGCAGTCCACAGCCCAAAGGTCATCTGGGAGCCCAGGGTTTTGTCTGATCAGGTTTGGCCCACATATAGTGTCTACCACGGCGGCGGTAACTTGATTTTTGAAAATACTCATAAAGTCGTGTATGTGTGTCCATCCACTGTCTATGGCCACGTCGAGAGACAGGATATGCCTCGTGAGATGGTTCTCTAGTTCCTTTTCTAGAGTCTGAAGGGTAGGCCCACTCAAGAATCGCTTGAAAAACTCATGGGTCAAATAATTCATACGATTCTTGGGTTCCACGTTGCTGTTTGGCGCAGGCTCTGGGTTTTCGCCCGAGTCATCTTCACTATATCGTACTGCTGCTTTTTCGGACATTCCAAATGCCTTTCGAAGGAAAGATCCATGGAAGCCAAATGCAGTTACTGAGGGGGCTTTGAAGAGAGACTTGATGTTTGCGGCGCCTGATACGATATAGCATTCTAGGCCCATAAACTTTACTCGGACCGGATGAGGACTCCAAAAAAGTGTTCTTGAGCAAAAGTATTAGTCTTGTTTGTCTTTTATTCTCTCTGATATTTCTTTCCTGTGGTATACGTACTTTGATGAAATGACAAATTGCATTGGATTCCATAGAAATGTGAAAGGCAAGGTACCCAAGAACGGGGCGATGTGTGGCACTAGCGGGGGCTTTTTCTCTTGTCCTGGTGCATCGACATGTAAAGGGAATCGAGCGGCAGTGATTGCATATTGGAATATGGAGAGAAATAGTAATAAAAGTCCAACTGAACAAGCCAGACTTGTCCATGGACTCAAGTCTTCAAACGAGGCTGTCAGGCGCGATACAACTTCAGACAACATTGTGAGATTCGTTGAAATCAAGAATGAGATTGATTCCAATGTTGGCAACTCAGAGCTGAAGAATCCGGGCTTTTCCGTCGACTCTTATATTCTCCTATGGCTGACATCCTAAGTGTATCTAAAAGTGTTCTTGTCTCCACACATATACCTCGGGGCCCCAATGAGAGGCAAGGTCAAGGCGCCTCAGACTTCACTCTTTGAGATATCATCTGTGGTAATGATGGTAGTTTGATCCAACCAGAAAGGACCTATTAGCTTTTTGCTCTCAAGCGGGCCTCAGCCGCCGGAGAAATAGCCCTATTGAACACACATGGGTTTGTTTTCCTGTATGACGGCACTTACGAAGTATAGTCACTGCCTGAACATTGGGGGCCAACGTTTAGATACAAACTGATTGGACACGTTCCTACAATAGAAGAGTTTGGCCCCCCACCATTTCGTTAGCGAACCTCGAAATGAACGTGGGCGATGTAGAAAGATAAAATACCGTGGAATTACAAGCCACCGCATCCTTCAAAGCATGCATGACGTTTTTCCTGCATGATCGCGGGACAAATTAATTCCCCAATCGTAACCTACGCAAAAGAAGTGACTTATCTTGGGTGGAGTCTAGTCTTTAACCCCACACGCTTAAAACAATTGTTTTCCCTCTCAGGCCCACTCTTCACGCTTGGAGTAATCGAAGCATTTTAGGTCCGATCAGCCCATTACCAGAACCTCCTTTATCATGGACGCAGCAGCGCTTGAGGCATCGGGGATCAATCTGAATTTGACCTCCAGTGAGCGCGCAGCCATTGTGCAAGAGATTGACCACACTGGACTTATCACTTATGAGCAGTTCAAGGCAGGGTTCCCCACCAAATCCTTCGAGACTCAATCTAACATAGCATAACAGATTGCACTTGGAGTCGTGTTTGCTCTTGCTTGTGCAAGTTTCATTGCCCGTATCTCTCTGCGTCTGATTACACGTCGCCGCCTATACCTTGACGATGGATTGCTCTTCTTCGCCTTCGCATGTTTATGTGGTGCTAGCGGCATCATGTTCAAGCGCTTGCGAGTCGTGTATCTTGAGTTTGCTGTGTTGAGTGGGCTCAAGTCCGCTTATTCACTTGCTTACGAGGATATGGAGAATCTTGTTGCGCAGAATACTTGGGAGGTCGCATGGCTGGTGCTGTGCTGGACAGCTATTTTCGCCGTCAAATGGTGCTACTTTGCCTTCTTCTACCCATTACTTCGAAATATGTCCACGCGCTTCACATGGTACTACCGTGTCGGGATTTTCCTTTCGGTCGCCTGCTGGATTACGATCTGCGTGGCTGAACAGCTAATCACCTGCCCATATCTGGGTGCAGAGGCTGGTGGTATGTGTTGAAATCACAATCCTTTGATCTTGATATGATTCTAAGCGACTCTAGAGAAATGCTTTCCAACCTTGCCGGCTTCTCACACCTCATTGATGGTCACATTCTGGTTTTGGCCTGTTCTCGATGTGATGGTTGATGTCATCAGTGAGTGCTCAATTATCTTTCCTCTTCTCTCGCTGGACAATGCTGACTGCTACTAGTTGTCAGCATCCCTATACTTCTCCTTCGACGTGTACAGTTGGATGCCATGACAAAGATCGGTATTGGCTGTTTCGTATGTCTGTCCGTCTTCATGTCAGCCTGCGCAATCACTCGTGCTGCAGGGACATATTATCACGGATCTCTTGACTACCCGTGGCAAAATTTCTGGCTCCATATTGAAGCATGCATTGCAGTGCTGATGGGTTCCATCACTGCCTACCGATCGACTCTGATTGGATCTAACGAGGTTTCTGGTCGATTCCAAGCATACCTGGAAAGGTTCAAGAGATCCCTTAAGCGAAGCACAGCAGAGGAAACAACGGATAAAACTCCAGAGGACGCCCCCTCTAATAGTGGCTTTTTTGGATTACCCCGTCTTCCTAAGGGCTTGGCAACCTTGTCAGGTGTTAAAACACGATTTGGACTTAGGAGTACTCGTGGTGCCACTCTCCCCACCACAGCTTCGCTCGACGACGAATTTTCGGATTATCACGCTTTTTTAAAGTCTCCACCACCTGTGGCAACCGTAGCCAGCCCCAAGTCCCCGGTCTCTCGGGAGATCATGGGGTCGATGGGCTCTTCAACCACAGCCTACAGCCCGAATCAATATTCGCAGCGCTCACATTGAAAATGGCAATTCCGTGCAAATTCTATAGCTTTTCAAATTCATGGCATAGAAGATTAGACGCGTCCAATTATCATCTGCAACATGTATTATCATTGATGGGGAGATGGTGGTTACGATTTGATGGTTTACCAGACTTTACTTCACTTTCCCTGGTCACTTTTCAAGAAACTAAGCCCATCCCAGTTTTCGATCTTCATATTGCATATCATATTATGAAGGCCTACCACCACATTTCACCTTAGCATGCTTCCATAATCCTATCTTGAATAGAATTGGTTTAGTATTCGCGAATTAGATAAAATCAGTGATAAATCGCTCCTTGAAGTTAGTCAATTAGATTATGGTACCAAAAGAAGGTCGACAACCCTTGCCACCAGTACAAAATACTCAGGGTGCATGCGTTTTTCGCTGGGATGATGAGGCAGTGTTGGTACATCGTATCTATTCCTATCAGAATGACGCGTCGCGTCGGGTAAAATAAAATTGGAAGTAATAGAAGTATAACGCAAGTCCGACTCCAGATGTCGAACTTTTCTGGCGCAAGTCAATTATTCCGAGATTTTGCCACAGAAACTCCCACAGATTGGGGTCCGTATCTTAGTCAGCTAAGCATTTAGATATCAAATAACAAGTATCAATCCCATTGGGCATGCGTCGTCGCAAGGGCCTAGTAAGCTGGATCTCTTGGTGGGGGCGGGATGTCTGTGTTTCATGTTAAGGTCTCGATAAGTGAGAACCTGCAATCTTGCTCCTCTTTTCTCCCCAAGTACTAGCGCACAGATAGGCTCACAGTGGGACCTTAGGGCTAAAGCTAATTAGCACGCAGTACCAATTGAACCAACACTCACGACTGCGTGGCGGCAAGAGAGATAGCCAACTGGGCAAGCATCCCTGTAAGTCTATTTTGTTTCTCATCAGCCATGTACCTTGGACTTGAACTTCCTGCATGGATGCACTGGCCACTTAGAAACTCGAAAAGTGGCCGATAGGTACGTCATATCGAGACGACAAGCCACTCACATGGCAGGTGTGCTCGGAGCTTACAGATAGGATGCCTCAACAGTGGGGGCCAGGTCTTACTCATTTAGTCTACATAATGTCGATCTGGCTGATCGGCAGGCGCCTTCCTCAATTGATCCTGGCAAGCGCTCTGTGTTATCTACGTTACACAGACTTGTAAAAGGTAATACACGGCCCCCACATGGTCCAGACCCACGTCTCCAAAAAAACGGCCCGCTCCGATCTCGATGTTGCACAAAGAACGGTTGACATTTTGTGCACACCATGTGGAGCACCAATACATAACAACCCCCAGATGGACATTAGAAAGCTCGTAGGTCATCGTCTGTTATATAGTTGTTGTAAGGTCTAGCTCGACCGTAGGGGGTTTTTGGGCTCATCACAACCTGCCTGTGGCCAAAAATAAGGAGTCTCAGTCCACCTGGGAACCGGTCTAGTCGTTTCAAGAGAGTTGAGGTGAAATTCAATACAGTAGATATGTATCAAATTGTGACAATATTGAAGCTTCGCATCTGGTACTATTAATTGTGTAGCTCTGTCTACCCGTGGACATCCTTACAAGACACTGGCATCCCATCTATTCAGTGACGACCCTGGCTTTCTTCGATGACTCATCTCCATAACATTTCAAAGCACTTGAATCAACCAACTATTCCCGAACTTTTACACGACATGGGTAATCATCTACTGGGTAGGCGGCTTTCTCGGTTTGGTAGGCTCTCTCTCCATTAACGGTATTGGGTACCTCCTTGCCGAACCGTCGATTCAACCTACTGACCAAGCCTTCGTTTTGTAATTTGAGCGCATCCCACTCGTCATAAGCTGGCGAGATGTCAAAAGATCTCAAACTCATCGCGAGAAGCACGCGTATCTCATTGTAAACAAGCGTCTGACCGATGCAGTTCCGCGGACCCTGCTCAAATGGACGCCAAGCACCTGGAACTGGATAAAGTTCGTGCCCTTCTTCGACAAGCCAACGTTCCGGGAGGAATTCCTCCGCCCGTGGCCATACACGAGGATTGAAGTGGCAAGCTTGGTGAAGAATATTGGCTCCGACATAGTCAATGGGGTATAGATTGCCGTGTCGGTCAGTGAGAGCCTCGTGCGTGCCTGCCAACTCTCCCCGACTAGTTGAAGCGGGAGGGAAAATCCGCAGGGTTTCTTTGATCACGGCAAGTGTCAGGGGACAACTATTCAGGAGAGCCGGGTCCGCTTTGATAAGTTGGCCTGCATCAGAGGGGTCGCTACCAAAAACGCGATCGTGCTCCTCTCGTACTTGTTTCAGAATCTCAGGATGCTTGAAGAGGAGATGGTAGACGTAGGTAATGGTGCTTGAAGTTGTGTCGCTCCCTGCAAATAAGAAGAGGCGAATCTGGTACGAAGCATATTGCGCAAAATGCTCATCCAGCACAGCTGCCTCGCCGACAGCCTTCTCCTCGCCAAGATCGGGATTAGCGAGATAAGCCTCAAGCGCAAGCGCAATAACAGATTTTCCTCTTTTAGATCCCGTCTGCGGCTTCTCCAGTCCCTGGTTTTGTTTCATTTCAATGAATCTTTTCTCGAGCTCTTTCCTGATAGATGTATTAATGAGATTGCTATGATACTTTTGGATGAATGGTCGAAGAGGATTGATCAGGATCCGCGGATCCCAAAAGGAGTGCCAAGCCAGAATCTTCTGTAATGAAACTGAGACCGGATGCTCGATGCGCTGGTTGTTGGAATCCATGTCCCTATAATGGTCAGGTGTTGGGGCCTTTTGGTAAATGGAGAAGCCAGACTCACAAAGTGACTTTCATAATGATCTCCATCGTCAATCGAGTTGTTAAAAGGCTCAGCTGAATTGGTTCCTTCGACCCAGCTTTCTCCTTTAGAATATCGCAGAATACCTGGACTGAATCAACCACTGCGGGCACCAGATCCATCATACTGCCACCACTAAACCCGGGATTGAAGATGGATCGCCAATATTTCCACTCGTCATGGTTCATGCCGTGCAGACTCGGCCCTCCCACGATCGGATGCATGAATTTAAGATGCAGGGGAAGTTTGGGCAGGTTGAATTTATTCGAGACCTGATACGCCGTCTGCGGGTCAAAGACCATGTAAAATGTAGGGTAAATGGGCCAAAAGTCCATAAGGAAAACTTCTGTATGTCCCCATTTTTCCAAGGCCAGAGTTTGCATGGCTAGCTGGACATTTGCGTCGGGTGGTAATCGCTCAACATATTCTTGCAGGACGAGAAGGTGACCGGTGAACCAGTTCCATTTTGGCATTGGCTAGAAAGAGAAGACAGGTCAATTGTCATTTCCCCTGTGAGAAGAAAATGGCTGTTTACTTACTACACCTTGTTTGCGCAGCTCATTGATCTTGCAACGATGTTGATAGGCACAATGCAACCCATAGCCGAGAGCTGTCAATATTGGGGGTATGGCCAGTTTGACCAGCGTATTTAGAATGGCCATGGTGTACCAAGGCGGCGAAAATCAATTGGTGAGGCAGACTGAGAAAAGAAGAAATTCCCAGCCGTGTTTTCAGGGGTCGCTGACATGTTTTAAGTGTGATTGTGAGCTGGGCCCTCTAGTCAAAATGTGACGTAGAGGTAGGGGTCAAGTGCTCGGGTCCTGTGGTGGGCCTGCAGTAGCCTGCGCAAGCTCAAACAAAGGGAACGAAAAGCCACAGCAATACCTAAGGTCTCCAAGAGGGCTAAGCTTAGTGTGACCAATTAAATACTCGATGTACAAAATGCGACTGGCTGATTCCACGGTTAAGTGGACTTGGGATCATCCGGCACATTTGGCCCCCAAATCACTTGGCTGGCCAATTGGTATCCGATTAACCAATGATTTGCGGCCAAGGTGTGGGACTGGAAAGATAAGTTCACGACAAAAGTGTAAAGTTTCCCCGCACCGCCAAAAAAACAACAAGCCGAAGCTCTGTAAAAGTAGACACAAGCTGGCCAGACACTATTCCCCACTTGTGATATGGTCGGAATTAGCATTTTTGCCTACATATGAGGCAGATAATTATCAACAGTAGTTATTTGGACTCAAAAAATGCTATTATGGTGACATAATGCATACCGTAACGTGATAATTAACACATCACGTCCAATCTACGTGTAATAACGCCAAGAGATGCAACCCCGCTAAGTTCTAATACAGACCGACTTAGCGCCTAGCAATGCTATCACCTTCACGAATCCAGTATTCGTGCTTTTCCAGCAAGCTTTTTCAACAACTTCACCTTTTGAACAGAGCTTGCTTCCCGAATATGATGGCCGTCAAAATTAATACCACTGCCCTCCTCTATGTTGTCTTCATTTTGGTAAGATGCTGGAGATCCAGCATGGTGATGACTTTTGTTGACGAACTTTGCCATTAGGGAGGACTCATATCCTTGATCCTTGGAGCGTGAGTCATTCTTTTTGATATCTACAGCTAGAGCTTCTTTGTTGAAATAGTAATTAACACCTCTTTCGTGGAACAGATTTTCGTGGGCTCGTACGGCCGCAGTGTATCTGCCTTTGCCAACATGGGTTCCAGCCATCGCGACACTGATATCCCCAATCACAATATTTGCAATGATAGCAACACGATATTTCTTTCGACCTTCGAACAATGAAACGGCTCAGACTAGTCGGTGGAGCACGATTTCCAATATACTCAACCAGATCCATACCATTATATTGACCATCGTGGCTACAGTAGCACTTGCCTACCTCTTCCCTGACAGAATCCTCTCATGCAATCTGGATCAACAATGGCTGGATTTCTTTCGTTCCAAGGATTCGCAAGCTATCCGCTCAATCCAAGATGAGTTCCGATGCTGTGGTCTTAGAAGTATTCATGACAGGGCATGGCCATTCAAAGACCGAAACCACGGAGACAACGCGTGCGAGTTGCAGCTGGGGTATCAGAGGAGTTGTTTCGCTCCTTGGAGAGAGCACCAGCAGCAGACTTCTTGGATGGTATTTGCTGCGGCCGTTTTTGTTCTTGTGGCCAAGGTGGGTTTACTATCATGCTGAGACTTGTGGTGCAAAGGCTAATATCCTACTATTGGGTACAGATCGCTTTCTCTCAGATTACTGCCCAGCGGACAAGCTGGATGAACACGCAGACTGGCAACACGAGGTCAGATTACCAGCGAATCACAAACCCAGTAGTTCAGGACGAAGAGGATGGCAATGCGGGCCACGATGAGGGGCATAGAGCTTTCTTACCCCAGTTAAACACCCAAAGTCGGAACGACTGGGAAGGATAGAGACCTCATTGGCTCGGTATGCCTTCACGCCTGTGCGAGCTCGAGACCACAATCACAGTCCCATTGGATTCGCCCAATCCATTTCATTCTCATGGCATTCGGACCTTTGGTTCACAGATGAAAGTACGACTCAAATGGAGGAATAGGAGGAATACTGAGTTTGATATCCTGGCTAGTAACACTCTTTTAGATTCCTGGTTTTGACAGAGATGTAAACTCTGGAGACCATCGACGATAAAGTCAGGATAGTTCTTCGCGATGGCTGAGTCAATTTTCCTTGCTTTGCAGGAGGTATCTGTATGCGGAAAGTTCCTTTACGATTGCCGATAATCGATCGGCCATCCTTTTGCAATATGAAATCCCAGCCCGGATTCCGTAGAAACCGTCCAGGAAAAGTTTAGCTCCAAGTGGGGGCCAAACGCCCAGCTGGACTTCTTTCAAGAGCCTCCTTTCCAAACCTTAGGTCTCCCGAATACTAGTCCCTAAGATTCCCCAAGATGAGCTCCCTTCTCACAGCCCTCGGTCTTCGCGGCGCCTCCGCCACGACCATTTCAAACTATGCCCCCGCATTCGTAGGCTTCCACTTCCTCTATGCCTACGGAGTCCTCTCCTCTCGAACACTGAAACAATGGTACGGCATCGACCACAACGCCTCACCGCGCGAAGATCTCACAAAATACGGCGAGACGGCCGTGCGCGAGGGAAAGATCACCCGCAAACAACTCAATATGCTGAAGCGGAATGAGGCGGCTCATGCCAACTCAGTGGAGAATTTCTCGCTGTTGGTTGCGAGTTTGCTGTTTGCTAGTCATGCCGGTGTTTCGGCAAAGATCATTAATGCAGCTGGACTGTCTTATACTGTTGCGAGGATCTGTTATGGAGCGGTGTATATTCTGATTGACCATCCGAAGTGGAGTCAATTGAGGGGCTTATGCTGGTGGTGGGGAAATGTGAGTTGTTTCGTTTTGCTTTGGAAGGCTGGGAGGTTACTTGCTGTTTAGTGCAGATATCATTGCCAAAAGTCTCATGTCATACGTTCTCCGAAGCTTGTGCTTTTGGTTCCAGAAAGAAAATTTGAAATTACAATTTGCTTGCATGCATTGCTTGGCAGGTCATGCACTCGCCAATTCGCGAATAACGTGTTATAGCTAGAACTATTAATAAAAATAGCTCCTTAGCCTAGTTTAATTTACCTTCTATCCTAGTGTTCCATCTCTAGATTGTAGGAGTAGGTGGAGTGACTTTCATTCCGCGTTGAGTTTCTCCCTGTATTTTCCAAGTCACATTATCGATATCCTACCAGCAGAAATGCAAGGGCACTTGAAACATGAGAAACATGATAAGTAGTATATAGTATTGTGGAAGTGCAGTGGGGAAGAGGAAGAAGATCTACGGAAAGGGAAGCCTGAGTTTACGATAGAAAGCTACCACTAGTCTAAATATGGGCGTCAGCAAAGGTGAGGCCTTCTTGTTACAGTTATTCCACTCTTCGGACTCAAGCTCTTACCTCCGTGTCTCTCCCATCACGTGCGCGCTACACCCTAGCGAAATACACCATGTCTTCCGACCAAAAGAACCCGGCATCATCGAACGAGCCTTCAAGAGACAAAGATGACTTCAAGGAATGTCTCATCTGTTGTGATAGGGTCCAATTTTCCGACTTACTTCCAGCATGCGGTGACTGCCCTGCAACCATGTGCGTAAGTTGTGGTCGTAAATGGTACGCATTCAATCGCCCCGGAAATGTGATCAACACTCGACGACTCTGCTGCCCATATTGCTCGTGCGTTCCAACTAGCAACGCAATCCACAACTTCGGCAATGATGCAGCGAACGCTATGCGATATCTGGCAGATACATTCTATGATTACGATATCATTTATGCATGGTGTTGCAAGTGTCAGGAGCCTCGACCCCTCGTCGAACGCAGTTGCTCACGAGATGACTTCAAATTATTTCCCCAATGGGTGTGCATGGACTGCGACATTCTCAGGAAGCCCGAGCTGGAGATCGCTGAAATCCGATGGGCCACAGATGCAATCACGCAAGCACAGCTGTCCGGCGACTACGTCAAGCAAGTGAAAGCAGAGGAACACCAAGGCCGTGTGTTTGAGTCAATTGAGGATGGGACAATGGGCATCAAGCCCTGCCCTGGCTGTGGGATTCTGACCCAGCGACCCTTTGAATGTGGCCATTTGCACTGCACTGTGGATGGATGTGGGATTGATTGGTGCTACTTCTGTGGCCAAGCCTATGACAAGGCGTCAATTTATCAGCACATGGAGGAAGCACACGGAGATGTGTTTGGTGGAGTAGTCATGGACCGTGATGTGGTTGCACTGGCGGGCACTGACACCGACAGTGACCCTGACTTTGACTCTGACTCCCAGGATGAGGGTAAGAATGAGGATGGTGATGATGATTATGAAGATGATGAGGATGAAAATGACCTGTAATATCAGTAAAATTCGAAGGTTAACGACTACCTGTCACATATGTATCTACCAGACATGCCTTCTTTGTCTTCA
The DNA here is from genome assembly GCA_028829675.1 of Penicillium tannophilum. NCBI lineage: Eukaryota > Fungi > Ascomycota > Eurotiomycetes > Eurotiales > Aspergillaceae > Penicillium > Penicillium tannophilum. The sequence goes on along the minus strand of JAQKAK010000003.1, from coordinate 1,093,058 downwards.
CTGGATTCCCATTCTAAGTAAGTGCAACATGCCTTGAGTTTCAGATAGCTGAGCACCTGTCAATGACCCATTTCTCACTTTGTTTGTCATTTTTCTCTGAATCATTATGTATTGAGTGATAGAACGGTCATCGCAGTCAGCTAGATGGCTTCCCTTTTTAGCCCCACCGTAAGAAGAGACACAGGATAAGTAGATCCTATAATCAGTATTCACTCCTAATATTCCATGCAGCCGGTATTAAGAAGATATCGACAAGCGTGCAGGTACTCGAGCCAGTCCTCAAGCAGCAAGCAGTAGTATAATAGTTCCAGGGCGCATCTACCGCAGGTGACGGCTCATATGCTAGAGGAAGACGAACCAGGAGTATTGGGTGACGATAAGGTGCTCAAGACCTAAAAGGTCAGGCGAAGGCGCCCAGGGAGACACGTTCCAGATACAGATATCTCTCTACAAGGATTCTAGTTTAGCATGAGTAAGCGCGGTCGCTATGATCCCCATGGTGGAAATACAGGGCAAAGCACCCGTCAGGTGCGTAAAGAGATTGCTTGATTGAATAAATTGCCGATTGAGCCTGGCAATCCGACAAAAAGATAACCCACGATCCGTATATCAGTGACTGCCATTGTCACTTTAAGTGGTTCATCAGTGTATTCCACACAGAATCATGTGCCTTGATCTTTGCCTGAAAGAAAAACAACTGGGATATTGAAACCTCATCACTACACATGAATGCATGTTCGCACCCAGCTGAAATCAGTAGACTCAGGTTTCATCTTTGATTTCTCCTCTAGAAGGAGTTTCTGCAAGCAAACTATGGAAAATATGCAACAGAATCCACGGCTCCCGACGTGGCATTGTTTGCCCGATTCTTCCAATATTATGATGCAGGCCTGGAAAAAAGACCGGATTATGTCAAATGCGTTTTGTACTAGTACACGCCCAGATATGCTTTCATGCGGTCGTAAACAAAAAAGCTTGTCGCTACCATAGGCATAATCTTGATATAGCCAATCGTCAGGCCCAGGTAGAAGCCTCGCATGCCTCTTTCCAAGTATATGGTCCGAGCCGTTTGAATAATACTTGCTCGACGACCATTTTGCATGTTCCTCGTGCTTACCTGCATGCGTCGACGTATAATCTCCAAAGGATAAGAGACTGTCTGCGCCACCAAGCCAGCCAGAGCTCCAGACGTCAGCTCTGCAACTGCAGTCAACTGAAGACGCTTGTTCCCGCTTTGTGTCTGTTTGGATGGGTCAAGAGCCGTATATGGGACCAGTTTTGGGGAACGAAGCCAGTCGCCAATGACATCGTGGGTGAAAAAGGAAGTGCCCGCGTAAGGCAAGATTCCTAACAATGTGGGAGCATACCCCCGGTAAAAGCTGGCAAATCCACCATCATGGTAGATTTCTCGGCAGGTTGCAATCAGCGATATGTCTTTGGTCTGGACGGCCAAATGCACTCGGATAAGTTCAAAGGGATATGTGCATGATGTCGATATAGCACCGGCTAGACTGCCAGAGATCAAGCGACGAAAGGGAGTCTCATGATTAGGAGATGTGATTAAAATGGCTCGAATCTGGTCATAGGCGAGGAAATTTATAGCAGCGTACGGGAAGATCCGTAGCAATGTGACCGAGTGGCCTTGGAATAGTGCTTGGTTCCCATGATTCTGCCTGATTGCTTGAATGGCATGAACAAAGCCGAGCCAGTGCGTTGTATGCCGCACGTACCCGAAATGCGCCGTTTGAAACAGGATTTTTACCCGCTCTAGAGGTGCCACCACCGTTTTAGCCTGCGTTGATGTCAATGTATGCGGATCTTTGCTGGGGCATTTCAAACACTTACAGCACATCCTGCCAACCCTCCAGCCAATCCCTTGCGCCATATCTGGCTCAAATTTCTTTCTTTTTGTTGCTCCTCTCGTATCAAATTTTTATTCACCTCTTCTGCTCGTGGGGACGTCATAAAGGAGCAGTACCTCTAGTGGAGAGGGGTGCATGAGCTGCCCGGAACAGGCGGATGGAATAGGCAAGAGAAAAATGACCACACCTGCACTTGTAGAATGAATCTACACAGTCAAGTGGGTTGATTAGTGTGCCACCTGAGAAAAATGAGGGTATAACCTGATTATATGTAGTGTGTATATGTATTTGCTATCGCTTCTATCTCATGCCGAATCTGACTTCATCCGCAACCGGATCACGTGGCACCTCCCCATTTCTCAGGCATCAATATAGAAAACAAAGATTCCGAATCGCATCATCCGGCGGGAAATGTATGGAATGTTCCAAGGAAGTAATCCCACTTTTCAGGACGAGAAAACTTCGATCCAGTACCCTTCAGTCCAGGCCCAAGCCATCATCGATCGTGTCACTTGAATTTAAAATCATTCTTTCCCCCAAATCGTTAGGACAGGGAGTGATAGGGGTCTGTCGATAATCTTTCCCACGGATTTTGTTGCATTCCCGACAGATGCTTGGCAAGCGCCGCTAGGACGCGCTAGCCAAGGCGCCAGCGAAGTAGCGCGGATTTACGACTGAGACAGTCACATCTGACCAAAGTATAATAAGCGAGGTGGCACATACCGGTACACTCCTCTACGGCTTGCAACCATTGCAATAACTATGCATGAAGAGTTAAATGTCTTCCACGATGAATCATGGGATGAACCATGGCGCTCATCCGAGTTTCCACCGGGAGAGACTTCGGAAGAGAGATGGCGACGATTCAGCAAAAAGCCAGGATGGTCAAATGGTTGGAACGGTTGGGTTCCTAGATTCTTCAAAACGCAGGCTAGGGTCAATGGATGTTGGCCGTGGGGCTATGTCATCTATCGCACGACCTTTACAGACACATCCGATCAAGACTGGGCGGCTGCGATCCAGATGCTTGATCGATACTGTTCCGCCGCAATGGACCGTTTCAAAGACTTGAAAGAATTTGAATTTCAACCAAATATTGTTGAAATCGTCCGTGAGGGGTATCGAAATGTCATTGTTCAAGACCCTAGCTTGGAAGGAGCTTCGGTAGACGTTATTCGCAAACGACACATTCAATGGGTCAAAGAGCGGGGTTTTGTCCTTGGACCTAGTACTCCTCGGTTCGACTATTGTATTATGCTGGATGCCCGCTCTATAAGGTCGATTTTAGCAAGCACGGAGCCAGATAAACCTGGCATGGTTGGATACGTTAACGTGATTGACTGCGATTTTCAATATGATCCTAATGATCCCGAAAACGAATGTTCAGAACACTATGATGGATGTGTCAGAGTCTGTCTGAAATCGCTCTTCCAGTTCGCTTTGTCTTGTGAAGATCTCAGCACCGGAGAGCAGGCATGGGGAGACTGGGGAATGGAACGTCCTGGCAGAGTGATCTACACAGACGGACATTTATCAACAACTGAGGAAGAGGATGTCTTCCTTTGTCCATCCGATTATGATATTTACTCCATTTCATGCTATGATGACTGGCCGAGGAAAGAAAATATCACGGAGTCTCAGTATAAGAACCTCGAGAACCTTGGATCTATCACTAAGGACAGTCAGACTAATTAGTCTGTGTTCAAACCGATACTTGCCATAGTAAACCAAAACAAATCTCTTTCATTCTCAAAAGTCAGATTTTAGCTTGATCATCCATATATATCTCATCGACGTGGCCTGTCAGCTTGTCCAGTCTATCACGAGTGTTTTGGGCCTGAGTATTCCAGTCAATACTGGCCTTCAAATCATTGTTCTATTGAGTGCGCATTTTGTTTTTCGCAGTAGTGAGGAAACCCCGGCCAGTCTTTACCATCGTTTCCTTTGTTTGCTTGCAGAACCGATCCCAACAATCCACAAGGTTGAAATCCTTGCCAAACTTTGCCTTATATGCTTTTGCAGCACGGACTAGCTCTGTGCGAATTCCATTATTAATCATTATGAATTGCTTGACAACATTTGGCATATTCTAATAGTTATAGACAGCAATTGTCTAGGAAAGTCCATGTAAGTCGGGCCGCGCTCGGTCTTATGTTGTTGCATCACTGACACTTCGTATCAAGTCCAAGGCATTACGCGAATTGTCACTTTCAGCCATGACCGGCCAATTATCCGGATATCCTGGAGGCGAATGAAAGCCCCGGAGCTAGATGTATAGATAGATCTTAGCAGTCGATCATGTCGAATCTGAACAGGAATATGAGAGACTTATATCACCCTCAATCACATTGATACTTTGTTTGAGCAGCCGGAACACTTATTTGTTGGAATTGCTTCCAAACTGTTCCATGACACGGTCCACCGGTCGGTTCAGATTCTGATTGCTTCCTGGTGTTCTAGGTGCGTTTTGGGTGAGCTCCTGAGTGAACCAATCAACGAAGAAATCGCAGTCCACTTGTCATTCCGCATCTTTAGCACCCATTCCATAAAGATCGACATCAATTTAGCCTCGATAAGGTGCTTCGCTATCATTAAATTTAGTATTTTCTTTTTGCTGTGCCTTTCCCAATGTTGCAGAAGAGCACTCACTGGTGATGTTGGGGGGGGGGGGCTCATTGTTTTCTCCCGATTTCAGATCATTCGATGTTGCTTGTCGTTCTTCCACCCCGGCGTCGGTGCATCTATCTTCTACCTTGAACTCGACAGCCTCCTCTGCGCAAGCTGATGTCAAGGCCCACTTGCTGGATCATGGATATCCAAACCGTGTACCCGAGATCTCTCTTGTTTTTCCATTCCCATCATCGCATTCAACGCTTTTCTCTTGTGCATTGGCTCGCTTTGCCAAGAGAACGAGAACATTTCTCTATGAAGAGGGATTCTGTTATTTTCTTAATCCAGGAAAGAGATGATAGGATTGACACCTTTTCTTTCCATTCAAACTTGCGACACATTAGCTCCAAAGTATCTTCATCTCGCTCACACATTCCATCGCCATAGTCAGACAAATTTTGTTTGCAATATATATCGGTATTATAATTCGCAACCATTGTTTCGTAATATTCAGGCAGCAACAAAATGCCTCTTGCCGTAGCCTCAACTCCTTTCAACAAAAATCCGGGAAATTATCGTTGGAGGTGATCCATGGAAGCATAAATTTGGTACTGAGATGCTCAAATTTATTGGTGACGATGTTCCAAAGATTGACAATACGATTGTAGTGGCTCGTTTTCCCCCGGGCTTTATTCAAATGACCGGACAAGATTGCTATGAGTTATATCACAATGGAATGTTTAGCCTTAATCTCTCAGAGATCCTCATGGGCCTTGAGATAAGGTTCTCTCTTGGAGCGATTAAGTACACGCTCGACATTGGTTAACCAGTCAACCAGGTCCTCTTGAAATTGTTGCAGCTCATCCGAAAGATGTTCCGTCTCAGTGTAGACAGTCCCGTCGCAGCAAAGTGCCCGAGCGCCGGCATAAAGGCACTTGTCATTCTCATTCATTGCCACACGAATCTGGCCGTCGGGACAACCTGACCAGCAACGCATGTCAGACGTAGTTGGGTGCATCAGGTCACTGCCGTCGTGCCATTCGCAATTTTCGAATTTTTTGTTTCTATTGGATGTATCGCAGCAGAGCTTGCGTGTTTGTTGATGGTTACCTTGAGAACTGCAGAGGGTAACGCCAGTGCCTCCGCCGGACTCGCCTAGGAGGGTGTCTTTCTTGCCCGAACACACACCAGCGTCGTAATTGGACCACTGTTGCGACCATTCGCATGTGTTATATAGCATCATATTGCTCAACTCTTTTCCATCGGCATCCACAAGAGAACAACAGCCTGACTGATATTGCTGAGGAGCATCAAATTGACATCCCGCCCCCGTAGAGCCAATCTCGAGCATTCCATCAGGACATCCAGCCTTGCATTTACCCTTGTTGAAGCCATACCAGCCACAGGTTGGAAGGGGTGAGTCGGGTGGACAACACCAAGAACGGTAGCCAAAACCCATGCAAAAGGTGGCGTCCGTCATTGGCTGACCCTTGTACGTCTTCCAATCATCTGCTCGCTCGACCATTGACCAGCCTTCTGGACAAGATACTCCACAATCTGACCAGCGACATTGGCTGCGTTCAGTTTTCTCTTCCCACGTGTCGTTGTCGATTTGGTCGGAATTCATTGGTCCTTTCCGGTTAGACACTTCGTCCAAGTCCCTAGAAAGGTCCGCTGTGGGTGTATCATGACTGATAGCCCAGACCATCACTCCACCGAGACATTGCTCACGAGCGAATTCTGTCTTCAGCTGGAGAGTCTCTTTATCGTCCATTGAAACCCATTGGTCATCCCAGGTAACGACCTTAACAGCAGCTTCCTTGTATAGCTTGGACTCGAGTTTCCTCTCATTGATAATGTCTAGGATTTCATTGTTGAGAAGGATACCTGTCGCTTTACTGCATTTTCCAGGGAGACCCCCTGAGGCATACACACATCCAGGCTCGACACAGTTCCCCAAGGTGGTATATGTGCGACCGTAAAATGCCAGGCCCATCACCACTTGATCAGGTTTCACATCGTTGCGCCACAAAAGATCCATTGATTCTTTGATCTCGGTCAGATTGGTGTGAGCGTTGAGAAAAGAGCCATTCCACTTATTCCCCTTATTCCAGGTACCATGCATGTTATAAGACTTGATGTTAAAGAATGAGACATGTTTCGCTAGTTCTTTCAGGTTAAATTGTTGAAGATACCAGTATGAGGCAGGCAAGGTGATGGACAGGGTGTTTCGTCCTCCTGTTCCATCCAGAGCTTTCTTAAGATTTCTCATGAAGTTGGGGAAGTTCTCATAGTCTTCTGGCTTTCCGCTACGATCGTCGACTTCCGGATACTCCCAGTCCAGATCAACGCCGTCAAAGTCGTATGTGGATATAAAACTGGTCAAAGACTTGAAGAATGTCTTCTGCTTGGTTTCGGAGGCAGCAAGGTCAGAGAAAACTGAGGCTGTGGGGCCAGGATCATTGAACGTCCAACCTCCCAACGCTATAAGAACCCGCACATTGGGATCATAAGTTTTCCGGCCAGTGAGTCGCTTATAGAGTTCTTTGTCCTTGTTATTGGCAGGAAGGACCTCGTAAGTCTCAGGGTCGATTGTGGCGAATGCGAAGTTGATATGACTATAGACACCAGGTGGAATCTGGTCAGGCCAGAACTTGTGACATGGGCGCCGACTAGACCATCCTTCATAATAGCCCACCACTCTGGACAGGTATCGGTCCTTTGAGCAGGTCTTATGCTTTACAGTTCTGTCCCCGCACTGGATCCAAAGTTTGTCAGCTTTGGCCGCGAATTAGAGCGACAGTGGAAAATTAGTATGACTTACGAATTCCTTGGTTGTCCCACAGAACCCCTGGATGTTCGGCAATCGACAGTTAGTCCTGTCCCCTGAATAATCAAGCCCGATGGTTTGACGACTTACAAATTCAGAGCAGCAGACATTCAACGGACAAGACGAGCTTGTCGCCCACTCAGAGCCGAAGCCAGGGTCGCATTCCGATTTGCGATCACAGTTGTTTACACACACATCCTTGCCACAGAAATTTGGCCCGTAGCCGCAAAAGCCAAAATTGTTGCTATTTTATAGGCAAAATGAGATCAGTTTGTTATGCAAGGCCAACAGGTGGTATGATATTGGATAATTGCTTACCAGCATCCTTCTCCACAGGGATTGCTTGCATCACATCCGAGCTTATAGTCACAGTTTGCGAGACAACCTTCGCCACAATGCTCGGGGGTGGTTCCACAAAATCCATCTTTTGAGCTGAGATAAAAATTGGTACCAGGTTTGTCAGTTCCATTACTTGGTAAGCACTTACCAAGAACCAGTAGCACAAGGCTTATCGGCGCTACAGTCCTGTGCTAGAACTGGTATCACGAGGACACACAGCAAGGCGACCAGCCCCACAAGGTGTCGGCCCAACATCTTAACTTTATTCACGGAATTGTCTTCGGCAAAGCATGTACCTTTATACATCCCCTCGAGCCCAATTTCTCGGCCCCGTTTTGTTGGGGTTTGTCCTCTGAGACATGAGTATCTCAATTGGTTCCTCCTGAGCGCCAAGCAGCCCGCTTCTTTTCTATCGAATCAACTCCTGGGATAGCAGAGTCGCATCACCATCAATAGCTTTATGGAGTGAGTGAAATCAGTATCCCGCTACAACCAATCCAATGACCAGGGTCGCGGAGTGGGTCTTTTACCGGCTTTCGTCGGGCCTTGGCTTCTTTCTCGAATTTTTCTTGGCCGCTGGACTATCCTTGGCCAGAGCTGGCCTAGCTTGAAATTGCTCTCAGTCAATCTTAGGTCGTATTGCTGTCTTGGCAAATTCGAACCCTTACGCTAAACAGTCCCGTTTTCCAACAGAGCTCCACTAGGAATAGGCGACTACCGGATGTGCTTAGTGCATCACCTTTCCCCTTTTCATTACCTAATGAAAAGTCCTTTCAACTGCAGCAACAGCGCTCATTCCTCGGCTATACGCCGACATCTCAAACTGTATAGCCCCAGTATGATACGGCGTACTCCTAGTTCAGCTCCCGTGTCTACTTTTATGCATGTGCATTCCGGATAGCGCAACTAGCAGAGTCGAAACATGTGGATCGTGATATCGCCGAGCAGATGTTTTCAAAATATTCCATCCAGCATTTGACTATTGAAAGCGATGTAACGTTACTGGACCCGTAAATGCTGGGCTAGAAGCCTGAGTAGCTTTGCGGAAGCTCGGCGTGGGAAGTTCACTTTTCCATACACCCTAGTTTCTCTTTATCTTCGAATAATCCACCTTTCGTTTTTGACGTCCGCGAAAATGTTCGAGAATTACTGGCATAGCCCAAATTCCTGCAGTAAGTATGCATAGCATAAAATCGGCCTTGTGCTCGCTTGTACTTGTCTTGCAAGTCACTGCTATCTGGGCTGGACATCATAAACATGATCATTTACATCGACACTTTGGCCGTGATGAGGATTTGATCGGCAGACAGAAATTCACCGGATTTTACTTATACGAGGATCAGTACGATGAGAATCTGTTAGACAATCTTCCGTCGTCTTGTCAATCCGCCCTCTCCCAGGTGATCGACTGTCCTGATAAGGCCCAGAAGCTTCAAGGTGCTAATTGGTATGGCGGCTTTGAAAATGACACACTCAGCGGACAAGTTTGTTCGGCCGAATGTGAACTTTCCATCAAGTCGTGGTTCCACCGTGTCACAGAGGATTGTGCCAGTGTCAATCAGACGAAGCTCCCCCTTACTCTCAAAGGTGGCAGGCTCTGGGCTTCATGGAATCAAACCTGTGTCAAGGACCCAGCAACTGGGAAGTACTGCGGTGGTAAGTTGATCACCAAATTCGTTATTTCGAACGTTACCTAAAAGAGGATCACCCTGTCAACAGACATCTTGAACAGGCAGACAGCGTTTGACGAGTCAACTGATGAGCTTTGCTCTTGGTGCAGAGTCAACCGCTACAAACAGATGCAATCCACCCCTTACTCCTACTATGGTGATGTCTGGCAATCGCAGCTGAAAGAGATCAACTCCAAATGTGGGTTGAATGTTCCTACCGATATCCCTGTTCCTCTTCAGCCGGTCATCGACCCATATGAGCCAACAACCGACTTCTGTGCTTCAGATGTGATATATACTACTGCGGAAGGAGACACCTGCGACTCGATCTCGCAAGCGCACAGGGTTGCCTCCGCTGCTCTGTTCATGGGAAATGTCAACTTGAAACGTTGCAGCGATATTCCTGCAGGCACGAGGCTCTGTATCCCGTTCACGTGCGACAAAATTTACACGATCCAATCAAACGATACCTGCCGTTCTATCGAGAAGTCACAGAAATTCGCATATCAGGATGGCCTCACTCTCAAGAAGTACAACCCATGGCTCAACAATCAGTGCACGAATCTGCATATGAATAGCGACGTTGCTTATGGACACGTCATTTGCCTTGGCCCGCAGGCAGGAAAATCAACCGATGACGCTGCAGGCAGAGATACCACAACGCCAGACGATAGCGATGGGTATGTCATTCCAGAGATTCCACCACCTGACAGCGTACCTGTGGCCAATGGAACCACCCTGCGGTGTGGCAAGTGGCATACAGTGACCAACCAGGAACTGAAAGAAACCTGCACAACTATCTGCGTTCAGGGATCAATTCCTTGGAGTCTGTTCTTGGAAGTGAATCCTTCTTTAAACGCAGACAATTGCAACACCAATCTACTGAACGGAACCGCATACTGTGTGGGTCCGACGCATATGTGGGATATTGACTTTGGACCAGATGATGAATTTTAGAGCATAGTGCATCGTGAGATATATTGTCATATGCAAATGTGGTCCGAGACATAATAGAACATGTGCTTGTATGCTCATCCACAGTCGTTGAAGGAACATCAGCACATAAGTATTCAGTAAGCCAATGGAAAGGTCTTTTGCGTGACTAATGAAATACCTTCTTGTTGGCTTCTTTCAAATTTTATTTCTTAGCGAAGGTTTGGACTTGATTCGGAATTTCGACTTATTGCCGGACAAGAAGCTCTTAGAACCATTCCGTCTAGAAAAGAAGCGCAATAATTGAACACCACAAAATTAGTTTAACACCACTCTATTTCTATATCCGGTATGGTGCAGTAACTGTAATTCAGAAAAACCGCTATCTCAAGTATCAAAGTATATTGCATCACCTCGCTTAATACACGTCAATATACGAGATGACGCTTCGTTAGAGTCATAATATATGTAAATGAAAGATAACTTAATGGGTATCACTCTTTAAACCTTCACATTCCAGCGCGGTCTACAGAGTAACGTGAGCAAGTACGTACTTGGGTATGTACTCAATAATATTACTCTCTGAATTTGAACTACCGCACTACTTTGAATGTGGTTAGTGAAGGTGTTCAACTAATTTTGTGGTGTTCAATTAAATAGCTCCCTAGAAAGTATGTACTCATCAATCTGGAAGAAGCCTTCCGACCCGGGTCACCGAGCAGTACTGCCAAGAAAACAAGACACAGCCTCCAAAAGGCGATCAATAGAAGCCTCCGTATGCATAAGGTTCAAAGACATAAAACCCCGCCTGCCAATCGAGATCCCTTCACGAAGAAGCATGAAGTAGAACAACTCCCTCAAAGCCTCGGAATCAGGCCCCGTAAAATGGACTCCAATCGCACTCCCATATCCACTAAACTTCATGTCTTTGAACCCAGATCTTTCGATAAGCAAAGTTGCCTGTTCCCGAAACCGATCTCCCATCCCATTCAACCGCTGCAGTTCCTCCTGCGTGATCAAATTCGCCGCAGCAACAGCGGCACACATCGTAAAGATATTGTTATTGAAAGTCCCCGAATGATGAAGTGCAATTGACTTATCACTCGAATCAAAGCGGTCCATGATCTTTGCGGAACCGCCAAAGGCACCGAATGGGAATCCACCGCCAAGATATTTTCCTACCGTCGTCATATCTGGAATGATATTCCATTTGCCCTGTAGACCATGGTAGTCAAGTCGTGAGGTGACAACTTCGTCGAAGATTAAGACGGTACCGGTTTGACTTGCTGCTTCGCGGAGGAAAGATAAGAATTCTGGTGTAGCGGGACGCATACCGCCAGCTGCTTGGAGGGGCTCAACCAGAATAGCTGCGAGATCTTTGACGAGAGGTCGTGTCGCGTCGATATTGTTGTATGTACCCATCACGAACTCATGGGGTAGGTTCATAGGATTGTCTTTCGCAGAAAAGCTCAGGGTGCCCCCATGGTATCCGTTATCGAATACCATGATCTGGAAGTCGGGTTATAATCAAGCTCTTCAATGAGAAACAAAGACAGCATACCTTTTTTCGCTGTGTATATGCCATGGCAGTAGCAATAGCAAAAGTATTCGCCTCGGTGCCAGAATTGCAGAACCGAACTTTATCCAGCGAAGGAAATCTGTCAATCACGATCTCCGCTAACTCGGCTTCTTTTTCTGTGATACCGCCTAGGCTGAAGCCAGTCGATAAAGCTTGCTGGACTGCATCATTGATGACTGGGTGAGAGTGGCCATATATTCCTGCTGAATAGTCCGAGACGAAATCCTCAAATGTCACGCCGTCGACTGTTGTGAATTTGGCGCCTTGTGCAGATTGCACTACCATAGGGAAAGGGGAGGAGACAAGAACAGATCTTGTGCTCCCAGCTGGGAGCACCTTTTGGGCTCTTTCAAATGCTCTTTTGGAATTTTGGTGGGTCTGTTCATATTCTTGGATGAAGGCGTTTAGTTTGGCTTCAACTGTGGTGTTGGATGAAGAAGAGGCTGTGGCCATGATGGCGGTGCTAGGCCAGAACAAATTATGCGCTAGACTCTGCGGCTTGCAGTGCGGGGTTGATTCTTTTTGGGCGGCTCATGATCATGAGCTTGTTTTGATGGCGGAGTTTTGGCCGTCGGGTGGACCCCGCACGCGGGAGGCATGGAGTTGGAGAAAGCGGCGTTGATAAGTCTGGTTATCTAGGGTCCATGTGAGGAAGATAAGACTATATGAATGACACAATTTTATCGAAAATGTTTGAAAGTGAAAATCAGCATTGGGAACACAACGCTCTAAAGTCTCAATTGCAGCTCTATCATCACGATAAACATATATATTGGATCATTGTATCATCAAGGTATGTACACGCGTTGACCCATCTAAATATCAAAATCTCGATCCTTCAGGGGATCAGTTGGGACTGAATGTACCATTCCGACAGTCAAATCCAAGGTCCGGATTCAATGTCGTCGTCGCATTGATACAGATAACTGTCGGCTCAGCCATAGTCTGCGGGATAATCTCAATATTCTTCAACTCAAAGTCCTTGCAAGACGAGTTCGTATTGCACTCGATAATAACAGCTTCAGTGTGCTTGAGATCCGGCAGACCAACATCATACCAGCAAGGATCAGTCACACATGATCCATCACCTGGGCGCCATGAGTTGACGGTACCAGTAAAGTCAGACCAAACGAAGTCCTCCATCATGACGGAGGCATTGTTAACACGTCCGGAAGTCACACCGTTTCCAAGCTGTGTCTGTGAGGAGCCCTGGTTGGTGTAGCTCTGGGTGACGAAAATGGGAAAAGTAACATTGTACACGCGGATGTTCTTCCAGGTGATGTTCTTTGCGATACCCTGGCCACCCATCCAGGACTTGAAACGAGAGCCATACACCGCATCAATGACTGTGACATCTTCGAAGTGAATGTTGGAGACGTTGGCGAATTCGGTCTGGGTTTGGCCTAGCGATCCGATGCTCATGCCGTGGCTTTGGTACCCAATTGTATTCCTTTCGAAGACCACGTTGTGGGATCCGGACTGGACTGCAATGGCGTCGTCACCGTTGTAGATGACGCTGTCCGAGATGTGGACATTGGTGGCTGTGACATCGAATCCATCGGTGTTGAAGGGGAATGACCCTGTCGACTCGGCGTCAATAAAGGCGTGGCTGACGGTGATGTTGTCTCCCTGCAACTGGACATTCCAGGCAATTGGCTTGCGAGATTTGAAGTACTTGAGAGAACCATCCGTAGTCTGGAAGCTCATGAGATGGGGACGAGAGTCGATGCCCGTTCCGTTGACTGGGTTTGCATCCCACCAGGCCTGCCCGTAAGAGTTGATCCATCCATGGTTCACATTGGCCGAGCCGGTGTAATCGATCTTGGGACCTTTGAACTTGAACCAATATGAGCCATCTACATAAAGGCTACTGCTTGTTCCATTGACGATGCGTTGGACTTCTGTAATATTTTGAGGTAGGTGTAGGTTTCCGCCCATCTTAATCTCGACATTGCTGAGGTTTGTGGCAGCAATGGGAGTGAAGATGTTGTAATCGGCACCATCTTGGAAGACGATAACAGAATCTGAAGCGCATTTGGCAAATGCTTGAGCGACGGCTGGGGAGTCATTGGCTGTGCCATTGGAGGAAGGGATCACGCAGCGATGTGGACGTTCGGTGGAGCGTTTGGAGCTAGGAGCACCCAATGCAAGGGAGGATAAATATAGGCATATCGATGCCCTTGTAAGTAACATGATGAAAGTCTACTTTCTTTCGTAAATTGATAATAGAAATCCGGATATACTCCATCCTTTTATAGTTGTAGACTGCGCTCGGCCCTTTCAATGAACTCGGATTTATTGAAGGTAGATTCCCCATACCCCAGACTATATAGAGTACTGTTCCCCACAATGCGGAGAAGAATGCTGGTCAAGTGTCGTGTGTGGATGGACTTTTATTTCGGCGGATGGGGCTCCACAACTCATTGGTGGAAATAATGCGAAGATCGACACCGCTGAACTACGTAGTGCCTAGATAATACAGTTCAAAGTATGAGGTAATTATGTGCATTATTTTCTCGAGAGTGCTGAGTACATGTCTGGGGATGTACACATGTATATACAGAGGCTAGACAACTACATTGAATCGCGGGATGTCTCAATTGGCCGGCAATTGTTCCTTGCCTTGCCGAAACCCGGGCCACTAAGCACAGCCTGTGCACCGCCTGTGGGTCCCATTCCGGGTTTTGGTGTCCAACCAGAGGTGCAGCGATTATACTACCCTGTCTGTTACTGACGTAAATCTAATCATCAGGTTCAGCTCTTACCCAAATATTGTTGCTGTGAAATATTAGGAAAAATGCGAGACTAAATATTAGTGGGTTGCGCTTTCACGTCGCCAATTCGGGAATAGCGCTGACATGTAGAATTTGCCTCGTTTGTGTCATTTGTGTTATTTTGCTCAAGCCTTCTATAGGACCACGGCTTAACAACAAAAACCGATTCTGTGGCAAGTCCACTTGTTCTGTTTCAGCTGCCATCATACAGCTTGAACCTCCCCCTTGTTAGGCAAAACAACACAACCGTGCAAAATCCGATCTCTCATCTCTCACACCAGTGTGATATTATGTCTACCACCAAGCATTTGGTTCTCGTCACCGGTGGATCTGGATTTATCGGAGGTCACTGCATCATCAAGTGCCTCGCAGCTGGTTACCGAGTCAGAACGACTGTTCGCTCCCTGAAACGGGAAGAGGAAGTGCGAGCTACACTTCGTGCCGCAAACGCAGTGAACCTCGAGGATCTGTCATTCGTCGAAGCCGACCTCAACAAAGACGATGGCTGGGCCGAAGCCGTCAGTGATTGCACTTATGTCCTCCACGTCGCGTCACCATTCCCTGCTGCGACACCCAAGGACGAGAATGAACTGATAGAACCCGCCCGTGATGGTACCTTACGCGTGCTACGCGCCGCCCGAGACGCAAAGGTTCTGCGCATCGTCATCACATCCTCAGTCGCAGCTATCCATGCAGGTCAGACAAAGGCAGGCTCAAACAAAGTCTTCACCGAGAAAGACTGGACCGATGTCGACGCACCTGGGGTCGGTGCCTACGACAAGAGCAAAACTTTAGCTGAGGAGGCTGCGTGGGCCTTTATTCGCGGCGAGGGTGAGGGCCTCCAGTTGTCCGTTATTAACCCTGTTCTGGTCATGGGGCCCGTTCTTGCTCCAGACACATCTACCTCCATTGAAGTCATCAGCCGTCTGATGAACGGCGCAGTCCCAGGCTGTCCCAAGAGTTGGGGCGTCGTGGATGTTCGAGATGTTGCTGACCTGCATCTTCTCGCAATGGAGCACCCCAAGGCCAACGGGGAGCGTTTCCTGTGTATGGCACCACCGACAATGAGCATTAAGGAGATGTCACAGGCTCTGCGGGAGAGATTGGGGGACAAAGCGAAGAAGTGCCCGACGCGAGGTATCCCCAATTCCATTATGAAGCTACTAGGACTATTTGACCCGTCTATTGCCATGGTGGTTCCTCAGTTGAGCCAGTCCTTTGTAGCATCTAATGAAAAGGCTACCAGTTTACTGGGATGGACACCCCGATCCAATGTCGATGCTGTCGTTGCCACAGGAGAAAGTCTTTTGAAACTGGGGCTTGTTAAGGACTGATGAAAGGGATTTGATTTCTTGTCTTGCGATGATGTTCTGAACCTGTTTTCGAAATTCTTTTAGCTCTTGTGGATGAAGTTTTCTTGAACATGTCATATTGATAATGCTTGATTTACATTTTTATACAGCCTTTAATAACCAAGCGATCGAGGAGTCAATATCCCACGAAAAGAAGAATCGAAAATGACTTTCCTTCCTTGCACTACTGTACAACATCTTCAATATGGATCATGATAGCCAATAGTAAGTGGGTAAACAGCCCACCTTATCGGACCGTTATCACTCCACACGGAGATAAAATAGTCACCGTCATCACCCAACCCCCAGCTTTCTCCGCATAACAACAACCAAACACCAAACATCCACTCTACAGCACGCCTCATCAAAAGTAAAATCTGGGCTACGAACATCATCACAAAAATGTCCACACCCCTCTCAGACCCCCAAAATGCCGATCGCGCAACCCCAACAATCGAAGCCGCAAAGGCAACTCTCCACATAGGCAGCTCAATCTTCATCGCCGCCCCCTCAACAGCAGTCTGGGCCGCCCTCACAGACACCTCGACTTGGCCCTCCTGGAATGAGTTCATTCCCCGAGTAACCATCACTTCCCAACCAGCCAAGGACGACTCGACCACCGAGCTCTCACCCATCCTACAAAAGGGCACCAAAATGACCTTCCACGTCCGCATGGATCCCACCTCTGACAAACCTCAAAAAGCAAATGATACACAGCTCATGGTTACCGAGCTCGAGGCGCCGAATCCTGAGACGAATACACCTGGTCGGATCGTTTGGGTTTCGGATTCTGAGGCGCCGGGCGGGTTCTCGCCTAGTTTACTCACTGCGGAAAGAGAGCATGAGATTAAGGATGTAGAGGGGGGATGTGAGGTCAGAAATTGGGAGAATCAGATTGGGTGGCTTGTTTATGCCGTTAAGTGGATGTATGGGAAGAGATTGGAGGCGAACTTTGAGTTGTGGGTTCAAGATTTGAAGAGGTTCGTCGAAGAGAGCTAGTAGGTTGGCGGTCTGGGAACTTTTGATGACCTTGCTTGTTCTGCGATATTGAAATGCGAGGGCTAATATTATGCATATGTGTTCCAAATTGGAAAGCTTCATTTGATTGAGAAGAGCGTTGTTATTTGGACGAAGCAAATTGATATTTGGACGAAACAACGTCCATTTCGGGAAGATATTGTAACCGTATTACAATCAAGTATTTCTCAATCACATGACCTGTTCCACATAGCCACGCAGCTCACTAGTAACTTATGTTTTTCATTGGCTTAGTTTGACTGAAATGAGCTCAAAATTTGCCTTATGATTCCAGGGCTTAATATGAGAGCCAAAATCATATCATATGTGCGTGTGTGTGTATATGAAAATTATTTGTTTTGATGATGTGATTTGAGCCATGTGATTGTCAAAATACTTGATTGTAATACAATTACATTTTTATCTCAAAATGGACGTTGTTTCGTCCAAATATCAATTTGCTTCGTCCAATTAACAATACTCATTGAGAATGTAGACGGCGGACCTGTGAATTACCAAATCTGGTTAGTTTTGCCTCTTTTAGTTTAGCGCCCCAGTACCTCGTTCTGTAAGCTCCGCCTCTAGTTGCTCCGGCATAAAAAGCTCACCATGCCCTTTCAACCTCAATTTCCTCTCGTGTATCTCCTTCAAACGCTATATGTCTAGTACAATATGTTTATCGCTTTGCTTGTGCTCGTCCGCCGAAATATCCAAGTGCGCCGCTTCCACTTCAAGGCATACAAGCGCAGCGATGAATTCCAAGTGTGGATGGCAAGAAGGCCTGCATCTGATGAAAAGCCATGCAGTGCAGTCTACATCCTCGGCAAATCTGAGCCAATCTTCGGCGCATCAAGCCATTTACAAAGTGTGGCCGCTGGCGGGCTAAGTTCGGCCATTCCGGATGCCTTCGGGCTTCGAGTTTCGAAGAAGAGAAGCCGCACAACTGCTTAATCACAACAGTCATTCTCCAAGTGCTGAAGTCCGGTAGGTGCCATGGAAGGCGCCACTCCCTTGCTATCTCAGTCCATAAACACGCTGTTTCTAGCAGTACTAAGCCTACTCTGATCCTGCTAGAGCTGTCCGAAGAGGAAAAGATGCATCTTTCCAGGTTCTTGTTGATTTCTGGCCACACCGGTGCACCTTAATTTCCTTATTGGACAACATCCCGCTGCTCTCCTATCATGTGACACATGAGCATAGCCTCGATTCTGCTGAAGACAAATTGATTTCAAGCTTCAAAGAAAATGCACACCCATTTTATTGCCGAGCGAAGTAGCACAGAAAATTCCGTGTCCAGTGAGATTGATTTCACCTAGAAAATTGTTCTGGGTAGATGTGGGAAGCTATGAAGAGGAAAGTATGAAGAGGAAGCTACGAAGAGGAAGCCATGATGGTGTAAAAGCCTGGTTTCCCGAAGGGAGCGAACACAGGACGGACTCGAGACACTTTTCATGCTTCCGATTTTCAAAAATGATTTTATCAACGGCAACGCTCGACAGACTATTTCAGATCCCGTCTGTTCAAACAATTGCCGCCCTCGCTACGCCCAGCCTGGCAGGCTTGGGAGATGCCATCAGCCGCGGTCCAGTAGCCGACACACGATAACGACTGAACGGCAGGCCACCGAGATGAGTCACTATTTTCTCTAAGGGCTGACTTTCAACAGATCCGCAAACAATCGCTTGAGGCAATGCGCTCCGTAAATCATCGCTAGTATCCAACGCTCAGGCATCAGGCCTAGACCTACGCGCCGTTTCTCTCAGCAAATCGATGAGAACACTATCCGGCGTGGTATACTCCCTCATCGTTCGGAGGTATGAATGACAGACCTTTCGACCAATGACCCAGTGCGTGCATTGCTCATCGCTCGCGCCTCAAACGATTCTTCCATACAAGGCTCAGGCCTAGGAACAGGGTGTAATTCATATATGTAATTAGTGTGGCTCCATATATGCCATATGGCACGTGTGTTAGCGAATACACCTAGAACTTCTTCCTAAGGCCCCTAGACTGGTCCTGAGAGCTATCACGCCCCTAAAATGCTCGCTCAAGGTCCCGGGGCCGGTTTTGTATTTTCGGGGATCTAAGTGGGGTAGCTTGGGATCGTTACAATTGGTTTCACGTGCAGGCTTCTGGCCCGTTCTGGTCGCGGGACCTGATCCTGGGGCCCGAGTGAATGGATTTACATGAAGCATACAGGACGGATTGAGATATGATCTGCGAGACCCACATGGTGTATGTGGGTTCTCCTGGACGCGAGGAAGCTACCTTTCTTTTGCTTCCTCGCGCTACATCTTGTATCTAGAATAGACAATAGCTTCCTCAAGATTGATCATTCAAATACGCGTACGTGAGATCCTCATAGGTATATATCCCTGACAATCCTGGGAACTCTATCAATGATTGTGGGACCCTTATTCTAGATTTCCGGACCTACCGGACCACATTCTATTGCGCTTTTTTCTTCACTATCATTGCCGACCAGTGGCGGCGTCAGTTACCCTTGCTATGGAGCTGAGCTACTTGGGTGCTTAAGAGGATGAATCTTCTGAGCATCATATACTGAGCTTTCCCGCTACTAAGCAGCCTCTACAACACCAGTTCTGGTTCAACCCTTCCGATACGCTAGTCATTGTAGTTTCTCTGAATGGATACAGTTTATTATTTCAAATAAGGAAAACTCTGTATTCAACATCTCACATTCAGCCTGAATCCGGCCAACACTCCATCCGATCGATAAACAAGGGCAAACAACAAACCAAGAATTGAGCATCTTGAACTTGAATATCTTGAAGGCCCTGTGCTCCACCTACAAAAGTAGCTGACTGCGAACTTAGTCTGCGTTGCAGGCCTTGTTATAACATTTGGCAGAGTAGTCATCTCCATCATACACCTCCATCAACTTGACCTCACCGTACCAACCGTGTCCACCAGTGTAAGTCCAGCATGAGCACTTATCAGCAGCACTCGACATGTAGTTCAACTGCAAATCCGCAGCTTCCTTTAGCTGAGCCTTCGTCAGACGAGTTTTGCAAACACCCTTACGCGAGTGATACTCAAAAGCGAGCTTGGAGCTAGAGTAGGTCACCCGCTTAGCGAGGCTATCGGTAGTGTTCTCATATGCCAAAGTACCACCACTGTAGTTGCCCGCAACATAGAGATCATTGAAACGGAGCTCGCCATTGGTAAAGTACCCATCGAAGGTCTTATTCCCGTTCTCGTGGAAAACCCAGTCGCCGCTTTGGGCGTATCCCTGGTCCCGTAGGTTGAGAGCCAAAGCATCGACTCCAATGGGCTCCTCATCTCGCTTACTGTAGACATTTAGGATTGTCGTCGCGCAGCTTGCGGAGGAAGATTTGGCGGTGATGAAAGCTGCAATGCCAGAGGCAAACGTGCCAATTCCTGCGAGGCCGGCTCCTCCTGCGACAACCCAGTTTTGCCAAGCGGTCATCTCGACGCGCGTGTGGAGGTTATTTACTCCTGGAGCCTCGGTCATATGAGGTGGAGCGGGCTCCAGTTCCTCGGCAAGGGCCATGGGGGCTGCATTGAAGCAAAGTATGCCCATGAGCATCATCTTGGTGAAAGAGCGAGCCATGGTTCTTGAGATCTGAATGTGTTTGGTATTAGCAAAATGGCTTGTTTAGGTGCTTTGGGGGACAACAACTTACAACACAATGAATGTGCTAGATTTGAACTTGCTGTGCCTAGGTTGAGGCTTGAAGAAAAGGAAATTTGGGAGTAGAAGCCTTCACTTTCAATTTGGTAGAACGGATGATGAATCCTCTGACCAAGGTGGGAGATTCAGGTGTTATTTATACTTTTTGAATGGTATCCAGCTCCCAAGTTCAAATTCATTTGGATTAGAATTAGTGGTTTTTGTAACGATGTAGCCAATATACACGAGTAATTTGTGGGGCGTATTCGATTTCCTGGATCTTGTTCCTTCTAATCTATATTGGTATTGTAGTGTATGTACTCCGGAGTACTCCGTACTGATATGAATGCAGATCATAGTTCCGGAGTGTTGTGGGTACGTGACACGGGACTATTACTGCATTTAGTTAGTGACTGGAGTTAGTTAGCGCCCGCCGAAAATCCAGCCCATCTGCCTGACGGGAAGCGGTACGCCCCACTAGCATACGCGGTCGTTTTTAGAGCTCTTCCACCCGACCAGCTCTTTCTCTTCAATATATTTCTCTTCAAGATACTTATTATCAAATTCTGCGCTCCAACTTCTTTCAGGTGAATAATCTCTTCAGGTCAATATTGTTGATCTCAATCTCCAACGACAATCACTGGCCCCATTCGCCTACGCCCCACTTCATTGGTAGAGTTCAACCCGGAAAACCCGGCGAACCATGCTAATATTATAATAGCTCCTTTTTCGGAATTGAATTGATCGTTTGCCAGCAAAATGCTGGATATTGTGTGGAAGGATATGGCGCCCACTGTGGCCGTCGTGGGAATCGGCCTTATAGGCTTGCGCCAGTATCCCAAGTTCACCAAGGCCCAACGAGTCACCTTTCAGATTGGGGTTGTCGGCTTTATCCTGGGACTTTCTCTGTTTGTCGTGACGGGTCTCGTTTCTCGCAAGGATACTAAAGCTAATGTGTGATGGGGCATTTCGCGACATTGATTACAATACTGATACTGTAACATTGTGTGGCCATTAGACAGTTTCAGGGCCACGCATGCGAGTTCCATGTGAAAGTCTTGATTGTGTTCAGAAGTGTGAAAGAAGTGTGAACGTTTCATCTATTCAAAGAATGACATGATGTTATATGTAAACAACGAGTAGATCAAGCTGATTTCCAAGATTATTCTTTGTATATTTACTTCGGCTTGGTTCCTGATTTGCTCCGGCCGTACATCTGTAACAATAATTTCAAGCCTCACCAACCTCCACGCCCCAGGGCCTAGGAACTAATGGCTCAGGCGGTAGCTGCCCGCTTGTTTAGCGTGCCACATGAGAACCAGCCTTCTTGGGGCCCATAGACCTCTCGGCCACTGAATGTGGGCACTTGGTATCACGCGTGAATAGCCCCAGAAAAACATGCTTTTCCCCTCAGCGTCTTGGTTGATCTGGCAATTTAAATATCTTTATATGGCCAAAGTGGCGATCAATTCATCCCTCAATCGTTCATACGAAACATTCTGTTTCATAGATCAATCACAATTTTAAGTGTATATCTACATTCGAAGTACATCCCGCAGGAGTTGGACCAAGCTGTGCGTAAGACAGATACCAATGATCTCTGGGACCAATGTACAAGTCATCTTAGAGACTCCCTCTCTCGTTCCGGGGTTTCTGGAATTTTTATCACAAAAAGCCACTTGAAAGCATGCTGTTGGTGAAATTCCATATGACAGGAATAATCTGACTGGGAAGGATTGACGCTAACATAGACTTGCAAAGACATTCAAAGAGCTGCCGGTGCTCGCCTAAACACTACCTGTGGTCATTCTGGTTAATCAACTAGATGGCTGTCAATCAAACTAGTTGAATTAGTTTAATTAAACCATTTCGGCCCAACTCCTCCCCCTGAATCGACGAACAACCCTTAGACCGGTATCTACATTACATATGTAATGCGCCGGGCTAGAGTACACTCAAAGATAGTAAATTGTATCCTGCCACTAGCAAATTGATATCACATTGCAAGGGTTGGGCCAGGGCACTCCGGGCTCGGCTCCGGGCAGCGGCCTTCGCTAAAGCACACGGGACGGCCGCTGATTATCTGCTTGTGCTTTTTGACGGGTAGACCGGGCCATCCGAGGCCCACCAGTAGCGGCGGGCATTCAGATGTCACGAAGACCGTCGGTGGGAATGTGGCATTGAAAACCATTGCACAGTGTAGTAACCGATATTATAGAATGTACTGTAGTTGCTGCGGTAATGTATGGTAATAATATGGGCAAAACTGATTAACTACCGAGGGCTGACATTACGTAACGCGTTGTGTCAGTAGAGATAGCTGTTGTGCCCCTAGTGATTCCCTGCCTCCAGGAAAAGTGGGAGTGTCCTTAGCAATTCCCTCTCAATGGAGTGGGTTTACAACGCCACTGTACTGACCGTGCTCTGGTGTGTACGACACGGTATCCGAACTTAACCGGCCCCTCGTAACCCCTTTTTCAAAAATAACGGAACCCTCGCAAGTAATTTTTGAAAATGTTTTACGAGGGGCTGGTTAGTGTGTAGAGTACGGATAGTTCGAGAGCCAGAACGAACTATCCGTGCTTAGGCAGCATTGACCCTTGGAGTGGGTTCCAGAAAAGTGGGTGGATGTCGCGTACCCAGTTTTGAGTCTAAGTCGATGCTAGACAAAGTGGAGAACGATCGAGGCTCTCGGAGTTACATAATGGCCTTGTGGTTTTCCATATGGTCTGTGAGGCTGGCGAGCTACCTGTGGCAATGATAGCCATTGGAAAAGTTCCAAGTACAACGAAAGAAAAAAAATAAAGGTTTACGGGCCTTTACAAATGGTGCCCAAGAATTGATGTTTTGCTTCGTTACCCTTTCAGCAACTAGCTCGACCCGGTATAGGATAGCAAGCTACTGGCAAGCTAGGCATTTGCGCAGGATCACGGAGATTGAATAAGATCCGTATTACAGGCCCAGGTCCGGGTCCCAACAGCTCCACTGGCTCACCGATAAGCTCCATAGTCGATGACCCCGATTCGGACCCGTGCATTACAGTAGTCCTAGCTCGGTTCGATAAAGCCGATGTAGTGGATCCCGCTCGCGATAGGATTCTGGGTGCTTGAGATCGCACACGTAGTTAACCCTCACTTGTTTGTTAAATTTACACTGTCTAATTATAATGTTGTCTTCTGGACAAGCTGCTGCGCTTTGTCCGGATTTCATGGCGAAGCAACAATATCCGGTTGCCCAGAGAGCTGCTTATCAACCTCCAATTTTTTTTTGGCCCCCACCACCTTTCAAATAGACCAGGATCAGATCCTGCTTCGCGTCGGTTTTCTACGTCGTTCCAGCCTAATGACCGCGTACTAGGATACTACTAGCTCCACTTGAAATATGTTTCGTCTTTCCCACTAATTTCAAGGTCTTCCGTGCTCGAAGTTGTATTTGTCTGATATTCATTGGAGTCTAGTTTGCAAGAAGCGATCCTCCCGCACTCTACCATGTTAAATTTTGACTTACTAAATCATCAAGCCAGCCTAGTTAATTAATCGGTTACGATAAATGTCATATTGTGTCCTTGTGCTTGTCTTTCCTTAGTCTCGCTTGTTTCATTCATTCTACCTCGCGCAATACGATAGCGCTTCCTGGCCTGTGATAATGGCCATCCATACAAATGCGCTGGCCGGCACACCTAATCGGAAAACCACCCCAGCGACGGGCAGACACCTCTGCGTGGTGCTGGGGACTAGTACTCTGGTAGATTTTGCGGCGCCCATCTACCGGAGGAAGCCAAGTTCTGTCCAAGTAGAGGACTTGAAGTGAGAATGGCTGTGTTGTGGTTCAGTGGCGCCTCTCGAGCCCGCACCCCCTTTCTCTCCCAATGGTTCTCAAAATTCCCAACGTTGTGCGAGATTCAGGAATAGCGAAGGCCTCCTCCCACCTTACCGCGCAATGTCGAGATCAAAGCAACCTATTTGTGAAAGGGGTTGCGTGGCAGAAGAAGCTGCATCGAACTTTTCGGGTCCAGGTCTGGTGCAGCCTCTGCTCATGCAATCCCGGGTTCTTTCAAGCTGTTCGCAACCATCTGTGGATGGGTTGTACACTAGTTTAGCGCACCGCCGTCTGGACGCACCTTACCATCCACCACCATCACCTACGTTTGTCTGGGAATACTGTCGTCTTACGGGATTCATCCATCACAGTCGTGTACATGCCGAAAGTTGCATCGCACACAAGCTAGGGGGCTGCATATGACTCAAGGTCGTGAACAGCCAGAGGAATAAATCAAATCAAATCAAATCATTTCCCGCTTGAAGACCAGTGGTGGAGCCTAGCATCGGTTGGATGATTTCCTTGAATGATTGTTGAAACATGGGGATATGTTGTTCGCATGCGGTCGAGCGACCTTCCCAGTCCTGCATACGTACCGTAATGTCCTTGGATTTATAGGCTTCGTCCTTGAGCTCTTCTATGCGTTACTGAGCTGCTTGAAGGTAATTCTCCTTGAGCTGCAGCATTTGAAGAAGCTTGTCATTTTATTGGTGCAGCTGTTGTAGGGTTGCCACCAAGGTTTCATTTGTTTGACTTGTATTATGATGTTTGTCTATGATCTTCCCGATGATGTTGTCAAAGCGACTGGGGCGAAAAGACCTTCTTATCTGCGGTTTCCAGTGATTGTGCGTGAATTGTAATTATCTGGAGACGGGAAGGCAGCGAAAGAATAATCGGTCTCCGCGCTCTGTTAAGTTGGGGGGGGCCTTCTTGCATTAAGATACCCCGTGGGCAACCTGGTCACCTATAACAAGAAATGCCGAGCAGATTAATCATTGTGATTTATTAGCTGGATAGCTCAGGGAGCCCACGACAAGGGCCCCGGGAGTGTATCAGTTGTTGCTAGGGTCAATGATAGATCCGCATCAAAGGAAGCTTCGGCTAGAAGCCTGCACGTGAAACCAAAGTGCCTGTCCCAAGAATACCGCACATGGATCCCCGAAAGTACAAATTTGATCCTGGGACCTTGAACGAGTATTCTAGGATCGCAAGAGCTCCCAGGACTGATCTAGTGGGTCCTTAAACCAACCGTGCTGGAGATGGGATAGGTCTTCGTCTGAGACTTCTTTTGAGTGTTTTCCGAGTCTCCATTCTGATATTTACGCTGGACGTTACTCTTCCTCATCAACCCAATCTCGTCCCTTGAAACTATGAGTTCACAGTCCTTCCTCCCTACTAATTGTGGAAGCTGGAAATAACCACAAAAACCAATGATTGTGTGAAACTTCCTCTACTGGACCTCTCTCTTGGAATATCCATATCTTTCGGCTGCGTAAGTCGTCCAATCCAATTTTCGAGAATGTCACTAGATTATGTTGCCGGTGGCGCCGAGTGCGAAGCCTCTTTATCTGGCATCAGCCTTTTCTCGCGACATCTGCTACCCACACCTCAACTATAAATCTATACTACACTAATACTATTTTCTTTTCACTTTAAATCTTCTCTACTATCCTCTACGTAGCCCTTTTACTTCTTATAAGAAGTAAGTCTATGATAAGTGATATATAAGAAGTAAGCTTATTATAAATAGCTTACTTAGCTCTTACTTCCTCAATATCAAGGAAGAAGAAGAATCCCTATCTTTTGATTCTTTCCTTCCTTAAGAATTAGATTTAAAACCAATAATAACTGTATTGTCTTAGACCTCAATTCTATACTAAATCAGTACTAATCTATATTCGATTTAGATCTTTTTCATTATCTTCTTACCTGGCCCTTTTACTCCTTATAAGGCGGGAACCTTATAGATTGTGAATAGTAAGCGCCAACGATCAGGGTCTATAGGATAATGAGTAATAACGCTAGATAGCTGCAAAATAGTGATAGGTGCAAGACGGCGGGTGGTGAAGCGCTAGCTCGCCGTCTAGAGTTACGGGCGGGAAGGAGGCCGTATCTGGCGTTAAAAGCTGTTATTCTCGGCGTGGATCTTATAGGCCCTCTTATTCTAGATGTAATTCATCTCATATTATATTGATGCTGATGCTTCCCACTCCATCTAACCGGGTATCCCATTTATGCCAGGCCAGTGTTGAACCAAACCAACCGAAAGAAAAGAAAAAATGCCCCGAGCCCAAAATGCAACTATATCGCGAACAAGCCGAACAAGAAAGGAATCCTAATAAAACAACCTAAAACAAGGTGAATGCCGATCGTAATCAAGCATGTGCCATCTTCACCCAGTCAGAAGTGTCGATCCGTTCCATCGGGTCCTTGGCAACGGCAGGCAACAGCAACTTCTCCACGAATCCACCCCTTGGAACACGCGAACCGTTCGTACCACACCTCGTGAACTCCAAAATCCGATGTCCATCCCTTGCCATCGCTAACCGCTGCATACTACTTGAGCCGGGATACAACAGTAAGTCACCAGTCGCAGCAGCAACAAGCGTCGCAGCAAGGGAGAAAACATCCGAAGCGGGCGAAGACATTGCCTCCCCCGATTTCAACGCCTTAAGCGAAAGGAGTTCCGGCGCGGTAAACGGCGGCGTGAACGCCGACATGGAACTTTGACTCGCATCTTGTGCATTATCGCATAACGAAAGATCCAGTGCAGAGGAGAAGTCGGCGAAAAGCGGCTCGTATGGAAAGGCACCTGCGCCTTCCGGACCATCATCGGGAATGGGTCGCAAAAGCATATTATGCGGCTTGATATCCCCGTGGACAATACCAGCGGTTTTGTGTAACCATTCCAGGCCACCAATAAGCTTACGGGCAAGATCACGCCACGAATCCGGTCCTTGAACAGGATCGAACATGGTCGCCGTTGAAGGCCCTTGTTTTCGGATAAGGTCGGCTTGGTCTTCGATGTATGTTGATAATGCCAGTGGAACGGCCGTCATAACCAGTGCCTCGGTATCGGAGTGGTACCCGTGAAACGGAATGATGTACCGCTCATACCCTGGTGTCAGATTCAGGCGCGTCAATGTCAGCGCTTCAGCCTGCAAGACTGGACGTGCATCTTTGCGCAGGGGAGCCTTAACAGCGTAGACACGAGTTGTGGCGATAGGTGAACTGGGTGGAGTATGGAGTGGTATTGGTGCACTTGGTATTGAGCGCGCCTTGTAGACGATACTCCAAGCACCGCGACCGAATTCGACAGGTCGATCCTCGACGTAATCTACCTTTAGGTCGTCGGTAAAGCGCAGCGGCGTTGAGATATGGCGCAGCTGAGCTGTTTCTGCGGGGGTGGCGCCCAATGGGGGGATTGAGTGCTCGCCATCTTTCCCGATCGGAGTCACTGGGGGTGTAAGAGACGACGATGTCGGGGTCGGGGTTTGAATTCCGAGTCCTTTCCCATCGTGGTTCGTTTGCAGCGATAATGTAGTTGGGGCGGGGGCGCGATTTGCGACCATTGTTCTCAGCGGGTAACTCGGTATACTCTCCACGCTTGAATTCTTCGATGATAAAAGTGAAACTGTGTAGATGTATGTCGCGAGAAAAGGCTGATGCCAGATAAAGAGGCTTTGCACTCGGCGCCACCGGCAAAATAATCTAGAATCGGCGTGATACCAGTCGCATCATCCACGGGTTAGGGCACGGGTATGACGTGGTGGCAAAAATGTGACGAATGCAGAATGCGAACGATGCGAAAACGGTGCGAAAATAGACGGCGTACGTGTAGGAATCGAAAGAGGGAGAAAAGATTTGATGTTTATATTTTCACAGTCACAGGAATAGATAGTCATAAAGGAATTGGGGGTCATGGGGGTCAGTGCTAATTAAACCCAGAAAAAGGGAAAAAAAGGGCCCCAGTTCCACAGGGCGATAGAAGGTCTCGAACCTCACCCGATAAGTGTCAAGGCCGCAAATTGGCTAGATCGACAAACCAGTTCGATACGACGGTAGTAACCGTGGAATTGCTGTGGTAGCTTCGGAGTATAATGGTTTAGCGCGGGTGTTGGGAAATTACTTAGATTAGCTTACGAACCGGGAAATTTCGGGGAAACTCCGATGGTCTATCAACTGCAGAAACGAGATTGTGATTGGGGCCAATTCTTTGTGATAGGGGAAGGATTCAGATGAATCCGGGGCGCAAAGCACGTTAGCAAACGACTACGAATGCATGATCTCCACAGAACGGCAGATGACTCAGAAAAGTTAGAAAAACCCTGAAAAAGATATAAAAGTTAGAATTGTTATTCCCATCCAATTAAACGCCGTTGAACCCTTGAACTCCTGACCAATCCCTTGGCCCCGTGGCCCCGTCTTTGTTTCTAATGCTTTCATTTCTATTTACATTCAAGCATTGACGTAGTGTACATGATTACAATCCGGGGTATTAATGCAGTTTCTTTGCTGCAGTATCCAATCGGTACTCGCCGGTCCGATAGGACGTCATAGTGCCGCCGAGAAGCCGGTTTATCTGCAGCGGCGACAGGTCCTGCGCGTTCTTGTGATATTCTAACAGAATATCCCAGATAACGCGGATTGGCAGGGATATCACCCGAGTCTCGCTTAGGTCATAATCGATATTCTCCTGGAAGCACTCATTCGGGTCTAATGTATCATCGGCCAGCGGTAAAGGACCACAGTTCGGCTTGAGCCGTTTCCCCACATATTTAGCAATACTAGGGATGCTTTTGACAACGTCATTAGCGGCTTGACCAGGGAAGAAGCGATCGGCCAGCTCAGCGATGCTCATGTGATTGCCGCTGCTGAAGCTGAGAGTCATGGCTTCGAATAGCTGCATCACGGCATCACGATCTTCGGAAGGGACCCTGCTGAGTTGTTGGGCTGAAATGGCATGTTCGTCCGCTTCAAAATAGACCAGGGTTTGATGGGCGCGGGGGAAGATCTCATCTTCCTCTATGAGAATTGGCTCGAATGGACGCCGGTCCCACAGTAGGACGGAGTCATCCAGGTTGTTCGAGCATGCTTCAACGCGTATATCGTCAAGGGCCCGTTCCCAACCGCGAGTGAGGCGGAAATGAAGATCGGCCATTTTCTGGCTCACGGCCGATTTCCTGGCCTCGATATCTCGATCGATCTCCTCTAGTGAGGCTGCAGTCGCCTTAGGATCCGCGGCCGCACGCGCCAAATCTCGTGAACGGTCATCGATTGCAGCGAAATCCTTGCTAATATCCGCTCGAGCCCAGGCACAGCGGTTATCAAAGTTCAAGGCGGCCCGAGCTGTCCGTGCTTCCTTTCTAATTTTCGCTTCCTCGTCGGCCGTCAAACGGCCTTTGGTTTTAGCCAGGTTTTCTCCCCTCCGAATGGATCTCTCAAATCGGTGATGACCTTCTGATCGAGCACGGGGATAATACGCTATCTCCTGCTTGGCTTTTGCCCCCCCTTTCCCGGGTATTGGGGGTTCGGGGGCCATCTGCAGAGGCAGGGGCTCACGCCCGGGAGGAGTGATCACGCCTAGCGCGTCGGATCTCTCAGCAACTCGCTGATTATTGCGCTGAATAGAGTCCCAAGTCTTGAGTGTATACCATGGCTCTAGTTCGTATCCACTGGCAATCTCAAAGTGATGCAATGCCACGTTTTCCGTCAACATCGCTGGTCGCCGGCGCTCGTGAATGCTGCGGGGGAGCACCACTTGCAATTCCGTGATAGAAAACCCAGCCAGGATGCGCACGCTGCCATAAGCATGAAGCCCTGTTTGGTTCATGCAGTCTTCCATCAACGAGGCCCACCACCGGGCCGGGGTCAAATGATTTTTCTTCGATTCCGTTTCTGGCGGGCTCGCAAGGACCAATAGAGTGTCATTCTTCGGCAAAGTGCCGGGCACTGCATTCATGGGACGAATCTGTTCCGGTAGGTACTTTTTGTAGACTGTGTCCCAGTTGGTTCCATAAATATCCCCAGACGCGAGCTTGTAACACGGTTTGCTTTTGGCCAATTCCTTGAGGTATGATCCGAATATCTTCATATTTGGCTCGACCAGAACATGACGACGGGGACGAAGAAAGTCATTCATTTTGGATGACCATACCCCAGAGCCAGGCCATAGGTCAAGGATGTCAACGGGCGCATTTCGTTGAAGGTAGGGAGACAAGCGGTGGATCATATCATCTAAGCCAATCTACACATTAGTCCGGGTTATTGCAAGTCATGAGCGGTCCCATCAGCATACCACATAGCTTTTCGCTTATATACCCTGCCGTAGCTGCCCTTTTCCGGCTTGCCTTTTTCGCGAAGATCTCGCGGAGGCTCTGAGTGATCGGGAAGCGCGCGCTCACCTCCCATAACGCGCTTGTCATTTTTCAATGCACAATTCTGAGCAAGGCTTCCGATCCAGTTACTGGTCCTTTCACGCGTGTTATATGGAAAGCATTGTTGGGTGGTGGTGGATTGGAGCTGCAGTCGGAGTTGAAGTTGGAGAAGAATTGTAATTAATTTTCTGGAAGCGGAGACCTTGCGGGTTCCGCATCTCCCCCACTAGGCATCACAACATCTCAGGCATCCCTCTTCCTCGTCTCATTTCTGTTCGGCGCTCAACGTGGACCGCCTGAATGCGGTTGCCTATGCACCGAGTGTCTCTGGTCTTCGCGCCAGCTGTTGGAGATCGCTCCCTATTTATGTTAAGAATGCCCATTCAGATCCGGTCTGCGTGAAAGAGGGGCTCGTGATCTCAATCAACCTTCTTTGATTCCCATCACCTAACACACCACGCCATGGCTTCCCACATTTCAGGCCCTAGTGCGGGAGGTAGTCCTCCCCAGGCCGTAAACAAGATTACCAAGATTGCCCAAGATTATCAGTACAACGCAGCCGTCCCACTCAAATACTGGCTCCGGACCGCGGCCACACTGATGAGAGAGGTTGGTCAATCACCGCTGATCTAGTTGCGCGTTTCAATTTTATTAACATGACTCTCTTAATAGGCCCAAATCTACGAGCGCGAAGGGCACGACGAGCAAGCCTACCTACTCCTTTTTCGACATGCCCAGCTGGTCCTGGTAAACCTGTCAAAACACCCAGATGCCGCCAAAGATGAGAAAGATCGGAAGGCTCTGGTGGCTGCTGAGAAGGAGGTGCAGAAAAATTTGGCCAAATTGGAAGTCCTCAAGCCCAGAATCAACAAACGATACGAGCGGTACATGCAGTTGATGCGCGAGCGCGACTCCAGAAAGCTGTCTCTAGAGTTCAATATGGCTCCGGAACAAGGCGAACGACCTGTGGATCCCGCATTGAGCGGCGTTGCAAAACCTCTGGAAGCTGGAGAGAACCAAGATCTCGCTGTTCGACTGGCGCAATCAGAACTCAGTCGCAGAGCTACTGTCCGCAGAACCGAAGATGATAATCGACGAGCGGCGGGCGTATGGGGTGATTGGGAAAGCGCATTCAAAACGGACAAGCAGTCCGCCGATAAAGACTTGAGTCAACGAATTCAGGATATCAGGTCCAACATCGATCATACGCAGCCTGTCAGCCAGACCCAACGTGGGCAGAAACCGATACTACGCGAAACTCCCTCCGCCACGACGGCATATAACTATCCTACCGTACCTCGTCAGCAGGGTTTAGGACCACCTATTTCTTCTGGCCAAATTGCCATCCGTGACAAGAATGCGGAAAGGCAGCCACCCCCGATCTTACCACCGAAGGAACATGCTGAGCCACACAGAGCATCTTTCATCGATGGAACGCCTGCAGTGGAGCCTCCGCCGCTTCCATCAAAGGTTTCAGCAGCCCCAACCCTGCCTGAGAAGGTGCAATCCTTTGATGGTGGTGCCTCCACGCCATCGAGCCTTAACCCGGCAAGTTACACCTTCAAGCCCTCAGCGTACTTGGAAAACGGTAGTCCACTACGCTCTGTATTTCTCCCCTCCAGTCTTCGGGATCGATTCTTATCTCTGGCCGCTCCAAGTACCCGCCGGAACTTGGAGACCTGTGGTATACTCTGTGGTACACTAGTTTCGAACGCGCTTTTCATCTCCCGGCTTGTGATTCCAGAACAAATATCCACCTCCGACACCTGCGAGACTACCAATGAATCAGCAATCTTCGAGTATTGTGACTCTGAAGACTTGATCATGCTGGGATGGATTCATACCCATCCCTCTCAGACATGCTTTATGAGCTCGCGCGACTTGCACACTCATTCCGGGTATCAAGTGATGCTCCCGGAAAGTATTGCGATTGTCTGTGCGCCTAGCAAGAATCCGGACTGGGGTGTGTTTCGACTCACCGATCCTCCTGGTCTGAAGACGGTTCTCAATTGCACTCAGAAGGGATTGTTTCATCCGCATGCTCAAGAGAACATATACACGGGTGCATTGCGGCCCGGTCATGTCGTTGAGGTTAACGGCCTAGAGTATGAGACTGTGGACCTACGCCCCAAGGATGCGCGTAATTGAACACTTGTTTCTAGTTTATGTTATTCAACTGAATATGATACCCTCAGTCTCATACTACAACAGCGAAAGTTCTAAATCGTCCTCCGATATGTTTTTTCCATAAAAACTGTTGGGTGACCTATGCTCTGATGGTCACTATGTACTCCACAAGCCCCACAACCCCTTGCCACGTCAGATCATTCTTATGGATGTGGGTGCTTATGGGCATGCGATTTAGCGCCGTTCGCCCGAGTGATCCTTTTGGCCGTCGAACCTGAGCTCTCCTTCGCGTAATTCGACGGTGTGGGTGAGCGACGAACTCCGTCTCGGTGGGGAACCCTCTTAGGACCCTATAGTCTCCATCAGGCATTGTCCACCGTCTACCTAGCAGACCATACAATCGACCCATACTGAGTGCGGTACTACTTGAATCATGATTTGTATACTTACATCATTCCATGCTGGTTCATTGTGGGTGATATGGTGGTGGTGATGAGCACCGTACTTCCCCTTCTCCATATTGATAATTTCATCGTGGTAACTGTCGGATGGAGGGAATCTGGTAGCCATTATTGCGGTGCAGGTTTATTTGATAGAAGAGAATTTTAGATGAAGCTTTTTTAATGGGGGTTGTAAGATGTGTTTTCATAGTAGCATATTGGAGTTTGTGGGTTTTATATTATTTCTATCCGCCACTCTTCCGTCATAGAGGCAAACCGGAGGCGTGTTCCCAGGACATAGATGAAAGAAAACGGCACTACACAGGTGGTCGTTGGCACGACATCAAGGTGAAGGTGAAGGTCGTGTGACCCTGCCGTGCGGTAAGAGCCACGCCTAGCCTCATTACTTCTTTATTGTTTATCGTAAAAACATTTATATAGAGAAAAAAATAAAATGGGCTGCATAACGCATCGGTAATCGATACGGCGCTCATGTCATGTAGTCAGTAATACCTTATCCGAGTGGGGTGCCCTCCATTGATTCCAATTGACTAAGAGGCACTGCACCCACGCCACTAGACTATCGTCGTTCGCCAATGTAACATTCCCTTCTTGTGGGGTAAAAGGGAACAAAGTTAAGCTTGTACTTTACTTTTTTTGTTCACCTTCTCAATCAATTCTATTTGCTTTCTTGATTTCAAGCCGAGACTACGATGATAGATATCTTGGATCACACCTTGTATTTGGATGATAGTGGATGTCATGCCACATTATGGCTTGATCTATACCCCATGAAGCTTAGACTGCAATGCACCTGTAACTACCTAGAGATGACGACGCAAATAAACTTGCAGGTATATTGGTAATTTCGCAAGAATAGAAACGTTGTTTATTACTGTAACCTTCAAATCTATTTAACTTTGAAGCTCGGAAGCTTATGGTGTACGAGCGCAGCTACCGCTACTTGATAAGCGATAAGTTTGTTTCATCTCCATCCCCCCCTCGACTGAGGTCTATCTTGTCCTACATCTCTCCGCCAACTTTCCCCAGGTTCTCTCCCCACAATTGACTCGTGCCTGTATGTCGTTCTCATCTCAGGGGAATCGCCCCTCCGACACCCCGACCAGCTCCTCCAGGTCCCGATCTCACACGCCCCAAAATCCAGCCAACTCCAATTCCTACCAATCTGCCGCCTCCTACTTCTCTTACCCAGTCAGCCACGTCGTCTCAGGCCTCTACCGACGCTTGACCGACCCCAGCATCGCTGCCCCCGCCATGCCATCCACATCTCCATGGTCGTCCCCCGACGTTTTCACCCCCCGCCGAACCGCCTCACCCTTCCAACCACCACCTCTGACCCCTCTCACCCTCACAATCCCCAAAAGCGCCGACCTCCTCCAGCAGCAACTTCTAACCCGCGTACTGGCCGAGGAGATCCGCCTCCTCGTTCCACCGCGCCTCCAACTCGTCGAAAATTGGCGTCTCGCTTACAGTCTCGATCGCGATGGTGCCTCCTTGGCCACCCTCTACGACAACTGTGAAGAATTCTCCCACCGTAGCCCGCGGGCGGGCTACGTCCTCGTCATTCGCGACTCTTCCCCGACAAGCGCTGTATTCGGCGCCTACATGACCGACGCGCCGCACCCTAACTCCCAGTTCTTTGGCACCGGCGAGTGCTTCCTCTGGCGCGCCAGTGTACTGCCTCCCCCATCGAGCTTGGGTCTTACGTTCCCCAGTGACGGTCCTCAGTCTGAGGAAGCGCTCGAACGCGCTGGTCTGCCACCTCCCCCTTCTGCTGACACTACTCACGCCGGTCGATGGAGCACGCTGCGCAACGAACCGAAATCGAGATCGGAGTCTCCTGCGCATAATCTGAACCTTAGTCTCAAGACTAGCATTGCTGCTGCCAGTGGAGGAGCTCTTGCGCCCCCGTCGCCATCGTCGATTAATACGACTCGGAGTGGGGCAAGTACCCCCGAGCGCATTCGTTTCAAGGCATTCCCGTACAGCGGTGTGAATGACTATATGATGTTCTGCGAGACTGGATTTTTGAGTCTCGGTGGCGGGTGAGTTATTATACTTGCTTGTGTGGCATTAATTTATCCAGGGACTGACAAGTAATACAGTGATGGACACTATGGCCTCTGGGTTGACTCTGGTCTGGAAAAGGGTGTCAGCTCGCCTAGCCAGACATTCGGGAATGAGCCATTGTCTGATGAGGGCATTAAGTTCGACATTCTAGGGGTCGAGGTGTGGTATGTCGGTTCCTGAGTTGCCTACGAACCGCGGGCGACAAGGACGGCACGAAAAGTATGCCAAAAAATCTACATACGCTCTCTACAACTAGAAACAGAAGAAAAAGATAAAGGCAAATCATGACATTGGCGGGATTTAGAATACCCAGAGGAGGAATATTGGAACCAGGCCTTACCAGGGGAGGAGATTGACTTACTCATACGGCGCATCCCTTTCTTGCATTTACTTTCCAATACCCGGGCAACGAAGCGATGCTGGACTCGCTCCGTCAGTCCCTTTCGGATATCAGATCTAGCGTTCTCTATCTTCTGTCGCAATTTTGAGTACATTAGGTGGCGATAGTCTGTATATTCAGGTTTTAGAACCGGATAAGATATTTGACGAACCCACTCTCCTATTTGTGATATCTTTGTCAGTCCAGAACCAAATCTTGGTACTATATGTACGGGGAGGAATATGTCCCACCTTGAGGCTGTATCTGCAAGATCCACTTCCTCCCCGGCAGAATTATAGTTTTAGTTCCCCCCACGACCCGTTGATTTGCAAACCTAAAATTGCCCTCTAGACTACGGCGATGTCCGAAAACAAGAATGTTGCATCGTCAGTCCGCCACTCATCACGCTCGAAGACTGTAACCCCACAGAATGGAAAAATGATCCTCAACTGTCGGATTTTCCGAGCGAAAATTTGCAGTCCAGACTGTTGGTTAGGCTCTGATAGAGTTGAGTTTCACTGGGTCTTCTACCCGGATCTTCATGGACAATAGAGTATAATGGTGATCAGCGTTAAAAGGGTTAAAAGGTATTTAGCCAGCAAAGCCGAACTTCCAAATCACTATATTGTCAAAACCTCATTTTCAACCTCGCGAGGAAATAACCACGAAGCACTAGAGTCAGCAGCTATCGCGATCTCCAGATCTCCGAGTAAGATCTGACTCGGCCGCCGGTCACCCCCGACTCGCACGAAGCTAAAGATCCAAGCACTGGAGACTTCTCGGGGAGATGTCGCTCAATTGACAGACCCCACAAGGAAATTCAATTCTCCAATCATGTAAGACCGATGTACAAGTCTAGTCTAGATGCATGATGTCGTAGACGCAATCGGTACGCGGGCTTTGCCTAATGCGGCACGTCGAACGGCGGATCCACCAATTGATCAACGAACCACGAAACTAGACTCTGGTTTGGCGGATGTGAGTTTAATTGTGACGAGGAAATGAACGGCGAGGCTTTCTGCAGGATTGGTTTTGAAGATAACGTAGGTTCACACTAGGGTTATGGTCGATCACCCCCAGGGTTTGATATATATTGGAATCTTCCCACTTTCACACACTGTTGAACATTAAACATATGAATTCGACATTATTGCGAAATACTTTTCTTGTCTATCATTGATAATTCTATTCAAGCCGTATTCGTTCACTGTCAATCTTCGTTCACATTGGGTTCAGACGCTACTTTGCCATCCATATGAAGTGATATGTGCTTGTGTTAAAAACCAAGATTTACACAGTCAAAGTCGTCCGATGGCTTTGCAAATATTATAACGTTTGAAGCACGGTGAAGATGCGCGTCTTCGCTATTACTACTATCTTTACCATTCTTGCGGCTCTCTTTGTCTCGATCCGGCTTTGGACACGATTCAAGCTGGTGCGAAGTCCTGGGTTGGATGATCTATTTATCTTTGCAGCTTTGGTATGTACTGAAATTATTGTCAGAAGTTATACTCCCACGATGCAGTTGTGCTAACTCGAATTGATTATAGCTATGTTCATTTGCATTTTACGGATTCATGCTAGCCGGTATGTCAACTACCCTGGGCATATCATCCTGCATCGGAAACTAACAATAACAAAGAGCGACACTATGGTCTTGGAGTCTCCAGACAACAATTATCAAATGAAGTTGCCGCGAACCAGATGCACGTAAGTTCAACCCAGCCCAACAAGCTCCAATTATCCATAGAACCATAAGGAAACAGTAACTGACCGGCCTCAACAGTATCTCTGGTTCTCAATTCCATTCTACAATCTAGCCCTAATCCTCTCCAAACTCTCTGCCCTATTCCTATTTCTCCGCATCTTCCGCTCAAAACCCTTCATCCTCGTCACATACGCCCTCATGGGCTTTCTCGTCATAGCAGGCTTGTGGATGGTAATAAGCGGCTTCGTCTTCTGCATCCCAGTCTCGGACTTCTGGCGGGCTCCACCACCAGTTGCCGTCAAGCACTGTCTACCAAAGGGACCAGTCTGGTTTTCCAACGCAGCGATGCAGATCTTTTCTGATGTCGTGATACTCATTCTCCCTATGCCGCTATTGTATAAACTGCAATTACCACGGCCACAGAAGATTGGGATTATGTTGGTATTTGGCGTTGGGGTTTTGTACGTCTTCTCCCTTGCTTTCCCTTTCAAACTTACGAGAAACATCAAGCTAACAAATTATGTCTTTCAGTGTAATAGCAACAAGTTCCGCCCGCCTCTACGAACTAAGTACCATGGTAAACGGTCGCGACTTCACAAAAACAAACGCCGCAGCGGCCGTCTGGTCTAGCCTCGAATCAAACGTCTCAATAATCTGTGCCTGCATGGCTCCCCTTCATCCTTTCATCTCAAGCATCTTCTCCT
The DNA here is from genome assembly GCA_028829675.1 of Penicillium tannophilum. Classification (NCBI taxonomy): domain Eukaryota; kingdom Fungi; phylum Ascomycota; class Eurotiomycetes; order Eurotiales; family Aspergillaceae; genus Penicillium; species Penicillium tannophilum. The sequence continues at coordinate 1,054,792 of JAQKAK010000003.1, read as the reverse complement.
ACCTCTTCCGTCCTCAACCACTCCACTCAACGCCCTGGTCAAAAACACACTCGAACGCGACATGTGTCGCTGATTCCCGGAAGCGATCTATTTACGACCACGGACTTAGTTCGGATGGCGGGATCTTCTCGAATGATTTCTTCTATGCGGGTCCCGGTGGGTATACGGCTAGTATCTCGAAGCTTGGGGATAGTGAGAAAGATGAAAAGGGGAATGAGTGTGAGGGTCAGGATGGAATTAGGGTTGTGAGAGAGTTGCGGATGGTTTCGGATTCGGTTATGCCTAGTCCGAAGCTTAGTCCAAGACTTTTGGCGGCTGATGCTGAGAGGGATATTGAGCTGGGTGAGGTTTCTGCATCGGCGTCTGGGTCCGGGTCTGCTGGTACTGGTGCTGGCGCTAGTCAGGGGACTTGGAAATCAAGCATTGAGTGGGATTTGGGGGATTTCGAGTTCCCGGATTATAAGGAGAGGATGAATGCTCCTATTTAGTGCCCAGGTGGCACTTTGGATCCTGTATATTATCTGTTGGATGGCTTGGCGTATATATAGCATCTACATAAGGCGAACACACGAAATGCTGTTATGATCATGAGAACTATTTATTTGCTGTCCACGAGTGCTGAATGTTATGCGCCACCTGGGCTGCATTGCTTTCGTAATGTCTATTAAAGACTCGGCCGAGCTAGATCCTTCCACCTCATCGCCTGCTCAATAGCTTTAGCTACGGCAACGCATTTCTCCTCTCCGAATCTTCCTCCCACAACCTGAACACCGACCGGCATACCATCAACCAGGTCAATATCATCTATGATCATCAGTATCGGTCGCACATACGCAGAGTGGATGGCAAACTCACATTGTTCCTTGTTGAATTTGTCACCTGGATTTCTAGGGACATGATCCAGCCAGTCCTGACTCGGCACATCCTTGTCCCTAGAGACTGTTGTGACAGGAACGGTCAAAGCTGCGTAACCAACTAAGTTCCAGATACTAGTGTATCCAACATAGTTATTAGATTTAACCCAGGTCCAGGGCTTATATCCGACCCATGGCGTATTGGGCATGATCAAAGCATCGATGCCAGATGAGATCCAGCGCTCGAGGTATGAAGTTTCGTATTTATATTTAGCGGCGTTCAACTGTGAGAGATTAGTAAATGTACTTGTTACTATGAGGGCTTTACTTAGGCTGGAGATATCAATCATACCTGGTGTGTTTCCGAAGTCGTCAAGATATTATGCTCTTTCCCGACAAGCATACCCTCAATCAGAGGTTCGCCGGTCATCTCAATCATCCGACGACATCCTTCACCACCATCAGAGAGGATAGCTTTCTCCCAAAGCTCGTATGCATATGCATGAGACGAGGCGTCCCATTCAAATACTGTACCGACTTTTAGCACGATTTCACTTTGTCAAACTAGTGATAACTCACCTTCGTGTCCGGCCGCCTTCAAGGCCCCGATAACATCCCGAACACCACGTTCAGCAGGCGGTTGGCATTTGACAACACCGTCATCAACCAGAAACCCGATCTTTAACCGCTTAGGCCGCAGCGAAGCAAGACTCCTCCTCCATGGCACAGGAGCAACATGCTGATCTAATTCCCAAGGCGAAGCACACGGAACAGCCTCCATATACCGTTCAATAGTGGCAAGGCTGACACTCATAGGCCCAGCGACCGAGCGAATAATATCCTGACCGGGACTATTGAAGCCAGTTTATTAGTCTGATATCCTTCACTTGAAATCACAACCTTCAAGAAAGAAGAATAGTACTCACTTTCCCCTCTCATAAGGATGTCTCCCTGGGCTAGGCGAAAGTCCATACAGCCCACAAAGTCCAGCAGGAATACGAATCGATCCACCCAGATCAGTCCCAATACCAAGCGGACTTCCTCTAGCCGCGACAATAGATCCCTCACCACCGGAACTGCCACCTGAGATCAAATTCCGATTAAATGGGTTAACGCATTGGCCCCAGACATGGTTGTATGAGTCGGACATCATCATTGACTGGGGTAGATTGGTCTTCACGTAGAGAACAGCGCCTAGTCGGCGAAGTGTTCTGGCGACAGATTTATCATTTTGGGCTGGGTTGTTTGTGAGACCGACCCATCCTGAGTACGGTAAGTATACGCCTGGGTTGAAAAGGTGCAATTGCAATGGAACATACCGATAGATGTATCCACGCCCTTGACGGAGAATAAATCTTTGATAGAGACCGGGAGTCCGTGTAGAGGGCCCAGGGTCTTCCCTGTATTGGCAAGATGCTCATCCATCTCCTTGGCTACTGCGAAAGCTTCATCAAAGAAGATCTCCGTGCAACATGTCGTTAATTGATGTGCCAGCGCTGCGCGCTTAGCGAATGCCTGCGTGAGCTCGAGAGATGAAACTTCCCCGGAAGAGAGCTTGCGCAGTAAGACCGTGATATCAGTTTCCTCCGTAAGAGCAAGCTCGGTAGGACTGAGTATTTGACGAATATACACCAGGGCGTTGGGTGCGGAGTCTACCGAGGGAACTGGTTTCAAGCGCCACTCGGGAGGGATCAGATCGAGCTGGCGCTCGCGCTTTTGCGCAGCTAGCTCTTGGTAGGATGGGGTTGGTGTGTCGGTTGCCATCATGCGATTATAATTATGAAATCAATTTCTACGGATAGAGGAAGGAAGTGAAGGCATTTATGGTTGGATGTATGTGAGATAAGAGATGCGGGGACCGGATAGATAGGTTTCCGCATTAGGAAGGCTATCTATCACTCGTATTTATCATCCTGCTTCTCCATCTTTCCTCGCATTGTTCCTGTGCATCCGGATAACGCGGAAAGTCGCATAGCTGGCAATTCTTCCAATAGGCCCGCAGGATCTCACATTGTTTTGTGGTAGTCGCGTGCATACCGGTTAAATAGGCTGGGCTGGCTAGGTGCACGTAGAATCTTGAGGATGTGGGGATCCTAGAGATAACATCGCATGCGCGGTCGACCATCTTTGATAATGCATCGGAATGTGGATTCGAGATAGCAATGCCTTCGTTATTCCCGGTCTCTCCTGCGCGACCAAATGCCACTATCGCGCCCGTGCATCTGTACACCGCGGTCGCCAGTCCCCGGTCTGTCGTATCGCTATTATCTAAATTTAATATCTGATTCATCGCCCTGGAACTTAAATCCAAAATGTCGGGATTGATGTTCCGTTTTGCCAGATGTGCGAAGAGCTCAAATGTATCCGGTGGGCAGCCCACTGAGTCGAAGAAGTTCGAGCATAGGATTCCGCGGTGCCAATCATCGAATAACAAGTCTCCATCTCGAACTAATGCACCTGTAACATCGAACCATACCAGATAGGCTAAGACATCTCCAAGGCCGGGAACCCGGGCAGCAAGGCCATCGAGTTCGGCCTTGTTCCGACAGTGAAGGTCAAGAAGAGAGCGTGCACCTTGTAAATGACGATGCCACTTGCCAAATGAGCCACAGCATACTTCAAAGATGGCGAAAGTTGCAATTCCAAATAGTGCAATCGGGTGTCCGGAATCGATGACTTTACTCAAATTCGTCAGTGCGCCGAGATGCGTCTGTATCGATTGCTTGTTGTTTGATCCCTGGAGACGCGAGCGAGCGAAGCTCAGGGTGTGAGCAATGAGTTTGACAGCTTCCTCTGGTAGTTCCTCTTTGGTTGATTGAATCTCTTGATAGAAGTGCGACAGAAGGTCGATGAACCCATACAGGTTGACAGGCATATTGTTGCTTTGTGATTGAGTTGTGCTTGACTCTCCAATCTTCGTTTCTATTGTCGATGCTGACTTTGGTTGTGTACTTTCCGATGTGGTTTTCTTGTCACCCATCCAGACAACTCTTTGGGGATAGCTACAGGTCACTCCATTCTGCTGACAGGGCTGACAACGAGGGCGGTTAAGATCACATTTGATGCCCTTGACTCGACAGCGGTGGCAATGTCGATCGTGTCGGATTCCTCGAGGCTTCTTGATGCTTGCCATTATGTTGTGAGAGTCTCGAATCGGAGTAGAGCCGGGAGATAAGGGTGCGGGGGAGGCGAGTTGCCCGTTTGGTTCTAGCAAGAAAATGGAACGACCCTCGGGAATAACTCCATTTTGGCGGCACCAATTATTCCAGATGAGCAAATGCATGACACTGGTTAAAGAAAGTGTATTCCAACGCCAATCTGGTATAACTATAATGTACACTGACGATGAGCGAAGAGCACAAGTACCAATGGACAGAACGTCAAATTGAACGTCAAGTACAGAGAGATACGAACTAAGCACAGAATATCAAGAAAGCAGAGCAAAATTCAAAAGCAAACCGTCAACAAGCCATCAGCGAAGTTCCTGTCAGTTCTGTACAACCATGCCTCACTTTGGAATCTTGGCCATGTGCCAGTAGCGGCTCTTGCGGTCCACGTCATGCTGATGAAGCAGTCTTTCGGCCAGGCGTTCACGACGAGCACGTCTCTTGGTAGACGAATTGGTTTCGACAGAACTCGAAAGCGTCGACTTCCTTCCCTTAAGTTTGATCCGAGGGAGTTTGACAGTTCGCTGGGATCTAGAGTGCACTCTGTGGGACTTGGGAGTTTTGTGCCAACCGTCTAGCTTTAGACCTTCTTCTTTCATGTCACCGACAGAGCTTGAGAGCTTTGACTCAGACTGCTTCAGTCTGGTCCGACGACGGCGAGAGACTTTGGCCATTCGATGGGATTCAGGGCCCACTCTGTGGTAATTGGGGTTTTTGTGCCAAACTGCATCGAAATCGGCCGGGACTGCTTTGTGAACTTTGCGATGGAAGCTGGCTTGGCAAGATGATCCCTTCAGCTTTATCTTTTGCCTGAGCCGCTCGACAGCGGCAGTAAGGGACCGGGTAGAGGCGATACTTGTTCCATTTGATGAGTCCGCAGATGATCCCTTCAGCCTTTTCTTTTCCCTGAGCTGGTCGACAGCACTAGTGAGGGATCGGGTAGAAGCGATGCTTGTTCCCTTGGATGAGTCCGTAGGTGTCGTCGGAGTATCTGAACTGTCGGACTTGCTCGGTTCTGCTTCAGAGCCCAATATCGATTCTCCAAAGCTCGATGGCTGCGACGCAGTCGACACAGTTGACGCGGGCAAAGGAATGTTCTGAGGAGCCAGTGGCGACCCATTGGTACTATAAAGTCCAATGACAGGGCTCTGTCGCGTTGCATCAAAAGATGGGTTTCCAATACTGAACCCGATTGGAAACTTCGGGATCGTAACCGCCGCTGCATTCTCCCCCGTGCCATTGCAAGGTGTACCGTTGCAATTCTTGTTGGCGCTGACCGCAGACTGAGGAGACTGAACGTCTTCATTGCGGTCCGACATGCTTTGGTTGACGGAAGACACACTGCTCGAGCAGTTGATGCATGTCACCTCGTATTCACCTTCCCGTGGTATGTAGCTTGGGGAGACTGGTTGCAAGCCGATGTACGTATCGGGAGATGGATTGGAAATTTGAAGCCATGATGGAAGCTCATCGATGGCGATGAGAGGTGTGGGGACACCACCGGGACGGAAAATGCAAAATCTAGGATGCAGCTGCTGGGGGCGGATGAAATGGACAGGACACACAGGTTGAAACTGCATGGTGATGGTAGACGAGTCAAAAAAGAGTGAGTGACAGTAAACGAAATAGTTGAGACGGCACAACGAGTGTGAGATAATGAACGTATTGTTCCAAACGATGGTGTATGAGATGTAAATACGAAAGCAAAGATATGGGGAGAGGAAGAAGGACGGAGTTATTGCAGCTGATGTTGGGAGGTTTGTTTACTGTTTCGCGCCTTCCTAGGTTCCATATGTCCATGACACTAAATGAGAAGGAACAACATACTACCTAATCGAGCACATCATTTATGAAACTTACTTGGGAAGGCACAATTTCACAAGCTTAAGACCAGTAGCCGAAAACAGTGTTTAAAGGCCTGCTCTGGAACAGGGTCTCAACCTCATCTAAATCTATGAGGACTAGTAAACATTGAATTCAGTAACCCTATGGATGCTCACAAGGATCCCGACTCTTTTTGCAGATTAGGAATTGTATAACACTTGTCCACAGGTAAGTAGACCTATGGAGAATCCATGTCTGTTATGTACGTACTTCGAAAGATTGGGGTAAGTGAACTCCACATCCCATCAAAACGTAATAGGGTGGATTCCAATGACAAACTGGACCCTGAAAATGGCCTCAGGCACCACTGCGTGCTTGACTTACAAACCAATGACACTCCGTTGCTACAATGATCCCATTGCACGTACTGAAACGGCATCTCAAGTGCTGGACGGAAATGAAGGACTTTAGTGTCATTGATAATACATTCTACTAATATGGAAAGGTAGAAACATTGTTCATGCAAAGCGACTCGATTTTAATTTGTCCGACGACTGTACATGTCAGAAGCTAGATCAAAATCCCCCGAAATCTATTAGGGGAAAAGATATCATATAGAAAGATTGCGCAGGCAGAAATGGGCATCATAAAAAGGGGGGAAGATCTACAGACGAGCCTTGAGGTTGGCCTTGAGCTTGCGCTCAACGGCGGCCATGTACTCGGAGGTAGTGACCCAGGCCTCACGGTCCTTGCGGCCAGTGGCAAGGGCAAGATCCTTGGTCATGATACCATCGTCGTTGACAACCTCGATACAGGCACGCTCGAGCTCCTCGGCGAACTTGACAACGTCGGGGGTGTTGTCGAGCTGACCACGCTGGATGAGACCACGGGTCCAGGCGAAGATGGAGGCAATGGGGTTGGTGGAGGTCTCGTTACCCTTCTGGTGCTCGCGGTAGTGACGGGTGACAGTACCGTGGGCAGCCTCGGCCTCGAAAGACTGACCGTCGGGGGTGACGAGAGTGGAGGTCATGAGACCGAGGGAACCGAAGCCCTGGGCGACGATGTCGGACTGGACATCACCATCGTAGTTCTTCAGGGCCATGACGAAGCCACCCTCAGACTTGATCATCTGGGCAACCATGTCGTCAATGAGACGGTGCTCGTACCAGATCTTCTTGGCGTCAAACTCAGCCTTGTACTCCTTGTCGAAGATCTCCTGGAAGATGTCCTTGAAGCGGCCATCGTAGCGCTTGAGGATGGTGTTCTTGGTGCTCATGTACAGAGGGAGACCCTTGAGGAGGGCCATCTTGAAAGAGGCGTGAGCGAATCCACGAATGGAGTCGTCAGTGTTGTACTGAACCTGGGCGACACCACCACCCTGGAAATCGTAGACCTGGGCAACCTCGGGCTCACCGCCACCAGCGGGGGTGTAGACCAGCTCGAGCTTACCGGGGCCGGAGATGACACGGTCGGTAGCACGGTACTGGTCACCGAAGGCGTGACGGCCAATGACAATGGGCTTGTTCCAGCCGGGCACGAGACGGGGGATCTTCTCAATGATGATGGGCTCACGGAAAACGGTACCGCCAAGGATGTTACGGATAGTACCGTTGGGGGACAGCCACACTAGGTCAAATGTTAGTCATCGAAAGAATAAGATTGAGGGTAGACCACGACGTACTCTTCTTCAGCTTGAACTCCTCAACACGGGCCTCATCGGGGGTGATGGTGGCACACTTGACACCGACACCGTACTTCTTGATAGCCTCAGCGGCGTCATGGGTGACCTGGTCATCGGTCTGGTCACGGTACTCAAGACCCTGATCAATTGGTTAGCGGGACTGAGCCACAACATGCTGGGTTGGCTAAGAAGCTTACCAAGTCGTAGTACTTAAGGTCAATGTCGAGGTAACTGAAAAATGAGTTTAGTAAGACGGACGAAACGATCAACCCGTCTAGGGTTTAGCACTTACGGCAGAATCAACTAAAAGAAAAGTAATGTCAGCCATGGTCTAGACTTCTGGGGCGGTCTGATGCATCAACTGCATGCAGCTGTCTGCAGCCGAGAGCCGATCATGCAGGTTGAGCCGGCATGAGGGGTAGAGGGCAATGAGATTGTTCCGAGGCTTACCTTGTTACGGATGTCTTGCCAGATAATACGGGTCATCTATTGAAGATCCTCTGTTAGCCAAGTTCACAATTGGTGCCGAACGAGCCTCGGGTCAGTCCATTGGCATCGGGATGGCCCAATGACACATGTATCGAGCCTGGCTCCCCCGTATTTCCCCGCGTTCAATGACTGACAAGACGAAAATGCACCGCTCAAAGCATGAGACATTGCAAGCTTGTGACATACCCCGCGCGAGGAAGATTCCGGGGACTAGATTATAAAAGAAAGGGATTCGCTCCATACCTCATCACCATCCAGCTCCACCACCGGGTTCACAACCTTAATCTTGCTTTCGGAAGCCATGGTGCGGGTTTGAGTAAGGTACAACGAAGTCGATCCGGTCCAGCGGGAAGACGCAGAGATTCTGTGGGTGCGAGGAAGGGTGGCAGAAGAAAGAGATCTCTGGGAAGTAGAGAAGGAAGTAAAGGAAGAAGAGAGAAGACGAGAAGAAGAAGAGAGAGGGGCAACAGGAGGGGTCGCAAGGGACCGGCGCGCGAAAGCGGAACCAGACCGAAGAGCGTTCATGGTGTGGGAATCAGGCAAGAATTGGGGCCTATGCTCGGAAAAGCGTCAGCGCGACTTTCTCTCTTTCTGTTTGGTTCGGAGACAGTATCGGGGGGCAGTTTTGCGGGTTCGCCGTGTAGAACAACCGAGGGAACGATATTCGGCAGAAGGGAAAAGCGGCAGTGGGGTCGGAGTTGTCCTATGCCCGCTCGCAACGTCACTAGCTAAAGTTGCCGGGAGCAATGTCTGGGGGAGCGAAAGCCCGGGGGAAAACGGGAGTGGCCGGGTAATTGGGCGACTGGGTCCAGCAAGGCAAATGGGGATTGGGGGAATTACCGGAGAGTAGAGTGATGGCAAGGTCGAAAGGGAAAAGAGGAAAAAGCCTTGTCCGGGGGGGAAACTCTGCTGCAAGGAACAGATGAATGAGCCAATGTTCTCTCCTCTTCTAACCGTTTGCCGCTACAAGAAGCGCCGAAGCCGGACAGTCACGAGACTTACTTTAGAAGTAAACACTTGATGGAGGACCAGATGGATGCTACTAGAAATTAAAAGGTAAGAAATGGAGGAGGTCTGGCTTCTTTCTTTTAAATCCCCTGGTCCTAGCCCTTTTTATGTTCCATTCATTGAGTCACCGGGCTCATAGCTCTATCCACCGACCCGCTACCTGGTTGGGGGAAGAAGTCAAAACGTAGCGTTCTCCGGAGCTCGGAGCACTACTCCGCGCTCACCGAGGAAGGTGCTGGACCCACTTTTGCACCGGAGAACGATCTCCCGAATAGCACGATCTACAGGTACAAGAACCTTGGATGCTAACTTCCTTGATTATGGTTGAAGAGAGAGTGAAAAGAATTGTTCATAACTTCCTGAAATAGTATGATTGATTCATCTGCTAATTGAACCTGGTGTTGAATTTCTCCGCTCTAAATATTCCCATGGGACGCCAGATTATCGTTGTAAGTGGTATGTGTTGAAAAAAAGTCCCAAGCCGTGCTCAATGCACGGTTATATACACCCAGTCATTTTCTATCCAATCCGAACCTTAAAACAAAGTTTCATGCACGATCTAGAACAGACCGTCGATCTCACCAGTTTCCGGGTCAATGTCTACATTAAGGTAGCCGGGTGCAGTAGGCAGACCAGGGATGGTCTGGATGTCGGCAGCCAGAGCGTAGCTGTGAGTCAAATTAGAATTTGCATCCAACATGGTAAAATGGAAGGGGAATGAAAAAGCGGGTCACTGTGGGGATAGACGTAGTGTAGTGGAAAAAAGAATGGGGAGAGAAGCTTACAGGTATCCAGCGCCCACGGCCAGTCTGACATCCCGAATCGGCACAGTGAATCCGGTTGGTGCGCCCTTCAGGGCAGGGTCGTGACTGAGAGAGTACTGTGTCTTGGCAATACAGATCGGCAGGTTGGCAAATCCTTGCTGGGTGTAGGTATCAACCTTCTTCTGTGCGAGCTCGCTGAACTCCACCTTCTCGGCACCGTACATCTCCTTGCCAATGCACTCAATGCGCTCCTGGATGCTGCCATTCAGGTCGTAGAGCAGCTTGAAGTCCTTTGGCTTGGAGCTGGCGGCCAGAACACCCTTAGCCAGGTCCACGGCGCCGGCTCCACCCTCAGCCCAGTGGTTGGCGGGGATGGCGTCCTCGGCACCCGCTGCGATCGCCTCCTCCCGGATGACAGCAATTTCAGCCTCGGTGTCAGTCTCAAACTTGTTGATGGCAACGACCACGGGCACACCGTATTTGCGGGCATTGGAAATGTGCTTGCGCAGGTTAACACAACCCTTACGGAGGATATCGACGTTCTCAGTACGGTAAACCTCGTGCAGAGCAGCGCCGGGCTTAATGTCAGGACCGCCGCCGTGCACCTTCAAAGCGCGGACGGTGGCCACAATCACAACGGTATCGGGAGAAAGACCCGATGATCGGCACTTAATGTTGAAGAAGCGCTCACCGCCCATGGTGAAGTCGAAACCAGCCTCAGTCACCACGAAACCAGTCTTCGCATTATGATCCTCGTCGGGCTCGGTACCGGCCAGCTTCAAGGCCAATTTGTCGGCAATGACGGAGCTAGCGCCGATACTGATGTTTGCGAAGGGACCAGCATGGACCAAAACGGGAGTTCCCTCCAAGCTCTGCATGAGGTTGGGCTTGATGGCATCCTTCATTAAAGCAGCAAGAGCACCGCCGGCGCCAATGTCATCACAGGTGACGGGGTCACCGCTGCGGGAGGTAGCAACCACCATACGACCCAGGCGCTCACGCATGTCTGCCAAGCTGTTGCTCAAGGCAAGGATAGCCATACACTCACTAGCGACGGAGATATCGAAGCCAGTCTCGCGGGAAAGACCCTTCTCAGTGGGGGCCTGGCCAACGGTAATGCCACGCAGGTGGCGGTCGTTGACATCAAGAACACGACGCCAGGTGATAGTTTCAGGGTCGATGTCCAGACGGGCAAAGCGGCGAATCTCATCCTCGGTAAGGTCATCGGGGTTGGTCTTCTCAATACCCAACTTCTTCAGGCGACGGAACATGATAGGCTGGAACTCGCGCTTGCCCTTCTTGGCGGGCACTAGACGGCTGTAGAGAGGGCCATCCTTCTGCGTGCTCTCATGGAACATACGGGTCTCAATGGCCGCAGCAAGAAGGTTGTTAGCGGCAGTGATAGCGTGAATATCACCCGTCAAGTGAAGATTGAACTCATCCATAGGAATGACCTGACTGTAGCCACCTCCAGCAGCACCACCCTTGATACCAAAGGTCGGGCCTTGACTAGGCTGACGGACGTTGGCAAAGGTGACGCGGCCCAAATGAGCTCCAAGAGCCTGGGTAAGACCAAGAGTAGTGGTGGATTTGCCCTCACCCAGAGGGGTAGGTGTGATACCAGCAACCAGAACGTAACGTCCATTGCGACGGTGGGAGAGACGATCCAAGACTTCGAGTCCAACCTTGGCCTTAGTGTGACCGTAGGGCTCCAGCTCGTGAGGCGCAACGCCAACCTCAGCAGCAACCTGAGTAATGGGCTTGGGGTATTGAGCGCGAGAGATGGCGATATCGGACGGGACGGGAGTCTGTAGACGAATAGGCAAGGGAGTAATGTGACGGTCCTTCTGCTTCTCGAAGTATGATTTGGCAGCGTTAACCACATTCTTCAGCAGCATGGCAACGGTCATAGGGCCAACACCACCGGGGACAGGAGTGATTTGTGAGGCCACCTGGGAGGCAGACTCAAACTCCACGTCTCCGACCAGGCGCTCACCAGACTTCCTGGTCGCATCAGGTTTGTAGTTGATACCGACATCAATCACAACGCAACCTGGCTTCAACCATTCTCCCTTCACGTATTCGGTCTTTCCAATGGCGGCAACGACAATGTCAGCGTTCTTCACGATGTTTGGGATGTCGGCACTCTTAGAGTGGCAGACGGTGACGGTGGCGTGAGCATTACGGAGCAAGAAGCTGACTGGGCTGCCAACAATGTCGCTACGTCCCAGAACAACAGCCTGCTTGCCTGAGGGGTCCACACCACTGGCCTTGAGCAGCTCCATCACTGCAAGCGGGGTGCACGGGGTGAAGTTTGGGCGACCACCACGCTTGGCCAGCTCACCAATGTTGATAGCACCGAATCCATCAACGTCCTTCTCATCAGAGACGGCAGAGGTGATGGCGTGTTCGGACATGTGGTCGGGGATGGGCAACTGAACCAGGATACCGTGAACGGTGGGGTCATTGTTGGCCTTCGTGATCTCCTGGAGGAGCTCCAACTCGGTGCTGGTCTCGGGGATATTGATCAGAGTGCAGAGGATGTTGGCCTAAAAGTGAGTCAGCAGCCATCCTATCTCGATTTTTGGCATTGGATCAAATTTACCTCTTGGGCAGCCTTCAGCTTCATGCGCACATAGGTGCCTAGGTTATAATTAGCTCTATACGTTCATTTGTCGATAATTCCTTGGTTTGAAACTAACTGGAATCCGATCGGTTGCCGACTGTATATCACAAAATGGTGTTAGTCAATCACATGCTTCTCGTTTTCCGTTCGGGAATGGAACAAGATGCTTACCCTGGAAAATGATCAGGTTGGGCTTGAACCGGGGGTTGGCAAGCTGAGTTTCCTCAATCTCAGTCTTGAGGCCCTGGCGAATGGCTTTGGCAATTGCCGTGCCATCAATCTTAGCGGCCATGGTTGCGGAGCTGCAAAACGTGCGATTCGAAGCAGCGGCCAAGGGTTTTAAAAAAGCAGACTTTTGGGACGGAGTCGTAAAGGTTGACAAGACAGAACCTCTTACCCCTCGTGCGGAGGATATGGTATGGTATGAAGACAAGCACAGAGAGGTGCGGAGATAAAAATTAGTCGCTCGCGCCTGGAGGGAAAGAGGACCGCGGGGTACGGCGGGGAACAGCATGAATATTATTGCTTCTTTAGGGGCGAGAACCCTCGGAGCTGATTATCGGTTCGGGATCACGGGGAAGCTTAACATTTCACCCTCATGGTAGAGGGAAAACTCGGCATCAATGGAGATCTTCGCTAGAGTTTATGTCTCCTCAGATGTAATATCTTTCCCCCTCACATCCGTCTCTCCTGCAATTCCCTTTCTCGTTGCTGTGATACTTCGGGATCCGAAAGGGAGAACACAGGTCACAGGGAAATGGTGCCTAAGGCATCAAAGATACTGCTCCAAAGATAACGGGTTGATGAGTCACGGTCTACAGTAAATTGATCCGGCGGAGCATTAGTTAATCCGTAGACAGGGGCTCCTTATTAGGCCGAATAGGGCTTAGGGCTGAGGGGTAGCACATCACGTGTAGATACCGGATCAATGGTTCTGCCGGAAAAGCGCGATTCGATACGGTTTGTCAGTCTTGGCGCTGGAGGAGTGTGCGATGAAATTCACTAGTGAAAGAAAGTGACGGTTGACGAGATTGACCCCCCTCCTCCGATATACCCGCCATACATCCACCTCACTGAGACGATCAGCTCAGTGCATTCATTTTCGGTCCTTTCCAGTCGCATCCACCAAGATGAGACCTATTCTGCTGTCGGGACATGTGCGTAGGATTCTTCCTAAAAGCTCGGGTCCACAGTGAAAACTAACCGTAATCAACTTATAGGAGCGGTCCCTCAACCAGATTCGTTACAACAAGGACGGCGACCTCCTCTTCTCGGTTTCAAAGGATAAGAATGTGTGCGCATGGTGGACTGCCAACGGCGAGCGTCTCGGAACGTACGCCGGTCACCAGGGTGCTATCTGGACTGTCGACGTGAGCCCCAACACTGTGATCCTTGCGACTGGATCAGCCGACAACACCGTCCGGCTATGGAACATCAAGACTGGCGACTGCATCAAGGTGTGGGAGTTCCCCACAGCTGTGAAGCGCGTGGCATTCTCCCCGGATGGAAGCAAGCTGCTGGCAGTGACAGAGAAGCGTATGGGCTTCCTCGGTTCGATCGCTGTACTCGATATTGCCTACGGTGATGGTGAGGGTAACAACCTGGATGTCCAGGCAGAGGAGCCAAGCTTGCGCATCACTTGCGCTGAGAGCAAGGCCACTGTTGCCGGATGGAGTTACATGGCCAAGTACATTATTGCTGCACACGAGGATGGCTCCGTCAGCCAATATGACCCCAAGGTATGGCCGCTAAGATTTCGTTTCGAATCCAATGCCAGATTTGAAATACTGACATCTTTTTCCTCAGACCGGTGATCAGCTGGAGAACATCCAGGCCCACGAGTTCGACCACCAGATCAACGACATTCAATTTTCCGCTGACCGCACCCACTTCATCACCGCCTCCAAAGACAAGACTGCCAAGGTAGGCATATAAAACAAAATCAAAACAGCACGACCTGGCTAACCCTTCTCCAGCTCATCTCCGCTCGCAACCTCGCCATCCTCAAGACCTACCCCGCCGATACTCCCCTCAACTCCGCCTCCATCACCAACAAGAAGGACTACGTGATTTTGGGTGGTGGTCAGGCCGCCATGGATGTCACCACCACTTCCGCTCGCCAGGGTAAATTCGAGGCCCGCTTCTACCACAAGGTCTTCGAAGACGAGATCGGCCGTGTCCGTGGTCACTTCGGTCCCCTCAACACCATCGACGTTCACCCCGCCGGTACCTCATACGCCTCCGGTGGTGAGGACGGTTACGTCCGTATCCACCACTTCGATAAGCCCTACTTCGATTTCATGTACGAGGTTGAGCGGGAGCAGCTGCGGAAGTAAGGGATGAAACGCTACGCTACGAAAAAGTATAGGTGATTCGAGTCGAGGAGAGTTGTGTGTATGTGTTTACGATGCGAACTAGACTCGGGACGTTTGTTTTAATTTTGCCCTCGAGTCCGGCATATGGGATGAGATGATGACCTTTCGAGGCACGGTTTTCTCATTTCTTGATTCCTACATGATCAACCGGAGTTGGTACCCTTTTGCTTTTGTTTTTTGTTTAATAAAAGACGGCATGCTTCATTTTCAGTTCTCGAGTTATATGTCTATCTTGCTGGGGAGAGCGTGTGGATACACGGCTCGGACTTCCAGGGGACGTACATATCACAAAATAGACAATACAGAAGCCTTGCAAAATTCAATCAGTTCAGACCAAATATATGATACTTAGCTGGCAGGTCTAATTAGACCTGATCAGCTCCTCGGTTTACAGAACTGAGTTGGGGTAAGATCGGGACTATGGCAAGGATATAACGCATGCAACCACATGTCCGATCTAACTCAAAAATGATGTAGGAACTTATTCAGAACCATGGCTCTACTTTGTTAGACACAGAAAGACCCGTGGAATAGATCACAATCATTGAGGTATCTCATTTATACATTTTTATCCGAATTTTCTCTAAGCCCATTCCATGCAAGGCCAGCGCTAATCCGACCAGCAGAAAAGAACCCCCCAAAGAGGTAAAAAGTAGACATCATATCAGAGAAGAAGGGGAAAGGCATGACGTTCATCACAAAGAAAACAAGTAAGAAGAAAGAAAATGCGTCTCATCCCAAGAAATGAAAAGCCTCAGCCGAGGACTGAGTTTATTTATTTCTTCTTGGGGAACTTTTCTTTACCGATGTCACTACCACGGAGCTTAACGTTAAGCACGCGCTCCATGGCAGAAAGAACCTTCTGATCCGGGGCGGCGGAACCACGCTCGAAGTCCTGAATGACGGTGACGGTGGTGTTGCA
The DNA here is from genome assembly GCA_028829675.1 of Penicillium tannophilum. Classification (NCBI taxonomy): domain Eukaryota; kingdom Fungi; phylum Ascomycota; class Eurotiomycetes; order Eurotiales; family Aspergillaceae; genus Penicillium; species Penicillium tannophilum. The sequence continues at coordinate 1,039,082 of JAQKAK010000003.1, read as the reverse complement.
CTTGGTGGCGAGCTCCTTCTGTGTCATCTTGTAGCCCTCGTCGGTACGGCGCTTCTTGATAGCATCTGCGACCTCGAGGCCAACGGTCTTGGGCTTGATGATGTCGTCGCTGCGGTCGACCTTTGTGAGGTGCTGGCCTTCGGGGGCACCGGCCTTAGCAGACTGTAGATTGAATTCGGGTTAGTGTTTGCTTCATGAATTTTGAACTCATGAGACGAAATGTGGACGTACGAGGTTACCGGTGGTGTACTTCTTCTCGGTGGAGAGAATACCACCCTGGCGCTGAGCGGCGTTCAGGGCGCTCTTGCCCTTAACGACAGTCTCGCGGGGGGCCATACCGGCGCCACGGTGCTTGCTGCCGATCTTGGTGGTGGAGGTCCAGTCATCCATTTTTGCGGTTGTTGGTGGTGTTTGGGGGTTGAGTGGTGTGGGTTGATTGTGGAGGGAAAAGGGTGGATTATGACGAAGGCTCGCGTGAGGTTGGGTTTGATGGGATTTATACTGCACAGAAGCTTCTCGAGAGTGGGAGAGAGGGGAGTCACGCGCTAAACCCTTTAGGGTTTAGTGGGGGTTATTGTCGCGGATATTGTCCTGCGCCTAACTCCGCTTGCCATGGGTACATTCTAGATTGTTGCTTAGCAATTGAAGTCATGGATGTATCGATGAATGCATTCGGCAATTGAGTATTTTTCGCCATTTTTCATTTGGTTGTTGAGCGCAAAATGAGGCTACAGACATCATTCAAGTGGGGCTACGATGATGTTGCCACCATCACCGTCTTTTATGAACCCAGTCGCTTGGACCTGATCTTCTATATAGTCCATTATTAAGCCTATTATTTGGAATATATCTAATTATTCATTACCATGTTCTCATTCTCGATCAAATATAGCCATTGTTTATTAATGAGTTGTCATAACACTATGATGTATGCGACCCACTTGATGTCATAGATACTCGGTCCATGCTGGGGCTTTGATCTCACCGCACACTATAGATGGCTATTGAAGAAAGAATCAATCATTTTGTCGTATATTTGCATATCAATTGGTTGACTCATAATTAAGAAATAGTAACTGTTGCAACGCTTGAGGCGCAGCCTTTGTTTCCTCTTACGGACCCCGACTTACCCCACCAAGTACAACACTGAGCCTCAAAGCCTCTTTAAGTAACTACACAAGCAATTCTTACTTAAGTCAGGTACCGCTCTCCAAATGATAAAATCCTAGTAAAATTTTTTCAAGAGTTGTTCACCACCTTGCACTATGCCTTCATTTTTTCACCTACCTTGCCACAGTCGTGGCGTCTCAAAGCTCGGATATATACAACACCGGGGTTTACAAATATACTAAAGGTTATAGATATGGGAACTTGAAACGATTGCAAACATCCAAGATTCAGACGTCCCCAGCTGATATTAGAGGAAACCACGTGAATTTCAATATCGCTATCGCAACGCATGACTGCAGGCCAAGGCCTCGGACGGTTAGATTCTCCGAAGCATTCGGATATTTCCTTTCTGAGTTCCTTAACTCCTGACCTCGGAACTCCCACAAACATCATAAACCCCGGCTGGAAAATGTGCTACATGATTCATTATAAATGCTATTCCCCAGGTTTCAAGTATTAGCTAGCCCAATAAATTTGAATGCTCAGAAACAATAACCCGAAATTGCTATCTTGAATCCGAAGAGAGACCTCGGCACCCAAGATTACAAGTGCTTCAACCTTGGGAGTTATCTATTTTTGCATAGAAACATGTCAAAGAAGCAGCACGCACCTCGAGCGACTAAATATGCTTTTGTAAGTAAAGCCTCAACCTTGGCATTATGTAGATGCAATTCTAAGATTGACCAGGATGGCCGCGAAGTAGACCTACTCCACTATATATACGCGCGCCCCGATATCAAAGAGCTGAACGGAAACCCTCAGAAAGTACTCTCCGCAATTGATGAATATCACAAACAATTCAAGATTCTCACGAATGTGGGAGCCAAAAAAGGCCAGCACATCGTTGACCTAATCAGCGAATGCAAACCATCATCCATGATCGAACTCGGTGTCTATGTCGGGTACAGCGCCATATTATTCGCAGATGCCGTACGATCGCATGGCGGAAAACAATACATCGGTATCGAAAAGAACCCTGAAATGGGTGCTATAGCCAGCCAGCTGGTAGATCTGGCCGGGTTACGCGATATAGTGCAAATTATCGTTGGATCTAGCGATGAAGTCCTACAGGAACTGGTCGAAGAGAATGAGTTTACGCACATTGAAGTTATTTTCCTAGATCATTGGCAGGATCTGTATCTGCCTGATTTATGGCTTCTTGAGCAGATGGATGTGCTCAAACCGGATGTTTCGGTTGTTGTTGCGGATAATGTGATCTTTCCTGGTGCGCCTCAGTATCGCAAATGGGTGGAGGCTACTACGAAGCAGAAGCGGGAGATGGTAAAGGGGGCTGGGATTGGAGCTGTTACGCCTAATCCTAACTTGGTATATGAGACGGTTCTTGCAGAGTTTGAAACTGATTTTGGTCTGGTACGTTTGCTTCCTCTAGTGTTTAAGGGAGATGTTAACTGCTGAACAGGACGGTATTACGGTTACTCGTGTTGTAGGCGATGAAAGCGAATGATAATTTGCTCCACTGTCCATTTTCATCTTGAAGCTACTAGCTATGGCTGGACTCCACAGCTTACCTGGAATCAGACTGGGTTTTGTTTAGGGTGATGCAAAGACCAGACATACCGTAGATCTAGTCCAACGGTTCCGATACGTTGCTTTATCCAGCATTCGAGTCATTATTATTGCTAAACGGAGAACCATAGTGATTTCCGCTAAGTGAATGATTTTGATAAGAAATTGATACCGGGAGACTCGGCTCTAATTATAAACACAGACATGGATGGGGCCAATTATGCTAGTTCTGCAGAGAGGCTACATTCCTTCAAATGCTACGCTGTATAACAACAAACTATATGAAATTGAAATTCTGGGGAAAAAGAGTCAAGGAATGAACATGATTGCTCTTATAGTACGATTAAAATCTCATCTATGAATATGGCATGGTTGAAGAGAAGTTACCCCTGGTGTTCCTGAAGTCTTGGCCCGCCAGGCAGACGAGACAACCCACTTGGCAGAGGAGTCCGGTCTTAACCTCCGCTATTCTTTCAGCTCTCTCCCTCAACCCATATCTCCCCTATCTTCGATCTCCGTCACTTTCCAGCAAGCGGTTAATTCCCTCATATCGAATCCTACAATCGCCTGAGTTTCCATAGCCGTCATGGCAAACGATTTTGCCTCTGCCATGACCACCCGGTCGCTCCGCATGGTCCGAACCGTATGTCTTCCCCACAGTACCTGAAAGTAACAGCCACTGACAAACAAACCCAGGAGCTGGAATTCCTAGCAGATTCATCTGTGATCTCACGTCAACAGCTGAACTCTATCCTTTCACAACTGCCTGACGAGTCCGATGCTCGTTCCGCGCCCCGACACCGCGAGGCTACGCCCGTGATGCCCACACCTTCACCCCTACCGGAACCTGTCCAGGCACAGCCCGCTCCAGCTCCCTATTCTCCTCCCGTGTCACAAATGCACAACACTTCGTTGAACGAGAAAGCCCAGATGCACAACCAATATGCTTCACCGCCTCCTCAGATGGCTCCCCCAGCCTACCCTCAAGTCCCGCCCATTCTGTCTCTCGCCTCGGCGCTGTATGCATACACTCCCACCGATGCGGGTGATCTTGCCTTGCAGCCGAACGACCGTGTTCAAGTTATTGAGCACATGAATGATGATTGTATGTTCCGTCCAAGACGAATGGATTTGAAGATGTACTAATGTTTATAACAGGGTGGCGCGGTCGCAACGAGCGCACTGGTATGGAGGGTATCTTTCCCCGCAGCTATGTGAATGTCTTAAATGAGAAGGTTGGCGGTGGTCCTCCGCCTACCAACTATGGTAACATGCCTTTGGAGGTCAGTCAAGGAGGACCTTCAGCTCCTGAGTCCAACGACCCGAAGGAGAAGAGCAAGTTCGAGCAAGGCGGCAAGAAGTTCGGCAAGAAGCTGGGTAACGCTGGTATGTGTCGTATTCCAATATGGTAGAGAATCAGTGAGCTAACTATGAGCAGCAATCTTCGGTGCCGGTGCTACTGTTGGATCCAATATCGTGAACAGCATCTTCTAGGCTTGCGGTACCATTCGAATCTGTTTATGCGGCACTCGTTTTATTGCTGGGATATTCCCATGATTTCATATATCCTCTTAAATCATTGAAAGGCGTTGGTGGATTATGGCTCAGTTAGCCTGGACAGATGGGTTTTAGCAGATCAGTGATCTTCTCGGAACTATATGCTGCTATTTTGTATTTAGAGTGCTAGCGTTCCACATTGCTATGCCTCGGGAAAATGCGTAGATGAATGCACCTGTGATTTGCTTCAAGCACGACTTTGTTCCGTATTCTTTGCGATGATCATTCCCAATTATGCCCTGCTGTAAATATATCCTACAGTAGTGTCACCTGATTGACAAGGAGCCAAGGTCTAACCCCGCGACTTGGCTGCCAGGTCAGCAGGGCCAGGACGCGTTACTAGTACTCTGGGCATTCTGTCCGAGCGGTAAAATATTCACATCTATCACCGTTGACCCTGTCGTGTCCCACTTTAAACTTCCGTATTCTGCTTGGCCGCTTGTCGGCGCCTTCGAAAACCACCAATCACGCTTGAGGATCCACTTTACTACTGCATGCACCAGCCCATCAGATTGCGCAGCTGGACCTTGTAAGCGCCCGGCTGGGATGATCATGCAGTAGTAGAGTGTGATTCGGCTGCCAATCTAAATGGCTCTCAATCTCCAAGACCTTCGGACCTAATAATAGGTTTGGAGCTCCCAGGAGTTCAGCCAGAGCTTCCATTTCTTTTGTGCATTCCCGGCGAAGTTCTCCTTTACTTGCATTTTGAGCAGGCTCTCAACTGTCATTGAAATTAGCAGTTCTCCTCCATTCTTGTTGCATTTCTTGCTGTTGATCAGCAAAGCGAGGTCGAAGTAGATTTGTTACCCCGCACACCACAAGTGGGATTTGTACGTTGAAATACAACCCGGGATGATCGACTCTAACGATTGAATAGGAATTTATCTGAAGTTCAATTGGACTTCGTCTATTGCATACATCGATGCCGTCCTTTTTCAACAAGAAAATGTCGCAGCCGCAAACCCACTATCCCCCTCCGCCGATGTCTGGTAAGCTATTGATGGAAACTAATTGTTTATTTATTGTGCTAATGGTCAATTCGCAGCGCCGGCTCATCAGACAAGTAAATAATCTTCCATCATCAACTATGAGCACTCTCTGACATGCTCTATATAGCATTTTCTCTACCTCCCCAACAAACCTTCCCTCCTCCCCAGCAAGCCTTTCCTCCACCCCCGCAGGCATTCCCTCCGCCTCCCCAAGCCTCTCCCCCTCCCTCGCAACCGTCACCTGCTTTACATGGCTCCTTTGCAAATGCACCTCCACAAAACTTTAGTTACCCGCCTCCACCCAGTTCCCAACCAACCAACAACGTATACCCGGGACCACCCCCGTCTGTTAGCCCTCCAATCCAGAGCCCTCCAATCCAGAGCCCTCCAATCCAGAGCCCACCACCGGAGAGCCAATACCCCCAGGATAAGACGCCTTTCTACAGCCAGCCAAGCGCTTCTGCATTCCAGCAACCAGCCGCTGCCAGTATCACCAGATCTGAGTCTCAATCGTCCTCATTGAACCGAATGGAAAAGATCCCCGGAGGAGCCCCCTCATATGGAGACTTCAAAGGAACATCCGCAACACACGACGACAATGTCGGTACATTCAACGGAGGAAGTTACAGAATCAGTCATCGTGATTCGAACTCTCTCTTGACAATCCAGCTAGCCATGGGTGCGCCATTGATTGTTAAACCAGGTAAGAGACAAAGCCTGAACTATATGATTGATCGAAATGCCTAATGGTCTTTCTAGGCGCCATGCTTGCAATGTCCCCCACGATGACCCTTCGAGGTGAAGTCCACTTCACAATGAAGAAATTGCTAGCCGGAGGCAAAATGGGCATGTCTACCTTCACAGGACCCGGCGAACTCCTCCTAGCCCCCTCTGTTCTAGGCGACCTAATGGTGCTCCCCATCCGCCCAGAAAATGAATGGATGATCGGAAGAGATGCCTTCCTAGCGCATTCATCTGCTGTCAGCCACGAATACGTAACCCAGGGCCTAACGAAGGCAATGTTCTCCGGAGAGGGTCTGTTCGTATACAAGATCTCAGGAACCGGGCTACTTTGGATCCAAAGTTTTGGCGCGATTGTCAAGAAAGAAGTACGTTGCAAATCTACCGGCTTTATGTGTTCGATGTGCTAATACATCTCAGCTTGTGGAGGGTGAGAAATACTATGTTGACAATGGTTATCTTGTTGCGTGGAATTGCGATTATACACTTGAACGTGTTGCGTCAGGTGGAATCTTGTCTGCTTATTCTTCTCATGAGGGTCTTGCTTGCAAGTTTAAGGGTCCTGGAACTGTTTATTTCCAGACTAGGAACCTGAATACCTTTGCTATGCAGATGAAGATGAGTACGGCGAGTGGGTGATTTTGTGTTGATGGTGTTTGGATGGGGTGTAAGATGGGCATCAATTTGTTAGTGTCGTTTGGTTTTCGTATAGTATATAGCTGCAATATACACCACTGCAATTTTTGAGTACTGGACAAAAATCTGTATTACGGACTCGAGCTCGAATCATGGCTGGAAATAAGGTTTTAGTCTCCGAACTGAGCTAAGTATATGACATTTGAAGCCACCCGCTTCCCCATTCATATTCGGAAGGCTAAAGAGATATCTTTCCAAGAAGAAATGTTCTGCAGGAAACATCACACTTTCAAGCATCTTACTCTCGCCTCAATACATCAATCTTTACAATGCCACCACAGCGTGAGAGTATGGATGAGTACTATCATGGGGTTTCTGCAGAAGAATTGTTGGAATTGCTCAAGACAGATGCCCTCTGCTACATGCTTGGGGATTGGCTAGCCCGTAAAGATCTATCACCAGCCCAATTCGTCCGTGAGTTCAAGCTTTTTAAGTAAGTATCGCCTGGGACGTGCTTCAATAAGGTCTATCACTAATACATTGTTTCCAGGCAAGGATTTGAAATACTTCAGAACATGATTACAACAATAAGAGATAATCCGGAGATAATACTTCCGGAGGTGAATGAGAACCCGCCACCACCATATGACGAGGCAACGAGACCCTGAATCTTGTGCATGGACTAGATAATTGCCTGGCTTCTTTGCAAGGGTTGTGTTTGAGTTTGAAAGTGAAGCAAATGGTATCATGAATTTTTGTGAAAGAAGGATATATCCCTGGAGTTTGGGTATTCAAGTAGTTGTTGCTTGTTGGTAATGATTAAGGCAATTCCCCGAAACTTCCTCCCTGTAAAAACGTCGAAACGAGCTGCTGCTTTTTATCTCTTTCGCAGTATTGAAGTGGGTTGTAATCCTATTCATCAAAGAAGTTATTGGTGTAGTTCCGAACCATTACTTATTCAGTTTATGATATACATGACCCGGATTCCAAGCATAAAAAAACGTACCGTGTGGCGAGACTGAGCCTTCAGAAACCTAGAGTTGTCAAGACATGTCGAAATACTGGACCATCGTCAACCAGGAGCCTATCAAGGCTGCCTGTCATACTTAAAGGAATAAATTCTTTCCTGTGGCGCACTGACAGTAAAGTTGGAAAATGGCCCTACTCACGCTTTCTTTGCCAGCGCCCCACCTAGATTGCACTAAATTGAATTCGGTCATATAAAGCCCATATCAACTTTTTTCTTCTTTTTATTTCAAGGAACACCTGGTATGTCAACAGATTTACGGTACTCTTATTTTCGGCATTGGCAGACCATACTTGCCGAAACGCGCCAAGGCATACAGTGCCGGAAACTGTAATTACTGTATTTATGGTGATGAGGCTCTGCCGTTTATCTACTTATCTAACTTTTTATTTTCTTACCCTGCTCCATTACCACAAAGCTTACTCGGCCCTTACTTACCGCTAGGGATGGAGAGCACTGCAGAGCCATCCGCCAATGCGGATGAGAAGATGCGTCTGGCGGTGGAAAGATTTCGCACCAAGATGGAGGCCTCCAATCGGCAATTTCTTCAAGATCGAATCAATTAGATAGAGGCTATGACTCTCTCAACCGAAGAGGAGAAGTTGTTCGAGATGCGCACTTATTGGCCTGGCTTAACAATCAGGCAAGATGTTCGTTGGATGGCTACCCAACCACCAGAAATGGTCCGTCAATTTCACGAAGAGGCAAATGTTGACCGACTGAGTGATGTCAAATCGCTATACCATCAGCACATGGATGGCGTCGACCCGCCAAAAGGGTGGACAGATGAGTGGCGCCAGATGTATTTGGACACCGTTCAAACTGTGTGTAATGAGGTGGCCTTTCGAAGTGATGAGGACAACGTTTTCGAAATCCCGCCCTGCTATGATCTGGCCCTCTTCCTCAAGTACGCTAGTGGGGTCCAAGATCCGGACTTTCGCTACGCAGGCATGGCTCCTTTCGAACCACCTGGAAGATTCGTGAAAGAGACCTCTGATATTTCCAAAGACCGAGAAGATCTGATAAGAGATATACATCACTATTATCTTTGCGAAGAATCCTGGTTCGAAGCCTATGCGCATCAAGACTTAGAAGTGCGAGCTGGCTTCAAAACCGGGATCGGCGTCAAAGACAAACAGGCCGGGCATGATGAATGGTACAGCATGTATCTCTACTGTCGACGGGACCCGGAAGACTCTGATCAAAGCCACAAGGACTGGGCGTGGCGAGTGGTCATTTCTGAAGTCGGAACTTATGGAGACCCCATCGAGGTTTACGGGCAGAAGCCAATATTCGACTCCATCGTTGAGTTTCTGGACTGGTATAGTAGCTGGCTAGAACATTTGGACATGGATCAGGTTCGGAAAGATGTCGCATTAAATCATGGGGATTCTAGTCTCTCGTGAGTGGAGACGGCTAAAGGCATTTTGCAAGATACTATCACTCTCTTGCAAAGAATTCTCTATCATTTTGATACCTTCGGCGACTCTCAGTATTTATACATATTAAGCAAGGAATGAGACACGGCAGGTTACTTATAACCATAACGAGGAGCCGATCGTTTGCATTAAGACCTCAATATTCTCACTGCCTGATAGCGCAATGACGCCCCAATGAAGATTGTGTAGATTCAAGAGCTTCAATAACAGGTATTGCTTTCTTCTCGATTTGAACCCACTTCCCACTATCCTTTTACGAAACGTCGGGCAAGATGCTGCAGAATGACATGTGTGATGCAAATTTACTTAGGGCTTAGTCGAATAAAAGGTCATTAGCTATTGAAGCTGTACTCAGAAATGAATGAACCAATTTTATTAGCCAATTCAAACTTGAAAGTAGGTGGTCATATCAATCCATTTCATGGCGAACTATTTCTATCTTTCAAATCGTTTCCTCATCTCAAACCCCCAACGGTAGAAAGATACAATGCCGGGGTCTCATTTTCACCATCCACCGATCCCAGTACGTGACACGCCATAAAGAAGAGACAATAGGAAATTGCCTCTCCCACAAATGCCAAATCCAAAGCTTATCCCGCTTAACCAGTACGCTTCCGGCGGCCGACTTGTCCACGGAAACCAGTCTTGATAGCGGCGACGGAACGACGGGATCCGCAAGAGTTGCAGGTAATGAAGTACAGACGGTTCTCACCCTTGTTGAGCTCGGTGTCGGGGCTGCGGCAGGTCTTGCAAGTAACATACTCCACTGTAGATGTGTTAGAGCTTCGAATCCTGTGGTGAATGTCGCGAATATAGAAAGGCGGAACATACCGATATATGACCTCAAAACAGACTCAATTTGTCTCTGGACGAAACGACCCTTAATGATCAGGCGACGGCTACCGTCGACACTGCCGCTGGTTCCCAACTCAGCGAACAGGAACTGCATGACGTGGTCGTCGGATCGCTTCATGCGCTTGCAGATATCGGCAATGTTGGCGAAAACGGTACGACGGTTACCCTCACGCAAGCACTGGGGAGGAGGAATCTTGTAGGACTTGGTTCCGCTGGACAGGAGGTCGGGGTGGTGGCTCTGGATGAGGGAGAAGAACCGAGAGACGAGAAGAGAGTAGGGGATGGTTTGGGTGGCATCGTGGGCCCAGATGCCGGTGCCGGCCTCAAGATCACCCTCGGGCAAGACTTCCTCCTCATCAGCCTGCTCACCAGCCTCCTCGGAGACACCGGCCTCAGCAAGCTTGGCCTCGAAGTCACCAGTGTCGGCCTTCTTGGACTTGGACTTCTTCTTCTTTTTCAAGACGGAGGGGTCGAACTCGTCGCCAGCAGCCTCCTCACCCTCGCCCTCAGTGTCCTTGGACTTCTTGGACTTCTTCTTCTTGGCGAGACCCTTGAACATGTCGGTGACCTCGTCGACTTCCTTGTCTAGAATTTTGAATTTATCCGTTAGCGGGTCCGGGGTTCAGACGAGTGGAACCCGAATGAAAGGGAAGCTATTGTGTCGTACCGGCAGGCTTCTCAGTCTCGGAAGACTCTGTGACTTGACCGTTGGTGTCCATAATGACCGATCCTTCGCTGAATGCAACGGACTTGCGCTGCTTTGTATCCTGTTTGGGCCCCGCCACAAATTAGTGATGTGTAAAAAAATACATTGTCAAGGCAAAAAAGTTCATGGAGTGGGCTTTCTGGGGCAAAACAAGTCTCGGAGTCCTGCTAGAAAGCAAGTGGCTTGCGCGACTAGCGTGGGTGTTGACCGAGGGGTATTGTGCACGCCCGAAAGAAAATGTGGGTGCGGTAAAAAAGAAACTGGGTGTGACATACGGCGTCCGCCATGCTGGGTGGTTGCAGAGTTTGCTTCGCTTGACCGCCGGGGTATTTTTAAGGAGGATAGGAGTTGCGGGGAGGTCGGAGAGACGGCGATGTCGACAATGACGAATTTGATGCTGGGTCTGATATCCCAATGTTCGAGAGGCGAGAGTCTGTTATCGCGGGACAGACACGTGACCTGACTCATTGATAGAAGTCACGTGCAGACGCATTGTATAGAACTTGTCCAACATTTCTAGCATCGTGAGGTCGTAGAAATTGGACAATATAAAGCTATATGTTCGACCATTTTAATCGCTTGATTTATCGGATTTTAAACATATAGGTCGTTTAGCAAGTCGATCAGTAGTACTTTGCTAGCCTGCATCCCATATGATGAAGCTGAGATTCTATATGCCTCGTGTTATGTACTTAAGATGATGATAGCCATTAGTGGATATTTCTAGCAATATGCGGTCATTGAAAGAATTGTCAGGTCTAATTACCTTCGTTTGTACAATGATATACCTAAAATCCATGTATAGATTCATCATCAAGCCCCACATGACTCAGCAAGCTCGCCGGCGCTTATGTAATAAGTGTACTACCCGCGGCGTCTACCTGCATCTCTCAACACCGGGATCAACACCGTTCAGCTCACGGAACAAATGCTTTGATCATACACAGGGCAGTAGGCAGGCCACTGCTCTTCCTCAATCACCTCTCTTTTCAAGATCTCTCAGAATCGCCGCCAACATGTCCTCCTCTCCTCCCTCGTCCAATCCCTCGTTCTCCATGTCCGCATACATGATCCCCTCCAACCAGCACTCGTACGACTCCGACGACGAGGTCGCTTCACTGCCATCGGAATCTACCACGGAATCCGACCTGGAAACCCTCTCCGATGACTACTCCGATGCCGAGGCCGAGTGGCGGGAAAGCATCGAGCAATTAGAGCTGCTTTTGACAATGGTGCTTGTGCCGTTTATTGGCAAATACATGGGCCGGAAATGCGCATACTGGAGTAGGTCATCTTGTCCGCAGAATCTTGGGTATGCGTTGCTAATATCAATGATTTGCAGGCTGGACGCGATTCATGACATGGAAGTACCCAGTCGAGGTTGTAGTGCGGAGTCCGGGAATGTTCAAAGTCGCCGGAGCTATCGAGGCCGCCGCAACCCTTTAATACCACACCTTCCTTTGTCCTGTTGTCTTCTGTTTCTTGTGCTCGCATTATTGGCGTTGAAAAGAATGGTCCTTGTTCATTTAGATGGTCAGATAAAAGACAAGTTAGGTTCATTTGTCTGGCAAGCCATCTACTGAAGCATCGGATAGACGCGAGAACCTTCCCGCTGTACATCCTGTTAATAGTGCTTTGCCCTCTAGATTGCTCTATACCCAAACAACTCAATTTAAAACCCACAACTTCCCGGAAGAGCTAGATTGATGGATGTTTGTTCCACATCATAAATGACGTACCTACGCGGTGCCTTCTCGTGATGCAACATCATGAGTAACATCTGCCACAGCCTGCGGTTTGCTAAGCATGGGGAAGTGCCCCGCATCGACAGAGTAAGTACGGATACCTCCCTCCCCGAGCATGGCAGTTTGAGCCAGCTGGTGCTCGGGGAGAACTGTGGCATCCTTCGTACATACAAGGTAGCTGGTAGGCACACTGCGATACCCTTCATACGTAAGAGGAGTATGAAAACTGGGAACAGCTTACTAGACAATTCAAGCGAGATATTCCTTAGCTGCGTCATCGTCAAGGTCATTGAAAAACATACGTCTGGCGTTCTTGGGCCACAACTCAGTGCCCTGCGGCTTAAGCCTTTGGTTTCATCTTTCATCGTATTTTCCCATCGGACATTGAGTCATCTTAAACATACATCGATAGTCGCCTGGGACTCCAACATTGGATTCAAATCGACGATGCTGTTCCCCGCCAGCACCACCAAACTTGATATGTAGAGCAGGCCAACGATACCACCATAAAGGTCTTGTGCCAAGCAGTCTTTGCGGGCGAAGCCCTTGATACACTCTGTGCCGGGTAATCCACTATATGAATGCATGACAATGACAACCTCTCTGCCCTGGGCGACAAGGTCCTTTAGGTAGTTCTGTCGGATGTACTCCGAATCATCATACATGGTGCTTGATGATGGCCCACCTTGAGAAGGGAGGGTGATAGGCTCGACAGGATATCCTTGAGACCGAAGTATCGCTGCAACAGGTTCATAGATGATGCCTTGGTTACAAGAACCGGGAATGAGGAGAATGGTGGGCTTTCCGTTGGCCATAATCGCAGATTCGTTAAATGAGTTAAGAGATTTTTGGAAACATCGAACCAAGTGGGGACTGGCAACTATTAGAGGCGGATTCAGCAGTGAGGATTTGATTGGACGCTACTTTTATTTTCCCTTGTTTCACGACGCTATTTACGGGCGCTAATACTGCATGGTTTTCTTGACCATCACTGGCCAGGAAATACATGAGCCGGGAACCATGTACAGCCTGCCTATAATACCCTTGGAAAGTTAATAGCGGTTGGATTTTGATCTTGGAACTCGAAAATTGCAGATACTCCCATGCAATGAGACACTAGTGCAGGTAATTTGGGCATATATGCTGAAGAACGTGGAATTTATTGATATCAGTTGGTGACTAAGAATAAACAACACTCCTCTGATACATGCGGCTCGCTATGCAGTCCATGCAGTCTGTTCTCGAAAAGCAAGTACCAACTGAAACGCCAATCATTTGATATACACTGTATTCTTCGTCATGACTGTGAGGATATGCCAAGAGGCCGCGGATCGAGAGGCCGCAGATCAATACAACCTATTCTGGCGCCAGAAGCCAGGAGGAACTGGGTCTTGGCTTGAATCAAGGGTGATACTTGGATGTAGGTGTGGCTGCCTTTGCCCTTTCATGCGATTTGAAACTTCCTGTTGGGGGCTTTGGAGCGTCAAAATATCGCCTTGGTCATTCTCAGGATGCGTGAAACGATTATTGGGGTCAAAATAGTCATGAGCAGCAGGAGGGAGAGGATACAGTGTTTCGACCCCAACCTGGGCATATGATAACAAGCTCTGTGAAGGCATTTTGGAGGCCTCTTTCCTAATGACCTCGGCTGTTGTCATGATGTCTTCAAAGTCAAAGGTTGGTAAGCTTTGTTGTATTCCCATCATCACCAAAGAGTCCATCTTGTTCTGGGTTTTGGGATCCACAATCGCCCAAAATGCTGCATCTGAATTGTTGAAGGAAACGTCATCCGGTAGATTTTCCTGGGCTTCCTGAGTACCATTGATGTTAAAGCTCATTTTTTCCAAGCGCTGCGGCTGTGAATTAGAGTCGGCCTTTTTCTTGTTGTGAAGTTGACTGACCGGTCTAGAAGAAGTTTGACGTGGGGCACGTGGCATAATCTTATCATGAGATATTTCATCTGTATTTGGATACCTCGCTTGGGGATGCACTGAGTCCATCGGATTCTCCGTTCTCAGGCTTTCACGAGTCTTGTGGTATTCAGCATCAGGCGATGTGGCAACAATCTGGCAAGTCTGACCAGACTCCGATGCCCAATACTCTTTCCGGCTGTCTAAGATGTCTTTCAATTCGTCGAGATTGTAGTATGTGTGATTTTGATTTAATTCTCTAGCCAAATCGTCTCTTTGGGCCGGAAAAAGACCCACATGAAGGAGTTTCAACAACTCAATCTCCAAAGCAAGCTCGGGTTGCAACTTGCCGGAGTTTGTTTCAGACCAGGTGTATGGTGTATCAGATTGGGACCAATTCGCGGTCTTTTCGATTCCGACTTGCTCTCTGTGAACATCTAGGCCCGAAGTTCTGCCCACGCAATGCCCTTGGTCGATCTTGGGTTCCTCATTTACCTGGACGAATTTTTCGGCCTGGGAACTGGGCTGCTCTGTGTTGTTCCAATCGGCTTCCAGTTCCTTTACCAGCTCGGAGAATATGTATACAGGCCGCTTCTGTTGTCGACTTGTCCCATTCTTTGGAGGCTTGTGACCCACCTTGCGCTTCTTTTCTGTTGTTGGAGGTTTTGACGGAGACCCTGGGTGCTTTTTGGTAAGAAATCTTCGTTCGGAGAACGCAGAGTCGGGAACTTGTCAATGTCGTCAGCGCTGCCATCTTCTGCCGTTATGGGGATCCGATTCTGCTCACCGTGACCCAGCTTCATTGGCGATGATGCCTTGCCTTTGTTGAAAATTCCAACATTCAGATTGCCGCGGAGCTTTCATCTGGAGTTAGCAAAGTGAAGGATAGGTATCAGGCACTTGTCCTTACCGTCAACCTCTCACGCGCAACATTGGGTGCATGGAACATATCGTTCATGGTGTGTTTCCTGCTGAGCCTTCGATTCTTTTTGTCTTTGTACGATGTAGACTGTGGTTTGATAGTGCCTGGGTCCTTATATTCGTATCGATCTTCCCGAGTCTTGTGGCGCGGCTTGCGGTCAAAATTGGGCTGTAGTTCGTGGCCAGCTTTCTCTGATTGAATATGGCCTTGCACCAACGAAGTATCTTCTACCTGTGCATGCTTGCGGGTGCTGTCAAAAATATCGGGCGAGATTGGCAATGCATCCGCAACCGCTAGACCAGGTTGACTCGGGTCGCCTGTTGTTTGGGGTCAGTAATCTGGTGACACCAGTATCCACATAATAGTGGAACTATACCCGTAGCATTGCCAGCAGAATGAGCATTGGGAACTTTTGAAAGCCACCGATGTATTGAATTGAGATCCATCTCCATCAATCAGACTGGAAATATTGAGATGAGGCTGTTGGATACTCGAAAGGTCGCGGGTCCTGGAATCGACTCAGCCGAGTATATTTTGTTGATGGAAGTCACGATCCTTACCCGCTCCACCCCACCAGGCCCACCACCTCACCAACGTTCCATACTACTGCACTCTCCTGTTTGTCTAATGACTGCAAGCTCGTGGATTCGGTATCTTGTCATGATGACCAATTTCCTTCAAGCTATAAGGGAAATGTGAAAATCAGACGGTCTCATTCTCACCCTAACTCCCCGAAACATACCAACTAATTTGAGGTTATCTTCAGACATTCAAGGTTCGAACGCCCTGCCAAGTTAATCCATGCGCTGATCTTTCCTTCCCTTCGGAGTCAATCCGAGGTACGGCCTAAGCGGTATGTGGGTCCTGTGCCCCTCCACCCACGCACGGCTTGGATTGGATGTGGATGATCAAGGCCGGGATTGGGGCTCCAATTGGTTTGACGAGGCCAGGTTGCTTCAGCCATTCTGCAGCCGGCAGTATTTGGGGGCCAGACCATTCTGGGCACAGGGGCCCGGATAGGGCCACGGGTCAGGATTGCATACACATCGCAACTGCATGAAAACTGTGAGGTACCGTACCTAACTTAAGTGACACAGGTGCACGTTCCACAGATCCCAAATTGCGTGGAGAACCCCGCCCAGGTCAACGAATCGCTCCCAGGGTTCCTCGTTGCGGACCACGCGCTCTTTTGGTCTCCCCAATCCCGATATGGATATGTTGTGGCTTGAGTAACTATGTGTTTCCAACCGTTTTAGATCGGGTCTTGATCGTCTCACATCTATTGATGAGAGGGGGGAGACACACCTGCCGTGGTAATCAGCCGTTTTGACTAGCGTCCCCCATCTCCCAAGATCCAGCCTCGGGTAACATCTGATTGATGGAGCGGGAAAAGGACAGTCAGGCCGCCGGTTCCCGAATCAAATCACTGTTCAAGGTTTAGGCGGGGGTTATCTCGCTCTCTGCAGCGCTACTACTTCTGGTTCGTTTCCCCCCCACCTTGTCCTGTCATTATTTCCCTGTTGCCCGACCACTCCTTATTACTGGCCACAACCCGCCAAAGAAATCAAGGAAGACAGAAAAAAAAATAGGAAAGCCAAACCCAAATTCAAAGTACTCAGTAAGCATTATATCCTCATGACTTACAACTTCTATTGGTTCTAGACCGATAGTGAATCTCGAGAATGTGAAAGCCCTAAGGCAGTGTGATTGTTACACGGGTTTGACGGCTGACTCGTTTCCGAACCACTAGGATCTCCCTGCCACTCTGCACCGGGCACAACCCTTTCATTTTCTTTCTCATCTCCAGTCGCTTCTTTCCACCTAGACTAATCTGGTTCTCAAGTTCTTTGGCCTCTTCCCGACGTTTCGCAAAGCTATTATGTCTAAGCTCTTCGTGCAGTATGTTCCTCTGCTTTCACTTTCTGACCCATTTGAGGCCCGGGTTTTCCTCTTCATCGTGGGGGCTAGAGTAGTAAGCTCACTATATATGAAATGAACTAAAGCGGCCTTTCATGGCATACAAATGATGACACCCTTCGTGAGGGATTCCAGAAGTTTGGCGAAATCCAGGAAGCTGTCAGTACTGGCCCATTTCATCTCAACGCATTCCTGAAGCATGGATTCTTACTCAAGACATTTCAGATCGTCGTCAAGGATCGTGCAACATTGCGCAGTCGTGGATTTGGATTTGTTCGCTTCGCCACTGATGCTGAGGCTGATGCGGCAATGAACGAGATGAATAACGTGGAGTAAGACTCCGGAGCAATCATATCCTCAATTCATACTTCAGTAACCTTGAGCTCATACTTGTTCGCAGATTCGACGGTCGGACTATTCGCGTCGACAAGGCATTTGACCGCCCCCAGCGCCCAGACGGCGGTTTCCAGGGTCGCGGCGGATATAACCAGCAGCCTGGTCAAGGTTATCAGCCTGGTGGCGGCGGTGGTGGTTATCAGGGTGGTGGTGGTGGTGGTGGCTACCAGCAAGGTGGTAACCGCGGAGGATATGGTGGCTACAACAACCAATATGGCAATGGCGGCGGTTATGCCGCTGGATATAACCCCGGCGGCTATGGTGAGTTCATAACCCGTTGATAGTTTGACGTTCATATCCACTAACATTATCTGTAGGTGGTGGTAATGGTGGTAATGGTGGTGCTGGTACGTTTGATTCTATGTCTTTGGAGATCTCGAGGTTGTAAGTATGCCCTGGTTCTAACATAGTGACAGGCTGGCGTCCCTCCCAATCCCAAAACCCAGAGGGCAACTAAGGCTTCAGATTCTTTCACGATACCCCATTGTCGTCTTTCTTGGTACTTGCAAAATCTGCTTTGTCTGCTTTTCAGAAACGGGGCTCACAAAATCCGTCGGAAATTGAGGTTTGATGCAATGCGGTACGGTAAGTAGCTGGCCGGTGGATTTATGCAATGATTTTATAATCGACTTTCGCTTGTGGTCATGCCTTCCCAGGTAAACCAAATCCGCGTGGGGACACTAATTTGCCTTGATCATGTCCTATATATGACGTCCTTTGTCTTTGCGTTGTTTCATGGGGTGTTTTACTGTACCAGAAACTTGGGATTGTAGGATAAACTTTGTATGTGAAACGAAAACGTCACAATCAATGCGATCACGGTATATCATTTCGACTCGGCATGGATTCTACTTCGTTAGTCCGGAAACAACCCATATCGGAATGCGCATATTCTATCAAAACAGTTCAATGAATTTCAGACATTTTTCATGCCCTGATCTTGCAAATACCTATGCACCACAGTAAAGCAATCTATGCGATCTAGATTGATAGGATTTGAAATCGATGAGCAATGTGACTCATTCGATATTATCTCCCCGTGCCACTTCCTCATGAGAAGCCAATGAAAGCTTCACTTCCCGCTCTGCCTCCAGCTCCTCTCTATCGCCCTCACCCTCCGCCTCAATAGCCTTAACCCTCTTCACCAAATCGGTAACATGAACATCTGCCGATCCCAGTCCAATCCCCTCTAACGCCTTCTCCAACAGGAAAAGATACTCCGAGTTCTTCCCACTAAGCCCATGCCCCGCACTGATCACCTGCGCCACATCCTGCGGCTCACGCTGAGCTCGCTCACGCAAGAACTGCGGATTCGTTGGCTGGCCAATATAAACCATGCAAATTAAATCTTTCCCAGTTGCATCAGTAGATGATGATCCCTCTCCAGAGACAGGATAGAAAGGCGTGAAATGAGCACTATACCCATCTATCTCACGCTCATCAAGGTAATCATGAACTTCTTCGGCATGTGAAGCGGGGATATGGTATGCGGCACCCCACACCTTACCGGTAGATTCGGACTGGGATTCAAGTCTTGCCAGCTGTAGACAAATTTAGCTTGATTAGCTGCAAAATCCAATGCCAAGGTGGGGCCAAGAATAGTCAAGAGATAACCTTGGAATAACTAAAAGGGCAGGTAAATTACCGGGTCATCCAGCGTCTCCCAAAACTTTCGTTCAATCACGGTAACGACCCGACCCGGTTGTTCGGGTGTCCCACGGTGGTCGGTACTAAAATCAGAAAAAAATTGTCGTTAGAGACAATGCAAGGAATAAGATGTTCCTTTTGGGCTTGGCCCGTCCCGAGAGACATACCTAGCCTGGAAATAGAACGCCACGCGCGCGAATGTCAGCTTTGGATCGCTCTAGACTGTCGCGGTACTTTGTTCCTTTGGGTATTTTTGTACTGTCTCCACTGGGTTTTCGGTCAGACCATCATGGGGCTCTTACCTGCCAAAAGCGGCGGACGTATCCACTGATGTAGCCTGGGACTCGTTGGTCTACGTGGCATGGTTAGTTCGCATTTAATAGCTACTTTGGGGGCTTGTAGGAGCTTTGATTTTGGTTCAAAATGGTGGACTTGGTTTGGTCATAGAGTGTTTTACGCACCATAATGTGGGGGTGGTTTCCAAATTAGACTCCTGAAGATTTGTTAGATTTGCATGAGTCAGGCATGATAGGGAAAGCAAGAAATTTGGAGGGGACATTACTCACCCGTATCCGAATACCCAGAGGTCGCCTTTTGGAAAGTGTGTTTTCCATGTACGACCCTCAGGATGTACCTGGTGGCCTTGCAAACTAGCGGCCATGTTCAGCCAGCCACCAAGACAATTCTCAATGGTACGAATATGGGCGAAGTAGTGGGTACAAGACTGTCCACTGATCCAGATTGATTGGTAATGGAGTGCAAAGAGGGCAAAAACAATGGTATATGCAGTCCTTGTTGAATGGTTGTGATTTGTGATCATATACATCCGGGCAGTCGGTGTGGGAAATCGTGTCCCCATTTGTTTGCAGTGTTTGTCTTCGTTCGCCATACCACCAGAAGATGATCCAACTCTGACATTTGAATTTACTAAGCTGCTGCATTTCTTTTTGATGAGAAAGAGGGTAGAACTTGACTAGAGGGCGAGCGCTCTCATTAACTTTAATATTTATCGATGTGGTATTTCAACATATGGACTACTTTGAAAGATGGCGCGAGAGTCGCTTAGTGCCAAGTGGACAGTGAGCTTAGCTTAGACAAGCTTAATAGATGGAGAAACATCATGCTTGAATTTTGGACTGCAAGGAATGCGACACCGATAAGAAGATCCGTTCTTCCTCTATTAAATTCTATCAAAAACTCTGACAGTTTTACAACTTTAATATGTACCCATTATCCTCCCAGTATTAGGGTAGACTGGCAATCGACAACCCGTTGCACCACAGCAATAGGCCCTTCGTCTCAACCACGAAACGTCAACTCAAATAACTGAGTCTGAGTCTATTCCCGTTCTTAAACCAGTCAAGTTTGTCATCCTTGACAAATTTCCGTTCATTTGTCGTGGGTCTGGATTCTATATTACTACGTACCAAATCTGCAATGCTTTCAGCTGGGAATTATCAATTTGTCTAGTACATATGTTGGCGTTCTTTTGGATGAGCTGGCGATTCTGAAAAACACATCATCGTCAGCACTAAAAGATAACAATATATCTGGACTCTTTCATTCGACAAACAAAGAAGCCTCCGGAGGATATGAACGAGGTCATTACGAGCTCATGGACTACTTAGGAACCAATTCGCCGCCGGTCGGTCGCTTGACTGGTATACATCAAGTTCCTCAATCCTATTGGAGTCCAAAACGATATCTGAGGGATTCTCAACCGATCAAAGAGTGGAATACGAACAAGGCGGGGTAACCTGCTAAACATTGGAATTTGGGACGCCAGTCTATTCAGCTGTTGATAGAATAGCAAGCTACTAGAAGAAGTACCTGTGCTTGGACCCAAAGTGGACATTACCTGGCTTATCTTGCCGAATTTAAAGCAGTCTGATTAGCTCCAGCATCTTCAGCTCGGAGATCTTTAAGGGACTTGGCCTCTGATCTCATGCAATAAGCACTAAGATGAGCCCTATAGGTCGCATTTAGCCCCGAGCCATTGGACCCTGCTCATCAGCCACCAGAACGTGCTAAACTTTAATACAATGTGACATCTGACAGCTTCTTCTCTTAAGTTTCCACTGGGAAAGCCGTAGTCAAAAACAATCTATTGCAATACGAGACCCACGAGAGGGCGTAGTTTGTCCTAAATGTTTGGGAGTTAAGTGCCGACAGTGCCTTCTTCTAAGTCAGTTTGATTCATTGAGCTCGCTATTAGAGTTATGTCCCGTTTGCTTCAGCCCCGTCATGGGTCATCCATGTCCAGTGCTCTTTCATGAGGATCGGCAAATATTGCCATACTGGTCTGATGATGCTCTTCTCCAGGCTTCAGGAAACAGTCTTCGGCTCTATAAGAACGGTTACCTGGAACGGCCGATGAGATTTAAATCTTGTTGACACAATCCACAGGAAAACTTCAAACATCTTCTTCAAAGCAGAAGAATATTCAATTCAAAAGGCATTCAAAATGACTGACAATACTCCTGCTACCCAGGTCAAGCTCCTCACAAAGCTGCCTGCACCCGGTAATGCCCCGCCACTACTGGCAAGCGGCACTGTGTCCCTCTTTGCGGACGATAACTGGAATAGCCAAAGGCTTGACTTGAATATGGGTGACTACTCCTCTGGAGATCGCCCGACCATCAAATCCTCTGCGCTCGACAACACCACCTGGGTCGCATTCAACTTGCCAATCGGCAAAGTGGTGACCTTGATGGATAACGTCCAGCCAGTAGCTGCCGGAAAGCTGCCGGCCGACCTCAGCAATTGTGGCCGATGTGTCGATCTAGTCGGTACCGGAAACACAGAATCAGTCGATCTTCAGTCCGTCAACATGAACGACTGTGTCTCCTCATTTTCATTGCGAGACGTTGATCTTAACATGGGAGCCATCGAGCTGTTCGAAGATGCCGGCTTCAACGGTGGGCGTACAACGATATTCCTAAGCGAATGGGACTCCGGAGTCACCTACTCGATCGGCGACTGGTGGATAACCGACGCGGTCTCTTCGGTCCGCTGGAAGTCCTTAAATGGCCGCCAGGTCGCTGTCTTGTTTGACAACTCGGATGGCTCTGGGAACAATTTCCCTAACATCAAGGGATGGGGTAGCACCAAAGAATCCTCCGACCTAGGAGATGACGCCTCTTTCAACGACCAAATGAGTGCCTTCCGTTGGGACGGAGTCGTCCCAGCCCTGGAAATCATCGCACCCTTCAATATAGTCCTCAGCGGCGGGTCAACCTCCTCTGGGCTCACATCTAAAATCTCCGGAACCAACAACAGTACCCTGGAGCAACCAGTCACTGTGACACTCACCAACACAGACGCCCAGACACTGACTGTCACAACAATGGATGAGCAGGTGACAGGACTCAAGTCAACACAGACGATGGAAGAGACCGCTGGTGAACCTGGCGTAGCATCGGCCTCGACGACTTGGGCGATAGAGCTTAGCTATTCCTACACGCAGAGCACTACCAAGGAAACCAGTAAAACGACAACCATTGATCTGTCAATCTCGCAGACTGTCAATGCGCCCCCGCAATGCTCTTATACGGCGACTTTGCTCGTTCAAATTGGTCAGATTCCCCCTAAGGTGTATACAACCACTGCCCAACGCTGGTATAAAGTTCCGGTGAGTGGGGGCGTGATGGATCCGTTGAACAACAATTGGTATCAGAGGGTCGAGACAGTGTCGGTCTCTGTTACTGGAAGTCTTGCAAGTAGTACTACTGTCAACATTGTATCTACACCGTTGACCTCCTAATTTGGGTCTACACTTATTTGCACCTTGATCACGCTGCGCTGAACTGAACTGGGGCTTTTCAATGTTTTTCTTCATGTATTTCTGTTAAAGAACACGCCATAATTTTGATTGCAATTTTCAACTTCAGGCAAACAATTTACTGGGATTACCCATGGCCATACAGTACTTAGGCTAAGTAGCAACTATCCATCAATCATGTCAACCGTCTCTAGAGTGGTTAGTTTGTTTGACGTCCTATTTAGGACTAGTCAATTTTTCTTCCTTTACTTTGGCTTCATCTGTGGTGAATCCTTTTTCTTCCTTGCCAATCTCATGACACACGACGCGTAATACAAGCTGCGCTCTTGTTATGCTTCTCTGCTGGCTCTACGTACCGCTCATACAGGCTTGACTGTCTTGCTCATCATCTTCAAGACTTTGCTTTTGCAACTTCAACCGATGACCGACATGTCTGAAGGAAGTGGCAAATCGTTTGCTAGATCGTATGTACTGTGCATTCTTCTTCAAAACTGATCCTATTTAACCACTGATCCAGGACCCTTCCACTCTATCATGGCCCCTTTGTTACAATTCGAATCGCATCCAGTGACCGTGAATACAAAGTCTCGAAAGAAATCATCTGCAGAGAATCTACTTATTTCTCAGCAATGTTCAAAGGCAAATTCAAAGAGGGACAGGAGCAGACAACAATCTTGGAAGAAATTGATGGGGTCATTTCAATACAGAGTCTTGAGGCTTTCCTACAATGGATATATCTTCACAAGATCGATTTTGATTTGAGAGAGCCCGAACATCAGATTTCAGCAGCCATAGAGTTGGCACGCTTTGCAGACATGTGCAATGTGAAGACAATGGAATCTGAAATATCTCAGTACTTGAAGAGAGTTATGATCAACAATCCGAGTCCCGAAAAAAATCGATATGGAGACATTGTCGACACCTTCTCTGTCATATCTCAACATATAGTTTCAGCGACTTTTCTTCCTCAAGGCCACGAGATTCGCCGCCTCCTGGCTATGGCAGCAGTGACAGATTACCTTTGCTATAAGAACCACAAGTTTGCCCGGGAGAGCAGAGACTACCCCACCTTTGGAGCTGACCTTCTCCAACAGGTAGGATACACTCTACAAGGACTGAAGATGCCTCGGTTAGCTGAGCCTGAGATTACTTTTAAGGATCCACTCGACGGTTTTATAGTTACCATCCAGGAATTTCGGACTCAATGAATGCGCTGAAATCTTTCATTTTCAATACATTTGAGACTTATTCTGCAATAGAACTGGTTAAACTACTCACTTCATCTGACGTTAATTGGCTCCCTTGTAGAAGATGACTAAGCATGCTGATGTCATCTATTTTGATCCATTCGAAGCTTGCGAGAAGCTCCATATTCACAAGTTCAACATTTCTTCCTCAATAAGTGATATTAATTACCGACAACATGGCTGGCTTGTTTCGCCTCCTCAAAATGCAATATACTCCCCCAACAGACCCTCGGGGGATTTCTCTTGCCGGCAAAACAGTCCTGTTAACGGGTGCAACCTCGGGTCTTGGCTACGAGGCCGCCATCAAGTTCCTCAATCTGGGAGTCGATTCATTAGTGATTGGAAGTCGCAGTCTAGAGCGCGGAAACCGCACTAAGGCCGAGCTTGAAAAAGTCACCAGTCGCCCAGATGTAGTACAGGTCTGGGAGCTTGAGATGAATAATTTTCAAAGTGTCAAGGATTTCGCTAGTCGAGTCAACAAGGAGCTTCCCCGTGTCGATATCGCGCTGTTGAATGCCGGTCTCTGGAACCGTGAATACCTCCTGTCGCCCGAGGGCTGGGAGGAGACATTACAAGTGAATACACTCTCGACATCACTTCTGGCTCTGCTACTTCTTCCCAAACTCCGTGGATCCTCAGGCGCCGAGCCTACCCACCTTAGCGTGGTTTCAAGTCAGCAATTCGTTCGTGCCAAGGCGGAGAGCCTCACAATGGAAGGATCCTTGTTGGAACATCTAAATTCCCAGGATAGGTATCAGGGACCGAAGCAGTACGGCATTTCCAAATTGCTGCTGGAATATGTTATAAAAACTCTCGCGGATCTGGTTCGAAATGAGGATGGCACAGTGCCAATTATTGTCAATACGATTAGTCCTGGCTTGTGCCAATCTTCCCTCACACGGCAATACCGTCGGCGATTCTATGAGCGATGGCTGTCGTGGCTGGCATACCGTCTCTTTGCCCGAACGACCGAACAAGGTAGTCGGTCTTTAGTAAGCGCGACACTTCAGGGCGTCGAGTCGCAGGGCAGATGCTGGCGCAGTGATGGTTATTTGGAGTATGGCTGAGTCTATATTTATCTCTCTTTGATTATATCATCTGCTGACCGCATTCAGTGAATCAAAAGCCCTCACCACTGGACCTCAAGGAAAGGAGTTTCAGGAGAAAGCGTGGAATGAAATCGTGGAGTTGCTAGCAAGCCAGGCAGAAGTGCGCGATATTATCGAGGGCTCGGGGATGAGCCATGTTTGAGGGTCGTATTCGTTTGGTATTAATATCCTAATATAAAGCCAATTTTAATAGGGCTATGCTAATAACCATAGTGGAGCCATAATCAATTTGGACATGGTTCAGGGGAGAAAGTTTAGCTCGCCATGAAGGATTCGAGTATTCTAGAGAACACAAGGATCATAGCGACTTTAAACCAGGAATGGCCAATTAGGTCACACACCACTGACTTCATGTATAGGGCTGAGGCTGCAGGTTCTTAAGTGGGATATTGCTTCAAAGCCACAATTTCGGTCCCATATAGTGGGGAAGAAACGTAGTGCGACCACTGATTTTTTTCTTTTTCTTGGCTTGGCTTCGGGTTTATCTACGTTAGGCCCAAACTGAAAACCACTGCCCCACGGCTCCGCTTTAACAAGAACCGTTCAACTTCGCATTCTTCTCCCAGCGAACTTTGAATTTCTTTTCTCCTATTCACTCCTTTCGCCAGGTGAAGACTCCGTTCCTTCATCCTTATCCTCAATCTCTCGTCAGGGCGAGAATTGCTCGCCCTTTGACACGCGTCCTTTCCTGCAGCCTAATTGCGTCACCATGGCCTACAACAAGAGTTACAACCCCGATGCGCTGCCAGCGTAAGTGCAAATGACTGGATAAATTGGAAAGTTTCCTGGTCGCTGACTTGGTGTAATGATACAGGCATGCTGAGCCAGAACAGGTAGCTCTTTCCAGGCCATGACAGCATTCAATGCTCCTGCTAAACCATCCCTTAGGTCGCGCAGATGATCGGGTCCATGCAAATGGGAGGGAGACCAGCAGCAGCACAGAAACCACTACCAACTCGTCCACCAGCTCAGAGCGCCCCTAGCGGAGGCGTGCCCCCTCGCGTACCCGTCTCCAGCGCTCCCCCGCAGCATAATCCGTATAGCTCGCCTGCCCCGCGCCCAGAGCTCCAGGCACCACAATCCTACAACGGTCGCCCTTCACCCGGAGCTGTCCAACCAAACCAATACACCCCATCAGGTCAACCCAGGCCGCATCCTTTGCACCCCTCACCACCACCCCAAAATTATGGTTTTGGTCCGCCTCCATCGCAAGCAAACCGCACCCGGCCCCCACCTTCATCTCGTCCTCCTCAATCACCCGCTCCCCCACCACTGGCAGTCCCCAGCGATGATCCTCAACAGCTATATCCCCTCTTCCGTGCGGCGAACTCGTCACACTCCGGCTCCTTGACCGAGCATGAGCTCGGCTCCGCTCTCGTGAACGGAGACTATACCTCCTTCCACCCGCGCACCGTCAAGATGATGATTCGCATGTTCGACCGAGAAGGCAACGGCATCATCAGCTTTGACGAATTTGTTTCTCTGTGGCGGTATCTTGCTGCTTGGCGGGAACTGTTTGATCGGTTTGACGAAGATCGCAGCGGGCGCATTAGCCTACCGGAGTTTGAGAAGGCGCTGGTCGCGTTTGGATACCGTCTAAGCCCAAAGTTTATTTCCGTACTCTTCTCGATCTTTGAGAGCAAAACGCGACAGCTGAATGCGGCGCCAAGGAGCCCTCATCATAATGGCATGAGCTTCGATCTCTTCGTGCAAGCATGTATTAGCTTGAAGCGCATGACTGATGTGTTCAAGCGCTACGATGACGATCGTGATGGTTACATTACCGTGAGCTTTGAGGAATTTTTGACTGGTAGGTTACGACATACTTTCTGTGTTGTTTATCAGGAGCCCGAACTGACAATGTTATAGAAATCCTTCAACTCCAGGATTAATCCTTCGACTCGTCGTCTTTTCCTGTCCTTTTCACCCTACTTCATCATTGTTGGTCATTGGTGACTTATGCATTTTTCTTCCTTCTATACCCCCACCCTTCATCTAGTTCTCTGATAGAGGTTCCACTGAGTAATGCCGATGAAATCGAGCAGTACCGGGAACCACCCGAGTAAGGCTCATCTGATCTGAGGCTTCTTCAGTTGTATCTCCATCAATACGTGTCGTCCTTACGTATGTATATATGGTGATAGTAGACTCACCCAAATTGATCCACGTTTCTGGCGTCCGGAATCATAGAGGTGTCTGATTTGGGATTATATCTGTTTCAAATATTCAATCTATGGAATCTTAATTTCCATTTCTTCTGTTTACTTTCACATGACTTCCAAGTATACGTACGACTATATGTTGCCATGGAGGATCTGGATGACATGATAACGTCTCCACTTCCCGACAAGTTGCTATCACACAATATGCTGCACGACTATTAAATCGTTTTGCGTATCAATCGATTATCAGCTTCACCTCGCCTTTTAAATCCCAAATACAATTTCAACTGCAAGAGGTGGTGATAATGCTAGAAAAGCAAACAAATCCAAAGGCCGAAATCAAGCACTTGAGTGGAGTTTTGTCCCGTTACAGATTCGACCCACACCTCCTTACGTCAAGGAAGTATACACGTCCAGGCTTGGCCGAATGTTCGAGCCCCGGTTCATCAGAATCTTGGAACAAGCTTAGAAAACTGACCGCTACAATAAGGGTAACCGTGGCACAGTGATCTCGATTCGCTTTCGCATAAGCTCGGACAAGTCAACTCTGACTCAACGGAGCTCGGCCGTTCGGCCTACCCAAACTCCCGCAGGCACCCTTTTCCCCAAGTGGAGGTCCAGACCCATAATTAACCCGATAGGCTTTTTCTGCTATTTTTTTTTTCTTCTGAACACCAAATTTCCCAGCTTTATAAAAAGGGGCCATGTCGCTTTGACGGTATATCGAAATTTTTCACAAAAGTGAGCATCCAACGAACTCTCCGTCCGAGCGTCGGCACAATCGATCCGGAACAGGTCACTTGACGCATTGCGCCTACATATCCACCACCTTGTTCCCCCGCTTGATTTTTTCTCTTTCTGGTCATCACTTCAGACACCATGACGACCGAAGCGCAAGCTGCGCCGAGCAATGCCTCGACTGGCGACACCGTTGTTTCTCATGAATTGAATGAGAAAAGTTCCTTGGAGGCTGTGGCGCCGGAGCAAAACCATGAAAATGTAGAGGAGAAACCCGAAGCTGCACTTGAACCTGAGTCGCCGACATCCATTGATGCGCCAAAAGAAAATGCCCAGTCAGGAGCTCCTCTCGATCGCACTCCTTCGTCTGCGCAGAAGATGGGCAACAAGAAGATCATTCTGGTTATGGTTGCACTTTGTGTAAGAATTACCCGAACCCGCGTGTTTCGCGCGGGGAATTTCATGCAGATCCGAAAGCTAATTTTTCATATTATAGATGGCACTGTTCCTCGCCGCTTTAGATATGGTATGCTTACTTTTTCTATAACCCAAATCGCTATGAAGATTGACTCATTTCTTTGCAGACTATCATTTCAACCGCGTTGGTCACGATCGCAGACAATTTCCATGCTACCGAAAGTGGATACTCATGGATCGCCGCGTCCTACCTTCTCGCCAATGCCGCCTGTATTCCCTTGTGGGGCAAGATTTCTGATATTTGGGGTCGTAAGCCGATCATCTTGATGGCTAATGTCTTGTTCCTGGTCGGTAGTTTGATCTGCGCCTTGGCGAAGAACTTGCCTATGATCATTGCTGGTCGTGCGGTCCAGGGTATTGGTGGTGGTGGCATTATCATTCTGGCCAATATCAGTGTTTCTGATTTGTTCAGTATGCGTGATCGGCCTATGTACTATGGCATTTTCGGTGCTACGTGGGCTATTGCGGGTGCACTGGGTCCTATCGTTGGTGGTGCTTTTACGACCGATGTCACATGGAGATGGTGCTTCTATGTGAACTGTAAGTTGCTTCGATCTATGATTTTTCTGGAAACTTAAACTAACAAGAGCTTCTAGTGCCCATCGGCGGTGTCTCGCTGGTCATTCTGTTTTTCTTCCTTCACATTGAATCCCCCAAGACCCCGTTGGTGGCTGGTTTGCGTACCGTTGACTGGATTGGTACTTTCACCATTATCGGAGGTACTCTTATGTTCCTCTTCGGTCTCGAATTCGGCGGTGTCAACTACCCATGGGCCTCTGCCACCGTCATCTGCTTGATCGTCTTTGGTATCGTGGTCTGGGTTCTGGCTTTCCTCGCTGAGTGGAAAATCGCCAAGTATCCCATCATCCCTACGCGTCTCTTCGGCGAGTGGTACAACGTCCTGATTCTCCTGGTCTGCTTCTGCCACGGATTCGTTTTCATCTCTGGAACCTACTACCTTCCACTATACTTCCAAACAGTCCTCATGGCATCCCCCATCATGAGTGGTGTCTACGTTCTCCCCTTGGTTCTCGCACTGTCAATTGGCTCCGCAGCAACTGGTGTCGTTATGAAGAAGACCGGTCGGTACCGTGAACTTATCTCAGGAGGTCTCTTCTTGATGACTCTCGGCTTTGGCTTGTTCATCGACCTCAAGTCATACGCATCGTGGCCTCGCATCATCATCTTCCAGCTTATCGGCGGTATCGGTATTGGACCTAACTTCCAGGCTCCGCTGGTCGCATTCCAGGCTAACGTTCGCCCCGCTGATATGGCCATTGCAACTGCAACCTTTGGCTTTGTCCGCCAACTTTCCACCTCTATTTCCGTCGTCCTCGGTACGGTCGTCTACCAGAATGTTATGGGTCAGCAGTCAGCTAAGCTGATCGCTGCTGTTGGAGCCGAGAAGGCCGCGACAATCTCATCCTCATTCTCTGGCTCTTCCAGGTCTCTCATTGAGAGTCTGACCGACTCCCAGCGCGAAGTCGTGCTCGAGGCGTTCACCTTCGCTCTAAGTCGCATGTGGATCCTATACACCTGCGTTGGAGGCATTGGCTTTTTCCTGTCCCTTC
Source organism: Penicillium tannophilum (assembly GCA_028829675.1). NCBI lineage: Eukaryota > Fungi > Ascomycota > Eurotiomycetes > Eurotiales > Aspergillaceae > Penicillium > Penicillium tannophilum. Next base: position 1,008,813 of record JAQKAK010000003.1, on the reverse strand, counting down.
TCATCCGCCCGAAGGTGCTGAGCAAGTCTCACACTGTCCAAAAAACTGGTCTTGATCAGCAGGAGCGCAACCGACAGGATCTGATTGACATGCAGCGCAAGTCTCAGGGCAAGCCCGAGGAGGAGGCTTAAATATGCATTATTTCTTGGATAATCCCCTCTACATTTTATTGTATAATATCAGGTCTACCTTTGACCGCTGGCGGTATACGGGTGCGCATGGTCTATCATTTGCGGTGTTTGATGGTTTTCTACACTTGCATGATGTCACGGTTGATTGCATAGCAACTTCGTCGGTTATATGATCAAGTTGCACATATCTTATTTATTGTATTTAATTCAAAATATATATTGCTTCGGCATGATCTCACGTTTGTTTCTTACTATTGGTATCCCGAACTTAACTATTCATATGATGTTTTTATCAATCAAGGGATGATCAGACTTTATCAGCTCAAATAGTTCGGAGATCCCCCTTCTCCCCGAGAGTCTCGGTCGGACAACTCACCGAACGCAAATCCAAGATCCACTTAGACTCAAGCCTTTCGTCCCGAATTTTAGCCATTGGTTCCGAACCATTCGATAGCGCATTCTTACTGCGTTTCCATAGCCAAAAGACGCAAAAATTAGATTTATCTAGCTCGAGCTATCCTTAGCAATAATTTTATCTCGCCAACCCAGTAACGAAGCCACCACCTCACAGCAACGGCGAAAATTACGCTTTCCGACATATTGAGTCACTGGCCGGCCCGAGAAACCGATACGCAAGAGACCCACAACCGTGCAGATCCTGAAATGAATGTCTCCGGCCAGACAAACCCGATTTCTCAGCACTGGAACCATGAATCCTTATAAGGCCGAGCGCGCCTTTCTTTTCCGTTCCTCAATTTTCCTCTGACCCACCCAATTTATACTCGGACGAGAACGACACAATAAGGCCAATCGTTGCAGGGATACTAACCCTGCAGATTGGCTTGCACAACCGGTGAGAACACAACTCACGGATTACCAAAAATCAGTCTAATCCGGAGGTGTGAAAATGCAGTCTTACTTGCAGTATCGTCGCTTGGGCAATGCGGTTCGAAAACAACTGGCGGACTTTCCGCTCCAGCAGCAACAGAAGAGCGTGAACGATAAAGAAGCCGAGAATGTGATCGCAAATGCGAACGCGAACGCGGGCGAAAAACAAACCGAGTCGACTCCGAGCGATTCTGAAGCTAGCACTGCAGCTGAAAATGCCAGTGTGAACTCAGACCAGATCGAGGAGGATAACGATATTCCTTCGCACGACGCTCTCGGTAAAAGCCATACTCGTAACTCCGAAAAAACCGCAATCGCGTACCACCTTCCAGGCATTGAGGTCCGTTCTCATGTCGACGACTCCTCCGACCGGCCGAAGCGCGTCTTCGTCGTTGGTTGGGATGGTGTTAATGATCCCCAACATCCACGGAACTACAGTGTTGCCAGACGTCTGACTGCCACGTTGATTGTGTCTGCGCTCGGCTTTATCGTCGGTGCAGCATCTTCAATCAACTCGGGCGTTCTACCACAGAACAATGCGGCATTTGGTATCAGCGATGTAGTAGGCTCGCTGGTAGATGGTAAATACCTAGTCCCAAGATACTATCCAACGAATTTGCCACTAACATAATCCAGGCCTCTACCTACTAGGCTTCGCATTCGGCTCCCTATTCAGTGGCCCGCTTTCCGAGATCCTAGGTCGCAATCTGGTCTACATTGGCTCCTTAACCTTATTCATGATCTTCGTCATGGCATCCGCCCTTGCACCTAACATCGGCGCCCAGCTTGCGTTCCGCTTTTTAGCTGGTGTCTTCGGTTGTCCGCCGCTGACCTGTGCAGGCGGCACGATCGCCGATCTATGGAACCCGCTTGAGAAGACAATTTACTTCCCTATGTACGCCGTCCTCTCATTCGGAGGTCCGGTCCTCGGTCCCGTCCTAGCAAACTATGTCGGGCAAACAGGAGTTCTTTCCTGGCGCTGGAGTGGATGGATCATCCTCATCGGGTCAGGTCTAGTCATGGTCCTGATTATCCTATTCCAACCCGAGACATATGCGCCATTGCTTCTGCACTGGAAAAGCAAACAGCTACGCAAGATCACAGGAGATAAACGATTCCGCTCAGAAATGGATCTGGAGAAAGTGGCTCTGTTCAGCCGCATTGGTGGGGCTCTGAAGAGACAGTTCCTCATCACGATTCATGAGCCAATCATCCTCCTCATTTCGCTGTATATGACTGTGTTGTATATCGTGCTCTTCACTTTCTTTGATGGGTACACTTATATCTTCACCGATACATATGGTATCTCGCAAGGCTTGACGAATATCATCTGGGCCGCGATGTACGTCGGTATTCTTCTCTGCGCGGTCCTCGTCCCGATCATCTACGTGCACACGAAGAAGGATTTCACAGCTGCTGCGGAACTTGTTACTGGCTCTGATCCCTCTGTTGATCCACATGCCTTGGATAGCGTGCACACGGACCCTGAAATCAGACTTCTCTTCGCCATGTTCGGTGCACCGTTCATTCCCATCTCTTTGTTCTGGATGGGTTGGACGGATTACTCTTCTATCTCTATTTGGTCGCCTATCATTGCCTCGTCGTGCTTTGGTCTTGGTACGATCTGTGTGTTCATCAGTTCGTATATGTATGTCATTGATTCTTATGACATCTATGCGGCGTCGGCGCTGGGATTCATGACTGTTTCTCGGTACTGTGCTGCTGGCGGAATGACGGTTGTTGGAATGCCGTTCTACAAGAATATGGGGGTTCATTGGACTTTGACGATCCTTGGGTGCATTAGTGCTATCATGGTGCCTGTGCCTTATGTTTTCTATAAGTTTGGACCTGTTATTCGGAGATGGAGCAAGTATGCTGTTACGAATGAGGTTGAGGTCAAAGTTTGAGGTTCAGATGTGACGAGAGGTATGGATCTTATCGAGGTCGACTTTTTGTTGGCATATATCAAAGTTTTGGGGAGGTGCTTAAGAGATTGGGTTTTGGACGGGTATGTAGCAGGAAGATGTACTTTGTTTGACACATTATAATAGATAATAGATATTAGACATTTAGACACACAAGTTCATGTTCATATTAATCAAGCGGTTCAGTCGATGAACTAATTTTGCAAAGCACTGACGATCCTACCAAGAGCTTCCTCCAAGTAATCCCGAGGGTGCGAAAATACAATCCTAAACCATCCATCGCTTTCCGTACCAAACAAACTACCACTAGCCAGAAACACCTTATGCTCTAGCAAACGCTGCATAACCACTTCCCCCATTTCATCATTCGTCGATATCTCAGGTCGAAGCTCTCTATATCTCTTCCCCAAATTGACCCACAAAAAAAAAGCAGCATTGCCCCCAGGCGCATACTCAATCCCATTTTTCGTCAAAAACTCCGCGGTAAACGCATAAGCCTCCGACAATCTCTTCTGGTTCTCCTTAACATAAGTCTCCGTAAAGTCCTCATCCTCCAAAAGCAACGAAGTCAAATGATCAGCAATGCCAGAAGTATAAGAATACAGAGAAACCCCTTTCAACGCCTCATGAAGGTCTCGATTCGCCTGAGAAATAATAGCACCTAGACGAATCCCATTCGCGCCGAAGTCCTTACTCATACCCCAAAGCACATGCACCAATTGAGGATCGATAATGCCGTCCAAATTAATAGACAACACGGATTCGAATGTCACCGGCGCCGGAGACTCATCGACAATATTTTCCCAAACAGACAGCGCGTAGATCTCGTCGCTGATCAAATGCACCTGGTACTTCTGGCAAAGACGCATCAGCGCGATCAGTACCGGGCGTGAATAGCAGCGTCCAAGCGGGTTATGCGGGTGACAAAGCATCAAACCCTTTACTCTGTTCCCAGTGCTTCTTTGGAAGTATTTCAGCGCTTCCTCGTACTTGTCCACAGCTTCCAAGCTAAAGGGATCACAATCCTCAAAGCTAACAGGTACAACTGTCGTTCCGGGTCGCTGACTGATATCTGGAATGAAAGTACCATAGTAAGGTCGTCCTAGTAGGATTCCTTCACCGGGATCCGCGAATACCCAAGAGACATGCTCGATTGCTGGTGAAACGCCGTTCGTGATGACGAGATGATTTTGATTAAGCGGGATGACAGGATTGAAGTGCTTATTGAGGAATTTGGACATGGCGATTTTCAATCTGTTTGATCCGCCTCCTCCGTCATTGTAGGTGAGGAACCTTGCCGGAAGCTCTAGGTTGGTGTTGATGAATTTTAGGAGCTCGTCGTGCATGAGACCATTCTCGGCTACTCCGACGTTGACGTAGCCATTGGGGCTGATAGTTGGATTCCAGGTGTCGTTCATTATATCCCACATCATGTTCTTGGCTGATTCTTCCGCGGCGGTTTGGGCTCGGCGGGAGATGTGGGAGTCTAAACTTTCTTGATGTGACATCTTGCTGGTTATGATGGACCGTGGGTTGCAAATGAGAGCAAAATTCGGAATAGGAGCAGATCTTTGTCAAATCTGCGTTGGTTTGCCTGGCTCTGGGAATTGATGTCATGCTCCGGCTGCTATCGGCTCCATCAAAGGCCGAAATGTGGGGTCAAACTCTACTTTAATCAGACCTCCAGTGCAGGACCAGAAATGTCAAACCCCAAAAGTTTGATTGATTGCTGGTGAATACTGTATTTCGGTTATAGATGAACCCTTTAATTAGTGTAAAGCAGTTGAATGTCAGACTGAACTGTGGTTGGTAGCATGTTATGTACACCATGACCCACACGCAGGGGTAGAGCCCGCCAAACCCCACTTTGTATCACGAGCATTGGAAGTACATAAACATGACTAGATTCAAGGCAGGCATCCTCAACGCCGCATCATACCGAACGATTGACCTGGAAATTATTTTTTCCGTATATTGCGATATCCAAGTATTGGGTCCAGTACCTTGGCATGTGTATGTCACAAGATTTAATCACTAGTGGTATAGGGACCTATGGAGGAGCAAAACAATGCAAGTTGAGGTGAGAAGGTCAGATCATTGTCGAGAAGTAGACACTAAAATTTCTATCCAAGTATCCTCTGTCGTGGCTTTCAAGGAGTTGGAGAAGTGGGCATCTTCAGCATGGTCCCCATCATCGAGGCCAAATCTCCTGTAATCCAGACCGACCAAAGATCTTACCAACACCTGCACATGCAGGCACATGTGCACAGGTACAGCCCTGGAGGCTCTTAATTGAGGACGTGGCATTAAATGCATTGCCCTGTAAAAGTTCCATGCCTCCACAGGAATGTTGCTAGCAATACCACTTTAGGCGCCCAGCAGCTTTGGAGTTGACCAGTCCATGTAAGGAGCTTGATTGAATACCATAAAATTAGTTTAACACCCTCACTAACCGCATTCAAAGTAGCGCGGTATTCAAGATTCAGAGAGTAAGATTTTGAGTACATACCCAAGTACCTCTTTGCTCATGTTACTCTATAGACCACGCCGGAATGTAAAGGTTTAAAGAGTGATACCCATGAAGTTATCTTTTATTACATATATTATGACTCTAATGAAGCGTCATCTCGTATACTGACGTGTATTAAGTGAGGTGATGCAATGTACTTAATACCTGAGATAGCGGTTTTTCTGAATTACAATTACTGCACCATACCGGTAGGTATAGATATAGAGTGGTATTCAACTAATCTTGTGGTGTTCAAATATTGCGCTCCACTGAAAGCGTCCATACTCCTTCCAAGGTTCAACGTGCAACTGGATCCTGGGTGGATCCTGGGTAGACCCTGATTGGTGCCAAGACGACAGATCCCTGCAGCCACCCGACAAGGATGTTAATCCTGTCTCGCCCGAATTTCCGTTCTCATTAACGGTATCTGGCTGAAAGCTTTATCAACTTTTCGATGTTCTGGGGGCTCATTTCAATGTAGATCTATCGCCTGTGTTCCAGTCGGGGTGATGGCTTTATTGCAGTGCACACCTGAGATCTTTGATATTCCATCCCGTGCCCGTTTGCTGATCTTGTTTCTTAGCGTCTCCGCCCCCACACGGCAGACACTCCATAATGCCCTGGTGGAAGTGGTGTTCTGCTTTCCCCTCACGCGGGTTTTGGCCCCCGAGGCATCTCCGATATAAAGAAACGGGCTGCTGTCTTCCAGCAGTCTGATTTGATGTGCCAGCAGTAAATCGCGAGCGTAACATAAATGTTAGCAGGGATTACATCCTGGGGGCACAGGCTCCAGACACACCTGGTATATTGGTGACCGTTCGAGAATACTAGTTACATAGTCTCATAGGTACTTATGAGTTGGCTATTGTAACACTGGCTAGTTTGCTCGCGATTGAATATGACTAGAAAGTTCGAAGTAATTTGACTATTTGGCAGATGGCTATTCTCATAGCTTAGATTGACTCCCCTCTCGGTGGAACGGCGGCACCTTGTAACAATGAGTTTTCTCCCACATCAACTCCCGCGCTTGCTTAACACTAAATTCAACAAGGTTATCCATATCAAGGGACTCTTCCTTCAATCCGCGAGCCCGAACAAAGCATGCACTAGATGACGGAGGATCACCCTTGCTAAACTGAATGACTGCCTTTGCCCACATCGCAAGAAGCTGCTTCGTCTGCGGAGCATTCCGGAACGCCAAGAAGAATGAGTGAGGCATGCATTCATATTCGCGCAGAGTGACTGAGATGCCTGCACGATGGAACTCCCGTGCGACTATCCGTGCGGAATCCTGAACCTGCTCCTGCCCGAAGCCCATCCATATAGGGCAAGAGCCTGTCCAGTCTTCTGCAGCTGCAGAACTGACGAGTGGGTGCGCTAGCATCCCTGCCTCGCAGTAGAAGTTTGCGCGAGGCGGGCGAGTTGGCCAAATGTGATCAGTGGGATAATCCTTCTGTAGATAGGGAAGCTTGTCTATGGGGATAGGGAATATATCACAGTAGGCATTGCGGTCAAATGACGGGAAGGCATTCGAGGCATCACAGATTGGACTGAGGAGAGCCATTCCGGCTGGGACGATGGGCGACTTCGATGATGGGTGGATGGTTGTCCCGTGAAATGTGACGGCCTGTTCTCGCCGCTGCAGCTGGAGTAATACTTGCAGCAAGCCCAGGGCTAGACTGCCTCCGGAGCTATCAGCGGCTATGACGATATCAGATGCCGGCATAGGCTTATGAAGACTCCCTAGCGGTGGATAAACTAGGGCTAGGTATGCCTGGAAGACATCCAGTAGGGCAGCGGGAAAGGGATTCTGTGGTGCTAATCTCTGTTCAACCATCATGACTTTGGTTCTTGTCGCTTGCGATAGGTTCGCAACCATCTTACGGTAGCAGGACGGAGTGTTTTGACTAGATCAGTGATATCGAGAATGTGAGAACATGCGAACATGATCAGCGAAGGGGACTGAGAACATACACAAACGTCCCACCGTAGATATAAAAGACGGTTGAGGAGCTCTTCGTTTCGGCGGTCAACTTGTCGAACTTCTCCTTCTCGGTGACAAGTGGCTCTGGGGTATCTTTCTGGACGTTGCTGCGAAAGCCCACCCACTCTAGGTTGAGCGGGCCCGAGGCTGGGCGGTCGTATGGTACCTGGCGTCTATTAGCCTTCTCCACATCTATCATGAGTAGAGTACTCCGATATCCATCGTACCTGGTGCACATTGGCGTCATCCACTACCCGTAGAAGAGCATCGCGGGAGGTATCATCTTTGGGGCTGGGAAGAGAACATTTGCTGACCCATAGGGGGCCAATGACGGGATCATTCCGGAGAGTCTCTTGTTGCTTGACTGACAAAGGTGCACTATAAGCGTTTTCAAGGTATGCTTCCCGAATCATCTGAGCTGCGGATACCAAGTCCTCGGGGTCCTGAAAGTCCATTTTTTTGCTGGAATGTCGATATGAGAGCGCTATCGGTTATGGCAAAGAAAAGGAAAGGTGCATTTGACTCAACCTGGCAGAATGGGCAGCTTTGTTGCGTGTGGGGTTCAGATTCAGTGGGGGCCAGCAGATCTTCCCTTTATCCAATCCTGGCGGGTATCCACCAACCCAAGCTTGAGTGGAACAGTCAGTTGTTACAGACCTGCGTCTCCACTTTTAAGGTCACCCTGTAATTACTGTACACATGTCGTACAAGTGTCCAAGTGGGCTTGTATGTTACTGAATGTATGGGTTCGAAGCGCTGATCACCCCACCCCTGTAGATCGACTATTTTGTACATTGGAAACAAGCCTGACACGCACCCCAGGACACTTGGCTTAATGTATATATACTATTATTTTAGCTCTTTCTAAAAGTGGATCCCGTGATGGGAAACCCTTTGGAACCTTTGACTATACTTTTGGGTCTCATTATAGATTAGTCTGAATGACTGAGGATTGGTACTTTTCATGTGTCTTCTCATGACTGGTTTTGTATAATCAGTACATCTTTGGTCAACTAAAGAAGCTGGTAATTCCCCCTGCATCTCATCAGTTGTGGGTTGTGAACTCGAAAAACTGCCGAGTCTTGACCTGGGGTGAGATTATGACGGGAGAGAACACTGGTCAGCTTACCCCGTAGACAAATAGAGATGTAGAGATTCAAGCTATTAAGACTCTATTTGATATTTCTTTAGACTGGAATGGACTCCGAATGTCCATCAGAGTCAACTTCGGACTCGAAGTCAGATTCGTCTCCTGATAACTCGCAAGATAAAGCACAGTTGACATCGTCTTCCTGTGCTAGATCCCAAACAGCCTGACCTTTGTGATTCATCAAAGTGAGATCAGCACCACCTTTGCGTAGCTCAATGATAACTTCATCATGAGTGACACAATTCTCAAGATCTACTGCTTCATGCAAAGGGGTATTGCCACGGCTATTTCTAGCTGCGAAATCGATCCGGCCATCCAGTCTGAGTAAATAGATCCCATTGGAAAAACCACTTCGGGCCGCCATGTGGAGGGGGGTATCGCCATTCCCGTCTTTGTGATTGGGATCAGAGCTCGCCTTGAGTAGCATCTCAAATACTTCCGAGTCCTCTCCCGGTCCGATAGCGCACACCATATGGAGGGGGGTTTGACCGAACGAGTCCTTCGACATAGGATCGGCCCCTTGCTCAAGCAAGAATTTGACTGCACCTACACACATCTGGAATGATGCTTGATGCAGTATACTTCGACCCTGATTGCCTCGAGAATCTAGTTTGGATCCATGTTGAAGAAGTAGTTTTATCACGCGCTCGTACTCGTGAGGTTTGCCGCGATTCGGGCAACCCGCACAGCAGGAAGACGCACGCGCGACAAAATCCCAGCTATTTCGATGGGAAAAAGTAGTTCTTTCGTCTGCCGTATCAACAATACCTGATGGAAGAAGCGCACTCCATTCAAATCTAGAGTGGCCATACTCCAACGCACGGAGTATTGGATCAATGCTCCCTGAGCCTGCGCTGTCGATACTGGCGCCCGCTTTGAAAAGAATATCCACCATTTCATGGCCGCCCTCTATCAAAGCCCATTCAAGTGCAGTCCTGCCATGACAATCCTGGGCATCCAGAGAAGCGTCATATTCAGTAAGCAGCTTTACCGAGCTGTCACACTTCTTCGATATCACAGCCAGTTGGAGCGGCAACTCTCCGGTAGGGTCCATTCGGTTTGGATTGGCTCCATATTTCAGCAATACCTCAAGTACACTGTAACAGCCATTATAAGCAGCAATACATAGTGGCATGCAGAGATTCCTTCCGCGGTCTGCACCTCGTTTAGGGGCGGATACTCTTCGATTTTGACTTTTGATTCGTTCGAGGTCTCCGAGTAGTTTGGGATCCTGTGGGTTACCCTCACGATCTAACCCATTGGGGTCCACTCCATGTTCTAAGAGGCTTTCAACTTCGCGTTCCAAACCCACACGTGAGGCAAGCCATAGAGGCATGAAACCATTCTCATCCTTCAAGTAAGGATCGGCGCCATATTCCAATAAGACTTGAGTCAAAGTTTTCTTATAACCTAAACACCAAAAGCAGGGCACACCATGGATGGGTGCGTTTCCGTACCCGTCAACGGCATTCGGATTGAGGCCACACTGCAAGAGTGCTTCCACGGAATTCAGCTTCTGACACTTGGTGGCGATATGCAAAGCAGTGGATTTATTAGGACCAAGTTGAAAGAAATCGACACCAATGCGAGAAAGGAACTCGATCTTTGGTCCACTGTCGCTCTGAATTGCAAGATCAAATGGCTTATTCCCTTCCTCAAATGGACCGTTCAGGTCCGCTCCATTGCCGAGCAAAAGCTCCACCACCTCATAATGACCCCCTTTGATCGCTGCACTAAGCGCATTCTGGCAGTGAAAATCCGGATCACCGTGGAATTTCTCACCATAATGGATAAAGAGCTTGACGAGTTCGACATGTCCCTGGGATGCGCCAGCCCTGAGAAGGCTCTCGGCGAAATAAGCGGAAGCAATAGACCCCGCGTCGATGAAATGTCTCACGGTTGCCACTCGCCCATGCTCAACGGCCCAAATGGGTTCAAAATAAGGGTCAGCTGAACGATATAGATGCCGATTCAGGACAGTGTAGCAACGGCGATTTGTTCGGGCGAAGGCATTAATTTCCGCCAGCGAATCGAGATGATCTGCGATAGCCACTAATATCTCACTTGGCAAGTTGAGAGGTAACATCGTGAGCCTCAAGCCAGGCTCTTAGAAAAAGAAGTCGGCGACAAAGGCAAAATCAACCAGGGTGGAAACCGATGTGTCATCGCTGCGCAGAGACTGCATGAGGTTGGGGGCCAAAATGATGCCAAGGCTGGACTTCATCCATTCCGCCTCGGTCAAAGGTATTGATGCCTCGGGCCCTAAGATGGAGTCACGGGGATGATCTGCGAGTAAGCTGGTATCATCCTTGTCGCGTTCCCCTTTATTCCATCCGCCGCGTCAGACGGCATAATTCCCGGTGTGTTAACTACGCCTTCCTCATTCGATTGATTGATGAAACTGCTATTGACAAGACATGGAAGAAACAGGTGCTGAGCTACGGCGTCAGCTTATTTCGTCCTAAAGACGCCGGCTGGAATTTTGCATTGGCTTGGGATAGTGCGAGCTCTGCAAAGGTTAGCATAACAATTTGTCTGAGTTTGCCTGTGACATACAAGTTGATAGAGGATAAGACGTCCTGATTCGTCCGCTGTCGAAGGAATTTTCTGGCTAATCTGGATTGAATCGCTTCTTTATGGGAAGTTTTAACAATTACGGTTATAAAGATAGCCTGGAAACAACAATTCTCAATAACAAACTGGAGTGATATGCAGAATCAAGGACCATCTGTAGCCTATATATGAACAACACGAATATTGCAATGAGCCATTACATTGGGAGATCGCCAAATATACTCGAATCAAAAAGCTCGTTGGAGTCATACTGAAAAATTCAAACTCCTCTTGTTTCTTCTCTCGCGGAAAAGCACACCCAGTTTCCCGGTTGCAATACCTTGTACTACTTGCTAAAGGATGGATGTCAGTTCTTGCTATGACATAGCCTGGGACAAGGATACCCACAGGAATACACTTGGAAATTAACCATAAAGCGGCAGTAAAAACAAGCGTCAAACCACCAAAAAGGATATACCACCTCCAATCCGGATTATCTTGAAGCAGATTTACATTCATACCAAAGAGGCTCTATTATTCCAATTAGTCAAAGATATCGGATAAGAGTATTATGAGAATATACCAAGCTACTTACCGAAACAAACATCAGTGGCAGAAAAATGAACTATCGGAATTTGTTTAATATATAGTCTCACAAGTCATTGTACGACTTTACTCACAGTTATCCAGCTGAGACGCTTAAAACTTGCCGCCTCGTTTGTAGAAATCCATGCGAGCTCCTGTTAGGTTGCTTTTTAGTGCTGGAAAGAAGAGAGGCTTTGGTGGGTTTACGCACAATTTGCAACAGATCTCGTACCGCCTGTTCCATTGTGTCAAGATTCGCCGTCGCTTCCTGGTCAATCCCATCGATGAGTGCTCTGAACTGTGGGTCCGGCCCAAATGAAACGTTAGTGTCAACCAATCTATTGAGTCCTTCAATGTGCGATTTCAGGCATTGCCGTAGATCTGCACGTCCCAGAGCATTCTTGGCGAGCTCATCAATGAAGCCGTGGCTCCTCCCACGTTTCTTGATTTGATCATGTCTCTAAGAAGTGGACCCTCGTGGATTAGCTTTATGATTCACCCCGTTTGAGCTGAATGAAGGGTTAATGACGCACAAGTAACTCAACCCGCCCATTGGCATTAGTGCAGTATGCTTTCCATCGCTGCTGTAAATCCATAAGAAACAATTCGAAAAATTCTGACGAAGTTTCAGGAACCCAGCCACTGGAAAGCATGCTGATAAATCCGTGGGCAAAGCCTTCCGCTGTTCTCCTCCTAATCCACACAATTTCCCACGAAATTTCACCAGGAAAGGCTAGCGAGATATAGTTTGTGGACCGATGTCCATGGTCTTTTTGAGCAGAGCTCCAGTAAGGACTCACTTTGTGGAGCTTGTCCTGAACATCAAGCATCTGCGTTAAGTCCGGCCACTTTGACGATTTGTCGCGAATACTTATATTTTAGTCATAAGGACAGTAATTGATGAAAAACAAGTATGTCACTCACCATAGTCTTGCTTCCTTCGCCCTGGGCAACCAGTCGCATACCTCATGGTCGATTAATTCCAACTCGTGGCCACCGCTTTGGCTCCTAGTTATCTGAACCCATAAAGTCTTTTTGTTTCCCATGGTAAACCATTCATGGGACTGCACAGGCTTGAGGTCTGTTGACGAAGCTTTTAGCAGTAGATCTACGAGATCTTTGCTTTGTGCTTTGTTTTGTACTTTCAGAGCACATTGCAAAGGGGTCTCGCCAGTGTGATCTGTCGAACTTATATTTGCCCCACCTTTGATCAAAGCTGAAACAAGCTCTAGGCTCCCCTTGATGCATGCAAGGTGCAAGGGGGTTCTTCCTTTCTGGTCAGTCTGGTTTAAATTGTACTTTACCTGAAGAAGGATCGTCACCAGTCCCAATACATCCTCTTTTTCGATTGAACTGATACCTTCAACCAACAAATGCAAAGAGATTGTGTCACAATCTTTCAACATATCAATCAAAGCCCTGTTTCCGCTCTCCAGTGCCCAAATCAACGGAGTTCGGGAAAAGAGGTCTTCGGTTCCATCACAAATATTTATGTCCACTTTGTCTGCCTTGTCCCCAACTTGTAGAAAATACCCCACCACTTCGTCGTCACCATATTCAGCCGCCCATGAGAGCCAGTTGCGACCGCTTCGATCCTTTTTATTTGGGGTTGGTAGAGCCCAGATCAAAGCCGAGAGAATGAAAGGATTCACAACCCCACCATGGCGTGGCCGGATCAAATGATTTAGAGAGCTCAAATCATGCCTTTCTCTGAGAAACCACCAAAACCCTGTATGGCCTTCGTTATCTGGAACATGGGGGTCCGCCCCATTTTCGATGAGCAAATGCATGATCTGGATGAATCCACGCTCTGCAGCCAGCGAAAAAGGAGTACGACCTTGTCCATCTTGGTGGTCCACAAAACTTCCCAATGCTCTTAGCAAAAACTCCACTGCCCGCACATGTCCATTTGCAACAGCCCAGGAGAGTGATGTCCACTTTTGTTCATCCTCTGAGTTGATGGCTGCATTTGATATGAGTAGTTGGCTCATAATTTTGATTCTGTCAAGCCTTGCTGCTATCATCAGGGGTGTTTGACCTGTCACATCTCGAGAGTCGACACAGATTCCCGGGATACTTAGCAAAGTATCGACTGCCATATCATGTCCTTTTTCAGCTGCCCATGCTAGCGCTGTTCGTCGCTTTGCATCAACGGAGTTCACGTTGGCGTTCGCATTGAGCAACAGTTTCACAATTTCGACACGTCCCAACTCTGCTGCAAGTAATAACATTGGCTGCTTTGTTGGGCGACTATTGGCAGAAAAGTGCTTAAGCTGCAGCAAGGTCTCATCGGGTGGGAGATAGGTTTTAAATAGCCACTCGCTCAAGGGGGGCCACTTGGCTTCATCTGATGCATACACATCCGCCCTGGCATTAATGAGGAGCTCAGCTATCCCAGTAGCTCCAAGCTCTGTCGCCATTGAAAGTGGAGTGCGACCTTCCACACGATGATTGATCAGGCTCTCATCAGCTCTGAGTACAAGCTGAACAGTTTCGATGTCCTGTTGGAAAATCGCCCATATCAGGAGGTTGCGTTCAAGCCGAATTATTCGCTTTTGCTTCGTCGGTTTAGCACCAAGCAGGTACCTTATCATTTCGACATTTCCCGTCTCCGCAGCAATTACCAAAGGTGTCCGACCATTGACATCTTGATGGTCGTTATTCACGTCTTGATTCGAAAAGAGGTATTTTGCTGTCTGATTATTGCACATCGAGACTGCCCAGAATAGTGGCGTCCAGCCTATGCCGTCCACCGAATTGATATCCGCATTAAACTCCACAAGGATTTTCACATGGTCGAGGTGCCCAAGCTCTGCCGCTAGTGACAAGGGAGTACGGCCTTCATTATCCTTTTGGTCAATGAGAGCCCCCTTATCTATCAAAAGGCTTAAAGAATCGGTTTGCGGGTATTGTACAGCGAAGAAAAGGCTTGTTCGGCCGTCAGAATTGCAAAAGTTCAAGTCGATTGCTTCATGCTGCAAGAGTCTTTCAAGCACTTTCCATTCAGCTGTCGCTTTTGACAGCGGTGAGGTGCCCTGTAATTCGAAATTTATGTCAAAGAAGGGATCTTTCAGGTACCTTTCGAGCTTTTTGATATTATGTTTTAGGCTGTTGGGCCTTCTCAAAACAGACGTGATTTTAAAAAGGAAATTTCGCTGAAGCTGTGTGAGGGCGGTCACCTCCTCAGAGCTATTATCGTTAGACACAAGGTCTTCCATTTTTCAGCTAGATCTCTTTTCATCAATATTGTAGTCAGAATGCATACGCTAGGTGTCTCAAAGAAACAATCAGCATACCCTGAGGCTCGGCGGGCAATCTAGGCGGCCAGCTAAATGACTTTGCTGCCTAAAATGATGCCTAAGTGACTAGCCGTTTTGGTTCTTAAGCGCGCGCTATGGAGGCGTCATTGTATGGCGGGGTGGGTCAAAACGCATTATTCTGACATCGAATCGTATTCGCTTTATCTCTCTCGAATATAACCTAGTTTAGCCGACAAGTTTCAGTTGGAGTAATCGATATAGGTGACAATAGATCAAACTAATTTTATTTTATTCGGTCTACTGGGTAGACTGTAATTCACCCTAACGAATTTCACTAGCGAGTGGACACCCGGTGGGCCCCGTACTCAAATTATAGTTACATCAGGAAAGCTTGTGTTAATCTGCCTACACCAAAATGTATAATGTTAAGGTTACAGTAAAGAGCCTGAAGTCAACTTTTGACATAGCTTATATCCATGGTCACTGAGATATAAATGTCTTTGGAATCCATGTTCACTACAGGTGGGTTCTGATCTCTCCGGGCCGACCGGGTTGTCTGACTCGCCAGTGGAATGCGTTGTCAAACTACTTCGTAATTGGCAGTACACAACCTCTCAGCAATTTGGGCAAGCTCATCCATAACCGTACCACCCGAAAAGTAGATCGACTTGAGGCGACCATCAGTTTGCTTGTCGAAACTTTACTTTGTTAAGATGGAACCGGTGCATTCACCACTGCGGGGGTGGTGGCCCGGTATAGCCGTGATTCCAATACCCTCGCATTGAAGACAAACCCAGACCGTTTCCCATGGCTTCATGCCACAGACAGCGGGGCAGGGTGAAAGCCTAGTCAAACGTATCGGCCGTTAAACAGCTGGCAACCACGTTCACCTTTGTGATCTGTATGGCTGAGAAGAATGGCGTCTTTTAGGGAAAGGTATTCGGGACCAAGGGTTGTTTCCATTGTCATGACCGTGTTCCCATCGCCCACATCCCAGGTTGCTTTAACGGGAGAGAAGAAAAGGTATATTGAACAGCTCACACCGTCGATCTCGAAGATAGCTGTTGCTGTGTATGCGAGAGAAAGTGGAAGCAGTACAATATGGTACGTAGTGTAATATTGGGTAGCGACGAGGAGAAGAAGAGGATCTACGAGAGGTGAAGCCTAAGTGGTGGGATGGAAGGCACTAGTCCCAAAGGGGACATTAACACTGTGCTGATGTGAGTGATGTTGAAGTGGCCTTGAAGAAGAGATGGATGGTATTAAAAGGTTATGGAGCGTACTGTCTGGCTTTAAAGGTGGTTTGATTACCTTGGGATAGCCACCAGGACTGCTAAGATGACAACCTTTTACGCGAAATCTTATTTTTATACTATTTCAGCTGTAATCCTCAGTGAAGAATCATATTGAATGTTCAACCTTCCATAAGTTTATTTGCCTGTTAAATTTGCGATTCCGCCATAACCATATGGATTAAGCTCACCTTTCATAATGATGGATTTGATTCCAATCCATTCTACGGTTTGATGGTTTATCACACAAATTAGCTCTGGGGTTAAGTAGAACTTTATTCCATACTTCAGTTTTCACTTTAGAAAAATCGCCAAGACTTCTAGAATGACGTAATCACATATCACTTCAGCCATTTTCTACCGTAAGCAGACATGAATTTTTTCTCTCTTTGCTGGTTGAGGAGACCTCTACAGCGGATAATGTGATCTCATCTGCACTTCAACTATCCGTCGCAGGTAATATGAAGGTCAAGCACAGAAACGTCTGCCAGACTTGTAGGAAGCGAAAGTTGGGGGTAGGGACCAGGAAAACCGAAACATAATCAACACGCTAACATTTTTATGTCTATCCAGTGCGATGGCAAAAGTCCTGGATGTGGCCAATGCGCATTCTCAGGACTCAAATGTGACGGCTACCCAACAGACTGGACATTTATGCCCCAGAACACTTCGTTGCCAAGACGGAAAAAAGGCCTAGAACCAACATCAACACCCGTGACCAGTCAGGAATCACTTGCAATATTGGCCAAAGCTCCTTTACTACCCAGGCAAAACCCGGACCAGCCAAATGCAAGTCACCTCTCGGCATTGATTGTGCAAAGTTTTGTACCGGGAAGCGAAAGATCACCAAACGTATACAATTCAGATTACTCGGAGCCTAGAATCTGTGGATCCTGGGTTGAGGTGCTATCTATCCTCCCATGCCTAAATACTGGCAGCTTGGTTCTTACAAGAGCCGTCAAAGCACTGTCAGCTTCAATACTATCGCGCCCAAATATGGCAAACAAAGATTACTCCAATACCTACCACGAAGCTATCCATACACTCCGGAAAAGTTTCGGTGTGGATGGTAATAGTGTGAAATTTGAATTGATTCCGACGGTCATGTGTCTCGCTTTAGCGGAGGTAAGTTCTTAGACTAGAGGCCAGTCTCTGCAGGTGCTGACTTTCCAAGATGATGATTCCAGATTCGGCTGCGGCTATAGCGGAGCATATCAAGGCTGCTGGACTATTATTCCAAACCTATGGCCCTGATGCATGTAAAGAGGGATTTGGTCATAAACTTTTCGCTGGGTTTCGTCCTCTTCTGGTTTGTGCCTCTTGCGTATTGTTGACCCCCACGATATTATACATGTACTGATTATTCTTTTCAGACAATGCAAGCCATCCAACAACGCCAACCCGTCTTTCTAGCTTTACCAGCTTGGATCGATACACCTTTCTCTAGATTCGATCCTTCGCTTATGCAGCAGCTTCTTAATGAGGCTGTCATGCTTCCTTCACTGCTACATCAGGCCGATACGGTGGTGAACAATCCGGAACTGAGCAGCCACCCTGATCGTATTGAACAAATACTGGATATTTTCATTAACTTTGCTTCACGCCTGGATAACTTTGAAACAGTCCTGTGCGCTGACGGCTGTCCACCCTACTGGCCTCATGGCGATGCCAAAGATGCACCCCTCCCTTTCTGGTATCCCAACATCACCCTGGCAAATGCATTTACCTATCTATGGGCTTTGAAGATCATCTACATGGCCGAGATGAAGCGGCTATCCACTTATCTCCCCCGTGACTCGCCAAAAGAAGCATTATCGCCGGGGCGGCTGCATCTGAGTCTCGCTGAGAATGATTTGCTTATGGTAGTACTCGCGAGGCAAATTCATTTGAGCATGGATTACCTGTTACAAGATGAGATGGAACTCTTTGGTCCATCATCTACCTTCTTTCCGCTCAAGGTGGCGTATCAAGTATTCAAAATGGATGAAGTCGGGTTTAAGGTGGAGATCGCCTGTATCGAGAAATATTTGGACAGACTTGATGAGAAAGGGTTACTCTGCGCTCGATCTTTTGTCTTTGGTCGGTGATAATCGGCAGCATCTGAGGTTTTGTATAAGCCTATGAATGGAGGCGACAGTCTTGCGACAGGTCGAGTTTAACGAAATAGTTATGAAAGCTACATGAGAAATTAATGTTTGAAGCATCCATCATGACTAACAAGGGTCGTTTCATAGAATCTGATATCCATTCCTTTGGCTATTGTTATCAACCAATTAACTGAATCCGGCCTTTGATCCACCCACTCCACCCCCACATTGCAATCCGCAATCCACAATCTTATCACTGCAGAACCCCACAATCAAACACCGGACCATCAAGCTACTCCGAACATCCCCAATTCCCTGCCAACTCAAATCCTTGAAAATGTATGCAATAAAATCTTCGAAATCTAGCCAAGCATAGGCTCCTGTTTCGCACCCTCAACAGCAGCAAGATAACTAGGCCGGTCCTTAACATAGAACTCAACGTCAATCTTGCCGTTCATGTGGGCCTCCTTGTTGTCCAGACCACCAGCCTTAATGCAGGTCATTTCTGGCATGATCTCTAGCTCGGTGTAGAGGCTTGAGCCGCAGTTTGAGCAGAAGAAGTGCTTGTTGATTTTTCCACTATCGCCGATGACATCATAAGATTTTGGGGTTCCTGTAGATGTCGAGTTAGAAGGTTCAGGGATTTGTGGATGTGCGTATTCGCTGAGTTGAATAATTGAGGGGATTTATGGTAGTTGGACTCACCCTTTGTCACCTTGTGACTGCTGCGGGGAACGACGGCGTTGGAGGTGAATGCGCCTCCAGACCACTATGTTTGTTAGAATTGTGTTTGTATAGTATTCCAATCATGGCATTGTGCTTGAAGATACCTTCTGACAATCGGTACAGTGGCAAAGGGCAGCGGTGTATTTGTCCACTTCAAAGAGTCTGGTCAGCTATTTCCTCGTTGTATATGGTAGATTGCCAGTGGTCACAAACCTTCGGCGGTGTAGTGGATAGCACCACACATGCAGCTACCAGTGAGAGTCATTGTGTATAGTAATAAAGAAGTGAAGTAAATAAGGTTGTTTGACGAGTACCTTGTGGGAATCAAAGATGTAGAAGAGAAGCGGGGGTTCACTCGTTAGTGACGACGTTTTATACTTCATGATCCTCGGCTTTCGGGGTTTGATCCGTACCCCCCACCTTCAATCACCGAGGGCCAGTCGCTGTCGTAGACAAGTGGTTGGGATCTGCATTCGATTCGGTGATTACAAGGACAGGGCCTCGGGGGTTACACTTCCAAGGTTTCATTTTGGAATTGTTAGGAGACTAGATGCCAAGGTGGTCAATTGAGTGGGGAAATGGGCCCTGGAAGCTTTGTTCGTCATACAAACTACGTCCACGGGATTAAATTGTTTTTGGATGAACACTCATTGCTATCCTGATCAAATTGTATATACATCATCCGTACGCACGCGAAACAGATAAACGCCGACTTCCGACAACCGAGCACGACGAAGACAAATTCATAACAGGAAGGTTCATAGGCGGAGAAATTTCAGTAAATAATCAATGGAAGAAATGAGATATATCGAGTCAAAATCATAAGACAAAAACCATCAAAGAAAGAATATGAGAAATGGAGTAGCACTGGAAAAGAAGAGGTATAAAGCCGGGGTATAAGAGCATAAAGATCCTGGACTCAACCAAATCAGGAAAAAATGGAATCAAGAAAAAATGAAAGGAGGTGTTCGATGGGAGGAAATGATATCAACCGGGATATCGGAGTAAAAGAGATGGTTATCGGATAGGGAGATGAGCTGGAAGGAAGTAATGGATTCCCTAGGTTTTTGGTTTTTTACTCGCACCATCGTCTTGTGACCCGCTGTCTGGACTCTTGCGCTTCTTGTCCTGCTCATCTTCTCTTGCAAAGCTTGGTCCACTTTGCAATGCGGGCGTTGGGAAGTTGAGGGGACTAGGCAGAAGGCTTGAATCTGGTCCCGAACGGCCAAAACCCCATTCCGGGAAGAAACTGGACGGTGACGGGAGGAGGGCATCCGAGACAAAGCGACTTGGAAGAGCGGAGATTGGCGTCTCGATGTTATTTGAGTTATTGCCATTGTTTATAGAATTGCCAAATGCGTTGTTGTGTGGCTGGGTCACTGGTGGTGGCGGACGAGCGAACGGGTTCGGCGGGCCTTGGGCGCCCGCACTGAGGATTGCCCCGGCCGAAGGCGAAGGAGGCGGCAGGACCACACCACCAGGCGTGGGGTTTTCGCCATTCCCTCGAGCAGGCGTCGTTTTATTGCCAGCAGAATCTCGTGAAGAGGAGTCGGCCGTTGCACTACCCCGATCAGAGCACTCATCTGGGATCTGAACCTTCAATTGCGGACGTTTGGAAGGGAGCTGACCACTGTTCATTCGCTGAATAGGCTTGATATCCGAGACTGTTGAAGAGATCGATTGTGTACGCGGAGGCTCTGAAATAGCATTCCCAGACTCTGACTTAGAGCCTGAGGCCTCATGTGACGTATCAGGCTTGATGTTCTGGTTCACACGGGGCGATTCGTACATTGATGGACCTGCTCCGAAATGCCGGGCTAGCACGGATCCTCCGTCGTCAATGGGCGTGAAAATGCTGCGAGACTTGGACAGAAATTTCGGCTGGGGCGGTGATTGGCTATCCGGCTTGAGGCTACCCGACGGATTATCTGGACGCTCGGGGATTTCGGGCATGTTGCGCTTCTGGGTATCAGGTGCAAAAGATGGAGGCATTGAGCCCCGCCCCTGATCCGCCATATAGGCCTGTGTGACTTGTTGTACCGGCGCATGTGATCCAGGTGGCATTCCCATCTGCTGTGAGGCAACTGCATGTGCGTGCTGGAAATGTTGCTGAGGCATTTGCTGAGGTAGACCATGTGGGTGCGGCATTCCTTGAGGCGGTGTTCCTTGAGGTCCTGGAGGATGAGCATACTGAGCGTACTGTGCAGGGCGTGGCTGATTCATGGCAGAGTGGACGTTCGGGTTGTACATAGATGGATTGGCCATGTAATAGCCATTCTGCGCCGGGGGTGGCGGCGGCGTACCGTGATGGGGGCCGAGGTTTGAGCTAACGCGACGAGCATGTGTATTCTGGGTATTTCTAGACGAGGGACGAGAGATCTGGGAATTCGGGGTGCCATGTCGCGTCGGGAGACCGTTCGGAATGGGAGGAGACGCAGAGGGCGCGTGGTTGACGTGTTGGAAACCGGGCTGCTGGAGATGAGGGGGAACGGCCGTGTGAGTTTGTTGAATTTGCATATCCTCAGGAGCCGGTGTATGGTCCTCATCTTCCTCGTCGTCATCGTCGCGCTTGCCGGAGAAATCATCTGGGCCTTTGTGCTCATGTGGGCCACCGAACTGTAACACCGGTTAGCAATTGCCTCTTGCCACTGATTCATGAGGGTATCACCTACATATTGGTACCGCCCAAGGGCCTCGTGCATGTCGCATGAGGAGTATTCATAAAGCTTCTTATTATGCCCAAAGATAATGACCGCGACGTCGACGGAACAAAGAACAGCCAACTCATGCGCCTTCTTGAACAGACCACCCTTTCGCTTCAGAAATGTGCTGCGACAGATATTAGCATTGATCAGACATAATAATGCATCCTCGGCTTACACTGAGCGATTGCGATCATCCTTGATGGCTTTGATCTCGATCTTTCTGCGACCCATTTTGATCTATTCCCCAAACGCGCGTGATAGAATAGGAAAAGGAGTCGCCTCGTCGGGGACGGCAAGTTTTACAACCAGCACAGGCGACTCAAAATTAATCGAGAATAAAGGTCTATATGCCACAGCGCAACATGGACATGTAGCAGAGCTGTGTGTGAAGTATTGCGCGATGCCGCAGGTTTCAGAATGTTCGAGGGCAATGTCTAAGACTCGAGGTAGATAACCGTTGAAACAGAAACAAAGGAAGGAATGAAGTATGGTGGGGATGAAAGGGTTCAAAGGGAACCACGGATGCGAGACCGTGGAGTACCAGCTTGATGGGGGGGCTGATTGACGATGCAGAAAGGTTGATTCTAAAGATAGAATCATTCATTATCGAGGGAAAGAAAAAGGAAAGGAGGGGATGAGGTAAGCCATGTGTTGGCCTGAGGCTGAGAGGCTATTAATAACTGGCTTATGTAACTCATGTATCTCTATCACAGTGGACCCCGTGATGCCCCTGTCATTGGTCGAAACAGCACCCGATCAGGGTTTCGCGCCTAAAAAAACTATATCCAGCAGGAGAATGTCAGTGCTGAATCGGTTCTGATATCACTGGGGCCACATGGGGCTTGGCCTAAGCTCCCGACCTAGGTTGAAATCCTGCCGTTGAACGTCTAAGCATAAGAAGTATAAACCGGAAGATATTCAGTGGCCCGTTCTGAAACTTAAATGCTTCCCACGTTTCACCTTCCGTTTATACCCAGTAGTACTGCGGGTAGGATCATAAGAACCTTAGAACTAGCGCCTAGATGCATAGAGATAAAGATATAGATATAGATTGGTAGATATAGAGTAGTATCTTAGCCATCTCTATCTCCAGCCTTGAAAGCCAAGATCCAATGACAAAGCAATCCTGCCAATCTTGGGGTTCAGCTTCGTGATTGGTTCCCGCTTCACCAATAGACCTGTACAATCTGATTCTCTCCATTTGAACCAACTATAGTACCGAGTAGATGGCTACAGGTCATTGGTACATATGATAGCTTCGTTGCCATCAACAATTCCAATTACTTTACTCCGTGCTCCGTAGACAACATTGAAACACCCCCTAAACCCTGGATGCTGAAAGTCAATTTTGGAGATGATGATCGCCATCGGTATCATCCACTCCGCACATTGTTTTAGGCTTCACTTGTGTATAGGTCGCACATTGTACTCGTCTTCGCTTTATTCTTTCTTTGGTTCGCAGGTAGTTGCTGCTTATTCTTCCAGGATAATCTCTTATACGAATCAAAAAGCTAAAAAGCTAAAAAACAGGGACCAAAACACTGCCAAAACCCAACAAAGAGGGGGGCGGTCGAGACCCAACGGTTAGTGTGATTCAATCCCGTTTTTACCCCTGAAGTCACCAACATCTCGCGTCTTGACGTTTCTCGTCAATGATCCATATTGCCTTCGCTATTCTCTCCTTTTGATCTCGATTCACTGGTTGATCACTTTTGTCCTGACCTACTCTCCAGCAGAGAGCACAGACTCCGTCCCAAGGAGATCGTTTCCTTCCTTTTTTTTTCTTTTTTTTTTTTTTTTTTTTTTGCCTGAAGCCTGTCCCGGGGCTGCAGGACATCCCGGCTGGGTTTATCTCTTTAATTTCTTCTCTTCACTTCTTCCAATCGTTAAATTACCTGTCGGTCTTCTGCAGTTCCCTTTGAAAATCCCCCCGCTAATGTTTATTTGTTGACGCAGATCAAGAAAAAAAATTAACGGAGCTACCCGACACGCGTGCCCGAGCACACCTCCCTTCGAGCTACCTCCAAGCGGTCGCGTGAATCTTCAAAATGCCGTTCTTTTCTCGCGTCTTCCGGAGCAAAGACTCCACCGCGACTAAGAAGCAGGCTAAACCAGCTACCACCGCGAACCCGGGCCCCGCGAAGCCAAAATGGACCGACGCCTGGCAACGGACAGAGGTCGCCCCCGAGGAAGTGCAAGATCTCATTCGAGGCTGTGCGCAGGAATTGAAGGCGCGAGGTGGGTCGACATTTCTATTCCAACCATGCGGTGGTGTCACGGCTGCCACGCGCATACTTCGGATTGCTGATCATTCGTTCAATTAAGCTCTCGACACCCCATTCCTGCTCCTCCCCTTTCGTCCCAGTTCCGACCCTAGTGCGGCCCGTACATTCATCCGAAATTACTTCAATCAGTCCTTCGAGCAGGGTGCCCCGATCAGCGGAGATGCCTTGATGCAGGAGCTGCGGCTCAATGAGCCGATGGTAAGAACTGTATCTTGGGGATAGAAACAGGGCGGTCACTAATTCACGGCGCAGGTTCTTTGCAGTGTTTTGAAATGGTGTTGGAGCAGATTGCCTGGCGGTGTCGTTACTTGGGAAGCTTATGAGCTGTTCAAGGTTGGCGAACAAGGTACGCGCATCAACTACAATTTGGTGGAAAACAAATCCGCTAAACAAATCATAGATTCGGATTGGGCCCGCGATGCTTTTGCGACTTTCATCCCAATCAGCGTCGACAGTGATGCTCGCGCCAAAATTATCTTCGATTTCTTCGACCTTCTCGCATCGATCGCGGCGCATGGCAAATCAAATGGTCTTGGTGGCCGCAAGCTGTCTCGTTACGCTGGATGGTGGGCCTTTGAGCATCACGATACTGGAAAGGGCTTCGAAGCCTCCTATAAAAACTGGGCTGCGTATGAATGCCATCATTCTACTTTTTGGATAAACCTGACTTTGGTTGATATAGTGCCGCCGATGCGACAAGCCACTTATTCTTTGCTTACTTACGCTCGCTTACCCCCGAGATGCCTCGTGGTGTGACTGGTATTTCTTCGCTACCTATCTCCCTCCAATCGCTTGTCGAGGCCACCGAATACCCCCCAGAGACGCCGACCCTCCTACAAGTCACGACCACTAAAGTTGTCATGATTGTTGATACGGTTTCTCCCACACCGTTTTCTTTGTTGCGCCGCGCAAAGAACTTCGAATACCGCGACGACCACTGGCACTTGCAGGAGTTTGCCAACTTCGAGGATCCGATCAAAGCTCTGACCGACGAGTGTCTGCGTGTGTTGAGATGTATTTCATCGACTAATGAGTCGAGTGTTTCGAGCTCAAAGCAGTCAACCAGCTTGCGGGATGCATCATGGTCCCGTTTCGAGGACATTGGATTTGGCGGTTCCATTGAGTCAGACGAGGATGAGGAGAAGCAGGCTCCGGCCCCAAAGGCTAATCCTGCCGCTAGCATTAATACCGCGCCTCGGTCGCAGGGTGGTGATCTGGGACGACCCACTACCCCATCTTGGGCAGACTTTATGTCGTCCGGCTTCTCGGATGATAGCCCACTGAAGGCTCCGGTTGGTCTCCTCTTGCCGCCAGACAAGGTCCTGCCCCCGATCGCGGCTACTCGTGGCCAGAGCTCTCAATCGCACAGGCGCGCTTTGGCCCCCGAACCAGCCCTCGAGCCAGCTGAGCTGGCCAGCATCACCACTTTGGATTTGGATGACTCATTTTGGTGGGTCTGGATCACCAGTCTGTCTGGTGATGAGCCGTCTTCGCGCAAGGCGGTGTTTGGTCGCTGTGCCCTTCTTGAGACGGTCATTCGGGAAACCAAATGGCTGATTCTCGAGGAGCAGATCAAGGGTGCTGCCCCTGAACCGGAGGCAGGCGCACAAATCGTTGAGAAGAAGAGTTTCTTCAGCTTCGGCAGTCGGAAGGGAAACAAGCTCGGTCGCCGAAAGTCCTCCGCTAGGAAGGTGGACTCGGTGGAGGACTCGTACAAGCGGGCCAACAACCAAGCCCCACAGAGCAAGACTAGCATTGGTCCTGATCAGCACAAGCGAATTCAGGCCGCGGCTGCAGCTCTTCAGAAGAAGAACCGTGAGCAAGAGGCCGAGGCAAAGGATTCCGGGCGTCAAGCGCGTTCTGACGCTTACTCGACCAAGACTAACTCAGTCCTGACTCTTCAGCCGGGCATTGTGAACGAGGCTTCATCGGCCATGAAGTGGGCCAGCAACTACGATAAGAACACTTTCCGTGCTGCCTATCTCAACAACAGCCGCGCCGGAACCGGTACCGTGCCTGGGGAAGCTGAGGAGCAGATCCCCGAGCAAACGGAAGAGAAGCCCAAGACACCTTCAGCTCCCCTTCCACCCAGCACATCTAAATCTGGACCCCCGCCGCCTCCCAAGGATACCGCTGCCGTGGCCACCCCGCTTCCACCCTCGCCTGAGCCTGCTAAGAAGTCTTTGGCTAAAGCCGTGACCTTCCCTGAGGAGAACAAGGAGAATGCCAAGGATTCGCAGGCTGTTGTTGCTGAGCAGCGCGCCGAGCCTGAGACCCAGGTTGCCGCCGATGAGACTAAGAAGCTCAAGAAGAAGGCCGGTAACACCGGTGGCTTCAAGAGCATGTTTGTTAGCAAGAAGAAGACCGACTTGCCTCCTGTGAAGGTCGGTGTCAGTGACACTAGCTCGGCCGTGGCAGCTGCTCGTGCCGCTCTCGAGGCCAAGGCCAAGGCTGCCCAGGAGGCCCCTGTCAAGGAGTCTCCCCCTAAGGCTGTCCTCAAGAAGAAGCCCGTTGCCGGTCAACAGTCCGCTGTGACAGAAGCCCCTGCTGCGGAGCCCATTAAGCCCTCTACACCTCAGCAGCCCGAGCCTGTGGCTAAGCAGCACGCTGAGATTGTGGGCTCCGGTAGCCCGCCCCAGACCCGCCGCGCTATTGAATACGACGCTTTGTCCCGAGTCGACACCAACGAGCGCAATGCGGCTGACCAGGAGTTCTCCAAATTCGACCAGGGTCCTCTGGTTGACCAGCCCGCTTTCCTTCCTGAGGATGATGAGCCCATCACTCCCAACAAGGCAGCTGAGCCTGAGCTTCCCCAGACCCCGACCAACGGTCACGAGGAAAAGATCGAGGCTGTCAGCCCCCTGAATGCATCCGAGGACCGATGGAAGCAGATTCGCGAGAACGCTGCCCAGCGGACTGCTTTCCCGACTGAGGAGCCCGATACTCGCACCAGCCAGTCGGAGCGCACAGACGAGGGAGACACCAGTGGTGAAGAGAGTAAGTTCTGCCGTGATTGTATCATCTAGTTTTCCTACTGACCTTCTTACCCAGCCATCGAATCCCGTGTCGCCCGCATCAAGGCCCGCGTCGCCGAACTCACCGGCGACATGGAAGCCGCCCGCTAAATTGAGCCCTACTCTAACAGAGACTGTTAATTTCTTTGTCACCTTTACCTTCAACCCACCTTCTACCTTCATATAGGGCCAGATCTAGTTTCTGATCGTCCTTTTGCTCGTCATTCGCATCCCTCTTGACCAGACTTCCGTCTGCTCTTCGTGTTTGCTATTCTATCCGACCACGTCTCACGGCTTTAAGGCTCATGTCCTTCCCATCTCACGAATCCAAAGAGCGGACAAGTCCGACGAGAAATTCTGCGATACTACACGACTGACTTTTGGTTGTGATTTACCTGTTTTAGTTTCCTTGCCCCTACCCTCATATTCCAGACCCGATCCGGCTGGACAGATATCCGGTTTCTATTTCCTATTTTCTTTGACCATGTCACCTTTATTCCCCTGGGCTGATCCGATCTGCTCCTTTGTTTTGCTCTATTCCCCTTTCGCTACTGAATTCCCCAAGCCGATTCAGATTGCTCTTAAATACGAATCGCTTTGTTATGTTTAAGAATTATATTATCTAGTCTTAAAATTTAGTTTACTCTTAGTCAATCCAGATATTTATTGGCTCGAACCTATTTTCCAACTGGATGTCATAAATTTCCATCCCATGTACAGATAGAAAAATCAGTCTAGATTTCGCATCGTCATCTTAATCCATAGCTTCACTGGCAAATTTGCTAGCACGTCGAATCTTAGGTCCAAAGAATACAAGTAACCAAGGTACTAGCGTCAAGGCCACCCCAATACCACCTAGCAAACTTGCAGCTGGGCCAAACTTCAAATTCGTGAAAAGTTGCTTAGAAACCAGGGGAAATACCCCACCCATCATGTTCCGACAGAAGCTTTGCGCGGCAAGTGCCGAGCTGGCGTAACGGTGATAGGTATCAGCAAGGTAATTGAACACAGCCAAGTATATGGAGAAGATGCCCATAGTCGAGATAGCCACAGCAATAGCTGGCACAACCCAATGAACGTAGAATTGCGATGTCCATCCAAACAGGAAGAGCCCAATTGGAAGCAGGGTGCTTTGCAGACAACTGAAGTATAGTCTGTGTTCCGGAACTGAGTTCCACCCTTTGCGGCGCGACGTCAAGTTATCTTGAACGATAGATATGGTCATCGCGAGTAAACTTCCCACGCACGTCGCTGTGAAGACAGCATCTGACTCTGAGAGACTGAAGTCATAGTGCTCCTGGAAGATCAAGGGAATCACAGACAAATTGATGTATAGGACAGACCAACTGAATGCGACCCAGAGAGAGAAGAAAAAGACGACCGGCTCGGTGAATAATAATAAGAACGGACGTGTGGTTGATGTGCGTAGCATTTCCGAAAGTCCGGCTCGTTCTTCATCTCCAGCAATCTTCCACCGGATCCTCAATATCTTCTCCTCGCTAGGAAATTGGACTCCATAGCGGCCACTGGCTTCAAGAGCTTCATACCATTGATTAAGTTTCTTCGCCTTCTCTGGAAGAATTACCAGACTGCGAGTTTCGGCAAAAAATACAATCACGGCAACGGTGATCATCCCAGCGATGATGATCTGAATGTAAAAGATCCATCTCCAAGTTGTGTATTCCGCTATAAATCCACACACCAAGGGTCCCAGTCCCGTTCCAAAGATTGCAGCAACAGAGAACAGGGTCATTGGAGTATTCCTATCTTGTGGCTTGTAGATGTCGGCAACAATGCCTCCCACCATTGTAGAGAATGTAGAACCACCAACCCCGGCGAAAAAGCGGGCAACAAGCATTCTTTATGATGGTTAGATATCCACTTTTACGTTCGTAATACGAACACCTTATAGTAAAAGACTTACCCGGAGTATAGCCTGGTAACGGCGCAGCATAGCTGACAAATAGCAAGTAGAGCTGCAGTCGCGACAAAAACAGGCTTTCTTCCAGTTATTTCAGAGAAGGGAGCCAGGAACATGGGTCCAACTGCGAAGCCGCAGCAAAACGTAGTGATGCCCACGAGACAAGCAACTTCACTGATGTTCCACTCTGAAGCCATCTGCTCGACACCAGGACTGTAGCAGCTTGCAGCAAATGAAGCAAAACATGTTGCGATACAGGACACCGTGAGAACCACTGATTTGCGTGCTGGTGACCAGTCGTAGGGCGAGGTGAATTTTGATAGGTCCGGGGGTGGGATGTCGGGCCCGTTGAGGAGCAGTGGCTTAGGCAGGGTGGAATCAAAAGACAAGGAGAGGTAAAGGATCTCATTTTGGAGAGTCATGTTCTCTAGAGGCTCCATCTGAGTTCCCTTCGTGGCACTGCTCGTAGGGATTTGGGTCACGCACATCAATTTGAATGATTTTGATGAAGTACTTTTATAGAATCCACGTGGCAGACGGTACTTTACATAAACTAAAGACACCATGTTGAAGAAAGCACTCTGTATATCCTTCAGTTTCCAACAAGGTAATTGAGAACATGCGGTCCTTTGCGGCATAGATGCGGTCTTTCCGGGTATGAATGTGGACCGCATGAATGCCGCACCATGCTCAACCCTTTGAGGCTGACGAAGACAGGTCGACTGGCCGGCTATTTCTACTAGGCGTCTATTTTGATGGTCGGTAATACGTCTTTCTTTTCGCGGAGACGGAAACATGAGGTATAACTTAGCTGGTCAGCAACTATGACAAACCAATTCGCATACAGCTCATACATCCATTTTATTCTTGCATTGACTCTCATTGCCTTATACTTGATAATATCAATATCACAGACCGGGATTACCTAAACAGAATTTTCTGATTCATCTTTTGAGTTGCCGATTTCAATGACCCATTCTTCAGAGTAGGCCTGCTTTAACGGTAAAAACTT
This sequence comes from Penicillium tannophilum, assembly GCA_028829675.1. Taxonomy (NCBI): domain Eukaryota; kingdom Fungi; phylum Ascomycota; class Eurotiomycetes; order Eurotiales; family Aspergillaceae; genus Penicillium; species Penicillium tannophilum. Next base: position 978,786 of record JAQKAK010000003.1, on the reverse strand, counting down.
GTTTTACACCGGAACAAATTTTGTGGGGCTGGTGCTCATGGATATGAAATATTCATGTCCTCTCATTGATGAGGGCGAGGACACAGTCGTTCGACTTGTACCGGTACTACCAATTGTCTACATCCCTATGGGTTTCTTCTAGCGTCGGGGAGACAAGACATGGAACTAATTGGCATTATATGGCCTTTGTTGGGACTATGCACATTTCTCTTCCCATTATTGATAGCTGCTATCATTTCATCATTATACACTAGCTCTACCTACTACATCGAGCTGAAAAACGTATTAAACCCCAGTGATGGCAAGGCAAATTTTAGAGGCGAGGCTACGTGAAATCTAGGTCCAAACTCATCATCAGCATTCGGCGTTGGAAGTTCTACTGGGTTAAAGCGCTGGAGATTATTGGGCCTCACAATCCTCGTTCCTCAAGCTCTTCATCTTGTATTGTTGATGCCAGCCCACCTTGAATCTTATGAACACATTAATTCTATTCATATCCTCAGGTCTTCCATTCATCTCACGTCATCCATGAGCTGATACAATTAGTTGGTTACCAAGTCGAGCCGCACACCAACCTCATCGTTTAGTACTACAGTAATCCCCTCCTGTATGTTGAGATTCTTCCTTACGACGGCGCGGGGATTGAACCGGCGAACAAACATCGATAGCACGATTTTCTGCTCGATGAGTGATAGACTATTCAAATTCAGCACCGGTATGTCGTCAAATAGGAGTAGGTCTTACTTTTGTCCAATACACTGTCGCGCTCCCCTCGAAAAAGGATGAAAGTAAGCTGACATCTCTCGCCTTCGATCCTCGTCGACCAGCCATCGTGCTGGGTTATAGGTTGTGGGAGCAGGGAACATGACCTCATCATGGAGAGCATATAGAGGTGTAGCGCTAACTTCCGTCTGCCAGAGGTCAGCCTGAGTGGCCGGGAGGAATAACGGGAGGTACATACTCCAGCTGGTAAATGATATCCTCTGAAACTCCATCCATTAGCAGGGACAGTCCGAGGAAGTCGCGTTCGGCTAGGGCAAGAGATCCGGAGGCCTTCTTTGACACAGGCATTGAGGAATGGTAGGGCATCTAGCTCGGGGACGGTTGGCCGAGAGTCCAGAGTGGGTATGACAGTCCGTACTTCGTCTTGAAGTTTCCTATAGATATCCGGTTGTTGAAGGAGATGGTGGAGAGTGACTGCCAGCGCGGCTGCCGTTGTGTCTGTTCCTGCAACGAACATGACGATGGCTTCCGAGATCAAATGCTCTTTGGTCAACTCTCTGGACTTTTTCTCGGCGGCTGACATCATGTTTTTAAACATAGTCCAAGTCTCAGTCATATGCATCTGCTGAAACCCTGACTCGGATATATTTGCAAGTTCCAAAAATCCATTTGGTACGGCGCTGAGATTATAGTAGCTCGTCCATCGGAGTAATTATCGCAGGATGGGGAAGTGTTGAAACTGGCTGTGTTAACAGCTTCCTTCGCTTGCTTTGACGAGTAGACGATACTTACAAAGTGGACTGAATGAGTCGCCTTATCGATGGCTTCAAATATAGCAGACTTGTAATCATCCAGGTGTAGTGCACCAGCAGATTTCCCAAAAGCAAACTCGGAGATGGTATCCAGGGTCATGCAGCGGAATGCTGGGAAGAGTGGAATAATCTGTCCATCCTTTACAGTTTGGGTTAAACGACCCATCAAGTAAAGGCTCTTGTCATATATAGACCCCTCGTGCTGAATTATATTTGCCCTGGAAAATGCATGGGAGATGAGACTCTTATCCATGGCATGTTGTTGGCGGTTGCAGATTGTGAAGAGGTTGGGAGCCTGGTCTTCGAAAGCACGATAGAAGTAATTGGACTTTTCGAACTTGGAAGATTGTCCATAAATGATGCTAGAGGCTTCTGAGTCATTTATTGAAATTTCATTGGGTGAGATTCTCAGCATCGGCCCTGTTACATGTCAGTGAAAAGTGAGTGGTCAGTCAGTAGTGATTTGTATACCATATTTTCGGTGCAGATCAAGTATCTCCACGTGAGGATTGCCTCTCATTTCGAGCCCAAAAATCCAAAATCGAGATATTTTAGCCATAAAGGGGCCTGGAATGGCCTTCAGAGGATGGAGAAACACATTATACACACAAACCCCGACAAGCCATAAGACCGCAACAGTGGCCAAAAATATGAAATAGGCCATGTGGAGAGCCAGATCACTATGTATACAAATAATCTTTGACAGATAGCCTAGGCTCCTCATCATCCCAATATACACTGGTACTCACGAACGGGGATAAGCTACCCCGCCCGAGTTGTATATTCCATGGAACGATCCACATCTTGAGCCTTAAGGAAGGTTTGGTAAGCGGAATATGACCCATTGTTTGCAAAAGCCGAAGTTTCGCCCGGGGATGCCGGGGATACCGGGGGTATACAAGCCGCGTCTCGGCTACTCTGTAACACGAGGTAGACCTCAGATCAAATATTCAATGGCATGCCTTTATCTACAAAGCTAAGCTTGATGAATGTTTTATTTTTCTTTTTACCCTTTTTTTTTTCTTTGCTACACCTGATTAACTTTACTTTCGAGACAACGAATCAATATGTCCGTGCTTTCTCAGCCCCGAAAAGCCTTCCCAAATCGCCCGCAATTTTCCGGGTTCATGAAGCCATGCCGAGTAGAAGGTGAAGTTCTCAATCTGGAGGTGTATGGCAATATTCCAGAAGACATTGATGGGACATTCTACCGGGTGATGCCCGATCCCCAATTCTCTCCCTTCATCGAGAATGACCCGGTAAGCGATAGTATGCTCATTTTGAAACCCAAAATAGCAAGCTGACATGATAACAGTGGTTCAACGGCGATGGCAGTATCAGCGCCTTCAAAATCAAAGATGGCTCAGTTTCCTTCAAGCAGCGCTTTGTCCGAACAGAGAAATTCGTTAGGGAGCGAGAGGCTCAAAGAGCACTGCTTGGTAACATCAACTACCCACAAGCTTACATAGAAATAAATAATTGATTCCTTCCTGCAGGTAAATACCGCAACAAATTCACTGATGCCGTGGAATTCAAGATCCGCACCACAGCCAACACGAACGTTGTTCACTTCAATGGCAGATTGTTGGCTCTAAAGGAAGACGCTCCGCCATATGCATTGGACCCTCACACCCTCGCTACAAGCGGCCTGTATGACTTCGACGGGCAGTTGCCCAGTTTGACATTCACCGCACATCCGAAATTCGATCCACGCACAGGGGAGATGCTCTGCTTCGGCTATGAGGCCAAGGGCGATGGAACGCCTGATATCTGTTATTTCCGCATTGCAGCCGACGGGACATTCTTGGAAACCGTATGGGTGACCGCGCCTGTTGTGGCTATGATTCACGATTTCGCTGTCACGGAAAACTGGGTAAGTGGCGATCCTTATACTGTTAGAAAACCTTCTTTTAACTTATTCTTGCTCTTTGTTATAGGTCCTTTTCCCCATTATACCACAGGTCTGCGATATTGAGAGAATGAAGCAAGGTGGCGAGCACTGGCAGTGGAGCCCGGAAACTCCATTTTACGTTGGACTTCTTCCACGACGGGGAGCAAAGCCATCCGATCTCAAGGTACATTTCCTATGCGCTATTTTACTCCTGTGCATCAGCTCATCTTTTTTTCTATCCAGTGGTTCCGCTATCAAAACTCTTTCCCGAACCATGTATCCAATGCTTACGAAACCGAGTCTGGTGACGTTGTACTCGACCTCGGACTGAGTGAGAAGAACGTCTTCTTCTGGTGGCCGGATGCGCAAGGAAACTCCCCTGAGCCGAGTACCATCCACTCCCAGCTAACCCGGTTTACCATCAACCCCGAATCCGAGGAGCTTGACTTGGTGAACCCGACGATCCTCCAAAGTGACAACTCAGAGTTCTACCGCATTGATGATCGCTTCGCAACCCAGCCGTACAAGCACTGCTTCTTTGATATGATGAGACCGTCCCTCGGAACTGATTTCCAGGCCATAATGCCTCAGCTGGGTGGTGGATATCCGTTATATAATGCTTTGGCGCATTTAAATATCGAAACAGAAGTGACTGAGATCTACTTCCCTGGAAAGACACATATGGTGCAGGAACCAATTTTTATTCCGCGACGCGGATCAACCGTTGAGGGAGATGGGTATGTCATGGCTTTGGTGAATAACTATGCTTCTATGTGCAGTGAGTTGCACTTGCTTGATACTAGGGAGTTCGCCAAGGCAAAGGCTGTCATTCTGCTGCCGCTTCGTCTGAGGCAAGGACTGCATGGCAATTGGGTTGAGGGAGAGAATCTTTAGGTTGGGTCCTAGGGCAGAGCTTATATAGATGGAAGAACAGCAAGAAACGTTATGTATGACTACACAATTTGGCGCTTGTTATGGCCATAAAATGTTATCCGTTGATTGTTTGTTTTCTTCGAAGCCCGGCTTTTTACGCATGCATTCTGATCTATCTCAAAGTTTTCCAAAGCTTCGTAGGATGTCACATTTAGCAGCTTTTATTTCCCCGCGATTCAGACCTTCCAAGGTCAACATAAGTCTATCAATAATAACATTCCTTCCAGGAACAAGAAATTTGTGTGAAATATCGAATGCATGCATTATTTATTGCTGAAATAAATAGCTTTAATCTACCATATTAGCCCGCAGAAACCTCAAAATTCTCACCACGATGAATTTAAGGGCTTATTCGGGTAATACCCGGTCGGTGGACACAATCAAATAATGACATCAATTCCTTGCCTTTGAAGACTTTGATTATCCTTCACTATGCTCGGTCAATTTATGTTATGCATAGACCCCGGGTCTTGATTATCATGGTTCCCCGGTATCCCCGCGCCGCCAAGCCCGGATTATTCACCTCAGCTAGGATAGCGGCCGCAATATTAAGGTTTGACGGGTGAGCTTTCCCCGGTATCCCCGACTGCTGTAAACCTATCCTTTTTCGTAGATCATGACTGTAGTGATAATGGGATGCGTATATTCAAAGTATTTCCCAAATTTTTGAAGACATGGCATCATCCTCAACTTGTAACAACGACAGAATGACAACCCATAATTCTGCAACCGTCAATTTCCAAGGCTTGGGAAGCTTCTTTGATGAAGTCGCCCGTATGCTCGGAGAGGACAACATCTCCCGCACCCCTATCCATGGAGCACTCGAGGGATTTCAAGGCGAGAAATCTTACGGAGATCCATTTTCAGCGATAGGAACCCACAGCCCAAGCGGTGCAGTTCGACCCAGTGCAGTGGAAGAGGTTCAGGAGATCATGAAACTTGCCAATAAGTACAACGTATCTTTGTGGACAGTTTCACGGGGAAAGAACTTAGGGTATGCCGCCAACGATGTCTTTCCTCCCTATGTCGTCTGCATATTACTGACAGTCACAGATATGGTGGATCTGGCTGTGTCGTCAAAGGATGCGTTATCTTAGATCTGCACCGGATGAACAAGATCGTTGAGGTGAATGAAGAGTACGGATACGCGATAGTTGAGCCAGGTGTATCATTCTTCGATCTTTACGAAGAAATCCAACGACGGGGCCTGAACCTCTGGCCATCGGTACCAGCTATTGGATGGGGTTCTGTTTTGGGGAATACCATGGACCGAGGCTTTGGATACACGCCCAATGGTGAGCATTCGCAGTCGCAGTGCGGTATGGAGGTTGTGCTACCGAACGGAGAACTGCTTCGGACGGGTATGGGAGCGATGAAAGATAACAAAACATTCGCGCTATATAAGGGGTATGGTCACAGCTAAATGCCCGTGCTCTCTCTCCAATGAAATATTGACTTACCATTCAACAGAAGTTTTGGCCCCGGCCTTGATGGTTTGTTCTTCCAATCCAACTTAGGTAAGGCTTAACATTCCCACACTTCAGCAACAAGTCAGTCACTAACAACGACAGGTGTTGTCACCAAGATTGGCATGCATATCACTCCCGCCCCCGAGGCATACGCTACTCTTGAAGTCAGCGTTCCCGAGGAAGCAGACCTCGTCCCTCTCGTCGGGACTTTGTCAGATCTGATGCGCCGCTCCATCATCCTCAATTCACCTTCGATCGCCAACATATTCCGCATCGCGCTTACATCCAAAGTCCCCGGAGTTCACGCCAAATTGGCCCAGTACATGAAGCCCAACTCATACGTACCCTATGACATACTTGAGGAAATCCGTGCGGAGCAGAACTGGGGATTCTGGAAAGCTTACTTCTCGCTATACGGGTCAATCGAAATGCTCCCGGCATTAATTCAAACCGTACAACGCGCGTTCTCCACCATTCCAGGGGTGAAGATCGCATGGCGCGAGTTCCCGGGATCCCTAGGTCGTTCTATCACCGCAACGGAGATTAAAAAAGAAGAGATTCCTCACAGTGGCATTCCAACGCTCGCCCCACTGGGCATCATCGACAGCCGATCTGAGAAGGGCGGTGCACACGTCGACTTCTCGCCAATCATCCCTCCGTCCGGGCGCGAGCTGTACGAGTGGTACCTGACAGCGAAACAACGCACTATTGACGCAAGGTTCGACTTCTTCGCCGACTTCCATGTCTACCCGCGTTACGTGGTTGGCATTGAGCTGATAATTTACACGCTCAGAGAAGAGGCACGTGTCTTCGAGTTGTGCAGCAACTTGTTGCATGATGGCGCGGAGCAGGGATATATGGAATACCGTACGCACGTGCGCTACATGGACCAGATTGCGGCCAAGCTGAACTTCAACGACTTTGCGCACAATAAGTTTGTGGGACGCTTGAAGGATCTGCTGGATCCCAACGGGGTGCTTTCTCCCGGAAAGTCGGGTATTTGGAATGGAGGGGTTTCGCCTTTGAAGCCTAGTGCAATGTTTTGACGTTCTGCAGCGTAGTAACACAACAGGGACTGATAGGTTCTTCGTTGGGAGTAGAACATGGTGTTTTGGACCTATGTTCGATCATGGAATGTAGCCTAGACAACACGTTGTATGGTAGTAATTGGCGGGGCTCAATGATTATTCTTCTCACCGGAACAGACGTCAACAACAGAGGAAAATTCATTTATCAATAGGATAATTCCAACTTGCATAATGGTTTCGACGATTCAACTATACGTGCGTCTTGAAAACGCAAACCAACCCACATCGAGAAGCTGTAAAAGATGTGAAGTCGTAAATTACGATTTGAAAGCCCATAAAACCTGCAAACATTGCAAATACAAGGGAACCACAGACGTTCCGTCCACCATCGGAGGCTCACGGCAACAATTCATGAACCCCACGTGATTCTTGTCTGATTGACTTCGCAAGCCCTCTGGATGCTGAAGCTTCTCGAAGGGTCGGTCTTTGGCTGCCTACTATTGGTTCAACCAACACCCGGGGTCCGGGGAAGTGTGAGGCGGTGAGGGTGTGCAACTCCCGAGGTCGCATATTACTCTGACGACGAGAGTTCCTTACATAAATTCCATGGCAGATCAGCATTCTCCGTCTTTGACCCCGTTGGTGGGTGGTTCCGGTCATGTCCGACCGACCAGGCCACAGGATCGGAAACGCAAAAGAGTATCTGTGGCATGTCGGTCCTGTCGGGTCCGCAAGTCTCGTGTATGTTATACGGTTGCCGTTAATATGTTCTGAAATTGATGGCTAAACCCTCAATATCGCAGTGCGATGGCGCACAACCGTGTTCGACATGCGAAGACATGGACACGGAGTGCCAGTATGAGCAACCGTATAGCCAGCCTGTACCAATGAATAAACCCAGGAGCAGTGAGCAGTGAGTTTTTCTGTTCAATTGGCCTACACGGTTTAATCTCTTCCGTATAGACAAGACGACAATGCGTTTGAGCAGCGATTACAGGCAATAGAAAGAATGTTACACTTATCTAGGCCCGACAAGCAACTCGATAACCCTGAAATGTATACAGCCACCTCTCCCACAAACCAGGAGAACCATGAATCCCGACATAGTCCGGGTTCAAAAGGGCCATTGGATCAAGATGATGAAGTGGATGGTATGGCCGCCGTGGCACTCAAAGATAGGGCCGAAGAAGAGGAATATTTTGGTATATTTCAATCTATTACTGCAAAGTCTTTCATAAGACCCTGACTAACGTTTTAAAAGGCGCTTCATCCAATGTGGCCTTCCTACGTTTCATTGTTCACGCCGTTGGCCATCAGGCTAAGCCGGTCGATAATCTACATCTTTCAAGACTCGATATTTTCACCGAAATTTCCCGATCAAACGAGAACCGCTTTGATGCATTCCTCAGAGAACCAGATTGTACCAGCAGTCGAACTGGGACTCAGGGAAGAGTTCGCGTGGATCCCTTCGCGCTTCCTCCTCAAGCGGAAGCAGATGCCTTGTTGCATTTGTTTTTCACCACCGTCAATCTGATGATCCCCTGCATCCATGAAGGGTCGTTCCGAGATACGGCCAGGAAGCTGCAGATTGACGGGATTCGGTGTGTTCGAAGATCTTGGCTAGGGACTTTGAATGTCGTGTTCGCTCTCGCGACAAATGTCATGACTGCGACATCACCGAATGTTGAAAGGGCCTCGAGGGCCGGTATGTACTTTGAGCGGGCAATGGAATTGGTGAAATCAGATATTCTGGGGCGTATCTCCTCGGAAATGGGTAAAGCATACATCTCACCTCTTATGTTCAACCCAAACTGATGTGCTTAGTGCAACTATTGCTTTTGATGGAGGCATACCTTGAAGGAACCAAATCTTCATCGCTTGCCTGGACATTACATGGCCTGGCTGTGAAAGGGGCATACCAACTTGGTCTTCATGTCATGGATTCGAAGAGCACGTCGCAAATTGATCAGGAAGTTCATAGGAGATTATGGCATTGGTGTGTTATGAATGATCGGTACGTCACTTTGATTCAATATAGGGTGAAGTGAACTTATGGTGTATAGGTTCCTGAGCGTGACTTACGGTCGCCCTCCTTTGATTCCCTTGTCCCATGTCACTTTCAAGGCCAGCCCCTATCTACCGTTCAGTAACGTGCCCAGGGATGTTACCATATCCAGTTTAGCTTACTTTGATGCTACGATGTAAGCAAATCTTCAATGAGGATTTTTGCAGCCTTAGTTAACCTTGATAGGTCCATTACTCACATTATGGGAGACGCCTTGGAGCGTCTCTATGACCAAAATCTGGGGCTTCGCACTCTTCTACCCATGAACGAGAGCCTCAATCAGATCTCTAAATTGCGCTGGGAACTAGCCCAGTGGCAGGATAATCTCCCGCACTGGTTACAAATAATAACCTCCCACGAACCATTGGTTGATGTCCCTTTGACGGTCGGAACTACGAGATTCCGCGTCCTACTTTCTCTCCGCTTCCTCGGGGCGAAAATACTTGTTCTACGCCCAATCCTCTGCCAGTTCCTCGATTTGTCGAATACGACAACTCCCAATGAGCATCAGTCGGAATGGCTGCAGAATTCAGGTGCTATTCTACTGGCGGATTTGGGCCGCACGTGTGGCGATATCCTTCAAATCAGTAAGAATATTTTGGCTGGTGCCAAGAATGATCAGAATCTCCTTGGAGCTTGGTGGTTTTCATGTTACTATAGTACGCCTGACTTGGCTCTCATGCTGTGTTTCATCTGTACTAACTACTCACAGCTTTCAACGCCTCGCTCGCAGTTTTGGGAATTCTTCTGATAAAAAGGATTCCCGCATACTCTGGACAATCACCTACAGTTTCCGTGCCTGAACTGCGAGGTCTGCTTGATACAGCTATGGACATTCTACATGGATTGAACAAGGGCAATGAAACCATCATGCGCTGTCGAGAGACTTTGACGAGGCTTATCACTGCATTTGAATCCAATGGTAAAAATGCCTATCAGATTCCTTGATACTACCTCATATGACTGACAAATCAACGTGCAGGAGATATAGCCGAAATCGTACCAGCGTCATTCTCCCTATCCCCTTCGAGCGCGTGGGCGTGGCAGCTTGTGAATCCGGGCTTATTCAGCTTTGAAGCATCGTCGAGTCTTGCTCCAGGGACGGTCGATGTTCCGTCTAGCTCTCAGTTGCCAATCTCGACGAACCTTGAAGAGTGCCCACAGGATGACATGTTCGATGATCTATCACCACGCCTCCACTTCGAGGGACGATGAGCGGGATTGGCCAATGTTGTTATCTAAAGAGCAATAAGTATCTACATGACCAACCGAACTATTACCGAGCTAAATTGCTCATTGTCTGGAATAGGGAGGCCCAGCTGACTTAAGCTCATGACCACTGTAGTCGCTCACTGTTTGAAAGCCCGCATTTTACTAACGGGCCACCGAGACCTTTTATTCGCAGAGAGCGGATGCGAAAGCCACAACGCCAGCCTAACGTAAGCCCACAAACTAGATTGTCGATATCACAGTGGAATCCCTCTACATAGAATCCTTCAAGCAGACAGATCTCTATTGCTGCTACGTCGATTTGGTTCAAAATTTACTTAATGTTTCATCTACCTTCATCATAAGTGGGAACTGGTAGGCAGTGTTGGGAATTGAACGATTAAGCATCTTTCTGGTGGCAAATGAAACATGTCGGAGCTATAGCAGTTATGAGAGTGTTATTCATTCCAAGATTTGCATGCGGACCCTTGCGGGGCCTTGCGGGCCTCTTGACGCCGCATCAAACTCAAAGTACGTAGAAGCAAAACTCTCCTAGCTTAGAAATGCCATTTAGTGTCTGCCAACCATTTCAAAAGCTTACAAATAGAACATAGTCTTCATTGTCGCTTTGGCAAGTTAAATAGTCAATAACTCCTCAATTATAGAAATATCGTGTCATATCCACGATGGCCGACTTTTCGATATTGGAAAATGTTCAAGCCCTTAGCGAACCCGATCCGGAACTTGTCACGGTCAGTGCTTCTCATCAGTCCTGCTTTTTCTGTCCTAACATTGGTATAGTTCCTGCAAGATCACCCACCAGCAAAAATAGACTTCGCTAGCGATAGACATGTCCTACGAAGCAATCGAGGCCTCGCCGAGAAGGAGAGAGCGTCTGCCACACCGACGTATGGTACAAAAGAATTCACCAAAATGGTCACGATGCGTGATAGCTACCAGAGTGAGCTCCGTTTCACGCAGCCGGCCGAATATATGCCCTCTGGTCGCCCACTGATTGCCCTAAACTTTGGCGGTGGTTGGCTGCTGGGTTCAAACTACCAGCTGATCCCTTTTGCACGGCCTCTAGCTCATTTGTATAATGCAACCGTGGTGACACTCTCTTATCGCCTTGGACCTGAGTACAAGTTTCCTACGGCCACCAATGACATTTACGACAGTGTTAAGTGGCTCGGTCTGAATGCCTCGTCATTTGGCGCAAACCCAGAGAAAGGTTTCATTCTTGGTGGCGTCTCGGCTGGTGGAAGCATGACCGCGGTAGTGGCCCAGCTTCTTGCAGCAGAAGGTTTTACGCCCGCCCTGACCGGGCAGTGGCTAAGTGTCCCCAATCTTCTGTGTGCGGAGAGTGTGCCTGCAAAGTACCAGCATTTGTGGATCTCTCGCTATCAGAATTCTGATGCGCATGGGCTGACGACCAGAGATTTGGAAATTCTTGACAAATGCTTTGAACCTGATCTTTTGTCTCCTAGCTTCTCTCCTATCAATCATGGGCCCCCGCATCAGAGTCTGCCCCCGGCATATTTCCAAGTCGCTGGGTGCGATCCCTTGCGGGATGATGGGCTTATCTGGGAGAGCATCCTTCGGGAGAACGGCATCAAGACCAAGTTGGACGTGTACCCAGGAGTGCCTCACGTTCATTTCGCGTCTTATCCTTTCCTGAAACTGTCTCAGAAGTCTAATGTAGACACCATGGCTGGTATTGGGTGGCTTTTGGGGAAGACTATTAACAGGGAAAGGATCGCTGGCACGCTGAAATCAGCCCCTGGTGGTGGATAGATAGAAACCATGAGATCAAGAATTTTGCAAATCCTCATATTTACTGGGCCAACTAAGTCACAACACTGCCATGTATGAAGTCAATTTGAGATCCCTTCCTAGAGAATGAGTGCTGTGCTTTCCTACACATGGTTTTGTGACTGTATAAGTCGGCTTTGGAGGAAAAAAAATTGAAATCCCATGAAAAGGTTATCTTGTTTGTCTGTACATTGCTGAGGCGCTTTTCAATAGTGATGAAGCGATAGTTTGCTCCAGAATTGTGCCTGCTTTGAAGCAAGATGCAGAACAAGTGCGGGCCCGCATCAGACCGGCACCAGCACACCGAAGCTCATGATAACATCTCCCACCATGGAGCGCCAGTTCCTCTTGAGTAAAGTATAATTCATTGAAAGGGGGCTTCTGGCAAGTAATAGAGTAATCATATAATTCTCGAACTCGCTATTTGTTTGACTAGTGAACATTGTGCGTAAAATAATGCGTGTATTGGCAGTCTCAGTATGCACATATAGGCCTAAATTGTATGGAAAAGCGACCCGTTCAGCTCCTCGAAATATTTCTACCTCTACTTCAGAGGTCCAACAACACCTTCAGAACCCAGCAGCCCTTTTTCAAATAAACGTCAGTACTTTTTGCGAGCGGTGGCTTCAACACGTCTCAAAATTTGATGACGGGCCGGAAACGAATAGTGCGATCATTCATAGCCGCGAAAGCGGCTTCAATATCTTCCAAAGCATACTCCTTAGTCAAGCACTTCACTCCCTGCTCAATAGCAAAGTCGATGGCCTCTCGGGTCTCTGGTGCAAAGCCAGATGACCAAGTTCGCACGGACACGTTGTATACAATCAACTCTACAAAGTCGAGGGACACGCCGTTGACCGCTGGTAAGAATTAGTCAATTAATCTCTCAGGAGTTGTTTTTTACAAAACTCACGCGCAATAAGCAAGATCGAGCCTCCAGGACTGACCGCTTTAACAAGCTTCTTCACACTGTAGCCATGATTAGTAAGTTGAAGATCCATGAATAGATATGAATCGTACACTTCGGGACTCGCAACGAAGTTGATGAGCAAAGATGCACCTCCTTCTTTCTGCAGCACTTCTACCGGATCCTCCTTTTGAGAGTTGATAAACTTGTGCGCGCCGAGCGATAGCGCTGTATCACGTTTGTCTTCTGTTTCCGAGATAGCCACCGTCCTGTAGCCCATGTGGCGGGCATACTGAATGGCAAGATGCCCAAGACCCCCAACACCGGAGATAGCAACAGTATCGCCTTGAGGAACATTGCTTTTGCGAATTGCGTTGAAGGCAGTAATGCCGGCGCATAGAAGTGGTGCAAATGATACCGGATCAACATCTTTAGGGACTGGCACTGCAGCATCTGCGCGTAGGAGACAGTATTCCGAGACTAGTTGTTCAAAACGTCAGTGATGCGATGATGAGAAATCGGCAAATGCGGGTGATTCAAAGTACGTACAGCCACCGTCGCGAGTAACGCCATTGACTTCTAGATTTTTGCAAACTTGAGGCATGCCGCGTGCGCATGCCTTGCAATTACCATCGTTACCACCATGCCAGGCTCCTCCTGCGCGATCACCAAGTTTCCATCCATGGACATTGGGGCCGATGGCAACAATTTCACCAATAACTTCATGACCGGCAATGATAGGGTACTTTGTTCTAAGATAATGACCTTTGATTAGTTTCATTTCGAGATCGTGCTGTGCAAATACGTAACCGTACATAAAGTCGAAATCGCCATTTCTCGTGGCCAGGTCCTATAAATTCTCGTTAACATTGTTTGTTTTTATCCCAGATATTGTAGGTCGAGCGCATGGTGAGACACACACTATGGCAGACCCCACAAGCTAGGGACTTGATCAATATCTCTCCTTCTTTCGGAAGCTCAACCGGAACTTCTCGCAATGCCCATGGCTCTCTAGGGCCATCAAGGACAATTGCTTTGCAAGTTTTAGGAATGGTAGTGGTCATCTTGTTAGGTCAAAAAAAGATTGAGGTGTAATGGATTGTTGGATCTCTGGGACCATCGCATGCTTCCATGAGGCTTTATATGCAACTTTTCATACAGTTTCAATGTCAATCATCATTAGTGGCACTGTGACGTACAGGCGGTTTTGCCAATTGTTATTGCCATCGTAAAAGTTGGAGCAGAAACAAGTTTTCGTACCAGTTCCTCATAACTTGACATCTTTGAACAAGAGAAGTTTGATTGGCTAGTAAGTCAATATGGCGTTCGGATGGTGTGCGGATGGGAACATGCGGGTGGCGTGCGGAGGTCGTGCGGGAATCGTGCGGACAGCGTGCGGCCCGCATGCAACGCCGTGTTAGAATTGTAGTCCTCAGTGAAAAGAATTTTACATATGGCAGCTTAGCTCATGTAGAACTATGAATTGAGCTTCTATTATTTTAACGTGCCATTCACGCAATGTTCGTTTTTTCCAGGACCTCGGCACTGTCTTTCTCCGACTTTCTCCAATCCTTAGTGGAGAGGACTCCACATATCTTCTAGTCAATGCAATCAGCATTTTAAGCCCCGGCCATTGACTTTAGACAGAACTAATGATCCTAGATTATAATGTGGTTTCTTTCATCGAGGACTTGTAATGAACACTGAGCCAGCAGAAAGGCTAGCGTAAGGGGGCCAAACTCCATTACATAACGAAGCCCAACCTGACAAATGCAGGCCAATCTAATTTTCTCGGCTTTTGATATGACTTTGCTATCTCCTGAATATTTTCCAGCCACTGTTATGTCTGCAGATTCTACCAGCCAGCGCTCAAAGAAAGCATGCATTTCATGTCGGCAGCGAAAACGCAAGTGTGATGGCGAGCTCCCTTGCGGCTACTGTGAGACAAACGATCATGACTGCGAATATGAACAGAAGCGGAAGAAAGTCAAGCGCAACGGTCACAAGCGATCACTTCCTCAAGAAGAGGCGGCTATCTTTAATGAGAATGATGAGGGAAGCTCTGCACTGCGCCTGATAGAGGCAAATTCTCCGGCTGTTTTCGTCCGACAGCTTGGACTTAGAATTAATCCAGCTTCGGCCCCTCGCCTGAGCTGCTATGCATGGAACCTAGGTCTGAACAGGGAAATCATGGCTTCCCCAGAGTCAGCGCGCATCACGGACATATTGAGCCTCGATCAAATGCACGAATATGCCTCGGAGTTTTTTTTACACGTCGCCCCGGTATACAACATTCTTGATCGGACATATGTCGATGACGCTATTTCCAAGCGCTGGAACAATCAGTCCCGAGAAGATACGAGGGATTCCATGCTCTGTGGCGTCGCAGCTCTCGGCTCTCTCTATGGAGGGAAGCTAGGTATCATTGAAAGTAGACTGGTACAAAGCACACGAAATGCCTTAGAGCAGTCAAGCTTGCTCCCTTGTCCAGAGATTGACCATGTCCTCGGGTGGCTACTGCGCGTGATATACCTCCGCGCCACGAGCACTCCCCAGGCGACATGGATGGCATGTTGCACATTAATGCATATGGTCGAAACAACAAGACTGCACCTGGAGCCATCGAAGAATTCGATCTTAGCTCAATCCGGAAGCCCATGTCCGCCGGACTTGCGTCGCCGCATCTATTGGATAGCACAGCTATTCAATACCTGGGTCTCAGCAGACTGTGGGAAATCTCAGGTTGAGTTGCGCGGTGCGTCCACTGAGCTTCCCAAGGAAATATGGACCAAAGATCAAACTCAACTTTTCTATATGTCTTGTCGCCTGGGTCGACAATTTGATTTTGAGCCCGAGGAGCTGGAGTCGCAAATTGCAGACCTTTGTGTACTGAGTCCGACACAGCCCATGCTCCAGCTTTTAAAATGCAATATCGCCCTATGCTTCTTCCGTCGAGCAAGAGCACTCGGCAGGCCAATTAGTGAAGCCTCGCGAGGGAAAATATTGAGCCTGGCAAAGAATACACTATCAGTAGTGAGCAATCTCGTTGACCTTGCATCTCCCTGGTGGCACATTATCAATCTACCATTCCAGATTGTTTGCGTCTGTCTCGTGATTGACACGGATCATTCGTTGTGCCTTTTAACAGATTCTCTTGAAGTCTTGCGAAAGGTTACTACCCAATACGATACAGAAATGACTAGAGAGTCTTATGATATTGCTTGCTTTCTTGTTAACCAAGAAAGGCAAAAGGGACTCAATAAGCTAGAGCATTTGAACAATGCCTTGAAAGGACGAGACTCGGCAGTCGATAATGGCGTTGGCTCTGAGATAATGGATTTGCTCACAACTGATCAAAACCTACCTTTATTCTCGGGCCCTAGCCTTGACCCAAGCTTAGAGTTGAACTCTTCGTTGGCCGATTACTTTCTATTAGAAACCTTCTTTCCCTCTGTGGGTAGTTGAACATGAATTTATTCTCTTGTCCTATGCTCAGTCTGCCTACTACATTCTTTTCCTCCCTTTCACATTGAAGGCTAGCGAAACAGCTCAATCAGTCCATTAAGCGCAGTCGATGATGAATATCATTTGGGAGTGATATAAGAGTGATATAGTTTGCTAGAGGACTTGGGACGGATCAGGCACGCCAAGTGGTAGAGGGAATCATAGATTAATTTAAATTCCCAAAGCCTTGAGAATAGCCTCACCAACTCCAGTAGCAGAAGCAGGGTTCTGACCAGTAATCAAAATACCGCCAATTCCATTGGTCTTATCTGTGACAACCTTAACTCCCCAAGGCTCATCAGCCTTAACATACTTACCACCCTTAGCCTGCAACTCGGTCTCGAGCATGAACGGCATGGCAGAAGAAAGCTGCACCTGGTCCTCCTCCAGGTTGGAGAATCCAGTCACCTCGGCACCTTTAATAAGAGGCTCGCCGGAGGAATTCTTAGTGTTGAGGAAGACGCAGGGTCCGTGGCAGACGGCAGCAACAGGCTTCTTGGCCGCGGCGAAGGTCTCGATAAGCTTGATGGAGGTGGCATCGGTTGTGAGATCAAACATGGCTATTCAGACATACGTTAGTCGCATGCAATTGTACCGTATTTGTCTTCGCATGGATTGAATGGGCGGTGTGGGGGGTGGTGGGGGTTGGTTAACATACGGCCATGTCCACCAACATAAAAGATAGCATCAAACTCGCCAGCGCGAGGAACCATATCAGCCAGCTTTTCGGTGTTGGTCCAGAGCGCCTCCTGGTTATCAAGGAAAGACTTGGAAACAGGGTCCGACTCGAACATCTTCACGGAGCCCTGGTCAAGTGGGGCCTTTCCACCCTTGGGGGAGGCGATAGTCAAGGAAGTCTTCTTGTGCAGGACTTCCCAGGGGTGAGCGAACTCAGGCTAGAAGAAAAAAGAATTAGCATTCAATTCGATTTGTGGTGGTTTTGTTAAGCTGTTGGCGTAGTCGGAGCTATGGCGGGGTAGCTGCACATACCAGATACCAGCCCGTAGGGCCGACGCCAGGGATCTGGTCGTGGGAAGTAAGAACGACGAGGACGTTGGGAGCCATGATTAAATTTATTGCGATTGTTTTTGAGGATTGAGGATTGAGGAATTAAATTTTAAGGTTGAGAGGGGTAGGGACTGAATTTAAGCTCGTGAAGAAGTTCTACATTTCATGATTCCGTCACTGCCCCACTTTTCCCTGCGGATCGTTGATTATCAATCAACATGTGCTTGCGGTCGATTGTTTAGTGGCTTAGGGTTTCTGTGGACATCAGGGGTTTATTCTAGGTTTTGGATATCATATTTGCCAAGATTATTTCCAAGGTTTGAAGGCTTGGTGCTTATTGTAAAGTCTCAGGTGCTTTCAGGTTTCAATATATATTTCGGCGTTGCTTAACCAATTGTTACGAGATCAACCTTCCAAGGTTCAATTTTTGCAGATATTGAGACAGATTCGCTGCTGATAAAATACTACGATAGGTATTGAGTACGTCTCATATGCACGGGCGGATACTTCCATCAATGATCCATGGACCATAACCTTTCCCAACATGCCCAGGTGGTTTAGACTCTACACAGGGGAAGCACCTCATAATGCGCCATCTTAGACGTAAGACGTTCACCCCGACCTGCCTTGAATGCTAATTCGGTTTAAAGTTAATGATCAATATGTTGCATTCCAGATTTCATTATGTATATAACAAGCTCAAGTTGACAGGATTAATGGGCGGGTATAAAGCTGTTTTTGTTTTTCTTTGTATCTCATACTCAGAATTATGTCATGTCCACACATCTATTATTATACTGTAGGGCTTATGACACGTATCGTAACCGTCTTGTTGCCTCAGCAGCAACAAGCGCACTCAACGCCCCAATAAAAAGACAAATAGAGATAGCATTAGGCTTGTCTTTGTCCAAATTCATCCATTGGGCATCGGACGTATCGCCATCCTTTGGAGTCTCCGTTGCGCTAGGCTCAAGAATCGTAAAGACAATCCAGCTGATGAATGTGCCAACAAACTGCGGGAGTGTAGTGTACACATTCAGTACACCAAGGTAGATACCCGTTAGCTCGCCTGTTGACGGGATATTCGAGTGTAAAGAGGAAGGATCCTCTTCGTCGGTGTCACTGTCCGTATCCCGGTGGTTTAGCCGAAGGACTTCCAACTCAGTATCTGCTGCGTTGGCACGTAGACTGGCTGATGTGATCATCGTCACACCGGCGCGGGTGGATGATGCTGCGATGCCTGGTGCGCTGGCACCATTCATGGTTAGTTTGTTGATTTCAACACCCATGAATGCGAAGGGTGCCCAGGCGCTGATTGCCCAGGGGATACCGCATACTGCGACCAGAGTAGTGGCGAAAGCGCGGGAGTGGGCTAGTGGAGCGAAGATCATTGTTACGGCGAACATGATCTGGGAAATGAACCAGGCGGTTTGAAGATCTGGTCGGATTGTGGTGAAGGCTTTGAGTACGGCGGCCATGCCTGGTGGGGGTCGGGGGGTGAAGCGAGAGCGTTTGCTGTCCGGTGACTGTACGCAGAATGGGAGTAGGACGGAGCTGATGAAGGTGATAGATGAGAAGACGACGAGTGAGAGACTGCCCACACGACCAACTTCGCCGAGCATATCGGTTGACTTGGTGATTTCGTCTTTTGGTACTTCGTACCGGAAGTAGGTCTCGCCTACCCAGGTGGTACTATAGAAGAGGAAAGGGAACCATCCTGATTTTGTTAGCAAGGAAAATTCTTATTTGTCAATTTGCAACATACCGATCCAAGCCCAGAATTGGGCCCAACAGATGGCCTGGATGCGCGGTGGCAGTTCCATTGTAGTCTGATAAAGCTGCGAGATCACTTGAATTGCACCAGCTGACCCTTCAGAATCCCTATCAAACAGATGTTAGTGCTGAACTACTTCAGCATAGAGAACTAACTTACCTCGCGGAAATCAGAACACGCTCTTTCACCGAATATGAAGTCACCGCTACAGCAGCGATTAACGAAATTGCGGCAATAACGGTCATCTGCTTGAACTGTGTATCTCCAAAGAGACTTCCAAAAATGCTGACAGTGTTGATTGAGCCGATCACATAACTAATTAGTTGTCCAATAGCACACATTCGGCCCGCTATAGAGCGTTAGAATTTAACCCCAGTCCAATAAGAAGATCGAAACATACCCCAGGCAGACCCAGCTTGTTGCAATGGAATCGGTAATGTATCCACAATAAGACTGCGGCAACATGCTTGTACTAGGAGCGGATTAGTGGTGACCTCAAATCAGATCTACATTTACTTACCAACGTTGATAGAGAAATCCACAGCATAGATACTTGAAACCGCTAGCGCGATAGTAACATTCTTAGCCTGCAATCAAATCAGTTAGTCTCAACCCCCACAATTCTGTTTGTCGCATAGCGCAAGTACCTTTTCGGGATCCGTAACAAATAACCCCACAATCTCAGCTGTCCATCCCAGCACGATCAGACAAAATGCCACCACAAAAGACCCAAATACCATAAAAGGTCTCCGTCGGCCCCATTTAGACCGTGACCGATCCGCAATGACACCAATAAGAGGCTGAATAATCAGTCCAGACAGCGGTCCAGCAATCCACACCAACGATGTTTTCGACTTTGTCAAACCTAGTTGAAGAAGGTAGGGCGTGCAATCTAAAGTAACAAGCGCATTAGTACAAGCCCTATTCAAACACAGAATGATAAACCCGGGCCCAGTCTATACTTACAGGTCATTTCAGTACCCCAAGTAAACCTGTCATAAACCCAGTCAGCCACAGATCAATATACCAAATCCACAGACCGATCTCCTAAACCAGAACTCAAATCGTAGGGCCAAAAACGCACTGTAATCCCACCAAGCTGAATGTCAACAGCATCATGCGCGTCGACTCCGACTTCCCCTTGATGAAGGGAGTCCCCGCCCATCGTGCAGCCTGCGGCATCTTCCTATGCGCGCACTAGCATGTGCTCAGCTCCTGCGCGGGACGGACCCAATCCGATCGTGGTGCGAAGTATACAATTCGTGGCGCAGTGTCGAGTGCACAGTTTTAAATGTAGCCTGGCCGAGTATTCTTGGCGAAAAAGTCCGGGGATTTGGATTAGGACTGTTTGGCGCGTTGGCGTGCCCGATGCGGGCAGAGGTTTGACGGAATTGTACGCGGGGCGACGTAGGTTTCGATATGGAACTCGGTTTGTCTATCTTCTATGCGGTAGGATTGACCAATATCTTTCGTGTCTCTCCAATACGGTTCCGATTATTGGCCTGCGGTACAAGCACGAGACTCGTTGAGGCTGCCGAGGGGGAGGTAACTTCGCGCGGGTTGGGTTAGGTTGTTGCGTGCTGTTCCCGGTTCCGAAAGCGTTATGGATGTAAAGGGATTAGGTGAATGCGTATGCGAATGAGGCGTTCAATTGAGATGTACGGAGGTGGAAGATAGGAATTGGGTTCTGGGGAGTGTTTCGTATTTTCTGGGGCGCAAGCGAAACGGCAGGAGAAAAAAGGACTTGGCCTGAGCGCTGTTTATGCGGGCCCCCGGTCTTATCGCGCCAGCTAGACCCGCCAGGGGTTTGCGACAACTGATTACCGTTTTAGGTTTCATGACAGGTGACAAACCGGGATATTGTATATTACTTGTTAATGAGAGCTAGCGGTGATCAGTTCTATAGCATAGCTTGTTCGTTATTAAAGTTGTAGTTTTCGCAGGAGTTTGTAGCTTGAAGAGTAATGGAGAGACGTGATTGGCGCATCTGCTGAGTAATGGAGCCATTTATAGAACAAATTGCGTGGACTTGCCGGGCTTGGAGATTAAGTGGATAAGTTATACCCATGTTATGACTAGGAAAGGAGATAGCGGAAGCACCGGAGTACGAAGTATCGGAGAAAATTCAAGGTCTTTATCCCGAAATTACATGTGAACACCTTAGAAATAAACGAAAGCCGGAAATACATAGAAAAGCTTTGAGATGTTTGCGTAACATTGTTTCATTGCTGAGCCTCCATTTCTAGCATCATGGAGCTTGGTAGCCCAAGATCACGATGCGACTCCCGCCAGCCCGGCCGGCCAGCTAACAGAAGTGAGGGGAAATCAAATAATTGGATTTTGTTCGTCTTCATAGCCCACCCGTATCGTCGTAAACTGCTACATTAACCACCATCTACAGACGGTTGGGGGTGGTGTTGGTCACCGGCCACTGGTAACCAGCGGCATCACTGAACTTATAGCCATAGGAAGCAGTGAAGTCGTCAAGGACAGCTGGACCGCGAGAGCCTAGAGGTAAATAGTTAGCAAATGATGTCAACTGTTGACTGATCCTTCAAACATACCGTATGGGTATTCCATGGGAATGATCTCCTTGTTGTCATCCAGGTAGTGCAGGAGCGGGGTGAACATGCGCCAGCTGGCATCCAGCTCATCGTCACGAACAAAGTTAGAGTGGTCACCCTTGAAGGCGTCCAAGATCAAGGACTCGTAGGCCTCAGGAATCTTGAGGTCAGAGAAGCGGCGGCGGTAGGTCAAGTCCAGCTCGGTCACTACTGTCTGCATGGACAGACCGGGCAGCTTGGAGTTCATCTTAATGTAGACGGACTCGTTGGGCTGGACACGGATGACAAGCTCGTTACGAGGAATATCCTTGAAGATACCGGAAGTGACATCCTTGAACTGGATGCGGACCTCAGTCTTCTGCTCGTTAAGGGCTACAGAGAAATTAGTACTTCTGCTGATAGGGTAGGTCTTCTGCAAATCAATACATACCTTTACCGGCCTTCAGGATGAAGGGAACACCGTCCCAACGCTCGTTCTTAATATAGGCAACCATGGCACAGAAGGTTGGGCAACGCGAATCCTTGGGCACAGTGTCGTCCTCCAGGTATCCGGGCTTGCTGCCGTCGAGAGAGCGGCCGTACTGGCCAATAATGACGTTCTTAGGCTCAATGGCATCCATGGCACGGAGGACGCGGACCTTCTCGTCACGGATGTCCTCGGAGGAGAAGGAGATGGGACGCTCCATGGCAAGGAGGGTGAGAACCTGCAAGAGGTCTGGAATTGGTTAGTATCAGTGTTGGCATCAAAATTCATGGAGACATACGGTTCTGCATAACATCACGGATGATGCCGAACTCGTCGAAGTAACCTCCACGGCCTTCGGTTCCGAAGGGCTCCTTAAATGTGATCTGTGCAGGGATTAGTATGAATTCATCTTTGATCAAGGTTTCTTCCATCTCGGCACATACCTGAACGTTGTCGATGTGGTGACGGTTCCATGTAGCGTTGAAGAACTCGTTGCCGAATCGCAGAATGAGAATGTTCTTGACCATCTCCTTACCCAGGTAGTGGTCGATACGGAAGATCTCCTCCTCCTTCCAGTTAGGCTCCAGGGCCTTCTGGAGGTCGCGCGAGCTCTGCAGATCCTTACCGAAGGGCTTCTCGACCTATAGTGAGAGTGGGGTATTAGCACCGACTGCCAAGCTGGGCTAACCTGTGCCTCGGTAAAAAAAAAAGCAATCTCTCAAAACTCACAATGATGCGGGCAAGACCAGTCTTGGGGTAGCAGTTGCGCTTCAATTGCTCGGAAACAGTAGTGAAGACACTGGGGGGCAGAGCCATGTAGAAGACACGGTTCTGCTCCTTGCTCTGTCGGCCCTTCTCAACCTCTTCGAGGTGCTTGTTAAGCTCGATGAACGAATCATCCTGGTCGTACTGGCCGGAAACGTAGGTGCACAGCTTGCAGAACTGATCTAATTGCTCCTCAATCTCCTTTGTGGGAATCTTGATGTACGAGCGCACGCGCTTCAGGTATTCTTCGTGGTCCATCTTTGTCCGCGCATATCCGACGATTTTAATATCCTTGGGGAGGAACTTGTTGCGGAACTAAAATTGAATACGTTAGTTGAGCTCCGAAACTGGCGATTTCTGGTTTATCGAGCACATACGAGACCGAATAGTGCGGGGAACTGTCAACCGAGTTAGTCCTGAGTCACCCAAGCTGGGGATTTCGAAAAGACACAAACCGTCTTCTTTTTTGCGAGATCGCCCGAGGCACCGAGCACCACGATAATGGTGTCATCTTTCAATTCGATGGTGCTGCGTTGGGAAGCCATTGTCAGTCGAAAACGAGCCAGCTTGACAAGCGCAAAATTTGCAGTGGATGACAGCCGGTGGAGGGGTTCAAGCGGGGGTGAGATTGGAGTGAGGCGAGGCGATCTGGTGGAGAAGCGACCAGAGCAAGAAAAGCAAGAAAAAAATGTCGACAGAAGATAGCAGCGTGCGCTCGTTCAGAGAGCGACAATTCTTGGGTAGGGGTGAGGTTGAGGTGTAGCCGGCACGCTTCCGCTGCCGGAGAGAGAGGGGGAAAGGTGATGTCAGAGTCAGGAGCGGCACTCACCCAGCACTCTGGCGCTCATCGGTCTGGTTGATCGAACTGGCCATCTTTCCACACAACACAACTGGGTATAAGTAAAATGAATCAAAGGGAAGGAAATAATGACACAGAGAGTGGTATGGAAAGGAGGAAAATTAAAATTGGAAAGTTGTTGGGAGGGAACAGATCCAACAGGTTCCGGCGGAACAGGTACTTTTCAATGCGTCGACCATGAGCTTTCGGTGGGGCGGTTTTGAGTGTTTGGGTATTTTATGTTTCAATGACCTGCAGGTATTAACATTACTGCTTTGGTCATGGACTTCGGGGCTAAGACGGTGCTTTCGCCCTCCTTTTGCCTATATAAGCAGTAGGTTCGTGAGATTACCTCCTAGCGAGGCTATATTGCAGATACCTTAACTCCGGCTCCGTCTTGCCGGCCACTTACCCTATACTTTTTGGGACTACATAAAAGATGACACGACCCCCATTCTCCTTTACTTCTTAACCTTCTTTTCCTCTTGTTACCTCGACCCTGCAGACTTCGTGCTGCACCGAGCTTACTGGGGGCTGAAAGCTATGTATAACCATAATATCCTTCATGAATCTAATCCAAATGGATTTTCTAGAAGCAAAGGCTGCATGGAAAAAAAGGAAAGAGACCGGTCATCTGATAAGCCATACATACGGTGACGTGATTATTTGTTACTGATTTCCACCGTTGGACACGGTTCCGAACAGCCTGAATTCATGGTGGAGTACGTGGCCCTGATCATGGCGGAAGCCTATGATACATGTAATATGAAAAGTGGCTATCACAGAATGATGCGGTCAGCGATGCACTCATAAGTGGAGATTTTTTTCGTTCTTGTGGCTGCGACTCTAAGGTTGGTACATAGAAACCACCCTATCAGACAAGTGTATGGAATGTTGCAGGGAACCCTGGAGTGTATCACAGCTCCACAGAGTTTATTAATCACGGAGTTATGATCAATTCCCGTCAAATTTGATTATACAGCATTTGCCTTGTTGATTTAAAATCTTTAATTATATTCTCTGCATTTCTTTCTACAGTAATGTATTTCATACCTGGTAAAGAAAGTAAACGTACGGTATCCTGATAAGCTCCCCGGTGACCCAAATCGTGGAGTGAGGGAGATCGGCGCATTTGTCATCTCTCATACCAGACGGATTCTATTTTCCCGTGGCTCGCAGTAACTCCGGGGCATCGACCCGATCTACGCTCGGTTCAGTGAACGCCGGATTCGGAGCATATTAACCGTGGCCCTAGCCTGGGATGTATAAGATCCTAATTCGGTACAAGGGGTACCGTTTTATGACAACCATCTTACCGTAATGAGAGACTCGCACGAAAGATGAAAATCATCCAGCTAGAATGGTGGGGCAGAATGGGGGATGGTTCTGGTTTTCCCAATCAGTGCTTTCGGTCTGTGGCACGCCGGAGTAGTGATATCCGTTACTATAGATGAGGTGGAACACCAATGCAATGGAATTGACACATAATATCAACTAATTCGCTAATCAACTCTTTTCAAAGGCCGATATAATCATCTTATTAACCGTTTCCCACCGGTCCTGAAAGCTCAAAACTAGGTTAAAGTATAGTGTCGTCATGGTGAAGTTTGTCAGCGATTTGCATCCAGCCCCGACTTGGGACAAGCCGGGCCGGACTACTGTAGCCCGATGGCAGAATAGATGTAAAGCGGTGGGATGCTCTGATGAGATCAGGATCAGGTGGGATCTGGAGTCAGGTGATAAGATAAAGGTCATGTGATTGATAGTAGATTTGCTGATGTGATCAAGCGCAGCCACGGAGCTCGGAGATACTGATGTTGCGTGGGTTCCTGAGGAATCCAT
Source organism: Penicillium tannophilum (assembly GCA_028829675.1). Classification (NCBI taxonomy): domain Eukaryota; kingdom Fungi; phylum Ascomycota; class Eurotiomycetes; order Eurotiales; family Aspergillaceae; genus Penicillium; species Penicillium tannophilum. The sequence continues at coordinate 953,176 of JAQKAK010000003.1, read as the reverse complement.
GGATCCAGCTCTAGCCTAGTGTGTGGAGTCACGGGATCTCGCTTACCCTGTCGCTAAGATCCTAATTGGGACTAGGGCGAAAGTCAGCCACCACACCTTGCAAATTGATTGTGCGCTCGACTCTATCGAAGCGACGACATCCACGACAACCGGCAACGACTTCTGATCTCTTGCGGGTCATTTCTTCGACTTCTCCTCCTCGCCCGCTGCTCAGAGAAAAAGCCGTCAACATGCCTTCGGAACAAGGTCACCGCCGTGAGTGCGCCCCTATGAACTCCGTTATCTGTCTCGAAGAACCCGTTCAACAACCGAGCGCATCAAGATGGATGGCGATCCGATCCAAATGAACATGTTATGCTAACCTCTTTTCTCTTTCTAGTTTACGTTAAGTAAGTCAATCATCTTTTCGCCATCACGTTAGACATGCATGCACCAGTTCGAAAGTGGTTCGATCAGCAAGGAATATGGAAATCGGATGGACTTGGAACACTACGACCACACAACACCTACCACCTAATATTCATCACACACATTGCACACAAACGACAGACGATATGAATGGAAGATTAATACGGAATTTTTTTAGGGGTCGCCACCTGAGCTACCAGCGCGCCAAGCACACCACCAACCCCAACACCAGGTACATACCCCCCACGCACAACGAAATGATCGAATGGAAGAATGGAATCTGATTGTGTTATACAGCTTGGTTAAGATTGAGGGTGTCGAGGACTCCAAGGCTGCTCAGTTCTACCTTGGCAAGAAGGTCGCTTTCGTCTACCGGGCCAAGCGTGAGGTCCGTGGCTCCAACATCCGGGTGATCTGGGGCAAGGTCACCCGCCCTCACGGTATGTTATAAGTCTACAGGTATCCTCTAAAGTGGAAATTCTAACGATGTCCCAGGCAACTCCGGTGTTGTGCGCGCCAAGTTCCGCAACAACCTCCCCCCCAAGACCTTCGGTGCCACCGTCCGCGTCATGCTCTACCCCTCCAACATCTAAACGGCAAAACCTGTATCTAGTGGCGATTCCCTTTCTTCGCGCAGACGGTCGGTCAGGCAAGGAAACGTCGACGGAACGAGCCGATGTTGTTGATATGAGGTGATGGAGTTGGCGGTTTGATAACGTTCTATTCGTGGGAGAAGACAGGGCCCATATCCAAAGCCCTATGAATCAAAAAATTACCTTTTTTCCGTTTCACTTGTGTCGGTTCCCAACTGGGAAAGAGATGCTTCTTGTTATTCCCTCAAAAAGGAATTGGGGGCGTCTCAGTGATTTCTCCTTGTTTTATCTGGCACTGGCGCATGCATGATATCTGTCTGGTCATGCGGCGTCACTCTCCCACTGTGTATCTGACTCATACACACCAAATTCCATACCATTTTCAACAGACCGGTCAATCGAGTTCGATATCTTTCCTCGTGGGCCTCGTCCTGGTGTTAAGAAGAATTGCAGTCTTGCCTGCTTTGGCTACTCCACCATGGCATGTCTTTAGGAACCAAAATATATCCACCCATTGCGACTGATTATGCCCACTTGTAGTGGTCTAGACCGGGACCTCGGCAGTTTGTAGATTGTAGGGCTGACCATGACGTTACAAAGTCGCCTGTGTATGCTCAGGTGGCTAGGTGACGTGACTTTATGGATTTGAATGTGTCTCGTCTGGACCTTGGAAGTGACCACTGTATATGAGCTTCCATATATGTGTGCTTGGCCGGGGGTAAGCATATACCCTCAGAATGTCCACCTCGGTGGATATATACCATCCTGCCCACGTGGGAACCCAAATGTAGTCCGTTCTACAGGTCGGGAGCGCCCCTCATCAACTGGTCAATGTCGGCCGCTTTCCAAGTTTGCTTGGTTTGGTTTTATAGTTGCACAATTTGTACATATTTCCATAGCATAGCACGTCCCTATACTCCATGGGATATTTCTGGGACAAGGCTCCGCCCTGCTCCCCCGGACCTGATAATTGCAAAACAACAATTCATGGATAACAACAACAACTAACTACCAAGCAATCAACGTTGGAACATATATATGGGCAATGCTGTCACTATCCCATTGGAATCTCTACTGCTGTATATATATATCTTGGGGTTCTACATTCCAAAGTCAAAAGAAAGCCCCGAGGTTTAAAGCGAAACATGTATAAGATCTTTCTAAGTGCGGGTGGCTTGTCAAAATATATATTTTCATCCCAGGTGCCCTTACTCGGACGGTTCGTTACAACAATCTCGAATGGGGTTACTGTCTACCTGTGGATGCATAGCCACCAAATCATGCTTAAAATAAAGTCACTTTAATCTCAAATAAGATTACGAAACCATCTGGTCCCTTTTGCTTGGCGCGGTTGTTCATTTGTCATAGCGTTCGTGTACATCCATACCAGAGCCAGAAATCTTGTAATTCCAGCTTCAAATATTGTGGGACAGACAGGATTCTTGAATTATTGTCCAGATGTAATATGTGTCCAAGTTCATTGTGATTCCGCCTTCAGACATGATTCAAAATGTTCTCTGATAACCGGCAGGTAGACTCTGTGGCTTAAAATGGATGCCTGATGATCAACGGTGGGGCCTGATCAGTAAATCCCGTCCAGTTTGTCGCAATTGACAGAATTCATCTGATTTGTTCTGGCGAGCAATTTTGTGGGGATTGGCAAAGTATCTCAACTTGCAAGGTCTGATCTGACCCCCATAGGATGCAGTCAGTCGTACGTATCCATGGAAACTTGATTATCAATTGAAATTCCCTTCATCTCGTCTTGTCCGGCTGACCGGTTACATCTCGGCAAAGATAAACTCCGTGATCCGGTCTGCTTCACGCTGATCCGTATCCGTGGTATATTAGTCTAGAAGCTACCCTGGGGATAAGATTGAATATAAAGACGCACAAATGGGCATGATTCTAAAAATAATCATGATTGAAAGTGGGACCGAGGTACAAAGCCTTATCCGCGTAGCCAATTGGAACAGGCCGGGAGCCCATGCATCACGCTTCCAAGCAAGATTTTCAACATTCTCTCGAAGTGAAACAGATCAGCAGGTTCTGCGTATTTCGAATGAGTTCTGGAAATTCAATTCTTTCAAGTCGTGATCGCTTGGGGAAGTCAAATGATTAAAGAGCTAAAGCGGATTATGTATGAATGTGGATATAGATCAAATTGTAGCCGCAAAGATCAAATCAGAAAGAACGAGATTTGCCTCTCGGCAAAAACGTCTAACCCTTCTGAGCCAGGTAGCTCGGTCCCTGGCGTCTTTTCATCACTGGGACGCTAAGCAAGAACCTCGCCAATCGCATGCACGCGACCCCCGGGCTGTGTACCACGGAACGTCAGGCACTGTGCGGAAACAAATGAAAAATATGCGCCGACAAGGAACTCCCTATGAACCTAAGTAGCTAGGACCGTATGAACTTGAGTATCTGAGTTTAAATCATAATTACTTGTTCATGGTTGATGCATGCACGAATTGACCCACTCCAAGCCGGATATCACAAGTAAGAGAAAAAGAAAAGGGCTTGCGCGGCCTCGTCGAACAACTAGGCTCCGCTTCACCATGCGCCACGGGCTCGAGATACTTTCGGCTCCGTTGTACCCTCCATTGCGTGGCGTCTGTCGTCAACCATAGAAAAAAAACTCTCTTCCACTTTTGTATTTAAGGCTGGTGACTCCCCAAGATTCCCGCCTCCATCGATAACGGTGCAACTCCACTCCCGATCTCCCCAACTCACTTCACCGTCTACTGCCTTTCTCCACCCAGGCAACCCGAATCCTATCTACCGAACTCCAATACGGCACTAGTGTTGCAAAAGCTTGCTTAAGTTCTTCCTTCGCGCGCAACGAACTCGCGCCGGTCCTTCAACTGGCCTGTGTACTGTCTTGGCAGTTTCCACCTTCATATCGCGCGCTCCACCACGCCCGTAGCTCGAGCAGATCACACCCTGTTTCAGCTTACCCCCCAGTTGCCTTGAATCTCGGACGCTAAACAAGAAACGGTGCCCCGACCCTAAATAAAATGGATGCCCCCCAACAACCGACCCACGCTCCTCAACGGAGTCGTGGATTCAGCGTCAAATCCGACAATTCTCGCAATTCCGGTCACAAGAGTCAACTCTCCGAATCCTCTGAGGAAAAAGCCCGTCGCAATTTACACACCAAAGCCGATCCATTGGTCGCAATGACCGAATTACAGCCGAGTATGTTCTTATCGTGTCCGACGCGCGGTTTGACCTGCGCGGTCGCATTCGTGCCATACTGACGCTCTATACAGATTTGGTGGCCCTGGAAAAGTCCAACTTGGCTTCATTGAGAGAAACGCAGCACAAGGATCAATTTGGTGACCCGATCAGTTCGTCTCCCTGTCAAAGAAAAGTTCTCCTTATCAGAGAGATATCAACCATGTTTTTGGCATGTCAATCGCGCGTGTTTACTGACCCCTGCGTTCTTTATAGCCGATCCCGACTGGTCGAACCCCACCCGTCCACGTTTTGAGCGTCCCCTGGATACCATTCGATCATTTGAGGCTGCCATAAATGGAACATACGGTACTAGACGCCGGGATTCCTACGCCCGCACAGGTTCGTTGTGCTCTATTCCCACCCCGGGACTCCGGACTGATCAGGATTACTCACCAACAGAAGATGCCGCCTCACAAATGGGAGACTTCAGCCGACGAACAAGCTACTATGGTGAGTTACCAAAGCCCGTCGCACTCGCACATCCACCAATGGCCGCTGATCGGGATGAACCAGGATCGAACAACCAACCGTACGGTCGCAATGGCCAATCGCGCCCTGGCAGCGTGATCGACTACGCAAGCTCGAGCCAGGCACCAGAGAACTCATACCCCTACAACCAGAATGGTCAGCAGCGTCGGCCTAGATACCCGACGCGTCAGTCTACGGACCAAGGCGCCTATGGAAACGGTAATCAGTATGGAGCCCCGCAATATCAATACCAGCGTTCTTACGATAATGTCACTGCCATGTCGGGATCAGCGTCTGGTACCGATTCATATGGTCAATCGACTGACCCCAGCTCTCTCAATAGTTCCATGGACCAGTTACAGCAACGCCAAGATGGCTCCCCAGCCGAATACGGATATCAAGGCCAGAACATCAATGGCAGACCCTCCCCTGCGCCAGCTGCGAGCTCTACTTTCGTCCCTTCGCAGGGTGGTATGAACGCTGTCAAAAAGCCCACGGCTGCGAATGATAAGCGGAAGAGCTGGTTCAAGCGACGATTCAGCAAAGACTAGATTGATTCGACTCGTTCTCTTCCATTTCACTGATGCATACGCAACCGCAATTCCTCTTGGAAGATGTACCACCATCCACCATCGGCGTTGAGTTTTTTTTTTCCTTTCCTGCTTTTCCTCATTTACTTCCCTGCACAGTTTGATATCTCTGTTCTTGACCACTTGCTTCGGGTCATGTTTAATGCCGTTATGATACATGGGTGAGAGTCTATGGGATATGGTTCATGTTTGAGGTGTTTTCATTATTTCTTTACGCGTACGATATCTTCCTTTTGCGCGGTCAGCTGCTCTGTTTTGATTTGATCTGTGCAAATCCAATCTCAGCGAAGCATGGATATGTATTATGTTCAAATGTTATGTATAGCAACCAGATCTGAGTCTCAATCTCACAAGAATTCATAGCACTTCGAATCTTCATTAGTAGCTTAGCCCAAACGTCATCAAAACGAACTAGGTATGAAACAAATATCTTGATGGATTATCCATTATTGCTCGCAAAAACTAAAATACCTCTAAAATCAAATAAAGAATGGGAATCAAAACTAAAACCAAATCAAGCTTCACATCATCCCCACCGGCATCCACCACCCGCAATGGGATCCACTGTAGATCACACCTTGCAGCTCATGCAACGTATGAACCTACTTCTTCCCCAACAATTTATTCTTCAACCGATCCGCCAACCCCTCGTGCGCAACATGCTTCCTATCCTTCTCCTTCTTCGCCGCCTCATCGAGATGAACATTGCCCTGGCCACCACGCTACAACAAAAATTAGCAAGAAGTCCACCCAACGGGCATTACTGCATTGGAAATATAGGGACAGAAAAAAAGAAAATAGAGGGGAAATTTGGGTCTGCATACCCCAACATGGAACGTCTCGTCGCTGGAATTCCGAACCGCCAGTTCCGGGATCATCTCCGCGTCGTGGGGGACTTTGGAGGTTGGGCGCACGCGTGGGGAGCCGATGTTTCCTGCGCCGCCGCGCTATTTTGGAATGTTAGTGGGTTTTTATGGCTATGATGTTTAGGTGGGTATTTGCGTGTTTGGTAGAGCGACTAGGCTAAGCCTAGGCTCGTGCGTATGGTGGGGTAGGAGGAGGAAGTGGAAGTGCTTACGCCGGCAGAGTATGCGCCATCACCTTGGTCGCCGTAGACACCTTCACGGACGATTTCGCCGTCAATGTACCTAGTTTATTGTAAGCTACCGACCCGGGGGAGATCATGTGGTATTCGTGCGGAGTGGTGTGGCGGGGTAAAAGTAGGGTATGCAATGCGCGGGCTTATAGGCTTGACGCTTGCGATCGGGACAGGAACAGGAACAGGAACAGGACTGGAACGGGGGTCGCATACTGCGTGGGATCATGGCCGATATTTCCCTGGCCTGCCGATTGCGATAGATTAGCCGGTGGTTCCATCGCGGGGAAGCGGAAGAGCCAGAAAGTAGTACATACCACCACGGCCGTGTGAGACGATAGGAGATTCGTCAGGCATATTGGATGCGCTTTACTGCAAAATGGAAAGTCGTGAGTGATGCAAGCGCAAGGGTGCAGGACAGGTTCGCGAAGAGGAAAGACGTAAGTCTTATCGCACAGATCGGGACTAGGGAACCTTGTTGGTGGCACTCACGATAAGACGCAGGTACCGGATCTTGACGTTAGAGTTACGAGGTATGAATAGTAGGCCTGACAGGTGGAAGAAAGACCTAGGGAGGGATTAGGAGTAGGATAAATAAAATTAATGAGCACGAGAATTGGCCGGGCTGATCTGCTCTACTTAACTACTAGTTACTAAGATCACGGCATCGGCCGTGTAGGTAAGCTAGGCTGGTAGACTCCGTTTCTTTACGAGCTAACATTGAGCAAATTTGACGGTGTCTGGTGCCAAGCGAGAGGCTTCTATTCTATCTTGTTTTGCTATTGATGCTTTCTTTTTCTTTGTTGAATACGATTGGTGACGTCGATTATGCGATAAGATAAGTGGCGGCGATTGGTGGATGTGTGACTAACCATTTGCTGATAGCGCTCTTGGCGGTCATTACTATTTAATATTGGCGTACAAAACAGAGGCTAGAGAGATATTATGGCTGAGTTAGGAGTCCATCAGTTTACATCTTGACAATAACAATTTACAAAACTTCATGATAAATATGAAGGAAGTCAATCTCTGTGCGTATAGTCACATACTAATAACAGCGACGAGAGTCTCTGGCAAGGCAAGCAATCACGAAGTGGAAAGTTCCATATAACACCATCATACAAATTATCAACCGCGACTACAGTTTTCCAGTCGCAACTTCATTCTCGCGTAAACCCCAGACAGAATCTGGCACCGGCACCGGCTCTGCCGGAACCAGTGTGGAAACCGAAATATGCGGCCAGGTAATTTTATCGAAGTTCATAAACACCACCTGAGTATACTGAACTTGTATCGAAGTCACCGTGATAGTCTTGGGCGAAGTGATCTCATACGGCGGGTGAACAAGGAACACCGGACCAGGTTGGCCAGATGCTAAAGCCGGGGCAGGGATTTCCATTGGTGCCTGCCCAGGTTTATAAATAGGAACAACAAGAGAATATTCCACCGTCTCAATCCAGAAGGTAGCGTCCATCTGGAATGCATTGGAATTGGGCACTTGTGCCGCAGGGTTACCGAGCAAGAAAGCGATATTCGCCGTTCCACCTCCGAACTCTGGAGCCGCTGGGCTTGTAGACACGGTGAAAACGATTGTCTGGGTGATATTCTGTCCTTGGATCGCATCGCGTAAGACCGTGTTTGGATCATCTAGGATTGCTTGAGTGATTGTTCCTGCCGTGACGAATTTTGAGAGGTCTTGTGGGATCCTAGGAGTATCGGCATTGGAAACGTCTAGGGCGTTAAGGTTGATCTTTGGGTTTATCTCGCCCACGCCGAAGGGTTTCAGGTTCACTGGTGAGATCTGTGGTGGACCTTGGGCTGTGCTGATAGGCGCTAAGCATTGAGCATTGATGGTTGTGCCATGGGGAATTGATGCCATGCGCACGAGAGAATCGGCGAGGACGGGAGTATTGTCTGTGGATGGGATATTCAACCACATTCCCGTCTCGAAGTGAATACCAACGGGTGTACCGTCACGCCCTCCATTTTCAATGTTTGCCACGTCATTGACGGTCTGCATATAAGCCACGCCATTGAGGAAGATGTCGGCCTGCGATCCAAATCCCCGGTTGGCTACTTTGGAAAGGGGCTGAGTAAAGGTTATTGTTTCAGTTGTTAGGTTTAGCTCCAAGACATTGTCGCTGGGAAAGGTTGGGGGAACCGGATTGACAGAATCTGGGAATGATGTTCCTAGTGGTGGTGGCCCGCTGTTGGGGCGAAAGATTGTGTTTAGTCCGGTCCCGTTGAAGCTTCCACTGAGTTTCGCTAGGACACCTAGCGGTGCTGGCTGTGTCCCTGGTACTCTTTGCTTCCTGCCGATCTGGGTATGATCAATCTTGAAGCCGGGGGGAAGATGGATTGTTGCCATAGCTACTATCGTGGCTCTCAGATGATATTGTTCATGAGTTGTTGCCGGTGAATTTATTATTATTTAGATGATTAGAGATGTAATTACAGTCTAATGTTCAGGCTGACTTGCCTAGGTATTTATAACGTCGAGGAAGGGGACATTAGAGATGTCATTAACTTGTCCTATACCGCTTGATTACTCAATGTCTGGCTCAATGCCGCATTCGTTGCTCTGTTTGAGATGTCCAGCATTGCACACCGCGTAATGTTGGTTTCATGAATCTAGAACACATTAGATCAAACAACAGAATATCACAAGACCTAATATTTGAAAAGTTGTAATATTCGCCATGCTAGGGACTCGGTCCTGCCAAAAGAAAAGCAGATCTGGAACGTTCGGGGAATTAGAACAAAATGGTTGTTTGCGATGCATTCTCGGCCTGGTCCATGGCACGCAACCTTCAACCCTCCGGCTCACCCACGCCAACTTCAAAGTCTTACGTACAGCCTGCGCACAAAGTAAAAAGACACCAAACATGCCTGTCAGATCCAGGGAAAACAGTAAGTCGTCTTTCATAGATCTGGTCTCGCCCTAAAGCATTCCGGATTGAGAAGAGCTTTGATTTCTCTTTCCAGTAACCCGGTCTCGAACCACGGGATCCACAAAGACGGCCCGCTCCCCAGTGGGCCAGAACTGAGCATTGTTCCATATGTGCTGAATTCAAGATTTGAAAACACCCAAAGACATGGTATGGCATGGGTTTAAAAGAGTTGTCACGAAGACCAGCAGAGCTCCCAAGGTTGGGTTGTCGCCAGCCATCGGCTCCGCAGATCCCGCTGTCAGGCGCCCAAGGAACCATGGAAGTCACTCCACCGGAGACCTCGAGATGTATACTTGGAACTTTTTCTTCGTTCATCAACAGTCTCGATCGATCGAAAGATGTTCACGATTATACACCCCAGAGAAAAGGTACGGTTGACGGGTTAGTGATTGCTGTGTCATGGAACGAAACAGTGGCATGTCTTGAGCAGTTACGTCTTGATACAGTCAATTTTGCCTCATAACAGAAACTACGTGGTCAAGGTTCAGAACTTTGTATGAAAAAGCTAATGAGTATCTTCCAAGGTTTTGGTGTATACCGGTTGATGATTCTATCTCCAGATATTGATATAACCAGCCCAAGGGTAAATTCTTCTTCTTCTACGCAATACGCAGTGCTTTCTTCTGGCTTCCATAGCTCATGACTTTTGTCAGGACATAATTTTAAAATCTTAAAATTGGCGAGATAATTGACGCAGGTATTCAAAAGTCCCATTTGGCAATTTCTTGGTTTCGACTGAGTCTGAGATTGCATGATAAAAAGAGAATTGGACAGGGATAAGGCAGACATCGTCTCGCTTACTGAACTTTTTTCTGCTCGCCGCCTCCACCGGTAGTCGGAAGGCCCATGAAGATCTTGAAAGAATCGTAACTAAAAAACGGTCAGCACTGTTTCCACAGCTATCGCAGAAATAAAAGTCATACATCATCCACTGAAGACCGGTCTGCAGGCTTCATTAGCATAGATTCACGGCTGTTCGTAGCCAAAATTACTCACCAGAGTACCAATCATAACGATACGGACGGGCAGACCGTTCCACAGACCCCGGAAGCCAATATCACCGTAGATACGGCTCATCGCAGCACCAAACGCCTCCCCAGCCTGGCGGTTAGCATTCAGTTTGCTCACCATCACGTCAGCAGGGTGTGAGACCACAGCGCAGAGGATACCCGCCAAGTAACCAGCGCTGAAAGCAACAGCGGTTTGGGCACCCTTGTTGTAATCGGACTTGTGTCCAGGCAGACTACGGTAAATCATTTCCACAATGGTCTCAAAAGATGCAAACTTCATCATAGTATAGGGGATCTGCCTGCCCCAGAGTGGGTACAGACCCTTGTACAGCCTGGTGGGGATTGTTAATATCCGAGATGTGAACATTACTTCCATGCGTTTCAGACTGACCCGGCAACTCCTTCCTTGGCTACCACGCCAGAGATACCGCTGAAGGTCCCTTTGATGTCTGGTGGAATGGTAGTTTGCATCCGCACTTTGACGGACTCAAAAGGACAGAGGGCTACATCGGCGATCAACTCAGCTGAGGCACTAGCGACAAGGTAAAGCGAGGTCTTGTATTTGGTGGCACGTTCCTGGCCGACAAGATCGCTGTAAAATTTCTTGAAGTATTCATATCCGCCGTACTTGAATGCACCTTGGGCCTGGAAGGATGTGAGTCAGCATAAAATATCTTTAGTTATGAGGTTTGCTTACACTGTAGCCGAAGAACGTCGGACGCCAACCAGTAAACACGCCGCGCATGCCTTCGACTGCACGAATCCTGGTGTACGCCTGTACGTTGCTCTTGTAGAGCTTAGGATCAACTTGGCGGCGACATTTGATCAGATCCAAGGGCGTGACAGCCGTATGGGTAAGACCCTAAGGTTACAAGGTTAGGAAAGACCGTTAAAACCCATAGTAATTTATTTTTGTCGGGTCACTGACACAAGCAAGAAGTCCACCAAAAGTACAGGCGGCGTAGTACTTAGGAGACCAAAGTTCAATTTTGCCCGCCTTATTCTGCGCTGTCTGACTAGCGGTCTCATATTCATGGACCGCTGTCTTTTTCACCTCGTCGACAACACTCCAGGCGGGGAAAGGTTCACGTCGTGGGGTTATATTTCCGGATTGCTCCGTGTACGATTGCTGGCTACCCAGTCCACCTAGGGGATGGTGAGTAGCTAGGAGTTTCACAATCGAGTCCGTAGGAATCATGGTGGTCTGTTTACTATGAAGTATTAATGTGGGTAACCAGAGTGGAGCACCAGACGTCCGAATGCAGCGATCTTGCTGGATGGGGAATGGCGGGGGCTCCACTTTCAAGTCAACAACGAACCTGCTAATATAGGACTTTTAGGGTGATTGAGGAGAGTTGGTCAGTTAAAATGAAGTTCAAAGTGACTCACAGGGAGACTGGAAGGATAAACGTCATATGATACAAAGGCGATAAGGCTGAGGGATCATGTCCGTAAGAGATGACGTAGAAGTTGAGGGGTCTTGGCGCGGGAAAAAGATGAAAAGCGCCGAGTTTGATCAAAGTCCGCTTTGAACGGTCAAAGCTCGTGCATTAGTCCCTTGCTGCTGCTATTATCTTATTTACACACCAGAAGAACCATTGCGACTGGTTTTTCTTCTCCAGCTTTACCAATTCCTAATATCGTACTTCTGTGACGCCTTTTTCGACTCCGAAGTTCCCCACTCTTGTCGCACTCCCCCGAGCCCCTCCATCCTCCAACCCTCCCGACATCCACAAGCTACACAATGACCTCCTACATGACCGGCAGCGAGGCCTTCACTCGTGAACACCAACAGATGGACTCCGCACCCCAAGCAGCTTGGGCTGACAAGTACCGCGGGGTTAGTTTATACCCCAAGCTCCAGGAAACCGAAACAGCAGCTCATATCATATTCACAGGCCACCATTGAAGACCTCGACCCGCCCCAGGCACTTTCCGTCTCCCCCGATAGCCCTATCTCTGCCGCCCTCATGGCCGCTTACGAGCGCGACTACACCCACCTCACTGTCATCTCTGCCCAGCGGTCCCTCCTCGGTTACCTGAGCATCCCCCGACTGAAGGAGATGATCCAGAGCGGTGCCGTGAAGGACTCCGATCCAGTCTCTGCCGCTATGCAGCGTTTCAACCGAAAGCGCGGCATCTACAAGGTGATCACCATGGAGACACCCCTAGAGGAGCTGGAGGAGTTCTTCGAGAGCGAGACCGGTGCCAATGGTGACAAGCGGGAGAAGCACCCATTTGCCGTGGTGACCGATGCAGCACGCAAGTTTGTGCTTGGCGTTGCTACAAAGGCCGATCTGGAGGAGTTTGTGAAGCGACGACCTTGAACAACCCATTGATCTTGGGTCTTGAGGTTCGGGCGGCATCCTAAATGGCTGCAAAGCATACCGGCGTCTCCGTATAAATGATTCGGGCATTATGCGTTGTGATTTATTTTCTTCGGAGTGGGGGTCCCTTCAACATGGGCTGGCTTCTTTTAACATTTGTCTAAAATGGGGTGGGATCGCCGATGGCTAGAGATCAGAGATCAGGCCCGTGGGAATTTCTTTTTGTCCTATGATATCCAAATAACACTCGAGAAATCTCGTAAATTTTTGTCACAATCCTCTGTCTGAGCTGAATATCAAATGGACTGCATAGATTGCCGAGAGCTAGGTTCATCCGTATTAATACACCTGCAACGCCAGAAATGAAAAGTGGAGGCACAAGTACAAGGCATAGAATTTTCTATTATCACTGGCCTTTCTTTGATTTGGCTGCTTGTTGGTCTTCTTGGTCTTCCTTCCAGGCGACGTAGATGTAAGCGAACAAGACCACGTTGGCCGTGACGGCTGCTGTAATTCCAGAGTAAATGGCATTGCCTTCGTGGATGTTAGCAGTCTGTACTTTCATTGACATCAGATATGGGTTCAACCATACCACTAAAGACCGACTTCACGGTCAAAAAGTACATGCCAATGGGAGCAAATACCATGGCAAATGTGAAGCCCAGCAGCTTGTAGATGACATCACTGTATATGAGAGTTAGAATGGACAAGGAAACTATTTCTCAAGGTCTACCTATGCACATACGCTGGGACTGCAGGGGTCACGTCAGAGCTGCTTTCTTCTTGAGGAGACTTGGCCGCAGCATCGGCATAGCTCTGCCCGTGAGGACGGCGGGCGGACATTTTGAATTGATTGAGGATTGAGCTTGAAGGATGCAATGTGTTTCAGCAAGGCGAAGTTGATCAGGCTTCCACTTGATCTTGTTGATAATGACGCTGAGGAGTGATGAAGCTATATTGCGGAGATCGTCCAAGCGCCCGGTCACATGGCGGAGAGAACAATGAAACGTCCAAAACTCCACTATTAACTTTTTGGGTCATTTCACTCAATGTTGCTAAAATAAGTGAAATAACCTTTTCATTTTCAATTTTACATCTCGCTCTCCCCCACAATGGCTGCACAATGTACAATGAATAAAGTAACAGCCACATGCGCGCTATCGGACGACACGTGACTGTGGCGCGTCGGTATCGCGTTCTCCGCCGGCAGAAAAAAAGGAAAGCGATTCACTATCGGTTCCTGAATCCCTTTGCAGACAGGGAGGTGGACCTCATATAGACATTCCAAAAAGGGAAGGGGCATTCACCATGAACGACACTATACCAGATACTCCCAATCGGGACAGGAAACAAACGCCCGAGGAAGACTACGAGACTATTGCCACGGTCCCAGTCGGGGCGCATTCACTGACACCCTCGCAACGAATGACCCAACCAACCCAGCTCGTCCAAATGCCTCATTCACACTCACGTGGATCCGTTGTTCAAGTGGCTGCTTCTTCACCCACTGCGCCGGCCCATTCACCTCCTCGCCGCGGCGGTGGTATATTGTCCTCCCTCATGGCGCCTTCTGGAACACACTTTCGCTCTCCTGCAACTACAGTCCGCCCTGCCAAACGACCTTCCACAATTGATATTGACGACGGTCCCACCTACCGAGGAGGCTCGTCTGAAGACGAAGAAAACCACACCATCCGCTCGACTGATATTAAACCTGCGATGTTCGAAAAAACTCGCAGTCCGGAGAAGGTTGCGGAGTCACCTGTGCGTACAAACGGTCCAATGGACCGTTTCAAGGAAATCACCTCTGCAGCAGTCTACGACCCCTCGACCAACGGTGTCAAGCGCTCTGCTTCCCAAATGAGCCCTACCGGAATCGACGATGTCGCCATGAAAAAAGCCCGACAGAATGCCCCCTCTCGCGCCATGCCCGTTATCAATCAACAATCTTCTTTGCAGGCAATTGAAGACTATAGAGTTCGGGTCAAAGTGGAGCGCATTCTGAAAGTCATGCCTGGAAAATCTGTTCACGACTGTGTGGAGGCTCTCATGAAGTCCAACGGCAACTACGACGAAGCGCTGGATCGCCTCGCCGGTATTGATGGCGACAAGGCTATTGTCATTAATTCGTCCGATGACGAGTTGACTGCGTTGCCCACAGTGGCTCCGCTGCCAATGGCCAAGCAGCAGATCAAAGCCCGTGGTACCATCCACGACAAATGGGCCTCGCGCAACTTGAAGACTTCTCGGGACCAAAGCGCACCTGAAGATGCGAAGCCCCGAGGTCGTTTGATTCGCGGCCCTCGAAGCCGTGACTCCCCCTCCGCGAATGCAATCACCATCAATTCCGATGATAGTCCACCCAAGCCAAAGGCTGGTGGTCGTCTCCAGAAAGGCCGCCGCCGAGAGCCCTCTGTGGAGTCTGTCGAGGCTGACATGACCGATTCTGAAGATGAAGATGTGCATATGCAAGATTCCACCGCTGGCGGTTTGAATTCAAAGGTCCTGAAATTCTTCAACACTTGCAGCGTCCGTGATCTGGCCGACATTGCCTCCATCCCCGAGGAAACCGCCAGTCACGTCACTACCCACCGTCCTTTCGACTCGCTTGATGATGTTCGCGCTGTTGAAGCCCCCGTTGACCCGAGCAAAGCTAAAAAGACAAAGCCGCGCAAAGCCCCCAAGCCTATTGGCGACAAGCTCGTTGACAAATGTATCGAGATGTGGACTGGCTACCTTGCAATAGATTCCCTTGTGGCTGAGTGTGAAGCACTGGGCAAACCAGTTGCTGCAGAGATGAAGAAATGGGGTGTTGACATCTTCGGAAAGCGTGACGGTGATTTCGAACTGACTTCGATGACCAACGGCAACGCGCATGATTCCGGAATTGCTACCCCCTCGTCTAATCGCCAGTCACCAAATGATTCTGATGATGATGGCCCAGTGGCTGTGGTCCGAAAGTCCAAGTCACAGTCCAATTTCATTCCACAACCCTCGATCATGGCTGAAAGCCTGGTGATGAAGGACTACCAAATTGTGGGAATCAACTGGCTGTCGCTGCTGTTTGAGAAGAAGCTGAGCTGTATCCTTGCTGATGACATGGGTCTCGGTAAGACTTGCCAAGTCATTGCTTTCCTTGCGCATTTGTTTGAGCAGGGCGTGAAAGGCCCCCATCTCGTTGTCGTTCCATCGTCTACGATCGAAAACTGGCTGCGGGAGTTTCAAAAGTTCTGCCCAACTCTCTCGGTTATCCCCTACTATGCTGGACAGGTCGAACGTGCAAACCTTCGGGAACAGATTGAAGACAACCGTGATGAGATAAATGTTGTCATCACCACTTACACCATCGCCAGGGCCAAGGTCGACGCGAAGTTCCTCAGAGACCAGGACTTCAGTGTCTGTGTCTACGATGAAGGACACATGCTCAAAAACCATCAGTCTCAGCTTTACGACAAACTTGTTCGCATTCCGGCTCGATTTAAACTTCTCCTCACCGGTACTCCACTCCAGAACAACCTTCAGGAGTTGGCATCCCTCCTGGGTTTCATCCTTCCTGATGTATTCCGGGAGCACAAAGACGATATGAACTCCGTCTTCTCCAACAAGGCCAAGACTTCTGATGAGTCTCATGCCACTTTGCTGTCGGCTCAGCGCATCGAGCGGGCCAAGTCCATGTTGAAGCCTTTCGTACTGCGCCGCAAGAAGCACCAGGTCATCGATCTTCCGGCGAAAACCTCGCACGTCAAGTACTGCCAGATGAAGCCATCCCAAGTCGAGATCTACGAGCACGAGAAGGACCAAGTCCGCCAGCTCTTGGAAGACCGTGCTGCAGGCAAAAAGACCGGATCCAAATCGGCCAATATCCTCATGAAACTCCGCCAAGCCGCCATCCACCCTCTCCTCGCCCGTCGCCACTTCAACGACGAGCGAATCCGCAAAATCTCCAAGGCCTGCCTCAAGGACCCCCAGTGGGAAATGTCTGACCCCGAGACCATCTTCACCGAACTGAAGAGCTACAACGACTTCGAGTGCCACCGTCTTTGCGTGGACAACCCCAAACACCTGGGGAAGTTCAAACTGCAGAATGACGAGTGGATGGACTCGGGTAAAGTCGAACAGCTCCGTGAACTGCTCCTAAAGTTCATAGAGAACGGTGACCGAACCCTCATCTTCTCGCAGTTCACGCTGGTCATGGACATTCTTGAGCACGTCTTGGAGACGCTGCGGATTGAATTCGTCCGTTTGGACGGCCGGACCAATGTCGAAGACCGGCAGTCCATTCTGGACGCTTTTTATGAGAGAGAGGAGATCCCCGTTTTCCTTCTGTCCACCAAGGCCGGTGGTGCCGGTATCAACTTGGCCTGTGCCAACAAGGTCGTCATCTTCGACTCCTCCTTCAATCCACAGGAGGATGTCCAGGCCGAGAACCGGGCTCACCGTGTCGGACAGACCCGTGACGTGGAGATCTTCCGATTCGTCACCAGTGGCACGATCGAAGAGCAGATTTATGCCCTTGGGCAGACTAAGCTTGCCCTCGACCATGCCGTCGCCGGTGACGATGACGGAGGCTCCGCTAAGGGAGAGGAAGCGGGCATCAAGGCGGTGGAGTCCATGTTGGTAGCGGATATGGAGAATGCGAAAGAGTAGGAGTGCGGTGCTTCGGTGCCTGGGTATGAGATTTGTATTTCCTTCGGGGAGTTTTATTTGTTTTGTTTCGTATGCACAGCGTGGGGCTGGGCCTATTAAAAGATATCTGAGCCGGCTACTGACGGCAGCTAATAGATCATCACTGGCAAGTTTGCCTTCGAATCACTTTCTTCTTGCTTTAATGTAATGTCTGAGAGATAGCTGCCTTTCTTCTACTTCATTCATTTTCCCGTTTATACTCGTGGGAACATGCCTGGGTAGATGGGCATTCTGAAATCAAAAAGAAAATATATGCGCTATGATATCAGGATAAGCACCTGCAATACCAGCAACATAGCCAATGAACAAGATCTTATCACTTGATTACCCCCTGACGTAGTTGTATAACCAACATTCAAGGAGTTATTCTGGTAGCCAACAGTACGAAGCCAAGTCGGGGTATCAGTATCACTTCTCAAGACATCAGAATGGTATCTATCAATAACGCCCTCAAAGCTCATAACGAATGTACCACCAAAGACATTCCCGTACCATGAATCCACATACTGCCCTGCTACCAAATTGGGATCCGCCACAATGTATCCCTTCATAGTCATATTTGCAGTCGAACCATCAAACTGAAGATTGACGACCGGGTCTGTGAAGTTGGTCCCGTTCAAACTATAATTGAAGGCGACTGCTACAAATGTCCAGCTTGAGACTGTGGTTTCACCGCATATGATTGTGCTGTTAATTTCCCAGTAAGGGAAGCCCTCATAATTAGTGAGTGTACTGGAGAGATTGTACGGCGGGCCTTGGGTTTTTTGAAGGGACCAGATAAAGTTATCTTCACCATCCGTGAAGTAATCGTCATACACAGGGCTGGTGAGTTTTAGTTCTAGTGTTTGGCTTTGGGGGATTCTGCAGGCTCACTTGGATGAGAAAAGGCCATATTCTAGAGAAGATACCTCATTGAGCATACCACCGGAAGGTATCGAACTGAAATCGAAATCATCAGGCCAGAGAGTCAAAAATGCGTTCACTGGGTCATCGAGTGCGTTGTATGAGGCTGGCTCTGTAAGACCCAGCACCGTTGTGTAGTTCTTTGTGATCGGTTTGTTGCGAAGATTTGAACAAAATTCTGTTTCAGAAGATGCGAGTCCAGCATAAGGAGCAAATTCAAGGTATGTGGTTCCATTGTAGTACCTGTGAGTGATCAGAATTTATTTCGTATTCAGGATTGGGAAATTAACTCACGATCCTACCCAACGGTAAAGTTCGCTTAAAGTCACATTGTCGGGTCGAAAGTTGAAATTCGAAGCATCTGCAAGAACCAGGGCCGTGCTGAAAAGCACGACTGACGCCATTTGAAAACCACGCATCTTGCTTCTTTTATGTGGGAGGATCTTTGGTTCCTAGTAATGGGGCTTCGGAGTATTATATGCAAAAGTGCCGAGGGTCCGGGCCTGGTCAATTTAATCGAAATTGCCGAGGGGGGGGATTGCCAGTTAATCCCAAGCTTTTCATTTACCACAAGGGTAATTTGGTGGCGCTATATAGCCACCGGTCCATCAGCCAAGCTTTCCTCCATGAATCTTAGCTTTGCGGGGCTTGCTGTAGACGCACCAATCCCCAGGCGGAGACCTGTAGAGGCTCGGTTGCATGTACCCTTGAACCCTTAGCCCCGGACTATTCGGAGTTAGCTAGGCCATAAAAGGGTCGGCTCTCCGAAGCTACCTAGTGTATGGTCAGGATCCTGCGTACTCGTATTGAGCAAACAGCCGCAAAGAAGCTTTCGGTTAATACAAAGCAAGTTTACCTGGTGGCTACGAAGCTGAATACTTCCTTGGCAAAAATATCCTCACATTCTTCTGTCATAAAAGCTAGCATGTCATGTTTCAACTAAGATTATTGAGAATCTGACGCCTATTCTGCTTCCCATCATTCCTTAAACCTCTCGTGAAACAGACGAGTCATTCTACTTTCGATGTTAAGCCGTAAATCATCTGACCAATCTCCCATCAAAGAACGCGGCGATACCCGCGATGGCAAGGTACCAACATACTCTAGTTCTTCGTCTGGGAAGAACTGGCGGAACTTTTTGAATTGCATCCATCCCGCCTGGTCGCGTTCCCCGGTAATAAATGCTTCCAAGCCATTCCACGTCCCGTTAAACCCCTTGGAGCACATAGAGGGAAACCAGCGGCCTATCACTATATCCAGAGAAAGAAGCTCAGTGTTCATAGCGTCGAGGGATTGGGTAAGGGCACGACAACTGGCTTCAGTGAGGTTAGTGTAGGGCCAAGGAGTGGAGTCATCGGCAGCGAGGTATCCGTCCCGGTGATTCAACTCAAGGTGGTTGAGATTCGCCAGGCGAGAAAGATTAGGGAGGATATCATGTGGCTACAGCAGAAGATTATTATCAGTTGTGTGGTCTGGGATGCTGACATTTGTAGACTTACCAATACCAGTCCCTCCTCACTGGTCCAGTCGATAGAAAAGCCAAGGGATTGTAACTTTGGAAAATGATCAGGTAGGTTGGCAAAATCCTCGATACTGGCGCTGAATCTAGGTCCTGAGGCCGGTATTGCCCGTCCATAAATGTTGGAACTATCCCCCAAATCTCCTCTAAAGCGGAGGTGTTGTAAGGATCCGGAAGAATGACTTGCTAACACTGCTAACGATGTCTGCGGAAGATCATAGCCCATGAACGTTTTCAAAGGTGGTAGTGCTCCCAAGAAAGTTTGAAGTAGACCCATCTGCTCGAAGTACGCAGGGGGAAATTGGCCCCTTGTCCGGAATCGTAAGTATGGATCGGGTACGCTGATTTCCAAAGAATCTAGATCACGAAAGCGACCAGTGATCTTAGGTAGTAGGTGAGTCCAATCTATCTCTATCAAAGATAAGAATTTGAGATTTTGCCACTGCAGCTGCGTGGCCCAAAGCACACTCTGTGTCGGTCCAAATCTCATTGATTGGAAGTAGAGGTTCCTGATTTGGGGCAGAACATCTCCTTCTTGGAGAGTTATCAGCCCCCTGTGGTGGCTTTCTCCTTCATCCTCTACTCTCTCCTCAAAAGGGCTTACTCTGAGGGGCGCCATGCGCCAATGCCCTTCCTTGATCAATCTTAAAGTTTCGAGATTGGAACTTCGGCAGATGATATCTTTCAAGTGAGCTGGATAGTTCGCAGCGGAATTTGGCTTGATCGGGCAGTCGTATTCTCCCCGGTACCAACGGGCCGAGATAGAACGTATTAGAGAGAGTTGGGGGGCTGATGTGCGCTTCGGGTGCATCTTTTGGCATAACACGATTTTGGAGCTCGCAAGATGAACATTCGCCTGGGGGTGGTGTTCATAAAGCCGATAGAGGATCATCCCGGGCATGTATTTCTCATGCCACCAGCTGAATCTCGTGTCAGTTTCCACAAGCCCACCTCAGGGGAATGTTAGAATGCTGTCACATACTAGAAATCCTGCAGTCTTGCGGTCAATTCAAATAGACTGCAGACTAGATCGACCTCCCGTTCACGAAGTTCATTAAAGGGATCTCCCCGACAGTATTTCTGCCAACCAGGGCCCATGATGATAATGGATCTCACGTATCGACAGAATCGAGTAGGAAAGGGTCTGTTCTCCACACAACGCGAACATCGTGGAGGCAATCCGAACTCTAGTTTGAGAGTCCTGAAGAGGGTGGGGGCTGCCATTTCGTACATCCTATGGCTGATCATGGCAACATTTTTGAGAGAGGGATGGTCAATTTGATCCAGCTAAGTTGAAATGTGAGTGAATGATTCAAGGGAGGTGTGTCTTCATCTGGAAGACATACTTTACTCAGAATGTTAAGCCAGATTTCTGTGGGAAGAGCCACTGATGGGTGTTTGGGAGATTTTGTGGACGATTCCATTTTGTCAAAGTCTATGATGTGGATGGAAGCTGGGAGGAGAGAGAGAAAAGAGGAACCTTGGAAGATAGAGAAGAGAAAGAAGGGAAGAGAAAGAAGGGAAGTTCCTAAGGATGAAGGCACAACCTTTGAATGTTGAAAGCTGTCCAGGTGGATATGCTTTTGTGCCCAGGTGCAAACAGCACAATAGTTTAGACGTCTGTACTGTATTCATTAGTTTTTGCATACTTTATGTTTGGAAACCATTAATATGATAATGATCAATCACATGCAGCAAGAAAACAATATATTTAATCCATATCTTGTATATTATTGATGTATGTTTTGGGGAATCTATGAAGAGGAGAGGAGACGTAACACCTCAAAATGCAGTACCAAATCCAGGTAACCAGGCTATGCAGAAACAGTAAGAAAGAGAAATGGCTAGGTGGAACAACAGAAACTGAGCAGGAGAGAATGTATCCTAGACAGTGATTTACACTGTCACCTGCTTCTGAGCCACCTCCGTCGCAGAGATAGAGGCATCTACAGAAATCTCGGGTTCAGGTTTGGCCATGGCCGAGGACTCTGGGATTCCCAGAGTACGAATAGGACCACCGGTGTGGGAAGGCGCAGAAGTAGACTTGGACCGAGCAGCATGGCCACCAGCCGCACGAGCCGACTCGTTATTTTCAATGGCATTCTGAACGGCCTTAGACCGGGCCTTTTCCTCCTCAGCAGGAGCTGCCTCCCACTTCTCTGTCAATTGGAGAATCTCATCGAGACAAATCGCGCCAGGGATGAGATCGTCAAACTGCATGTTCCGGCAGACATCAGTGTAAGTCTTAGATGCCTTCGCCTGGGCAAATTCCTTGTTCTTGCCGGGGATAAGCATGTTGAGCAGGTACTTGGTGTTTCCAAAGCGGTTTTCGCTCTCAATGGAGAATTTGACGTAGTTGTAGACAACCTCGCGCCACGGCGCGAGACCACCATCCGCCTCAGAGCGGAAGCATGACGAATTCGCCTCAGCAGATGTAGCAATCATAGCACCATCAACACCATACTCCTCCATCATCTTCAGCGCCTTATCGCGATTCTCAACATCACCGTTCATAACACACGCCACACCAGCCTCGTGGCAAATATCCGCAATCATACTTAGCTGGTCTCTGATCGCACGCTCACGAGGCCGCATGGGCGTCGTACGGCAGTGAACAGTCAGACCAGTGATACCAGTGCGCACAAGTCGCGAGACAAGGCTCTTCGTCATTTCAGGATCACTAAGAATGCGAATTTTGACCGAGATACCGATCTTGAATGGCTCACCAACTTCGCGGACCAGTGCCTCAAGAATCGAAACGAGTTTATCCGGTGTGCGCAGTAGCGCAGCCCCCATGCCGCCGCTGGTACTGAATGGCTTGGGACAGCCTGAGTTGACGTCGACGCCTGCGACGTCACCGGCCACCATACGGGCTGCCTGGACTGCGAGATCTGGGTCTGCAGTACCCAATTGGAAGATGAGGCGTCCTTTCTCACGCGCTGTGTCGATACGGCTGATGACGGATTCCTTGGCTGGTGTGTCTGTACGACCGCCGTTGGAGGGGAGACGAGTGAATTCGATGGTGCCGTTGCGGGGGTTAACGCGTCGAACGCAGCCGATCAATGCTTTGTCGATTGTCTCTGGGCCCCAGACGAGGTCTGCGCCGTATTTGAGAGCCAGCAGGCGCGAAGGCAGTTCGCCAGAGCGGACCATCGGGGCGAGCACAACTGTGCCGCGGTAGTCGACGCCATTTGCTGGGATAGGGACACGGGGTGCCTGTGCTGGAGAGGTTGTGGAGAGGGAGGCCATGGTGGATCGAAGAGATCGGATGAGTCTGTTCATAGCATGCTGAGGTGGGGTTAAAGATCGAGGGCGATATTTTTTTTTTGGGGTTTGGTATCGGTCAACTCCGCCTGGCCAGTTCTATGGAAGGTCACGTGGAGATAACCGATTAGACTTTTCATTTAGTGCCTTATTTCTTGGGCAATATTGCCCCTCCATAAACTAAACAATTACGTTCCTGCCAAGACTTTGTGGTCTCCTGCCCTTGGATTCGCCACCGGCCAGATTCTGAAATTTGAATTAGGGTAATGTGAAGTGTTTGAACCAAACTATGCAGATATTCTGAACAACTAAGTAATTTCTACGCTATGGTTCGAAAAGCTACATTTTAAGCATATTCTCAGACTATGCCGATATCGGCTAGCACTCGCAGCTGTCACGGGAACACTGGAGTACATGCAGAGTACATGGCGGAAGTGCAAGGGCACGAGACCCCTCACATATTGTCAATTGTTCAATGTTCTGTAGATCTAACACTGTACTGTTTAAACCTCCTTCGAAGCAATAGCGTCACGATCAATTTAGTCGGGATCGTAATCCTTTCGGTATCGGGCCCGGTCCATTGCCGACACTAACACACGGAACAGCCAAACAACAGGCCAACGCATCACACCGGACCCAGTTTGACCCCTGGAAACACCAATTTCAGGCCACGCAAACCAACATTATACCAGGCATTGAGTGTTCTTGGTGCACCAACCGCAGATCATTACCGTCATTTGGCGAAAAACCACGCTTGTATATTATAATTTTTGTCAAATTTGCTTGATTCCCTGATCTCCAAACTGCCCAATGGCACAGGCCGGTCCTCCCTTGGCCCGACTAGGATTCTGTGCCTCCACCGCCTCCCGAGGTGTTTGGCGCACATCAGCGACACAGGCGCCCCACACCTGGAAAGCCCCTCCCTCCTTTTCTTCCCCTCCTCCCTCTCGAGCTGCTCTCATCTCCCGGCATTTCTCCTCATCATCTCCCAAAATGTCTTACACTATCCGCAAGATCGCTCAGCCTTACACGCTGGAGCACCGTGTCTACATCGAGAAGGATGGCGTCCCCGTCTCTCCCTTCCACGACATTCCCCTCTACGCCAACAAGGAGCAGACTGTCCTGAACATGGTCGTTGAGATTCCTCGCTGGACCAACGCCAAGCAGGAGGTACGCATTAC
This sequence comes from Penicillium tannophilum, assembly GCA_028829675.1. Classification (NCBI taxonomy): domain Eukaryota; kingdom Fungi; phylum Ascomycota; class Eurotiomycetes; order Eurotiales; family Aspergillaceae; genus Penicillium; species Penicillium tannophilum. The sequence continues at coordinate 928,940 of JAQKAK010000003.1, read as the reverse complement.
GCCTATACAACGTCTCATCGATCGTCCATACTGATTGCGATTCAATTGATTCCAGATCTCCAAGGAGGAGTTCCTCAACCCCATCAAGCAGGACACCAAGAAGGGCAAGCTGCGCTTCGTCCGCAACTGCTTCCCCCACAAGGGTTACCTCTGGAACTACGGTGCCTTCCCCCGCGTAAGTTTGACCGTTTACATACACCCCCACCTTCGTCCATCGAATCATCCATGGCGGGGTAAAAATGAATATCACAAGACTAACTAACCCACCTATACAGACCTGGGAGGACCCCAACTCTGTCCACCCCGAGACCAAGGCCAAGGGTGACGACGACCCGCTCGACGTTTGCGAGATCGGTGAGCTTGTCGGCTACCCCGGTCAGGTCAAGCAGGTCAAGGTTCTCGGTGTCATGGCCCTGATCGACGAGGAGGAGACTGACTGGAAGATCATTGTCATCGACGTCAACGACCCTCTCGCCGCCAAGCTGCACGACATTGAGGATGTCGAGCGTCACCTTCCCGGTCTCCTGCGTGCCACCAACGAGTGGTTCCGCATCTACAAGATCCCCGACGGAAAGCCCGAGAACCAGTTCGCCTTCTCCGGCGAGTGCAAGAACAAGAAGTACGCCGAGGAGGTCATCCACGAGTGTGCCGATGCCTGGGAGAAGCTCATCTCCGGCAAGACCACCCCCGGTGACATCAACCTCGGCAACACTGAGGCTCCCGAGGGCGATGCTCACCGTGCTGACGCCGCTCAGCTCGCTGCTATCCCTGCCAACCAGGAGCTTGCCCCCGCTCCCATTGATGGCTCCATTGACAAGTGGTTCTTCATCTCCGGTGCCGCTGTCTAAGCGTCTGTTGCTGTTTTAAAATGAATCAAAATTAAACCTGTTGTATACCCACCGTCGTCACGATGATGTGTATATTTGAAGCATCTCTCTATTCTTGTTCATGTTTCTTCTCTTTGTTTTTGCAGCAATGGACTCTTGCTGGGTATAATCCTGATCCGATTAGCTGAGAAGAACAGAGAAAAAGTCATTGAGCGAATATCCATCAATATTTCTGTAGATCAGGTATAATATGCACGGTATCTACTCTGGTATTATAGATATCCAACACTCATAACAGCGCCAGTAGTAAAACAACCCAAACAAATGCTATAATACATGAATAAAATGAGCGATTCAATGATCCAAATTGAGGGTCTAGCCCTTCAGACTGGCCTCGCGCTCCAACTGGCGACCAACTCGTGACACTTCTTCCACCACATCACCGATCTTCAGTCCACGCTTGCCAACCTCCAGGGTCAGTTCCTTTCCACCCTTGAAGCCTATAGTCATAGTAGGTTCCTGTGTAGAGTTGCGCGGCAGCTGATTGACCTTGATGTCGATGAAGCTCGCGCCACCGGGGACGGTGTTGGGGGTGCGGAGGAGAGACAGGAAGAGGCGGCAGGGTCGGGAAGCCTGGGAGAAGGGGTTGAAGGTAGTGCGGAAGGTGGTGATCACACTGATTGGGATAGGCATGGTGGTGGTTGGTAGTCGCAGACTTGTGACGAGAGTAGTTCAAAGGGGTTGAGAGAGCAGCCTTATGGATTATCCACTTTTCAACAAAGTCAGCCCTTCATATACCAAGCAATACAGGCCGGTAATTGGTTCTGCTATGGCAAAATGCCATACATACCCGATCAGATTGGATCTGGAGTTGTTCCGGAAGTTTTTTTTCGGGGTGCGATTCTGACCGAGATGGCGCGCAAAGGGTACGTTCTGCTCAAACGGGCTGGCAGAATGGGCGCGGGAAACAGAAAAGCAGAGCCGGGTATTTCTCGAGCTGGAGAGGCGGACAATTGGCAGGGTTGAGCAAATGAATGATATGGAGGAGCGAATTCGAGGGAAGTCCGGTGTTTGCCGAAAGTGCAAACACATCAATACAACGACGCAACTGCCACCTTGCGACGACCAACTTTACTCCCATTCTACGGCTTTTTTTTTTTCTGAAACCAAGTCTAATTTGTGAGGTACTGGATCAAGCCTCAACATACAATTTAGTAAAGATTCACGCCTTCTTCCCTCTGATTTGGCTAGTCAGATTACTCGTCGAGCGACAAACAAGGCCCCTCCGCGCGGTACACCAAACATGTCCCCCACAGCTGCTCTTCAAGCCCGCTTGAAGGCGCTGTCGGCTACGATAGGCCAGATTCAGCCTCTGATTGACCAACTCCGGAATTTCACACCCACCGAGAATGGCGATGAAGCTCGCTTGGAGCTCGGAGCGGAGATCCATGCGGGCCTTAAAGATGCCGAGGACGGACTTGAGCTGCTGCGGATTGAGGTAGAAGCTCTAGACTCAAGCTCAGATACCAGGAGAAGACAGTCAGTGGCGACTGGGGAGAAAGAGGCAGAGAAAGAGCGTGTCGTGACAATGGCGGGGCGGTTGGCGGAGGACCTCAGAAAGTGTGTTGCGCCTTGCGTTGTTTCATCTAAGGACATCCGATGCTAATGATGGAAACAGGACTCGTGGTGATTTTAGGAATGCTCAATTACAATCTAAGCGTCAAATGGAGCTTGCTAAGCGGAAGGAGCGCGAGCTGCTGTTGTCCCGATCGCAATCGTCTTCGGAGCGTCAGAATAAGCCATCAGAACATCTCACACAGGATGATCTAGCGCTGAATGCATCAAATGATGTTACTGCTGCTCTGCGCAGAACGCATCAACTGATGCAAACTGAACTTTCCCGAAGCCAATTTGCTCAAGAGACTCTCGGTCAGTGATAAATTTGACGATCGCGATTTGATCAATATACTGACAGATCAAAAGAACAATCAACCGCCGCTATTTCATCTTTGTCTGAGTCTTACACTAGTCTTGACACCCTCCTGGCTTCATCTCGCACCCTCGCCAACTCCCTTCTCCGCTCTCAGAAATCAGATACTTGGTATCTCGAAACTGCCTTTTATATTCTTATCGCGACAATCTCGTGGTTGGTCTTCCGACGGATCTTCTACGGACCTCTCTGGTGGCTAGTCTGGCTACCATTCCAATTCATTATGCGCTTCGTATTGGCCTTATTTGGTGTCATTGGCCTCACAAGTTCAAAGTCTCTACAGCCTTCACCTAACTCGATTGCTGCTGATATCTCTGCTACTATGCAAGAGGCTGCAGCAGCTTTCACAGGTGGCGCCGTGCCTGAGAACAACGATCAGGCTTTACAAGAAGAGGAAGATCGACTCATTGATAAGATCGGGGAGATGGTCGAGGAGGGAGAAGAGCAGAAAGACATGAGTCTCGACGAAATACTGGCTGAGGAAAGGCACCGCCAAGAAGATCGTCCTCGGAATCCTAAAAAGAGGATGATGGAAGGAGAACGAGATGTGCTAAGGGATGAACTATAGACTTAAAGGCGCATTTTAATGATATCAATGTCCGTGAGAGAGCACCGAAGCGTTTCAGCTGTATTGGAACAGCAGCATGATAGAGAAGTCATATATCAGCTCTGAAGCAGCCCAGGCCTATTAAATGTTTAAGTACGAATTGTACATTCTGATTGGCCGACGTGTAAGTGCTTCGCGTGTCACGTGCAGACGCGTTCCTATCCGCGGCGCGCATGGTATCCGCAGCTTCAATCAATTCCGTCACAAAAAGCAATCGCCGTTCATATCTCGAGAACGTCTTTGCTTCCTCTAACAGGCGAAGAAGCAATCATGGCCTCCACATTTTTCAACAACAAGGCTCGCGCTGCAGCAGCAGCAGCATCCAGCAGCTCCAAGGCGAAGGCCGCTGACAACAAGGAAGATTCAACCCGGTTACAACCCTGGGTAGAGAAATAGTACGCTTTAACCGACCCAAGACTGCTACACTTGCTCATGTCTAATTGCGAATAGTCGACCTAAAACCTTGGACGATGTCGCCGCGCAAGATCACACCACTAAAGTCCTCCAGCGCACATTGCAAGCTTCCAACGTACATATTCACCCGATCAACCCCTCTACACAGCCAATGCTAATTCAATGGACTCAAGCTCCCTCACATGCTCTTCTACGGACCTCCGGGAACTGGTAAAACATCTACAATCCTTGCCCTCGCCAAATCGCTTTTCGGCCCCGCCCTCTACCGCTCCCGCATTCTCGAACTGAACGCCTCAGATGAGCGCGGCATCAACATCGTCCGCGTCAAGATCAAGAACTTCGCCCGCGCCCAACTCTCCCAGCCAACCGGTCTCGATGCCGAATACCGCGCACAATACCCTTGCCCACCGTTCAAGATTATTATCCTCGATGAGGCGGATAGTATGACCCAAGATGCGCAATCAGCCCTGCGCCGCACGATGGAGCAGTACAGTCGTATCACACGGTTCTGTCTCGTGTGTAACTATGTCACCCGCATTATTGAACCGTTGGCCAGTCGTTGCAGCAAGTTCCGATTCAAATCGCTAGATAATTCTGCGGCGGGTGTGCGGATTGAGAATATTGCGAAGGCTGAGGGCCTGAATCTTCAGGATGGTGTTATTGATACTCTCATTCGGTGCGGTGAGGGTGATTTGCGTCGTGCTATTACTTACCTGCAGAGTGCGGCTAGGTTGGTTAGTGCTACTAAGGCATTGCCTGCTAAGACCGACGAGGATGAAGAGATGACGGATGCTGGGGCCCCGGAGCCGGGACTTATTACTATTCGCAGTATCGAAGAGATTGCTGGTGTTGTCCCCGAAGATATACTGGATGAGATTGTACAGGCTATGCAGCCGAAAAGCTCGGGGTCGGCGTATGAGGCTGTGTCCAAGGTTATTACGAACCTTGTGGCTGATGGGTGGAGTGCGACTCAGGTTGTTGGCCAGGTTTGTGTAGCCCCATTTTTTGCATCCCGGATTTTATCTCTCTAATCATTTACTTAGCTATACCGACGAGTCATCTTCAATGAAGCGATCCCTGATGTCCAGAAGAACAAGATTGTCATGGCCTTCTCGGAAATGGATAAGCGACTTGTTGATGGTGCGGACGAGCATTTGTCGGTTCTCGACTTGACTCTGCGCATTGCCGGGATCCTACGGAGCAATTGATCCATTTACAATTACCAAAAAAGAATGACAAGGTATTTGGTCGAATGGGCTGGCCAAGTTGGAGGAGTTCGGGATGCATATTTGAAAACATGCCGAGGCGTTCTGTATTTACTTTGATTTGATTTGATCATCATTTGAATGAAATGACTATGATACCCTAAAAACTGTTGTGTAACATGTCATCGGCTATTCCTTCCGGTGGAAACGTGGTATGTTGGCGGTTATACAGAATGATGCCAGCATTCCACTGTTGGCCTCCCAACAACGCTTGTCGGGAGCCGAGCGTTGGGCTCTGTTAAGTATTCCAGAGCCCCTCAATTTATTTTTGTCAAAGATCTTCTCTTTGCCACGAGTATCCTATACTATACCAGACGTCCTCTATCGCTTCCAGCGAAAATGATTGTTTCGACTCTTGTTTTGGGGAGTATATGGCTAGGAGCAGTCTTTGCGAAGAAACATGATACATTACTTGCATCATACGACTTTGTTATTGTTGGAGGAGGAACGAGCGGGTTAGTTGTTGCTAACAGGCTTACGGAAAAAGATTTTACTGTGGCAGTTATCGAAGCTGGCGAGTCGGTTCTCAACAATTTCAACGTTTCTACTCCTTATGGTTACGGCAGGGCCTTCGATACACCAATCGACTGGGCCTACCAGACAGAAGAACAAGAATATGCCGGAGGGAAAAAGCAGACTATGCGCGCTGGGAAGGCAATTGGCGGAACGAGCACGATTAACGGTACATTCTGCCACCAGGACCGTGATGTTCTAAGATTTATACTGATGTTGCTTCCTGCAGGAATGTCATATACACGAGCGCAAAACGCACAAATTGACGCCTGGGAATCGGTTGGGAACAAAGGATGGAACTGGAAGAGTCTTCTCCCATACTACAAGAAATCCGAGGGTTTCCAAGTTCCCACTCCAGATCAAGTTGCTAATGGCGCAGACTATTATCTAACCTACCACGGACAAAATGGCCCAGTCAAGACCGGCTGGCCTTACGGAATGGCGAACAGCAGCGTGCTTCCAGTACTCGACGAAACCTTAAGCCAAATCCGCGTTTCTTATAACCGTGATGTCAATGGCGGAAACATGGTTGGACTTACAGTTCATCCCGATACCGTCGACCGAGAAGCGAATGTTCGACAAGATGCTGCCAGAGCTTACTACTGGCCCTACCAACAACGACCGAACCTCAAGATCCTCACGAACACATACGCAAACAAGATCGTTTGGTCTAACGATTCCCACGAAGCAGTTGCAACTGGTGTTGAGGTTACAGGCCCAGATGGTGTTCTAACAGTCCATGCGTCCAAGGAGGTAATTTTATCTGCTGGTTCTCTCAAATCACCCGTTATTCTAGAACTATCCGGTATCGGAAACCCCGATATCCTCAAGAAATACGACATCCCCGTCAAAGTCAACATATCCACCGTCGGCGAAAACCTACAAGACCAAACCAACAACGGACTCACATACGGAAGCCGCGAAAGATGGAGCGGTCTCCCTGCTTTCTCTGCCCTACCATCCGCCGAGCAGATATATGGTGACAAAGTCGAATCCATCGCCAATGCCGTCAATGCCAGTCTCGCCGATTATGCCAAGGCCGTAGCCAACTTCTCGAACGGCGCTGTCCAAGAGGCCAATGTCCTTGCTGCTTTCCAACTCCAGCATGACTTGATCTTTCAGAAGCAGGTCCCTTACACGGAGATCGTCTGGTTGCCACTCGGTTCTGTATTCGCGACTGAGTACTGGACTCTTCTACCATTTTCGCGGGGAAATATTCATATCACGTCGTCCGATCCATCGAAGCCGGCTTCTATCAATCCGAACTACTTCATGTTTGACAAGGATATGATTGCTCAAGCTGAAATTGCTTGGTACATTCGGAACGCATTCAATACTGCGCCTTTGAGTGATCTTGTGACAGAGGAGTATGAGCCTGGGATGGATCTGCTGCCTAACAATGCGTCGGAGAACGATTGGTCCGACTGGATCAAGGGTACCTGTAAGCACGCTCTTCTTTTTCTCATTTCACCTCCACCCTTCGTGAGTACTGAGACATTCGCTAACACTCTTCTAGATCGATCAAACTTCCACCCCGTCGGCACCGCCAGTATGCTTCCACGAGCAAAGGGTGGCGTTGTTGATCCCCAGCTCAAAGTATATGGAACAAAAAACGTCCGCGTTGTCGATGCGTCAGTTTTGCCGTTCCAGCTTTGCGGCCACTTGACAAGTACTCTTTATGCCGTGGCTGAGAAGGCGTCGGATCTGATCAAAAACAAATACACCGATTATTGAATGATTTGGAAGCGGCATGATTTATTTGTTGTTTATTGTCATGTATATTAAAGCCAAAATACCCACCATGTTGATTGTCAATTTGTTGTTTTCATGTCATGAATGATTCCCTGCTTTCAACACTGAGCGTTATGAACGAAAAAAGCCATTTCTATCTCCCACCTTCCTAGTGTTCAGTGTTCTATCCTTGTAGCGGTTATCACCGGGCTTTTCAACTCTCCATCTAGAATCAAAAGGTCCCATTACTCTCGGTGTAGGTTGAGTTTGTTATGTAGCTTTAACTTTTGTGGCTGGAGAAGAAATAGGGTAAAGGTCAATTGCTGCAGCCTAACGGGGAAAGTCAAGGTTACATCAATCATACGATCAATTTTGAAAACCACGGTATATGACTAGAGTCTCGTCGAGTCTACTGTTTGTCTCAAATTCATTTCAGTTCTTGCTGCTGAGTTACCTGTCTGAGGAACCCCCAATTCACGTCACCATTGAGTAATATCAGATCTGCTTGTTTCTCCAAGCCTAGGGGCAAAGTAAGAGCATGTCAGACTACAAGTTGATGTTGCATTGTGAGAAAGTAAAAACAGATCCTTGTCGTTTTCCGCTCCTCTATTTCGATGACATTGCCTTGTTTTTGTCTGCTCGTCAAGACCCTGGGGCTGATTTCGGCCCCCGATGCTTGTGCTCCAAACTGTTCAGAGATTCTTCCGAGTCCCCAAGTACTTGGAGTATGTGTATCGTTTGCAAATTTGAATTTTCATATTCTTGTGTTTAGTCTATGTATCGGGAAAAGGCTATGTCCACAAATACTGCCTCCCGAGGTTGTCATAACTTTAGCCGTTAACCTACTGAGCATAAACCGTGGCGTTTATCAGCTGTAGAACTTACGTGAAATAAGCTAGCATGCAGAAAGACAGTACTTATGAGGACTACCACTTCAGAAGGCTTCATGCAGTGTAACAGCAGGGGTCGAGCAAGCCGACAAACTCTGAAAGATTCATGGTCTGACTTATTCGAAGTGAGGTATAAATGCCATGAGTACATCCAAAACCTTGCCTCATCAGTTCTAAAAATCAGAAACTACGAAGTAACAATCTTGAAATCATTCAGCCTTTCACTTCAGCCGTGGTACTTAAAACAATCACATGACACCGCGTCCATAAACCACCAATGTTGTTCCACACTCTTCTCCGTACACTCTTCATCGCCATGTCTTTCGCAGCATGCGCCGTGTCCCTCTCTCCCCGGTCCGCCATCCACGAGGATGAACTTGACCGCTACGATGCTTTCTTGTCAGCTCTGCAGGATACCCACTTTATGGACATGTACCTGGAGAACAGCCGAGTGAAGATCGACGTCTACGAGCATCCGTCCAACGATCTTGCACTGTCCGAATCCTTTGCTCCAAGTGACACTGCAAACCAGTACTTTGCCCAGGAGAATGAGCGCGCTCAAGAGGTTCTTCAGCCAGCCACCGACTCGAATGAGACTGTTGACGACTCAGCTGTCGAGAAAAGAACTTCGGCTTCCTGCCCGCGTGGTGAGACTCTCTTGACCAGGGACGCAACTGTTTTCGACAAGCGAGTTTCTCGCTGCTACCAGTTCTGCGGAACGATTGCCAATTGTCGCGGGAATAATGGATGTCCTCACTGCTATGCTGTTCGACAAGGGTGTTTGTGGCAGAAATGGTGCCGCTAAGTCATGTTTTACCGTGAAGGCTGAAGAAGGTGATGATATTTTTCTGTTAGGAAACCTTCAGTGGCTGGGAATTCCTCTGAGGGATTGCATCCAACATGCAATACGTGCAGCATATTTGTATCGCCTGTTTCTATTATGATTATTGGTTTTAACATTTGTATTCAACATGCGATAATTCGCATCCATTTATCACGAAAACAATGAAACCAATATCTTTCTTTCTCCTCTTTGGTTTGTATGCTTTGACCATGGTTTCCATGCACCCCAATTTCCTTTACTCACTTCACTCTTACCCCCCTACCAACCAAGTCAGCTACGAACTATCGACCTGATAAATAGTATAGTACATGCTGCTACCAAGGGTATATAATTCCATCTTGTAGTATTTTGATGGGTCCACGGGTGGCTCAAAAACCTTACCGTATAGTGCTGACTATCAGGTAAGACCTCATTATAATAACACGGGTCTTCTGTGATGAGATCCTACAAAGCTCAAGCCTCATGAAAGCATTTCTGATTTTCACTACTTGTATACATCCTACTTCAAATCCTTAAAGCTACAGACCTTGGCTCGATTCGTTTTTCTACGGAATGCCAGACCCTTGTTTTCCCACTATAAGTCCATTGCGAAGGCAGTGTTAATTTTATTCAATACTTCTGAATTCAATTTGTATATTTCTAAAGACCTTTCAAGAGAGACAGAGTTTCAATATGGTCCAGGCACCCTTGAAATCTTCTGGGAGTCAGAATCGTTAATCGAGAATGAGCTGAGTAGAGAACGCCTGACTGGTCCTCAATCAGCGATAACGGACAGGCATTTATACCGTTTCAGTAGCCTTTGGGATTAAGGGCTCGATTTCTCCCCAATTTTGGGTCTGACTTTGTTATCAGTTCTGTCCTCTGTCATTGTGTTTGTTCTAGGCAGGACATAATATCCTGGCTTCTATTTCCCAATCATGTATCCAGATATGTAATCTACGAAGGCATAATAACCAATTCATAAAGCATATCATATATGCAAGTATATACCGGTATATCATCTACCCCGCCTTTCAGCTTCCCCAGATCCCCGTGCGGCGTAACACTAAAAACCATAAAGGACCCTAAAAGCCAAGCCGGAGATACCCCGAGATAAACACATAGATGTCTATACGTGGACAGCAGGCCGCTTTCAAGGCTTGGCTGACGAAGAATACGAGCGGGGAACTGGAGTACAAGCTTCCTCTCCACCCCATGAAAATGGATTTACATTGAATGCTTTGACTCCATTTCTGCTGTGGCGAGAGACCTGATGACAATTCACAAGGAAATAGGAACTATTCATTGTTGGACAATCTTAGGATATAACACAGACATATTCTCTCACGGGCCCCGAGGTGACAGGTCCAGCCTCACTGGACAATATCAAGTCGTACTCGCACAACTCTCGGACCTCACCTTCACAAGCCCCACGCCACTGCATATCCTTGATTTCTACTTTGACTTCAGAATTAAGCTCTAGCACCCGTGCCGCCCCACATGTATGTGCGGGGAAAGCATATACTAAAGAAGTTGATTGTTTAAGCAGCCACATGAGGGGTATACGAGCTCCTGGCTCATACATATTTCAAGAGATGAACATAGCGACGCTACTGGAGTGAAATTTAATAATGAATCTTATCTATAAAGCTGGTTGGTAGCCCCATATATATGTAGCACAGCACAAATTATTCTTACCAACATTCATCATGCGAAACCATATGGCTGCCGGGTGGTTTTATTCCCCCAGCCAAATCACCAGATATTTTGCTACACGCGTGTCTAGTCTCAAGCCACCCAAGGTAGGCCCAATATGTACAAACTCAAGCATTACTATGTGACTGATTGCTGGCTCCAGAATGAACTCAGAAACCCTTACGCCATCCTGCGCGAGCTCACAACACACCAGTGGCTAATGTTCGCAGCGGGGTACCTGGGCTGGACATGGGATTCGTTTGATTTCTTCACGGTTTCCATGACTATCACTGAGATCTCGGAGGATTTTGGTGTTTCATACTCGGATGTCTCTTGGGTGAGTCTTGTCTTGCAAAGGTACATAGATTGTGATCAGTAGCTGACCTTGTCAGGGTATGACGGTTACTCTTATGCTTAGATCGGTGGGTGCGATTATCTTCGGTATTCTTGCCGATAGGTATGGGCGCAAGTGGCCGATGATTTTCAACTTGACGCTGTTCATTATTCTGGAACTTTGTTCTGGGTTCTGTAATACCCTGCCCCAATTCCTGGGTGTGCGATCTCTATATGGGATTGCTATGGGAGGTAGGTGAGAAGACTTCTAACGTTCGAGCACCTCATTGATCTTTGTTCTAGGATTGTTTGGTCCCGCCGCAGCTACTGCTCTCGAGGACCTTCCATATGAGGCTCGCGGGTTACTATCTGGATTATTTGAGATGGGCTATGCGACCGGATACCTACTCGCTGCGGCCTTTTATCGTGCGCTCGTCCCTACTACTTCGCACGGCTGGCGAAGCCTTTTCTGGTTTGGAGCCGGTCCACCTGTGCTAATCATTCTGTTCCGGTGGTGGTTACCGGAGACGAATCATTTCCAAGTGATGAAAGCTGAGCGGGAAGCGCGTGCCAACGCTGTAGATGGCCATACATCTGCAATGGGGTTCCGGATCTTCATCCGAGATGCTGGGCGCGCTCTTCGCGATAACTGGGTTCTTTTCGTCTACCTCGTTGTCTTGATGACGGGTTTCAATTCCTGTTCGCATGGCAGTCAAGATTTTTATCCGACTTTCCTCAAAGATCAAGTCGGGATGGATGCGACGAACACGACAGTCATCACGGTGGTAGGCCAGATCGGAGCCTTAATTGGGGGATGCACGATGGGGTATATCAGCACGTTTTTCGGTCGCCGGCTAACCATGATGGTATCGTGCATATTTGGGGGCGCTCTCATTCCCGCGTATATCCTAGTTCGCACCGATTCATTGATTGCCAGTGCCTTCTTCGAGCAGTTCTTTGTTGGTGGTGTTTGGGGTCCCATGCCTATTCACCTACTGGAACTTTCACCCATTGCATTGCGCTCGTTGATGGTTGGGTTGACCTATCAACTGGGTAACTTGGGCTCGTCTGCCTCGGCGACTATTCAATCTATTATTGGTGAGCGGTTTCCGCTGCCAGCTAATCCAGATGGCGATAAGCGATTTGATTACGGGAAGGTGATTGCTATCTTCATGGGTGCAGTGTGGGCATTTGTGATGTTTTTCCTGTTTTGGGGCCCGGAGATGTCGCAAGAGGAACGCGACGAAGAAGCCGAGGCGGCGTTGCGTCTGGAGCAGTTGCGTGCGGAGGGTGTTAGTTTGGCAGAGATTGGACAGCAGCAGTTTCAGGGTCAAAAGGATGGAGAGAAAGTAGAGATTGCCCACATTGAGAATGACGTTTGATGTATATAGGGCTGCATCACCACATTCATAGGTTTTCTCCCTACAATTTCAATTTATCGATTTCCGGTGAGAAACTGCATTTTTTTATTTACCGATAATTTATGGTAGATGACTTTAAATTGTTTCATTCCAACCCACTCGCCTTTGGCGATGAGTCGAGGTTGGAGGACCACCAGGTAGGGGACGTCCAGGGGTAATGCGTATCACAGTCCCTAAATAATTATCTTTTCGAAGACAATCCCACCAGTAGTTAGTATTGGGACATATGTAAACGGAATGTGATATTCTTGACTCACCGCCTGTTCTAATGAATGGTCGGATTTTGAGTGAATCAATCCATTCTCCAAACGATATTTGAGCCGATTTTTCGTTATATGCGACTGAACGGGATTTGAGCCTTTTGAAATCTACTTGTCCACTAACACGCTTCAGACGATCATGGACCCGAACTTCAATATCATGGTATGCAAGGCGTGTCATGCAGAATGATTGTAGAGAAGTTTCATCCCGTAGAAAGTTCCAAGCATTTCGCCAGAGCCTCTCGGCCTCTCTTTTCCTCTCTTCTGTAATGGACATTGAGTTTGACACAATTTCGTCGCTCAGGGTCACAAATTCAAGGATAAAGGACTTCAGTGTGGGTGCTGCGGTTCGCAGGAAGTTTTTGAAGTCACTGAGAGATGTTTTGATGTTTGAAAGGTGAAGCTCTCGAAGCCGTGCAAAATAGATATGCTCTGAAAGGGTAGGGAAATATTGAACCCTTGAGGTTGTCGAATCGGTCATGTCCGTGTCCGTGATGCTCAAAGAATTCAGGTTTGGCGCACATGCCAGAACAAGTTCAATGAATTCATCGCATGAAGATGTCTCTTCCCCTTCTGTCTGAGGACCAAGATGCAGACACTCCGCGTTCTTTATGAGCGGTATCAAAGCTTTCCATTGAGTTGATGTTAGTGTCATTCTTGCCAATGACCCTCCACCGCGTTCATTTGCACATGTATAGAGCTCTTTGACTTTTCGATTGCTTGCGATGATGGCTTTGAAAAGGACTGATAGAACAATGGCGCCAACTTTGCTAGCTCCTATATTGTAACTTGTCTGCCCGCCTCGGTTAAGTCGACTCGCCATCTGACTCCTAAACTCCTTTAAGCCAAGACAGCTAGGGACGGATGGAATATCTCTACTGACGAGAACTTCCGTGGATATAGGTCGCAATTTGAATGTAGCTAAATTGATGAACTGAGGCAAACAGATTTCCAAAGTCCTTTGTAGCGAATTGAGAGCATGTTCATGATCCGCTACTATAGCTTCGTATGCTTCGTATCGAGTCTGGAGTTGATCTTCCCCGCAGTCATACCTTGACAATGCCGTGCTTCCAAAGAGGGAGCTTTGAAACGAACTTCTCGACATCAGCCTATGATCATCGAATAGAATTGGCAGAATTATAAGCTCTTTGACACAGGTCCTGAAATAATCATGATAGGTGATCTCTTGTAGCTGGCGGAGACTGGTACTTGTGACGATCATCCATATTGTCCGGTAATGGTGATCACCATAGAACTTTTGCGATTTTCGAAATAATGGGTTGCAGGTCAGTCGAAGTGAATTCAGATCATGCGTCTCTAGATAGCTACAAATCCCAGCTATGAGCTCGGTCGGAAGATTCGATAAGGACATTTTGCAAATTCAGAAGAGGACATCTCGTGGCGCAGTATGTCCGATAGTCGTTCAAACTACGACCCGAGGCACGTAGATATGGCAACTTAGAAAATCCAAGAACAGTAGGGGTTGGGGGAAATGGGGAGACCGAGGTCCAGTGTATATACCGGTACACGGGAGGAAGCCCAGAATCGTCAAAGGAAATCCGGTACGTAGGGAACCCCCACGCAACCGCCCCACGCGATCCGATCGGCGAGTCACCGGCGAGTCGGTTCGGGTCGTACACGATCGCGAATTTAGTCAGACTCTCCCTTTCTTTTCTCCAAGCTTCTCTCTTGCTACACTTGCGCATCTCCTTTGTGTGATTCTGTTGCTTGCATTTTCACGTTTTCACAATCATGTCGCACTCGCAGTCTACAGAACCCCGCCATTTGACCGGAGACAAGGCCGGTCTCCGCGAGTTCCTCGACAAATTCGATGTAAGTGCCCTACCTTGATCCTATGCGTAGGGTCTCCATGGAACTCAATTGACTGATACAATGTTCCAATAGGTCTTCCTCTTCGATTGCGATGGTATGTTCAAGCCCTTCGAACCCGGCCTTCTCCCCGCCCTTGATTCCCCGCGCGCAACCCGCTCGACCGCTTGTCGCAACAAAGACTAAGATACAAATCGCAATATAGGTGTACTCTGGTCCGGAGACCACTGCTTCCCTGGAACAGTCGAGACCCTCGAATTACTACGAAAGAATGGTGAGTACACCGTCTGGTCACCATGCAGCGGAGGTTAACGCCCATCGCAGGCAAGCAAGTGGTATTCGTGACCAACAACAGCACCAAGTCCCGCGCAGACTACCGCAAGAAGTTAGAAGCTCTCGGAATCCCAAGCAATGTGGTTAGTTGGAACAACAACACCCATCCCGAGACATACCTAGCGAGAAGACTCACACCCCAAACAGGAAGAGATCTTTTCCTCGTCGTACAGCTCCTCCATCTACATCTCGCGCATCCTGCAACTTCCGGAGAATAAGCGCAAAGTCTTTGTCATTGGTGAAACCGGTATTGAGCAGGAGCTGCGCTCCGAGAATGTGCCCTTCATCGGCGGCACAGATCCCGCATACCGCCGTGAGATCACACCGGAGGATTACAAGCTCGTTGCCGCGGGCGACGAATCCATCATTGACCCAGAGGTTGGCGTTGTGCTCGTTGGCCTGGATTTCCACATCAACTACCTGAAGCATGCGCTGGCTTACCACTATATTAAGCGTGGTGCAATCTTCCTCGCTACGAACATCGATTCGACACTGCCGAGCTCCGGAGCTCTGTTCCCCGGTGCGGGTTCGATGAGTGCGCCGCTTATCATGATGCTCGGTCAAGAGCCTACTGCGCTTGGTAAACCGAGTCAGGCGATGATGGATGCTATCGAGGGCAAGTTCCAGTTCGATCGTAGCCGCGCCTGTATGGTTGGAGATCGTGCCAACACTGATATTCGGTTCGGCTTGGAGGGTAAGCTTGGTGGAACCCTTGGTGTTCTGACCGGTGTGAGCTCGAAGGATGACTTTGTGTCTGGTCCCGTTCGGCCTCATGCGTACTTGGATAAACTGTCCGATCTGCTAGAATCGGATTATTGATATATATGTAAAGACTTGACGAATAGACTCCTGGACTACATATGTCCTTAGTAACGCCATGGACGATTAGAAAAGCCATTTACTCATTATCTTAACTTCTAAAAGTAAGTCAATTTAACGATTGTCAAATAGCCATATAAGAGGGTGAAAACCGACCGTATCGGGACCAGTCTCATGTTTTAGTTAATTAATACCCTTAAATGCTGGCTCAATCACATCTAGAAGATTATTGACGTGTTCATATGCTGGGTTTCAAAGATATTAAATGCGTTGAGTCGTGGCCCTCGCCCGGTTCGGCCCGTTGCTATCCCATCGGGATCCCATTGTGGCATTTCGGGCGGTATCCCATCGAGATCCCATCGCCATCCCAGATCGTAAATTCCAGGTACCACCTTTATCCCGTGATTAGTTAGCAATATTAGGGATCATGCCCATCCTTCTAGTGCAGACCAATTTTAGCCGACCAGCTCTTCTTTTATAAAATCCAAACCATGTCCATAAACTTCGCAATCACAATTCGACTGTATTTACAGAGCTACCAGTCTCTGTATCCCATATCACCCTACTCCGTTTACTATGACTGCAATCATGAGTGTAGATGGGGGTGAATCTGGCCTCCCCCCCGTAATTGACGAGTCCCAGACCCCTAGCTCAGACTCTCAGTTCAGTGAGAAATGTGATAGCGTCTCCGATGAAAGTGAGCAGGGGGAGAGAACCATCCATGGTTTCAAGGTACATTTTACTGCCCCAGCTTGTCATGTCTTCGCTAATAGAATGAATTATAGTGGATTTTGGTTGTGATTGCAATCTTGTCTAGCCATTTGCTCTTTGCCCTCGATAACACTATTGTGGCTAACATCCAGGCTGTTAGTTTTTCCCAATCAATTTTTGAAAACTAGAATTCGCGCTTACTCGGTTTAAAGGCTATTCTCATGGAATTTGACGATGCTGAACAGATTTCATGGCTCTCCGTTGGGTAAGTTACAGCTTCTCTATTAATAAAGCACGTTTCTGACTTTACGATGCCTCTGGCTAGCTTCACCCTCTGTTCATGTGCTTTGTGTCTTCCCTGGTCTAAGGCCTACGCAACATATAACGTGAAGTGGTTGTATATAAGCGTAAGTTGCCGAACCCGACAAGGAATCCAGTGAGAAATGCAGAATGTCTAATCATTGTCCAATAGTGCGTGGTTATTTTCATGGCAGGTTCTGCTTTGTGTGGAGCTGCTCCCAACATGAACGCCATGATCGTCGGCAGAGCCATAGCTGGTGCTGGAGTAAGTCATTACGGCTTCAATCTTTGATGATCCCAAACACTAACAATGTTGCAGGGCAGTGGCATGTATTTTGGGGTTTTAACTCAACTGTCCATGAACACAGCCGTACCTGAGCGTCCTTTCTATATTGGACTGACGTAAGTTGAGCCCAAAGTGCTATTGATCTCCCTACTAATTATAATTCTAAAATTCCACAGCGCAGTCTCATGGGGTATTGGAACGGTCATTGGTCCAGCTATTGGAGGAGCATTCGCCCAGAGCTCCGCCACCTGGCGTTGGGTATGTTTTCGATAGACCTAAAACGAATGAACAGAGTCTGATTCTCCAATCTCAGGCCTTTTACATCAACCTGGTTATTGGCGCGGTCTTCGCTCCAGTCTACATCCTCCTTCTTCCTTCAATCAACCCCCTTCCAAATGCCTCCCAGAAGGAGAAGGCACGGAACATCGACTGGGTCGGCAGTATCCTTTTCCTTGGCTCACTGGCCTCTTTGATCATGGGTATTGACTTTGGAGGCGTGGAGTGGACTTGGGGCAGCGGCTCGTCAATTGCACTCTTCATCATATCCGGCGTACTCTTCGTTCTGTTTGGAGTACAACAGACCTTCTACATCTTCTGTAATGAGCAGAACCGACTCTTCCCGATCCACTTCATCAAAAGACGGTCTTTGGTACTGTTGTTCATTCTCAACAGTGAGTTATCTCCGCCACATATTGCCTTTCGCTTTGCCTGTCACTAATACCTTTTTTTTGTGATAGCATGTGCCAGCAGCGGACTGTTTATCTCGGTTTACTATATTCCATTATATTTCCAGTTCACTCAGGTAAGAATTGTTGTTCCATATCGATGCCAGAAAGATAGGTTCTAATTTACAAAACAGGGTGATAGTGCACTCTACTCATCACTACGTATTTTGCCTTTTGTGATGGTTCTGATCTTTACTATCATTGCAAACGGCCACATGATGACCAGATTTGGGTACTATTTCCCGTGGTATCTTTTCGGCTCCGCGTGTGAGCTTGTCGCCGCTGTTTTGATGTGTGAGTTTCCCGAATTTCGATAACAGTGCATACCATCTAACAAGGGTCGAATATTTAGATCTTGTCAAGGCGGATACTTCCGCCTCTGCGATCTATGGATACACATCTCTCATGGCTTTGGGAGTTGGTTCTTTCAACCAGGCAGGCTACAGTGTAGTACAGGCAAAGGTGCCAAAGGCTGAGATTCCATGGGCCCTAGGCTTCATGATGGTTTGTAAGTGATTTCGCCACATTTTGTGTCGGTTGTTAAGCTAATCCGGAGAGATAGCCCAACTAGGGGGCATTGTCTTAGGATTGGGTGTTGCAGGTGCCATATTTGTCAACGTTGGAACAAAGAATCTTTTGAATTTGCTCCCTGATGCCAATCCCACTGACGTTAAAAACGTCATCGCGGGAACCAGTAGTGGATTGTTCGAGACCCTGACACAGTCTCAGCAGGCTGCTGCTCTTGACATTATTGTTGATGCCATTGATGATGTGTAAGTCTAATTGACTACAGAACACAGATCACTAGGTCATCGATAACTCACGATTTTGGACTCCACTAACTGTTTTCCTAGATACACCCTTCTGATCGTTGCTGGTGCACTTGGTGTCTTTCTCTCTATCTTCCTTAAGGTACTTCTCTTGCTTCTATCTCTTACTTTCGGACATTAGCTTACAACTCCAATTTTTAGCGTGAGAGACTGTTCATGGAGGCAGCAGCCGGGGGTGCTTAGAAACCATGATCGTAGTTGGATGTTGGTTTCAGAGAAAACGAGCAGGGCAATCCCTTGGGGGTGTCCTGGCACGATGTGGATACAAGTGAGGAACGTGAGATGTGCCTGAGTGTACGATGATATCCAGACTGGAACTGATAAGTGGGCTTACAGTAGTATTGGTAGCCGAACATCCGCTAAACCACATTTGGACAATATCTACCGCCTTATACACCGCTTAACAATGTATCGTGCATTTCTTACCATTCAATAGCTTCAAAGGAGCCTCTGTAGTGATAGGGCACTGCCTTAGTCAATCTTCAATGCCTTAGATCACTTGAATTGGACATCTCCGCTATGCACATGATATGTAGAAAAAATCGCCAGTTACGGACTTATAAACGTATTCAACTTACTGGCAGAAAAGACGCGTGCGCTAGCCCTCTGATCTCCGATGTGGAAACCTGCACGGCGTCACATCTGACTCACCATGGGTGCCTTTCTTGACCTGCCAGCTACGCCTGATCCTTCAAGGCGCAAGATGAACATATCGAATATTCCAAATGAAATCCTTCATCAGATAGCCACTTTCCTAGACTATGAGTCCGACATTTTCGCTTTATCACAAACCTGCAAAGATCTCCATTCTATTGCGGATCGTATCTTGGCACCCCGAAAGCCAACAGACCCTCAGTCAAGCCATTATCTTGTGTGGTTGAAACATCTCCTGACGAAGCGCGATGTTGATAAGTTGCACCGTCTTTTGACATCAACTATCAAGCTTCCACAAGATGAAAACATTATTGGATTTGTCTCGACCTTTGCCGTGAAACGCGGTTACCTGGATATCGTTAGGCTCGTTGTCGACAATTACCCGTCTTGTCTGACACAAACATATCAGGGAATGTCTCTCACGAAACTCGCGTTGAGATACAATCATTCAAAAATCAATAGATTCTTAACTTCTCGAGGTTGTCTCGATCCACGACCCGAAAACGGGCAGATTTTTAATGCCCTGGATGAAGGATCGCTATCCAAGTTCCGACATGCCATTGAGGTCTTGAATTGTCCTATTGACTCCGAAACAGCCCTTACAAGTGACTTAGGGGGCACTTTCGTCGCTGGGGTCCATTTCACTTCACGTAGTCCATTGTGGGTTGCTGCTTACAAGGGCCGATTGGACATCGTCAAGTACCTTATAAACCTTGGTGCTGATACAAGCACCCGATCTGATCCCGTGCCGGCTCTCTTCGCAGCTGCAATGGCTAATCGATCAGAAGTTGTGGTTTTCTTGTTAGAATCAAGCGCACATCCAGATCTACAAAAAATCGGCTGTAATGCGTGGAGAATCTTAACAGGTTGCAAGAACAGAATGACAGAGCTCCTGATTGAAAAGCTTGATTTTGATGCTCTGACACTTCAAACCTTCAAATCTGTTGATTCCGCCGATTCCAAACGTACCGAGTATGCCGCTAACAACCTCGTGAGATTCGCCATTGAAAGTGGCAAGAAAGAGCTCATGACACGGTTATTCCAAGGAAGTCATTCAGCGGCCATACGCAAAGCCATATCTGGCAGTGGTTACTTACTGGAGCCACTAGTAAGAAATGGCTGTATTCATGAAGCTGACCTAATAATGGCTTCTATTGACTTGCACAAGTTGCAATTGTTTTTGCCTCACACTATATATGGCGCTATAGACTGGGTTCCTGGTAACCAAGAGCCATATGGTAATGCCTTTGTTCTGAAATACTTCTATGAGAAAACCGAAGATTTTGTTCATGCGCCAGGTATCACATTGGAGACTACAAACGCTCAGGATAGCGGAGCTGGCTGCATTCCGGAGCCAGTTCAAAATACCACCAACCAAGCGGCTGTATTCAAAAAAGCCTGGATGCAGTTATTCAAGTCATATTCAACAAGAGGGGATGTACTGCAAGCCTTCATAAACCTGGGATTCCTTCAATACCTTACCAAGGAAGAAGCCAAACACACATTCCAACGCATATGTATCCATGGAAGCAGGGCTAGTTTCCAAATCTGGTTGCAGGTCCTGCCTCAATTTGGCTTGTGCTTGGATTCCTCATCTGAACCAGGAGATGACCTTACGGATGGCTGGCGTTATTACAGTGACCGGCGTTATCGAAGTGTCAAACATTCGCCAGAATCCCGACTCGAGACTCTCTTCGAATATGCTCTTTATGGGTGTCCGTCCAAAAGCCTTTTCTCGCTCCTCGCCAGACCAGACATGGAATTAAGGCCGACTAATAAGACATGCCTAAAGCTGTTTGCTTTAGCTGTTCGTAATTGTCGGAACCAAACAATCGACTGGTTTCTCAACAATGGCTTCGCAGCAGACTTGAAACATGGGGAGGGGGACATGCCACTACTCTGCCTGGCCGCTCAATCAAGATTCCATGTGGCTAAGACGGTGGATTTATTGCTCGAGCGCGGTGTTTCAGCCAGCACAATGAATTCTGCTTTGTTTCATGCTGCTGAAAACGGGAAGACACGAATGGTGCGAACCTTACTTGCGCATGGTGCTGACCCCCTCATGGGCTCCCACAGACATCCAAAACCGCCTTCTAAGTACGAAACTCCACTTGGACGGGCCATTTTAGGGGAGAGAGTTGAGATAGTGAAAATGTTCTTGGAGACCTTGGAATCTCGGCGTGTCAGAATCGATTGGCTTCTATCTCTTGTTCCACCTGGAACGGGAACTAACGAAATGAAGATTGCAAGAGCTTTGACGCAGACTCATTGGCGCATGGCATATCCTGTTCCAAAATCATATGCTACTACTTAAGCCATTAGAATATCACTAATAACAATGATAGTCCTTCCGCTACTGATTTTTTATCGTACACATACCCCAATAAAAAAGGTGTTCGGAGTAGTAAACCCCAAAGATGACCAAATATTGACAGAGGCAAACTAAATGAGCCTGAGCGTCAGCGCCCTCACTAAAGCGGCAGCCAAAATACTGAGTAGGCCTCACTCGGCAGCAGGCGTACAGTCAGTACAGGGATTTGCAACGAGGCGTAAAATGGCGTCTCGATCATCCCAATTTTACTAAATCTCAAAAATATATTCAAAGTGATCACACACTCTTCTCTAGTATAGGATTTCATCAACTATCGGAGGTTGACGTTCGAGTGGCAGAATTATAACAGCGTCGGACTTTATGTGAAACTCCGCGGAGTTTGGCTCTACCCTAAGATCATTGAACTTGCGAAGTATAAAGAGCTACCACGTTCCGACAAACACCCATAGAAAACCTTCCTTAGACCAATAAGTCTCCTAATTCACAATTCTCAAGGCCCCAATTCCAAGGCTTCATCTTCAATCGCAATGCATTTCTCAAAGAAGTTTGAAACAGCTCCCGAATGCTGGATCAATACCCGCATCTGGCCCTGTCCAGGTAAAGATCGCAAGCCTCTTCTGGTCCTTCTCCACTACTGGGGTGGCTCAACAGAAACATGGCACAGGCTCACCGATCTGGACTCACCGACATCGCTTAGCGCCATCTATCCTACCGTTGCGATCGATCTCCGTGGTTGGGGAGAGTCGAGTGACCAGCCGCCCAGCATAGAAAATTCCTTCCAACCTTTTTCAATCAAGTCAATGGCCTCAGATGTGAGCATGGTCTTGCAGAAGCTGAAATCCGATGCGGACACGAAGAATATGTTTGACCATGGCTTCGTTCTCGTTGGACATTCCATGGGAGCGAAAGTTGCTCTCACGACTACCAACGACCTGAATCAACTTCTCCCTGAGCTGAAGGGATTTGTTCTCATTGCACCAGCACCAGTGACGCCAATGATTTTGCCCCGCGAGATTATTGAGCTGCGACAGACTGCGTACGACTGCGAGGCATCTGTTCAGGGTGCTATGGCGCATGACCTCGCCCAGGAGGGTATGCTATCGCTCTCTGATGCTGACTTGGTGGTTTGGAGTAGCTTAAGGGGACATCCTTTGGCCAAAAAATCTTGGCCTGCTTATGCGATGCAGGAGGATGTTTCCGAGGCTGTGAGGGGTGCTCTGAAACAAGTGCGACGTCAGACCTCACCACTTAAGGCAGTTGTGATTTATGGTGGGAATGATTCTGTTGAGCCGAAGGAGCGAGTGATGGGTGAAGTTGTTCCTTTCCTTGAGAAGTGTGGAGTTGATATCGTCAGTGCGTATGGCGCCGAGAATGTGAAGCACCTGATACCTCTCGAAAGCCCACAGGTGGTTTATGATCAGATCTGTCGCGGATTCTGAGAGGTGATTGCTTTGTCGTTTGCTCTACATAGACCGAGCTTTTGATGAATACTAGAAAGTCTCGTACTCAGTCCATGCATAGGCTAGAAGCCAAGGGTGATCATCTACCATCAGGAAATATAAGCTTAAATCTCGAATAATTTCCTATAAATTTCGAATATTCCTGAGAATCTAACAATGAACAACCTTGGAGTTGAAGCCACCAAAGATATTGAGTCCCACTTCCATATTTTATCATAGAAAGCATATTCCAAACTTCTTCTCCAGTCAATTCCTTTTGAACATTTTGAGAAAGACGAGTTTTAGACGCTAAAGAAAATATCAAATGGAAGCAATCGAATGTCACAAATCTTGGATTAAAAGTCAATGATCCAACTTTGCTTTGCAGGCAGAGTGGAGCATGTCAATGGGTTGATCGACACGGATGTACCCGGCGGCAAGTATAGCTAGTGACCACTCACTCACCTTCCCATTCCAGGGTAGCATATTGTGAATACGTAAGTACCTGATATGCATTTAACGATATTACTTTTCTGAAATTGGGCACTTAGCTTTATCTAATGCCGACGATAACGCTTACAATTATAAATCAAAACGCCCTTTGTCACCGGGAGCGTCAGCACGGATAGGCCCGGAGCCAATGAGGACTCAGAATGGGATCATAAATCAACTCTCCCCCTCTTCCTCGACGGCTTTCTCACCTTCTTCATACAACACTGCCAAAGACCTTCGACTGCATTGCACTATGGCAGGTAAGTTCTCCTGCCCCGTTACCATTCCAATGACGGCTTCCAAGGAGAACAAACCACTAAGCGGGAAACAGATCAATCAACTCCGCTCCGCATCGGAGTGGCTTTATATCCAGGATTTCAAGCCCTGGATGTATTCGGTCCATTAGACTGTCTGAATACTCTCTCAAAAGAAGAGAGTTTCACACTGGCTGTCCTTTCGTCAACTTTGGAGCCAGTCTCGACATCATCACCTCAATTTCCAAACGCAATCGGCCAAAGCGTTGTGCCAACGCATACCTATGCAGCTCCACCAGAACTCGACGTCCTGCTCGTCCCGGGTGGTGTCGGTGCACGTGAGCCTGGTCCGTTAATAGATGAAGTCATCACGTTTATTCGGAATGTCTATCCTTCTCTCAAGTACTTGATTACTGTCTGCACTGGTTCTGGACTTGCAGCATGCGCTGGGGTTCTGGATGGGAAACGCGCGACGACCAACAAACGGGCGTGGCATGATACTACGGCATTGAGTAGTTTGGTGAAGTGGCAGCCGCATGCAAGATGGGTTGTTGATGGTAACATCTGGACTTCTTCGGGTGTTAGTGCTGGGATTGATGTTACGCTTGCTTGGATTGAGGCGGCCTTTAGCGCGGAAACAGCGAAACATGTTGCAGACAGAATAGAGTACTCGCGGTGGGAGGATCCTGATCTGGATCCTTTTGCGGAACTCTATGGCTTGTGATGGGTTGAAGTGATTGACTGTTGCCAGTAGCCAATATCTCCATAAGCTTTAGCTCAATGCTTATATGATTCCAAGGTTGTTGAACATTATATTTGCCTGCAGTATCCAGAGCCAAGCTCGATTAAAAATAGATGGATAGGAGCGAGACAGTAAGTATATTTATGTGACAAATTTATTGGTCCATATTATCTCAGATTGCCTCGAATCCCTTGTCATTTGCAAGAAATTGCTTCAATTTCCACAGCGACAACATCAAATCATTGACGGCCTTGTTATTCGGTCTAAAAAACAATGCTGACTGGTGGAAGTGCGGGACAGCCTCTTTGAGCTTCGCCAAGTCCGAGTCCGATAACAGGATCGACAGGTCAAACACAGGAACACCTCTCTGATTCTGAGGAAGGACAACAGACTCTGGGAAAGACCCACTGCTATTTCCATTTCCATCGGCTTCCTGGCCCCCAAGAAGAAGCACCGCGCCGCATTCCATTTGTTCCATTGGCTCTAGTCGGTTTAGAGCCTCCGAAAGAGCCGAGTCCGAGTAACCCTGCATCTCGATTGCACTCCAAACTCTGTTCGCAGCACCAAGGTGGTTTGATTTTAGACAAGCCGCCACGAGCTGCTTAACCACCTTACTTCTCATATGCCGCAGCATGTAGTCTGGCATATTATCCATCCAGACCAGTTGCCTTTCTTCGCGCGCTGTAATAGGCCCTTGCGGATGCTTCCATCGGTAGGGTATAAGTCTCGACACAGCCGGCTTCTTGCCACCAGTTTTCCCGAGTGGCTTGGATATAGCTCGTAGAGATGACATGAAATTTGTCATCAGGAACACTAGCTGGCGACCAAAGTTTTCGTTCCGGGTCTTCATGGGACTGTTGTCTGTAGCTGCATTTGCGTCTTGACTCTGGGTTTGGCCCGTGGGTCTTGCTTTCCCTTCAAGTGAATCCTTGAGCAAATCCACTGGTAGAAGGTACATATCTTCCGTGTTCGGCTTTCGCACTAGGCCCCATTCTCCCATCAGAGCCCGTGGCATCCTTGCTCCCGATAGAGAACATGTTCTCACCGGCGACGCTAGAGCTAGCGCCCAAGGATTCTTGGCGAGGGGTTCGAGGCCGACTTTTTTTGGAACACTTTTCGGGTCAAGCTTGTGATTTAATCCTGGGCGTAAACGGGTGATGAGAGGCGATTGTGGTAGTCGCTGTGATGGGGGAATTGAGGCATCATCTTGGGACTGGCTCTGGCGCGTCTTCGATGAAAAGGAGCGATGAGTTTGGGATCGCTGAGATGTGGATAGAAGCTGGCGGAATATACGGAGACGCCATACTCCAAGCGGTATTCGGTGGCTGGCGCAATTCATGTTGATGGTTGTGTAAGGAGGAGGTCAACTTTTGTTGCGGCGTTCCCATTACCCGTTGGGATTGTGCCAATCAGAGCTCGCCATTTGCGGAGTCGCTTCGGAGACAATCAATAGCGATCTAAGGGTTGAATGAGCAAATGCCTTCTCGCTGATGTCATTGAGGTTCTTGCGGTATTTAGAGCTGTAGTGTACAGACGCCATTTGCTAGAGACATCCACCATGCAGGGCGTTTTACGCTGGGGGCCCAGGTCTCAGGCAGGTACCTATGCCACGATGGATCTAACTAGTATCTAGTTAGCTTTACGAACAGCAAGCCAGAAAATGAGTGCGACAGTAGTCAACTAATATAGTTTACGGAGAGCTCGGGGCATGTTAAGTATATTTGAAAGTTATATAGTAACCTCGGAAGCTGTACAGAGCAGTCGGCTTAACTACAGTATAGCTAAATAGTGGAGCCAATGGTGGCTGGAGCTTATCGTTATCAACTTTATCGACAGCTCCGCCATCTCATTTCACCTTCTCCAACTCCCACACCTCTGCATCCACTCCGCACGATCCGGCACAATGATGCGTACCGGTCTTCCCATCTTCCAGCGACTGGGTCGCCAGGTCTCTGTCTCCTCTATCCCCGCGCTTACGCGTGTTGCCGGCGCCCGAGCCTTCTCAAGCTCTGGGTCCTCGATGGACTATTCACCCCCGCGGAGTTGGACCCCAATGCCTATTGTCACCGAGACTGTCGTATGTCCTACTCTTCGAACATCTGCTAATTTCTTCGCTAATATTTGTGCTATATAGGCCGGTGGCTGGCACACCTGTACGTCGGATCAAGACCCTACTTTCACCAATCCCATTCCCAAGTCTAGCCCGGACTGGCCTGGCTAATACATTGCAATCTAGACGATATCTTCTCCAAGCTCCTCAAGGAGCGCATCGTCTGCCTAAACGGAGAAGTCAACGACGTAGCATCAGCATCAATTGTCGCCCAGCTCCTCTTCCTCGAAGCTGATAACCCGAAAAAGCCCATCCATCTCTACATCAATTCCCCCGGTGGCTCCGTGACAGCTGGTATGTGATGCTCCCCACACACAAACACCCTCAACCATGCCTCAATCCCGTCTCTAACCTACGTACCTCCAGGTCTGGCAATCTACGATACAATGACCTACATCGCCGCTCCCGTGAGCACAATCTGCGTCGGCCAAGCCGCATCAATGGGTTCCCTCCTTCTCGCCGGTGGCGCACCGGGCAAGCGCTTCTGTCTCCCCCACTCGTCTATCATGGTGCACCAGCCTTCTGGCGGATACCACGGTCAAGCGACTGATATCGCTATCCATGCGAAGGAGATCCTGCGCATTCGGGCACAGCTTAACAATATTTATAAGCGTCATTTGAATGGCCCCAAGAAGCTTGAGCTTGATGATATTGAGAAATTGATGGAGCGAGATTACTTCATGGGCGCTGAGGAGGCGAAGGAGCTTGGCATTATTGATGAGATTTTGGATCGTCGTGTTAAGCCAGAGGAGAAGTGAGTATAATGCACTTGCTTGGATAAGAGCTTATACCACTTGGATAGTCTGTGAGAGCTAAATACCCGGTCTGTGCTTTTGATTTCTCAACTGTTCCAAGGTTGTGGGGGTTGTTTTCTTTCCTTTTGGGCTTTTGTACTATATCATGACTACTCATGTTTCTACACAATTTTTCTACTATTTATGCTTTGGAAAGATCTGATTCCGAGATCTTGATCTTGATCTTTGTCTTTGTCTTTCATTCATACTCGGTAGCCAGCACCGAGGTAGGCATATGGCAAATCCGCATCATAGATCTTTCAATGAAGACTAAAATACAATCGTATAATCAGGTTGATGCATTCACTCGAACAATTCGGCCATCCGTCCCAACTTGCAGCCCGAAACGCTGTCGAAGGAATGTAGCCGTCTCCGATGATGGTACATAACCCGTCGGCCGCTGCGGTCTAGTCGAGTATACCCATTGGTTTCGTATTGTAGTAAAGAATCCCATTTCCATTATCACGGCCACGCCCGAAGAGAACGAGTCAAGGGGGTGACTGTCCCGACTTGCAGCATTATCATCGGGATCTGCGAGGAGTGTCGTCCGTTCATCATTCACATCATCATCAATTTCAATAACGGGTGGGGTTGTGGATATATCGGCATCATCTTCTTCGGTTCCGCGTACAACTCCTCGCTCCTCTGCATCGTGATCTTGCCCCTCCGTCTGGCCAGACTCTCCGGCTTCTGTATCCGCCTCGGCATTCGTTGAAGAAGTGGTCGTGGTTGTAGTTGTTGAAGAGGGGTTCAGGGCGGCGGTCTTTACTCGCTCAATAATCAATCCCAACATGAGGAAGTCGACAAGGAAGATCAGAATATCGAAGGATATGAGTCGAAATGCAGGAACGGGCTTCTGTCCAATGAAGTCGATGAACACTCCGCCATGTAGGTAGCCGCGAGTAGCTTCTCCAGCTTCAGGGTTTATAATGAAGGCATGAAAGAGGATGCAGAGCAAGTTGCTGCCGATAATAGCAGACACGAACGGTTGATTGCGGGTAGGTTCGAAGGGCGCGGCTTTAGGTGTGAAGAAGATAAGTTGGACAAAGGCACGAATGGCAAACAAAATAACAGAGCAGCTGGAAAATCACAAAGCGCTTTAGTAAGTTCCTCGTTGATGTGGGGTTTGAGGACGAAAGCTGGGGTAATAGCTAGCTAGCCAGCTCCCGGGACTGAATCGCGATCGATCCCACCCCACCCAGCCATCAAATGGGGTCAGAGGCTTAACTTACTCCATATAATACAGCGCTGACAATTGGCAGTAAATGAGAATGTCCAGGTCCCGAAGTAACCGGTCGATGAAAGCGATCTTTGCTGTGGACTGGGCTTTCCTTACGCGACTGCGGTCCTGGGCGCTGGGCGGACCAGTTCCGGCTGGTGAATCGCTCTCCGCGTCATCGAAGAGGGGTACTCTTGACACGTCAGCGATGTACTCTGCATCGCGAAAGACATCGACGTCTGTCATAGAGGGTCATGGGGGCATGGACACTGCTTTGCAATCGGGTCCAGTGCTGTAGTTGATAAGGTGTGGAGTCGACTTAGGGAGAAGCGGAGTTATCCCGGGCCGACCACCACGTGCCATCTACTACAAGTATACAGCCTCGTGTCATCAGGCGTGCTAAAGTACATCTTTGTATGCAGACGGAAATTTATTTTTGGGTGATTAAAGAATGTACTTCATTTCATTCGCTTCATATGCATATTCTCTACGAGCTTTATTGGAGGCTAGTCTTGCAGACCCAAAGCTTAGTCCACGAAAATCTTCGGGGCCAACTCCGAATAGTGCTCGAAGAATCCGGTGAAGAGGCGAATGGCGTGGTCAACATCGAAAGTACCACCAGTTTCGCGAATGCTGTGCATGCTCAGCTGAGGGTTACCCAGATCCAGAGTACGGGCGCCCAGAGCAGCAGACAGCATAGGACCAATTGTGCTACCGCAGCTAGAGTCGTTGCGGACGACAAACAGCTGCAGAGGAACGGGCAGGCTGTCCTGTTCACCCTTCTTGCGGGCAATCTCCTGAAGGAGGACGATACCGGGGGAGTTGGTCGCATAGCGAGCATTGGCGTTGATCTTGATCACACATCCCTTGTTGATTTCGGGCTTGTGGTCAGACTCGTACTTCTGAGCGTAGTTGGGGTTGATGGCGTGGGCCATGTCGGCAGAGACCAGGAAGGAAGTGGCGAGAGTCTGCTCGTAAGCGGTAGAAATGTCTTCAGATGAGGAGGTAGCAGAAGGAAGAACCGAAAGACGGCGAATGATAGAGGGGAGGATGTTCGAGTCCGCACCCTGAGCAGTGCGGCTACCAATTTCCTCGTGGTCGAACAGAGCAATCAGGCGGATGGCCTCCTCGTTCTCAAGTGCCTTCTCAGAAGGGGCTGACTCGGTGATAGCGGCAGTAGCACAGTAAGTGCTGTTCAAGTTGTCCAAGCGGGGAGAGAAGATGAATTCCTCGCTCATGCCACCCAGGCAGGACTTCTGAGTATCGAAGAGAGTGATCTCAAAGTCCAAAATGTCCTCGGGGGTGACTCCAGCCTCGGCCGCGATGAGCTCGACAAACTGGGAGTGGTGACGCTGGGTCACAGCCTTCAAGGGGGCGTACTCATCCTCCTTGGTCTCAGCAGCATTGGATTCACTGGTTTGGTTGAGCTCCTTAGCAATTAGGCCAGCAATGGGGAACAACTGAGTCTCCTTGTTGAAAGAGAAATTCTCCTGGCGGTCGAGATGAATAGCCAGAGTGGGAATACGAAGAACTGCCAAAGATTAGCCAACGCCCAATGCCTGGATTGATAGCACATACTGGGACGGTCCACTTTGACCAGCTTCTGCACAATGGATCCGTTGCTGTCGCGGACCATGACCCGACCAGCCACACCCAAGTCACGGTCGAACCCTACCATTGTCAGCAAATTTCTTAGCAGATCAATGAGTTATACATACAGGTGTGCCAGATGCCACCACCGTAGCACTCCACACCAACTTGAATATAACCTTCACCTTGCTTCTTGCTGACAGGCTTGACCTTCAGGACAGGGGAGTCAGTGTGGGCACCAATCATAGCGATCGAGTTACCCGGCTATTTGTACATTGTTTTGATTAGCTATATTCGCAATGCTCTGAACATTCTGACACAAACCTTCCATTTCTGGCCGATCGCAAAAGCGATAAGAGTGGTGGTGTTACGAGTCAGGTAGTAGCGGCCACCAGGCTTGCAAGTGGAGGCCCAGGAATCTTTTTCCTATATACAGGATTAGCGCACATGTCTCAACGGTGATTCCACTATACAGATTGGATCAGTGGGGAATATGGAGTACCTTGATTTCCTGGAAACCAGCCTTGGCCAGAAGGTCCTTGGCAGATTGCACCGCGTGGAAGGCTAGACCCGGTTAACTCCACGATCGACCATTAGGGGTTCAATAGAAAAGCATACGAGTAGGAGAAGCATTGACAAAGTCCAGGAACTGCTGGGCAGGAACCTTGGAAATCTGAGCCATGGTGGAATAAGATCGGATATTACGACTCAAAATAGGGAGGACAGAGGAGCGCATAGTCGAGTTCGAGTCGATGTGGTGGGGATGTGCCAACTGCGGGCAAGGTTTTCCCGCTGGCGGTGACAGGTGAACCATATGTTGCGGGGGATAGATAAGACCTCGATTGAAGTATGTAGACAGTGCACACACAATTTCTAATTCATAGGTATATCTAGTTATTCAGATCGACCCACTTGAGCTGAAGAATGGATTGATTTGACTCTTAATTCTCCGGTGAACCAAATGATTGGTAGAGTAAGCTCCTACTGTGGCTTACTGCTCTAGCGCGTCCGATGCGCGTGGGAGCGCGTTGATGGGTTTCACGGGTTCGCGTCTGTTCCTTTTAAACCCCCCACTCTCAACCTATGACATAGTCCAATGAACCCACCATCACACGCGTAAATGTAAACAAGTCTGAGACTGTGCAGATGTGCAGAAAGAGGGGCTGGAACGTGTTTGAGTCAACACGCTGTTCCCGACCAAACTGAAATCATCTGTATAGAACATTTGTAGATCATACATCTAAATCTGAGGAACCGTCGATCTGAGTGGAGCCATGGAATGAAAGGCTTAGATCTATAAAAGAAGGGCTAAAACATAGTTTCCCATAGTTTCCATCTAATAAATCGATGTAACAAAATTGAATTCCAAGACCATCCCAATCGGGTATAGCGTTCCCGACGCGTGACCGGGAGAGGGATGAAGTGAACTCGCCCTTGGATACGTTCCAACGCTTATCCCAGTCCCTTTCTTTGGATGCCATTCTCTTTGTCTAGATGGTCTTTGACACTTGAACCTTTGTGTTTCGTTTGAAGTAATCCAAAGGTAATAGGTTGATTCCTGTGTCGAAGCGCCCATTTCAGTGGCTGGATCTGGCTTCCTCATCACAAATCAACACAAAGCCCCGGCAACCAGCGCACCTCAAATAGCAACATCGCCCATCACATCGTTGAACTCCAATCAATCAGCAATATCATACTTTCATCGCATGCGAACAATCAGCACCGTCAACATTCAGCGCGATCTGAACCTGGGGCCTGTGGATCAGCCGCCACTATGGGGGACCGATCTCAGGATACAGACGCTGGTCTGAGGGCTGGGAAAACAACAACAAGCAACACCCGATCGCAAGCCTCAAATGCTCGAGCCGCAAATATTGTTTCTCCTCCCGGGTCAAAAACCCCGCCCTCTATGCCGGTAAAAAGAACGATATTGTATCCAGACAACATTGGGGGGCCACGAGCGCAGGACGGATCAGAGCCAGTGGATGCGAATGCGCTGGCCAAGGCACTTAAAGATTTTGATGAGGGCGGAATTGGAAGAGAAAGGACACCAGGAGCTAGTCCTTGTCGAAAGAGACAACGGGTCTATGGAGATCGGTAAGTTAAGCGCCAAGGACCTCTAGAGAATGCACTCATTGCGAACGACGCAAAAGACCACAGTGAACTGACTGTTATCCAAGGTTTATCCCAAATCGTGAGGGACAAGACCTCCAGGCCACATACAGTCTGCTCCATGAGGACGGATGTCCTTCAACCCCATCGAAGTCGAAGAGACGTGCCCCTCACTCAGAGCTTCACTTTCAAAAGAGTTTGTGATTCTGCCTTGGTAAATTGAGAAGTGTGCACTAACATTCATGTAGCGGAAGAAGCAAATCGGACTTTCTCCCGGGTCTTGCGCAGTGAACTATTCGGAAATACCGTTCCACAACCTGACCTCAACTCAGCCTCGCCTGATCCATTAATGGGATTTAGCGCCGGCATTAATGACAAAACTCGATCACATACACCACCTTCTCTTGTCTCTAATCTCCCACCCGCCAGCATGACTCCTTCAACTCCACACAAGAACCTTTTCAACTACGGTCCCAGTCGCCCGGGCTCTAATCACCCCACACCATCAAAAACTCCTCGAAGTGCGCATGCACCGAATCTTAATGTCCGCTCTGACCTGTATAGCCTATCACCTATACGATATGATAGTCAGCGGATTCTTGAGACCCCGCGCAAGCAGCCCCGTTATGTGAACAAGGTTCCGTACAAGGTCCTAGATGCGCCCGATCTACAGGATGACTTCTACCTGAATTTGGTAGATTGGGGCAGCAGTAATGTTCTGGGAGTTGGACTCGCCAATTCGGTGTACATGTGGAACTCTCAATCTGGCCGTGTGACCAAACTCTGTGAGCTCAAGGACGACACTGTCACCAGTGTGAACTGGATCCAAAGGGTATGTATATGCATATCAACTCCATAATCTCGTAATGTGCCATGGCTAACAATAACTCCCTACAGGGCACTCATCTCGCCATTGGTACTGGCAAGGGTCTAGTTCAGATCTGGGATGCTGACCATTGCCGACGATTACGGACGATGGTTGGCCATACCAACCGTGTCGGCGCTTTGGCATGGAATGACCATATTCTCACCTCAGGGTCCCGTGATCGTCTTATCTACCATCGTGATGTTCGCTCCCCCGATCAGTGGATCAAGCGCTTGTCTGGCCACAAGCAGGAGGTTTGCGGGTTGAAGTGGAACACCGAAGATGGCCAATTAGCATCTGGTGGCAATGACAACAAATTGATGGTGTGGGACAAGTTGAGTGAGACCCCGCTCTATCGATTTTCGGATCACTGTGCAGCTGTGAAGGCCATTGCATGGTCGCCTCATCAACACCACCTACTTGCATCGGGTGGAGGTACAGCGGATCGCACGATAAAATTCTGGAACACGTCAACCGGCTCTTTGATCAAGGAAATGGACACTGGAAGTCAGGTCTGTAATCTTTCCTGGTCCAAGAACTCGGACGAGATTATCAGTACCCATGGATACAGCCAGAATCAGATTGTCATCTGGAAGTATCCGCGCATGGAGCAAATTGTCTCGTTAACAGGTCACACTTTCCGTGTGTTATACCTTGCCATGAGTCCAGATGGTCAGACAGTCGTGACTGGTGCTGGCGATGAGACACTCAGGTTCTGGAAGATTTTCGACAAACGAGCTACCAGAGACTCGCGGCGCGAGGGTAGCAAGCTATCGGAATGGGGCTCCATCCGTTAGTATTCTCAATCTTGCCTTTCCATTTTCATCTGCATGCGACATGGAGTTCTGGGTCTTGGGCATTGATTCTTCGGGATCCTCATTGCATGGTATCAAGGAAATTTGATCTCGATCATGGACATTTCTGCATCGGCCTCTACTACATTATGGCCAAAACTTCTCTCATCGGTGGGGATTTTCAAGAATCCTTCATCCTGATATCTCGGTGGGCAAGCTTTTCGTTCCCACTGATTCCATTCTTACGGCGTTTCATCATCTCCCCAGTCACTATCTTTTTTTACGGTTTCTTTCTCTCCGGCGCAACTTTTTCCCCTTATCAGTCCAAGCGGTGGCGCTCATGGTGTTTCAACTAGGTCGCCGGTATCCGGCATTGGCGTCAGGGAGGATGGTTGTTTCATATTGCAACTTGCCCTTTGATGATGACATGTCCCCTTCTTTCTCACTGTTTTTCCTCTTTTTCTTTTTTTCCGACAGATTCACCTTTCAGCTTTATTTTGATTTGATCTAATGTTATGCCATACCATCGGTCCGGCGCAGGGGTTCTGCCATCTTAGGATGAAATATCATGAAGGTTTTATACCTTGATTATTGAATTGACCCCACCTTCTGGGTATACTTGTAGATCATGTGTCATGTAAATGAGATCTATCGATTCAATATTCTGACGTAGAAATCCACTCACTAAAATCTGACCCAGGCGGTATCAAATTACCTATGCTACACTAAATACAAGAGCCTTGGGTCCTCCAGAACGCAATGGAGATGTTAAACATAAAATATAAGATCTCTCAAAAATCAAAGAGATGTGATATCAATCAAAGCATTTTAAAGCACTAGACGTGCAGGCTCGACCTGCAGGAGGGTCTTAATCCGCTCCAGGAACGCCTTGGCGCGCACCTCCTCACCAACCGGAACAACTAAGCTGAAGACATTAGAAGCACCAGCAGAACCCTCAACGGAAGGTGCCACAGTAGAGACCTTCTTGCCAGGCTTGGCACTCAGGATGTCAATGATATCCTCTGCAACAGGAGCTGTCGGGCGGTATGCCTCAGCAGCCTCATAAGCATTCAACTCAGGGATGTAGTCACCACGCGAGATAGTAACGGGCTCGGCACCAAGGACCTCCTCAAACAGCTCATCAGTAGAGGGAGTGTAGTTCTTCGCGCGAGGCAAATCATCGTTGGCGAGATCAGTAGCCACAGCCAGGAATCTGGAGAGGGGAACAGTGACCCCTAGGTTATCCTGGATCTTCTTCTGAGCGGACAGGACGGCCGCGAGGGAAACGGAGATTGCGATCGAGGTCATGGGCAGGGGCTTAGCGACAACCGGTTCCTCCTTGACTTGCTCTGCGGCCTGCGCGGCGGGGGGAGAGACCGGCGCAGCGATCTTGATGTTGCTCAGGTCGAGGTGGGCCAGCTTGGCGAGTGAGGCGGCTTGAGTCGCTGGGTACTCGGCGGCGATCTGACCGATGTAGGCGAGGACATCACCCTTCAGGAGACGGCCTTTAGGTCCGGAAGCGGGGATCTTGGAGACTTCTGACTCGGGGATGTTCTGCTGGTGCAGGAGCTGGCTGACGGAGGGGTAGAGAGGGTAGGCGGGATTGTGGAATTGAGGGGCGGAGGTAGATTGCATGCCTGGAAACGTTGTTACGGTCAGTTATGTCAATTTTCCGGTACGTGAGAGCTGCGCTTCTTGAGCAATTGAACTCCGATAAGGATGTTCTGCTTTTGCGGAGCTCCGGATCGCATTGGGCCTGGAGCAAGGACTTACGCTTGGAAATTTGGATAACCTGGGGCTGACGGCGGGCGAACATGGCCGAGGCCTTGGTGATGGGAATTCGAGCGGACATTATGATAGGAGTTGCGGTGACTTTGGGAAGTCGTTTCGTTACTTGGACTGTCGGAGATGGTTCAAGCGAGGTCGCAACTCTCCGGAGGAGCTGGAATGTCGACAGAGAAAGACAGAATCGACCGAAAGTCCACCAGCGCGTCTAGCCGCGTTGTTTCCCGTAATAAATAATGTGGTTCGTTTGGTCTAAGAGGACGAGCTTAGGGATTGAAAGGAATGAAGCCGGTGTTGAGGCCGTTGGGAGCTTCACCGGCGGCCGGGTCGGGAACATTTTTCTGCCGCTGCGGCTGTTTTCGACTCGCGGTGCTTTCCGAGGAGAACAACGGTGGACTGATCGATCTTTTGGTAAGTGCTCATCTTTCCTTAGATTGCTTCGTTCAATGAGGTCCATTCGGGCTTGGTTGAACTACCATTGAATTGTTCTTGGTCACACGACTACCTTATACGAAAATGGCTTCTTAACGAAAGCGTTGTACTGACCTTGGCATCAACAGAATCCGCGCAATAATGGCTGCTAGACCTCCTACCTTCCGGTTATTTTGGCACAAGTTTGCCGGCCCTTCAGCTCGAAACAGCTGTCAGGCAGAATTTGTCCCCTCATGGCGCTCATTCGTGACGAGCGCTTCGCGATCAGCTCGTGGTCAAGCAAAACCATCCCCACGAAACGTCGTCCCAGGCTCGAGTGTTCCAGTTGGATCAATAGGACGATTAGCGCTTAAGGTCGCAAGAGAAGGCGATGTTGTTCTCTTCAAGTCACCCTCTCATCGCACCTATATCATGAGCGCATACGGTCTCTCGGCATTCTGTTTCGCGTACGCCCTGTTCAACTCCAACGACGTTTTTCGCGATGCTCAAATCGAGCGCCCTGTGTGGCAGAAGGGATTGTTTGGTGGTATTTGCGTGACAATGAGTGTCATGGGTACACTGTTCCTCGTGAGAACGGGCCATTTGGTTCGGAGTATCACCGCCGTCAAGTCTAACAACCAGACTTATATTCGTTTTTCGGTGCGGCGCATGGTTCCATTCACAAAGCCTTACCAGATTGAGGTTTTGCCATCGGAAGTTTCCATTTCCCGGCGGTTAGTGGTCTCGCGGGATTCGAAACAGCGGTTTGAGGGAGATAGCAAGAAGATTGGTTCGGCACAGGATCCGCAGCCGGGTTTCTTCAAAGCTCCCGTTCAGACCATGAGTGTTGGTATCTGGAAGATGTTTATGTCTATGCGCCAGATCTTCACTGGTGAGGATTTTATTCTCATGAAGGTCGAGGGCCGCAAGCAAACGTTCCGGGTGGATTCCAATGGGTTTGTGTCAAATGATTTCATGGCTCTGGGTAATCCAGTGCAGTTCAAGAGGTCTTGAGCTCGTGGTAACATAGTGCTCTTCTTTCTTGTCATGTCTTAATACTCCCGGCTCATTTGCAATATTCGCATATAAGTTTATCTTGGTTGCTTGTCCCTCATTGTTGGGAACAATTTTCAAGGTTCACAGTGTACATATACACCCTGTAACACCAATCACCATACAATTGACTGTTCAATCCATCTGTTTTGCTTTTCGTCCCCAGGTATCTTTGTATATTTGTGTTGAAATGAATAAGATAAATTCTTATATATACTTCAAAGTTTCAGTGCTCTGGTGCAGGTGTAGTACGTATCATGAATGTAGTACATCTTAAGACATCGATTGCGGTTATTGCGGGTACCTAGATCACTTAAGATATATAGTTCGGGTAGGTATTCGATGATTCCATTGGAAGTTAGCTACAGACCACCATGTGCTTTGGATTCGATCACGAGATCTTTTTTTTTTATTATAAAGATTCAACCCAGTCATCTCCATAAGGCTTCAAACCAGCGTAAAATGTCCATAAAACATGTCTGCGACGACCTGTAAATAAGGGCAGAAAGTGAACACAAGCCACGTGACTAAATCGGCGCGTCGGGGTTGACGCGCGATTCCCCATATCGCGCCCCTCCCACTCATTTGTGTCCAGTCAGTCCCGCGATTTGACATCAACCACACCACATTCGCCTGAGTATTCTGAGCGCGTGGCTTCCTCAGGAAGCGGCTGCTTTGCACCATGGGCAAACTTATTCGCCTCGAGCTTTTCAGTATGTACGGCCTCAAAAGGGTGCATCGCGCAGATCGGCTAACTTTGCTTTCAGATTTCAAGTCTTACAAAGGACATCATACGCTGCTGTTCGGAGATGCGTACTTCACGTCAATTATCGGACCCAATGGGTCCGGTAAGTCGAATTCGTATGCATTTACTTTACCACTTTTTTTTTCTCGGAGGAATTAGCTGACCGCAGCAGGATGGATGCCATCTCGTTTGTTCTAGGAATTAAATCTTCCCACCTGCGATCCACCAACCTCCGCGATCTTGTCTACCGTGGGCGCGTTTTGCGCACATCGAAGGTCGACGGAGAGCCCTCCGCCAATGGAGAGAACGGCGAGGCCGAGGAGGAAGACGAGGACATGGATGCATCACAGGATGCCGGTGGTTCGAACGACCCCAAGACCGCCTGGGTCATGGCTTGCTACGAGGATGATGCTGGTGAAGAACAGCAATGGCGTCGCTCGATCACCAGTCAAGGCACCAGCGAGTACCGCATCAACAACAAGATCGTGACTGCTCAGCAATACAACGAGGCTCTGGAGGAGGAGAACATCTTGATCCGCGCGCGAAACTTCCTCGTCTTCCAGGGAGATGTTGAGGCTATTGCATCCCAGTCGCCACGAGACCTTACCCGGCTGATTGAACAAATTTCCGGCAGCTTGGAGTACAAGGCGGATTACGAGAAGTTGAAGGCGGAGGCGGAGGAAGCAGCTGATCAGCAGACTGTTCAACTCAACCGTCGACGAGGCATAAATTCGGAGGTCAAGCAGTACCAAGAGCAGAAGCGGGAAGCCGAAAATTACGCCCGGAAGGCCGAGGAGCGTGACCAAGCCATTATTACCCACATTCTGTGGAAGCTTTTCCATTTCCAGCGCTTGATCGATGATTCGAGTGCCGACATCCAGAAGTACCAAGATGAACTTAAGGAATACCGCCGTGGCGTCGAGAAGTACGAGACAAATGTTGAGGATGCCAAGAAGGAGCATGCCCGTGTTGGTAGAGATGTTGGCAAGGCCGAGAAGAGCATCCTAAAGAAGGAGAAGGAAATTGAGGAGCTCAACAACTCCTTAGTACCTGTCGACGAGAAGGTTGATATCACACAGAAAAAGGTTGAGCGGTATGCTTCGAAAATCAATGAGATCCGCAAGGAGCGCGAGACCTACTCCAACGGCGCAAAAAAGCTTGAGAAGGACTTAAAGCTCGTGGAGAAAGCCCAGGCTCAATGGGAGGTTGAGTGGAAAAAAACAACCAACAAGCAGGGCGTACAGCTGAGTGAAGCTGATCAGCAAGAATACCACAAGCTCCGCGAAGAGGTCAGCAAACGCTCGTCCGCCGACCAACTGAATCTCGACAACCTGCAGAGACAGAGAAAGACCGAGGCTGAAGCTGTCAACAGCCTCAAAGGCAAATTCGAGAACACCGAGTGGCAACTTAAGAGCCTGGAGTCGGATGCTCAGAACATGAATGAGCGTAAGGCGTCTCTTACTGAAACGAACAAGACCACATCCAAGGATATCGACCGCAAGAAAAAAGAGCTCAACACCTTGACATCTGAGCGCTTGAAAGTCTCGCAAATGAGAACAGAGCTTGAAGAGAAGCTGCAGGTTGTGCTAAGAAAGCTGCTCGAAGCCGACAATGGAAAGAAGCAGAACGAGCGTGAGTTGCGCGCCAAAGAGATGATCTCAACTCTCAAACGTATTTTTCCCGGCGTCAAGGGGCGCGTCAGTGACCTTTGCAAGCCTAAGCAGCGTAAGTATGCCGAGGCGGTTAGTACTGTGCTAGGCCGCCATTTTGATGCCATTGTGGTGGACAATGAGAAAACCGCCAAAGAATGCATCCAGCATCTTCGCGACCAGCGTGCTGGCCTAGCAACTTTCCTGCCATTGGAAACCATCCAGGTAAAGCCTATCAACTCTAACTTGAAGGGCATGCACCGAAATATGCGCCCAGCCATTGAGACTATCGATTACGAGGACTGGGTTTCTCGTGCTATTAGCTATGCGTGTGGAAACTCCATTGTTTGTGACGATTTGGACACAGCTAAATATCTTTGCTACGAGAGGAATGTTGATGCTAAGGCTGTCACTTTGGATGGCACCGTCATTCATAAGGGCGGTCTCATGACCGGTGGACGAGGCCCACAGCAGAATTCAAAACGCTGGGAGGACTCAGAAGTGGAGAATCTTTATAAGCTGAAGGATAAGCTGATGGGCGACCTTGGCAATCTCCCTAAGAGCCATCACCGCGGCTCAGAGGAGGAGACTCTGCAGGGCGAGCTAGTTGGCCTTGAGCAGCGACTAAACTATTCCCGTGAAGAGTTGAAGGCACTTGAGAGAAACATCAAGAGCAAGCGCAGCGAACTGGACTTTGTCAAGCGCCAGTTAGAAGACTTGCGTCCCAAATATACTGAGCGGAAGGAGAACCTCGATGAGCTGGACCAGACTATTGAGGTTTCTCAATCCTCGGTTAGTCAAGTCGAAGATGAGATCTACGGCAATTTCTGCAACCGTCTTGGATATGATAATATCCGTGAGTATGAGGCGCAGCAAGGTTCGTTGCAGGAAGAAGCTGCACAGAAGAAACTCGAATTCACTACTCAGAAGAGTCGCATCGAGAACCAGCTCAGCTTTGAAATGCAGCGAATTCAAGCGACAGAGGATCGTGTTAGCGGTCTTCAGGCTCAGTATGAGCGTGATATGAGCTTGATCGAGGAGCTCAAGAGTCAACAGGAGGAGATCCGCAACAGGCTGGATGAGTTCGGTGCCGAGCTTGAGCTATTGCGGGAAAACCTTGAGAA
Organism: Penicillium tannophilum; assembly: GCA_028829675.1. Lineage (NCBI taxonomy): Eukaryota > Fungi > Ascomycota > Eurotiomycetes > Eurotiales > Aspergillaceae > Penicillium > Penicillium tannophilum. Next base: position 888,173 of record JAQKAK010000003.1, on the reverse strand, counting down.
GCAAAAGGAGATCTACGCACAGTCAGCAGAGAACCTGACTGAGCAGCGAAGAGAACTTCAGAAGCGCAGCAAGCACGTCGAAGCGGCGCTCAAAAACATTAATGCGCTTGAAACTGAGATCCAGCGCAATTCGTCCGGCCGTTATGCTCTCCTGCGCCGATGCAAGCTCGAGGACATTGACGTTCCGTTGACCGACTCTTCCAACTCCTTCGACAAACTTCCCATCGACGAATTGGTGCAGGCTGCCGATCCAGATGCCATGGATGTAGATGAGGCTGATGAACTTGATGAAACCCCGGCGGTGCAGGACTACGGAATCGAAGTTGACTTTGACTCTCTTGGAGAGACACTTAAAGAGGTACGTGCAGTCTTGAAACCACAACGGGATTACATACTAATTCCATATGCAGGAGGCCGATGATAAGCTCGAAGAAGAGTTGCTAGAGAAGGTCCGCGTTCTCAACAATGAGCTCGACAAAATGGCGCCTAATACCCGCGCCATGGAGCGCCTCGAGACCGTTGAGAACAAGCTTCGTAGCACCGAGCAGGACTTTGAGGATGCGCGCAAGCAGGCCCGAAAGGCGAAGGATGGGTTTGAGGCAGTGATGAAGAAGCGTTCTGATCTCTTTAACAAGGCTTTTGCGCACATTTCCGAGCAAATCGGCCCCATCTACCGTGAATTGACACGCAGTGCCAACTATCCGCTGGGCGGACAAGCGTAAGTTCCTTCTTACTCATGATTTTTCTTGCTCAATCAGACTGATTCTGTTACAGATATCTCGATATCGAGGACTCGGATGAGCCATACCTCGATGGCATTAAATACCATGCTATGCCTCCCCTGAAGCGTTTCCGTGATATGGAGCATTTGTCTGGTGGTGAGAAGACCATGGCCGCACTTGCTCTGCTGTTTGCGATTCACTCATACCAACCCTCGCCTTTCTTCGTGCTGGACGAAGTTGACGCGGCTCTGGATAACACCAATGTTGCCCGCATTGCCAACTATATCCATGACCACGCCGCCCCTGGCATGCAATTCATTGTTATCAGTTTGAAGACCGGACTCTTCCAGAACAGTGAGGCACTGGTCGGAATCTACAGAGATCAAGTGGAGAACAGCAGTAAATCCCTTACTCTTGATGTGAGTCCTCTTTCATCTTTTGACCAGCTTGAAATTGAAGCTAATTTTTTGTTTCTTCTAGCTCCGCAAATACACCTGATTCCTCGACAGAGGATCAAGACGGACTTTTTACGATGATCTGGTTGCTTTTTCTTCGTTTTTGTAGATTATTTTATGCCGGCTCTACTATTATTAGGTGATTAGCTGGCGAAGGTGTTCATTGCTCATGAGCTAGTCGTTGACTGATACCACTTTTCTATGTGGAATTGACGGACTTTTATTTCATTTCCCAACACTCTAAACATCGTGGTATCTGTCAATCACATATCACTTTACCTATTCAAGCATGGATTGCTTGTCAATAGCCGACTTTGGCAGGAACGAAGTAAAGATCGTCCTCTCCGCTACCCCAGATGTAACCCCCGCATCGTCAAGCCGGTACATGCGCTTGAGGAGTTTCCCCCGGTAATTCCCCACCAATGAGCCCCTGAATGAACGTCATATCCCACTGCCCAAAGCTTGTTACTGTTACAAGCGGCTTTTGAAGATGTGTGCCGGCTAAATACCATTGATTCACCCATGTTGACGTCGGCAATGGGTGATTAATACAAATAAACCCAGACAGGACCCGATGGAAACCAAATCAAGCATTTGAAGTCCTTAAGTCCAGCGAGGAGACGATAACAAATACATACCACTATGTTTGTGTCTCTGCTTTTCGGGCTGCAGTAGTCGCCGCTAGCCCGACTACTGTTGCGAGAGATAGCTCATCCGCTGTGACAATTAGCCAGAAGGCACCCAAGGATGCTGGTGTCGCAATTCTGCGCCCATTTGTCTCGTTCTCGATTGAATTTGCATCTTTTCCGGATTTTGCCGGTATGTATATTGTGGCACTTCTCAGAAGATAAAAAGCTAAGCTGCTACTCACCAGGCAACCTATCGTTGCCAAACAAGTTCTCGAATCAGCTATTAGATAATCTTGCCGACCTCCAAGGTATCAAACCTTATATTCGAGTCGGCGGAAACACGCAGTAAGTTAATCAATTCATGAACTTACCTGGGTTATCTAATCGCCGTCACAGAGACTTTGCTTTATATGACCCCAATCTGAAAACTGGAATCAATGGCACGGTCGTTCCTTCCATCTCTACCGACTACCCATCTATCGTGTATATCGGACCGTCTTATTTTGAGTCATATGCAACATGGCCGGACACCAAATTCAGCTTTGGCTTTGACATGGGCAAAAACGGCACAGAAGGAATGGATACGCTACTGTCTACTGCGCCTCTAGCATGCAAGGCTCTCAAAGACGGAAAGCTGGCCTACTGGGAAATGGGCAATGAGCCTGATCTGTTCAAGACAAGTGCACCGGCTAAGCGGCCGGCAAATTGGACAGAGAGTGATTACGTGACGGAGTGGCTATCCAAGACCCGGCTTGTCAAGCGCCAGATTGCGAAAGCATGCCCTGAAATGGCGAAGGATACAGAGTATCAGTATATCGCACCGTCATTTGCTGGAATAGGGAATAATCTTGACCCCGTGAAAACATGGCAGGAAGGACTAGACACGGATCATGATATCAAGTTGAACTCTATGCATAAGTAGGTTCTACTGTCAACAAACTTTTGACATGTCTTCTGACTTTGATCTAGCTACATTGGTGGCGCTACCCAGCCAGGGGTGACGCTCCAACGAACTCTGATGAACCATACGTCAACGGTCAACAGCGTCCAGCAACATGTGGACCTATCAAAGACTCTCAATGAAGACGGTCTAGCCAAGGATATTCCCTACATTCTGGGTGAGATGAACTCCCTCTACAATGAAGGAAAACCCGGATTATCCAACTCATTCGGCGCGGCCCTTTGGGGCGTCGACTTCAATCTCTATTGTGCATCACAGAGTATCCGACGAACACACATGCACCAAGGGACAGACTATCGATATGCATCATGGCAACCAGTCGCCACCAACAAGACAACGATCGGTACCAAAGCACCATACTACGGAAACATAATGGTAGCCGCAATGTTAGGTGGCGACAGCGATAATGACAACTCGGACGATATCCGAGTCGTGAATCTTCCTCTGCCAAAAGATACTGAAGCCGCCTATGCCACCTATATTGGTGGAAAGATCGCCCGAATTGCCGTACTGAATATGCAGGAGTACAATTACACAGGAGCTTCAACGTCGGCAGCCCGCCCCACGGCGAGCTATTCTTTCCGTTTGCCCGACATCTCCGCTAAATCTTTATCTGTCCATCGGCTGATGGCCAATGGAAGCGACGCGATCACCGGCATATCCTGGGATGGCTGGTCATATAATTACGAGTTGGAGGGCGGTGCGCCCGTACGTTTGAGCAATATCACAGTGGGTGAGACGGTGTCTGTGGATGCCGATTCGGGGGTAGTGGAGCTTAAGCTTCCATATTCGAGCGGTGCTATCTTGAACCTGTAGTGGGTCCGATCCACCGAGGGGTTAAGGTCAGATTCGAGGCCTATTTTGGCGAGAGAAATCAGGGCAGGAACGATCTGTGTCCATTCAAGTTAGGAATTGGAACCTTTGGCTGGAGGGAATGTAGGGATTGTTCGAGTAATTGCTGATCATTCTATGGCCGGGATTTGCAGCCGGGCTTTGCTACACGGCGTTGACGCCAATTATAGAGAAGTGTGGAACCTGCAGTAGTCTCGGCTCGTGAAGGGATGAAGGACTTTAGGCAAACATGATATTGAATGATCGCCATTGATCTTCTCAACTTATCCAATGGCTATACCTAGTTTCGATTCGATTATAGACAATCCTTATGGAAATGGGGAGAAAATTAGTGGGAAACCAAAAATGCCGCAGCATGACTTCCAATGCAATTGCAATTCCAAATTATATTTCCCCCTCTTTACAGTGTGCAGAGCCGCTGCATTCCAGCGTCACCGCTTCAGCCTCACGACCTCGGGAGTCATAGCAATCCGACCTTTGAAGCGAGGACAGAAAGGCAAGATAACTTCCAAACTAAGGTATTGATGCCTTGCGAAGCCCAGGCCATCTGCAATGTGGAGTGCCCCAATGCCGGGCTAATGCATCAATAACCTGGTAACAGGAATCTGTCCTGCACGAAGTTTCCAGAGGTAACACAATGCACTGGACGGGGTTGACGCTAATGGGTCGGAACGGTACTTTTGTCCTGTACTTGCTGTGTTTACTCTACTTGTTAATTTATTTCTAACGGCGGTGATAATGCATTCATGCAATGGCGTGAGCGGTACATGTATGGTCCGATCCCAATTGCAGCGTCAGGTGTTGTACAAAGAACATAGTAGAGGCAAGGGGGCAGCGCATACGCCACTCATTCGAAGACTTGTTGAGGTCAATGCGGCTCGAAGATCAGGAGACCTTGAAAAAAAGTGCCTAGTGGTGTTTCTAAGTTCGCGCCAAGCGTAGTTGGGTTTATCGATCTACTGTTCACAGTTCCCCGGAAGTTAATTTGGTAGTTTCTAATCTAGCCCTGGATTTATCGGTCCACAATATTCCAGCCAAAGTGTGGGGCTTTTATTATGCAAATCAGATATCCAATTTATCCTTTTTAGCGTTAATACGAGCGGTCTGTTCGTAAAGGAAAAAAGCAATAGTCGCGTTCCCTACTGGGTTAAACGAACCAATCATAGGTCCACGGTTGCTTTCTCCGAAGTTTCACGGAACTAGTCTAGCGGGGGATAGTTTCGTGTATGAAACAAGGAACTACGAAAAAGGAAAAAAAGCACTATGTTGGGGGAGGCCGAGTTTATACAGGAGACGCTGCCACTACTGCAAGCCACCGTGGTCGAGTGGCCACAGGTGTTGACAAGTGTTTGGGCTAGGTGGAGTACATCGCCGATGGCACCTAACCTGGAATTCGTTGGCCGATTTACGATGGACTAAAAGATGTCGATCCGGAGATATGGAATTGATTTGAATGGGCAAATTCGCTCCTAGTCTTCTACCAATGCAGTTAGTGTCGGTCTTTACTCGGGCTCGAGATTCCATGCCATGTCAACCGGCCCACAAGGCGAAAGTCATTACCTACTTTGGAAAGAGAGATGCAAATGTAAACGTAGTGCTTCAACATATTTGTCATTTGTCACAATGGCATGATGGTGTGAATAAAAAAAAGAAAAGAGACGGACATGACCTGGAGCAGACAAAAGTCCCAGGAATCAATGATCGCAAAGTGTAATTCGCACTGTGCGTTAAACCCAAGGTCATAGAGACCGGAAGTGCTCTCCCGGGAGTCTGAATAAGCTCAAGATTCGATGGTCTGTTTACATTGCCAATTGGTGGTCTAATTCGTAATCGCTTGGACCCCTTGAAACGGACCGAGGCTCGTAGCGCTTTCCTCTGGCTTCTTGTCAAAGATTAGGTCCACGATAAAGAGGAGAATAAAGTGGCTAGATGCGCTGTAAAATGCACCACGATCGGAAAAGGGAAGATCTTCCCGGGTCTACTATGGTACTGTGTAAGCCGAGATGCTCTGTCAGCGCTTCCACATAGCTTTGCAGACGATGACTTCAATGGCGTCCCGACCCGCTGCCTTTTGGGATCCAGAAAGTGTGGCTGGAAGCTTTGGCCTAGGGTCTGATCGCCGATCATGCCGAATCATTCGTCCATCGATGAGGCTGACCTTTTCCTCGCAAGATGATTGGGCTATCGCCGATTCCCCGCATGAACTTGCTTCTGTCAAACCAGATGCCCCCTGAAAGCTTCTTGAGAGGAAAATGTCTAATTCAATTGTCGCACGAAGAAAGGAGCAAAGTGCAAAAGTGCAAAATCATAGTTCAAAACTATAGTTTACCTTTCGACTTTCTCTGTGGCTAGTGGCCCCAAGCGTAGAGGATCAACAAGGGTGGATACTAAGTTGAGTTGTTGACTTTCAAGCCATAGAATCGGGTGTTAGACGCGACCAATGAACTCCTTGTTAAAACAGCCCTACTAACGCGTCTGTGCGCTCGGCCTGGAACCCACTGGACCCATCTGAAGGGCCCTGTGCACCGATGATCCGATCGTGAGCTGCAGGACCACAGAGATCGAATGGAACGCTCCATTGCCACCGGCTCAGCTCCGCAGATATTCCTTTTTCCTTGCAGCTTGGTGCTGACGTATCTTCAGGGAACACCGATGTCTATATCTATTGCTGTCGGCTGCCTTTCCTAGTGGTCCAGGATTTTATATCCGCCAAGCAGCTGGCCGTGTTCCTTATTTTATCTGCTGCAGGTTTGCTAGTAAATTTCATTTACCTCAGGACCGAGTCCCACGTATTCCATTTCTATCCTTCACATCGATCTTGACCCTTCCTGCGTGTCTGGATTCAAGGATTACTTTATTGTTAAGGAAAGCGATCTACTGTGACACATCCTCCTATTTATGCTATGGATATGAGTCGGTCACATCTAGGGGTTGGGGAAGCCCTTGAACGCAGGCATTCCGACACATCGTTACCGCACTCCCATATGGTAATTGAATCACCCTTGCGCAAGTGATTGAATTTTTGACTCATATCATGCTTAGGCTGTCTCTAGCATGTCGAACAACGTGGAACTCCCACACAAACACTTCGCCGTTATCTTCCTTGACCAGGATGGTAACCCTCAAGTCATGGCGTCCCCCTCAATTGCAGGCTGTGGGGGAGCCATATTCACGCCGGACGTAAAAAACCGCTTCATGGAGATGACATCCCCAATTAGTCAACCCCTGCAATATCCTAGTAAGTAAAAGACCCATACCAGCTCGCTGTGAAACCACCTCAATTAATCTTGGAACATTTAGACCAAGCATCACTTCCTCACTCGCCATGGGGTATGCAATCAGACTTACAATGGGGGGTACCCAGCCACACCGGATCTCCTGAAAAGATACCCTGTGAATGGCAATCACAGCAAAGTCGACGGAAACGACGAGACATGAAGCGAATTGGCATGGTCCGACCTCGACCCAAATCTGCGACACCTCCACCTACGCCCCCACCCGGACGAAGTGTACTTCGTGTCGACAATGCGGATCTTTTGCGACGGTATTATGAGAAGGCATTTGAGGATTTCCAACAATTAAACTGCCGGGCTATCGCCAAGTCATACATCAAACTCGTGGAACCTCGGAAACAGGTTCATTTCCCATACAATGGACGGAAGGTCATTGCAGGCGTATCGCAGCGCGTTAATCCTGAACTCACTAAGCCTGGATGGTGGCCCCAGGATGTACAACACAAAGAGCCGGATCACCTGTTGAAGCGAGGTAAACATCAACCTCGAATATTGCCCAATATTAATCTCATACTAACAAAAGACTAGACCGACTCAAGCTCCTGGTCCACATTCTTTGTGAACTTAAAGACAGCCACGGAGTCACAGCAGAGAAGTTGCGAGAAGCAGGCCAAGACGTGCGACGCCAAATCAGCCCAGCAAACCGCCTGCAGGTTCTCGATGAGATTTATTTCGTGCGACAGATGGAAGAGCGATACCTCGACGGGAAGATCGGTACGTCTCTAAATCCCTGAAGTCATCAAGAGCCATCTCACTAACACTCCCCAGATGCAAGCACACTAGTCCAAGTGATTCACACTCACCTCCCCGAAGCAAACTACCAAGCGACCGACCCCGCAGCTCGCGTCCACTCCGCCCCTAGCACATCATTCGACACAGAAGATGATGAGCAAGACGACGAAGACCAGGGTCCTTTACTGGAGACCGCCGACCAGTACACCCTCCCAAGCCACCAAGTCGTCCCGTTATCTCCCGCAACCAGCTGCAGCGAGTCAAGTGGACCTCACAGCCCGACTACAGGGTACGGCGCCTACCCTATCGCCATGGCACCAAACATGATCCCGCATGAATCGCCAGTCATCAAACAACAGATGCCCGACCCTCATGCCCACCCTCATCCCATGTCGGGATACTATGCACAGCCATTTGCGCCTACAGAGAAGAACACGGCGTACTGGCCAAGTGTGCCTCACTCAATGACGCAATATGGATATTGAAATGATTGATTTGTTTTCAGAGCTTGAGGCTCTTAAATCCTTGAGAAAATATTTTGAAGCTACGAGCGCGGCGAACACGGATATGATATTTTGGGCAAATATAAGCAGTACCCGAGGTGTATACATTTTTTTAAATTCATTTCAATAATTGTGTGCTTTTTCAAGATTGTTTAATTTTAATTTGAATTGAATTTTACCCCTGAACAGATACGGGACGTTAATCAGATCAGGGTCTCAACGGGAGTCTTATGCTTAAGTATTGGTTTGTTGGTCGGTACTACTAACCATAACTTAACCTTCGGGAGCTGACGAACGGGATGACGGGATGCGGTACACGTGGAAGCCCCACTGGGCATACGCGGTCGTTCAAACTAAAGCTCTTTCAGCCGGTGGTAACTTCTTCTCTTCTCTTCAATCTGTTTCTCTTCAATCTACTCCGTATTCCTTCTCGAATTCTGCATTCCAGCTACAAACTCCCTGCCTTCACGCGTTTCTATCGTTGATCGTGATCTTCGACGATCTTCAGTGGCCCCATCCGCCCTACGCCCCACTTACAACGGTAGGATTCAACCGAACCCGGAAAAACCGGCAAACTCCCATGCTCATATTGAAATAGGTCAATTCTTTTTGACTTCATTGCTCGCCAATAAAATGCTGGACATTGTCTGGAAGGAAATGGCGCCCACTGTGGGTGTCGTGGGCACCGGCCTTGTCTACTTCGGTATAGGCTTGCGCCAATATTCCAAGTTTACCAAGGCTCAAAGAGTCGTCTTTCAGATCGGTCTTATTTGCTATCTTCTGGGTCTTTCTCTGTTTGTCGCGACTCAGTTGCTGAGCCTTGTATCTTGCAAGGATGTTAGAGCTTATGTGTGAAGGACGATCTCGCGACACTGATATCATCACGATACCCGTTATCTGGATCGCCGATCATGTTGATCATCTTGCCGTTGAATATCGACGACTCAAGGCACAGAGAAACTCATTGAGTGACCACCAAAGTTCCAAGCGATTCGTGCAAAGTCGGAAACGCGATTATTCGCATTCAACTATCGGTCGCACATTTGAGTTCCTGGATGCGCCAAAGGCCAATATAATGCCGCTATGTCCCGTGGTACCCAACGAGGCGCAGGCTGAACTGCGAATCGCTGAATCTCAGAGTCAGGCCAACTGACATGGACATCGATCCCGAATCTACATCCACGCAAGTCGCATATCAAGCGGTCTTGAATATGTCATTCTCACGCGCCCCCTGAAGTCCAGGGTCACCTACTTGTCAAATACCGAAGATGTGGAAGGTCGAATACTTGATACCCATAGCCACCACCAGACCGTGGCTACCAAAACTGTATAGAATGGTTATCATGAATCCATGTATTGTTGTTCAGATCTTATCAAAAATAAATCTTTCCAAACCTGAGAACATTCACTCAATACGTTCTCCAGCTTTAGCACCAAGCCAACACTTCTGCAACTCAGCCTCATCTTGCCAAAGCTCAGGCGCATCCTCAATCGACAACCCAGGATCCATAGCATTCTCACCCCAAACAATCCCACACTCATTAACATACTCCTCCCAGCAAGCCAAAAGCTCCGCATATTTCTCCGGATGAGCCGCAGCAAGATCCTTAGTCTCACCAGGATCTTCAACAACATTGAACAGTTCCCACCCATCACCATTGTCCTGACCAACACCACCATTCGCCCTAGCAATATGAACAATTTTCCAATCGCCCTTGCGCATGGCTGCACGGGCGAATAGTTCCCACCCGATGGGTTCAGAAGAAGAATGGATATGCCACAGTTCCTCATCTTCGGCTTTCTGTCCTCGAGCGAAGAATGGGACCCATGATTTTCCTCGGATGGCGTGGACGTCCTTGCCGCGGAATTTGGTCATTCTTTGGACCACTGTTGTCTTTTCGTGGGCTCTTAGCTTTTCTTTCGAGAAGGATGGTGGGAGAGTAATTCCTGCTAGCTCAAGGAATGTGGGGGACCAGTCCATCACTGTGCTGAAGGAGCGGTTGAAGGAGCCTGGCGTGTATGGGAGGAAGGTGTCCTTTGGCGGCTTCACGACGCAGGGGACTAGGATTCCGCCTTGGGAGGGGAATCCTTTGAAGAGGCGTGATGGAGCGGTTGAGGCTTGAGCCCAGAGGGGTCCGAGCCTGTTCAGGTTAGAAATGTGTACTGGTTTCTCTGGGAGATGCAGACGTACCAGGTGAACGAGTTGTAGTTACCGATATTCTCGTATGAGTTGTCGTAATACTTGTGAATTGCGGCCTTGATATTATCGCCCATAACAGCTGCAAATCATTAGTCTGAAGATCTGGGTGTTAATGCTGTCTTGACTCACGTCTTGCTTCCAATCTATAGGAATCCATTAGCAAATGTACTCAACAATCCGATGGGAGATACGTACGCCGCACCCTCTGCTCCATTGTCACTCATGAACACAATAAATGTGTTATCATACTCCCCAGTCTTCTTCAAATGCGCAATAACCTTGCCGACATTGTAATCCATCGAGTCCACCATACCAGCGTAAGCCTCCATAGACCGACTAGAGCACCTCTTCTCTTCCGGTGTAAACTCGTCCCACTCGCTAGAGCCTTGGGTCGTAGTCTCCATCTTATGAGGAATAACAGACTCATCAATAATGCCAATCTCAGCAAGCTTCTTAAGCCGGCGCTCGCGGAGCGCATATGGGCCATCGTCATACATGCCCTTGTACCTAAGCAAGAGTCAGTCTCAAAGAGCTTATCAAGTATTCGGGGGTAGACCGTACTTGTCACGTTGGGCCCTGGAGCACTGCAACGGCCAGTGGGGAGCTGTATACGGCAGGAAAGCGAAGAAAGGCTTCGATTCATCGGCTTCAGATCGCGTATCGAGATATTGTATCAGTCGGTCAGTGTAGGAATCAGACGAGTAGAACCCTTCTGGATCTTCAGTTGTGTTTGGTGGTCTAGGATTGATTAGAACTCCAGCAGAAATACGAACTTCGTGATTAAACTCACACATCAAACTTGACACCACCCTCAGTATGAACCGGCGACCCACCCATCGGGAACCGTTCCTGAACAGGCTCCCACGCATAATGACTACAGCATCCTGGAAGCATAGCAAAGGCCTTCTGGAATCCACGCTCCGAAGGGCCCTGACTAGCCCGCAGACCCAGATGCCACTATATCTTATTAGCATTCACCCAATTGCGCACTTGGATAAACCCCGAAATAATGTGTCATACCTTTCCAGAGATAGCCGTAAAGTACCCGTTATCCCCAAGAATCTCAGGCAGAGTAGCAACGTCGTTATTCAGATATCCTTCATATCCCGCCTTACCATTCCACCGCTTTCCACCCTTGGGACTGATCCGGTGTTCAATTAGGCACCCAAGGCCACCAAGGTGCGCGTCAGTGCCACTCATCAGCATTGCGCGGGTAGGCGAGCATGCGGCCGCAGTGTGGTGGTTCAGCATGCGGATTCCATCTGCGGCTAGACGATCGATGTTTGGTGTTTGGATTTCACCACCAAAGCATCCAATATCGGAGAATCCCTGACGTGTAGATGGTCAGTTAATTTCGCTGATAGAGTCTGAAGAGTAATGAATGTACAAGGTCATCTGCAAGCATGAATAGGAAATTAGGACGCTTTGGCGTCTCTGTTGTCGTGTTCGCCATGACGAGGTGCTGGAGCTGTTCCACAACGTCTGTATCTCAGTGGTTCACAGCTTTTATGGGACAAGAACTTCAAAATCAATCTAGCTGGGCTTTCTGTCAATGGTGGGATTGCGTTGGTTATGAAGTGGAGAGATTCTCGATGACAATGGCGGGACAAGCATACTCCGCCCCACATCAATCTATTCTGTTCTTATCACTGGTTTGTCGCGGGCCGCGACTGCTCGTTGGATGTGGGTCAAGCCGGTCGGCTAATCCAGACCAATCTTGATGCTTTGTCGCTTGTTTCGTGATTTGGTGGAGAGATGGTGAATTCAGGTCTTCCGTACACTTAGTATGATCTGAATGACATGGCGTTTTTAGAGGTGCTATTGTTCTTTGGCAGATGAGATGGAGGTGATAGAGATAATCCAAACGGCACTTTCAGCTTCTGAAGGATTTACACTGATTTGTTTTCTCGGCTCCACAGTGCTGAAATGACGGATCTGCAAAGTACAGATAATTCAGAGGCCATGAGTTGTAGACGCCCATTCAGACTCAGCCACTCTTCGCTTCAACATGTGCATGGAAAAGCAACACGAGATATGTTGCCAAGAAGTAAAAGTATTTGTAAGTGATCTTATCGGCTTCCTTGTGACGTAGCATAACTAATCTCACAGACAAAACCGATGTCGAGAGTAGAAGGCAGAGTCCAAGAAAACACGCCGAATGCACCGATGAGCAACGGTGCCCAGTCAGACTAACCTTCACCAGTGCAGCCATGATCATCACCATGGCCGTTCCAAGCCGTAGCCAAATTTGTCCACGAGGGCTTAGAAGCAGTGGCAATGTCTGGCGCCCTGCAATTCTATCGCCCTCAATATCGTGGAATTCCTGGATATGAATGGTCACAAATAGCCAAGAGAAGATCACATAGCCCAAAAAGCTATCGTTCTCAAAAGTGGGCACATGATGAGCGAGCACGGAATCTATAAGACGCAGCTGGATGACAGCTCCAACAGCTGTAAAGGCATTCCGTGCAATCCAGTTGTCAAATCTTGGCCACACGTAGAATAGGAACGTCCATGCCTCCCATGAGAGGAGCGATGTCGCAGCGACAGGGCCAACATTCACATATATTATGGTGGGAAACAGTAACCAACTTAGTGCCCAACGGATGTATGCGCCCTCTTGGCTCATTTGACCGGATGGGATGGGCCTGTGCGGTTTGTTAATCAAGTCCTCATCAACAGAGAAGGCTTGATTTGCAATATCGAACGTATAGGCGAATGCGATTATTGCGAGGACCATATCTGGTAACAGGGACTTGATATCTGGAAACAGGGACTTGAACTGTTCAGGCACGACGCTCAAGTAGTATAGACGAGCGGAGAAAGATGTAAGTGCAATGCCACAGTGCGCTGTTAAGTTGTCTCTGAGTAGACCTTTGGTTATTGACTTTTCTGCTAGAGCAGCAGAGATGAAATTTTGCCTGTGCAGGTTAGTACTGGAAGGGTGGGAAACCAAGAATAGACCCATACAGGAAGCTAAATGGCTTCTTGGCCTCCATTTTGAAGGTGAAACACCGCTGTCGTGGTATCTGATGTCTGGACCAAGGCCAATCTGGCAAGAGAAACTTTGAACTTCCGAAGTTTGGAGGTGAATAATCGTGGAGCTCCGAGAATAGCACACTTTCCATTCCATCTTTTCTTAGCTGTGCTCGCCATTTATGTTTCATTCACTCATCACTTTCTCTTGATTTCAAAGCTTGTGTCTTTGTTATGTTACTCATACTGAAGCTAATAATAAGGCGCATTACGTGGAACTCAGACAGGGCGCCTTAAACCATACTTAATATGGATAGGGCGGCTTGCGTGGCACTTGTATAGCACGCCTTAGCTTAGCACGCCTTAGCTTAGCACGCCTTAGACGAGCTTGGTAGATCCATTCATGCGTCTGGTCTAGTTTGAACTCATGGGGCCTCAAACCCCACCAGAGCCGTGGCCTATAGCTACCACTGTATACGTAGATAGTCTCGCGCCAAGACTACGCATGTCCACCCAGCGTATTTTGCCAAAACAAGGGAATGAACAAGATCCAAAAGGTTCCTACGCATCAAGAGACGGTGTATAAAGGAAGTAAGATAAAGTTTAAAAAGGGGTTCCTAAGGAGAGATCATCAATAGATGGAGGAGGAAAAGGTATTAGATTCACACAATGTAGCTAAAGAAGTAGGCCTCTAGATACAGGGCTTTCAGGCAGGCAAGCATACTTGATGTACAATCAATTGATCAATTTGGCATACTTGTTTTCGTATATCAGTAAGATGTGCACAGGAATGTCCGGAAGCGAGGTAAAACAAATAGCCTGAAAGATTGGTCCGAAAGGTAGGCCCGAAATATAGGATCGAAACTCTGGTTTCTGCAGGATCCCTAAAGATCTGTAAAATCTGACAGTAGAAGAAAAGCTAGGCATATATACATCATGCTTGGATATCATCTAGATCGATAGTGTCAGAGAGTGAAAGAAATGTATAGATTATTTACTCACCAGTAAGTAATATTTGGAAGAATATCGCGAACGAGGCCATAGAACGCAAACGAATAGATTATAAAGGCGGTGCTTATTTTCCGTCAAAAGGGGCACTTTGGATAAGCTTTTGGTCCCGGCCCCTTCGGTATGTTTGGATCAGCTAATTCGCCGTACCACTATAGAAAATTAGTTGATTAATAAAGACGGAGCCAACAAGTATTCGGGATCATGATATAAATCAGAAACGCACTTCTTTGAAGCAGGCATTGACCATCATGTAAGGGTTTGGAGTGCCTTTCTTATCTGTGTGCCCTGCTTTAGCGCATTAGAAAATATCACTAAGACTTCATATAGCCGGGCCTCGAATTGAGGACTCCAGGGTTTGCATTCGGCGTCTTACACCTCGTCTTGATCAAAATATCTTGTATCAAGTCTCTCTCCTCAATACAATGTTTCTTCGCCCAGTCAATAAGTTCAGGTAACTGGGAAATGTATCTCATGGCTACCTTAGGAATGATGCATTTATTCACCATATTTGAGAGTCTTTCGTCCTTGTTGCTGATATCACAGAAGTTTTGAATATCAATGACACCCCACTCGGGATTCAAGACGCAGTCCTTTTTGATGCTTTGGTAAAACGGTAAAACGTCCTCCTCCAGACTGAGTGGCGGGTTTAATTGGCTCCAAACAAAACTAAGGTATCGATGGACGACTGGATCAATATAATCCTTCACCTGGTCAAAAGAGACTTTGAAATCACGACGACAGATGTTGGTCTTTAGCCAATAATCGAAGTACATGCCATCTTCCTGGGCGATTTTGGATGCGTGTCGGCATACTTCTCATTTGTTTTTTTTTTATTTTTTTACTAGAATATAAAATATATAATTTTTTATTTTATAAATATGCAATTTTTTTTTTATTCTTGGGGTATTTCTTCTGGATACAAAGCGTTCGAGACAGGCGTGACAGTGGATAATGCAGTGATTGCCAAGGCAATATTGAAAAGACGCATATTGAGTTCGACCATGAAAAACTTCAGATGAATTCGAATCAAACGAGAGGTTGAAATCAGGTGCTACGCTATCTCAGTTTATTTATGTCAATAGAGGGTGCTAAGGGATCAAAGATCGGCTGAGATTGACGTCAATCATCGGTAAACCATGGGCAAAAAGAATTCCACTCAACGCATGATAGCCATATCCTCGACAGTGTCAAGGAAGAGAATGTTACATAGAGACCTAAGATCGGCGGAGATTGGCGTCAATTTTTGAAAGGTTATATACGAGAAACTCTGTGCGACGTATGATCGTCCTATAAACCCTGGATGTTGGATGCGTGATGGACAGCGATCGCCCCTAGGGGCCCTAGCGAACTTGAAAATGACCTCAGCTGAAGTACGCAGGCGTCTTGATGGACTCAAGTCTTTGGTAAATGATCCTCTGCTTTGTTAAATAGTCAAAAGGATGCATTTCAGCCACCTCATGTCAAAATTTCCTTGTTTTGTGGAAGATCTCTCAAACCCAATTTCCATCACAGCCTAGACTAGCGCCTTGACGACAGACGATGTTTCGTTTAATCTATAGGTACTGAGAGAAAGAGCTACTTGATAAGGATTGTTAAGGTAACACAGCTTTGTGATGAACTCCAGCTAGACGCGGCGCATCGCTACCAGCTGCAGAGTATGCTTTCAGGTGGCTGCATGAGTGACTCGTCGATCCCGGCGTGACTGGCAATCATGTCAGGTACCTTTTTGGTGGGAGCTTTGGCTACAATGCAGATCGCTTCCAATAGACCAGTTGACTCCGAATAGGTTGCCCAACCTCGCTCCTTTCATCTGGTTACCGGAAGCTCTAGGCAGAGGCAATGTAACATGCTCTCTGTTTACCACGTTCCTGATTACTTTTTTTGAATCAACCAGCTTTGTTCATATATTAATAGCCCCCCTCGGTAGTATAAACCCATATACGCGTACCATGCCATACTTTTCTTTTTTAAACTTACATTGACAGACAACCTCGCCCGGAAATTGTCCCTGTTACCCCCGCACGACTGATTCTTCGAATCTTGCCATGTGGACCCAAAGAGTGCTAGTTGTGGATTTTGGATTATGAGTTGCTTCATGATGGTTGAGATGAATCTTTTGGCATTGCGACGGTCGGCCTCGCCCTTTTCGAATAAGACGCTGGCTCCTAGGTGCCCGTTGTCTTCAACATCTTTTCACCGTTCGGGCGATCGTAGATTTCGCTGTTCCTGCCTTGTCACAAACCAAAACATGCATTTGCTCTCTTAGATTCGGCCCACTGTGAGATTTGGTCGCGGAGCTCGACCCTAGTGTCTGGAAGACATAGAGCCGCATACTGGTCCTCATATGCGTCAAAAAATGGTCATTTGGCAATGGACAGACCGAAATTCCGAACAAAGGCTTGAAGGGACTTTGAAATCTCATCTAGACCAGTCAAAATATCCTCGGCTTCCTGCGCACACTGCAGATTTTAATTGAAGTTGACACTCTCGTATAGTTCCTGCTCCTGCTTCTTGATCCAGGTTTGGAGCTCTGCTAGGTGTCGCTGGTAGCTGCAGCGATGCTATCCAGTATGCGCCTTCCCGAGCTGAGATTCTGGGGAACCATTATTTCTGCTACGTATTGGAGAATTGCTTTATGGGTTCGTATAATCGCATCTCTTATCACGTCCTTTCCCCTGGCACGTTTGCGGTGGAACTTGGTTTCTATGTATGCAAACCGGGTAAGGACTTCAGCAAGGTACGCCGAAGATTCGGAAACTTTTAGTCATCTATGCTTCCAGTCACGCATTAGCTGTGCAACTCGTATAGTTTTGATATGACTTACTGTTAAGCTGAGCGATATAATCGCCCAGGCACTGGCTGCGTGACCGGTGGGATCAAAGGCGACCGCTACACTAATAATCTTCTCGAAAGAGAGTGCGGCATTGATGATTGTCCGCGAGAAATCTCGAATGTTAAGATAAGACTTTTCGTCTTTCATATCCTAACCTTGATGCTTTTGATTTGGTGTTCTTCGTATTGTTCTTGCATCATATGTCTAACCTGCTCTACCATGTCTATCGTCCTTGAATGACTGTGGTTGGGTCCGTCGGTTAGGGCGGAAATGGATTTTATCAACTTATCTCGCTCTTTTGGTCTAATTGATCAAAGGCCGATTGCCATAGGTCTTCTAGGAAGCGAGACTCCTTAGAATGAGACTGGGATATGCTAGTCTGGCTAGCCAGGGCTGATGATGCTGGGGTAATGAAGATGCAAACTGTATGAGCTTGGGTTTGGCTTGGTTGGGGTTTGGGTTGGGGTTCTACATTGTGCGGCTTTCTGGATCTGTGACGAAAGCGTTCTCTCAAGCCTCTCATAGAGCTCATGCTGAAAGTCTTCTCTTAAGTGCAGTTTACTTGGCTTTCCAGGTGGATATTGTGGTTGCGGGGTAAAGATTATATGAGAGTGTGCGGGGGGGTTGGTTGTTTACTTCTCGCTGGAAAGTCTTCCCGAGAGATAGCCAGCTTGGTGGGCAAGGAAAAAGCCCCTGTTCATCAACCAATTAGATAAATACACCACCGAACACGTCACAACGGTGCTCAGGTGGTACAGCAGGCGCATGTACACAGCGGTGTAGGTGTGTGGTGCGGAAGAGATTTCTAGTGGCTGGGAAAAAGAGCCTGGTGGCAGCATTTCCTGCATCGCAGCTTGGTTGTACACTGTGTAACATGAGCATGTCCGTTAGCTTTGAGGAATCAAGACCCGGGCCCCATTCTCAGTTCTATTATAGTGATTGCTAGCTAGACGCAGAGTGTCAGGCATGCGGGGCTTCCGGGACGGACCGCACAGCCGGCGAACCAAGTGAAGAATGCCTTACATTGTGTTACCCAAGCCCTCAACATTTTCCTAGACAGCTTTGGAAGACACCCAAACTGTAACCATATTATGCGAAGGAGAAACTTGGTTACCTGGACTAGGATCGCTTCTACGACCAGTAATAGGGTAATAGGAGGAGGTAAGAGAATGATAGACTAGTACTCGAACAAGGCGCTAAGAAGAACTTGAAGAACCTTGGAACTTGAAGAACTGAGCCCCAAGGAGGCTGATGTTTCATTTAATATAGCGCTAAAACTGCCGTGTTTTGATGATGCGTTGACTTTCTGGGGAGGATGATCTGGGCTCTTACCTCTACGTGATCAGCGCTTCTACCTCAGGTCGTACTGGGGTAATTATATCTCTTTAGATGTTGAGATGATGTATATTTAGGTGGTCTTCTATATCTGCAGCGGCTGCAGGTCAAGTCCGCACATAGAGCAGAAGCACCAATTAACCCGCGACTGTATGGTAATAATTTGAGAACTGGTTCCAACGCCAATATGCGCTTTGATGCAACTCAAAGAACACAGAATAGGACAGCAAAGCTGACATCATTCGTGAGTTCATGGTGTCTGAGTGGAGTTCACAGCAGGAATCCCGAAGTGTATCCAAATGTCGCGTAAGCGGAGATTCATCCTTTTACATGCATCGTCTTCCTATGACCAAGGCAACGAAGATTTAATCAAGCTCTATAACTTGAGTAATAGGCTCTAAATTGCTTTGAGTATCCCTAATCAATCTCAATGTCATGTGCCGCGTTCGCTCTGGACCACTGTATGGATGGAAGTCAACCCCAATAAGGTATATAAGTCCGTAATTCTGACGCAATCATCTTCCCAGCCAAGATATCTCCGTGAGAATCATTGTATCAATGCCCAAGCTGTCTGACGAACTGACGCTGCACGGTTCCTAAAATGGAACTCTGAAGATTGTCGCACGCAGTCCGGTAACTACGCTCTTGGACGAACGATCAAGGTCAATACTTATGCTTGACTCATTCTAGCTGTGCATTATCTAGTTTATTATCCTGGATAGAAGCTCAAAAGGTACAGAGTCTTTAGATATCACAGATTTGTTCGGGTAATACCCACTACTACCTTTACAGGTTGACCTTAATCTCACCTGTTTCTCACCTTTCAGCCAAGAAACATACTTGCACCCTGATTTCCGAAAAAGTATAATCTCATTTCGTGCTTGCCTGAAACTTTAAATACAGATGCGCTAGTTGAAAGTCTCGTATAGTATTACTAATAACCTTTCTCTGATACCATAACTAGTCATCCGGCGATCAGTCTTGCTTTATTAAGAGTTCTGCATAGGAGATCGGAGAATATGTACCCGTTCCAGACGAACTACATTTAAAGTTCACAAGATCGAAGGCAATTGTCCGCATATAGGAAGGGCAACCAACTGATGTAGGGTCGCGTAGAATGCGAACAAATCACATACCCAGCCTCTAGAACTAAAGTTACGGTTGGCCTTTAACGGAAGCATGTCAGATCATAGCTGACTCTAAAACTTGTTTGTAGCAAGAAGACTGTAGTCTTTTGTCGATCTGTGATACTCTTTAGTCGTGCTGCAGATGGCCCTATTCCAGCATATCTAACGACGCCAACATATCTGAGGTCCTTGCACTACGGACCTACCTTATAAATAACTTCAAGAACAAGTCCATGTTGCATTGGATAACTCAGTATCTCTACTTCACAATCAAGCAGTATCGACTGTTTTACTCCACTATCAACAGAATTCAGAACTCATCGTGACCAAGTCAAGATGGAACATCTATTGTGCAAACGAGCCAATGAAGCCCGCGACTCTCTAGCTATTATTGATGGGGACCAGCGATTGACATTTTGCAATCTCATCTCTGCCGCCGACATTCTAGCTGAGAAGTTGGCCGAGAAAGAACTGGACAATCAAGAGCCGGTGGGGATTGTCCTTGGCCCAGGTTGGCAACAAGTTGTGTCCCAAGTTGCAGTCTTGAGAGCAGCTGGAAGTTGTACTCCCATCGATCCATCCGTGCCTGACAACCAACTCAAGGCCATGCTGTCCGACTTGGGTGTACGATTTGTCCTTACAACCACTGATCTTTCGGCCAGGGTGTCTCAGTTTGAGGTACTGTCAATTGACTCCCTTTTGGAGTCTGATCAAAAAGGGGACATGGAAGGAGAGATCAAAGTGAGATCTGGCATGCCTGAAGATCACAGAAGCCATCTTCTTCATACTTCGGGCTCATCGGGAAAGCCTAAAGCTGTCCAAGTATCTTCCGCAGCTTTGATTCATCTTGCCACCTCATCCCCGGTTGACATCAAACCTGGTGATCGTGTTGGACAATTGAACAACCCAGGCTTTGACCTGTCTTTGTTAGAGGTATGGGTTACATTACTCTCCGGAGCTACAGTGGTACACGTCCCAAAGTCCGCCATTAAGGACCCGCTGTCCTTTGCCACATTTTTGAAAGATGAAAGCATTACGAATGCTATCATTCCTACCGCTCTATTCAACATAGTGGCCACCAGTGCCCCTTCCGCGTTTCAAAACCTTCGCCACGTTGTAACCGCTGGCGAGTCACCAAATCCCAATTCAATGGAGAATGTACTTGGCAGCGACGGCCCCCCTGAAAAACTGTGGAATGCTTACGGACCTACGGAGACGACATGTTTCTCGACTCTGCGGCAGGTGACTCTTGAAGATACCCAAAGTGGAGAAATCAGTGCGGGAAAACCGTTTGGTGATACTGTGGTCTATCTTCTTGACGAGAACCAGAAGCCAATCTTCAGTCAGGAAGTCGAGGGTGAAATATGCATCGGGGGTCCAGGATTATCGGCCGGTTACTTGAACCGTCCGAAGGAAAACGCTGAAAAGTTCATTGAGATCGAAGTCCCAAATTCCCAAGCATCTGATCAGCTGGAAAATATCCGGGTATACCGGACTGGGGATGTTGGTGTTTGGAAAGGGGAACCAAAAACCCTCCATTTCGTTGGGCGCCTAGACCTCCAGGTCAAACACCAAGGCTTTCGCATTGAACTTGAGGAAGTTGAGCGTACGATCGCCGCACAGGGAAACATCAAGGAAGTGGCCTGCTTGCATGAGAAATCTAGCGATGGTGCTGGATCTGACCGGCTCGTGGCTTTCGTTGTTCCAGAAAGCGATAGCCCAATCGATCCACAAAGTATAATCGAGAACATCCGAGATCAACACCCTTACTACATGGTGCCTGATCAAGTCCAAATTATCTCAGAGATGCCGTTAAATTCCCGCGGTAAGGTAGATCGTGCTGCCCTGGCTAAGAGGAATGCGGAATCACACCAGGAGGAGTCCTCTCGCAACGGTGAAGGTGGAGAGACGGGCGGCGTCGAAATGATTTCTGAGATTCTGAAAAGTATTCTCAGTATCTCCACTCCCAGTCCCCATGAGAACGTTTTCTCTCTCGGCCTATCGTCATTACAAGTTGCTCGGTTCCTTGGTTCGATCAAGCAAAAGGTTGGAAGGTCGCTGTCAATTAAGGATCTCTATATCAACCCAACAATTGAATCACTGGCACAGCTCCTTGGCCAACCTGAAAAAGTCAATTATGGGCCATCTGAGATCCTCCAATTTGAAGCTGACAGCCAACTTGCCGATGATATTGAGCTACTCCCGAATTGGTTCTCCGAGGGTCGCGTATTCCTGACAGGTGCCACCGGATTTATCGGCATCAATCTCCTGCATCGCTGGCTCTCCATGCCGTCTATGAAGGAGATTGCGTGTCTTGTCCGGGGCAATGAGAATCACTCGCCTATGGACCGGGTTCAAGATACATTCAAGAAGTACGATCTGTGGGAAGAAGATATGCGCGAGAAAATGAAGAAACTCATCTTCATAGACGGTGATATAACACAGGATCGCCTCGGGCTTTCACATAGCGATTATGAATGGCTTGTTGGTTGGGCGCCAGCAGTATTTCACGCTGCTGCCAAGGTCAACTGGTGTGAGCCCTACAGCAGTCATTATGCACCAAATGTGCTGGGCACCAAGAATGTCCTTCGTGTCGCAGTCGAAGGACGACGAAAGGCTTTTCATTACATTTCCAGCATCGATGTTTGGGCAGTCACTGGACTCATCCTGGGAACAGAAGTTGTGTCCGAGGACGGCTCACTCAAGGTGCATCTTGCTTCTCTCCCTTTCGACACAGGCTATGCCCAAAGCCAATGGGTAGCAGATGAGATGGTGCAGAGGATGCGTGACCGAGGCCTGCCAGTGACCATCTATCGCCCTGGCTTCGTTGTTGGCGATAGCAAGACAGGGGCAGGTAACCCAGACGATTTCTTCAGTCGTATGATTGTTGGGTGCATTCAATTGGGATATTGGCCGCATCTACCATCACAAAATATGGAGTATGTCACAGTAGACTATGTATGCGATTCAATTCTGCATATTTCCTCGGACAACCGCAACATTGGGCATGCTTATAGCTTGACTGCACCAAATCCAGATCTCACTACGCACATGGAAAAGTTGTGTACCCTTATCAACCAAGCTGGCTTCCCCCTTGAGCAAATCCCATATCCAGATTGGCTGCAAAAGCTAGAAACCTGGAGCCAGTTGGAATCGAGCCCGTTACTGTCTTTGATGCCCTTACTTGCAGAGCCTGTTCTACGTGATTCTACACGTCTACAAACAAGCAAGTATTCTCCGGTTTATGAGTGCCCAAATACTTTGAAAGCAATCAGGAGCCGTGACGACATTTCTTATGTACAACTTACTTCTGAACTGGTACGGAGTTTCATCGACTTCTGGATCCGTAAAGGGTTCCACAGCCTTTGACTTCAAAAAGATGTAACGACTTGAAGTTGCTTGGAATTCGAAAGGACTTTTTTTTTCTTTCTTCGTTTCATTCGTTGATAGCTATGAAAACGCCCAAATTGACAATCTTTTTTATATTTTTTTTTTTTCCAATCTTCATTACTAGTCTAACACTGAATATATACAATGTATTCAACTCCCACGTTAACCCCCTAGGAACTCAGTGCTCTGAGACTGACCTTGATAGTAACTCCAGGCGTCTCCACAAGGACCCTTACCAGTTGACAGGTTGCTAAGATATTAGAAAATGGCAATGATCAATGGTGAGCAGTCTTACCTGATTAAGATGAAACATTGCTGTATACCTCGAAGGCGGTCAAGGCGCGGCAATATGGCATATGTGCGTGATCGGGCTTAAGCGAACACCTCAAGTACCAACATGAAAAATGAGTCTGATTTGGTGTCACTCTCTGAAATCATACGCCATAATCGGGAGCTCCTCGTGAATCCACTATTTTGGACTTCTGATCAGCTGAAGGCGTTGAGATGCCGTTTCCAGCACATTGACTATGCCCCGGACGAGGACGCTGATATCGACCAGATCACAAGGCAAAGGGCAGATGATACACCAAATCCTGAGCTTGAAAAGGAGATGGAGGAAGTGGAATTGTTCTCTACTACTGTGTTGCCCAATAAGAGGGTCCGCTTCTTATTACGTCTTCTATTAAACGAAAGAAGCATATTCAATAAGTACCAGTGAGGGCCACAGCAAAGCACCGGTGGAGAAGCTTAATATCATGTCACTAATACCAGCTTCTAATTAGAAAAGGTGCGGATCTGTTCTTCGCCGGGAAAGCTGTTCACCAGCCATCTTATATTATGTTCTGTCGCCGTATGCAGACAGCCCAGTCTTCTTCGCAAGACTTTCGACCATTGGTCGGCTATATCGACTACCTGCAAATTGATTCGTCTCGTAGGAAGAGGCTTACACCTCACCCACATCCGGACAAAGACAAAATTAATGATGTCTGTCAACGCATTTCTGATATCAGAGTGGCACGAGCTACACCTCAGAATTGGACCGAGGACCCATATTTGCTATGTATCTTGATCTCTATCGCGCAATCTCAGAAAAGTACCAATGAAGGCTCACAGCCGGCAAGTCAAACTGTATGCGCTATTGTTGAACTGGCTTTCCTTTAGTTTCGTCACTCTACTAACTGATCTTTTCAAGGCACGCCTTCTCGTGACGAATGGGCATGACAAGGAATTCATACACCTTTATGAAGGCCATTTTACAACAGAGTTTCTCAGAATGCTTGATGAGCCAATGACTGCTCGAGCCCCTACTAATGGCCCTACGATAAATCGGAGAAAGATCCCGTACAGTCCCTTCGAAACCTTTGTGGACCGTATTCAGCCCAAGGCATAGGGTACTGGCGTTGTGCCTGTGGCCCCAGTCAACCCAGATGGCGCCTTTCATACCATTGATCAAATGGCTCAAAGTCACACGAGCAGACAAGTGAGAAAGAGCGCAAGATGAGGCGCAAAACGTGACCTACGTGGCGTAGGTATTAAGCCTCATCTAAGTGTATTTTGAAGATGACTCAGGCATGATCTGACTCTGCCTACGGTATAGCAAACGTGACTACGACCGATTGTTTCTGGCGACCGCCACCCGGGGCCATAGTCACACCTGAGCGCTCAACAGAAGTTACCTAGGTCATCAAAGCAGTGAATAGACGGTGACCCGAGATACAAATTGGGTACTTCACCCTCGAAGTACGTGATTAGCCACCCAATAATCATTGGCAGAAACTAGTAGAGGTTATCAAAGGATCGAGATATTAAGGATTCCGATACCGTTTTCAGTAATGCAGATCGGGATCCGACCAGAGGGATACACAGTCTGGAACCAACAATAAACGCGGGCCCTGATCGGCGTGACCCTGTGGAGCTGCGTGATTGGACTAACCCGCAGACTGGACCCGGACCCAGATAAACCAACCAGCGGTCAAGTCAACAGCACACGCTCCGTCATCACCTTCTTGCTGGTCGATTGCACTCTTGACGGTACTTTCATCCAAAGTCAACCTTCTATTTTCGCGACTTTGCCTCTGTACGTTGGGGTGCGTCTTACCAACCACATTTCCCCCTGGTCTCCGCTGTTCTCCGCGTGAACCGTGGTCGTGATCCGCCCCTCCACTCCGATAAGGTAGGTGTCGCGCCTCTTGGTTTTTGCCCCTCAATGTATGTGAAGATAAGAAGGGTCGAAGCTGCACATGGCGGTGACTTTGCAAAACACGCGCTCGAGCCACCATGGGGATGCTAACGTTCGGTCGTTTCCTTAGCCGGCCCTATCCTCACCTTCGGGACGGTCCTACACTCTTCTCCTTCCAACAACAGTTCCTTATGGAGGAATCAAGCGCCCACCAACGTCGGAAATCCGACTCGGCAGTCGCGCCAGAGTCGGTGGCGTCGACACCGGGGCCCTATGACTTGGACAATCCTTTCTTAGAGGAGTTCGCCGATGGGGATGAATTCTACTCCCCTCCTCCTTCCCCGGGCAAGCTTTCGCGCAACGGTTCCTTCTCAAACAGCAGCTCGTACCAAGAAGACTGGGAAACATTCCCGCCTCTGGACAAGTTGACTATTTTCGATCTCCTCGACAACTTCCAGCTTACGCAGCGTCTGGAAAAATGGCAACATACAATCAATCTGCAGAAAGAGAAGGTGCGCAAGCAGCGTGAGAAACTCCGATCGACCGGGCAGAACGCCAGACAGCGGGTTGTGGGAGAGTGGAAGCGTCGAGTTCCGACCGCGGACGAGCGACTCGATAGATACCGAAAGCGCATGAAGGCCGGGGTGGAGCGCCTGGGTAAACAGTGGAGCAAGACCGCCACTGTCACTCTCCGAGAGAAAGCCTCCTTCATCGCGGGTGTGCTCAACATCTTTATTAGTGGCTACCTGATCGGTGCTTGCCCCCAATACTTCTATCTGTGGTTTACAGCCCAGCTGGCGTACTTCATGCCCATCCGGTATTATACCTACCATGCCAAGGGCTACCACTACTTCCTCGCCGATCTGTGCTACTTTGTGAACATGCTCTGTATGCTGAGTCTGTGGGTTTTCCCTGGCTCGAAACGGCTCTTCTTGGGTACGTTCTGTTTGACGTTTGGAAACAACGCGGCGGCCATCGCCATGTGGCGGAACTCGCTGGTTTTCCATAGTATGGACAAAGTCGTCAGGTATGTACTCCCCCGCCTTGACTCGAGCATGTTCTTGTAAACTGATCTCTTGTTTCCAGTCTATTTATTCACATCATGCCACCGGTCACGTTGCACTGTCTTGTTCACTTGACCCCCGTCGAGATGCTCAAGGAGCGATTCCCCGCAGTCTATGCCATCAAGTACAGCAAGCCGGGTGACCCTGAGCATTACTCGCTATGGGCCATGATTATATGGTCTACTATACCATACTTGGTTTGGCAGTTGGCATACCATTTCATGATTTCCGTGCGCCGTGCAGACAAGATTGCGGCGGGACGCCCAACGAGCTTTACCTGGCTTCGCAAGTCATACTCCAAGGCTTGGATTGGACGGTTTGTCCTGAGCCTTCCGGAGACATTGCAAGAACCGGCCTTTATGCTGATCCAATACGTCTTTGCGCTCTCGACCATGATCCCATCCCCCATCTGGTTCTGGTACCGGAATGCAAGCGGTATTTACATTTTCGCTTTGTTCGTGTGGAGTATCCACAACGGCGCTACCTACTATATCGATGTGTTTGGTAAGCGATTCCAGAAGGAGCTGGACCAGCTAAAGATGGATGTTGCTCGGTGGCAAAGTTCTCCCGATGGAGCAGCTAGCCCGTTCATCTTCCCGGAGACTCCCGCTACTTTCGCCGCCGATGCATCCCGGACTCATGCTCCTCTCGAGAAACGAGGCAGTGTTGACAGGATTCCTTTGTTGGATGCCAATTTGGCTGCTTCTACTGCCTTCCGTGATGCTGCCCGGGACACCGATTCCACTGTTCGCGAGAGAACCTAATTCCTGGGGTTTCTTACTTTCTTTAATCGTCCATGATACCCCTTGGCGTAGATGATTTTCATCCTTGCAAATATAGCGTTTATCCTCTTGATATATGGTGTTTTCATGCTGCATTGTTTTCAGATTCCATGAAACGCTTCAGACCCGATTAGATAAGAGACGATCATTCCTTGTTCAAATCCAAATTGACACGATGTGACACTTTTAATGCAACACGTATATACGTTTGATGACAGAAGTTTCTTTGCATATTTGTAACACAAAACTGCCAGGCTGCATGAGTGAAAATACAGCACCAATAGAAAATCGATTGATTTTATCTCCGTCGAGACCTCCGAAGCCGCTTTCGGTCACGTGGATCAACGTGATGACCGGCAGCGTCACCTACATCTTCCGTATTCTCTTCAACCTACACAAATCCATACCATCCGTATCTTGTTTCAATCATCTTTTTTATCTCGGGATTGTCTTGATTTAAGGCAGTCTAATCATTGTTGCGCCCTCCGCGACCCCCTGCTCGATTGATCGGGCCCTTTCCCTTCTCGCCCCAACATTTTCCGCAAATGTCCGCCACAATGAGGTCTGCTCAACTGGTGCGCAACACATCTGCATTGCGGTCAACCCTGGCTGGTAGGTCATTGCTGTTAAATCTTGAAGACTGAGGAACCAGTTGACTGACATTTCAACCCCCGCTGAATAGCTCGCACTCGTGCTGGCGCTCTCGGCCCAGCTTCCATCGCTGCGGCGAACAGTTTCCTCCGAAATGGGCGCGGTCTTCCATCGCATGTGTCTGCCCTGGCTATTTTGATTCCCCAACAGCGTGCCTATGCTACTGAGCAATCCACATCTACCTCCTCCCAGTCATACCCTCCTCCTGGATTCAATGCCGAGCAAGCAAAGAAGCCTCTCCCCCAAGAGCAAGCGCAACCGTCACAAACAGTTGCCAAGGCTGATAAGCCTGCCACTAAGGATGCCAAGGTGGCCTCCAGCAAGGTTGCAGGGGACTCTCAGAAGAACTTGGTTGAGGAGAAGGAGGTCAAGAAGTTGACAATGGGACAGAAGGTCAAGAAGGAGCTGCAGCACTACTGGGATGGCACAAAGCTGTTGGCCACAGAGGTCAAGATTAGCACCCGGTTAGCTGTGAAGATGGCAGCTGGCTACGAGCTCAGCCGGAGAGAGCACCGTCAGGTAGGTCAAGGCTCCGATCGCCGATCGAGTTGGATCATTTGACTAATTCTGGATTTAACTATATTAGCTTCAACGGACTACCAAGGACTTGGGTCGGTTGGTTCCTTTCTCTGTCTTCCTTATCGTTCCCTTCGCCGAACTGCTGCTCCCAGTGGCGCTGAAGATCTTCCCCAACTTGCTGCCTAGCACCTACGAGGGCAAGTCCGCTCGTGAGAAGAAGGCCACGAACCTGAGCTCCACCCGCAAAGAGGTCTCTAGCTTCTTGCGCAACACATTGCGCGAGACTGGTTTGCCCTTAACCGCCGCGACCGTGAAGAACGAGGAGTTCGCAGACTTCTTCCGCAAGATCCGCACGACCGGCGAGTCTCCCTCCACCGAAGATGTTGTTAAGGTCTGCAAGATCTTCAAGGATGATCTTACCCTGGACAACTTGTCCCGCCCCCAGTTGGTGGCTATCTGCCGTTACATGAATCTGAACACCTTCGGCACTGACGCCATGCTCCGTTACAACATTCGTCACCGTATGCGCCAGATCAAGCGTGATGACCGCGCCATCAACTACGAGGGCGTTGACTCGCTGTCCGTTCCTGAGCTGCAGATGGCTAGCGCCTCTCGCGGTATCCGTACACACGGTGTCTCCCCCGCTCGTCTCCGTGAGGACCTTACCATGTGGCTCGACCTCCGTCTTCAGCAGGGTGTCCCATCCACTCTCTTGGTTCTGAGCAATGCCTACATGTACACCCAGGGTGGTAAGGAGTCCGACATGGCCTCCCAGATTGATGCTCTGAAGTCGGTTCTCTCTAGCATTCCCGAGGAGCTGTTCCACGAGATTGAGCTTGAGGTCCACAACGCCGAGGGTGCTGCCACCAACAAGCAGCGTCTGGAGGTCATCAAGGAGCAGGAGGAACTCATTGAGGAGGAGAGCGTGCAGAACAGTGGAAACGACGACCACGCTCCCGCGCCCAAGGATATCGAAGATATCGACGAGAAGGAGGAGGCCCGCATCGAGGCAGCCTCCAACGGCACTGAGAAGCAGTCCGCTGAAGCTAATGAAGCCATGGCCGAGGGTGCCGAGGGTGCTAAGGTCGAGCAGACCAGGAAGAGCGATAGCTCGTAAATTTCATGAACGGCTCGGTTTGCACTTGCGTTTTATCTCCGGGGATTGTTTTATTGGATAACATATAGATTTTTGTTTATTGTCTCTCTTCTTTTTTGACCCCTTCTGTTCTCCCCTTGTGTTACTTCTCCGCTATGTTGCTATAGACCCCCTTCTCTCTTCGACTCTTCTCTCCCTCTCATTGCCCCTTCTACTACCTCTTTCACTTTTTTGCCCTGATCTCTGGGTCTTTGCTGATACGCTCTCTTGAATCCCACCCTGTTCATTGTGTCTCATTTTTGCAATCTTGCGGTGTACAAGGCAGTCGGTGTGAGTTGTCGCGGTGCCCTCTGCATAGGCAAGACCGGAATCTCTGCCCAAGTGGCCGGATGTGTTGCAAGAATCTCAGCCATTGATATGGAGTTCAGAGCGAAAAGCCATGTATTGATAGAACAAATCCACATGATGCATCTAATTTGAGTTCAAACACCTCACAAAGTAAGAGTTCAAGATTATTAATCGGCAACCTTGAATGGCATCGTTAGCCGGAACAACACCCAACCTCGGCAAAACTACTGTTCGAATGGGAACCGAACCCTTTCCCCCGCAACCAAGCAATCGGCCTTATCCGAGGGCCACTATGAAGCTGGCCAAAATGAGCGGATTGAACAGGCGACGGTAATGCCCACATCCACACCAGAACAATTGAGATAACTCGTTAGTATCAGAGGAATCGAAAAACCCATTCAGCGTGATTGGCAAGAAACTGCGTGTTGTCTATTTTCTTTGGTCATAACGTAGAATGGATTTATCCAGTACAACCCAGATCACGTGCAGCGAACCGCATCACTCATCCTTACGTTCAAAGAGACGGGGGTACCCCCGCTGCACTAGTGAACTAAACATTTTATTCTCCGGGTATTTTACATTTACTTCCTGTTGACTACTTTTGTATATTCTCCATTTTCATATCCCCCGAACTTCTAACCTCCAGCACATACCCAGAGTGCTATGCGGAGACATCCACGTCATTTAATCCGAACTATCAGTCGCAAGTTCCCGATACCCACCAATCCACGTCCAGGTCGCTTCCAGTGTCACTATTTGTATCAGGCAGGGAGTGGCCGCGCTTCTTCCAGTATGGCGCCGCTGAACCAGACTTCCTTGGTAAGTGACGTTTATGTGCAAGTTTGAGATGTACCGAAAGCCACAAAAGCTGTATCTCTACGCTTTGGGATTAGTACTTCCATGCTCGACCTAACTATGCACCTACCTGTGCCTATCCGTGGTCTGCGTGTGTACCTGTACACTCGGACCCCAGCGACCCATTCCATCGACCCATTTTTATTTTCCGCATGAGATCTATGCGACCAAGAGGACCACTGTCTTATCTCGTGGATACTATGTCGTCACGATTCCATTCTGGTCTTGTTTTGTGCTCTCCGTATTCGCGTATCCGAGTTCCACCCTCAAGTCTCACAGGCCTTCCATTGGGGTGTGTCACATTTCTTCAAGAAGATTGGCTTGACGGCACCCGTGGATGGACATCCCCCTAAGAATGGATGTCTTAAACCCAACTCTATGTCGCGTGGCAAAGAAGAAAGACAAGAAAAACGCCACAGAATGATAGCAAGAACCAAAAACAAGATTGGTGGAATGTCTAGGCTAATATGATAGATGACAACAGGAAGCCATCCACCGATTCCGAAACTATGTTCCTCCGCCCACGGCGTACGAGGATGTCCCGGTGACTAGGCGGGCGGCAGTATTGCTTCTGCTGTACGCCGATGCTAAAGGAGACCTGAGAGTCGTGATTACGATGCGGGCCAAGACATTGAGTTCATGTAGGTATATCCCTTCCCCTTGCAACTAGATTAGCCCTGAAAACAGGGCTACCCTCCGCTGATGCTGCATGACATGCGGACTGCGCTAACTTATGCCCCCTATTTCGTCGGGCTTCATTCTAGATGCAGGAGATGCGGCTTTACCAGGAGGTGAGTTGTTTATATATAGTATACCACAAGGGATGTGTAGCCTATGGTTACGAGAAAGAAAAAACAACAATGGGCAAAGAAAAAAGAAGGAAGGGATCAACAGGCACAATTGCCCCAAATAGAAAAAGAAGACATTCATCTAGTCTGGGGAAAGAAGAAAAGAACGCAAACAAAAGCCCAACGGTGGAGTGGATCGGGTGGACCCTCGCTAACAAACAACTCAGGTCGAGCAGATGCGCCATCGGAGACGCCGTTCCAGACCGCACGTCGCGAAGCATGGGAAGAGATCGGGCTACCGGGAATCGACCAACCCCTTCCCCACCCCTTCACAGTCGAACACCTCTGCGAGTTACCGGCAAATCTTGCCAAAACAGAAGTAGTGGTTCGGCCCTGCGTGGCTCTCTTACATTCGTACGATGCTAAGACGGGTCAGAATGCGGATCCCGAGATCTCGCTCATTCCTAAGCTAGATGCGAGGGAGGTGGCTGCTGTTTTCACGGCGCCGTTCTACAGTTTTTTACGTTTGAGGGAAGGAGAGGAATTGGCTTCGAATTCGGACCTGGAGCAGAATGAAGGTGCGGATTCAACTGTGGGTTCAGCTCAGGCTGATCAGGGTTCGTTGGGCGCGGACGCTAAGGGCTATGATAACGATCTGGGGGATTGGTATCGGGGATCGTGGAGTTTGTGGCACAATTCCAATTGGCGCAGTACGTATTCTTTCCCCTTTTTTCGTTTGCCTGCTCGCTTGCATTACAATTTGGGTTATGATTACCGAGCCCCTTTCTTCAACGCCCTTGTTTTTAATTTCCCGTTATCACACATGGCAAGGGGCCCTGTCAAATCGGACCCACTCTCTATGGTTCAAGGCTTGAGTCTAGAAGGAGAAACCGGTCGTACCGAACCATGTTTTCAAGTGGATCTGGTAACACGAACGTCATTTGTTTTTCTAATCTATTCGTGTTATTGCTCTATTTTGCTTTTTGTGCCCAACAAAAATACAAGAAAACAATTCAAAAATTGGACGACTGACCGGGCTTTCGACACTAGTGCACCAGTTCTTTGTTCGCGCCAACACCCGGGTGGTCACGCCAAAGCCCCACAGGGAGGGGAATGCTGAACTAGCGGCGGATCCGGGTGGACAGGTCCAGCGCTATCGCGTGTTCGGCATGACAGCCCGCATCATTGTGGATGCCGCACGCGTGGCTTATGATCAGGAGCCAGAATTCGAGCATAACAGTCACTTTGGTGACGAGGCTATGATCGCTAAATTAAGGCGTCTGGGTCGTCTCAGTGCAGTTCGTAGACGGTCTGATCAATTGACTCGTGAGACAATGGAGAGGGCAGCCAAACTTAGTTAGCATTGCAAAGATAGAAGTCCCTTATTAGGCCAGGAAATTATTTGACCGATTACTAGAGTTGGATTAGTTCCTTACTGGGAGGATTGGGGGCGGTCATTCTTGGCGTCATCATGTTCCTACATAGATCGTCGATCGTTGGTTTGACAACGCATCATTTTGGGCCTAGTGGGCCACTTGGGAGTTCTTTCTGGAAACAGAAATGGATCTACTTTCGGGGAAAAAAATACTCCAGAAATAAATGCATACCGTCAGCATAATTAATGTGATTTAATTCCTGATGGAGATCTAGAACTATTCCTGTCTTGTATTCTAGTATCCCTTGCGGCCCCTCGCGTTGTCCGTGCACGAACGCTGCTAGATAATAAACGAGCTGACTCCTCTTTCTCCCCTGTCCTTTGACTCGGTGTCTTCACAAAGAAAAGAGGCTTAATATCTTCACACCTTCCAGCATTTTCTTTGTGTCCAAGCCTCCGCCCTACCCACCATGATGTCCACCAACCCTTCACGGCGTACTGCGCCTCCACTCTATTCGTCTCACTCGCTAGAAGGTATGGAACAGGTGGTTCCACCAAAGATGATGTACTTCACACCCCACCGCTCTGAGATCCTCATCAACAAACCCCTCCCTGGCCGACCGGTGCCTATCATGATGCTGGACTCCCCGACCGAGGGCGAGTACTCTACTATGTACAGCGACTCGGACAGTGACACAGAAAGCACCCTCGATGAAAGCCTACAAAGTCCCAGTGTCTCCTCAAGCTACTCACGAGAACGAGATTTCCCTATCTTCGTCCGATCCAACTCGGATGACTTCACTAATTTCGATCCCACCCCCGCACACGATATGGAACAACCAGTAGCGGTGCCGTCCCCACTTGATCTCCATCACCCGGAGGAGCGCACGGACGCCAGTCCCATCGACATCAGTCCCATCGACATTGACGCTTCCTCCATTATCCTAGGCACATCTGCACATTACGGTCGTCCAGTAGATTGGACTCGCAGGATAGATTCCAATCACTACTTCCGTGAAAAGACCTGGGATTTTTTCCCCGAGCTCGCGACCCCCTCTACTCGCCAAACCAGCGGCCGTGAGAGCCCCGCTTCTACTCGGACCGGCAATAAAGGCCGCTTGAATGTTTCTGCCAAGACACCGAAATGGTATTCTATGCATTCGTCGAGCTGGAAGCCTGCTGTTCGAGACTCGATCAAGTCATATGTCAACAAGACATTGACCCGTGATGAGGCTGAAGAGAAGGATAGACCAGTCAGTGCTCGACGAGCCCTTCCTTCACGACGCTTCACTGCACCTATGGGCCCGCTCAGCGCCCACCCGCCATCCATCATGGGAGAAGACGAAGACTTCGACGAGGAATTGGAGATGGACGAGTTCCACGCTCAGTTGGTCGCTACATCGACAGCCAGCTCCAGCCGAGCTAATATCTTCGAACAACCGCGATCATCACCTCTTGCTCCGAAAGATAAGAAGCGTGGCATGCTTAAGAGGCTACACAGAGCTACGACTTCGCCGGAGTACTTCGCTCATGCAAATCTGCCACCACCTACACCACCACTACCAAAGGTCAACCAACAACCTAAGCGCCAGACTTTGGCTGCATTGCAGACTTCCTTTGATGACGCGAAGAAGCGAATGACCGAAACACCAGATGACCGCCGCCGCGAATTATTGAAATCTAAAATCAAATTTGTCGGGGCTGTCAATCCGCACTTGTGTGCACCGCAGCCTGATCCTTGGTCTCCATGATCACATTTCATTTGTCTACCTTTTTCTTCTTGTTGATTTAGCGATTTATACCGATTACCACATGAGCTATTACCATGACCGACCATGCTCCTCCACTTGGAGTTTCTATGCATCAGTTTCTTTTCTTCTTCAGTCCTGGGACGTTATTTGTCAAAATTCCGCAGCATCTCATTTGCTCTTCTTTTTTTGTGCTGGATTGGCTTTTTGGTCTTTGTTTGTCATGCCCGCAGCTATGGCTGGATCATAGCAGGTATACGAAATATAGAATTTAGTTATTTTCTTCATCATTTTGATCAATGTATTATGCATTTTTATTGCCTCAACCCCTCGCCTTTATCTCAGCACATATCATCTATCAGCTACTCTACCTATAAATCGCATCAACTCAACGCGACTTTACCAACATTCAGACTTCGACTACTCGACAGGGATACCCCCACACAACTAGCAGCCCCCTGCCTCACGCAGATTGTATGCATCGGCGCTAGCTCAATTAAAGATGCAGCCACCTATGCAGCACTTACGCCCCTTCTTTCCAATAAGGGAGAAAAAGAATCTCACCACATATGTAACAAACTAAAAATCCTTCGCTTCCCGCCATCTGTTTCGAAACACTGCATCCACTAATGTGGAAATTGGTTCACTGAGATCCTTTTTAGGGGCCGGTAATGGATTTCCCGAAATGTCGAGATTGTGGGGGGTGGATGATGTTCAAGACACCCGATGGAGTTGAGGGAGTTGGTTGACGTCGGTTGGTCGAGATCGTGGGTCAACTGAGCAAATTGAGAATTGAGGTGAGTCTTGAATGTAGGATAATTGTTGATTATCGGACTATCAACTCTACTCTGAATATAAAACTAGACAAGAGCCTCTTAACACGGGAAACCTTGGAATAAGGTCTAATTCGAAACGTCATAGACCAAACAAGTACCGATTTGACGCTACAGTACATGGCTGATCGATACCCGGCTTCACCACCTGCTCACAGAAGATCTGCTACGATTCCCCTTTGAGACACACTATACCTGTTATGGCTACTCTACCCCTGAACCTCTTCTTGGCAGTTTTCAAATACAGTGATAGCTTAAAATAGCCTCTGTAATAAACTCATAAAGTCTCGAGAATCCTAGACTGTTTACCTAAAAAGCTGTATTCGCTCGTAAGGTCATTGCTTACGGCGTTGAAGGCAAATTTCAAAGTTTAACACAGAGCATGCGGAGTAACCAGAGAGCAGAAAGGGTTTGTGCTATATTATCTAGGTCTTGACGCTCCAGGGCTGAAGGGTCAAGTTGAATTAACCCCAATGCAGTACCGATGCTCATACAATGAGTAGACCCAGTTGGCTGACAAGTTTTCCTTCAGCAGGCTCTCCATTTTGTCTTTTTCGTTTTTCTCGTGAGGGATGACACAAATATGTAAAGCAAGCCCGAATTTCGA
Source organism: Penicillium tannophilum (assembly GCA_028829675.1). Lineage (NCBI taxonomy): Eukaryota > Fungi > Ascomycota > Eurotiomycetes > Eurotiales > Aspergillaceae > Penicillium > Penicillium tannophilum. The sequence goes on along the minus strand of JAQKAK010000003.1, from coordinate 852,309 downwards.
CTAGGGAATTGTCAAGAGAATGTATGCCCATGTGCGTATATGTTTGTGTAATTTTCTGGTTCGTAGGGGAAGACAGCTGATCAGTCACCTATGTCGCTTGATTCTCATAGCCTCGAGTCGGCTGAATGCGCGTCGTATTGATGCTATGCGGGAGAGATTATTACATTGGCTCCAGATAAGCGAAGTAAGATACAGATAGCTTGCACTTACTGCATTGTTGGTGGGGACTAATTCGCCCAAGAGTATCCTTGCTTGATGAGAAGGTACAGGCTGAACCAAGCGCCGGGTTGCTTTTGGATATTAATGCCTGTCTTGGGAAGCACAAGGTCAGAGGGAGGATTATTGGCGATTTTCCCGTGGTCTTTCAATTCTTCTGTAATGATCAACTCTCGGTCGGCAGTGATCTCATTGGCAAATACTGCTTCGATTTTGCCTGTACTTGACTCGAGCCATCGATTCCCCACTTGATCGTAGAACCAAGTCCTGCAACGAAACTTGAATTTCCTTTTATAGACGAATATACTTGTGTGCGGAGGGCAGGTGTAGGTGTCGACGACTCTACTCAGGGTTTGGGTCTCCACCGAAGTGAATGTTCTCGTTTCCGTTGATCCATTAATTTCGGCAGAGAACCCCCAGCCTGCGAAACCGGCGCTAGCTGAGACAGACTCAGAAATTTCGCTCCCCTGGGTGACTGTCATGCCAAGCTCAGTTGTGTTCTCTTTAATACGAATGGCGTCAGATTCGTTCTCAATGCTGAACTGGAAAGCCCACTCTGCTGAGAGAAGCTCCACATCGATTATCAATTCACTTTTGGTGCCGTCATCCAAGAGCCGATGAATCTGGCCCACTAGAACGGGGCTCTCCGCCACGTCTTTAAGATTCCTCGGCGTAGACCCGGATTTAGACTTACGCGGATCGACGATGATCCTATCGGCAAAGTGCTCACGGGGGGCTTCGGACATGTTGCTGACCAGAAACTAGTAGGGTTTCAAGTAAGAAGAGATAGATAGGAGATTGAGGTTGACCAATTTTGAAATGTCTGCCACTATAGAACGCGGAATTCTTCCAGCTATTTATGTCACAGCAGATCATCAAGGTCGAATATTGACCGCCAGATTCATTTAACTTACTCTGGGCCCCGAAAGAGGGGTAGGAAGGCCTTGCAAAGTTCGTGCCTCTTGATGCGCGATCTGAGTGGACTAAAGGTTACACTACAGTAAACTGATGCAAAATGATGTGGTTATAGCTGCAGGTATAAGCAATTCCTTGCTATGAAATGAAACTGCATCAAGACCCAAAGATAAATCCCTGGAAGCTAGGATTCCAATCAGGTCTCGAAGCTAGGACATATGATACGAGGGGTACTGTAGGTCTCTACAGGCCACAGGGGCTGAAGCTTGATGTTTGACAAGGGCCAACGCCCAAAATGGATCGCCCTTGGCACTTCGCTCACGGTGCGAAGATCGATTTTCATATTTTCTCCCCTCTAATCTTTCCTGGAGGCCTTTCAGCGATGTATCGAGTATAAAGTTCACTTCTAGAGCCATGTGAAGCGGAGTTTGTTCTTCAATGAAACTCGTACTTTGGTATGTTTAGCGCGAAAAGTGGCGGTGAGATAAATGCACAGCTTCCAAAGTTTCCAGCATATGAAGAAGTAGAGAATCAATGCATGAGTCCACTATGCATTGTTGATGCCTTCCCTGACTCGCGTGCCTCGCATACATGGTGCTACGCAGTAAAACGACGGTTTCACAGCATAGCATTCCAAATTTTTTTTCTGAGATATGTCAATATTAGCCACGAACTGAATCACCAGGTCCTCCTATACCTGATTTCAGATCGCAGCAGCGTCATCTGTATTCACCGCCTCTTCATGAGGAAGAAACTGATTCGCAGAATAAGAGCCGTCAAGTCGCTACACAATATACCTTCTGACAGGCGTGCGCAGTTGGATAAGGCTATGAGTTAAGCGGTCCTAGCCACTTCAAAATCTGTTCACTCCGAAGACGCGTAATTCACGCCACCCCCGCTTCTAAGCCACAAATTACAACATATCATTCCCATGCACCTGTGCTCTTTAGCAGGTCTATAAGCTCCTCGGCACAAATTTCGCCTATGGTATCATATATTTCTAGGAAATTTAGCCCCATGAGCAAAAATTAAAAGGGTTTTGTGAACGGCGATCCTCTTGTTGGTCAATGAGACGCGGGTTCGGATGGGACATCGATACCATGATTAATGTGGAGCTCTGACAAGTGGAATAGCGAAACTTTGCATTTCCATACAATATGTCCGGTAATATGACCTAGCCTACATGGCGCGGTTTGAGCTAAATGGGGGGGAATGAAAAGGGAGTGAAGTTGTGAAACTGATTTCGATCCATCCTAGTAAGACAGTCAGGTACCTGCGCAAGGTAATTTGATCAGCAAAATAATGCTCGCCACCTTACAAATAAGCCTTGGGGCTCTTTGCTTGATTTCAAGGTACTAGGGTACAAAGATCGACGGCTGATTCCACGTGAGGGCCCTAAAAATAGAAAATCATGACATAAGGCCCCTTACCCGATTCGGCATCCTCTGAGCTTATGCTCTTGCTTGGGCTATGCCAGATTGTAAAATCTTACCTGATTTGTAAACTGCCTTACTCCATTGCTGGATTCTCGGCCAGTCAGATTTGATTTTTGTCAGTTTTTGGAGCTGAATACACAGCCTCGTGGCATTTGTGCGCTATTCTGGGTTAGTGGAATTCTTGGTCCGTCATGGCTTATACAGTGGGTTCTGTTCATAGGGTACCCTAGCTGCATTAGAGGCTCTGTGCATATTTGCACATGGGAAACTCGATTGAATTCAGATGCAGGACTTAGCTTATGACACTTTGTATGCATGTGCATATTAGGAGATTTTGTTTGGAGTTTGCCACCCGGAGCTTGGTATTCTTTGAAAATAATTCTATTTCGAAACCAAAAGCATCACTTTCTATTAATGTAATCTTACCTTGAGGGCTATGAGATGATGATATGATGTTTCGCGGGCTGAAGTTCCTGTGTAGGAGAGGTCGAATAATGACGTCTATAATTCATTCCCCATGTTTGGATATTTGCGGCTATGTATAGCCCATGAAGTAATATGAGCGGTGGAAATTTGAGTCCTGTGTCAAGAATGTGTCATGAATTATGGCTTGAAACCTTAGAAGAAAGGAGACTAAACTCTTACTCCCTTGCTCCTGGAGATACCCATATGACGCTCCAATATCAGAGAGCTCCAGAATGAACACTCAACTACAATTTAAGACTTCACTGAAGCTAGTATCGTATATAGATCCTGAAATTGAATCCTACTATGTAGCCTTGAACAAACAAACCGTTTAGGCAGCAACGACTATAAAATACTCTTCCCCCCCCCCTTCTTCTTCTTTGCTTTCTTTCTTCCATTACACCAAATGCAGTTCTCACATAAAGTGAGAACTGGCTCTAACCACAGAGACCCCTAGAGGCTCTGAAGCCACCACGCACTGACCAAATGCCTATTTTGGCCTGGTAAAGTGTTATGATGAGTGAACTAGCGGTTCAGGATGATATCGGGTCCTTTTCTTCCTGATTTGAAAAAATTACACGATTGATCTATCAGTGTGATCTCTCCACAACTTCTTTTCAAGGTCTACCAGAGACCGTTTACGCGAACTTTCATAACCTTTTCAGCAAAGGGAATTGGAAGGTTCTCAGCGAAACAACTAATGACAATGACGGTGAGTATATTTGAGAGAAAAGTGAAATGAAAGCTCATTCATCGATGCTGACTTTTTCAGGCAATCAGGTCTATACCCGCCCATACCCTTAAAATCTCACAGAGGCCGAGCAAGAGGCCAGGAATGAAAGCACCGGCATTTTCACTAGGTAAATACCCTATGACAATACCGAACGACGTTGCGATTTGCGATTTTATGCTAATTTATTCTGATATAGGTTTCTTGAAGCCAAAAAAACAGACGCTACATTGCCTCACAGCCATCGATGAGTTTGACTGTGTTTCTGCGGGTCTTCCAAACCGCAGATTTTAGGTTCTTGGACTCAATTTTGGGAGCGGTCAAACGAGAACAAGTTGGTGGCTTTACAATTTGACAAACTGCGTGATGAATAACCGGTTTCGAAGGCCCACTCATGGGCTACGGTGGACTTCGAGTACCTCGGAGACATGTCTTATCTCTATTACCTTCGGACAACTCTTTCTGAATCTTCGAATTACTGATACAGCCAAGACTACCGTCACACGCTCTTATGTCCTAGAGCCATTGTAATGCTTCGTGATGGGTTTCTATCCTTGGTATCCAACGGAGAAGCACACCTATCGTGCGCAAAGCCGACGCGCTCTCTATCTACGAGTTGAAGACACCGCATGGGTCGCGGAAATGGTCTTGCGTTGAGATAGCGAGACTAAGGTAAGTGGAGAATGGAACATGGCGTTCTGAAAGAAAGATCATTAATGCTGACTCTATTCTGACTATAGGGTTATGCCGCCCAAAGCCAGACATTGAAATTCCATGCTTAGGTATCGAACGACATATGAGGCTATACCATGGCTAGCAGGGATCCTAGGGCATAAGGCTTGTCATTGGAACAGCCACCTTATGCTTATGGTTATGATGACCTCACATCAAAAATCAAGCGCTGGTGGGTCCGAGCCAAATGAAATAGAAAGAGAGCATTCCCCGATTATGGGTGTGCAGTGGCATGTCATTGGCCACCAGTCTGGCCTTTCCTGTGAGGCGGTGGCATGTATTATGGATTGAATCGTCTTTTCATCATGGTGGCCTCCGTTGAGCAGCTGAAAAACGATTCCAACCAAAGTCATTTTCAGTGTGGTAAAATCGATGCATAGCTCATGTATGAGCAATAAAAATCACTTTTGCGATTCGGCTCACAATAGAAATCCACGAAGTTCTATTCTCCGAGCCTCCAAATGCTTTGTTAATATGAAAGCAACCATGAAGAAGGCTGTACCTAGGAGATATTCAGTTTTAAAAAGACAATCCCAAACAGAATAGTAAATGTAAGTCCATTCTCGAACTGCGCGAAGATGGCGGGTATGGAGAGTTGTGCCATTTCCCAATTCCTACAGGGGCAAGAGCCCAACCGGTACACATCAGATATATGAGCACGCAAAGGGAGAAAAACTCGCAGTGATTCCCAAATAGGTGGCGATGGGCAAGGGCCATTGGAATGCAAAAATACCGACTCTTACCAGAGACCATTCGCTCTTGAGTCTGGTTCGCTGCTCCACCGGAGCCGAACACACCCAAGGGCTATGGTACGTGTGGTATTAAGCTAACGGTTAGAGGTCACTTCACTAAGCATATGATAAAATACCCTTCAAGTTGGCAGTCTCATAAGGGCCAAAGGACATTAAATGGGGAAGACGTGGGATTTTGTTCTTGCAAAACTTACCGCAGCCAATGGAAGCCTTAAGTGCGCGATACATATAGACCATCACAATAGGAAGCCGAGTAGAGACCTGAACATTCATAATCACCATAAACTTTTGGTGCATGACATGAAAGGCCGTCGAGGTCGAGCTAGAGTGCGAGGGGTTACTCACACATCAAGATGAAGCAGATGATCCCTGGGGGAAGCATATTTGTCTGGAGCGTATAAGTGTAAGCGAACAGAAAATGAAGGACATTGTCAAGTGCCCCTCTATGACTCTGGAACTTTCTGTAGACTTGAGACTTGAAGCCGTTCTTTGATCTATTTGAATATTGCAACAAATAGTTCATGAGATGCAACTTGATATGACAATGACAATTTTCCCTTTTTCTTTTCCCTGTTCTTTCTTTTGTTCTTTTTAACAAAAACTCTTCAATCTGGCATCTGGCCATGGCGTTACTTCATCTCAGTAGAAGAACAAGAGTATGGTTGGCTGACTGTGCATAGCTCTATACTTGGCCTTGTTTGGGCAATGAGTTATGTCAGCTTTAGCAAACATGGATACCACTTAGATTCGCGTATCTAACGTGTTTGCTCACATCGATGCCTGGATCCCCTTCAGGCAATGAATGGCCCGTGTCAGTGTTTATTTAGAACACAGCTTCTCTCTTTCTTTCCCTGTCATTCTCCAACTCCTACGAAAACTTGCGTCACCTTCTTTACCATCGTCCCACTGTCTTAACTCCCTCGAGTCACACTCCAAAATACTTTCTGTATCTGGCATTGCCCACCTACGACAAGATGAAGACGGAAAATGCAAACGCATCGAGCCTCATGCTAGCTGGCCCCATACTGTTAGAAAAGATCGACAAACTTTTTGCCTGCAATGTGGGGGAGTATGTTAGTCTCCCCCATCTTGTGGTTGTGGGGGACCAGTCAAGTGGGAAAAGTTCTGTCCTTGAAGGTTTGACCAAACTGAGCTTCCCTCGCGATAGTGGTCTCTGCACTCGGTTTGCGACTCAAATCATCTTTCGCCGAAATGCCAGTCTGGACGATCGGGTTATCTCTGCATCCATAATCCCGGAACCTGGTGTCGACTCGCAACAAGAACAAAAATTGAGGTCATGGAAGGCAGAGGGAGTTCAGACCCTTTCAAAAGATGGATTTTCCGAAATGATGAAAGAGGTAAGACAAGTCTGAATTATCATGTTTAATTATGAAGGTTGACCGATTAAGGTTTATCACTTTATGGATCTCTCCACCTCCATCGGCGATGGAAAGGCAACCTTTTCAAGGAACGTTCTTTGCCTTGAGATCTGTGGACCTCAAGAAAACCATCTTAGTGTTATCGACGTTCCTGGAATCTTCAAAAACACCACATCCGGCCGTACCACGAAGAGTGATATTGACCTTGTGCGAAACATGGTGGACCAGTATATGCGAAACCCTCGATCCATAATGCTCACTGTCGTTCCAGCGAATGTCGACATTGCTACCCAGGAAATAATCGAGATGGCTCGCGAGGTGGATCCAACTGGAGACCGGACCTTAAGAATTCTCACAAAGCCCGATCTTGTTGACAAGGGGGCCGGGAGTAAAATCGTCGCTCTTATCGAGGAGGGAAACTCGCAAGGGCAACTTGGATGGGTTCTTGTTCGCAACCTCGGGCAACAACAACTTGATGATGGCACAGTTGACCGAGACAATGAAAAGGAGCTATTCCACCGACAAGCGCCATGGAACCATGTTTCGAATGAGAACTATGGTATCAGGTCCTTGAGGACTCGCCTCCGGGATATTCTTACCTCAACAGTTCGCCGAGCCTTCCCTGATGTACGCTCTGAGGTATCCAAAAGGCTCAAGGAGTCGAGAGATGCCCTGAGGCTTCTTGGATTTGAAAGGGAAACACCGGAACAGCAAAGAAGATTGCTCATTGACATCGTCTCGGAGTTCCAAAAGATCACACAGCATGCGCTTTGCACGAACTACGGTGCTTATGACATTTTTGATAAGCAAGAGGCAAGGCTTGCGACGTTGATTGCAAATAGGAACGCCCAGTTTTCCTATGACATGTCAGATTTCGGGCATGAATATGCATTCAAAACGGAATGCCCAGCTCCGGCTCAAGACGGATCTCCAGCTCCGATCGCAGAGGAAAATCCTCAAAATAACAGTGACAGTTCTGATATCAAAGAGAGCAACAGTCCAGGACTTATGGAGAGCCGCAAATTTCCCGACTTGGAACAGCTAGATGAGATCCTGTGTGAGAACTTAGAGATCGAATGTCCTTCAACTTCGGGCATTGAAAGCTGGATTGAAACCATCCATCATGGTGCAAAAGGATTTGAGATTGGCACTTTCAACCATACGCTTCTTACCACCCTCATGAAGCGTCAAAGCAGCAAATGGCCAATGATAGCCCACGGGTACATCAGTGATATCATTATCATCATTCACAATTTCATCGAAATAGTCCTTGGAGCTGTCTCAGTAGACAAGGATATCCCGTCGAACATCATATCACTGTTAATGGACGACCTCATGAACAAGTATCGGGAGTCAATCTCACAAGTTAATTTCCTGTTGAAGATTGAGCGTGAGGGAACGCCGATGACTCTAAACAGCTACCTCAGCGACAGTCTCCAAAAGTGGTAAGTATACCTGTACCCCTTACACCCCTTCTAGTCCTTCATGTGGTAGCTAACATATAGAGCTGCAGTCGAGAGGACCGTGTCCAGTCTAACTTGGCCTCCATGTCCACTCATTCAAAGTGGGGAATGGTTGTTCGACTAACAGATCTTACTGCAAAGAGCCCCCAAAGTAATGACAGACAAACTTCTCAAGACATCCATGACATTTTGCAATCATACTACACGGTGGCCTGGAGACGGTTCGTGGATTGTGTTTGCATGCAAGCAGCGGACTACCGCCTGGTGACCGGACCTGAGGCCCCCATGAGCTTATTTTCTGCCTTGTGGGTTTATGGTCTCTCCACTGAGGAGCTCGAAGAAATTGCTGGGGAGGACATGAAGATCCGGCGCAAACGCAGGCAGCTACAGGCGGAGATTGAAGGATTGGAGGCTGGAAGAAAGGTGCTTTCCCGTGGATGAAAAGGGTTGAGATATTGTTTACGAGCCGAGTATCCAAGATGCGCTGAATTTGTTATCAGTCATTGATTATTGACGCTGTATTACCAAATTGAGAGAGATTACCAACCATGCCCTGAATATTCACATACTTTAAACTCGCGGCCCACCACCAACACGTAGTCATTATGGACTGCGAGATGACATCTTGCTGATCATTAAATGTTTCTCGTCACTTTAAAATTGATTATTTCATGGATCTATTCAGGTGGTTAGGAAAGAGAATGCGGACACGGGAGGCCTGAATGCGACCGTAGAAGAATGGAAGTATTCATTCTTTTAACCCGCCTACATAGCGCACGGTGCGCCCCTGCATGGGTCGCCACTCTATTGGGTGGCGCAATGTGTCTAACGATATAACTGGATGATAAGCATTTCGTAGGTGGAATCATGAATAGCTCTGAAGATATATGAGTTATGATACCACTGGCAAGTGCTGGTCTGTAGCCAGCCTGCTCAATTGATTTAAATCCCTTCATGCCCAGTATTCCGGGGAAAGCATTGACTTCCAAGATCTTTGATCATCATGTCGCTCGCTGATACATCCAAACAAGTCAGAACTTCCGTTGGAATGGAAGTTGTCCAAGCTCCTCTGGAAGTTGACCACCGTCATGCAGTTTACTATTTGGGTGATACCCCTTTGGTTAAGGCTGACCCGCCACCTAAGCGTACTGTCTGCGGTCTACGAAGGGTTACCTTTTGGCTCACAATGTGCATTGTATTAATGACGATTGTGGTATTTGCTACCGCTATCGGGTTGGCGATGGGCCTGACACACCAGGATGGTACGGACATTTCATTCCTACATAGAAGCTCTCAATGATTAATGAACTATAGGTTACGCATCAAAACCATCCTGGGCCTCATCGAACAACAGCTACACGAATAGCTCATCGAATAGCTCCGCAGCTAGTCCCACAGATAGCCGCATGGATATCTGGGCTGACACGTTAAACTCCACAACCCCAATCTCCTGCCCATCGGCAGACAACTCCATACAAACAATGAACGCACAGAAATATCTCATTCATTGTGACTACGACTTTATGGGTGACAAATCTATTTTGATGTTTCTACCTAACATGACATTGCATGATTGTTTGTATGTGTGTGACTCGATGAATGGTATTCAGCAGCGGAATGATATTGGTAGCACCTTTTATGATCAAGATACATTAGTTCAGAAGCCTGGGAACTGCTGGTGTGTAGGGAATGCCACTCAGACAGTACGTGCACCTGGACGAGTTGCTGCTATTCCGCAGAAGTGATGGGTTCCAAAGTTCTTCATTGTTGGGGAGTCAACGACTAAGGGAAGGATTCAAATTTTCCTTCTCCGGGTTTCTTCAGAAGCCTCAATACAGGACGTATCTTACGATCACTTCGTTGTTGACTTGGATCCCACGATTCGGTGCCTGGTTTCAACATTCGTTCTTGAACGCATGTGGGAGCACGTCTTTGATAAGCATGCGATGCAGCCATTTATCTGATGGTTCGAGTGCACATTACTCCTTCATGATCAAGCTCTCTGTCACTCCAAAGAGTACCTCCAATTTCAGAGATTTCAGGGTCATTTTGCTGATAGTGAGAGCTCTGTTTCCATAAAAAATCAAGTTAGCAAATGTTGAACTTCTTAATATAGTGGGGCAGCATACTAGAAAAAAGTTCAGAATAAACAAGGTAAGCAAGACGAGGAACCTTCGGAAGGTGGACTTTGTAGAGGCATTCCAGAGTGCGTGAGTGAAACCTTGGAAGATGGAGAGCAAGCAGCTGGAGAGAGAACATAGGTAGAACCTTGGAAGAGGTGAAGAAGGGAAAAGCTCGAAGAAAGACATGTCCAGCTGGGCAAGTACCTAGAGTCTCTGATGTATAGAACTGCGTACCATCGGTAGATGGAAATATATATTCAATCTCAACAAATGTATACACGGATGGTCGAGCAGTTTTCAAACCAGTACGCAGTAGCTCCCAGCCTCATATACTTCCAAGGTTTATCCTTCAACTCATAAGTAGGAAAAGCCTACAGTAGAAAGCAAGATACCCAGGTGGTTCACTGGGACCACGTGATACTATTCACATGAACTCATGTCGACTGACACTGACTAAGTGGGTCCGATCCACCCAAGGCCCACCCGGTTTGGCAATGCTTACCTACAGTAGCCTTATCTCTGCTGGCCATAAAGAGACGTATGTTTCGCCATGGAAAGGCAGTTCATTTAAGTTTGACACGATGGTACAGAAGTCAATGACAAACATGGCCCTTGATGTGCTAGGCCAACAGCCAGACTTTTATAGGCTGTACACCCAGATATGCAGTATCCACTCAGTGCCTAAGCCATCCACCGATGATACCATTGTCAGATCTTTGAGAGGCGGGCTTGATCGTTTAGCACAAGCCTTTCTATGCTTTCAGGAGAGGTCGTCAACGAGGGTTCCAGTGCCGGTAACACTGGAGTTACCCCAATTGTCCCTTCAGGAACGATCCCCCTTGTCGTCAAATATCTCCGACAAGATGCATATGCGCCCACCGTGAACTATTTACGAAAATCCAACTTCCCCATGTCAATGCTTGACCGTCAATTCTCCGGGAATCACTGTCGGGTTGGCATCGGAGTCAGCCCCAGTCTTTGCCCTCCAAGCCAATTTCATAACCGGTGGCCTCATCCTTACCATTGCCGGGCAGCATACTGTCATGGACATGACTGGGCAAGACAGTGTTATTAGCTGGATGTCAAAAGCCTGCCATGGAACTCCATTCACTGAATAGGAAGTCTCCATTGGAGACATGGATCGTACCAACAATTCTGCTGCTGAGTGACAACTAAACCCCCGGTCCTGAGCTGGACGAACAAATGATCAAGGATTGTTCCGGAGATACGACTGGAGAATCGGCTCTGCCACCTGCAAATTCAACATGGGCATATGTGAACTTCTCGCCAATCGCACTTGAAACTCTTGAATCTCTGGCAACAAACTCGAGGGCCCTGCCATCTGGATTCGTTTTCACCGATGATACTGTGCGCGCATGCATTTGGAAATGTGTTTCCCACGCTCGTATTCCACGCTTGAATCCGACCGCAAAGTCAACATTCGCACGCACCGTTGATGTCAGCTAGCGGTTGGGAGTTTCCACTTCTTACGCCGGGATGCTGCAGAGCATGACCTACAAGGAGAGATGGCTGTTGCAATTTGCCTTCGTGATGGAGATTGGGTACAATTGGGGGCTGATGACGAACTTGGAAAATATGCTACGTATATTGAATAACTAAGCTCATGTCAACAAGATTTCCATAGATCTAAATAGAGAATCCATGGATACTCATGGGTTGTGGATGCCAAGTGGATGTAACTCGGCTGATCCCCGCCCTGACTCCGCATTCCGTCATGCCTCCGCATTTGGAACTCAGCTCCTCCCTTGAGTTTCACTCACTGCACAGCTATTCTCCCCCTCTTTGTCACACTTAACGCGTACCTGGAGATAAATTATTAAACTTAAAAAACTACCGTCAACATGGGTGGCGAAGCTCATGTCACCCCCATCCTAGCTACCAAGACCCTCCCAGTACTATCCGAGCGCCCGGTCGGTCAGCGCATCACGAAGATCTACACCGACCGACTGAAGCAGTTCACAGACAAAGGCCAATATGCAGGTCAAAATCTCGTCTCTAAATTCTTTGAAGCAACCAACTCGGACGAAGACCATGTCAAGCTATCAGTGTATTCGGTCCCTAACCTTGAACGGCCGACGTTCGAAGAAGCAACGTCCCACGAATTCACATCTACGCATGTCGGAGAATCATTCGGACCCAGCTGGTCAACGCATTGGTTTCGCATCAAATTGACCGTACCTGAGAATATGCGACAAAAGGAACGACTCGAATTTCACTGGGATGCACACAACGAGGGACTAGTATGGACAGAGGACGGTCATCCATTGCAAGGTCTAACCGGTGGTGGCGAACGAATCGAATGGATTATCCCTGATGCATGGCGCGATGGAAAGGAACATACATTTTATATCGAAATGGCTTGCAATGGCATGTTTGGAAATGCTCCCGGGGCGACTCGATCCAACCGCCGAAGCCGGACAAGTCGTACCAACTCACGACAGCACGAATTACCGCTGTGAACCTGGCCGCACGCGCACTCTTTTACGATTTCTGGATTATCGGTGATGCTGCTCGCGAGTTCCCTGGTGACTCTTGGGAGGCACATGAGGCGAATGTGGTCGGCAATGCTATCATCGATGCTTTCACTGCAGGCAATGGAAGCCAGGAGTCCATCCTTGAGGGCAGAAAAATCGCTCAAAAGTATCTTGGTGATAAGGTGGATTCTTCGGATGTCTATAAGGCAGACACTAATCCATTTGTGTTTGCCATTGGCCATTGCCACATTGATACTTGCTGGCTGTGGCCCTGGGCAGAGACTAAGCGGAAGGTCGCACGCTCCTGGTCGAACCAATGCGACTTGATGGATCGTTACCCAGAACACCGCTTTACCTGTTCGCAGGCTCAACAATTCAAATGGCTGCAGCAATACTATCCGTCAGTCTTTGATCGTGTGAAGCGATGGGTGCGAAAAGGCCACTTCCAGCCAATTGGTGGTAGTTGGGTCGAGCATGACACCAATATGCCAAGTGGAGAGTCTTTGGTCAGACAGTTCCTCTATGGTCAAAGATTTTTCGAGAGTCATTTTGGCAAACGATGCTCGACTTTCTGGTTGCCCGATACGTTTGGTTACTCTACCCAAATTCCCCAGATTTGCCGCCTCGCCGGAATGAGTCGCTTTTTTACTCAGAAGCTAAGTTGGAATAACATCAACACTTTCCCTCACACCACTTTCCAGTGGGTTGCGTTGGACGGTAGCCAAGTGCTGTGCCACATGGCTCCCGCAGAGACATACACTGCTGAAGCTCACTTTGGTGATCTTAAGCGCAGTGTCACACAGCATAAATCATTGGATGCCGATAAGTCTTCCTTGCTGGTCTTTGGCAAAGGAGATGGTGGCGGTGGGCCCACCTTTGAACACCTTGAGAAGCTTCGTCGCTGTCGTGGCCTTAGTGACAAGATCGGTACTCTTCCCCGAGTCAAAATGGGCGAATCAGTTGACGACTTCTTTGACAAGTTGGAAGCAGCCGCTGGAGGTGATACCCAGTTTGCCACATGGTATGGTGAGCTCTACTTCGAGCTCCACCGAGGTACATACACTACTCAAGCAAACAATAAGCGCAACAACAGAAAGTCTGAGTTCTTGCTCCGAGAGATTGAGCTTTTGGCTACACTGGCTACCATTCGTGGCAATGATGAGGATTACCGGTACCCAAAGAAGGAGATTGATGGAATGTGGGAGAACACTCTTCTTTGCCAATTCCACGACTGTCTGCCCGGTAGCTCAATCGAGATGTGCTATGATGACTCCGACAAACTTTATGCTGAGGTTTTCAAAACTGGGACCAAGTTACGCCAGGATGCTCTGGCGGCCTTGGGAATCACTAGTACCCTACGCAATGAAGCCATGGCGGCTATTAACACCTTGCCTTGGCCTCGGTCGGAAGTAGTCAAGATCCCTGAGTCTATTAACACGGCTTCTGGTTCTAAGTACGCACTTATCGACGGTAAGATGGGAGTGGTGTCATGCCAAGACGTTAATTTCCAGACTACCAACTCGGTGACCGTAGCAGAAACTCGACCTGGAGTTTTCCGTCTTGATAACGGCAAGCTCAGGGTTGATGTCCACGATGGAGTCATTACTTCATTGTTTGATGTCGAGGCCCAGAGACAAATCATCGCAAAGGGCGGCAAGGCTGGTCAATTAGTTATTTTCGATGACAAGCCTCTGTACTGGCAAGCTTGGGATGTCGAAGTCTTCCATCTAGAATCACGAAAGGAGCTTCCTCGCGGCAAGACTGTCGTTGCAGAGAACGATCCCCACCGAGTAAGCTTGGTGACGGAGACCAAGATCAGTGATAAGAGCTGGATCAAGACCACCATCAGTTTGTCGGCCTCGGTATCCTCCGAGCCCTCATATGTTGAATTTGAAAGCGAGGTCGAGTGGCGGGAAACCATGAAGTTCCTCAAGGTTGAGTTCCCCGTTGATATCACCAACACTGAAGCCTCCTATGAGACTCAATACGGTATCATTCGTCGCCCAACCCACTACAACACAAGGTACGTAAAACCCCCAGATAATGATTTGATCACTTTTATACTAACATACCATAGCTGGGACATGGCCAAGTTCGAAGTCTGCTGCCACAAATGGGCAGATCTCTCCGAGAACGGATACGGCGTTTCGGTTCTCAACGACTCAAAGTACGGATTCGCAACATGCGGCAACCTCATGCGTCTCTCGCTCCTCCGTGCTCCCAAGGCTCCAGATGCCCATGCAGATATGGGCCGCCATCGCATTCGCTACGCCATCCTTCCACACTCCGGTCCGCTTGACGACCGTACCATTCGTGCCGGTTATAACTTCAACCAGCCGCTTGTTGTTGAAAAGGTCAGTTCCCATGCGGTAAACCACGTTGATTTCAGCGGCGTTTCGATCGAGGGCGCACCTTCCGTGATCTTGGATGCTTTCAAGCGAGGTGAAGATGATGAGGACGTTTCCACTGGGGAGATCGCTGCTCGTAGTGGAAGGAGTGTCATTATTCGTGTTTACGAGTCGCTTGGTGGTAAAGCTGTTGGAGCTATCAAGAGTACTTTCCCTGTCAAGCGAGTTTGGAAATGCAATGTCCTCGAGGACGATGAGGAAGAAATGGACTTCGTGCAGATGGTTGATAGCGTTGAGGTGGCCTTTACGATGCGGGCATTCGAGATCGCTACTTTCCGATTGCAGCTGTGATGGCTAATGCCCGTTCCCTTTGCTGCTGATTGGACTCGCTGACATAGTTTGATATGAAATTCTGCTAAGTTCCAAGTCAATGATCTGACAATCAATATCTGGTTTTCAAAACACTGTAGTCTTAATAGTTCGTGATGTACATGATGCGCAATAGAAAGCGACCTTTTTGCCCTGCGCCATAGGCTCTCTTCGCCCGTTTAAACGATCGCAGATTAACGCCCCCAAACTCCATACCTAAAACATTTAATGAACTGTGACTTCTTCCGTGGAAACCAAGCTCTAATCCCGTCCGTAGCTAATCTTCAACCGCTTAACGGGCGGTTTGTCTTCATCAGACAGATCATCCGTCTGGTTTTTCCCCTTAGTATTCTTCGACCCACCACCCGATTTCTTCTTATTCTTCGAAGAAACCGATGCGTTCTTCGCAGATGCTGATGCATCACCTCCATTGCTCTTCATCGAAGGCGCGTTGCCACCAGCTATGGACGTAGGCGTAGCCGCGTGCGACGGTGTGGTTTGTGCGGAGGAGGGGCCAGGCGAGTCCTATATTAGGAAGTCATTAGCGATTGATACATCAGGCTTGTGGCCACTCAGATCTCGGATCTTCCACATACCATCATGTAGCTTGCAGAACTCCTTGAGAAAACCCGATCTGAATCTGTGACTTGCGCTTTACGACGCCCACCAACACCTGATCCGAGACTCAGACCCGAAGCGCCAAGACTGGATGCATTGGCCGATCCTTTGATGTAATTGTCGAAGCCCTTGATAATGTTGCCGGCGGTCGTCTCCTCGAGGTAGGATTGTTCAAAGCGGAAAATTTGGTCTTCAAGTGCGGCCTGTGGAAATTGGAGGAGTCAGTCTATGAACGAACTTTCTCTCATCACCAAAGAAGAGCTGGCCGAAAACTCGCGTATCTTTCAGTGCTGGCGTTTGAGAGCTATTGCAAAGCTCGCAGCCACCAACGGAACGACGCAAGAATGACGCGCTGCTGGAAGTTCGGCACTCACCATGCTCCTATCCATCAATCGCTTCTTGGACAACGTGTCCCTGAGCTCCCGGCGCAACTTCTCGTAATATGGTAATCCGCGACTCGCGGCATTCTGGTCATTAGGCGCATTTGGAGCCCCTGCTGTTGCGCCGCCTGCTGGCGTCGCAGGCGCGGCGGTCGCGGGTGCTGCTGTCGGGGCGGAGGCAGTGTCCGCCATGATGGTGTAGGAGGCAAATTAAATAGCAGTCGCTGAGAGATGATTCACCCGGCGCGTAGCATACAAGCGAAAAAAGCGGAAGCTGGCTCGAGACGGGGAACGGCGACCAATGCGGGATTGGATTGGATTGGAGAGTTGAGGCGGTTCGGACCCGAGAGCTTATCGGTGGTGTTTGCCTTGTTTGCACCTGTGATGGTATCACCTCACGTCCCGCATCATGTTTACTTTCGATTACGCAGTCGGACGTACCTTCGTTGTGCTACTCAGCTTGAGGACTTCGTTATTCATTCGTCCTTGTTTCTTATTTTTTGATTTATCGGATAATATCTAGTCTTCATCATGGATCACTCTATGCATATGGATCATGGTATGCCAGGTATGGATCACGGCCATGGCGATATGGATATGGGTGGCCAGTGCAACATGAACGTACGTACTTGAATGTTTACATTTCTTATAACATGATTTCTAACTAAGCCTTCGCTCTGCTAGATGGTCTTCACATGGTCTTCCGAGAACCTTTGCATCATCTTCCGCTGGTGGCGCATCACAGGCCCGATCTCCTTCCTTCTTTCGCTCGTCCTTATCGTCCTCCTTACCGCGGGCTACGAAGGGGTGCGCCAAATTACTCGCAAATATGAGGTTGCACACGCACGACGCTTGAATGCCTTTACGGCAGTGTCGTCCACAGGAGGTAGGTTTTGAGTTGCGAGCCCAACATACACACTTTATTGTTGTCTACTGGACTATATGGCGTTGGCATCGGTGGCTTGAGAATGAGCTTGAAGCTCCCGTGTTTAATTATTATTGAGCCCCTTTCCACTCCTGCTTGAGCGAGCTCTCATTGATGTCTTGCTCTTCAGATGGTGGTATCACCGACCCATCCCTCGCCAACGTCGTCTCCGAGAATGCGAGTCTTCCTATCAGTAACGACGAACGCTCACCACTGCTTGTAGGAAGGGATAATAGGGCTGCCGTTGTGCGCCAGGGAAAGCTCACTATGGCTGCGTTGTATGCCATTCAGGTTTTCTATAGCTTCTTCATCATGTGAGTTGTCCCCTTGTTCTGGCTTTTCTATGGCTACTGATTCCTTTTTTTCTGTTGCAGGCTTCTTTTCATGACATACAATGGCGCAGTTATGATTGCTGTTGCTGTCGGTGCCTTTGTAGGATATCTCGCTTTCGCTGAAGGTACCCCTGCTTCCAAGTCGGTTGCTTGCCACTGAGGACCGGGCTTATCTTGGTGCTGAAGAAGTGTGGTGGAGACTTGAACCATTGAGCATAAATTCGTAATTTTGTGTTGCATCTGCTATGAAGGCGTTGAGTATCTCGTTGATATATTGTTGTTATCGTGGGACTGTGTCCTCTCCAGCTCAGTATAATCGCTTCATGGGACTTCAACATCACTCCCATCATCTCCAAATCCAAAGCTGAATCCACCAGCATCTTGTTCTTCTGCGTCTTGTGCCTTGCCATGGACAATATCGTCCCACTTGCGCTTCTTCCCTTCTGCTTTCCTCTGCAGCTCTTCCTGAGCCTGTTGTAAGAGTTCTGGGTGTGCGTCTTGCATACCGTCAATAAACTTCTGGTATGGATTCTGAACAGTCTTCTTGAACCCGGAGACTTGATCAGATTTATTGGACAGGAAATCCAGTGCAGCACAGAGATGTGCTCGGGGCATGAAATTCTGGGTAATGGCGACCGACGGTTCAAGATTCACAACCAAATGCCACCATCCAGACGGCACATGTAGAATTTCGCCCTCGCCGCAGATCCCCTCCATGCAGCCTGCCGTCCGTCGCGCCTCAGCGTGGAAAGTCAGTAGCCATTCGGCGATACTGAGCGGTGAGGTAACCTCGCTCTGATCATCCGAGACGAAAACTCCAGGTGGGGGATCCTGCTTATCGCCAGACGGGAACATAATCCAATACTTGGGCCCCCTGAGCACAGCATTCCAAGCACTGGTGGCGTTCGGGTCTTTATGGAATTTACTGCCCGACCGCTCTGGTCCCACGATCAACCACCGTCGATCCGGACGTTCGTCCCCAAGCACTGAGAAAAAATCTTCAGCGAAGCATGATGGCGGCCAGTAGGCTGCATCAGGGGTCTCAGTGGGCGGACCAACTGCTAGTCCCATTTTGGAGACGAAGTTCCGATCAAACAGATACAGCGGACTTTCGTCCACATTGTCGGCCATGTAATCGCCGTATGTACGAAGGACCCAGTCAACTGCTTCTGCGCGAAACTTCTCCTGTCCGTATTTTGAAAGCAGATGACCAACCGTCCAGTTCTTGTAGACTGGCCAGTCTTTGATGGGCTCCGTCAGAATGAAGGGGCGGTCAGCCCATTTTTCGTGGAACTCTTCCGGTGACAAGTCGGGTAGACGTGGAATTTGATTGCGCTTAGGGATCTTAGTGACATAAGGATCCATAACGATGTGCGCGCAGTTGAAAGGACGGTATAGAACATCCGAGTAGAGGTTAGAACAATCCACTACGGGGACTTTGCTGGCAGGCAGATTCAAATATGTTGATCGCCATGTTCCTCGCCATGTAAATGATTCAGGAGAACAGCTATTAGCGTCATTAGCCTTGGGGTTGTTAATTTGCTAAATATTCACCGGGCCTTGATGCCTCGGTGGATCTTGGCAAAAATCAGCCACGATATATAGATCAAAGATCTACACTGTTCACAAGAGGCTGTGAATTAGCTCAAACTTACCGGATAAACAGAGACTTCCACAGTTCCTCTGCACGGGTGAATGCGTAAAAAGCTTTACACGTCCTTCCGAATGCCAGTAGACTGCCCCCATCCAGGCATTCCAACAGCATCAGGATCAATTCGTCGGGTAGGAGTTGCCATGTTCCGATTGCCGAGCGAAGATTCGATGTAGCTAATAGTGCATTGCCACTAGGCTTGACGCCTAACGGATGGCTGGGAATAACCTCAACGCCCAGATCCTCATCTTGGGGAAGTGGATAACTCGGCAACGTTGTGATGTCAGGCATGGTCCACGGGGATCACTTTAGGGCTTCAAGATTTTTTTTTCTGCCCGTCCGAGCGCTCCTTCAACAACCCAATAGTAAGGGCGACTATCAAGCCCAACCGCGAAGCCCAACAAAAAAAGTAAGCTAGGAATCAAAGAAGTAAAAAAACGAATCAAGGGAAGAAGTAGCGCCACGCGGCAGAACAAGGAAAAATCAGGAACAATACAATGAATAGAAAGTAACCTTGGAACGATCACCAGCGTTGTACTCGCTTGGAGTAAAGCGGGAGGCCCCACATTGGGCAAGCGGTGAGGACGTCCCGACCGTGGGTGAAAAAAAAAAAAGCGTCGCAGCAAATGGGCAGATCCGCTGGTCGATTTTTTCACTTCCTTTTTCTTCCCACTTCAGTCTTTACGACTTTCACTTTCCACCACCCATACAACTTTTACCTCTAGTATCCTGTCAACTCTTCTATTTGAAGAGTTCAGATACTAGCTTCCACAACACTCGCGAACTACCCCACAGGGCACGTTCGCTAAAAGTCTCTCACCCCACCATCCAGATCACAGCAACACGCTTGTGATCACCACCTCAACAACCACCCAACATGTCGAACGATAAGGGTTTGGAGGATCTTCCCGAGGGTATGTGACGCTTCTATCCTCATATTCTTTCTTTGGAAAGTCCGCCGATTCTCTTTTGGGGTTTTTACTCCCTGGAAGAATTTGAGGTGGCGACGAGACGTTGAAGAAAGGGACGACAAGACTAACTCGGCTTTCACCCAACAGGAATGATCGAGTCCAACTACGATGAGATCACCGACTCCTTCGATGCTATGGACCTCAAGCCTGAGCTGCTCCGCGGTATGTAATGAAATTCCGACTTTTTGGCGCTTCCCTCGTGGGCGGCGGGGCACGAAGAAAATTTACTGACGGGCCCCATTTCACAGGTATCTACGCCTACGGTTTCGAGCGTCCCTCTGCTATCCAGCAGCGCGCCATCATGCCCATCATCAAGGGTGAGTTTCCCTCCGTTCAAAACATTATTTTTGCGATATCAGTCTAATCTCCCTGCAGGTAACGATGTTATCGCTCAGGCCCAGTCCGGTACCGGAAAGACCGCCACCTTCTCTATCTCTGCCCTGCAGAAGATCGACCCCGAGATCAAGGGTTGCCAGGCTCTGATCCTCGCCCCTACCCGTGAGTTGGCCCAGCAGATCCAGAAGGTCGTTGTTGCCATTGGTGACTTCATGAACCTCACCTGCCACGCCTGTATCGGTGGTACCCCCGTCCGTGAGGATATGACCGCTCTCCGTGACGGTCCCCAGGTCGTTGTCGGTACCCCCGGTCGTGTCCACGACATGATCCAGCGCCGTGTCCTCAACACCTCCACCATGAAGCTCTTCATTCTCGACGAGGCCGATGAGATGCTGTCCCGTGGTTTCACTGAGCAGATCTACGACATCTTCCAGCTCCTTCCCCAGTCCACCCAGGTCAACCTGCTGTCCGCTACCATGCCCCAGGATGTCCTTGAGGTCACCACCAAGTTCATGCGTGACCCCATCCGTATCCTCGTCAAGAAGCAGGAGCTTACCCTTGAGGGTATTAAGCAGTTCTACATCGCTGTTGAGAAGGAGGACTGGAAGCTCGACACCCTGTCCGATCTCTACGAGACCGTCACCATCACCCAGGCCGTTATCTTCTGCAACACCCGCCGAAAGGTCGACTGGCTCACCGACAAGCTCACTGCCCGTGACTTCACCGTCTCCGCCATGCACGGTGACATGGAGCAGGGCCAGCGTGATGTTATCATGAAGGAGTTCCGTTCCGGTTCTTCCCGTGTTCTGATCGCCACTGACCTTTTGGCCCGTGGTATCGATGTCCAGCAGGTTTCCCTGGTCATCAACTACGATCTCCCCGCCAACCGTGAGAACTACATTCACCGTATCGGTCGTGGTGGTCGTTTCGGTCGTAAGGGTGTTGCCATCAACTTCGTCACCGCTGACGATGTTCGCATGCTCCGCGAGATCGAGCAGTTCTACAGCACCCAGGTTGAGGAGATGCCCATGAACGTTGCTGACCTCATCTAAACACCTTAACTCTTACCCTTGATGTCTTGATGCGGATTATGATCGCAGAACCTGCGTAAAAAGTGGCTTTCTGTGTTTAAAACATTCCCGCTGCGCGGTGGCTCGATGGATTGGCTGGAGCCTATCTATATGAAGACTTGATGGACGCGGGCCGCCATCGGCGCCACTGCTATGGTTTCCTATGTCCCCTGCAATTAACGGAGATGTGATATGCTCGTACTTTTTTTGCTATCACGGCTTTCTTATTTTTTCCGCATTCTTCCTCCGTTTTCCCCTGTATCTAGCTCGCTCAGGTTGGTTAAGAATGTCTCTACTACCGTACTTAATCAATAGATCGGGCCAAAATGTGACTTGTTTCCTACGGATAATTTCCAAGTAATACTATGCTGAGTCTTTGACTGTAACGTATTCTATCTGGCCTTGCGTCTTTCTTCCTATCAACTGTTCCGTCGTTCTCATCTCATTCATTCACTGCAAGTCTGTGATTGATCACTACTTCACTGCCTCCAAAGCTCCTTCTCAAATCATTCATCTCCTCTCTTTCCCGAATACATCTCTTTGGACACGTCCCCTACTCATCTCACTGCCTCTCACAGCTTCACGCTGAATTATGATAATGGAGGCCACTCCACCTTCTGAACGTGACTCTCGTCTGAAACCGGCCCATCTCCTCTGGAATTACGAACTTCGCCGCACAAACCAGATCTTGACCGAGCGCCTCCTTCAGACAAAAAGAACAGTCAACCAAGCCGAAGATGTCAACGACTATCTAAGCGAATGCTTGAAAGACCTCCTCGGCATAATGAGCTCGCTCATGACAACCAACATGAATTCAGCTGAAGGTGACCAGTCTCTTGAGCTACGCAAGCTCCAACGCCAGTTCAAACGCACTCTGAAGGCAGTGAACAAATACACAAAGGCCCCTGACGAGAAGAGTGACGCATTAATCAACTGCGTCAGTACAATCAACCTTCTTCTCGGACAGTTCAAAGAAAGGGCAGCTGCAAACAAAACCCTAGGGACCAGAATCCAAAGTGAGACCCCAGAAGATAACATCATGACTGATGCAGCTCAATACCAGCAAACCAAACGTCAATCTGCATCCGCACACCCATTTGTCAAACAAGAGGACCAAGAAGACGCTCTCACTAATGCCGAGATTGAAGCCAACTTGAAAGCACGAATGAAACAGAATGGTCGTCCCCTTGAACTTTACTTTGAAGGAGCAAAACTATACCGTATCCGAATGCGTGGAATCCGGCCAAATAACGACATTGACCATATTGGGCCCTTCCTTGCTGGTCTCGACAACAACCTCTACCGTCGTCGGATTGTTCACTGGCTGAGACAGGAGACGTATGATTGGCCGTGGCTTGAGCATATCGTTCTTTGCATCATTTCCGAGGAGGAATACTTCGCCAAGCAGGATTATGCGCTTGCGCACCAGTCTGAGGATGGGTCGGTCCTGTTGCCGGATGGAACGAGACAACATCGGTTCATTATTCTTCAGCCTATCACTGAGGAGGATTTGACTGATTCCGATGAGGAGTGAGGGAACAATGGTTATGTAGCCTCGGGGCTTCGAAGAAACTCGGTGTTTTTGCTGTATTTTCACCCAGAGGGGGAACCTCGGGCACGTTTGGGATATAGATATTTGGTGCATTCCTTAAACCATTTTTGATCTATATTTTAGACATCATGGAGCATTGACAAGGAACAGGAAGAATGGGAGTTCGCAATGTCTTTTCGCAAACAGATTCTACTATGGTCCTTGACATAGACGCAACTAGTGGAGCCCGAGCAAAATATACATGCCGTCCTGCAGTTTACAACCCAAGGCCCACATGAATAGGAAGGGAAGAACGCAATAGGAAACTCCCCAGTTGTAAATAATAGATATTGCTTGAAAATCACAGCTTTTTCTGCTAACATCCAGACTACGTCCTTCTTCACGGACTCCTGAGGCTCTTATTCTCGCTTCTGTTTGCCTCTCTAAACACGCTTGTGAATGTCCCCGTTGATGTATGGACATCCCCAACAGCCTTAAATCCAAACTTAGTATACAATGCCATACCAGCTGGGGAAGCCATTAAGAAAGAACCTCTTCCATGTGCATCTGCCTCTTCACAGCCCCATTTTAGCAGCATCGACCCTATACCTTGGCGCTGATATCTTGGATCCACCGATAACATAGTGAGACCTGTAATAATGACTTTAGAATAGAGGCTAATAGCTGCCATCATATCATCAACTTACGCCAGATATCCTTGCGATTGCAGAGTATTCTTATCCTTTCCTCCCTGAGCAATCGCGATACTCGTATCCCAGCTTCGACGTCTAAAGTGTTTGGATGCCAATAATCGCGCTTTGGGGGATCATTTAGCTTCTCCCTTTCTTTTGAAACATCTCCATTCTTAGAGTTGCTACCCATTGTTGTAGTCTGTTCTGAATTCCACCCTGCAAACCCAACAGGTGTGCCGTCCTCTAGGCACACCTTGCGAAACCCTGCCGGTCGTGCTAGAATGCTCTTTTGTAATGCCTCGATTGCCCAGTTCATTTCTTCTTCATCTGTTTCCAGACTCGAGTTGGGAAACATTGTGAGATGTAATGGATTGTTCTGCATCGCCGGAAAGTCGCAATTACGGACCAAGAGCTCAGAGTCATCAGCATCAACTGTACAGAATGTAAATCACATTCTGGTGGGGTAGATGGCACTGTCAGTTTCATTTACGAGTTGGGCTCAACGTAGTAGAGCGCAGGAGATTAATTTCCCGATGAATTTCACGTGTGTGTTTTGGCAGTAAATACGACCTGTCGACCAGGTCTGGTATCTCTACGTGTAAGACGGGAGCTAGTAACTTCCATGGAGGATATTGTAACTCTCTTGAGACTTTCAAACAAAATCGTCGTCTGAAGAAAGAACCATACAATCAACGATAGTCTCGTGCTTACTTCTTAGGTGTGCCCACATAGCATCATCAGTGTTGTAGCTACGGTGATCCTTGACATCACAGTCGCAATCAAAGCAGTACCACATATGCCCATGCGTATCAATTTCTCCAGGGCGCCCGTGGCGTTTGATAAAGCTAGCATGGAAGCGACGGACGTGTTCGATCGCTTCTCGTACGTCAAAATCTTCCCCGTGTTGCGTACATGTCAAAGCCTGCATGTTACTGACTGATCTATGTTAGTTATTGGATTATGTGTTGTATTACACGCCTTGGATGATACCTTTCAAGTGATCAATAGTCGTAGTGTATCTTTTCAAATACCAGAACGAGCAGATGTCTTTTCGATAAGAAAGATATAAAAATGTGTGGTTTATGTGAGGAAATGGAATTTCTCTATGAGTATTAATATTCCGTCATGATTTTGTACACGTCATCATAATCAAGTACACACGACGCAGATGACAGCTCATGCAGATGACAGCTCATACAATCTATTATTCCCCGCTTTGACAAAGACTAAGTATATGTTCGAACCATCATTTAACAGATATGAATTTTGACTTTGCTTGACCCCACACTTCGTCTATCAAACATTTATTTAGGATAAAATCAGAAAGATGCCAGCGAGTTTTCTCGGTCTTCCTTCTGAACTTCGGAACGAGATATACAAGCATCTCCTAGTGTGCAGAGAGCCTATTACTCCCTGGAACACAGAAAATGAGCTTACGTCTAATATTCTTTTCACGAACACAACAGTCCTACATGAGGCCAGCTCTTTACTCTATGGCAATAACTGTTTCGATCTCACCGCTTGGCACTCAGATATTATAAACGAGTTTCTGGATGCTATTGGCTCCTTCAACGCATCTCATCTTCGGTATATCCGCATCGACTTTCCTGAACTTGGCGACCTCGGAGACGAGGCCAGTCTAGAAGAAGGTAGCCTTCGTACCTTAGAAAAGATCCAGTCATACTGCACAAACCTCATATCCCTTACGACCACCGCTTCGACCACATATATTATGGAGTGTCAACTAGATTCATTTGACAGCCCTGTAATATGTTGCAAGGAATTAGCGTTGGTTGCTGCTAAATTCAGGGCAATCACATCACTCCAAGGAGTTGTCGTGGAAGTTTATGAGGATGGTCCAAGCTCAGATATCAGGAGGAAAATGCAGAGTCATGGGTGGACCCTCAGGGTGGTGGAGCCAGTGAAAGAAGAGGAGTGGGACGAAGGCAGAGGTTGGGATGAAATTGAAGATGATGATTATCCTTATGACGACGACGACGATGATGACTATGACATCGACAATGACAGCGATTTTTGGAGAAGAGCAGCAGATTAGAGATTCCTAGAAGAAAAAGGAAAATCAACGGTGGATTAAGTTTGCTATACTAGCACGGTCTAAAGTACGAGCCGAGAAACAACATGTGTGTCCGCGGCGGAATTTTCTTGACTACTACTGTACAAAGGAGGTGAATACTATTGACTGGAGAGAAGATAGCCTACTGGCTTATCAAGGCTAGCAGTTCCCAGGTAGGAGCCACTCAATTTAAGACAACTCCTCTGTCTCTTCCATCGCATACAGTTAGCCTAGCCTCCATGAATTTGAGATAAGTGAAACTTTGCATGATCACATGCGAGGATATGTTGGGATGGTCACGCTACTGGTCGTGACCGGCAAGTTCGACCCAAATAGGAGCTCGAAACTGAATTCAAAGAACCAAGAATACCAGTGAAAGCGATTAGACCCACAGATCTAGTCAATTGTGATAGCCCTAGAGAAAGGATGTACCGGAATTTGGCGGATTTTAGGTGCCACTATCATAGGTGATGCCCGCAAAATGCAGTGATTGAGATCATATTCGCACAGCAACGCGTCAATAAGAAAGCATCGGAGAGAGACAGCGCAATTTTGTAAGAATTTGTTCAGCCGTTTTCATGGTTTGACATGGAAATTCGAAGTTATGCAGGGATAGAGTCTCGAAATTGAGAAAGGCTTATGCTTCTTTCCTGTAGCGAATCATTTTGGAATTTTCTTGGTATTCGAGTGGACTCTATAGATCATGGGATACTTGCTATTTCAATTTCATTCATATTGTGCCAGTACCCATGGAACAGATTTTCCAGGCCTCGTTCTCTTTTTTCTCTCCCTTTCCGGGGCTTTCTTTCATATTATCTGTTTGACTCCGGACCTGCTGTGGGCGAGGAGCTTTTATTAATTCATGAAACAACAAGTTTCCCTTTCAGTCAGAGAATCCTAAATATGGCTTTCTTTGACTGCGATCTGCCTCTGTTGATATATCTCTTTCAGAGTCTTGCGAGTTCTTTATTCAGGTATTCTGCGCCAACACTGGGCGTGTTGAGACTGAAAGAAAAGAGGTTCTGTCCAAAGGCAGTAGCCGGGGTTTCTTCGATGTCGAAAATCATCAACGAATCTCTCCATGCAATGGCTTGGTCGGCTGAACCATCTTTGTTGCGACGGGCCTTCATTCTGACCCTAGGAGAGAATGTCTATAAGTTCGGTTTGGCCCTCTGCAAACTCTCTGGTGGCCGTACCTTTATCTCAGTGACCAAATACTACCGAAGCAACTAGGTCATAGCATTCCCTCGAAGATGACCGACGACGAATCATCAAAAAGTCCGGTCGTTCCCTCAAAGAGGAAGAGAAATGCACCAGCAAGACCCGGCAAGAGGACGAAGAAGGACGAAGCGGACAAGGAATATGAAAGGATTGCCTATGGAAGTGTTAAAGATCCAACACCACGTAAAAGGCTTAATGTCAAACGCTTGGATCTGAATTGGACTTATGTAGGAGGAGAATTGGCACCGCAGGTGGAGGGGCAGTGGCCGGTTCCAGAGAAGCCTGCAAAGAAGAGATGGCAGCATCATGGCCCTGAGCCACTCACGGACTATAACCTAGTGCCTGATGACTGGAGCGCATATGACGATGATTTAGACGCCGAGTATGTTCTTCCCTTCCCTGAATTTAGTGGACGAAAAAGACCATCTATTGACAGCGTAAAGGGACCTAGAAGGTCAGATCGAGCGATGTAAGGAGAGAATCACAGATAACATTTTGCCACACATTTTTGAGGCACGCTTGCAGGGGCTGGAACTCGAATTGGACAGGCGGGTGTAAGTGAGGTTTCTATGTGATACAAAATTACATGTTCCATAGCTAACATTTTACAGTAAAACAGCTGAGAGGGAGGCCGAAGGTCTCAGTTGGGATGTTATTAAGCGGATACAGCATCTTAGATTGATTGGTAAATCGCTTTACAGCCAGAGGGACCCCCAAGAAAAATTAGTCACGATTATGGCTCTTTTGGATGCATATAATACCAAAAAGCTCGAGTGGACCCCTGGCCTCGTCACGTATTGGCAAAAAGGGCAGCAGCTATGTCAACCAAGACCATTTGATTGGGATGAATACGAAGCAGTACAACGTGAAAATGGTGATATCTGGAGTTTCTGGGTGGAAGGGGTAAATGATTTCTTTTATCTGCTCTCATCCATTCAGGTAGACAATACTGATACTGATGACTTTAGCTCATGACACCCGGACCTGCGCCACAGTATCTTTCAGTGACGAGCCAAAGAGACCCTATTAATCCATATTTCAACACGGTAAGAGTCCTATTCATGCTCTACCACATTCCATTACTTCCATTTTTCTGAGTATCTTTCAACATCTAGATCAGGTTGGCTGTCCGTATACCAGGTTTGCAAGCATGGGCAGAGCTCGATTTCATATGGGATACTGGAGCATGCATGATGAACATCTATCAAAGTGATCTTAACACTATTATGGGAGCCAATGCTGGTGACCTGCTTGGTAACGTTCCGGGCCGTTGGAACGCGGTTCCCAGCATTGGCTCAATTATCATGACGGGCGTAGGAGGAATTCTTGCTCCAGCAGTTTCAGTAATCGAATTGGAAATAACCCTGCTAGACGCGGCTCGTCGGAGAATTATCCCGTGGACGAGAGTCCAGGCTAGTGTTAATTCGGGCGTCCATACGCCGGGCGTTACTCACCGGCTTGATGGTCCATGGCTGCGGTCTCTTTTATTCATCGGCTCTGCGCCAGACAACAATCTCAACCGCCAGGTAATTTTTTCAACATGCAAAAGTATGGGATTACCGGCACTCAACGTGGCCAGAGTTCCTCGACTAGGCATGGCCTACGGTGCGGGCTTCTTTGCTCCCCCAGTAGTTCCGGTGCAGCTGATTGCGACACCCGGGGTGGCTGGAGTTCCTCCGGTCGCCCCTGCAGTTCCACCAGCTATGCCTATGCCACTTCCAGCTGTCGTACCTCCCGGGCCTCTTGTTCCTGTACCTGAGCCAATGCCTGCAGGTGTGCCTGCCTCATTAGCCCCACTTTGGGGACCTGGGCCAGCAGGGCCATATATTCCTCCTCTTGGTATTCCTCTGCCTCCTCTCCCAGCAGGTATATACCCTGTCGGTGGCCCTCCTGCGCCTTGAGTTCCTGAACCAGGAGCACTTAGAGCCCCACCTTGCGTCCCCTCATGTGGTAGAGGAGCAGGAGCCTAGGAAGTACATTTCGAAAACCCACAACCTGTTTCATACAATCTTTGCGGTCCTATCTGTCTTACAGTTGCAGTGGCAGTTTCTCAATTCCCTATCTTATTTATATCTGTCTCTCTCTTATATACTGGTCATTTCATTATTAGATTCCATTCTTTCATCTTTGATTCTCAGACATTTCGATCATGTAGAATCTGTCCTTCTCCAATGATGTTATGCCTGGTCGGTGTCTCCACGTGAAGCTTGGCATGATTCTGGTAAGCAGATCAGCTGTAGATTTCTTTGGATGCGAAACGTAATTAGAACACATAAAGTGTTACCTTCAATGTTGGGCAAAAACCACCGGCAAGGTAATAAAGCCACCACAAACGCTCCATCTGCGAACGTCAGATGTGATAATTGGTGACTACGATAGGTGATATATACTAGAACTTTTGGTCATATTTAGTGTCTAGATATTAAAGTAATCAAATTGGGAACTAAGTGTACTAGGAGAGTGATGATTTGTGGAAGGAAGGTCTTTAGACCATGGAAGAACTAGTAGTACTGAATACCTACCTAGTCTCGAGCTGACCAGGTGACCAGGTGGTATTTTTTCCATCCCACCTGGTCATGTCACATGGCTTTTAGAGGCTTTTTACCTGTATTTACTTGCAATTATAAGTAAATTTGATTATTTTTCTGAATCAATCTAGAGTCACATGATGATAAGGAGGAGACTAGGCTTCGGCAAATGGGGCCCCATTCTAAAATTCCAGAACCCACCCCAACCCCAAAAATCCATGCCCCCATTGGGGTCCCATGGGACCCCAATGGGGGCGCGTTTTTAGACGAGGTTTAGCGTCGACACCTGATTTGGCCTAGTTTCTGCCTGATTCCTGCCTATTTTTTGCCAAGCCTCTTTTTTGATTACGCCTGTTCTGGTCTGTATATGTATGGCAACCACTTTTCCTCTAATATTCTACTATACCTATTGTAATTATATGTAATATAACTTAATATAAGCTAATTATACTATATTACCCTAGATTGCCCTATATTTAGGGTAGCTGGTTATAATATAGGGTAGTAATTTTTGAAGTGGTTGATTTGCTGAGTTGATGGGGGAGATATATATATATCGAACATGCAGCTTTACCACCTTATTAACCATATATAGTTCCGTCGCCCTAACCACCCTTGATTATTTTTAAAAAATGATAAAGAATTAAAGAAAAATAAGATAGAGCCATAGAGTTTATATTAGTTATATCTTTAGAAATTTGACTCTATATTACAGATATATAACATATGAGGTAATTAAAGTGGTAATTTACACATCAAAAACCAATATTTCTGCATAATTTATGAAAAATACACATAATTTTGACCCATAAAAATGGGGGCAAATGGGGCCCCATTGGGGTTCCTGCCCCCATTTCAAACGCAAATGGGGGCCCCATTTCAACCCCACCCCACCCCAACCCCAACCCCAACCCCATATGCCGAAGCCTAGAGGAGACTAGGGCGTTATGTATAATACTTGTTTGTATTTTATTTATTTACTAGTAATAACTAGTAAATATAAGTGATTTAGCGCTTTTTTTACTAGCTAGTTCACCTGGCTATATATCTAGTGATTACTGTTAGTTACTAGTAATTACTAGTAAGAAATTATATAAAAAGATAGTTTATAAAGACTAAATAACTATAATTAAAAAGAATTCACTAATAAACTTTAGTAAAATAAGAGATATTAGTGATTACTAGTAATTACTAGTATATATAATTATTTAAAAACTCTCTTAGCTCTAATTAGATATATTATATTAAGCCTAAAGGCCTAAAATCTAGTTAAGCTAAGGCCTAGAATTTAATTAAGCTTAGGCCTAGAAATTTAGTTAAGCTTAGGCCTAGGTTTTAGTTAAGCTAGGGCCTATAATTTAGTTAAAATAAATTTATTAATATCTACTAGTAATTACTAGTAATTTTCATAATTTAAACCTCGTAATTTAAAACTCCTACCGTTTCTTACCGTTTCTTATAAGCTCTTATAAGCTCTTATAAGTACTTAACCAGGTGGAACAGTTGGCTAAAAAGTATGATCACTAGTAATTACTAGTAATTTCAATAAGAAAAATTCAAGAATTAGGATTTCCACCACCTACTCTTGTCACCTGACCTAGCTATCTTAACTAGCCTCTAAATTTCCTCTAAATTTCACCTATAGCTACTAGTAATAACTGGTAAAATCCCCGAAAGTCATGTGACATGACCAGGTGGGAGGGCCACCTGCTCACCTGGCCACCTACATACTCATACCTACCGAATACCAAGCTACGCCAAGCTAAACCAAGCTCGGCTAAGCTTTGACATGGAGGCCCAGACTCCAAGAATTCAAGTGGCCTGTGCGGTAGTTAGACAGGCTTCGGCCAAAACAGGTCTAAGGCATTTATAGCGCCACAAACGCAGCTCGTGGCGACTTCTTTGAACCTCGCCCTTCCCTATATCCCAAGGCTACGAATTATGCGCACTAATTCGAAAATGGACTCGACTCCGATCGCTAAGAGTTCATGGCAACCGTACAAGGTTTGGTACTCCCTTATAAGCCTCCAGGCAAGGGTTGGCACCTTTAAAAAGTCCATCTTGATTCCCTTGGGCCTTGTGGTCGTGATCTCTTACGTATATCCACAATTATTTACCCGGTTTTCTATCGCCCCAACCTCCCGCTTCTATGCCTACCTCGCTCACCACTACAGTGGCGCAGTACTGATATGGGCAGCGAAACGGGGGTCAGAAACCACAACAAAGAAGCTACTTGACGCTGGTGCGGATGTAACTTGGAAATCAAATTGGTCTTGCGTCAGACTAGGCAGAGGGTATCAGGGTAATGGGGAAACCAAGGAACATCCAATCACCTATGCCGCGGCCTTCGGCCACACTGCCATAGTCGAGTTTTTACTTGATGCTGGGACGGACATCGAATACCGAGACCGACAGGGCCGGACCCCGCTTGTCTTGGCGGCTGAAGGCAATCACCTTGAATTGTCGCATCTTCTCATAGCCCGGGGAGCGGATCTTCTATCGTGCGGCATTTTTCTACGCATGCCAAGCCATACACCAATACACTGGGCAATAGTACACAACAATTCAGAGATGCTGGATTTTTTTGTGACGACGCTATTGGAATCTGGTCACTCGGAGGAATACGTCGAAAGGGGGCTAGCTGACTTTCTGAGCCATGAGGCCGCTCGGGGTGACATTGAGCGTATTCAACACGTTCTTTCGCTTGGAGCTAATGTCAACTACCGAGACCCCAGACCGATAAAACGCCATGGTGCCAAGCTTACCTACCTTGATGCCACCCCGTTGAAAGTTCCATTGTGCCAAGCAGCCAGGAACGCCGATGCCGATGCCGTCGGAGCTTTACTGGAGGCTGGGGCGGACCCTAATGTCATAGAACCTATTACCGTGGCCGGATGTAGGTCTAAGGCGACTCCCAACACTCCTTTGAAATGTGCCATGCAAAATGGAAGGCACAGTGAGTCTATCATCGAGCTGTTAATCATAAGTGGCGCTCGTCCGACTCAAGAGGATCTGGACTTAGCAGCATATCATGCAACGCCCAGGATACAGAAGCTCCTGAACGATGCTTCATCCGCGCCGCACCCGGACAGAGCCGGGTCTCGTCAACTTCATTGAGCATTCTTCATGAACAGCTAGAGGCTATTCTAGCCTTGTTTCCATCATAATATTCAATCAAAGTATGACACTTGTTAATGAGTTTGTGCAATTTCTAAAAATAGAGAGCATCACGAATTCACGCAATTTATGGGCTTGCGTTCGCAAATTGCGAGTCGTGATAACCATGCTGGCCAACGGCGTGGACCACATCTACCATGACGGCCCTTGGATTATCGTTGATTTTCCACTCCTGATTTGGCATAAACTTTGGGCATCTCTCTGTGAAGGGAATTTGCTGGCTGGCAGTCAAGGACACCGCTTCGTATACCGTGTGCTTTTATCATCCACAATGTCCCGTATGCCGCATATTTTCCCCCTCGCCGGACAACACGTCCTTTGCTATGGTAAGTGCGCAGACCTGACGTACAGGCAGATGAATTCAAAAAATTCAAAGAGTTGTCGCAAAGGGCTCTCCCACTGTCCGCCCTTTCATGAGGATGAAGTCCATTTCGGGCCCAGCTTGTCATCTCACAAGGCATGCAAAGATATTTGGAACGTTGAATGCTCGACTTCGTTGGCTAATGGCTTCTAGGGGTGTCTTTCTCTCCGGGGTGGACGTGTCCAGAATCAGTGGGGATACACCGCTCTTTTTTAAGCGAGTACATCGTTGGAGCACCTTCGTGATGCATTGGGTCATTGACTGGTGGGATCGGATGATCGTTCGATCGGCCTAAAGAAATAAGCAGCATTGCAGTTGGCTCTTTGTCAATCGCATCCTGAGATCCTGACACGACGGCTGAGTCTACTGCCGGAGGCTGTGAGGAGAGTCCCAGACTGGAATAACAAGGCCTTTATTGGGAAAGTAGCGAGTTTTCAACAAATAGAGCTTCAACCAGACTGTGGGCTCTCTTTTGGTTGATGTAATAGTGACCAGTATACGGGACAACCCCTCCAGGAACTTAGAAAATCATGGACCTTTGACCAACCTACTGTTATAACGAACATGGGCTAGAATTTCCTCCCATTCAGTTAACCATGACCGGCCTGTTATCTGATTGGCAATGTCGTTTTTGCGAATGGGAGGTAAGTCCATCATCTTCCCATCCCTGGATGAAAAGTGCGCGTTCAAGTAAGTACTACAATGGGAAAGTGCTTTATACACCAACTAAGACTTCAAAACAGTATGTTTATCG
The DNA here is from genome assembly GCA_028829675.1 of Penicillium tannophilum. NCBI lineage: Eukaryota > Fungi > Ascomycota > Eurotiomycetes > Eurotiales > Aspergillaceae > Penicillium > Penicillium tannophilum. The sequence goes on along the minus strand of JAQKAK010000003.1, from coordinate 818,265 downwards.
GGTGGCGAAGTTCATCTATCGAATCTCGAATTTTCGGACGGAGGGTGGAAATGCAGCGACGATCCAAATACACAAGTCGCACATTTGGTTCATAGCAGTTGCTGGGATTTCTTCATATGCTACTTCAACAATGACCATCTCGATCTTAACAAGCTGCTTGAGACTATTAGGAATATATCACCGGTTTCTACGGGCCGCAATCTGTGTGAGTGATGCCATAATTTTGTCAACTAGAATGAAATTTTGCTTATAGTTGCACCAGCCTGGGAGCCGTGGCATCCCTTCACCACAGGGTTCTCCTATATGGGTGCGCCTTTACCCGGCTTCCACAAGCAAGCGGCTATTCGTGAGTCAAACACTGTCATACATGCAAATCCCACCGATCCATTTTCTTCTTTGCCTGCGGAAATCATGAAGATAATAGCGGATTGGACTGATATGGTTGATTATCTCAATCTTCGTCTTGCCTCACGAGTCATGGCATCTTTGTTCCACACCCAAAGCTTCTGGCGCCAAAGATTCAATATTCACATGGAACGAGGGTTTTTGAGCTGTCTCGTGGAGGAGGATAAGAGCAGGGGCTGCTCTGGTCAAGCAGATTGGCATAAAATATACTACAAAACTGAACCCGCCAGAATGTTGAGGCAGCATGGTCGGAAGTCTTGCCAGCGTATTCTGGCTAAATACTGGTTCTGGTTGAGGATAAGCTGGATCAGAGATACTTATGTGAAGAGGAAAATATCATATGCGCCTCTTCCTGAAGACGAACAGAAAGTTGTCACTGATGCTTGCTGGCATACAGTGAATGGACTGCTTGCGGGAGGGTCAAGATATTGGATTCCCAAACGACCTCAGGATTGTCCAGTTAAGGAGTCTGTCATCCTTCCTCAGGCCTTTACTAAGGTTGGATTCTGGGTTTTTCAAACTCCAACTAGAACTTTCATTGCCGGCATGGAATTCATTAGCGACAGTATGGTACCTAATATAGGTTTGGGATACCAAATCCCTGGCAAAAAGTGTATCATTGATATTGAATCACGGGAGCAGCTACGGGGATTTGAGGTTTCCATTAGCCCAGAAGGGATTCATGCCATTCGGGTCTGTACCTCAGGAGTCAGATCCGCATCAGAGCGGGAGTCGGAACTCCATGCATCAAGATGGATTGGGTCGCCAGAAGAGCCAGGTAAGAACAGACAAGTCTCAGAAATCTGCAGTCTGGTCTCAAATAAGGAAATTTTTGCTATTCAGGCAGGATTTGACGTAAGTTGGAATTGATTCTGGATGGACGTTTGGTGTAAATGCTAAGGTGTATTTCACAGGACTGCAAGTTAGTTTCGCTGGCAGTTGGAACGTGCTTGCAATTTTCAGCTGAGACGACGAAGTGATACCGAGTGTGTACTTGCTTCATAAAATTCAGCTTCCACTGGCCTTTCTAATTGCTTCCAACGTGGACTATTCCTGATTGTTTCCAACATGGCTCGCTTCAGGGTTGCTATATACCGAGAGGATTGAACAACTATGTAAAGAGAGCAGAAAACCACACGACTGTCAACATATCTTACATTGAACACTCATCTTGCTAACTAAACCTATGCGCCTCCATGCGGCAATTCATGGCCGTCACATTAGAATTGTCCAAAGAATACTCCCATCCGGCAGCAGCTGTGTCCCTTACATTTAGAACTCAATGACCCCCAAAGCTCTAGGACTAGATTTTTAAATAGTTTTCGTAATACGTCTCAGTGCCCGAAAGGAGGGGTAGCAGGGCTAGCTCGGTGGGGATTACCTGGTTACACACAACAAGTGAAAAGGGCGCATTGTTTTAGTCGCTGCCAGCAAGCCAATGGCTATAAATTAATTAGCAGGGGTCTGGAGAAAGAAGCCCCCCGAAAATGGAAAAAGACAGAGAAAATCCAAACCGAGGTAGCATCAAGTCGGACTATGTCGGGCTTAATTAATGAGCCATTGAGTTTAACGAACTATAAATCAGCGCAGTCTAGATTTCGATTGTATTGCACACTGCAATTCTTAGTCAATTTTTATTTAGCGGCCACAATGCTACAGAACGCAGCCCAGGCGGTCTTAAACCTCACCTCCCTCTGGGGGCTACTCAACCTCATCTGCGTGATGGTTTGTGTCCCCAAGTTCCCTTCCCCCCAATCCCCCAATTAACACCTCTAGACCACAAGCTATGTAATCTATCAAGCATGGTTCCATCCGTTAGCTGTCTATCCCGGACCATTTTTTGCCAAATTGACCGACCTGTACTCAGTGGTACACGCACTGCGTGGCGACCGCCACGAGGACCTCTACCAGCTTCACCAACGCCATGGTCGCATCGTACGAATCGGCCCAAACCGCGTCACGATTCTAGATGCTGAAGCTCTAGAGCCAATCTACGGCCACCAAGCCAACGTCAAGAAATCACAATGGTACCACAGCTTCTACAGCGTCAGTATCTTCAACGCAATTGATCGTAACGAACATGCCCGCAAGCGTCGCGTCATGTCACAGGCCTTCTCAACTGAAGCCGTAAGAGGAATGGAGCCGCATATACTATCTGCCATTCGTGACTGGTGTCTGGCCCTGGGCGACAAGCACCCGAGCCAAGATATCAAGCAGAAAGATGGCTGGTCACGACCTAAGGATATGGTGCACTGGAGCGCTTGTCTCATCTTCGACGCGCTAGGCGAGATCTGCTTTGGAAAGACTTTTAATACCTCAATCAGTGATGAAAACACATTCTTCTTCCCGCTAATGGCACTGAGTGTGCGCATTATGAATATCTGTGGTCAAATGCCGATACTGCGTTGCTTTGGTTTCGAAAAGTACATGCGTTATGGCACTGCTGCAAATCGTGATCGACAGATTGCCTTCTCGCGGAAACAGCTTGCTACGCGGTTGGCTACCAATCCTACATAACGTCGTGATATTGTGTACTATCTACAGCTGGCACGCGACCCTGATACGGGGAAAGGATATTCAGTCCAAGAATTGATCAGCGAGGTTACCTTGTTATTGGGCGCTGGTGCGAAACTCTTCCCTCAAGCAAACATACATTATTGCTAATCTTGAGCCTTGATAGGAGCGGATACTGCCAACACTGCACTGGCGGGAACGTGGTATTTCCTCGGCCAGCATGACAGCATTCGTAATCGCCTTACATCTCTAATCCGATCAACCTTCCCCACTCTGGAATCCATTGTCTCGGGCCCCGCGCTTTCTAGTGGCAGAATGGGCTATTTGCGCGCTGTCATTGAGGAAAGCATGCGGCTTTGTCCCCCTATTTCTATGGACCTGCCGCGTGAGGTCCTGCCGGGAGGTCTACGGGTCCTGGACTGGGAGCTTCCCGCTGGGACAGTAGTGGGTGTGCCCACGTACGCGCTGCATCACTCGCCTGATCATTTCGATCGACCGTTCAACTATGATCCCAGCCGCTGGCTGTTACGTGGGAGTGATGCAGCCGTGGGGACGGAAGGCGTGTCGGCTGATGTGATGGCCCGCCAGCGTGCTGCTTTTGTGCCGTTCAGTATCGGCCCACGGTCGTGCATTGGCCGTGGTGTGGCCATGGCTGAGCTGGAGATTGGTGTGGCCCGGGCGCTCTGGCTATATGATGTGCGGCTATCTCCAGGAAGTGAGGGCCTTGGTGTGGGAAAGAATGGTGAGTATAAGATGAAGGATAATTTCATTGTAGGAAAAGAGGGCCCAGTGATGGAGTTTCGAGCACGGAAAGAGACCTATTTTCGCGAAAAAGACCTTCTTAGAGAGTTGCCTTTACTCGCAGCAATAAGGCCGGGTGTGTGATATGTTTTATTCGCCTGTAAGAACATACCTTATCGACAAAGAAATAGACTTGGAGAAACCTACTACCTGATCATCAATATATCACGTTTCTATGCCATGGTATAGTACTCAAATATCTACATAAATTCCTTTGTATCTTACAGCTTCTCCTTCCTTTGATCCTTTCCACTAGCCCGTCCGCCGCCAATAGGCTTCAAAACCTTGTACCAAGTCTCGCTCACCTCCAAGTGATTCACACTCTTACGCTCCTCCTCCCACCGCTTCTCAGTCTGGCGATACCGCTCCATTTCTTCCTTAAGCCACCCAACGCACGGCTCGATCACCTTCTTCACCTCTTGAAAGGGCATCAAATGCCCCAAACCCGCCAACGTCACCTCCCGAACTCTCTCCTCTGGCAATCCTCCACTACCGCCCACCCCAGTCCCGCAAATCTTGATACCCTCTCGGATCTCATCCAACCTCAAGTAGGATGAACCACCAAGAATCCACACACAAGAGGGGCGCAGACTCGGTAACCGCAAGAAGGTACTCCGTGGCTCGGGGCGATACATAGGAATAAAAGCTGCAAGCGGATCCAAGTCCGCGTGTGTCGCGCGATTGATCACAATCCGACCTGTAGCAGGGTCCCTGGCACCAAAATTCTCCCGAATTTGACCAAGCAGATCTTGATACTTACTCGTCGTCGAAGTAACGGGTGTTTCAGTTGAGTTGAAACGCGCCTTGACAGCATCCACGTCGGGGTAAAGGCGAGTTGGAAGGTCGCGGAACCCGTATTGGGCTATGCGGTCAATGCAGCGTTGGTCCCAGCCCTTTGTAAGAGCACGGTTTGCCCGCAGTGCAGCCTCGCGGTTGGGCCAGATGTCGCTCCGTCGAAGGGTATAGTTGATTACGCCAGGGGCATCGGTGCCGAAGCCCATTTCTGGTGGGTTGATCTGGATGACGGGATCAATTAGGAGGACGGTTGTGAAGAGGCGTGGGTGGAGATATGCGAGATTGGTGCTATGAGATGGTGTTAGCTCTGAATTTTTCTCATGGTGGGTGGAAGATGGGACAAACATGATGTTTCCTCCGAAACTATGGCCGAGACCTACGATCGGGCGAGGCATCTGGTCGCGGAAGTGGTTGATCATTAGGAAAAGATCCCGTGGGTGGTCCATCCAGGAGCCTGGGGCGGGTCAGCGGAATTGAGACGATTATGTTGGGGCAATGGCGCAAGCATACAGTCCATGCTGAGCTTATCCTCATTTCGGACTCCGCTCATGTTCATACTCGCGCAGTCCGCTACCCAGATGCTGCGGATTCGAAATCCGGTGGCCTTTTCTAACAACTCATCCCATAGAGGCTCGTAGAGTTCCTATATCGGGGCGAGATTAGTATTTGTGGTTGACGATCAATGGTTGGAGGCTCACTTTTGGCAGCGCAACTCCATGGGCAGCAATGAGAGTAATGGCATCAGACGGAATGGGCAGTTTCTGGTTCTTCGGGGTATACTGCTTAACATGAAGCTCTAACACGTCTTCCTGGTTCACGGTGCTTCCAGGATATTCCCGAATGTGGCATCCAGGAACGACATGTTCAGTAATGGTTAAGTTCTCGGTTGACATAATGACGGCTGTCAAGATTGGAGAGGTTTGCAATAAAATATTTTTGTGGATATGAGCTCATAAGAGCGGAAAGATGGGGTCAATGGGGGCGGTAAATTTGAGCGGGGATACAAAGGAACGATGGCATGGGGAGTGGATAAAACACTCCATTTCTCGCACTAGGCTGAATGTCACATGAAGTGATATCACGATTATCGCAGACATTTAACAATTGGCATTCTGATCAAACGAAGTAACTCAACAGGTGTGGCTAGGCACTGTATACTGTAACTTTGAAGTGCCTCATCAATTGACCTTGAGTTTGAGTTTGAGATATGACCACAGGAAAGCTTATCACATACGCCTCGACTTCTGGAGGCAATCTAGCAATTCGGATCCGTTTATACAGTATCGACTCGCTAAGCCGGCACAAAATCTCTCTTGCAATGGTTTGAATCACCAAAGAACCGTCCGAAATTCGCCCCCAAATTAAACGGAAAGACGAGCGAATTAGTTGATGTCAACAGCCAATTAGATCCGTTGATATTCAGCCCCCACGCAAAGTCAAGGATCTGAGCCTCCACCCGGCCCGCACCGATCTTCTCCATCCCTGACGGCCCCGGTGGCCATGATATAATCTGCACGCACTCATTCTGCAGAATGCGCATTGTACATGTTGGGGAGAATAGTCTGTATATCTCTCTGTTTATTCACAGGTCACATGCGTCTTTTTGTGCTCATCCCGACATATTTACCCCGCCAGTTATTGTTTTCCGCGCGTCAGGGTCATCGTCGCCTTTCCCGTGTCCAAAATGTTTGCCTCGGCCTTGGTTGCCAGTAGCCTGCCTAGGTCTGGGACAAGATTATTCGACTGGACACCATGAGGCATGGGGGGAAATTTAAAATAAGGAGTGTTGTAGGAAGCACAGTTCAATCACAGTCTACGTGCTGGGTATGGTTGGACATGGACGGGTAGTGTCTTGAACCTTGTCAAGTCTACCGGCCGACAAGTCTATTTTCACGACGCCAAAAGAGCAGAATTTCGTTCTTGAAAGGTGGCTGTTCGTCTCGAGGCCATTGTCTAACATTTTCTAGATGATTATTATGTTGCCGATCCCTATTCTAGACCATGCTTGCCAACTGTCTCAACAAGCCATTGGGCTCCTCAATTCCTTGGCTGCAAATCTCGTCCGCACGAGCCTGGGTATCGCTAACAGAGTAGATCCGAAGCTCGTCGGCATTACCGGAAGGCCGAATGTGAGCGACATCACCATTTTCGAACGTGATACGGACTCCATCGGTGTAGTTTGTCTTTTTCACGGGAGTGAAGCCAGCTTCAGCAGAAAATACCTGTTCAAGCTCGCGGCGAAGCTGGGAGATGTGGCGACTACCTTCCTCAGTAACGTTGTTAACGTGCTGGCCATTGGAATTGAGAGTTTGCATGCCCCCCTCAGAGAACAAAATCTCGTGGTCCTCCTTGTTTAGAGGAGAGAAGCGCTCGACAATCTTTGCGCTCGTTGGGCGAGGGAAGTTGCGAATCACGGCAGCCTTGCTAGCTCGGGCTGGCAGCGATTTGAACAGAGTCGGGACGTTGGTCTGACGCTTGCGGGCCGCGAACAGGACGCACAGCAGTGGCAGGACTGCATCACGTGTAGGCAGAGCAGGGAGCTTACGGCCATCAAGCTCGATATCGGAGCCGGTGAGGAAACCACCGTTGGCCTCCCAGCCTAGAACACGGCTGCGTCCTTGCTTGGCAGCGTTCTGCATGCCAGCAATCACGTACGGGCTGCCGATTCTGGTCTTGGGCAGCAGGGCCTTGGCAAGAGGACCACGGTCAATGGCATCGTTGGTGCTGATGGGGACAACGACAGCGTCGGCACCGAGGAACTCGGCAACAACCATGCCTAGAAGATCACCGCTGAAGAAGCGGAGTTTGCCATCCTCGGGCGACAGGAGAAGGGGACGATCACTATCGCCATCTGTGGAGATGACCGCATCGAAGGTCTGTCCGGTGCTGTCGGAAAGAGCCTGGACAGTGTCGAGTTGAGCCTGGTCAATGGCCTCAGTGTCGATGGGGACGAAAGTCTCGCTGCGGCCTGCAGGGACAACCTCAGCACCAAGAAGCTCAAGCAGCTCAACAATGAGATCGCGTCCAACAGCAGAGTGCTGGTATACCAGTAGCTTCATGCCCTGCAGGGTATCACCCTTGAAGAAATCAAGGTACCGTTGAATGTACTCGCTCTTGCCCTCGGGGATGGGAGTCTCGAGAGTCGAAGTGGCAGCACGGAGCATTCCTTGCTCGTTGAAAAGGGACTTCTCGAATGGCTGTGCAAGAAGCTCTTTCCGGGCAACCTCAACGGACTCGTTGATAGGCTGCTCGTCCTTCTTCAGCAGCTCACCCTTGGAGGTGTTGAGCTTGTAGCCATTGCGATCGAAGGGAATATGGCTACCAGTAACCATGATACTTCCCTTTCCTCTTTGCAAGGCGAAGAGAGTGAGAGCGGGTGTGGGAATAGCGCCTAGGCTGATAGGCCGCATACCCGCATCTTTCAGGGCCTTCTCAACGGCCTGGCAAAGACCGCCGCGGTTTGGCTCAACATAGTTAATTGAGCTGGGGCGCAAGTCGTAGGCATAGTAAAAGTCATCACCACGCTCAATGCCACCCTCAGATGGGGAAATGGCTTGAAGGTAGCGAATTTCACCAAGAACGTTGATGTAAATCTCCAGTTGGGTCAAATCGACGATCAAGCCACGTCGACCACTGGTGCCGAATTTGAGGATTTGAGGCTCGTAGGCGAGATTAGCCTCGAGTGAAGATGTTGAGGTGGACATCATGGGCGGTAATTAATATGATTAAAAAAGGGAGAAATCTTAAAGGTGGCGGGATGTTTCTGTTTACCCCACGATCACCTGAGTTTCACCGCTCACCGATGCACGTCCGACAAGTTGTCGCCTGCAGAGGATACTTCATGCATTGAAAGTTTTTGAATCATAATGTATATGTAGTCAGTTGGACGACGAAAACATAGGAATCAAAGCCTTTGGATTTTATTGTCCATGTTTGGATATGTCTATGCTCTTATGCTACCTATATGGACAAAATAAATCTTGAGGGTCTAGACCACGTGGAACAGCGAAATTTTATGTTATGTGGCTTTTCAATTTCAAGGCCAGTCGCATACATTTTACCGCAGATCAATTACAATCAATTGCTTCAAAACAATGTCCCCGCTACTGAGATATTCTAAAGTTGAAGTGGAGCGTTGGAGGGTTTCACAAGCAGAAGCTGATCGCCTCGTATCTCCCCGCCAAGACATTCCTTATTCCTTCCGAACGTCATGGGATCCCCCACTTCAACATCACAACTTCTCGATTAAACATCAAGCAGACTGGATCCCCATTTACAATGCAGGTAGCTGAGATTCTATCTGATATCACGTCACTACGGGTTTGCGTAAGTCTCTTGTTCTTCAAGGCTGATGAGATCTCCCCTGATTCCACAAGGGATTGCCCCTCCACGCGCCGATCCCTTGTCAGCTCGAGCCACCTAAAGGCTAACACTGCCCAGGGCCACAACGAAGCCCTTTCCCTAGTGAATGCAAACAAATCCGTCACTGGAACAAGCGATACCGCTACAAATAGCCCAGCCGTAAATCTCTCCGATGAAGCGCCCGGAAACCAACCAAACCAAAAACATGAAGCATTGCAACGGGCCAAAGAACTAGTCAAGCTGCATTACGAATTCAAATCAAGACACTCGAACGGTGAGGTGGACGATGCATTGCGAAAGGCCCGCGAAGATGTGGACATGGTTCTGAGCGAGCTAGAGTGAACCTAGCAATGTCCAAATAAATACCAGAAACCTTTCAAAGAGCGAAATCCGCAATCCTATCGTGCGCCAAAACCCGCCCTTCCGTCGTCTTGCAAAGATTTCGCATAGCAGCAGCTTTGGCATGGATATCTTTGTCGCCCAATACTGTCTCCAGCGCGTGCGAAAACTCCTCTGCGTCGATTGCGGGAGCTGCCTTTCGACTGCCGTGGACTCCTAAACCTAGCCACTCGACTCGCGTTGCACAATCGTATGTGTCGAGCCACTGCGGAAGAATGACTTGCGGAGCACCCACCCTAAATATCACACAAGAGATCAGAGACAGGTTATATCTGGGACAGGGGGCTACATACTTGCATGCTTCAAAATATGAATTTGCGCCTCCGTGATGAACATATGCCGCGATTTTCCCAGTCTCGAGAACAGCAATGATATCCGCCTGAATCCAAGGCACTAGTCTCACAGATCCCGAATCAATGAATGCCCCAAGAACCTCTTGAAACGCGTCTGAAGTCTTCCAATCGTATCGTAGTTTCCACAACACTTGATGGTCAGCGTGATTGTCGAGTACGCTCTGGATGGCCTTTGCCATCTCAATAGCAACATCCTCAGTGGGCTTGACATGTGATCCGAGGCTTATGAGAATGGTCGGCTTTGTGAGCCATGCCGCCATCTCAGGATCATTTTCCAACAGTGGCTGATGGAGACGGACTATCGGCCCGCAACTAATGACATTATCCGGCAAATGCAAGGGGAAATCCATTTCTCTAAATGCTGGTGTCAAATGCAGTGAGTCCTTCTGATAGGCATTCGTCAAGGGAAACGGACTCATTCCCTGGTGGTCTTTCCCCAATTCCTCGGTCTCTGACGAAGGGTGCCTCGTGGTCATAGCCATAGCTGCACGGAGCACAAGATACATATTCGGAAGTATCAACCTCCACGGTAATGGATAGGAATACCCCGACCCAGTCCTATAGGTCATTCGATCAGCAAATTCGAGTACCATCACACTACTCGGTGACGAGACTCGCCTTACATGGGGTATTTCCACAAAAACTCCGCATTGGGCTGATTCAAGATCACAACGTCTTTAAGTGGGACGGGCCACAAAATAGCAATACGAGATCCAACGCTCCGACACGCATTCAAGCCAACATGCAGTATCGGATCAACAACCACCACTGCAGGGTTGAGCTCATTCAAAATATCGACGCAGCTCCGGTATGCCCTTCCGTATTCTGAAGATGTCCAGCTGGACATTATTGTCCGGACTTTCTGGAAGCCGTCCACTGTGCCCGCAATTCCCGGCTTATGGTGTATTAGGCCGACATTAGTGCGGATCGCAAGGTCTTCCATACATGGACCTTGTATTTCGTGGAGTCTTGCTGACTCGGGACAGGGGATCATTTTGTTCAATTCTGTTACCAGTGGTGCTAGCTGGCTGAAAGAGGCGATGTGGACGAAAAATTCGTTGCGTTGGAGGAATTCCTCTACTACTGCGAGGGTCACGTTGGCTTGACCCAGCTCGCTGTTGGTGAAGAACAAGATGTTTCGTGAAGGTGACATCGCTACTGGTGAACTCACCGATGAGTCTTTGAAGTGCTATGATTAAATTGAGTTGGATTTCGGAACTTCGTCACTCTAAATGGGTCTCTTATATTGGTTTACGGGTTTGTGGTACTTTCAGGTCATACAACCTTGCATTCATGGAAAAATACTACCCGACCAGGTATGGACCGATTCGTTGGGCTGGGCAGTGAGAATTAAGTCTGTGGGTATTGATTAGACGAAATGTCAAGCTCGTCAAGTCTTCGAAGTAGGAACTGGATCTCGTTTGCGTTGGGATTGTTTCCGGGTCGACAACAGCTCTTTACTACGCCAATGATGGTGTGCCCAGGTATTCTATCAGCTCTTTGTAGAAGCCAGGTTCCATGCGGAGCGGTTACGGAGAGCCTAGAGCTCCTGCACACAGTAATTCAACTGGAGTCGCTTCATAGAATTTTGTGCGCATTGTCCGTACAATGCGGGCTCGACTTGTGTAGAACTCAAGAAGAGGGGGGTTTTTTGGGGACCTTTGATGCTCCTTGTGATTGACAATCTGTTGACAATTCTCTCATGAGATAGCTCGCGTTCTCGAGATCTGTATTGAGCGTTCCGTCTTCGTTGTACCACTTCAATGAGAATGCTTTAATATCCATGCCAGTTCAAGTCACATTCGCAAAAGGCTTGATGGAACAAGTCAAGCCCAGAGACTGACTGATTAAGAGGAAATCAAAGATGGGTACCATCACTCCCATCCGTTTCGCGACCACGATCAACCGAGCGAATCCATAAATACCCGTCCACATCTTCCACGGGAATCCCCATCTCGCCAACTTCCAAGCAAGCGATTCCTTGGGTCCTTGGGAGGTCAAATCTGGCTTCGATCTGGGGTCCCCACTCATCGAACTTGACGACACCCAGCTTTTGGTAAGGGTTCTATTGTTCCAGTCAGTGGTTATCGAGGTATCATCATAAGAGAAAAGCGTTGTACCCACTTGTAATAAACGCACATAGAATCGCGTGATATGCTGTGCAAAAGGTGATCATTTGACACGAAAATCTTCAATGTGTATCCAAAACGCCGACAAAGTGCGTGGGCCGGGTTTTATGAACTCTTCGTCGTAGTCGCGGAAAAGATGAAATACCATCAGTCAAAAACCTTCTGAAGATAAAATATTAGCTTCGCAATATGAAGAACACATCTACAAATAACTGGAGCTTACCTGAATCCATAACACGTGGAATCACGCCACTTGACTGGTGCGAGGGTGCGTTGCGATTATCGCGCAGAATATGACCAAAGCCAAGCCGACACAAGTAAAACTGACGATGGCAAATAGGAGTCCAGTAACATTTCTGCCACTCACTTCATCCTCCTTCTCTTGATCGGAAGATGCAGTAGGGATTCTGCATAAAGGCTGTTCTTCCCCGTAGTATATCTCATAGCAAGGATCGTTGAGGCTGATTGTCAATGCCGACCCGTAATCACGATCCAGGTAACTCTTGCTTTTCCACATATCTTGGACGAAAGGGACCGAGGTCTCAAGCTGTTTGCTGTAAGAACGACATAACGGAAGGCAAGATTGCCTTTAAAAGAGCATTCTTTGGACACAGAAAAAGCAAATGAGCATGATGCAAGGCCTATGGAAAACAAAAAAAGTAATCTGGTGTGATGTACCGGACATCATTATCTTAATGAAGTAGTTGGAGTCTCTGATTGGTTGAATGAGCTGATTTGTTTTTATACCCCTTGCATGTAGCTGAACAGAGGAGCGGACGGTCCAATGAGAGTTGTCGCCTTTAATCTACCATTTGACCATCTCTCCAACAGTAGAACTCGTCCAAATTGAGCTGTTGTTTCAGATGAAAGGTCAAGAGAGGGCCGAATGTCAGTATATTGTACGTTTTGAAGAGGACCACTCTTAGCAAAATTCTTTCTGTGGGCCTGATACTTAGATCAATCGAGTGTGGAGAATCTATAGTCTGAACTAAGATGACGTCATTGTACAAATCCTCTCATGAAACAATGTCAAATTCGTACATTTTCTCTTCTATTCTTACAGGAGATTGCCTCTAGGTTCCTATGGCCTGGCAGCCTATCATTCAATACTCTTTCAAATCATTTCCATGAATCGAATCATGTCGAAAAAGACATACGAAAACATACTCGATTTCTGGTTCGGTTCCAAATCATCCCGGGACTACCTGCAGCAAAAGTCATTCTGGTACGGTAGTCCTGCAGACGACGGCTACGTACGTGAAAATTTGAGTGATACATACCAAGCTGCCAAAGATGGTGATCTCGATGCCTGGATCCGCGCCGGTGATGGTGAGGGCGCGTTAGCCCTGATTCTGTTGCTAGACCAGGTACCTCGCAATATCTTCCGCGGGGCACCACAAGCATATGCCACAGATCATAAGGCGGTATCAGTGGCACGGTATGCCATCGACCGAAAATGGGACAAAAAACTTCCTGATATCCAGAAGCGGTACATGTATTCGCCGTTCAACCATTCGGAAAACATTGACGACCAGGAGCTTTCGGTGAAGCTCTTCACAGAATTGGGGGATCCGTATCATCTTCATTGGGCAAAGGATTTCAGGGACCAAATTAAACGTGAAGGACGCTTTGTACATCGGGATAGTATTTTAGGAAGGTCATAAAGACATAAGTGTTTTGAATAAATGCTATTCCCGGGTTTCATACCTGTGCCTGAATCTGCTTGGATAATCTGACGCCCCCACAAACCAATATTGCAGCGCGGCTCTTAAGCAGTAGAAAAAGGGGCTATCCAAAGACTGTTAGTTTAACGCATGATAACATATTAGCCCAAGATTCACTCGTCGTTGTGGCTCACAGGGCCCTATCGTAAGCGATGTCCCTTCAAAGGCCGTATCATACTAAGATGCGCCAGATCACGTTGCTAGAAGCGCTTTCCACATTCCACGCCGCCATCGCCGCTCGTCAATCTCGCTTCCATGCACTTCTCACTAGTGATTTGCCCCTCACGCAAGGCTATGGTATGACGGGGAAATGGTTGCGTCTCGATGATGTTCGCTTTTCCGGGAAATAGTCCTACGGGATCAGTCGGGGGATTGATTCCCGATTTTGGATCCAGGTACGTCTACCCCTTTTGGCATAGTCTCGCTGACCTTATGTGTCATTTCTATGCTCATCAAATGTCTTCGCTCATAATCTTCAGGCTCATAGATAACAGCGGCTTGATAATTTCGGACCTAAATATTCCCAGCGAGCTTTGTATCCATGTGCCCATGGTGACACCGGTGGAATTTCATAGCATGAAGCGATCGCGCGCATATTCATGCTAGATGGCCGGCTTCGAACGGACAATATTGCACTATGCGACTCCGCTGCGCGAGATTGATATATTGTCGGGCGGAAATGAAAGGTTCGCAGGTTCCAGGTCGCTCCAACAGAACTTGAGTCGGTCTCGCTTTCGCATCCTGAAATAGCTGACGTGGCAGTGGTGGGGTTTTAACTTTCGAGAGCCTTACGAGGGCCGAACCAACTGACCTCGTGTTGCATAGCCCCTGTTCTTCACGTCAGCACCAGCCCTACCCAGCCCCACCCCGAAATATCGCCAATCGCCAGAATTATCCCCGCAAATACCATTTCTGGCCTATGTAGGCTTGTCACCATGAATTATTCACGCTCGTCATCTACCTAGTCAAGATGCTCTGCCCAAAGTTGGATCCCATTTAGGCAAATGAACGGTAAATCGTTTCAAGCCTCTAGGTACTGCCCGGCTTTATTTACATTTAAGTTCGAACAAATTAATCTAATTCGGTTACAGTATTTGGGGCCATTTGCTAGGTCTTATGTCATATTCAAATGTATAAAATTGACCTCTCTCTCCAGCAAAAGACATAATCATCACTCCATTCCAATTTACTATATCAGGCAAAGACATGTTGATTTGATAGGAAATCGGTCTTCTCCAACTTCACTATCTCCATTCCAAGGTTTCCTTTCACGTTACTCTATTCTTCCTGAATTTATCATTAAGACACGACATCAAAAATGCGTTGCTGTCTGTTTGCTCTTGTCGCCCTCTCCCTGGGGGTGAATGCGATGCCTCATGCGCCGCGGGTCGTGAGGAAGTCCACTTCAGTGGGAGGTCAAAAGCCATTCTCATTTCCACTGGCAAACGGCTTTCCCAATATCGCTCAAGGCTCGGATGCTCTGACAGAAATCGAGAAACAAGCACATGGCACACTGCCCAATGGAGCATCACCTACCGAAATCGCAGACAACTCCGTTGCCGTATGGCAGCTGATTGCCTTCAATGAGCTTTTTGAAGTGGCATACTTTAGCAATCTGATTGAAAACATTACGGACGGCATTTCTGGGTACGAACTTGCCAGTCCTGCTGCACGGAATGTTATCACTACTGCATTAGAAGCAGTCAGAGCACAGGAAGAAATCCATGCGCTCGGAGCAAATGGCATTCTCCAGGCGGCTGGACGTGATCCAATCAGTCCCTGCGAATATATATTCCCCGTCGATGATCTCGATTCCGCCATCAACTTCGCATCAGTCTTTACCGATATTGTCCTTGGAACTCTTCAAGAGGCTTTAAAGGTCTTTGGGTCTGATGGTGATGCAGTATTCCTTGGGTTGGTTGGCTCTGTCATTGGCCAAGAAGGCGAACAGAATGGCTTTTATCGAACCGTTGACAAGTCCGCCTTGCCACCGTCCACTCAGCCATTACTCACCGCATCATCGGGCCCTTTCTTGCTATCTGCGCTGTATCAAACGGTCATAGTGCCCGGCTCTTGCCCTGATAGTCTACCCATCCCCGTCTTTGGAGCGTTGGATGTCGACACAAGCTATATCAAGGCACAGACACAGGAGTTGGAGTTCAGTTTCTACACGAATGAGACAACTGTCAGTACCGAGGGCCTGAGCCTGGTATACATCAACGGGCAGAATACTCCAGTGGTTGAAAAGCTTTCTAATGTCCGGTAAGTTTGTTGACCTATGTAAAGTTTTTTTTTGAAAGGAATTCAGATTGATGATGTGAATAACAGGCTTGTTGATGATTATGTTCATTTCACCGCAACCTTTCCCTACCAGGAATATGTGATGGACGGATTGACCATTGCCGCTGTCACTAATAGTGTCGGACCATTTTCAGATGCCAGTGACGTTGCTGCTGCAACTTTGTACGGACCCGGAATTATTGAACTTGCTTAGTATGATAACTCCTATCCACCCAGACGTTGGGAAGCGGGGTTTATGGCGACTTTGGAAGATCTTGCGACCATGTGCTGTTCAGTCAATGGTCGGTCCAGCTTGGAAGCAATAATGTTTCGTTTGACGCGACTATAGATTAATTAGTACATCCCTTGGTTAGACATTGATGTATCTCATAGCGGCAGCAGTGTTTTTTTGTTATTTTCGAAGCATTTTTTAGCATAGATAATTTTGATAATTCGATAATACAGCAATTATTTAACACCATTCACTTGTCTCTAATATTCAGTGCGCGTTATACATGTTGTGGTTGTGGTACTCGGCGAGCGGGAACCAGCCATTGGTGGTACTCAACATCAGAACCAGGGTTGCGCGTCTCAAGTCAGGTGCCATGATTTATCATTTCGTCATCCATCACCTAAAACTAACTTCACGAAAGTCTTTCTGGAACGCTTAATAGGCTTCTTTCAGCCCAAGATCTTTGATCAGAAATTCTCGAGATCAATATCCATTACACGGACATCGTTCACATAGCCCGTGGACGCGGCAATAGAGAATGAATAAGGAGATTTCTCAAAGTCCTACCTATTTCCACGATCCCTTTGAGGAAGTCGAATCACCTACTCGTCCCTTGGCATCTCATCGTCATCATACAGTAAGGGACGATGGCAGAGAATCGAAAGACTTTGAGGCCCCTCGCATCTTCGATGGACTAACCAACATTTTGTCTGGCTGGGGATGGTTGTCTTCTGAACATGAAGCCCGTTCGGAATCGGGAAAAGTCCTTTCTCGTCGAGACTCTACGAACGTGCCTTCTTTTGGGTTAGATCGGGCGCGAAGCACGCCAGCCACAAATCACGAGGCAAAGGCAGAATCACCAACATCATTCACAAAGGATTATGGAAAATTCCACAGGGTTCTTCATTATGATGGTTCAAATACGGTGCAATTATACGAAAAGAAATCATCGGTTGAGCAGATCAAATCACCAGGAAGATCTCCATCCAGCCCTGTGGTGACAAAATTGAGGCGGGCCTCCTTAATCAACAAGACAATAAGAGAACTCTATGCAGTCAAAATGTTTCACTCAGCCCAAACAACTACACCACTCCCGTACGGAAAGCGAACCCCTTCTTTCTCACTATACCATCCTAACATTATCCCAATTATCGACATTCTTTACAATGAACAAAAGCATCTCTGCCTCGTCATGCCCTACTGCGGCGGTGGCAATCTGAAGTCCTTTCTTTTCCCAGACGGGCCACGAAAGGACAGGATCTTGAACGAAGAGTTGGACTGCTGGATTATCCAAATCATTCGCGCAGTAGCATTCCTTCACGAGAAAGATATCGTCCATGGCGATCTGAGACCAGAACATATCCTTTTTACAGCCCAAGGCGCAGTAAAGGTAAGTGGCTTTGGGGAAGACGAAGATGCAGCCCGCGAACTGGCGGAATTTCTACATGGCGATAATCGCACTTCGTGCTATTCTGAGTCGGGAGCAAGTTCAAACATGACTCCGGCTTCTAACTATAAGCCAAAGATGTGCATTCGGAGGAAGCTATCGGAGTCAAGTGTGCCTTATCTTCCCCCAGAGAGATTTTCTGGTCGACGTGGCTCATTTCATCAGAGCTATGCACATCATCAAGGCTTCGACATCAGAGCGGGAGATATATGGGCATGCGGTATGATCTACATGGTTCTTATATCTGGCAAGCTTCTTTGGCACAGGGCGCAGAGGATTCATCCTGGAAAGCCCTTTGCTAATTATCTCAACTATCGTCTGACCGATGAAGGTTACGGTCCTATACAGTCGCTTCAACTGGTGAGTTACGTTTGTCGCTTTTGTACGTAGACCTGAGCATGAGCATATTCTCTGACATTCCGGGACAGCGTTGTCGCAATGCGATTTATGCGATGCTACATCCCGATTCGGAGTCAAGGATTACTGCAGCAGAGGTTTTGAGGTCAGAATGGGCCCTTGGCGTTGCGGTCTGCGAAGTTGGAGAGACAGGATGATCAACACTGTATTTTCTTTACTGCTAATTGCATGATGAAGGCTTTCATGATCTAGAGATCTCCTTGAACGTCTAGATCACGTTGTTTGGACAGGTGGTTTTTACACTGTATATTCCTGGGGGAGGCCTTTTGGTCTCGATCAATAAGATCAGACAAGCATCAAAAGCTGAACGGCCATAGGGCCACCTAATATGAAAGCTTAGTAATGAAAACCGATCATTTCAATGTTCTAACAACATAATCCGTTATAACTACTAAAAGTAAAGGTAATATCGAGGTCTTCCTGGTTTCGGGGAGTGATCTAAAGAATTTTCGGTTATATACATAAGTAAAGGCCTCAAATTAATAGTAAGAGTTCAATAGCTAGCTACTCAGGCCGGTATACAGGTATTTAGAAATGATTTAACGCCGTTAGTCGTCCGTATTATAGTGCCACATAGTAGATGATTTTGAAGATAGAATGAGGGGGGCACCAATATATTAGAGCTAAAACCAGGAGGCAGCTTATGGCTAAGTATCTGGAGGGGTGGGTAAAGCTCAGTGATCATTAAATGCCGAGTCACGTAACTTCGAGTCGAACGGCATGCCCAGGTGTGATTTTCGTTTACCTTTATCTTAGACCTCAGAACCGTTCAATCTTAGAATTGACAAACGTCTTTCACTTCATATTTCTCATCTCCCCTTTTCAGCTCATCACAATTCTCCTGCATTTGCACAGCTGTCTAGCACAATCATCATGCAACGCTCGACTCAGCTCAAGGCTCGAGATATTGCCATGCAGCGATCGTTACCGAAGTATTTCAGTCTCCACCATGATCTGCTTACAATTCATCTTGGGTTACATTTGAAACCCCCATTTCCTTTGATTCCAAGGTTCAAAACACGAAATGAAGTCAAGGCGCCCGCAGAGCCTGAAGAACCAGCCAAACCAGGGGATGCAGTGGATGGCTCATGTTGTCCTGGCTTGCATCATCCTGTGAATGAGGTTGACCCTTGCTGCTGTGGCCTGGGACTTCCAAAAGAGTACTCAATAATCCCATGCTGTGAAGCAGTTGTTCCAGAGAGCACAGGAATCATCAACGTGGTCTTAATATTGTTCCAGAGTATGCCGGAGGCCGCTGCATCTTTGTTATAGGTACGAGAAAGGGCTTATATAGAACCTGTGGCAGAGACTTGCCTTTATTCTGTTCCATTGTGGATGAGTTGCTTTCGGCGGCATGTTTGGCTGCGTATGTGGCATGTGGTTGGATCGAAGTACATACTTCGGGTAGGGTTGAAGCAGATACCGTTGCCCCATCTTTCAGGCGACGACGAGCCCTGAAGCGGTGAAATCAGGTATGGCAGTTTCCTAGACCGCCTTCGAATCCGCGCATCTTTCTCCACCACGCGACTCTTGCTCATCTTTCAACCACTGCTCGCCCAACCTCACAACTCCCATCATGGCCGCTCCGGTGGATGCGAAGCTTCTTCGGAAGACCAAGTTTCCCCCCGAGTTTAGCCGCAAGGTTGATATGCAAAAAGTCAACATTGAGGTGATGAAGAAGTTCGTCCATCCTTCCCCGGATTTTGATCGTGAAGGCGCCATGCTAATCTCCGTACTCAAATGCAGATGGATCGCAGGCCGGATTTCTGAGATTCTTGGCAATGAGGATGACGTGGTCATCGAGCTTTGCTTCGGCCTAATTGAAGGCACCCGCTACGTATGTTTCCCGCGGTGTCGTCTGGTCGTTGCTGGCGCCCAACTGACAGTGTGTGAATCAATTAGCCTGATATCAAGGCAATTCAAATCCAACTTACAGGATTCCTTGACAAAGACACCCCCAAGTTCTGCAAGGATCTTTGGCTACTGTGCCTGAGCGGCCAAGAGAACCCCCAGGGTGTTCCAAAGGAGCTTCTTGAAGCGAAGAAGCTGGAGCTCATTCAAGAAAAGGTGATCCCAAGCCCGCGACTCCGCGCAGATCCCTTGCCAACCCCCTCGCTAATGCATTTTATCGCAGGCTGAAGCCGAAAGGGCCGCTGAAACCGCTCGACGACAGCGCGAGCAAGATATGGCCCGGGAGCGCGAACTGGGTGATATCAGGAACAGAGAACGCGGAGCCCGTGGAGATCGCGAACGAGGACAGAGGGGCCCTGGTCGCAACCGTGCTTTCGAGGGCAACTTTGAACGCCGACGATCGCGATCCCCTCCCCGTCGCAACAGAAGCCGGGACCGATACCGTGAACCCCCACCTCGCCGTAACTTTGATTCTTACGTCCCGTCTAGCTCGAACCAAGGCCGCCACTCGCGCTCACCTTCTCGATCTCGTTCTTCCCATTCCCCTCCTCGTTCGTCCATTCGGGAGCCGCGTCATGCTGGTCGTGCCCGGTCTCCAGGCCGCCGCCGAACATACAGTCGATCCATCTCCCCCAACTCGCGCAAACGCGAAGGAACTAGGCGCAGTCCAGACTACGGTGATCGACACAGATCCATTGACCAGAATAATTCACGCTCACCAATTCCCAGAGATGAACCAGGACACCGCTCGTTCTCCCGCAGCGTGAGCCCATCCTCTCGGCACCAAGACCGGAAGAACTCTGGCTCGAACAATCTCCCTCGCTATCGCCCACGTTCTCGTTCTCGTGAGAGAAGTAGAGGACGATATGAACACGATGCTTCCCGATTCAACGATGAACAGACTCGTGGCCGGGGATATGGACGACGCCGCAGCCGCAGCCGCAGCCGCAGCCCTCGTAGAGAGCATGAACGGCGCCGCTCTATGGAGCGATACAATCCAGCTGCTCACAGAAAACGTGACCCATCTGTATCTACACCTGACAAGAAACAACCAAAGAATGCTGATCGGCCGGAAGATCCACCCACTCCCAAACCAATCGAGATGGAACCCAAGGCGGAGGATCAGGAGATGAAGGATGCTGAGTGAGGTAGATGAGTTCCTCACTCACGGAGCGCTTGAGATCTTGAACATGTAATAAGATATCCACGCTCATAATGTCTCGACTGAAACTATGTATTTTTAATGAAAAGACAGGTACTCGTTCTAGGCAACATGCCTACAGCGACGTTCGTTCCTAGAAATTAAGCCATACCCGACATTCCTATCCTTTACTCTAGTAGTCTTTAAATAGCCTTGAAGTTGGGCCCCCACTAAGACATAAGTCAAGTCATGTTACTCCGATGAACTCGATCACAAGCCCGGTAGTTCATCACTGCCAAGTTTGGATTATTACACCGGTACCTACTTGTCACCAACGTCAGGAACTGCAGATCTAACCCTAGCTTTTCGTCAAGGAGACTTCCCTCGGCTTCTCTGTGCGGGGCTAATGCATCTAAGATCACATGGAGTGGGGGACAAGGAATTACCATCATTGGATATGGGGCCCAAGCTATCGCAAAAGCAAATCATTTGCCGAATAAGCACATAAGTACCTAGCTCGATCCCTCAATCCCATTGAAAAGGACAGCAGTTCGTGTACCGTGAAAATCACTCATACCAGCCCCCAATGCCTGACCCGATCCCCATCCCAGAAGGCTATGTGGGGAACCTCACCCCAGTCCAACAAGAAAAACTACAACAGTTCTGGAAAGTCATCCAGCAATCATGGGATCCCACATTATCCAGTGCCGATGATACAACCTCAGTAGCAAACTCCAATACAAACCCATCAAGTCGTCGACGATTCTTCTCTTTTAGTCGCTCATCAACCGAACCAACTGACGAAGAACTATTTACAATCCCACCGAATCTGCTCGCGTCTTTGAAACGTCTGGGCGCAGGCGCAAACGAGCTCCGAGCTGTTCAGTCCCTTCTTACCCAGCTGCCTGGTGATGAAATCCGCATTGCATACCTGTCGATGCTCAAGCAAGACCATCCCGATGCATTATGTCTACGCTTCCTACGCGCAGAGAAATGGGATGTCCCTAAAGCTTGGATTAAATTCATATGCGCACTTAACTGGCGCGTGAACGAGTATAAGGTCGACGAGGAGATTCTGGCCAAAGGCGAAGAACATGCATTTATCAATTCCAAATTGGAGGGTGACTCCACCGCGAAGAAAGATGGTGAGGGATTCTTGCTGCAGTTGTATACAGGCAAAGGACATCTGCACGGAATTGATCTGGAAGGTCGTCCTATTTGTATTGTTAGGGTCCGGGCTCATCAGCCGGGTACCCAGACGACTAAGGGGTTGAATGACTATATTGTTCATTTAATTGAGCTCGTGCGGCTGCTAATGGTCCCTCCTGTGGAGTCGATGGTACGTACGGCATGACACGTTCCGTTCCACCCCGGATTTTCGTTTCCAAGTTTCTGGAAAGATCGCTTAAGTTTAAACTTCAATGGTTCGGTGGATACTAACCATGAATTTGAATTGTAGGCTATTGTTTTCGATTTGGGTTCTTTCTCCATTGCGAACTGGGTATGTAGATGAACCATTTGATTTAGACTTTGAACTACATAGAAGCTGACGTTTGACAGGAACTTGCTCCCGTAAAGTTTATTATTGATTCTTTTCAAGAATATTATCCTGAATCATTGGGCGCTATGATATTCTATAATGCCCCTTGGATCTTTTCCGGTATGTTCCGAATCAATCCACATCGCCTATTCGATATCATTGCTCGGCTAACATGTTGGGCTTCGCAGGGTTCTGGAAAATTATCAATGGTCTACTAGACCCGGTGGTCGCTTCCAAGGTCCACTTTGTTACTGGTGCTAGAGAGCTGGAGGGTCTCGTCCCTGCGGAGCATATTATCAAAGAGCTTGGTGGCCCGGAAGACTGGGAAGTCAAGTACATCGAGCCCACGCCTAATGAGAATGAGAGGCTCCGTGATACGGCGGCCCGAGATGCAATTCTTGAAGAGAGAAAAGCGCTTGGTGATGATTTGTTCAGTATGAATGCTGAGTGGATCACAGGTGCCGGGGGTGATTCCTTGAACGGCCGTCGTGATGTGGTGATCCAACAGTTATCGGATAACTATTGGCGGCTTGATCCCTATGTGCGTGCTCGTAGTCTTTTGGACCGCACTAGGGTTATTCAAGAGGGCGGAAAGATTGACTTCTACCCTGGACCAGAAGCTGTGCCAGAAGTTGTTGTTGCAAGCGAGGTTGACGAAAAGGTGGCAGTGGCAGAGACTAATGGTACGCAGATGGCAGCTGTAGAAGCTTGAAAGAAGGAATAATATCTGGTAGACTTCCTGTCATGACTTCGGGTTTTATTTCGTATAGTCGATTCTTTTTCTGGGTATTACACTTGATTCTCATATTATTACATGAAACGCATATGGCAGACAGAAACTGGCACTTGGAAAATCATCCTTGAACTTTGGTATATCTCCACATACTAGATTCAAACGCGTGATCTTGGAAGCTGTGACAAATCACACTATGAGCAAGCTAGATTGGAAACAGGATTGTTTGTTTGAAAGGCATTTTTGATTTCTTCGTTTACTGTATATGAAATAACTTTTTCTTTGCGAAGTCGAGATTTTAAAAGCGAAAAATCAGAAAAGCAATGCACAAATTGCAAGAGGCTAAGGAATGTACTCCATTGATGGGAATAGGTAGGATATCTTGATCTCAGAATAATAACAAATGATTTTCGCTCTGCGAAAAATACAGAGCCGCAATCCGCCAAGAGTCTATCCAACAGTGTAGACCAAATCTCCCAAAGCAGATTAGTATTAAAATTAGATATCTACAGGCAGGACAGAGGCAAGGAAACAAATCACCGCGTAGGTGAGCATGGTGGAGGAATGTTGACCATGACCTGAGAGAGTTTGAACAGATCTGCAGGCCACACCACTTCAAGGGGTTATGGTCATCTTGTCATGAGGGAAAAGGAAAATGTGTAGACGGCGGGCGTCATGAATGTATGATGGGGTGGATGGGAGAGTGGTGATTTACTCGCATCCGCAGACGGTGGCGGTCTGGGTGACGTACACGGTGGTGATGGCACCGGAGTCTGCGGGGGAGACGCCGGAGGGAGCAGCAGTGACGGCAGGAGCAGAGACGGTCTCGGTGTAGTGGATGGTCTCAGTGTAGGCAGTGCTGTAGTAGAGGGTCTCGGTGTAACCAACGCTGCCAGTGCCGAGGATGGTCTCGGTGAAGGCAGTGCTGTAGCTGATGGTCTCAGTCTCACCAGCAGCGGCTCCGCCAGCGCAGGGGGTGCTCATAGCAGCAGTCTCAGTCGGGGCGGAACCGGCAGGGATGGTAGCAGTGCCAGCGGAGCCAGTGGCGGCAGCGCCAGAGGGCACAGAGCCAGAGGCAGAGCCGGAGCCAGAGCCGGAGCCAGTAGAGCCGGAGCCAGTAGAGCCGGAGCCAGTAGAGCCGGAGCCAGAGCTAGTAGAGCCGGAGCCAGAGCCAGTAGAGCCAGAGCTGGAGCCAGTAGAGCCGGAGCTGGAGCCAGTAGATCCAGAGCCGGAGCCAGTAGAGCCGGAGCCAGAGCTAGTAGAGCCGGAGCCAGAGCCAGTAGAGCCAGAGCTGGAGCCAGTAGAGCCGGAGCTGGAGCCAGTAGATCCAGAGCCGGAGCCAGTAGAGCCGGAGCCGGAGCCAGTAGAGCCAGAGCCGGAGCCAGTGGAGCCAGAGCTGGAGCCAGTGGAGCCGGAGCTGGAGCCAGTAGATCCAGAGCCGGAGCCAGTAGAGCCAGAGCCGGAGCCAGTAGAGCCAGAGCCGGAGCCAGTGGAGCCAGAGCTGGAGCCAGTGGAGCCAGAGCCAGAGCTAGTAGAGCCAGAGCCGGAGCCAGTGGAGCCGGAACCAGTAGATCCAGAGCCAGAGCTAGGAGTGCCGGAGGGAGCAGCACCGGAAGGAGCAGCGCTAGAGGGGGCAGAGCCAGAAGGAGCAGCACCAGAAGGAGCAGCACCAGAGGGAGCGGCGCCAGAGCCAGTGGGCGAAGCGCCGGAAGGAACAGCACCAGAGGGAACAGCACCAGAGGGAACAGCACCAGAGGGAACAGCACCAGAGGGAACAGCACCAGAGGGAACAGCACCAGAGGGAACAGCACCAGAGGGAACAGCGCCGGAGGGAACAGCGCCGGAGGGAACAGCGCCGGAGGGAACAGAGCCGGAGGGAACAGCGCCGGAGGGAACAGAGCCGGAGGGAACAGAGCCGGAGGGAACGGAGGCAGAGCCAGTGGGCGAAGCACCAGAAGGAACGGAGGCAGAGCCAGTGGGCGAAGCACCAGAAGGAACGGAGGCAGAGCCGGCGGGGCTGCTGGGCAGGATGGAGACAGTGGCGGAAGGAATGCTGGGCACCGAGGCAGAGCCAGAGGGAGAAGAGCCGGAGCCGGAGCCGGAGACGCTGCAGCCAGTGAACCACTCGATGATGATGAGCTCAATGGAAACGCTGATGTCAACGCTGGTGCAGCCACCGAGGAAGGCAGCGAGCTCAGAACGAGCCTCCCAAGAAAGCAGAGTCAGGCTCTCACCAGCCTCGAGGAGGGCAAGAGCACCACGGAGGTTAACGCTCAGAACAGCAATGACCTCCTCAGTCAAGAAAGAGGTGATATCAGTGACGAGACCAGTAACAACATCGACGGAAGCCTCAGCGGTAACGGCAACGGACAACCAGAGCAGGATAACAGCCTTGAGTTCGACACCGAGAGTGCAGTCAGAGCCGGAAAGCCAGACAGCCAGGGAAGAACGGAGATCAGCGCTGATACCAGTAGCAAGCTTGCCCTCGGCACAGGCCTTAAGACCAGCACGGACGTCAACATCAATGTCAGCCGAGACATCAGCCTCGAGGAAAGCAGCGATGGAGGCAAGGGCAGAGGTGGAGAGAACACCAGACTCCTCGACGAGAACCTCAATGGAGGCACCGACGGAGATGGAAGTAAGAGCATCGGTAGAGACAGAGCCAACGGCAACGAGATCAGCACCAGCCTCACCCTTGATCCAGGCAAGAACGGAAGCCTTCAGGGTAGCGCTGAGAGCACAGTCGCCGCCCTGGACCCAGGTGAGAAGGGAAGCCTTGATATCGGCACCCAAGCTGCCGACAACACCACCAGCAGCACAGAGGTGGAGACCGGCCTTAACATCGACATCCAGGTCGACGTGAGCGGAGATGAAAGTAGTGAGGGAAGTCTGAGCAGAGGCGCTAAGAACAAGGGTAGCCTCAAGCTCGGAGGCCGAGAAGATACCCTCGAGGGTAACGTAGAGAGACTCCTTGGCAGCGAGGTCGGCACAAGTGGGGATGTAGACAGCGAGGCCGGCAATGACACCAGCATCGAGAGTGGTGATGGAGCCCTCACACCAGTGCAGGAGGGAGGTCTTCAGGGATCCGGTGATGTGGGTCTGGCTGTGCAACCAGGTCTTCAGCTCACCACGGGCAGCAGCGTGGATGGTGGAGTGGCTGCATCCAAGAGCACCGCCCTCAAGAGCAGCAGCACCGCGAGCGCTCAGACCAGCGAGCAAGCTAACGGAGCCACTGACAGAGGCAGAGGCACTAGCGTGGCCGTGACCACCCAGAACGGCGTTGAGGATGGAACTAACCTCAGAACCGACGTTACCGAGGATTCCGGAAACAAGGCCGAAAGTACGGCGCTCGTTGGAGACTTCAGCCGGGTAGGCTAGGGACGAGCCCGCCAGACCGGCGAGCAGAGCAAGAGAATAACGCATCTTCCTCGTGTGATGATAACGAATGTGTGTGTAGGTGCAGTAGCGAAAGTTTTATACAAAAAGTGTCGAAAAAAAGAGACAAGAAAGGAAGAATAGCAAGACGGACTAACAGAACCGTCTGCAAAGGTATTAACGATAGACTGGAAAAGATTGAAAATGAAAAACAAACTGATGAAGCAATAACAAACGAGGTGACGATCCTCGATCTTTATATACCCCTGATCTCTCTTGAGAGCAGGATAAATCGGCCTGGGCAGGAGACAACTAGATCCACGCTGTACCAAGAGGGCTACCCCGGTCTCGAAGCCCTAGTCCACATTTCGAGCTAACTAACCCCTTAGGCTCTCGGAAACGGGGGAATAGACCTGGATCTTCCAGGGCAAGGTGTGGATCTATGAGGATCCACCGGCCAGACTGGAGACAAAAGCCCGTGCCGTCTACCTGTGGCAAGGTCGTCAGAAAAGGTGTCAGATTACCGATCATCATCGATTTGCATACCGACTGTAGTGGTCCACACATCCATTAGGGCCTACCCGGTCCATCACCGTACCAAACGTTACCCAATTATACAGATCTTCCCAGTACAGCTGGGAAGATTTAACTAGCACATCCACCAAGGCACGAGGGCAAGGTGGACAAATTCTCTCAACGAGGTAAACAGAATGAAAATCCTAGGCAAACATTCGGTCATCGACCAGAGCCAGGGGAAAAGATCGTCATAGACCCACCAACGGTTGACCCATAACCCGAAGAATTAATTTCTATGTGACCATTTTCAACTCCCCTTTTTTTCCGGGAGTATCAACTCAAAAGTCTGGTCTGTCACAGACCATTTTTGCTTCTTTTTTTGGTACCTGAATTGAACCTCTGCAGGGGTAAGCTCGGTGCGAAAGGGTTCCGAGTGGCTGATTATGGATCCGCCCAATATGGCTTGCAACCCCGGGGGTTTAGACTAGGACACTGCACGGTCTATACGCTTTTTGGCAATATGTGGATTCACTCACTGTTTTGTCAATTCCACTTGGAAACCTGAAAGCGACCTATCGAGCAGGACTCCATACACCAGAAGTACCAGTGCACAACCATTGCACCATTGACATCGGTTGAGATTACCGAATGGGTCATCAATTATCCTGTCATGGATTACTTGTGCGTTTTTTTTTCAACCATTGATGTATTTATAGGACCGTTGACGTATGTACTCCGTAGTTTTACCGTGTTTGCGTACAGTGACTCGTTGCCTGCGATGATCTTTAATCTCCTTTTTCACCGCGTTTGATGACCTGCCAGGTGTTATGCCACAGTTAATGCAGGTGCGGCACCATCTCGGAAGGATAAGCAGTGGCGAGGTACTGTAGATTGCAGTCTGCATGAGCTGGGAACCCACCCCCAGGGACCATCTCCACGGCCGACTTCCGAGGCTGTCTAGACGGGTCGACCCAAAATCCTCTCAAAATCCAGGAACAGGGTTGTTTCCAAGGCTGTGACCAGCACTAATGCACGCCACGGCCGGAACCGCAACAATAGTGAAGGTCTCCTGCAGTTAAAAGTCCCCACTTACTAAAGGTCGGAACCATAAAACCGTGTCGCAGGCTTGAAAGGGACCCATGGCTCGGAAGTGGGAAGGGGTAAAAAAGCTGAGGGTTTGAGGCTGTTCCTAAAAATGGCGTCCTTCACACTAGCGTCGAATACAAAACAAATGCCAAGATCCAGGGGTTTCCCGACGTCCCACACGCCTCGGGGAGGGTTAGGCTTAACTCAATTCGGCATAGTGCTACTCGGAGCAGGGGAAACTGTTTAGCCTGAGTGGGGCATTCTGCTGTGTTTGCTAGCGTTTAAGCTTGTATGCAGCTTAGGCTCCACAAACTAATGCTCTCAAACAACGCTAGCCCTTAGTGCTACGCCATCACCACATTTCGGAATGGGGAACCGGTTCGTTGACCCTGATCCTGATTCTATGAAGCGATCGCGGTTTCATCATCAACCGTGGTTCTCATGCTTCTAAGAAAAGCTTTTTAGGCTTTTGAGGCGTCTGTTGAGAGACATATGGTGACCTGGGGTGTGTGAGATATAGTATCTTGTTCGAACATGTCTCAGCCCACCAGGGTTAAGGTTTGTGAGCCAGCAACTGCTCAATTGTGTACACGGTTGTCCCAGTGGCTCTTGCTTCAAATTGCAATAAGTCAGATTTGCAATGAAACGTAGTGGGACAGGTGATCTTCTCCGATTGAGATTTGGTATGTACATGTAGGTGATCCGGCTGCTTCCTACGGTCGGTAACCGGCGGAAGCGATCAGGCATCCACCATACTAATTGTTTTTCTTCGATTTTTACTTCCATGGCATCCATAGAAGCAAGCCACGGGCAATCTAAATTGGAGCACATTCTTGATCTATTGATTTTGTTTCCACTGGTTTTACAAATTAACCTCGAATTTAGGTACTATGAAACGCCCTATCCGAACCCTCGAACCACTGGGGGAAAAAAGGACTTATGCCCAGCTTGGGACACCGGCCGTTCGTTCGTGCCAATTTTTATTTTTATTGTCATCATCAGATCCTATTTTCTAGCTTCTCACTGATCAGAAACTTTCTCTGGAAACGGAACATTCAACCGAGACAATTAATCAAATTCGATCGATCAACCGACATCACATGTGAACCTCGCCTAATGTTGCCGGGCTTCGTTTGTGGATCGCATTGCATTGCATCCCACATGGCAAATCAAAGAAGCCTTACACATGCGCGGGAAAATGACCTGCCATTTCTCTTCTCATTGACAAAGAGAAACTCTGATTCCTCCAGCACTTGAGGAGACTCGAATCCATGCAGGAACCCGGTTGTTGCCCAATTGGATCGATGCCTCGGCGCCACCCCAAAAGCATTGCCCCTTGTTGCTTACATGGCGCAAAGCCAACTATGGAGACTGTATGCAGGAAACAGAATGCGTCCTTCGAGAGAGTGGCGAAGTCTTGATCTTGCATCTGCATCGTCCCATGCACACAAATACGCGGTCCTGATCTTTGACAGGTGAGTCAGTAGATTAAAGAGATTTTATTGGTCATTTTCTAAATAGCATGCGCAAATACAACTGTCAATCTTCAGAGTCCAATTTGATGGCTCCAATTCTTGTTCTTCCACGGTTCAGTGTTAGGCTTTCGGCTCCGATCACGTTGTTGACAGCTGCGACCGCTATGTCCACAGTGCTGGACGCGATCTATATTTAAGTTTGGACATGAACACCCAACAAAGGGGTGATAACATTTGAACTTCGACTTCACCGACATTTTGTTCGTTTTTTACGCAAACTTGAAGAATGATTCCAAATTTATTTTCCCCAATGCTGCCTTGCTACTCCGTGCTTATAGATCATCGGCTCTAAATTGGGGCGTGCATGTCACAAAATATGGAAAACTTTGGAACTAAACAATCATACCATTGTTAAGATACTTTGAGCTCGAAGTGAGTACTAGGCAATCATCATTGCTGTTTCAGGACTGTAGATTTTACAGGCTTTGTCCACGGGTATTCAGGCGTATATTGGAGGAGTGATCTTCGTAAGTCCTATAATCATGCAACCATACCATTGTCTAGAAATCATGAATCCAAGGTCTTTGCGAGGTAGTCTATGAATACAATCTCCTGTTTCCTTTCAAGATTTTCACTCGGGCCCAAAATGCTGTAATTGGAGAAGACCTCCATTTAGACCCGGTAGCTGTACAACCATGCCTTTGTCTATATAGAACTTTCAAATCCAAGATCTTTACCAGGTGGTATAGGCAATCTTCAAGGATCCTTCAAGGCTTCCAAGTATTCGGACTTTAAATGTTGTCAATGGAAATTCTTCTCATTCGTAAATATCTTTGATAAGCCCTGGAGGATGATGATACACCTGGATAACTTTTGCTGTTGGTGGGTGAGGAATATATATCCGTCCCATCATGCATAATCACCAGGGCCTCAGAATATTTGAACCACCCGTATCCTTTACAAGGTTGAACCAACGGAAATACATATTATTATATAACAAAGCAATAAAAGGGTTCGCTTTTTATTTTTATTGCAAGAAAACCGAAGTTTCTCTAAAATCAATCAGTAGTAAAAAAAAGACAAACTGAAAGGATATTTGCATGAAGTACTCCGAAGATCGCTACGTAATCGTGCTTTACTGTTCAACGTCAAAGTTGAAGATTAAACGACTCGAAATTAATTGACTAAAAAGCACATAATCAGATAGAATCACCATCATCTCGCTCATACCATCCATACATGAATTCCGGTAGTCGCGATAAGAGGTAGCCCTTCCATTTAGACATTCTTTGTTGTGGCGATCGCCATGGCAACCACACAGCACGTGACCATATAGCGCGCCCACTCGCGATGGAACATCAGATTGATTGGACTTTCCCGTTTTGAGATCAACAAACATCCGACATTCGACATTCGACAACCTCGGGTCGCTGAGGGCTACATTGATTCCCGACTTCAATGTAGTGCGCTAGTCGCCATGGCCTCCCCGAATTCCCTTTCATCTGCATACAACAGCAACCTGTATCAACAATCATCCCGACCGGTGGCCCGATCCGCGGTTTCACGTCCCGGATCCAGACGGGTCTCCCCAGCCCTCCAGCACGCGGGGTCGAAAACATCCCTCTCCCGACACTACTCTGGCGACAGCTCTGATGATGAAGTCCCAGAACCGAAATTCAGCGCCTCCGTCAAAGCGCTTTTGGACGGAGATGGCTTAGGGTCTTCTCCCAGCCTCCAGAAAGGACATGCTGCATATGAGCGACGGGCCGCCGCAATGGGCTCTAGACAGGGCAGCCAATCACCACGAAACTCATCGCCTCACGACAATTCTACCGGGAGCCCAGCACCGCGGGTCGTTCGCATCGGTGGTGCCTCCAGGTACTCTCGTGAAGGATCTCCACTTTCCAACAGTCATATTGCCGAGCCGGTAGCGCAAAGGCATCCTGATGACTTCAAGACTCCTGCGCCACGGCCGCGCAGTGTGCGCATCAATGCGTCGCGCAGCGATACAAGATCGCCGTCATCCCAGTCGCCGTCTTTGAACCGTTCTTCAGAACGAAACTCCGGCGATGAGTACGGCAGCGCTGATCGGTCTGATAGCGACCGGAAGACGCATTACGAAGATGATCCTGTGGCACGAATCGGCACTGCTTCGGTCTTACGGAGTCGCAACTTGGATGAGTTCGGCCCACAGAGCTCTTTGCGAGTTAAGCGAGTTGGGCGACTTACTGGAACTTTCCTTAACGGACCTGCTCGAAGAGGAGTGTTGCGCCGCCAGAGTGAAGAGAATCATGAAGATAACTATCTGAATGACGGCTTAAGGGAGAACGGAGAACCCGATTATGACAATATTGAGTCCCAACCTCGAGATATTGAAAAGCCATCATCACCCAAGGTTTCATGGGCGGAGCCGAGCCCACCCCAGGACAGTGAATGGCGACGACCTGAACGACCTGAACGACCTGCAAGCGCTGTGCGGAATGACGGTCCTTTCTCGAGACCATCTTCGCCCAGGTCTTATGGATCCCAATCTAAGTCCACTCCTGCGTCATCCGACCAGTCTTCAAGGTCATCCAGCGCAAGAGAACAGCCCGCATTTAAAGTCCCATCTTTACCTCATCTACCCTCAGCAAGGGATCAGGAGAATGACCCGCCGCCAACTTTCAGACGGACAAAGCCACAGGGCTTGAATGTGCTGGATAAACCTGACAAGCTATCATCTATGTACGAAACCGAAAAGAAACAAGTTGCCGAAACACCAGCAGGAAACTCACCACGCAAGATTCTTGCTACCAGAAGTAGTAACACCCCCCATCGACCGGCGCCACCACCCCCAAAAATGTCCGTTTTGGAGACTGCAACTGCAACTGGTGGAGCATCGACATCACAGTCACGAAAAAAGCGGACTCAAGTAACCATCAATCAAAAGCATTTCACTCGACTCGACTGCATCGGCCGTGGAGGTAGTTCTCGTGTCTATCGTGTGATGGCTGAAAACTACAAGATCTTCGCGTTAAAGCGAGTAAACCTGGAAGATCTCGACCCGCTCACGCTCACTGGCTACAAGGGTGAAATTGATCTGTTGAAGAAATTGGAAAATGTCGAGCGTGTAGTGCGTCTGTTTGATTGGGAACTCAATATGGACAAACATTCGCTCAGCGTACTTATGGAAATTGGTGAATCCGATCTAGAGAAGATTCTCGTGCATCGCCTCAATGCGGAAGATGCTGTCTTCGATATCAACTTCACCCGTTTCTACTGGAAGGAGATGCTCGAGTGTGTCCAGGCTGTCCACGAACATAACATTGTCCACTCTGATCTGAAACCGGCCAATTTCCTTATGGTCCAGGGACGCCTAAAGTTGATCGACTTTGGTATTGCCAATGCCATTCAAGACCACACCGTGAACGTTCACCGAGAACAACAAGTTGGAACACCCAACTACATGTCCCCGGAGGCCTTGGTTGACTCCAACGCATCCCTTGGGCTCCCTGCGAGCGTTGGCAAGGTGATGAAACTGGGTAAGCCTAGTGATGTTTGGAGTCTTGGCTGCATTTTGTACAAAATGGTTTACGGCCACCCCCCATTTGCCAAGATCGCCAAGTACTATGAGCGTATCATGGCAATTCCCAATCCTCGTGTACAAATCGAATTCCCTGCTCATGCTATCGGTGGTGTCCCTGTGCCTCCTGGACTGATTCGAACTTTGAAGCGCTGTCTGCAGCGTGACCAAACCCTGCGACCAACTATCGAAGAGATGCTCGGTCCCCGAGACCAATTTTTGCATCCCGATGCTCAGCTTGAGGGCGCCGTCCCTGTGACCCAAGATATGCTTGGACGCATCCTCGCCAACGTTGTACACCACTGCAAAGCGCGCGGCATTCCCAAGGAGGAAGAACTTGCTCAATGGCCCGCCGGATTCTTTGCGAAGATCAAAGCAGCCTTGGAAGAAGAAAACCCTTGACACACCTGACTGGTACCATTTCCTATGTTTTCATTATCTGTGACGGGCTTCATACCTTTTGTTTTTTTCTAGAACGACTTTATGACCGGTGTTTGAGAGATTCTTTTTACTCTTTGTTTCAATAAAGATGCGGCTGATTCGGCTGATCTATCCTGTCAATCTGCTTCTTGTCCCTTCCTGCATCCGTTTTTTCACTATTATCACCAGGTCAGTTTAAGCGATTCAGCGAGTCCTGTGGATCTTTACTTCTGTACATGATTTTGGATACTTTTTTTCTATTGCATTGGATGCCGACTCTGGATATCGGCTTATTGGACCTTGGAGTTCATGCATTGACTCCATTTTGGTTACGACGTTTAATTGACAACATTCTCAATTTGTCTTTCACCCGTCATTGGTGTACGGGTATACTAGTAGTCTCCAATCTGTTCTCTAAAAAACCTCCATGGTGACAATGCGTACGTTTAGATATTATAAAAATTTGGTATCTCTCTTGTCATGAAATAATTGCATGAATGTGTAACTAATTGGTCTACCTAATCCACGGAAAACCAAGGCATGCAAGATACTTTTCGTTCAAAGACCAGATATTTAGAAAATGCGCCAGAAACACCAGAGTAATAGCATGGTCTACATCAACCGTATGAACCTCAAGAATCAATAGTAGTGTCTAGGACACGATGGTATCGAAGACAGACAGTTGTCTGCCAGGAGTGATGAACAAAGGAATGCCAGTCTCGTAAGAGCGACAATTTTAGACAAGAAGAACACTGATGAGGTAGTTAGTACAAGGTTTGAAGCTTAGTAGAGTTGTGTATCACTTACGCATTGACACAGCCGTCATTCTCGGGACTGTAGATGGGCTTTTGTTAGTATGCATTCGAAAGTGCATGTTTCGTGCAGAGGAGGAACTTACACATTGGTAATCTGGGCCCATTTACCCCAGACAACCTTACCGGAGGTGGTGACGAGACCCAACTCGGAAACGTTGACCTCAATAATGGTACCCTTGGTCAGGACACCAAGTTGAGTATATAAGGGGTTGGAGGGGTTCTTCTTGACCGAAAGGATGGGAAGCTGGACAGTGACACCCAATTCGGGGCTGGAAAAGTTTTGTTAGAATCAAATCCACCAAAAAATGGCAACACCGAAAGCTGCCAATGGAGAAAAAAACATACTGAGTGACATTGGCCTTCTTGTAACGCAGACCCATAGGCCGGATGAATCGCTCGTACTTGACGGGCCGACGAGTGAAGTCGTTACCAACAAAGGTGGGCTTGGTAATCATACGCTTCCACGACTTCTTGTGGGTCTTCTTTCCGGTGTTGATAACCTTGAACATCTCCTCCTCACTGATACCCTTAACCTTAGGCAGGGGAACGGCGAACTTAGCAGCCTTCTCCGAACGCTTATCCTTGATAGCACTGGACAAAGCCTTGGCATTGGTAGCCTGCGAACGGTCGAGCAGGTACTGGGGCAGAGGAGTCTTGGAAGGCTCGTCGGGAGCAGCAGACTTGACGTTCTTCTCTTCCTGTGCCTTGATGCGCTTCTTCATCTGAATCTTCTCCTTGTGACGCTTCTGCTGGTACAGCTTGGCTCTCAGACCAGTGAGGTTCTGGGCATCGTAGGAGGCCTTGTGGCCCTCACGAGCCTGACGCTTGCGGACGCGCTCATCGTGGTCGAGACGCTTACCGTGCTGCTTCTGCCAGCGCTCGATGTACCTGTTTTATGTGGGTTAGCTGTGAGTTTTATCGGGTGGTTGGCGGGGAGGGTACGGACTCGTTCTGAGGCTGTAGGTGAGAGAAATCGGTTAGTTGAGTTGATAAAACCAGGGAGCATGTAGTTTATTATGCAGGGACATACCATGATGAATACAAAATGAGCACAGAGGGTGGGGTGTTAAATGTGGTTTGGACTGCAAGATCTAATCGCAGCCGAAAAAGTTGTTTCTGCGGCAAAGATAGCGACCCACGTGACTTCCTTATCAATATTGGGCCAGATCAGGTTCGAAAGACTAGAGTGTGATCAGGTACAATTCAGAACGAAAGTATGATTGAATTCAAAAGAACAATCAAATCCAAATACACAGCCCATTATATTGTACGTTCTTCAATAGAAATGAAATCTTGTAAATTGGGATTTCAGTATAAAACGGATTTGAAAGACAGGGCACGTGACCATACGGGCGACGAAGCGGCCACAAGCGCAGCATCTGATTTTCTCGAAATAGGAAGCCGCTCTAGCAACCCAGACCACCAAGATTCCAATTTCTCCCGCAATTTGTCTTTCACCGGGAAGGAATTGATCACCATGTTCTCCCGCTCAGTATTGCGGAGTCTCACCTCCGATCTGCGCTTGTCAGCGCCCTCGATCTCCACGATTTCCCTTCCGCAACGAGCTTGCCTTCACCAAACGGCATCTCTCCGGAACGCGCAACAACAATCTCAGACCCAATCCTCATCTATTAATCCCGAAACACCTTTGTCTGCTACCCCACGCGCGCAAGACTCTACCCCCGAGACCTCCATCCACAACATTATTTCCCAAACACGCGATGATATTCCCCTCGCCAAGCAGCCCGTTGCTCCGACATTCACCGCGCCCCTCGAGGTGACCAAGTCCCTTATGGCACAGCTTCCCCACCTTGTTGGCCAGACACCTCACTACGTTACCGCCGAGATCCACGCCCGACCCTTCCTCTTAACGGCGGGTGATCACATCCGTCTGCCGTTCCTCATGCCCAAGGTGAAGACCGGTGATATCCTGCGCTTCAACCGGGCCTCTGCGCTTGGATCTCGCGATTTCACCTTGAAGGGCTCACCCCACATCGACGAGCGATTGTTCGAGTGCCGAGTCCGTGTTATTGGTGTGGAGTCGGAGCCATTGCGCATCAAGGAGAAGACCAAGCGGAGACAGAGACACACAAAGCAGGCTCGGAGCAAGCACCGGTACACTACTATGCGGGTTATGGATGTGCGGGTGAAGAGCCCCGAAGAGCTATTGAAGGAGGGTGCTGTGGTGATTGAGGATGCGGCGGACTCTCCTCAGATCGAGGCCCGGTCATGAGGTCGTGCAGGTGCTTGCCAATAGCTTGGTGACTTGTCCTGCTGAGATGTGATGCAATTATATCTTTGCAGCATATTTGTACAGATAGATGGAATTTGGCTGATCCTTTGCATGCATTGTATTTTATATCAATCTTTTCTTTGAATCCTATCAAAATTTATTCGAATTCCTGACAAATCTTATACCTCAATGTGATTTCAAACAAAATATGTCTCTAATCGTGTTATCATGAATTCGTTATAATAATGTACAGAAAATAGCTATGCAAAAGACTCAGGTCGAGCTTCAGGACCCTGTGTAGAGTCTTGAGAAATAGTGGTCTCCACTGTTTGCTGTGACAATGGTCTATTCTGTTCGTTTTGGTCCTCAATGACCTGCTCAATCTCCTCTTGTAGGGGAGGATCTTCAAGTCCCCATGCGTTTTCTTCATCCACGATAGCCACCCGGCGAGACAAAGGAGCTCGCTTTGGGAAATCCGACAAAGCACTGTCTCTATTTTTTGTACCCTTTCTTAAACTACCAGAAAGCCACCTGAAAAGAGGACGTAAAGTAGGCAAACAAGCACAGATAATCCCCACCGATTGCTCAACAGAAGACCAAGTCGATGGCTCAATGTTCTTATAAGAACTATATCCGAGTGAGTCGTACTTGAAACTTGTCACCCGGAGGACAGAAACGACGCAGACACTGCCAAGAGTTAGAATCGAAAACACTGCTAGGGTTGGAAACTGAGAGTAGACATACAAGGTTCCCAAAAGAAACATACCACTCAGAGTGACTTTTTGCCGCACGCTAGTCTGTAACCTCCAGGCCATTGGATAAGGAAGGCAAAGAATCAAGACATCAATGAGGAGGTTGGCCACGCCGCTCCAGCGTCCGAAGGCCCCACTATTAATGCATCTCCCTGGTAGACTAGGATTCCAGATTTTGGCAATAGGCCAACATCCCAAAAGGATACCAAGGATGTTCGCAACACACCAAGCGATCACCACAGCTCCAGCCACCCAAAGAGCCCAGCGGAAGTATCGAACCACTCCAAAGATACGGTGGTATAGAAGAAGAAGAGAGGTTTTGGTGAGGACGGCATTGAGGGTGTATACCAATTGAATCGCCATGAAGATCTATTCAATAAGTGATTAGAGATAGAAATACCGATAACAAGAGAGATATTCGTACCTTTCCGAACCCATGGACTTTCTCTGGAGGAAGGATATGACCATCAGGACCATAATAATGCAGCGAAATTTGTGCCCATCTTAAAGCAGCCATAACCCAGTTAACGACCTGAAAAAAAAAAGTTAGCAGGTAAGATACCACCTTAAGACAAAAATAAAAGCAATAAAAACTCACTAGCGACATCGCAATAGTATAATCATCCCACCAGAACCCAGCCCTAGAGACATGTCTCGCAGTGAATCTCAGAGCAACTGCAATGGTAGCAGGGACAACGGTAGCAATAGTTCCCACGTAGATATGCCAGGTAATGTCAACATCTGAAGTTTGATTTAAATCCATGCGGGCCGAGATCAGAACCCTGCATGAACGATAATCTTGGCTATGGATCCATAATTCATCTCGCTAAGACCCTAGACTTATATACGATCTTGAAAAAATAAACAAGGTTAACCGGGTAGAATCTGACGCTGTTAGAAATTCATAGATCAGATGAACCACATTTTGGATGCTTAGCCTCCTTTCATTTCTTTGGTACGCGGCGTTCATTCGGCCGTACCGGGTGCTGCCGTCATCGTATAGCGTATACGGGCGTATACGGCTCGGTTTGCCGCATTATCGGGCGCTTCCGATGAATTATTCGAAGACCTGGCGGCTGTGTTCTCCTGTCATTTATACGTATATATACGTAAAGAGTAATTGTGCGGTTGCTTGCGACAGGGCATTCGGGGACTATGATCGGGTTTCAGGTGTGGCGACCTATTAAAGGCTCGGAATGCTTGGTAATATGCCGATGGTTAAGCCGTGCCGAGGCAGGGGGTCGCATAATTTTTCATCTTTGATTACGGAATGTAATGAGGATTATGAAGAGTGGTGATTGTGGATGTAGTTCATTGCACGGAGTAGTTGAGTCGGGAATCCGGGGAAATGCGCTAAGGATGTCAGTCTCCACTGCCCCGTTGATTTTCCTGCGGATCTTTTCTTTTCCTGCCGAAAGGAATCTATGATGCTTTCTATGTATAGGACGTAATATTGCGATTGATCACCATAGGTGCTCCCGCAATAAGGATTTATTAATATCCTTCCCGTACGTCATGATGTGTGAAGTAATTGATTTTATGGAAAGTTCCAGATTGAATTATTGATGGTATGATCTCACAAATAGTAACCAGATAAACGCTTGCTAAAATAGGAAGTTGGTCATGACCAATAGCCAAACATATACCGTTAAGCCTCAATTATTTGTAATCCGAGTTGCCCCCTGCAAACCTCCAAAGAGCTCGCCTCCATTTCAGCATATAGGTGAAACTCATCCGCGATAAGGCACCCCAGGGAGCGCTGGAAACCATCGAGATCAGGCTCGGCACTCATAATAAGTTGTTTTGACTGCGAGACATTGCCGAGGTTGGAGTTAAAAATCCCACCGGCAGACAACGGCAAAAAGTCTTCATAAGTGAGAGGCTCATAACTCAGAATGCCCTGGTCTAGAAGTTCTTGTAGCGGCACAGAGGAGCTTCCAGATTTGGTAAAAACGACGCCATCTTCCGACAGTTTCTCGCCCTCCCGCGTTACCCGATAGCAAAAATATGCTAAATTATGCTCACGCAAAGCTTGCAACGTATCCGGGAATTCTTTGAATTGGTCTTGCAGAAGTATTTCGTAATCGTTGCCCTTGATCTTATTCTTCGCTGCCTCGGCATTGACTCGGTCTAAGATTTGATCATAGAGCTGACGTCCCTCTCGAGTCAATGCGTAACCCCGTTGCTCCACCTCGCCAAATCGGGCAGTGTGAGATCCTTTCACGTACTCGGCCGAGGTGTCATGGAAGTAGACAGTCTCTTCCAGGGCTTTGAAGCTCGTCTGCCGAAGGAGGATTGGACAGACTCGTTTGGGAGGACCTTCGATTCGTTTCTTGGCAGGCATTCCACGGTCAACCATGAGCTTTTGCACTAAATCGATATCGATAGTGCGGGGAGTCAAGTGATTGATATGAGAACTGGGGAAAGAGACAACATCGGCGATAAGAGTGTGCTCGGCTTTCAATATCTGGTATTCATCTAGGGAGACTGTTGCTTTCGAATGCCATCTGAATGTCTCAAGGCCGTTCGTGATAAACTCAGAGCACTCTGTTGAAGATAAGGATCCTTTTGTATCGACGAGATCTAAGAGGGATAGAAGTCTCGGTGTGAAGATGTTTCTTCGCTTTAGCGCTTGCTGTGCCAGTTCTCGTGTTCGGTCTGTCAAGAGGTCCATTCTCAATACTGTTGTGAACACACGGAATGGATGCTCGGCGAGAGCGTCGTGTGTCTTTGGTCGAAATGCGGTGGCATGCATGGGAAATCCAGCCAAACTCAAGTCGTAGTATCCTACTGGATACATTCCCATGACGGCAAACATCCGTCGGATTGTGCTCAGTTCTTGGGGTGTTCCTAGTCGGATGGCGCCGTGCCTCTCTACACGGTGTCGCGAAGGCAAGATATCATCGGGGTCGATGACTTTACCTTCTAAGCTTTGACTGGACTGAATAGCTTTTGCATCTGCTTCCCAGACCACATCGATAAGGTCTCCATAAAGAGGAACTTCACTCTTGTACATCTCAGAGAGAGCATGACAGAAGCGCGCCCGTAGC
Organism: Penicillium tannophilum; assembly: GCA_028829675.1. Taxonomy (NCBI): domain Eukaryota; kingdom Fungi; phylum Ascomycota; class Eurotiomycetes; order Eurotiales; family Aspergillaceae; genus Penicillium; species Penicillium tannophilum. Next base: position 777,798 of record JAQKAK010000003.1, on the reverse strand, counting down.
GCATTTTGGTCCCAATGCTCAGTCATAGTAGAGACCGTTCAAGTTGGTTTCAAGTTTTATGAGGTATTGTATCGAGGCTCAGAGATTATTGTAAGCTTGAAAAGAAATGCTGTTCTTCTTGTGGATTTCAAGCATAAGCAAACCCTGGCAGATAAGTACAATCCTTTATATCAAGTCCGACTTGTATGACCCCCGATAACCGATCTCGTTATCGCCGTGATTATCCGTTATCGGGGATCCGTCGGAGGCACCGATAAGATTATCGGATTACCTCAATGATGAAACAGGTCATAGATGCGGGGAACGTACCATAATCTGGTTTCCATTACCAATCCCAAAGCCAATAGTAGGGGTTATGGTGAAGCGTGGCGGGATTTACGGCGCAGACCAATAGGATTCAGGTCCGTCGGAATTTCATGAACTCTTTGTCTGCCGGATGTGCCGTATCGCCGTCGATTCGCCGAGCTCTGCCAAAGAATAGTCCCTATGCATTTTGGGTACCGTAGATCCGAGATACTACTTTATCTAGTACTCCTGAGCTTGGGTCTTTTGATTATTTCTGATATTTTCTTGAGTTCATATGAAACCATTCTCAAATGAGACTATAAGTGAGATCGTATGATTGTTATGCTGCTTGCTCAATCAACATTAGCCAGATATTTTTAATTGTGAAGTTCAATTTTACTTTGGAAATTATTTTGAACACGATTGAGATGAAATCTTGAGCGTATTAGCTCCAATGATATAGAATTTCTTCCCTAGGTTCTCTTGAATTCCATTCTGCTTTCCAGTATTTTTCTGTAGTCTACTCGAACATGTAAATGAGCAAGCTCTCCCGTGTCCTCCTGGTCATAGAAAAATACCTGGGAATCAACTACGCTATGCTTCTACATGAGAACTCCCCTTTTGATTAATCTTCTCCACAACTCATCACCCTTTTAGGTAAGCCTGATTATGAGGTGTTCATCTCTTTTTATCCTTTGGAATGGCCATACGGGTGGAATATGACTGTTTACATCATGGAAATCCGATATATTATTGCTGTACTCAAATCAGGCTCTAGTCATCCCTGACTTTACGAGGAGGAGGAGAACTCTTCTTCACCAATACAAAGTCCTGCTCCAACAGCCAAAAGCCCGTAGACTCCTTGCCATTAATGGTCTTCTTCATGGGAATCAGATTATGCTGCTTAGCGATTTCCAGATCCTCAGACCATTTATAGTCGACAACCAAACTCTTCTTGACGCCGAAGACAGTATCGCTTTCGACAAAGTCGCTGTCGCGGGAATACAGGGCCGTAATCAGCTTGGTGTACTCAGGGTGCATGACCATGAAGTGCTATAAGGAAAAATTAGTATTCAATTCAGAGGATCAAATAGCACAGAGACTAACCATATGCGCTGGGCGGTACCAGTGCCTTTTCAGCCTGCGCAGGAGCTCTCCAACCGGGCCATCATTGGAGATCGGGTATGCAACAGGCTTGACACACTTGAAAAGGTACTGGCCCCGGGAATCCGTAAAGATCTTTCCACGGCAGTTTGGGTCCTGACTACCGTCGTATTCGAGATCATACACTCCGTTGCCATCGGTCTCCCAGACATCAATCAAGGCCTTTGGAACGTAGTTGCCCTCGATGTCGCGAACAGCGCCACGGACAATAGTGGGCTCACCTGGGGTTCCATCGGAAGTGATTGATTCTCCGTATTCGAAACAATGCGCTTCTTCATCATGGAATGGGCCCAAAACAGAGGACTCAGTCGCACCTGGAACTGCAGGGTATGATAGCGCGTCCACCAGGGCCGAGATACCAAGGATGTCAGACAGCAGAACAAACTCATGGCGGACATCGGTTGAAATCTGACCGACCTATTTGGGCTTTAGTATTACTTTGCGTGATATTGGAAGCTTCACTTACGCGTGTGAGGAACTGCCAGGCTTGCTCCCATTCATCGAATTGTAGATTGACGTCTCGCACATAGTCATGCGAGGCTTTGACTAGCTTCGTGATGAGATACATCATTCGAGGGTTGTCGCACATTGAGTTGATTTGCATCACATTCTCGGTGATGTTCTCGATGGTCAAGTCGAGCATTGGAGGTAGTCGGGCAGCGATATCTTCTGGGGAGCCTGCTGCCCATTTCGCCCGCGTGCGATCACTGATACCATTGAGGCCAGCAGCACTGGTACCGTTCGTAGATGGTTCCGACATAATTTCAGCTTTGGTTGTTGTGCCAATGGATTCAAGGCCTGGTATCAAAATGCCTTTCTTTCAATTGTTGAGGAATATGTCACCAATTTATATCTATTTTCAGTCTACAAATGGTGAACTAGTAAAGTACCAATAGGATTGTTTTAAATTACTCGCATCTTCCCCGCACCCCATATGCCCCGGAATTGTTTCATGAACTAAACAAAAAGTAGTCTTAAAGGTCGAGTATGCATGTCCACGGGTAGAGTGTACTTGCAGATGATCCGACGGATGTTCCGATTTCCGTCGGAAGTTGGCGGCAACGTACTATGTCATAGCTGTCATCCTCGACTCACAAGAAAAACCACTTTTAATCTGTCAAAACTCACATAAGTATACGTACTAGCATTTAAACCGGATATAGATCTAATCCTGGGCGATGAGTACGTCAATAAGTATATCATTCCCAGTCACATAGAACTTAAGTAGAAGTAGATCCCGAAGTCCCGGCATCCCGAACTGACAATAGCCAATTCCAAAGCTTGAATGAGAACGTCAAATAAACATTATTGAGAATAATTCTAAACTTCGGCTAGCAATGGATATCCCCAGACCCCAGGATCCCCGCGATGAACTCAAGTTCAAGGTTTGAGGGGCGGGTGGTTCGGCACACGCGTTCAATGATTTTCTGCGCTTATTGTCCGCCGCAACATTTTCTCCTACAACCTCGCATGATGGAGATTGGGATTGGCCAAATTTCCTAATACAAAGCCCCGTGGATCCCGAGCTGCGCTATGGACCCTTCCGAGGCTAAGCCGCGATTGCCCTCGCAACGTCGCTTGCCGCGAGCGTCGCGTGCTTGCGAAACTTGCCGGTCTCGCAAGACTAAGGTATGCGTCCTCGCTTCAACCCCCACACCCCGCCTAATGTAAATGTTCGAGGCCGATTTTCTATCTAATTTGTCTTGATTGATGTTGCATTAACGATTATCGCAGTGCGATCAAGCTCAACCGTGCTCATATTGCGCATGTAAGTTTCTCGCTGGCCACTCTTGCAGTGGGTGGTAGTTGACTGACGAGTCAAGATCACTCATTTAAATGTATCTACCGTACATCTGGAGGCAGGGGAACTGCAAGGGTATCCCATACTCAAAGGAACCGGGCCGCTAGAACCCCACAGGAAAGGTAAGAATCTTAGGCTGCGCTATCATGTTGAGGGGCATTCCAGATCGAATTGGATTATTCGGGAGGGTTTTCTGACAGTCAAACAGCCGTGATATTGTGAAACACCCTTCACCTTGGCCATCGGCATTGACCCAAAACAATACTGCTTCAAGTGCTTCTGACTATGAGAACCGAAATCTGGTTCAAACAACCACCGGTACAATCAATTCACCCACTTCACTAAGAAGAGAGCCCCCGCGGATCTTTCACCCAATTGGAGCTCTGGGCTCAACTCCTGAGACCCCCAAAACAGTAACTGAGAATTATGATGACGAATCCTGTAAATTAGTCTCTTTACTAGACATGACTTTTCCGAGCTGACATCCCGCTTAGCATCTTCAGAACTTGGCGACGCCGCAAGCAGAGATGGCCTCAGCGGAGTGAACCTCCATACCAAGGGAACAGAGTTCTATGGAAACTCATCAAACTTAGCATTTCTTGGAAACCTTTTCGCAAGAGCCCAGAACCAATCTGAAGGCCGTGACCCAGGCGGTGATCAGGATGTTGCAGCGAAGACCACGGCAAACAGACCACAGCCGCCCTCTCCTGAAAATAGATCCACGCCTGGCAAATCGCAGCTTTCAATTGTGAACTTGCTCTATAATGCCGACTACACAGGCCACCCGTCGCCACAATCTCATAACAGCACAGAAGGTAGCTCGCACAAAAGTCCTTCCTATGCAAATGTGCCAAGGAGTGCGGCGGGCCTTATCATTAATTGTAAGTTTTCCAGCAACTTCCTCCAAATCAAATACCTAACATCAAGCAAATAGCCCAAGAAAGCGGTGGTCTTCCTGCATTATTCGCCCAGATCACCGATGGAGCACAGATGGAAATTGAGAAAATCTTCATCGGCAGCTACTTCACGAATAAGCACTACATTCACCCGGTCTTATCAAAAGGTGCTTTCATGCGACGCTGCGAGCGCGAAGCATGGCCCATCTCCCGACGGGCTGGACTTTTCCGGAGTACCACTAAATTCGCAGGTCTGTATTTTGCAGTGGTTGCACTGGGTGCTATTAATGCTAGCCCGAATGAGACCGCTCTGCTGGATCATTTTTACCAGCAGTCTACAGATCCGGAGAGAGTAGAACCAGCACCCCATTTCTCGGCTCTGGACTTTGCTAAATTCTATTTTGGGATTGCGAAGGCAGCTCTGGGTGATTTATTCGAAAGTAGTTCTCTCGAGACTGCTCAGGCCTTATTGCTTTTGGTATGTCTATCCCTAAGACAGCATCTGCAGCGCTGATTCATTAGAGTGTCTTCCGTCAAAATTCTTTGCAGCCTCACAGTTGCTATATGTATAGTGGTATGGCTGTCCGGACGGCTGCAGCAATTGGACTCGCTTCAAGCATGTCCTCGTTACCTCCCAGTCGGCGACGAGAGGCAAAGCGCACATGGTGGTAAGTGAATATGTCTTGAGCTATCCTACAAGTACTAACCTTGGGAAGGTGCATCTACTCGCATGAAGTGTAAGCTTTCGGGATCTTGCGTGTCTTCATCATTCTAACTTAATACAGAGAAATGTGCTGCTCATCAGGCCGCCTCGACAGCATGAAAGAGCTAACCTACTACCAAGTCTCCCTCCCTAAGCTCAAGGCAAGAATCACCCTTAGTAATTGTCATATTAGACAATACTAACAAGAACCAGATCCACTACGGAGACCTTGACCCCGATGCCGAAGACAACGACGTAGCCATGATCCCAGTCATGGTATCCCTGGCCCAGATCATGTCCGAAGCATCTCACCAACTTTACCATTCAACACAACGTTCTCTCAGCGAAAAATCCCGTCTAGCAATGTCCCTCGACGCACGACTCCAGGAGTGGAAATCCAACATCCCAGCATTCCTGAACCTAGACGCACATACACTCAGCGACCCAGAATGGGCTTTCAAACAAAAGCTCGTACTAAGACTGAGTCAGTCACCTCTTCCTTTTTCTACCCGATATAGACAAAATTAACAATACTAGGATACTACAATACCCGAATCTTAATCCACAAACCGTTCCTTGTCGCATCAACTACAAACGCCGAATCATGTGAGTTCAGGCAACATCTGCATATATGCCTTGAAGCAGCACGCGTGAGTATAAAAATGCAGTATGAATCTTTTATGCATCGTATCTATATTCGGACTTGGTAAGTACATCCATACCCATACCTACCCATACACATACGCAACCACATTCGAGTGAATATCGACGATACTTATACCAGAAAAGGTGGTACAACACAACATACGCTCTATACGGCTCAATGATTCTTCTCCACCTAATCCTTTCGAATTTCCCCGGACTACCAGACGAAGAACTCCTCGAAGACGTCGAGAAATCCCTCGAGATATTCTCTTCTATGGACGATATCATCGTAGCACGACGCTGTGCAGAGATGCTCCGTGAAGTCCTCGAGGTTGCGAGAACTTGCCTTTCGCGTAGAAAGTCGCAAACGCAGCATTCTCAAACACAAATGCCGCGGTACTCGTCGTTGGATGGTATTCAGGGATCGAGCCTTGCGTCTGGCTCGCTTGCGGATGAGTTTGCGGGTGTTAATGTGCCGCAGATTTCTTTCGAGGGTGCTTCTGGGCTTTTATCTGAGCAGGGACAAGGACAAGCACAAGCACAGGGTTCAGGACTCCAGCCTGACGATGAGAATTTCTTTTTCTCGCTGTTTAGCCAGGATCAGCAGCAGTCTGATCGGACGAGGGCGGAGATGTTGGCTAATTTAGTTGACCCGTCTATATTGGAGGATTTCGCGTTTGGGGGACAGGAGTTTTCGCTTTTCTAGTCGTGGATATGGAGATTTGTGTGACTACAATGTACGTGTACAAGGAAAGCGGGTTTAATATATCCAATCATTATTCATTTCATCCGATCTATGCATTCAGCCGGAATGTCTATAAACATTAGATCAATCCTTCCGTTCCAATCCGTTCCGTGCTAGAAATTCAAATTCGGCAATCCAGTCCAGCGAATAGGGTAGTTCCAAGCGAGAAAATCCAACGTGTCCGTTTCCATCATGTCAATGCCTTTTGTGGGGCGTACATGCAAGTAAAATCAAATCAAAATCAAATCAGTCAAACAAAATCAGTCATGCGCTTCATCTGAGATTCCTTTCCTGGAACGCCGGGGAATATGTCGTGAGAAAGAGGTGTGTGTAGGCGTGTGTGTATGTCGAGAAGAGGTAGAGAAGAGGTAAAAGGTAGGCGGTAGAAATTCAAAGTCACATCATAGAAGTTTCGTTTTCATCCATATCACTGACAGAAGTGGCAGGCGACGCCAAGCCAGAAATGACTGACGAAGAAGCACCCGTTCCACCAGGAATATTATCAGGATCACCCATAGCCTCATCGTATGTGGCAGCATGCATAGGGGGCATCCTCGAAGTAGCCTGCTTACTCGAAGCCATCAGCTCATCGATAGTCGGTTTCGCTGGAACATGCTTATCGAGAGCAGTAGCATTATCCAGACTTTCCAACGCAAAGCCCATGAACTCGGCGTTCTTGTGGCTAACGCTCAATGTCCACCGGTACTCGCACAGCCGGACGCGGTAGAACTCCGATTCCTCGGTTGTTGGCGCCGTGATACGTAGTAACATACCGAAAGAGCCGATGAGGGAGAAGTTCGTGCGTGCTGATGCGGGCCAGAAAGAGCGCAAGTGTGCGGGACGAAGACGGTTGACGAAGTCCATGGCTGAGATCAGCCGGGTCTTTGCTGCAGAGCGACAGATGTGTGCGAGGTAGGAGTCTGTTCCGTCTGTGGCGAGGGAACGGACAATGCAGCGGTGAAGGGTGATTTCGGTAGCGAAGTATGCGAGGTGAAGGGCGCCGTTTCGGGCGTGTTCGTCAGTGATTGTTTCGACTAGTTCGCCGCTGCCGGTTTCCATCTTCAGTGCTGCTGGGAGTGAGGAAAACCAATCCTTCAATCGAATCTGGGCTGGTTTGGCTTTTTCCAGGATGATTCGTGTGCGCTGGTTTCCTGCGGCGTGGAAATCTTCTGCTGCTTGTAGGGTGTAGAATCGGTCTAGGATGTCAGATAGGATGGTCGTCAGGGCTACCATGTGGCAGAAGAGAAGGGGTCCATGTCCGACTGCGGCCTCGTCGTGTGCTGAGTGGGTACCAGACAGGAAGGCATCTGAAAAGTCCTGCTCCACAAGATCCTTGACAGTCCAGTTGAAGGCGAAGATGTGTGAGGGGCGGCCGTGCACGAGTGCAGACCACTTGTCTTGCATGTATAGAGCCCAAGCAAGTCGTTTACGCAGACCCTTTTCCCATGTCTTCATTCGCCAGTTGGCGCAGTCTTGGTGCAGACCAAGCTCAAATCCAGCAGTCACCAGCTGGCCGTTCAGCGAGGCAGTGGCCAGTGTCGACTTCTGTGTCAACAACAAACCCGCCTGAATCGTTGAGATACTGGGAAAGGGCAATGAGTCGAGGAGCAATTTCAATGCTGCACTCTCCAACCGAGCAGAATCAGGCCGTCTCTGCGAGGTAGCACCGACATCCACAAACTTCAACGTCAATACGTACACCGCTGCCAATAGCAATGGCGATAGTTGACGACGCTCACGATATGACTGACGGAATGCATCCTCCATCAAAATTGGAAAAGAAGGGTGCACGTGCTCGAAAAACTTCTCGATCAATGTAGATCCATAGGGAGCAACCAGGCTCTCAATGGCATCTAGTGACACGGCCTGCGAGTCACCAACGGGAACGGTATTGACAACCCGCATGAACGTGCGGTCGTCTGCGCATCTGCGGATGCGAGATGATGAAACTGAGAACTCGTCGTACTCATCCAGTGGCAAAAATTCCAATAGTGCTGGTTCCAATTCTGTGGTCATGCCAATATGTTGGGTCGACTGGTTAAAGAAGCCTGGACGAATCATGGCGTGACAATGGCCGGGGCGAGCAACTTCCTCAGTAGATGTGGACTGAACAGTAGAAGGTCTATCGTGACATGAGTCAGTTCCACCTCCACGATGACTCGACTGGACTTCGGCATACCGTTTGGCAGAATCCTCCCGTGCCGACTCGGACAGCTTTCTCTTTTTGGTGGGGCCGTCCCCCGCCGTTAAGGTAAAAGTGCAATCCTGGCGATGAAAGTCGCACGAATAGCATTTGTTGACCATATCATTCATAGCGCAACGACTCTTTCTACGGAGACAAGCGTCACAACTGGCTCCATCCCGGACCCGGGGTAGGGAGGAATTGACAGAGATGGGCGATGGGGAAAGGTTGGGAGTGGATATCGATTGGGGTCGGCGCCGAAGGTCCGGGGAATGGTGGCTTTGGGTATAGGGCGAAGCAGCCGGGCTAGCTGTTGAAGGCTGAATGGTAATGACGGTGGCCATTATGGGGAAAGGGAGAACCCGGGGGAGATAAAGGAAAAAGTGGGCGGAAGATAGTACGAGATAAAAAGTAGATAGCGCGTGAGTATCGTCACGTAAAGGGATAAGTCTGGGGCCTCCGCAATCTGGACCGGAGATCCGAGTATAAATTTGATGGGGTATTATGATTGGGAACTAGAATTGGAAATGATTAGTTGTTATTCGTTTAGGTAGGTATATCCATAGATAAGGTGAGGCAGGGGAGACATACGAGATAGTGATAATGTTCTTATCAACCAGTTCAAAAAAAAAGCGTTATCTCCGACGGTCAGTCTATATAGCTCCTGGGGGCCTATAGTATTCAAGCAGATGAACCCGCCAGAGACTGTAGTAGGATAAGATGCCGGATTGTACGCTCCGTCATTCCTATCGGAAATAGTCCAAAGATTCAAGAGCACATCCAAGAGTAGAGTGAAAGAGAAATAGAAGAAAAGTAAAGGAATTCGGGAACATGATGACATCGATATAGAGAGCACTTGTATGGACTCTTCCCGACTTGACCCAGACGATCGCCTTTTTGCTCTCGTAACAGAAAGTCCATTTTAATCCTAATTATGACTTTCAAATTGTCACAGATAAGGCCCGCTCCGCTGATTGGATCACCCAAACGAGCCTCCATCCTTATTACGTACTGATTAATCCTCCTTGCTCAGCTGCGTTTCCCCTAAAACCGTATGATTTACGGCGTTTTTTTACTTGATGCTCATAGGTGCAGGCCTTCAGGGATTAATTATCTGGGGAAATCAGGAGGATGGCAAGCGTTCTCCTGGATTTTGCCCCAGATCACCCAGAACTACGAATCATTTGCCTTGGTTTAAGCAGCTAGGACACCCACCAATCATAGCCTCATGATAACGGTCAAGATTGGAACCAATCAGCTCGGTTCGAGATCTGTGTGGGGTGCACACGGCTTTGTGAACTGCCACTGCCTTGATTACAATTAGGTGAGTTTAACTTGTGCCCCACAACGGAGTTATTTAAGTAATCCCCGGGCATGTGAGCACTTGCTCTAAAACACTGATCCGGGTGGCAATTGCTAATGGGAATTCTTCGGAACATGCTCAAAAGTCTATTACAGAGCCCGGAAATCCTCCAACGCCTAACGCCTAAACCCATGCTACCCAAGTTTGGAATTTGTAAACGGTCAACTGTCCTCCGATCTCTTACCTAATAGTAAACCCTTGCATCCGGATCTGCATCTGTGCTGCGCATCTTACTCGGTGAAGTTGCGCAGCTTGGTCAACTCGTCCAGCAATTCCTGGAGGTCCGCATCGGAAATCTTGTTCTGGAGACTGGGAATAAGTGACTTGGCTTCTTCAGCGTTGTCACAACACAAACTACCTAATGAAGCGATAACCGTTTAGCCTAAATTGGTATATGTGCACGGTATTCACCGAAACTTACCCAGCTGCGATCGTTCGAACATTTCCAGCTCTGTGTGCGAGTTCAGCAATCGCTCCACAGCCTTGATGTTCTCCTCGTCCTTGAAGCGGGCAAACACATCCAGATAGTCCAGGGTCTTGGTCAGGTTCCTAGATCCACCCCGCATCAGCAATTCCGTTCTTGAGTCCGAGCCTCGGAGGTGTGCACATACTCCGGCTCCTCGTACTTATTTCCACCACGGCGCTTGTTTTCTAACACCTTGTGGATGACCAGTCGGGCCTCGGATAGGGAGAGAGTGTGGGTGTGTTGATCGGCTCCCAGCTTCAGGGTCGATGCGGCTTCAAGTTCGCCTTGGGGCAGCACGCGCTGGCGGTGAGTGGCGGGGGGTAGTTGAACGCTCATTGTGATAAGATGACAGAATATTGGGTATATTGTAGATTGCGCACAGTAGATTGGGTGTTGGTAAATGGAGGTGAGATAGGCGTTAGATGTTGAAGCTATTCATCTTCTCAGATCAGAGCGCGACGAAACTGTGCAAGTTTCTTGCCGGCAGTTCAAAGGCGGTGAGAGATAAACTCACCGCGCCAAACAATGCAATACTCCTAATCAAGTATATGCCTCAATAACTACGAAAATAATACCAGCTCGTAAGTGAGTAGGGTATCTATGGATTCTTTTGTCTATCCTTTTTACATCTCTCAAAACGCCGTGAAATGTTCAACTCTATACCTTCCGGAACGCAACCTCTGCCGGCAGACGGAAACTAGCACAGAACATCTGCTTGTTCGGGCTCACCAGTCGCACATTATGGATCGCTAGTTCAATGGCTTCGTTACCACTGCCTCCAACTCGGTCTTCGTGGGTGATGGTGTACCCGATGCGCTCAGACAGCCGCTGGCAGATATCGATGTGATCGTCCACCTCGTTATCAGAGTGACCCGAGAAACAGTAGACATGGACCATGGGCAGAAGTTGAGCAGTGTTCGGTGTGAAAAGCTCCTCATGGCCAGCGTAGACACCCTGGAAGGCATCGACAAACTCAATAGCAGTGGCAGGCAGGTTCATGACGTAGTGGTCCACAATGGACGGACGAGTATACACCTCGGCTGGGGGCTCAACCACCTCCTTACCCTCCTCAATCTTGCGTTTCTTATCACTGCGGCTCTTAACCTTGGGCTTAATAGTAACGGTAACTGGTTCGGCTTCCAACAGAGACTTAGCCGAAGTCTTGATGAACTCCCGACCATCTGAGTTGAAAGGCGTCACAAAGTCAGAGACCTTGTTTCGCACAATAGCATCCTGCATGACCTCGTATCCATGCGGGTTCAAATCATTGCCCCACACAAAGATCTTCCTCTTGCCCGCAGGAACGGCGAAAGGCCCGACACCGGCCATAACGTCGCAGACCATCTGGCCCGGCTTGAACTTGTCAACAAGTCGTCGGTGCTCGGTCTCCAAGCGACTGTTCCAGTACACACGGGCGTAATCGAACCGGAACTCGCAGTCCTGCTCATGCTGAACAACATTCAAATCGTTTTCACCAATAAGAACCTCGAATGGGAATGTACGGAATTGGCTCTGAGAACCAACATCTTCAATCTTGTTGATGACGGTGCGAATGGAGGGGTTTTTGTCTCTCAGGATCTCGGCAATAAGGAATTTATACGGGAAAAATTGTTCGCGGAGGTTGAGGTGTGCTGGTCCCGTTAGTATCGAAGAATCGTATTTGGCGCATCGGGCAGAAACCTACCAACATGCCCCACCTGTGTGAACCCTTGAGGAACCTCCTGCATCTCCTTCTCCGGTAAAATAGCGCCAATAATCTCGGCTAGAAGACGTTTCTCATTAGGCCTCGAACATCACCATGCGCACGTATCGCAGGTAGAATTGCATACCGTAGGACCAGTAATCATAATCCAAAACCAAGTCATAAGGCATCACATCAACAGTCCCCTTCTCAACGAGCGCATTAATAGTGGGAGACCACGTCGTCTTATCTGTGACCAAAGCCAATATCAGCATACGAATCACCATCAATATCCAGATCGCAGCTTCCCAGCCGATCAATCAATCACAAGAAACCACCCACCATCAGGCCTCAAATCCCCCCGCAGCAAAAGCGCCTTCTTAACCCCATCCTCGTCCTGCAAATCGCGCACGCAGCTCAACCGCGGAACAGCCAGCAAGTCCCGCACCTTGTGAAGCTCCTGGCGCACTTTCGAGATCTCCGAGTTCTTGAAGACCTTGGCAGCGGCGATCGGCACGGTCTTGCGGAAGAACGACCGGTCGAGGGTGCGCATCGCGCGGTTGACGGGTGGTCGGAACATATCGGGGAGGTTGTTGGAAACCTGCTGGCGCTCGTCGTTGGAAGACTCCATTGAAAGGAGGTGGCCTGTGCACAATTGGGGAGTCGGTGCGTGCTGTGAAATTATATCGGGCGTCGATAATGGATTTATTTCCTTATCGGGCACGTGAGGTGCGGCTGTTGGACGAGGGCGGTGATTGGTTCGCGTCTTTAAGGTGTATAACCACCATTTAAGGTGTGTCCTAGCTCGAATAGCTTGCAAATGTGTTCGAAAGTAGCTTTTGAAAAACTGGATTACTAGCTAACTTTGAATCAAAGTCATGTCTCATTTTTTAATTGATGCTCATTGCCAGAAATGTGGTTTTTACCTACTAACCCTAAGGATTTAACACAAAACGACACGCCAATCTAGCATATGGTTCCAAAGCCGCTGGAAAATAGGCATAAAACAAGGTCATGATATCGTTAAACAGTCAAAAGAATCTCTTGCGCAAAAATTGAACCCCGCTAAAAAAAAATCTGACAACCAGCATCATTCGTGAAACGAATTAACCATATTCTGAACCATTTCAGCCTGAGCCTTCAAGTTCGTATTCTTCTCCTTTAACTCCAAAATCTCCTTATCCTTTTTCTTCATAGCTTCCCTCAGCATATCCCTCGCCCTCAGCGCACCCTTATACCTCGAATCCTCAAGATTAATCCGCGAAACGAACTCATCCCTCGCCTCATTCGGAATAACAACCTCATGTTTCTTGAATATTGCCATGAGTTCCTTCGCGAAGTCTGATTCATCAGATCGCGAGTCCACATTGAGTACATCGGAATCCCGGTATCTCTTCGGCGTGGGCGTCATGCATAGCTCAGCTGAGGCAGGCGGAGGGCGGAATGAGGACGAGAGCGCCGAGCCAGGTGTCCCATAGTAAGGAGAAGATTCGGTGGTATTTGGTTGGTTGTATGCGTAGTCTGATAGCTTGCGCTTGCCGGGGGAGTCATTTCGCGGGGTGCGGGGTGCTTTGGATGGCGGGGAACCAGAATGGAAATTCGGCTGTGATACGAAGGATTCCTCAGCGGTTTGGCTTGCTTGCGTAAGCTCGGCGTTGTCTTCTGAGTCGAGGTCCCAGCCGAACTCGTCGGTATCTTCAGCCATCATGCGGGCTTTGGGGGTCATGGAGGTTTTCGCGGGTTTGGAGGCGGATTGGCGGGGCGGGATGTCTATGGTTCTGCGATCAGTTTGAGGTGTGAAGAGCCCGTTGGAGCGCTGGGTGCTCTTGGTTGGAGTTTGAGGTAGGTTGGAATTAGACTGCGCCCGGAGGTCTTGTTCAGAGTCGGAATTTGCCATCACGACGTGTTTCTCACGGATCTCGGCGTCTTCGTTCCAGAGAAAGAACGTGCAGCGCTGGCCCTGCGGTTTTTGACATGTGTAAACTAGATCCGGTACTATTAGCTATTGGAACGATAGTAGGACTGGTTCTACTTACACCATCGTCCTCTATTTGGCCCTTCTTTCTTCACTTGGAACCTGATGGCTGGCTCTCGGTCTGGGCTGCAGTTGCAGTACCACGCACTCTCTTTGTAGAGACCGTTTAAGCGGGCCGCAGATCTAGGTGATTTGGGGGACTTGAAGTCTCTTCTATATGGAGACGACATGTTGAAGGGCTCAACTGTGCAGTGAAGATGTGAAGCGCAGGCGCAGGAATGAAAGGTACAAATCCAATGATCGTCGCCATGGAAACTCTTATCGTATCTTATCGGCTTATCGCCCTATCGCCAGGTAAGACACGCCCCGCATTATTGCCTTCTTTTTAAGACGTTACGCCCTAAAAATGACATGAATCTTTTTATAGGTTCGCTAATTCAAAGAAGCTTACGCGTGGAGTCCTAGTCTGAAACCACAGCCACAAGCCACCACGTTTTAGTACGTGACATCGGTGGGATGAAAACCCTCCCCCAGCTCCAATGTCGTCATACCAAAATCCTCTCCTCGTCAAAAGAGGCTGAATACCCACACATAAAGCTTTAACCCCACACAAACTGCACAGCTATAAAACCCGCGAAGCCCCAAATTCGCAACTATAAGCCTTCATGAGACCAGCAAAGAAACGACCCAATGCGACCCAATTAATGACCCCTATATACAATCGGCAACATGATCCAACAATATGAACGATCTCTCATGAATCTCCCAAAGGAACTCCTAATCCATATATCATCATTCCTATCAAAAACCTCAGATCTCAATGCTCTCTGCCGCACAAATAGCACATTCCACGACCTCCTCACAAAACTACTTTATCGTCTGGATATTCACCAAACCAGCATCGCCCTCCACTGGTCCGCAAAGTATAATCAACCTTCAACAACGAAGAAATGTCTTTCCGCCGGCGCAGATCCACAACTCATCTCGGACTTTGACAAACACGTCAAAGGCTGCACTCCACTACTTTTAGCAGCCTACTACGGTAGCGAGAGCGTCTTATCTCTCCTGCTCGAAAACGACGATATAAACTTCAACCCAAACGCGCGAGACAGGAAATATCTCCGGCCACCAATTTCCTGGGCCGTCAAACAGGGCCATCGGCATATTGTTCGTGCGCTACTGAGAGACGAGCGCGTGGACGTTAATCTGGAAGATAAGAATGGGGACACGGCTCTGCTGACAGCAGCTAACATCTCGGACTGGGAGACCGTTTCATTACTTGTAGGAAGTGGGCGTGCAGATCCAAGATTACGAAATCGACAAGGTGCAACGGCCTTGTCGAAAGCTAGTCGTGATCGGGAGGCGGAGGGCGACGTGGATCTCTTATTTGCTACGCATTTGAGACTTATTCTTGATGGGAATACTGAGGAAGCTCATGTCCAACATGTATTCTTCTATGCGGCTATTATGGGTCAATTGGAGATTGTGCAGTATCTTGTACAGTTTTTTGGGGAGAAGCTTGATCCCAATGGTGGTGATCATGGGTATGGACGTGGAGCATTCTCTATAGCTGCGGATCGGGAGCAGATTGAGGTTGTGCGGTTCTTATTGGGGTGGGAGAAGACGGATCCAAATTTGAGAGATGGGTGGCAGCACCAAACGCCGCTTTTCGTGGCTGCTAAGCAGGGGCGGGTTGGGGTTGTGGATGTTTTGGTTCAAAGTGAACGGGTGGAGCTGGAGTTGGCGGATGTTCATGGGACTACGCCTTTGAGTGAGGCTGCGACGATGGAGAGGAATGGAGGGGTGATTAACAGTTTGGTGACGGGGCCACGGAGGGCAGATCCGAATGCTAGGGATCAGAATGGGGAAACGGCGTTGTATAAGGCTGCCGCTATGGGGCTCTTGGAGAATGTCAATGCTTTGTTGGAAGCTGGGGGGATTGATGCTAGTTTGGGGGATTCGGAGGGGAGGACGCCGTTGGATATAGCTAGGGACCATAAGTATACGCTTGTATGTAAGAGATTGGAAAGTATATAGCAATTTGCCATGGGCATTGTATCAATATCGGATGCCCTGGAGTTGCACTGCTGTTGACTGTACAACTGCGATGCAGAGAGGAAGCATGTGGCCGGGGTGCACTAAGGCAAAATGGAGGTTCTACTATCAGATAGAAGAACTAGCACGAGGGAGCAATGTATTAAGTCTATTAATAGCGAGCATCTAATCAGCCAGCACATGGCGTAGCATGACCACGAAAGGATCAGTAAGCTTGAGAATTTCAGTAATCTCAGGCTTCACCGGCTCTCCCGCAGTGCGGCGGAGCTGGTCTTGCTTCTTGATCCGCCGACGACGTTCGGAAGCAATGGGGTCATCCTCTTCATCGTCCTCAGTCCCTTCATCCTCAGAATCGGACGCCTCGTCAGAGATAGTCAGATCCTCCAGATCACCCTATTAGAAATGTTAGATATACCAAAGTATAGGGAGGCTTGAAACAAACATACCTCATCAAGGCCGAAGTCACTGCCTTTGAAGGTCGTAGACCCCGGAATGGTTTCAGATGCGCCTTCAGCAGCCATCTTCTGGCGAGTCTTGTTTAGATGCCAGCGCTTGCGATCTTCGTGCCACTTAATCAAGGCATTGATCTCGGCGAGTGCAACGTCCTTGTCGACCTGACCGGCGCCAGCAGCTCCCTGGAACATGGCGTTCATGTCCAATTTACCACCCGTCGGCCCCTTGCG
This sequence comes from Penicillium tannophilum, assembly GCA_028829675.1. NCBI lineage: Eukaryota > Fungi > Ascomycota > Eurotiomycetes > Eurotiales > Aspergillaceae > Penicillium > Penicillium tannophilum. Next base: position 761,154 of record JAQKAK010000003.1, on the reverse strand, counting down.
CAGGAAATCAAGGATCTCCTCAATCCAGGACATGAGAGACTGGAAAAGTCCATTATCGTGCTGGTGCACTTCGTGAATAAACTTGTAGAAGTTATCTTGATGGCGAGCACAAAGGTCAATAAAGGACTGAACTGTCTGGTTGGGGTCGGCAGAGGCATCTTGGCGCTGGGCACTCTCAATAACAGCAATCGCGTCATCGGCGAATTGAGCAAAGTCAGTAATACTGCTGTATACATTGGCAGACTTGTATACTCGTACAAGTGGTTCATAGAAGATAGTAAACAAGTCGCGGAAGAGTTGAAGAGTGGTAGGCTCCTCGACGATGCTGAGCATCATGGCCTTATCACGCTGGCGAGTATATAGCTTGAGTAGTTGTTTCATGTTTGCAAACCATTGGGCACCCTGCTGCATTTCGAGATCGACATTGTCAACGGCATAGTTCCAAGCGACCCAGCCATTGAATACTTTCTCGATCTGCTCTGCGGTGAGCTCTGGCGACAGTATCTCTGAACGAAGAATGGCCACAATGAGGTCAACATCTTCAGACTCGGCTTCTTCGCGTATGATATTCTTGATGTCCTCTTCAGCGTCTACAAAGCTCTTCAGCTTTTGAGCGAGCACCGGGTCCTCAACCTTGGCAGTCAAGGAAGCAATGCCCTTCTGGAAGGCCTTAATGCTGTCATTGAGAGTCAAAGAGAAAATGCGCTGTAGCAGCGACCGCGAGCCAAATGGTTGAGCCAAGAAAAGATCGAGAACACCCGACATTACGGCAGCAGGGTTGGCGATACGAATCACATTCTTCAACAATGTATATGGGACGAGGCCATGGATTCTCTTCGCCTGCGCAAACAATTCAGGCGAATTGTCTTCTGCAAGGAACAAGTGGTACACAGTTGCGGCAACCCTAATTTCGGTCAGTCAATGAAGCAACCAGAATTGCGTTTAAACGTACTCGATGCGAAGCCACTCCGCGAACTTCTGATATTGTGGGCTAAGGTCGGCAATGGTGGGTTTCTCCCGAATCTCGGCGAACAGCTTCGTTAAGCCATCTGTAACAGATTAGCAAATATCACATCAGTGCTCATATCAGATGGCTTACTGCTCTCCACAATATCCCTCCGGAAATTCTCCATATAGACATCCAACTCCGCGGCTCGCTGCCTTGCGATCTCATAGAAACGCTTTTGCTCTTCAATTCTAACAGCATCCATGTTCTTCCGTTTTTGGACATCAAGTAATTCCTCTTCATTAAGTTTAATGGGTCGCGCAGTCAAGAACTCCTCCATGGATTTTGACTCCGCAATGCGGTTATTCTGCAGAAGGGTACGGAGGAATGCGCGCAAAGACACCCGCTGCTCCTCGCGATAGAGAACAGTATCTCTTGAGACATCACTGGATGCGCGAGGAGACTTTGTAGATAGGAAAGATCCTCGTGAAGTTGACCGCGTATGAGTTGATGCGGGTGCCAAAGTGCGACCCGAGGGTCCTGAGTCATCAGGGAGACTGGCATCTTGGGTGGAGGAGAAAGAAGATACGGAAGAAGCATCGTCATCTGCTGCTGAGCCGAACCAGCTAGATGTTGTTGACGTCTTGTTCTTGCGAGGAAGAGGCGGCAAATGCTTGCCGGGGAACTCAGTGCGCAGTCTTTTGTGGAGGTTGACGAATTCGCCGTATCTTCTGCCGATGTGGAACTCTTCCTTGTCGTCTCGACGGACCCGGATAAGGAATTCCTATTGGGCTATCAGTAAGCGCAACAATTTTAGATGCTCGAACTTCAACTTACTGCGTGGGGGTGGTATCGGACTGTCCGCTTGACAGAAGTGACCCGAACCGCAGCCACGTTCACGTCCCAAGTGTTAATCGAATTGCCCTCGGGCATATTAACAAGCAGTCCCTTCTCATTAGCTCCGCGCTCCACAACCTCCATCTCCGAAAACTGGATGCGTTCTTCGTATCCTGACGCTGTCGGCACACCGGAGACCATCATCAGCTCCACGAGCTTCTCGCACTTGCGAGCCAATTTCCGGCGCTTTGTTTCCTCCAAACGATCTTCTGATGATGAGACATGCTTGTTCGCAAATGATTCGAGGAACTAAAAATGAAAGCGACCGTCAATACCCGTTCTGTGTTGCTGTGTTGATTGCGCACACGAGTGAGACCCACTATTTGCAGCTTATCTTGCCAGAATTGCTTCTCCTCCGCCTGGTTGAGAAAGGGGAAATTGCGAACATGGTGCACGAAGATATAACGAAGGATAGGAAGCTCGGAATCAACGGGGGCTACTTCGCCGAATTCTGATCGAAACGGGGCACCGAAGCGCTGGAGTGCTGTTGGGGAGTTGAGCTCGGAGATTTCTCCGTGTACTTGGCGGGCAATGAGTTCGCGCTTGAGATCTGGGGATCGGAGCTGGAATTAGCAATGGGAGCAAAAAAACCAGTGTATCCTAATATGCGCAGAAACATCCGAAAGGCGAAAAGGGGGGGGGGAATATCTCACAGTGCTCCTGCTTGCCTGTCAGGATCTGTCCTGATGGCGGGGCCGCATTCTGATCAAACACTTTTCCGGCTTGATCGCCGTTAGACAACGTGGACTGAGATTCCAGCATTGTCGCGTGATTTGGTATCAGTGAAGGGGAATTATTTGTCGCTCCCAGCTTTCAAAAAAGAGACCGGGGTCAGGATGGAGAAATGCAGCAGAATTCGTCTGCCTGCTTGGGTTGACGCCGAGATTCAATAGTGGCCGACCACAGCCCCGTAAGCTTTCACGACAAATCTGACTGTTTGTGGCGATCACAAAGTAGAGACAATAAAGAAATTGATGATTGCTGATTATTCTAGTGAAAGACAGAAATGTATGAATCAGAAAAAAAAGAAGAAAAAAAGGAGTTGAGTGATAAGCGGGGAGATGATGTCGTCACCTGCTTTGGCAGTATTAAAGGTGTTTAGCTTGGCCGCCCCGAGGATCGTCGATCAATGCGCTATGGGGCGTCTTCTTACGGAAAAATGAAAAATTAGAAGCATCTGTCCTTCGGAGTTTCGTTTCAAATGCCACGATCTGCTTATGAGCTTGTACTATTTATAAGTGGTTTGTGTAAGTGGTACGACGCTGAGTTGTCATGCTCCATGTAGTCTGGCTCCAGGGCTATGGTGAGAATCTAATCGCCGTGCAATAAAGCATGACACGCAACTATGTAATATATCACAAGCGATTAACATGCCCAGACGGGTGAGTTTCTGCCTGGTCTACCAAGACGCCAAGAGGCGTTCTTCAAGTTCAATCTTGGCTATGAATGCTGTCATATCCTACCACATATGGCAGGTGGCGTCCCTGACGCGGCCTCCTCTGACTAGTCTGGATTAGTCCATGGGTGGCCCCGAGGATTGGCATACAAAGGGTCCGTGGGGCACAGGGCTGAATGTCATGCGGCAAGAACTTCTTAGCGAATACTTGTGCCATTTCCAAGGTTGTAATGCGTGAGATATGTGCTAGGTACATAACCGGCAGTTTCACGACTTATTCGTAAGGATACACCTACATTACATAGAAATTGAGGCACAAGAAATTGATAATAAATTTGAAAGAGCAAATAGGATAAAAGGCATTCATCACTATCTAGGTCCATCGGATAAAACTAATATCTTAGATTAATGCCACTTCTTGGCTGTCACATAAACAGGAATATTCAGGCAACATGGGGGGAAAATGTGACTCATAACGCTTGCTGAACCTCGCTTAAGAATAAAAAACGGCAGGAATTTCACGTATCAAGAGAGACTGCCTACTTCATGAACTCAAGCTCCATATCGTGGTGCATGTAGGACTCGGGCTTGTTTCCCTGACGTGGCTCAGTAGCCCAGGATTGCAGGCCCTGGAGAACGGCATCCTGCTCAGTGAGAGGGGGAAACATGGTCTGAGCCTGGGCATACTGACGAGTGGCCTGGTGCTGGGTCATGGAAGGGATCATCTGGGCCATCTGCATACCAGCGTGCTCCCCGTAGAGCATGAAGTCGTTCCCATTCTGATGCTGGGCACCGTACTCATAGTGCTCGGAGCCAGGGGAGTACAGCATAGGGTTACCCTGCGCATTGGGAGAAAGACCAGCCATCTTGTGGGGAGCAGTCATGGACAGGTGAGATGGACCTGTTGCCATTTGCCCCGAGTATCCCTTGTAAATTTGCTCGGACTGGGCAGGAGTCTGCAGCTGCATGTTGAGGGAAGTGTAGTCCGCATCCACTTCGGAGTAGTCCAGGTTACCCCACTCAAAGTCAAAGTTGAGACTGTTGTCTGTAGCGGCCATAGGGGAACCATCGTACCCAGACATACCCATAAGGTCAGGGACAGACTCTGCAGAAGGCACCGAGATCGAGTTCATCGACTGACGGTGCATTTCCAGAGAAGAAATCAGTCCGTGAGGATCGCCCGACTCGAATTGGGTTTGGAACGAGTCGAGGTTGACGGAGGTGGGGAAGCTGATATCGTTGCTCATGCCGGCAGAAGAGCTAGGATAGGGCGAAGTTTCAAACAGGCGTGGGTAGTCATCGCTGTGGGCGATAGGAGGATCATTGAAATTGAACGGAAGCGAATCAGGGAACATAGACGAACTCGGGCCAGGAGAGGGGCTGGGGCCGGTCATCGGAGTAGGGAAATCGACGGATTTCGAAGCTGGGGTAGACACACTAGGAGTGCGAGAGGCCTGGTTGGAGGATGCACGTTTGCTGTCTCCACGGGCATTATTCTTGGATCGAAGGTATACCCAACCATGAGCTTTTTCCATGTGCTGCTTGCAGTTGCTCTCACGTTTCGAAGCGTAGGTGCAAGGCTGAAAATTGCACTTGTACAGTGCAGGCGTGTCAGAGTGCTTGTCGTTGACGTGGCGATCGCGTTCCTTCTCAGTGGGCCAGCCAATCTGATAGTACTTGCAAGTCGAATCGGAGCACTTCCACGGACGGGAGTGAGTCTTTTCATGTTTGGTCAAGTCGCACGGACGCTTGAAGACCTTGTCGCAGTGGCTGCACTTTTGATTGATATCCATGGGCGGGGCATTCTTCTTGCGCCGAGCCATAGAACGCTGGACACCCTCATCAACCCTTTCGTCGAAGCTGATGGTACGCTTGAAGGTAGCAGGAGTGTCTTCAGCAACGAATGGTAGGCCGGTAAGCATGGAGATGGCCTTGCCATCTTGCATCACAACAAGCTCAGCGGGTTTGCCATTCTTGGAGAGACCACCTTCCAAGGCGGCGCTGGGAACAAGCGAAATCTTATTTTCCTTGTCGGAAGCTGGGGTTTGGGCTTGAGCCTGTTCGGCTCGCTCACGGTTGGCACGTATCATGGCTGCGTATCGTCGTACCTGTGAGACAAGGTCGAGGAAGTATCCGTTAGTGTATGGTCGATCGGTAGGTAGCCGCTGGTCGCGATCGTTGAGATGAGCAGCTGAAGTGTGCAAGCACTGAATCGTAAATTCGGCGAAGTTGAGATATTGGTGTCGAGAGTTGGAGAACCTCTGTCACAAAATATAAGCTCCGAACAGCATTCACGACTACGGCATTCACAATAAAATCGAGGTATTCACGATGATAGGACGAATTCACGATAAAATGCACAAACTCACAGATCTAAGGGGGGGGGGATATTAACTTACAGGAGCAAGCCAAAGCAATGACTTCTCGACGTCCCTTAGGCATAATATATGCCGATTCAGAATGCGCGAAGGAATCGACTTCACTAATGGGTGGAAGGGTTTGAGCTTCGGGTCCTTAAGTATGGGAACAAGAATGTAACGCTCGATTTGTTTGCAAGCGGTCAAGGAGAGTTGTCGTTTAGCCGTGGTGCCGGTTTGGAAAGTAGAAATCGGGCTGGTGATAGGGGACTGTGGTGTTTCATTTCCTTTGGGGAGGCGTTAGCATCGTTTTCCAAGCCAACCGCAGACGCGTGAATGAGACCAAGGCCAGTGACGATAACCACTTCACGTCGACAGATTAACGCATCCGAGTGGCCGTCATTCACAGGAATTCTCAAATATCGAATATGAAAAAGATGTATTACCTGTTGTTTCTCCTGCCAGCTCCTCATTACTGCTAACAGATGTTCCGAGACCACTGTCCGATTCGTGTCCATGCTCCTGGTTTTGGCTTTTCTCTTTCGAATCATCGCCAACGGAAGATCGACGAGATCTACTGGCAGAGGATGCTGGTCCAGTGGCAGCTTTCGAAGCACGTTCAGTGCTATCAGATGGTTCTTCCCCACTGTCTTCGGGGGAGTCCAAGGTCAACCGGTTTAAAATCGACGTCATGCGCTCTTCGCTGGCAGCGATGGCCTCAAGCGAAGTTGGACAACGACGAGGCAAAGATCGAATGTTCAACACCGGGTCACGATCATTCGATGGAGGAGAGGTTGGAGTATGGAAAGTTTCTCCTTTCTTCAAACCCATCTTGGAGGATTCAGCTGACTCGGTGACTAGAGAAGGAAGGTCTGCATTTAAAACAGGCCGGCGACGCGGATGAACACGGGCAATCTCAACCTGGGGCTTCGACATGATGGGCTAGTCGATGACTTGTTTCTCGTTAGCACAGATCCCAAGGTTGCAGTGCAGCACGTAGGCCTTGATGATTGGCCAGGCGGGTATGACTCACAAAGACGGATCCAGCTGATACGAGGCTATTACTAGCGTACGAGTCACGAAGTTGAGCGCGTGCGGGGCTAGAGACTCTATATAAGGGTCGATTGCGCGCCCCTCTTCAACAGGACAACACGATGCCGACGATAAGATGCGGCGGTATTATGACAGGATTGGGTTGCTCGTTTGGTTAGAGACCGAGTGATGGTGCCAGATCTACTGGATTCGATACTCGATCGCAAGCGATGACAGTGGAGCCCTCAGGATGAGCGTAAAGTTGATATGAGAAACAAGTCGGAGCACCGAGCCAATATTCGTGGCAGTGCTAATATATGTAAAAGAAAAAAGAGTACAAATGCCAGATATACGAGATAACGAGTATAGGTGGAGTGAGAAAAAAGATCAAAGGTAAGGGAGACTGGAGAAAGATGGGTCCCGGGGAAAAAGAGATCTTTGGCGTGAAGGAGGATGACGGATGAGTGTCTGCCTGATAGACGAAGCCCGCTAGACCTGGTCGGGTATAGTGTGGATGGCTGAGCAAGTAAAACGAACATCGATTGGTCGAGCGGCCGTTACAGAAATACCAAGCTCAGCCTTGTATCGTTGAAGATCACGGGGAAATTTGGTGGGAAATGGCCCCATTCCCCTGTACTGACGTAAGTTACCCGTAATGTACAGGATCCCTCCCTCGGACTCCCAAAATGGAAATCACAACGGGGTCCATTCCTGTGTTGCGGCTCAATAAATTCATCCGATCTGTTGTCCATGTCAGCACTGGAAAATCCGTCTGCCTACCATTGCCATTAAATGATGCTGACGAAGATGCACGGATCTTGGACTTCTATTTTGTTTTTCTTTCCTCTCGCATGTCACTATCTACGACCGTCATGCCATCTCCAATTCTCCAGTGCAAAAATAGTATCGGGGCCCTCGGGCCCCTAGAAAAGAAAAGAAAAAAGAAAAAGGGAACAGGATCCTCCGACCCACCCACTTAGTATCCACTCCAACGGAGTACTCCGTACAAAAATGGAAATCCGTTGGTACGGTGGGGCTTCTATGCACGTGAAATGTGAGCCTCTCGGATGGCTCGGCCTCGTATTTCAATTGCTGCCTGATAATCCCGGCCCAGTTGCCAAGTGGCATCTCAGTCCCGAAAGCTTGCCTCTTTTACAGCCCAGATGACACCGTGAAAATAAAACAGAGCTACGGTACTTATTCTCCCGGGATGGAACCTTGGAAGATAAATAACCATGGGCTGAACTTTGCACAATTTTTGACACTTACATGCACATCGTGAACCTCGGGATACCATCACATAACCCAACAGATGTATCACATAGTTATGATCCAAACGTCGATTCTGAAGGCTCCAAAGTTTCTTCACCCTGGGTACTGAGGATCATGGAACCTTTCAAGGTTCACACTTATCAGGTAGAAGTGTTCGGGGATTACGCGGCAGAATGAGCATTCCGCCGGTTTGTTCCCGTTGTCCAATTAGATTCTAGCCAAATCGCTCATACATCGTTGCGAAGGCATGAAAATATTTCTGCCTGATGTGTCAATCTCGAATGTTCTCGGCCTTCTCGTAGGCCTCTCAATTGATTTGAGGCTCTTTACCTGTTGGGTTGGGCCATCGGGCTTATCTCCTATTAGATTGGAGTTTGGACCCGATCGATTCTTGACCCCATACAATGTCTCATTACTATATTGCCTAAACTGTCACGGTAATTGGACGACGAGTAATGGACTGATTGGCAAAGATAGAGAACTATCTGGCTGACTGAATACTGACTAGTCAAACTTCCCTGGTCATGCTTTCTCGAGTCTGCAGAGCTTGTATCTCATCTGCCGTCAACTCACTCTTCGCATGTCTTATCCTCACGAACAACAGAACAATAAGCAGTCCGGTAACAGCCAGCCCTGTCTGAAACCAAAAGACGACTTTATAACTCTCTCGAATACCAAGGTGCTTAGTCTGAGTCTGGACAATATCCGCAAAGCCAAGCATAACGGCTATTCCCAGGTGCATAGTGCAGTAAATGATGGCACCAGCGAGTCCTTGTCTTGCTCTGGGCAAGCTGGTTGTGATGAAGATGTTTGCAAGGTTGAAGCTTATGTCGATTGCAACGGTGCCACATATCATAGCTGGGAAGATGTATGCCCAATAATTCCCGCCGATCGGGATCACGGCAAAAAGCAGTCCTGAGCCCACATAGCCGAGACAGGAGATGAGCATCAGAAGGGTTCCGGATACTTTGTGCAGAATGAAGCCGCCCGTTGCTGAGAGAATTAAACCACCGACGGCCATGGGCACTGTCCAGGCAACGATTTGAAGGGGCGATCCGCCCATGAAGTCGGACATGCTGTCATCGAGTCAGTGGAACTTCCCAACACGAGGTAAGGAGACTCACTAAAGAACCCCATAGAGCAGGAAGATTCCTAAGCTTCCATAAAGGAATAATAAAGCAATGACAAGAGCTGCCATGTGCTTCACATGGAATATGTCACCTGGAAGAAGAGGATTTGGAACAATCCAGCCTTCGACATAAGCCATCGCTCCCATCAATAAAATACCCAGTACAAAGAAGACAATGATGTATGGTGTCTTCCATCCTTGCGGAGCATATGAGCTATCTGCGATTGCAAACACAAAGAGTGTAGCGCCTGTGATAGAGAGTGCCAATCCAGCCCAGTCCATACGGATTCCGAGCTCTTTCTTCTCATAGTAGTCGCGGGGGATAGAGAAAATCGACGACGCGGCCATGACGGCGGACAGAATTGCGCCGATATAGAAATACCACCTCCAAGTAAGGAACTGGCCACAGATTCCAGAAACAAAGAAGCCGGCAAAGAATCCCAGGGCTGCACAGGCACCATATACACTGAAGACGAGATTCTTCCGAGGGCCTGGGCGATATGTGCTACCGAGGATCATCATTCCGGATGGGAGGAGAGCTCCCAGAGCCAAGCCCTGCAGTGCGCGGCAAATGATCAACATGAGCGAGGTTGTAGAGACACCGGCTAGAATCGAGGATATTGTGAGCCAGATGGCTCCGGCATTATAAAGGAGGTATCCTCCGTACATGTCTGTCAAGCGACCGAAGATGAGGAGCGTGGCACACACCACGAGGGAGAGGGCTGTAGTCGGCCATATTGTGGACGCTTCGGGGATATTTAGCTCTGTGATGAGTGTTGGTAGGAGGAGGTTCGATCCTGTGATGTAAAATTCCTAAAAGGCGTCAGGCTTGTGGTGATGCTCTGGGCATGGAGGTGACGCACTGCTAAAATCTGGGACATGAAAATGGAGAAGCAAAAAGCAAGCTCCGACCATTGACTAGAGAAATGAGATGGGCGATCTCTGCCCAACTTCTCTAGATCAGGTTCATTTGTGTTTATACCAACTGGCGCTGAACGAGTGGCCAACTTGGACATCTCAGGCGTAGAAGCCGCTTGGCCCGGGATCGACGACATGGTAAGAGTCCACGGGTAGACTGGAATCTCTAGATGCAAGATAAATAACCATGACTCTAGTGCTTATTTTATAATGAAAGACCGATACAAGAACGAAATTTCTAAGCCATCGCGGCCACTCTACCCTTGGCTTCCCAATGCGGGTAATCCAAGTCAAGCTGCTTCATAATCATTCTCCGCATTATTGTCGTGTAGCTTCAGATTGGTAAAAGTTTTTAGGTATCCACAAGGTGGCCGTCATTTTTATATAATACCTTAATGTCTGACGATTATTAGTGGTCCATAAGAATGCCAAGCTTTCGAGTATAAACTTCCGAATCGGGAAGTTGTGGGGAGTGGAGCCCTGGGTTGGAGGGCTGAAAACGAAAAAAAAGCCACAGAGATTGAGAATGCTACTCTTTGAGCTCTGAAGAATTCAGTTTATGATTTGCAGGCAGTTTAGATGGCTCAGAAAGCTAGAAACGGTATTGGAGGTCTTTCATCAGGCGTAATGTGTCTTGGCTCGCAGACTCGCAATGTAGACCTGAAGGTTGTGGTATATTTAGATTGAACACCACAGTTGGGCAGCTATTGTTTTCACATTTTCTGGGGAAGGGCATAGAGTGTAATTATAAGTGTTTCAAGAGGGCTCATTGTGTCTACAATATAGCATGAAAGAACACATGAGTCCTACCTATCGCAATAAGCAGCTCATCAAGGTCTCCAAAATCACAGATCTCCAAAATACAACAGTCGGGACTGTATGGCGATCTTGAGTAAGCTTTTAAAGCTTTTTATTGGTCGACTTACGCGAGAGGCAGTGATCCTGGTACCCCAGGTTTCTAGCCAAAGGTATAAAAAGTTGAGGCTCTTTCACCTTCTCTCTCCGTCTTTGTCCCTTCCTCATCCGCCTCTCATCTCGTCCAAGTCCTTGAACTCCAGCTTTGAGCTTCATTTTTGGGGTCTTCTTCTTGCTTCTTCCACTTTGAACTTCGAATTGTACCATCTTCAATTTCCGACTTCCGATTTTTCAACTTTTTTCCTCTTCTTTGAACCTAGAATTAATTCCATCCCCAAATTTCTTGTTCCTTCTTTGTATTTCATTCTTCCAACGTCAATGTCTTTTTTCCACTTTGAAACTTCATAGAATCTATACAAATATTCGACCGCCTTTCGAATTAATACATCATATCGATCCTTTTTGACACATTGATCACACACTCTGATCAGCAACCCCTCCCAATTACTTCGTTGAACTTCAACGTATTTCTGCAATCACCATTTCCCATCTCCCCACTAATTTTTTATTTAAATTTTCAGGTCGTGCCAACCTCCCTCCCAGATGCCGCCACCATGCGCTTCTGCCAATCGAATCTGCTGAAAGGCCACACTCTTCCCTCCTGCGGATTCCACTTTGGGCCTTTCAAAACAGGCTCCTTGGACTCGTCACCTACCTCGACAATTTGAGCCCGGAAGAGTGGCCGCAATGGTCATAACTGCAATCATAGGGCGGGCATGGCGGTGAAGAAACACACACCCGAAGCATTGCTCAAAATTAGTCTGCTATTTACTAGCGGCTGAGGGTATGTGGCAGCAGTGAAGAAGCACTGGTCCTAAAAAAGATGTTTTTCATGTTGCTTTGCGTCCATATTTATAACGCGTGGCTTTCGATGTGGATGTTCATACTACTTGATATGTTCATCTTGATACATGTTAATGTCGAAGTCTTATATGCACCCACGGTTTAAACCTTTCATGGACCATATGATATCATATCAATCCATCATTATCCGTGAACATCCATTATCGTTCTTCTATTACCTAGACAAAATAAAGAAGCAACTCGTGATCTTTCAACAACCTCTACCATGGATGACATGGGCTCCACATACTGGAAGACACACTAGATTCGGCAAGAGATGACCGACATGCAATAAGCTTGGAGAAATCCATGGATTAAGGCAGCAACAGCTGAAGTGCATACTGTAGGTAAAGATCTGTTGCAAGGTATCTCCACGATTCTGGCTGTAGAGCCATTATTTCTGTGGCGCAGATAATTATCATGGTATGGATCGTTTGTGGACCGAGTACAACTCCGGTCACAAGCCGAGTATATATATCACCATAACAAAACCCTAGGCCTCAAGTTCCGTGCAGGTCACGAGCGGGTTTTCAATGCTCTTACCGTCAGTATTTGAATACCTTAATTCGTAGCCACCCCAAATTAAGATAAGTGAAGACTGCACAATGATCCTTGCAAGCGTTTCTGGGTGTCGGCATGTCCCTGATCTAATCCCATTTGGGTCGCATTGGACCTCGGCTTCGGGAATGGCAGAATAGCGGGCGGTGCCGAGTTGCCCGCGTGGTGATTTCCCCCGGATTCTGAGTCCCGCTACGTCCTCTCCGCGTCTACGTCTCCTATTTGCGGGCTCCTTGCTTTCTGATTTGTGCAACTTGAATAGAACCGATAGATCGCATCAAATACCCCCTTCAGTACTCTTATCTGAACCGCCCTGCACCTTTCCCGACCGCAATCGGAGCCCGGAGCCCGCCCCGGACCGCTATGGATTACGATCACTTCGGGCAAAGCTCCCAGCAGCCCAAGCAAAGGCGCAAGAGAGTGGGAAAAAGGCGACAGATTAACAAGCCTCCTATTCCTGCTCGTCTAGCTCTCGACCCCAAGCTCCGTGGAAACGTTGGTGTCATATCGGAGGACATAGCCAATGACCTGTTCTCTCACCAGTCCCTTTTAGGTAAGTAGTATTAGGTCAATCGATATGGTCAGTTATCGCAGCTTGGACTAACTGGATGGACTACAATTGATAGATTCCGCGACCGGAGACGGAGTTCTGTATGTTGCAGTTTCCCCGCACACGCCTACTTATACCTCTGTCGAGGACTCGACATGGACGATTCTCCCCGTTCGCATCCAACCAGCAAGGTCACAGGCGCCGACATCTCAGTCGACTATACTTTTCCCTGAGTCGGCTGATTCACTCCAGTCTTTCCTGCTGGCTCTTGGGAAGCTCGACTCCGCACGTCAATCGCTGCAGACCCACCGCAGTGTAGAAATCCGGATCCTCGATGTTGCCCCATTGCACCTGGATACGGTATTTGTTACCGTGGAGCGACATTTGCTGCGAAATCTTGACGATGTTCAAAATAAGTTTGGCGGTGGTTTCCAGAATTCTGGGCCGACTGGGTTGTGGGCAAAGAATGGCAAGGGACCGGAGAACAAGAGATATTCAAAAAGAGAGGCGGCCGATGCAGAGCAACGATTGACTGCGGCTGTGCGCGAGGCGCTAGCTACACAGCGGATTGTTCATACCGGGGATGTATTACCTCTTCCTCTGCCAGCGCATCCTATCACATATGCGCCCGCTCCACCCGCCCGTATATCCTTTTGCGAGCCAGTCTCACAAGGACTTTTGATGCCTGCGACAAAGATTGTGCTTGTTCACGCTCGCTCACAGGCAAATCGCAGTCAGCAGATAATGCCCCCGAGATCGGCGTTGTTGAAACAGGTCGCGGAGGATGAAGCCGATGATACTTCCAATGAACAATTTTATTCAGCCGCTGAGGATAAGCCCGGAGAAAGTGCGACGGATATGGAAACCACTTCTGCCGCCGAAGAATCCGAAACTGAAGGCTCTGCTGGGTCCCTTAGCGATTCATCTGATGATTCTCTGGAAGACATGATATCCCTATCTGCCCCGGAGCTGCCACAGCCTCCATCAGGTGTGATGTCTGCAATGACATCTGCGACACCTCGTGCGGGAGGGCGCCGAACCGATGGCATACATACTCCCGGGTCGGTTGCTTCTAATTTCACATCAGCGACTATGCGACCCGGTCGCGGCGGTGGAAAGGTCTTCAAGGTCGAAGGACTCTTGCAGCAAGTTCCCAATGAAGTTTTGCACCCACGGCCTCGTGATGACGAAGATGTCGACTCTTTTGTATTCGTTGATATCAACACACTAGCCAAGATTGGTTGTTTCTCTGGAGACTGGGTGCGAATTGAAGCCACAGAAGAACCTCAGCTTAATATGTTTGCCTCGCTTAAATTCGGGAGCTTTAATGAGTCTCCGGAGGACTCTGGTGACTGGCGCCCAGTTAAGGTGTTTGGCTTACCAGGACTTCCATCATCGAAGCCTCGGTATGCCATTAACCACTCTGGGGATCGCCGATCAAGCTTCTCACAGCGCCCCCAGACACGTTTGACTCCTTCAATTTTTGTGCCGCCTTTGCTGCTGGGCAATATTGATAACCCTAAGTATCTGCGCATCTCCCCCATGACATTCCCTGTCGTCAGTGCTGCGAAGCCTGGTCTTCTGCACCACATGAAGAATACTGCCGCGAAGAACCCACCTTTGGCCAAGGAAGTCACCCTACTCAAAGTCTCTACTCCGCTTTCCATGGATCGAATTTTGCAACCGGCGCTGTTTGCTGGATTGAAGCAATACTTCGAATCTCGCAGACGGATTTTGAAGAGCGGTGATCTGGTTGGTATCAGCGTTGATGAAGGATTAGGCAGAGCTGTGTTTTCTGGAACCGCGGGAGGTGACACGGCAAACCAGGAGGATGATATTACCTCTAGATTAGGCCAGGGCTCAAATGACAACTCTGCGGCTCGGAAGGTTGGTGTTGCTTGGTTCCGGGTCGGACAAGTAACGCCGACTGCGGTTGAAGAATTCGAAGAGACCGACGAGGACCAGTGGGGTGGTGTTGCAGTCATAGACCCTTCCAGTACTCGGATGGTTCAGGCTGGCAGCGATGTCAGCCGTGTCCCTGGAATTGTGGGCAATGGATGGGAATACTGGCTTGGTGTCAAGGCCATCCCGAAATCCGTGGACCAGGCCCCAGCAGCTCATGGGATTGTCACGGACCCTCCCCAGGCATTTATCCCTCCTTTGCAACAACGAATCCGTGACTTGATGGCGGCAGCAACAAGCCCGCGTGCAATCCAATTGGGCATGAAGCCCGTTATTATCCTTTTGAGTTCTCAACAGAGACACATCGGTAAAGCGACAATTGCCACACGAGCGTGCGCCGATATTGGACTCCACACTTTCCCCATTGATTCTTATGATATTCTCACCGAGGGTGGTGCAAACGGCGGCGATGTGAAGACGGAGGCATATCTCAAAGCACGGGCAGAACGGGCTTTCCACTGCGGATCAAATTGCACCGCCTTGCTTATCAGGCATATCGAGGTTTTGACAGCAGACCGAATGGTCACTGCTATGACTGACATCGCGAATGAAGCTAGAGTTATCATCGCCACAACTACCGATGTCGAGGAAATTCCGGAAGGAATCCGCAGCATGTTCACTCATGAATTTGAGATGGGAGCACCCGAAGAGAAAGAGCGTGAAGGCATTCTCCGGAACGTAGTTGCAGAACGTGGCATCAAACTATCTTCTGATGTAGAGCTGGGAACTGTTGCTTTGAAGACCGCAGCGCTGGTTGCTGGAGACTTGGTTGATGTCGTGGAACGAGCTGCCACAGCTAGAACTGCCCGTCTCGAGGGTCTTGCAGAGGCTGCAAGCAAACAACTCCCCGGATCACAAGTTTGTGTCCGGGATGTATTGCTCTCTGGTGGAGACGGGGCCCGAGGGGTTACCAAGGCCGACTTCGATGCTGCAGTTGAGGCTGCTCGGAAGAATTTCGCCGACTCTATTGGTGCACCCAAGATCCCCAACGTCAGCTGGGATGACGTTGGTGGACTGAGCAACGTGAAGGATGCCTTAGTTGAAACGATCCAGCTGCCACTCGAGCGGCCCGAATTGTTCGCCAAGGGTATGAAGAAGCGGAGTGGTATTCTGTTTTACGGACCTCCCGGTACTGGAAAGACTCTGCTGGCCAAGGCCATTGCTACTGAGTTCTCCCTCAACTTCTTCTCTGTCAAGGGTCCAGAGTTGCTCAATATGTACATTGGTGAGTCTGAAGCCAATGTCCGCCGAGTTTTCCAGCGCGCCCGAGATGCTCGTCCCTGTGTCGTGTTCTTCGACGAGTTGGACTCGGTTGCACCTAAACGTGGTAACCAGGGTGACAGTGGCGGTGTCATGGACCGCATTGTCAGTCAGCTGCTCGCCGAACTGGATGGAATGAATGGCGGCGAGGAGAACAGTGGCGGCGTTTTCGTTATCGGAGCTACTAACCGACCCGATCTGCTCGATACTGCTCTTCTCCGACCTGGTCGATTCGACAAGATGCTTTACCTGGGTGTGTCAGATACGCACAGGAAGCAAGCTACAATTCTTGAGGCACTTACCCGAAAGTTTGCCCTCAATCCCGATGTGTCTTTAGATCGAGTTGCAGAGCAGCTCCCTCTGACCTACACTGGTGCCGATTTGTATGCTCTTTGCTCTGATGCCATGCTGAAAGCCATCACAAGAAAGTCCACCGCTGTGGACGACAAGATCAAGCAACTTCCTGGCGGTCCAGTCACTACGGCGTACTTCTTCGACCATCTTGCGACTCCGGAGGATGTTAGTGTCAATGTCACTGAAGAAGACTTTGTGGCAGCGCAGGAAGAGCTTGTTCCTTCTGTTAGGTAAGACTTCTATGGACCTAGAAGAAGTATATCCAAGATGAGTACTAATATTGTGAACAGTGCCAAGGAACTCGAACATTTTGAGCGGATTCGTCAAAGCTTCGAGTCAGTCGACAAGCAGAAGCAGGACCCGGCAGCAGCCGCCCCTCAGACCATTGCTGAAGCCATGGAAGCATTCAATCTTGGAGGCGCTGAGTCTCCGAATGAGATCGCGATCAGCAACGGGGATGGCTCGTA
Organism: Penicillium tannophilum; assembly: GCA_028829675.1. Lineage (NCBI taxonomy): Eukaryota > Fungi > Ascomycota > Eurotiomycetes > Eurotiales > Aspergillaceae > Penicillium > Penicillium tannophilum. The sequence continues at coordinate 744,298 of JAQKAK010000003.1, read as the reverse complement.
CCCAGGAAGCATCCATGGTCGCATCAAAGGATTGAAGCAGTGGCCCGGTGGAATGGTACGCAGTGCCAGTGGTCAGTCCACAACGAGCAGCAAAGGCAAAGGCAAGAGCGTGGCTGGAAGAAAGGGCAAGAGCCCAAGCGGTGCAGATTCTGATGCTTCGATTGAAGACGACGAGCACGATATGCAAGGTGGTGCGCTAAATGATGATGAGGATTATATCGTCCGAACTGACCATCTCGCAAACCCCATGGAAGAGGTGGAGTAAACAATTCTTGATTGAAGCTATCGCTTCGGATTTTACGTTCAGCGCCGGGTTCGGCCATGTATATAATTTATCTACTTTATCTACATAACATGAACATTATGTGCACATACAATTTTTTTGCAAGGTTCATGCCTTTAGCCAATCCCCAATTGGAAATCATCACACAGCCCGATTCGGTTTGTTTACTTTGCCATTCACTCTCATCATTCACTTTTCATTCTCCATTTACTTTCTTCTTTATCGCACACCAATACTACCTCCACATCCTTGCTGTTGACAAAACTCTTGCAGATTGGAAATTTGTGTACACATCCCCAACGTATCCCCAGTCATTCGACTACTCCTCCAGAATCTCTTAATACTCAGGAATTCACCGGCATCATGAACCTGGCTGGCCCTCTCCCTTTCCCTCTATTCGGAATACCGTTTGCGCAAAGAATTCCGGCTGGCATCATTGCCATGAACAATCCCAAAATTACAGCGCACCTTACCCATGCCAAATGGCGGGAATACTCGGATCCACTTACCTGGGACGAAGAAACCCTGAAGAATTTGATCGCCTACGACGACAAAGTCGACAACCAAATGTTTGGCGCCTTCAAGCCTCTCCCAAACGTCGACGAGCATGAGTCTGCTAATACCATGAATCTGGGACTCATCGGCTGCTTGTCACTGGAGGTGATGCATGAGATCATCAACCATATGGATCTCATAACTATTGCGCGGTTTTCCGGCACCTGTCGTTTTGCTCGCATTGCAGTCAATCACCACCCAAGCTACAAGATGGTGATGGAGCATGCCTCTCATATTCGCCAGACTCTCACAGCCTCGGGACTAGGATACTGGAACAGTCTCGGCAACTTCAGGAACGAGCTGCAGTACCCTTACTGCAGATCATGCGGCGGAAGTGGGTCTTACGTCTTTCTACCGACATGTGAACGCATTTGCCCCAACTGCTGTGATCTGAACAAGGATTACTGGTGCATCACAGTCGACGACGCTATAACAGCATTTGCTATCGACATACCTGACCTCCGACGCATCCCTATCATTCGCATAAAGCCACAATCATACCGTCCTACGGTCTACCCCGCTAGGCTGACATACATCGAGTACATGGTTCCCGCTAAGTGCGCCTTTGAGGCCGGTGTCAAGCGTTGGGGGACAGTTGCGAAGATGCAGCGCCAGGGCGATCTCCGATCGCCAGACCGTCACCCCGATGCAACTTCGTTTGAGATTGTGGATGCTGAGCTGTTTCGGTTCCTCCGTTCTGTCCTGCTCCCATTCGGTACTGATCCATTGCAAGCTCCATACCCCCGTCGACCATTGTATGAGCATTTCAACCCTATGATCGGCGCAATCGCCTCGTGGTTCCCACATGTGGAGCGCCCTCATGTGGACCCCACTCCACACTACTGCTGTAAGGGATGTGTATGGGCCTACGAGCGAAAGATCCACCCTGCTGCTGATCAAATCACCTACATGGGTCTTGATCCCGGTTTATCCAACGAGGAAACCAGTATTGCTCTAGCGAGACGCATGCGGATCCCACGAACATGGCCTCAGACGATCATCCATTCAGTCAACTGTGTTGGTTGTGGGTTGTTGATGTGGGACGCTAAGGCTACGAAGGACGAAAAACTTTCTATTTGAAATGTGTGTTCACTTCATCTTCTTGATATGTATGAATTTGTGATATGAATTTGCAGGCCTGTTTGATGGTTGAATGTGAGCAAATGTTGATGATGAGAATGGAATTTTAGTGCCTTGAAGACATTACATGGTCGGTATTGTGGAAGCTCAACGACTAGTTGATATTATTATGACTCTAATTGATCAAACTGAAGAAAAATCGAGTAAGGCCGGTGTTTCGAAATACGGGCGCAGTCATGAGTGACCTTCTGTGTAACTAGTTCCAGTAACCACTAGATAGTGAGTCCTAAATCACCTTACTGCTTGGACCACGTGCACATTTTGAATTTTCTCAAAGAAGGCGCGAAGCTTTTATACTCCAGATTGGGCTAGCGTAGATCAACAGCCTCGTTCTTTCAACATCTTGTGTATTTCTCCCTTCAGAGTTACATGCTATTCAGCCAGCAAACAGACCTTGAACCTTTGCCTTTTTGTGGATTTCAAGATATTATTCGCCTCTGCGCCTTCTGTCTCATATTGTCAGATAAACTATCTACCATCGCGTTGCAGCTGCATGACATGCTCTCCAACAAGAGAGCCGCTCGAAGACGTCGTGATACCAAGAAGCGAGCTGTTGACAAAGTAACGAATGACCCTGATCGCCGGGTAGCTGATCCCGATCCTTGGAGAAATGAGCCTGATCGGTGGGTAACTCAGTCTAACCCTGATCTATGGCTTGACCTGTCGGCATTTAGCACGTCAACGCCTGCGCCCCCAGGGAGCGCAGCCTTTGTCATGCAGCATGCACCCAACACATCAACAAATCTCTTAGGTAAGTGATAGGTTTTCCATGTGTTGTGCGTACGTCTATACTAAAGCTGTCTGTTAGCCTTAGGCTCACTTACATACCCTTCAGATCCCGTCATCAAGCCTGCTTCACTTTCTTCAAGGAACCAGGTCCTCTTGAGCGAATTAATATCGAAATGTCATCCAGCAAGTATCCTTCTTGACCATCGGTTTACCATTCCATGCAACGGAACAGCAAAAAGGAAGACCACAACAGAGAAATCGATACCGCTAGGAGAGTTGGACACCCTACCCATTGCATCTCGAGCGCACCCAAAGCGAAAAGCCATCGTTATGGATTGCGAGATGGTGTCGCTTTCCGGAGGCCGTCTGGAACTCGCATTTCTTACTGCTCTCGACTTCCTGACTGGTGAGATACTTATCAATCACTACGTGCAGCCAAGGGGAGAAGTGATTAGCTGGAACACCCGATTTAGCGGTGTGACTCGTCAAGCAATGACTGAGGCCATGCACACGGGCAAAGGACTTCAGTGGGAAGAGGCTAGAGATCGGTTGCGCAGCTTCGCCGACTCTGATACCGTGCTCATCGGGCACGCCCTCTACAACGATCTTAACGTTCTGCGCTTCATTCACTTGCGCATTGTCGACTCGTCAATTCTCACCTGTGATGCGGTGTTTCCAGACCACCCTGTCGGAAAGTCTGTCCCGAGAATCTGGGGCCTGAAGACTCTGACGAGAGAGCTCCTTGGTTACGCCATTCAAGGAAGCAAGCTTGGACACTGTGCCCTGGAGGACACGCGGGCGACCCGCGAGCTCGTGATGTTGTGCCTCGAGGACCCGAAAAAGGTTCAGCATTGGGGGATCAAGACCCGGAAGTTGGAGGAGTGGCTCCGGGAAGAAAGAGAGCGAAAGCAGGAGGAGAAGAAGAAGGAGCGAGAAGAAAAGGCGGCGAAGTTGAGGGCGGAGACAGAGGAGAAAGAGCGGAGAGAGCGGGAGTGCCCCCCAATGTGATCGATGCGTATGGGGATGGGCCAGAGTTGATTGGACAGATGTTGGGTGGTGTCCACTAAAGCGGGTATGACCCGTGGTTGAAGCAAATAAATAAAACCCCCGTTTCCCTTTTCTACGCTTCTCACTTCAATCTGGATCGAAAACTGACTTGATTTGAGATTTGTAGGCTATCACGGAACTTCATATGGCTGACAATATGCTATGTACCAGCAAAAGCTTCTATAAAAAGAACACCAGTGCCTGCATGAGATATGTGGCTGTGCAACAAGGGGATCTACACCAGCGATCGGTTCCTCATTTGCGACTTTGCACAGACAGTGTGCAGGATCAGGTGATCTATCTTCTTACAGACACGGAACCTTTAAATCTGATCTCTATCCCCGTTACGCTTCATGCATGCGCTTTCTCCTGCACACGGGCGGTGAACGTAACATCTCGCCCCCGACAATTGGCCCCGTTCCTGACGAATACCCCACCCGTCAATTAGACTCATTCCAACCGCGAAGCTGTTCACTCCGCGAGGACATCAATGCACCCTCAATCCTCATGCTGGGTGACTATCCTATAAGATGGTTAGTATGCCGCAGGGACTGATATCTGCTCCACGCTTGAAGCCTGCCATCCGCCTGGCCCAAGCAGTGTCCGAGTATGAGGCCGACCTTACCCGAGACCAAAAGGAGACGTTCAATCGCTACAGATCTCGCGCATGTGAGAAGCCGCCATCGATTCAAGATGTGATGCAGCTCACTGCGGACATTGATGAACGATTATCCAATAAAATACGTGGTCGCTGCCTAGGAACCAGAACAACCAGCTTTCTGCAATCTGTGCAGCAATTTGTCTCTTTGGGCGACATAATTGTTGGGGGAACCCAGAATCTGGTGGCCAGTGGAGTATGGGCACTAGTAAGGACATCTTTGGCGGTTTGTACACCCCGATTGCTCACTGAAATATGCATTCTCTACCATAAGCGGAAAGGAATTGCTCACATATCTCGTAGCTGGTACTTAACTTCTCGTCATATTTTGAGAAGATATCCAATCTCTTTATGACCATTGGTCGCTCGGCACCCCGTTACGAGAAGCTCGCTCTTCTGTACCCTCGGTCCAAGGAATTACAATCGCTGCTGCTTGATTATTTCACAGTAGTGGTTCGGCTTTGCCATCGCATACTAAAATTTACTCGAAAATCGACTCTGGGTCAATTAGGTGCCACACTAGATGACTCTGATCTGACTAATTTTCGAACACAGCTAGAGTCGCGAGCCAGGGACATCAAAGATGAGGTGAACTACCTTATGGCCCAGAGAATTGAGGAACAAGCCAGCTTTACCACCCAGCTCTGGTCAAGAAAATACTCAAAAGAAATTACGCATCAGCGTCAGTTGAAAGCATATCTTGCAGCACTGGAGTTTTGTTCCACTTACGACTACATGGCACCGTGGAAGCAAGCGCGAAGACTTGGTAATACGAACCTGTTCTGCCAATGCCCACAATATATCGACTGGCGGGAGCGAGCCTCATCATGCTCTGTGATTCTTACGGGGAGACTGGGCTCGGGGAAGTCGGTCTTGTTGGCCAACATGGTTGATGACCTAAACCTGAAAGTCCAAGGGCAGAACATCATCGTGGCTTTTTTCTTCAGCAGGCATGATCTTCCAGAGAGTCTGAAGCCTCGAAACATTATTGGCTCGATAGCACGACAACTGCTTTGGTCAACACCAGGGATGGCAGACAAAGTCAAAAACTTTGACCTTAAAGGGGAGCCTGATGAGTTTAAAACAATTCGACGCCTGATTGAGACTTGTCTCCCTCCGGAGCTGAAGGCTTATCTTGTCATCGATGGTCTAGATGAATGCGAAACCGCGGACAGACAGATTGTGATCGAAGAACTACGATGGCTTCAACAAAGGATCTCGCTTCTGGTCTGTGCTTCCGTTCGGAAAGAACCTCGAGATCTGTATGGAATTGACCTGGCGTGGGAGAGATTGGAGTCTGCTGAAATTGCTGCAACTCCAGACAATGCCAGCGATATCGAAGTGTTCATTGAGACGGAGTTGGAACTCTGCATCAGATCAGGAAAGTTGACGATCGGAAATCCACTCCTCATCCTGGAGATACAAGATGCTCTACTGAAAGGATCACAAGGGATGTTTCTTTGGGTGGCTCTCCAGATAGATAATCTTTGCACTATGTGCACAGATGAAGCTATTCGTCAAGCACTAGTCGACCTCCCACGTACCCTCTCCGAAACATTTCATCGCATCCTCCGAAGGTTTGACTCGAACTTAGCTAGAGCGCATCAGAGATCAATACTGGAGATAATTGTTGCAGCTCGGCATCCACTGAATCCTGGAGAATTGCGAGAGGCCCTCAGTGTGGAACCAGGTAATATTACTTGGAACCCGTCGAAGCTTGTCAATGATATTTTCGGTATTTTGACATGCTGCGGAGGTCTACTCACAATTGATGAAGAAGAACATACCGTGCGGCTTGTTCATAGCAGTGTCAGACAATTCTTGATTGGGTCAGAGGCCATGGATTCAGAGCCTGAATTTCCATCAAGATTCACGCTTGAGGAAGCACAACGCAAGATGGCTGACATAGTCATAACCTATCTCAACTACGGCGTCTTTGAGACGCAAATATCGACTCGAGTGAACACACCACTGCATGTCAATTCAGCACCCGCAAAAATTGTGGAATCTGTCTTTGAAGTACCGAATGCTGTTCGGGATCTGGCAATGAGCCTTTTGAAACTCAGAAAAACTCCAGGATTTGACTTGGGCAAAACCCTGGAACAGCTTCGTCCTGGGCACCAATCTGTATCTGACCATAGGTTTTCCTTTTTATCCTACGCAAAGTCCAACTGCCTATACCACGCCGTCTGCAAACTGGAAGAAGCAAAGGCTCCAGAGAGCATTGATTCATTACTTCGGTTGCTTGGGGGCAATATGCTAGACATCAATACTGACGATGGTCGCACGCTATTGCTTCTTGCCGCGGAAAAAGGCATTGAATCGATCGTCAAGGTACTCCTAAGAACCGGCAAAATCAATTCAAATTCAACCGACCAATCTGGGCAAACTGCCCTCTTCCTCGCTGCTGCTTCCGGACACGAAGCCATCGTGACACACCTTCTCAGTATGAACACTGTAGACGCCAACATACCCAGCGAGAACAGACAAAATGCTCTTCACGTTGCAATCCAGAGGAAACACAACTCAGTCGCCGAGATTCTCATCAAATCTACACGCACTAATCTCAATGCCAAGGACGACTTTGGCCGAGCACCATTACACATGGCCCTTGATTCGATGGATACTGACCCCATCGCACGCCTTCTTCTCACATTTCCATCGACCTTACTTGATGAAAAAGAAGACATGCAGGGAACAACTCCCCTTCACAAAGCCATCAGCATTGGCAACAATGCCATCGCAAAAGTCCTCCTCAAGTCAGGCAAAGTCAAAACCAACACCAAGAACCGGGCCGGCCAAACCGCTTTTCACTTAGCTGCCAAATACGACAAAACAGGTGAAATTACCCAGGTTTTGCTCCAGTTGAATCACACCGATGCAGACAAAGAGGACAGGGAAATGATAACGCCCATCCACCAAGCCGTCAAAAGCAGAAATTCGGCCACCCTGAAAGTCCTCATAGACTCTGGCCAGATTGACCCCCCCTTCAAAGTCAACGGTCGCCTCCTGAATATCAATAGATGGACCGTCATGCATGCAGCCGCGCATTACGGCGACGAAGAAATGACAAAACTCCTTCTGAGCTATGATCAAGTCGACGCAAATGCCCGCGACTACGATGGGGAGACTCCACTGCATTATGCATCATCGAGTGGGAATATCCCCTTTATCAGATGCATGCTTGAGTCCGATAAGGTAGTTGTTAATGCAAAAGATGCCTCTGGGAGAACACCGCTTCATGTTGCCTTCATGCATGATAGCCCTGGTGTGACTAGTTTGCTTCTTGCTTCCGACAAAGTTGATGCCGAAGAAAAAGATCACAATGGTTTATCTGCTTTCGATTATAAAGATTTGCTGCAGAATTTGACAGTCGGACATTCAGCGGGTATGAAGGCAGCGTTTTCTGCTAGGCGGGTAAGAGAGTTGGAAGAAGGAGGATGCTCTGTTTGAATTAAATCCTCGGAGTTCTGGGACCGCTTATACTATTCATGCTGTATGATAATGTCAAAGGATGTAACGATTTTGTGAAAAGCGAGTTTAAAGTTGTAATGCATATGGACTAGAATACTACTCATTTAGGGAAACCCTCTGTTTGTGGAGCAGGCTGCACGGCGCCAATAAAATCCGATCTCACTGGCTTTTCTTGAAGAGGTTGGAATAGGACCATCATGTCGCTAGCATGAAAAGGACAAGACAGTCTTTTATCTACGGTGAATTCACATGCTTCAAGAGAGGCATAAAAGCAAACAAAAGAATCAACGGAGGGATTTGAACGTCCGCTCTGTCAAGGTCCTCAGCGCTTTGTCCGAAAATTGCAGAACCTACCGACCTGGCGACTCTTTGGGTTAAGAATAAAACAATTCAATGGGCATTCGGTAGTTCCAAAGGTTGGATAACTACGTCACGTCGGCCACCAATAGTCAAAGGTTTTCCTGGTCGGTTGATTAAGCGAGATCATGTGTGCTTTTTAAAACGCGAGCAATCTGGCATTTAGAACTATTTCTGGATTACAATCACTGCATACTAAATGACGATGCTCTGGTGGAGAGTTCAATCAGAATTCCATTTCAAATTAACAGCCCCCATTCCCAAGAGTCTGAAACAGGCCCTTGAAGGAAGCAAACATTGATCATGGATAGAATATATGTACAATTATCATAAATCATCAGGTTCGTTAAAGTCGTTATACATCGTCAAGATATCAACTCTGGACTCCAAAGCTCATTCAGACGCTCCAGCGTCTTGTTCTGCATCACTCTCGCCCTGATCCCAACGATCCAATATCTTCTTGACCTCCTTAAACGCAACAGGTTTCGTGAGGAACAAGTCAATTCCAGATTCAAGAGCTTCCGCCTCATCAGCTACACTGCTGAGACCCGTGAGGGCGACGATCTTCGATCGCTTCTCCCCCTCACCTCGTGTCTTTTCGAATGCACGTATTGTTCGCGCGGCCTCGAAGCCGTTCATGATAGGCATTGATATATCTGGTGATTGGTTAGTATGAATGCTAAAGTGGTCGTTTGAGGGATGAAAACTTACCCATGAAGATGATATCATATCCCTGCTGCTCTTCTTTCACGGCAGATACGGCTAGCTTGCCGTTCTCAGCTGAGTCCAAGGCGGCTAGACCGCGTTTCTTTAGGAAAGCGAGCATCAGGTTGAGGTTGATTTTGTTGTCTTCGACTACCAAAATCCGAGGGCCTTGCTTTTCCATTGAGGGTTCAGGTTTGTCGGAGGTGGGGTTTGTTGAAGACTCGGGGATCCCTGCCGGAGCTGTGTCTGGAGTTTGAGTTTCCTTATCCGAGGTGTCGTTCTCGTTTGTCGTATTTTCATCTTTGGGCCGCTCTGAAGGTCTTTCGGGGAGACTGATCGGTTTCGCTGTTATTTTGCGCAGGGGTAGCTCTTTATCTAGACATCCTTTCACTATTCGAGCAAGCTTGTGCGGACCGCATGGACGGCTGATTATATGTATATCGCGAGGCCCAAATGCGGTCTCAACTTGTATAGAGTCGTGGCCAATATAATCGTTGCTCAACACAAGGAGAGATGAGTTCTGGTCCGAAAATATGCTGCTAGTATCCCCTTCAGATGGTAATGAGTCAAGGAAAACAAGATCGACGGGCTTTTTAGATGGTGATGCCATCTTGAAACCAAACCAGTCGGTGAGGTAGGGTGACTCGGGTGGTTTATTGGAGGCATCCTTGGAGTTTGCATTGACAAAAGCGATGGTTCGCCCCGCATGATTCTCTCGCAGAAGATCAGCAGCAGTTGATACCGTTGGTCGTTCCTTTGTGGGTGGTGGCGTGGATCCAAAATAAGCTTCGAACTCGTGCTCTGGACGGACCAGAGGCAGAGTAACCTTCACGGTCGTTCCGGCACCTGGCTTGCTTTGGAAGCTGATGTTTCCGCCGAGGGGCTTGAGCAAGCTGCGAACAATAGAAAGACCCAGTCCAGAGCCACTGGCAAGAGTGTCCTCTTGGATGAAGGGAACGAAAAGTTTAGATCGTAGGAATTCTTCCGAGATACCCTTGCCAGTATCAGCCACGGTCAAGGTGATCATGTCTTCTTGAGTATTGTGTCGTGAGGACGAGCTATCAGCTTCCAATCGTAATGAGACCTTGCCTGCCTCTGTATATTTGATCGCATTGCTGAAGATGTTCATGATGATGCGACGAATCGCCCCCGGAGGTATGTTGTAAACCCAGTTATTGGGCGATATGTCGATTGTGATATCGAGTTTTGGGGCTGATGAACTCTCACCAGCTGCGTCGTACTTTGTTCCAGACGCCAGAACGTGGGAAGAGGAAGAGGACTTTTGGATATGACTATGACCCAAGCAGACTCCATCCACCACCTCCTCGGCTAGGACGGATAGGTCTGTTGCGGTATATTTGTCCAGGTGTGCTGCAGACCGATGCACGCTCTTGAGTTCCAAGCTTGAAATTCTTCGTCGATCTAGATGTCGAAATCGTTTTTCCAGAGATAAGATCTTGCTGTAATCCAAGACTTGGTTCATGGTATCCAGCAAGGTCCGACCGCATGCGTTGACGGTATCCATTAAAGAGCTCTGATACTGGCTTAGATCAGTGCTCTGCAGAATCTCTGCCGCTGCTAGAACCCCATGAAGAGGACTTCGCAGTTCGTGCCTAAGTAACATACTTAGTTGCCTGGGATATGTGATAAATTCGTTCGGGTTGACTTACGATATGCTGCCTAGGAAATCGGCCTTTTGGCGGTCTGAAATTAGAGATTCGATTCGGCTACATTCAGACATGATGGAAGATCCGAAACTCAACAGAGAACCAAGTTCTACTGAAGGGTCAAAAACGTCACTCTCCACGTTGTTCCAGCAGAAAAAGCCACCAAACCATTGCGAGTTAGCGGCATTCCACAATGGTACGAACATAACTTGAGTAGCACCAGGGAAGTACTGATTTAGCATGTTGTTCTCTTTGAGTTTCCACCGCTTTGAATTTCTGAGAGGCATTGATCGAGGGGAGTTTCTTCCCGAAGTAGATCGCTTCTGAGATCCATCCTCGCTGTCAGAGCTAGAAAGTTGGCCGTCGCGATGAAGAGACCAAATCCTGCCCTTGTGATATCTATTCAGAAGACGGTGCAAGAATTCCTCGTCCATATCTGTGACGGGATAGGACGAAGCCGATCCTTCAAGCGGACCGTGCAAACAGTTCGCCGTGGAGAGACCAAGAATGGAAGCAACCTTGCCATTCTCAATAGAGCTGGAACTGGAGCTGGAAAATTCACTATCGCTATTGCGATCTAGCATGAAATCATTACCGGCTTCAAAGAAGGCCACACCACTGTCACCGCCGAGCTCGAGGCTTTCGCGTATAAGGTTTGCGGCACGTCGAAATGTCCACGAATTTCCCGTGTTGTTGTCGTTTGAACTTTGGGTATTCCCTGGTGCACTGGGATTTGCTGAACTGTAACTTGAGGAGGAAGACGGTCCAGAGGGTTCGGAATCGGATAATGAATTTGCACTGCTACTGCTGGAGCGAGAGCAAATGGAAGATACACTGCTGTTCCTCTGATGGCGACTTCTCTTTCTGCTCCTAGACGCATCCATGGACTGTGAGTTTAGACTTTCGCTGCTCCCTGTATCATCAACGAGGCTTGACCGACCCTCAACGAAACTGTTAATTCCTCGCAATAAGCGAGCCGCGCGCCGGCCTTCTGTGGCCTGGCGACTGACTTTCAGAAAGTCCATGATCAATATTGCCATTTGACCCATGGTGACTCTGTCTTTGGGAGAAAATTCCGAGTGGGGCTTCGTGTCGAGAACAAAGAGACATCCGACGTTGATATTGCTATCTGTGGTCAAGGGTGTGCCAGCATAGAATCGAAAATTTGGTTTTTCCTTTACAAGGGGCAAATTCTGGTAACGTTCGTCCTGAGCCATATCATTCGACACAACAAAACTGTATTCTGCTTGCCCTCGATCTGATTGGGGCAACGCGACGGTGTCCTGCGTCCAAAGTCAGTTGAGTGGTTGCAAAGTGAGTTAAAATGGTTGCCAAGGGCGTAATTTACCTGACACATATTCCAAGTGGACACATCAAGCGTCGAACAGCCTTCGTATACGCTTTCTCCGATCAGGTCATACTGGTTTGTACTTTCCATAGTCTGACCACCTTGTGCGATTATGTACTGCGAGTCCCTGTCTGATACACTAGAGGTATGAATAATGTTAATACCAAGGCACAGGATGTATTTGATTATTGGAGATGTAAACCCTTACCTGATGAAGGCGCGGTCGACATCCAGTCGCAGTGCAGCCAGCTGTGCGAAGGAATTTAAAGTTGTGTTTGCATCACCAAGGATGAGAGATTCAGTTATTGGACTTGGACGAATCGCTACCGGCTTCGTGGGTAATGATTTCGGGGAACATGGGGATTGTAATGGACTGCATGGCGAACGACCTCGAGCGGTCGATGCAGCTGAAGCGGGAAGAGAATCCTGAATCGAGGCATTGTCACTGCCAGGTGCCGAATTTTCATCGATCGGACAAAGACGCTCTGGGCGAAAATAGCGATAAACCTCCCTCGCTCGCCGCCCAGCACTGTGGTCTTCGGCCCTAGTCGAGGGAGATGACATAGTCGGTCTTTTTTACCGAGTCAGCCAAAATGGGGCACTCGGTTTTTTTGCCAAGACCTCGGCCTAGCGTCGTACTTTCGGATAAGGGCTGGTGATTATCGTGCAGCGGTTAGACGCACTTGATCGATCCATAAGCGCTGTATAATGTGGATGGTAGCTGCTTTGAAGGGTCTTCAACGTAAAAAGCAGAGAGGTGGAGAGGAAAGAAAGACGATTGTAGTCGATCGCGATCCATAGCGGGGATTCCACATGAGATGTGAACATGAGATGATTCTGCGGAGAATGATAACCTTGGGTCTATGATTGGCGGAAGGGCAAGAAGCAATCAGATCTTTAGAAGCTGTGGCGCAGCAGGGGCAATTCGGTAGCGGCATTGTTTCCGGGGGCCCACAATGTGGCGAGTGAGAGAAGACTAAGCTGATCGGCACATGAAACAAGGGCAAAATCAAGGAGGAAGAAAGACGTAACCAAGGAACCATCACGAGCTGGCGTATAGATGAAACGCTAGGCCGGGGTGGGACTAGCGTGGCCCAAAACAAGATGTCATTCAAGTTCCAGGTTTCTGGTCGGCTCTGCGGACCAGCCAATCACGATGCGCCATTTGGGTCCAGTCACTCTCCGTCTCTACTCTGGCTGGACCCTGGGGGAGCTTTTCCACGGCCTCCAATTGGTAGAATTTCATGAAACATGGAACGGGCCTGGGCCTGGAACCGTTTAGGTATAGGGCGATCCAAAGAACAAGTTCAACCCGGGAGTCCAGGTCAAGAGCGATCTACGCTCAGTAGCTCCTGCACCTCTAGCTCCCCTCGTCCGCATCCGCGTGCATCTGATCACCCCCCTTCCTTTATATAACAGCTGTGGCTGTCGTCGCAGCCCCGGTCGGCTCCAAAGTTGCGCAAGAATGTCGGAATTTGTATGCACGCCCATCATGGGCGTCAAATTCGAACTCACCTCGCGGTAAGTCGGGGCCGTGATCAGTGACCCGCTGAGGCTAAAGCTAATCTGTTCATAGCTATTCGGATCCATTGCCTGTTGAGCTAGACGCCTTTGGGCTGATATGGTAAGCCTGTGTCAATGAATTCGCAGTAGCCTTATGACTGACCGACTTCCCTAGCTCTGCAAAGGATCGCATTCTAAACAAACTGGTCGCTGTCAAGAAAATCACTAGACCGTTTGGTTCTTCTATGCTCGCGAAGAGCGCGCTTCGTGAAGTGAAACTTCTAAGATATATGCGACATGAAAATGTAAGTTTCCTTCGCCACAGAAATATTTGATGCCCAAAGCCACGTGACTGATATACTGGCAGATAATCGGTCTTGCCGACGTCTTTATCACTCCGCAGGAAGACCTGTATGTCATGAAAATACCTTCAAGGTTGATGGTTGTTCGGCTTACTAAATCACCACAGGTATATTGTGACGGACCTAATGTGGACTAACTTACAAGTCCTTATCGCAAAAGGCCCCCTCCACAGCGACTTTGCCAAATGCTTTTTATATCAAATCCTGGTAATTGAATTTCATGCTCACTGCACAGATCTTGAACAATAGTTAACGAAAATAGCGTGGATTAAAATACGTTCACTCGGCCGGCATCATCCACCGTGATCTGAAGCCACATAGTATACTCATTGATGAGAACTGCGACTTGAGAATATGCGATTTCGGCCATGCTCGACTTCAAGACTTCAAAATGACCGGATACGTTGCAACGCGATATTACCGCGCTCCAGAGATCATGCTTAATTGGCAAGAATATTCCGAAAAGGTGGATATCTGGGGCGCCGCATGCATTTTGGCAGAGATGCTGAGAGGAACTCCGTTGTTCCCAGCTAATAGCCATCCCGATCAATTCGCTCTTTTCGTTAACCTTCTAGGCAACCCCTCAGAACATATCGTGGATAATATTAAGAATGATAATGTACGTCCGTCTATTTGCCTGGTTTGAAACCCACTGACAAGAATGTGATCTTCAAGACGAGGGCTTTCGTCCAGTCTTTGCCAAAGTGCGAGCGACGGCCGTTGACAGAAAAGTTTCCTGAAATGGATCATGAAGGTATGCGTCCAAGGAGTCTCAAATGATAAGTCAGTAACTCACAGATACAGCCCTTGATATACTCGAAAAGATGCTTTCATTCGACGTTGACGAGCGTGTCAGTGCAGAGGTTGCACTATCACATCCTTATGTGGCAACGTACCACGACCCCACGGATGAGCCGGTAGTAGACTCACCATTTGACTGGCGTTTTGATAACGCCGAAGTTAATATCGAGGCCTGGAAAACCGCAGTGTACGTTTTAACAATCCGTCAATTCAGAAATGAGCTGACTCAAATCGACGAGAAGTATCAAGGAGGTATTGTTCTTCCGTCAGCAGGCCTTGCACAGAAGACAACAGATCACTCTTCGCAATGCGATTATCGATGCTACTGAAGGTCATGTTCCTCCAACGATTATCGATACCACTAAAAGGCACATCCCTCCACCAGCCCCCGTTGCAGCTTTCCCTGTCATGGGCATTGAGGAGTTTACCCCACCTGAAGAAGATGACTTTTGTGACGATATTTCCGCTTTCATTCACGACTTTAATTAGCTGAGTTGGCGTTGTGCTGGATTTTGAATACCCTACTTCCTCTACTTTATTCATTCTTTTCAGACGGAACGTGAATTTAATTATTAGGACATCTCACTTCTTGTGTACAGATTACACTACCTTGTCTTCACGATAGGGTATAACCTGCACAGGATAAATCAGACCATAATCCTCCTCAGCTGGTGGGTCAGCAACAACGGCTGCTGCAAGCTTCCCACTTGTCTCAAGCTCATCCCAATACGTCCGCAGCACATTACCTAACGTCGTGCTGACAACAACCTCCAGGGTATTTTTCCCATGCTGAAGGAAAGATCCGACATCGGCTCTAGCCCAGGAAATATCTAGCGTCGGCACATGGTGCCCATTGATCATGACACGAGCCGTGTGGGTAATTGAGCCAAGATCAATGAACGCACCCGATACACTAGATGAGGATGCTGGTGGCCACGTGAATGTAGTGGTATAGTATCCGATTCCTGAGACATTGGCCAAAGTGTGGGAGATTTGGTTCCACGGGACAAGGCTTGGGATGTGGAAAGTTTGGTTAGTGCGAGTTGCGCCTTCCGCGTCATAAAAGTCCGGTAGTGGTGTCCATGACTCGATTTCCACATCCCAATTATCCAGAGTGAAGGGCTTGGTGGACATTGGTGACAGTGATACTTTCTTTCCAGTTGAGAGTGTGATTTCTCGTGACTTTTGATCAAAGGATCTGAGGACAGTGAGAGAGTTCGAGTCGCTTGTCGTAGGCAGAATGGGGATTGTGATGTCTTGAATATGGACATTCGACTTGGCATTCTTCTCGAAGCCGATGATGACAGTTTGGTTACCAGCTAACTGCAGAGGGATTGTTGTATGCGTCTTGGACTGAGTATAGGAAGAAATTGGAGTCACTTCTCCCGACCACGCGTTATAAAAGAATGGAACACCTGTATTTTCGAACGATACGGTCCCAGATGTCATGCCTCCCTCGAAGGAGAGACCTGTAGCGTCATTGTAAACGTAGATATAGGACTTCGCGTTGGCGGCATCCTCTCTCCACAACGTATACCATGTGCCGTTGGCCGAAACAGAAGTTCGTGGTAGGATTTTGAGAGATTCAAGAGTATCTGCAAGGCCATCTGCTTTGACTAAGTGAACGTTCTTCAGAGACTTTATGCTGTTCAATGACTGGACAGCCTTGGTCGCAGCAGCTAGAGCGTATCCACTGAAATTCGATGGTAGTCCTCCTGGGAATATGATTGGAAGACCGGCATGGGCATACTGAACAAGTTTATCGACACCCAAGGTCGTAAGAGTCTCATTAGACCTAACAACTAGCGCCTTGAATGCCTGTCGGTTCGGGGCAAAAGTGGCATCAGAGACGTAAGCTTCCGGGAGGGCAAAGTTGTCTGGGCTGAGATACTCGTAGGTGTAACCTGAGCGACATTGGTCAGTATAAGAAGAGTGTGGATTCAGAAAGGAGAGAAAAGGGATTCTCACCTGCTTCTTGCAAATCCACTGGTGCATAACTAGTCGAGATACTCTTGTAGGTTGTAGACTTTGACCAAAATGCAACATCAACCTTTGGAATACCGGTCTGCAGAATGAATTGATTCCGAGAAACCCAGTTCAGGAAGTCCGAGTAGAAAGCGAAAGCAGGCTGGCGTGGTCCATGCATAGCCGAAAATTCAAACATGAAAGTCGTAAAGCCAGGCCAAGATGTGTTTGGATAGTTCCCGGAGTTAGGATACCCGTGAATAATGAAGTTATTGACGGATCCAGCAAAAGAGCGCTTGAATGTCCAAAGGAGCTCGGATATCGGTTCCTGATAGGCCTCGCCGAACATCGCGCCGGCCTCGCTAGAGATCACGCGTTTCCCTGCGAGATTTGCAGGCCCACTAAATTGCTTGTACCCATCTATGTTCTCACTGAAACCGAGCGTTTCGCATTCGGGGGCATTAACATGCGGAACATTGGCGAGCATGTCCATGGGAAGGTTGTAGACAACCTGCGCTGAGAATTGTACTCCTAGGTCATTACTCCATTTGGTTAACGCGTCGAGGTATTCGGCGTTCAGCTCCGTAAGCTAGTTTAGTCCACCGGTCAGCATATTCTTTCAAGCGGGAAGCGATGCGAGAGACGAACTGTTTGCTGGTAGTCCACAATGTGACTCGCACCTGCATCGCTTTCATCTGTGACATATGTGATGTTGGAAGTTGTTCCTCCAGAGCCCACAACAAGTGGTATATACTTGTTGATGCTGTACCCCCGGTTGGAAAGGAACTTCTTTTGGAGATCAGGTGTCCAGAAAGTAGCGACACTGAACTCCTGGCTATCCTCCCAAAGATAGTTCCCAACCTCTCGAAGGAGCTGTTTAATATCGCTATCCAATATGGACTCCTTCCAGAAATTGGCCACGGTCTGTGCTCCGGCAACGGACCAGTGATCGACGACCCATGAACCGTTCTGAGAGTAGGTTGTAACCGGGGATTGTGGGACGGCTGTCGCAATTGATGGATCGGTGGGGTCTGGAGCCTCCCGATAACGGGAATGAACGAGATAGTACGCAAAGACAAGGCTCTCCGTCCCTTCAGATTTGCTAGTTGCCTTGATTTTCAGGCTTCCATCCGTTGACACCTTGCTTGTAACATCTTGGAGAGAGCTCGCATAAAGCACCGCTTCTGATGCAGTGCTTGATTTTACAGTACCTGTTGTAGCTGCAACGAAGCGACCGGATCCCCACCCAGGCAAGGTGGCCTTGAAGCCTTTACTGCTCGAAAATGTTGAGTTGTATGCGGCGAGATCCCATAGGAGACCATCACTGTTGTAAAGTGCCGGAACGCCTGCTCCTTGGTTCGGCCCGTTGGCAAAATCAATGACCAGCTTATCCTCTTTCGCAACTTCAAGGATGGTATCCACCATTTCCTCTGTGATGGTTAGATTTGGTTCAAGGTCCGGCTGAAAGTGGGTCAATCTTACTCCAGGGAGCACCACCAAAACCATAAACAGTCCAGTCAGTTTGTAATGGCGCAGAATTTCCTCCACCATAAGCTGAACTATCTCCATATAGATAGTAGCCAAGAAGTTCAATTCCTCCTGCACCTGCTTTTCCAATGGATCTCACATCTTCTGCAAGCACACTCAGATTCATCGAGGCATCGTTTACCCAGTACCGAAAGCGGGGCCTCACAGCCGAAGATGGGTCTTGAAATGTTCCATAATCAAGATTGGGATCCACTTGGTCATTTGTGCCAGTTGAAAGTACTCCTGGCACAGCCAAAGTGGCCAATGTGAATAATGAGAGAGCCCGCATGTATAATGATGCTGCGAAGTCCTGTCCAGCTGTCTGAAAAAGAAAAAAAAAAAAGAAAAAGAAAAAATTATATTTCTGCTACTCACTTTATACTAAAAGTCCATACGTAATGGAGAAGCCCTGAACAGCTCTAGACGGGGTAACAC
The DNA here is from genome assembly GCA_028829675.1 of Penicillium tannophilum. Taxonomy (NCBI): domain Eukaryota; kingdom Fungi; phylum Ascomycota; class Eurotiomycetes; order Eurotiales; family Aspergillaceae; genus Penicillium; species Penicillium tannophilum. Next base: position 725,742 of record JAQKAK010000003.1, on the reverse strand, counting down.
TAAGCCGAAGATGTGGGGCTTTACTGCCACGGGAACTTACCGTGCCTTGAAATTCCTTGTAGACGAGTCATATCTGGCATTGAGAGTACCTCACATGCAGATTATGACTGTTAGCTCGAAGCGGGGGTAAGCCACAGATGAAGTCCTGGGATGATATTTCCTTTCAAGGCAACCAGGTTCAAGTTGTATCGAGGCTCTTGAGAACAACATGCTCGTTTCGGCTGGGCATTTAGAGGTAGGCTGGATAGCTTTAGGCCCATCAAGTTTTGCATTGCATTCATGCTATGATGTCTAAGATGCGGAGGAAGGGTGGTGTTTTAAGGTCGAGGTCGGAGTTATCCCACAACTTGGTGCAGGCAGTGAGCTTGTCAGCCTGGATGATAAGAACCCCGGGTTCTCCGCATTCTGCATATCGGTGTCCGGTACAGATTCGTCCGAGCAATACCTAGATTATGACAGATCGGCAAATCCGGTTCAAAGTCAAAGCGTCGGATAAAGCGAAGTTGTATCGCTTAGAGCCTGGAGAGGAGAACTGTACCCACAAGTTCAACATTCGGCTCCACTTCACGTGTGCGGGGCCCCGCATTTCAAATCTCCCCCACAATCGACAGGGTTACAATTGTCTTCAAGCGACCATGGCAAAGAGAACTAAAGGAGGAGCTAAATCACGCTTGAATCATTTACAGATCATTGGGGTGTATCTACCTTAGTCTTTAGTTTCTACGACGACTGACCTCAAGGTCTTGAAACAAGAATTTTCGGGATCGGGACGTGCCGCATATCTCTTTCTCGAGTATTCAATGCCTATAATAACTTTCGTGATCTCAAGATTCACGACTCAAAACCCCCTGTTCATATTCCAAGAAGCATTCTCTTGATACTGAAATCCTCCGAGGCCAATTTCCCCAGCCAGTGAATCATATTTAAGAAACAGTAATGGTGGAAGATCCACTGCTCTCATAACCCTCAGTAGAAACAATTTGGTAGTTGAATGTAGTACCGATATCCATTCCAAGATCGGCCCAAGCATTAAAGTGATTGGCAGTGGTGACAGTACCACTAGACCGGGTATCCTGCCGAATCGACCAGTATTGGTTGAAGGTCGCAGTACCACTAACAGAGGGCTGATCGACCTGTTGGTGCTCGTAGATATCGTAAACGGAGCCATCACTGGTAACAGTTCCCTTGTATGTCATGGCACTACCGGGGTTGTAATCGCCGTAGTTCTCGAGGATATAATATTCGACTAGTGGGCTGGTAGTCCAACCATAGACGGACAAGTATGCGTTTCCGGAAGGACTGAAAGTACCTTCGAAGGTGATGTCGCTGAAGAGGAGCATAGGTGAGTAATATGCGACGGTGTGAGAAAGAATATTCTTACCGGTCGCTGCCAGTTTCCCATCCCTTGCCGGAGGTGAAGTCACCACAGTCCTCCCAGGTGACGCTGTACTCGCCCGAATCGCCGTTGGTATAATCAACGGTACCACCACCATTGGTCCAGAATTCGTAATAGTATCCACCACTAGTTCCTGTCGTGCTGGAGGTGATGGTTTGGCGCTTATCGTGTCGCTTGTGGTATTCACCAGGCACAGCCATTGCACCCATCACGGTCGCGGAAGCGACAAGGAAAGTGGTAATGGACTTCATATTGAAAGATGGCAATGAGAGTTATGATAGGATTGAGTTGCTGACAGTTCTCCGAGGTGTGGGTAGGACAGTTGCGAGCCAAAAGAGCAGGGAGGTGTTCCAAGGTTCTTATACTTGTCGGTCGCTCTTGCGTGCAATATAGCTTGAGACATCCTTGAGACGATGCCCTGTTGACATATTTAGCCGGTAGCCTATTCTGTTCAAGGGACGGTACCCGTGGAGCTAGGGCGTCTTGTGGTGGAACCTCCTGTCAGTAGAAGTTCCACAAATCGTCTGTCTGAAACGCAGTTTCAAGCAACGGCGTGAAGCCTTTCCCGAGGCCAGTTTGGGCTTAGAAAATCCAAAAAGGACAAGGAGAAGTGAATGGATAAACCTTGGAACAAACCTGTCTCTAAACAGGCTCCAATGACGCCACGGCTAAAATGGACAGTAGAGGGTAAATGTAAGCTTCGCGGATATCAGCCGTGAAGAATTACAATCGCGGGGAAGTTCATGCAATATACAACCTATTTACCATTATGCTTCGAGCCTATTTATCCGAATTGCTAGTTAACATGCGTTAAGGGTCTTACGGGTGTCCTTCAGCTCGAGAAGCCTTCTGAAGATAAGTCTTAGGCAAAATATCTTGAGGTCCAGACCTCTGTGACGAAACCTCGGAGGTTCCACTCATGCGAAATATAGAAACAAATGTCCACCAATACATGATTCATGAAACGCCTTCCGGAGATTACATGGAGCAGACCGCCAGGCCCCACTTTCCAGGGTGAGTGACATCTCCGATCATTGGTGGTGTGTGGTCCCACATGCTCCCCCTTTGAAGAGGCGCTAGGCCAAGAACGCCAAAGACGTCAGTGCGTCAAGCTTGAACCATGTGGCTTGACCCCCTTGTTGTTCTCAGCATCTAAATGCGATGGGTTGATTTCTGTAGCACTGAGTCGAATATTTGGCCCTGAAGTCGAGTTCAAAAAGCTCCGGGCGAATATTTTACAGAATGGGGATACGAACGATATTTTGGTTACAGATTTTGCTTGCGCCACGGAACACTAGCTCAGTGCCAGTGAGCGCAGGAAGTTTGGTATTATGATTATGAACAGGATATCCTAAATTACAGCGGTATAACACTTTATAGCCAATGCATGCCTTTCCGAACGAGCGTAATCCCCCAATGCGAACTACAAGGAGATCAGAGGTTGATGCCAAGGTTCTTCAGAATGCAGGTGACGATGCTCAACAGGTTGATGTCAGAGAGGTCGGTAAGGTCCGAGAGTCCACTGGGGACGGCACCGATGCTGGCATCAATGGGGAGCTTGTTAACAAGGGCAGAGACAAGGCTGAGGATAGGAATGTTGGACAAGTCGATGTTATCGCGCTTCTGAGCACTGGGTGTCTCGGTGGGGGCAACGTAGACGGTGTGAGTACGAGTAATGGTGAAGGTCTTTCCAGCGCTGGTGGTTGGCATGGGGAAGAGATTCACGCTGGCGGATAGGGGCAGTTCATCAGTGATGCAGTTGAGAACGGCTTGAACGTCAACCTGGGTAAGGTCCAGAAGGCCACCGGTGATTTCGCTGACAGCACCATCGATGGGAAGCTTGTCGACCAGAGCGCTGACAATATCCAGGATGGAGACGCCGGATAGGTCGACCTCAACATTGCGCTTAGCGGGATGGGAGTGGGTGGCAACTGCAGTGCCAGCGGCGAGGACAGTAGTGAAGAGAGTAGAGAAACGCATGATGATGGTATGTTGATAAAGCGGGCTTAGTATATGCGTTAAAGTTCAAAGTTTGGAGGCTGCAAGATATTGAAAACACACAGGGGATGGGCCGACTTGATATACACGAGGGGGAGCTTAATAAAAGACCAACTTTGACTTCGGTTCAAAAGGGGTACCGATCTACTTTGTGGTCAATGTTAGTGCTGAAACTAGTACCCTAGTGTCAACAAGGATGAGCATATAGAGTCTTAAAGTCTTGGCCTTCTGAGCCTGCCTTGCTCTCTGTGCCGCGTTGGAGATAAGACTGATGTGCATCCTTCACCGTAAGCGGAAATCCTGTTTAGGTACTTATCAGGAATACTTATCAGGACCACTCGGTCATGGGCTATTGAATGAGAGTAATATCAATCAATCAAGCAGGATAATATGTATTCAATGAGTAGGCCGGTCGAGTTGTATAGTACCAATCCACCTACATGGCTTTGAAATGGATAAAGAGGATCCACTTCAGTATGACTATGCAAAGATTATATGATCCTGCAAGGTCGAGAGCGTGCGCAACCCCATGAATGTGTCCACATTATGGCAATTGATCACGAAAAGGGGAAATTGAGTTCACTTGGTGGAGCTTCGGCCTGGTAGTTGTGAAGTATAATTCTATGTGCACGGTATCGATCGTAGGCTCTACCCACATCGCGACGGTGCCTCTCATGCTCCCTCCCCATACATCTTACCTCGGCAAAGGATAGGAAGTACAATGCGGCATCTTTTATCTCCTTTGGGCAACGCAAAGAAGTTTGTAAAGAGTGGTACCTTATCCAACTTTACCTCAAGCCAACCCGCTGAAGTGGGTCCATATAAAATGACCGAGTGGAGACGAGCCTGATTTTGCTCCTGAGAAGTCTTTGACTCAAGCTTCTTTGCAGATCTGCAGTGATGATCGTAAACCATTTCATCCGCCGTTAACTTCCTGATTTGTCGATGTTGCTACCGCACACGTGTGATTTTCACTGGATCCTTTCATCCGCCAGCCTCTGAATATCAACCCCCTGCGCTTTGTCCCCTTCTCCTTCGTCAAGAGCCATACCCCTAATCCATGACGAGCCAAGATCTGCATTTCAGTGCTCAGGGAGCACCGAACACCTTTTACCATGTCATTTTTCGCAGTCACAGTCGGGGTTGGCCAGACTGTATGGACGGGTTCCGCAATGTTCATCAAAGAGGATAGCCTAGGGCAATCCAATATGCTTTGGTTCACTAATAAAAAGATTGAGCTAACTATGAATATCCTCAAGATTGATTATTGCAAGCCATCTGGAGACTGCACCGCTTTATCCGTTAGTCGTGCCTTACGCCGTCGAGTTGCCGACTCCCGCAGCTGACGAATAATCGGGATCCCGAGTGAAGGTGAAGCACTGAGGATGCCAGATGAAATACAATGAATGTGATGGCATGTGGAAGCTTTATGTCTTGGAGATATTATGTACTTATGAAAGTGGGAACAGCCAGGCGCTATCCTGTGCTTTCAGGGGTATGCAGCTATTTCAATTCCTCATTTTGTACTCATTTGCAGCGGCTAGTACAGTAAGTCAGATAAAGATGTTTTCTTGTCTCAGGTAATCAACGGCATAGTAAATTTCTTTCTTCTTGCTCCAATTCACTCCTCTTCTCCCCGCAGTCGCAAGCCTTCTAGCAATTGACTCGGGGGGAATATCCGCGAATGACCCCTGAGGAGCGTCTTCAATTGATGAGACCGGCTAGAATTGTTTTCAGGGGCTCTGGAATGGCGTTGAACTCTTGCAGCACCCCCACGGTGTCAAGCATCTTCTGATAGTCCGGATGATCCTCCCCCACACAGTAGCGTTCGACCTCCAGCCCTTTCTCGAGCCACAGCAGTGCCATTCGTGGATTACCTAATTTGAGAGAATACGTGGCAGCGTCACGGTAACTGAAAATGTATAAGCATTGTAATTATATCCGTAAGAGACTACTCACGAGGTTTTCAGGGCCCTATTCAGCAGGCCTTCGGATTTTTGAATGCCTGCCATCTTTTGCGCAAGTTGAAGTGCTCCTCGAGCAGACTCTTGGGTACCAGTAAGCTCATTAATAGCGAGTACCTGATCAATAAAAAACAACTCCAGGCGTCTTGTCTCTTTTAAATCGCCCTCTGGAGTGTCCTCGCATGCTGGGCAAACGCACAAGAATCCCCACTGTAGCAGCTCGGACTGGCGTCTTGTCTTGGGGCGATTGACTCCGTCGATGTACATGACAGTAAGTTCCTCTCCCGCCTCAATGTCACGTACAGTGTGGAACGTCCCTTTTTCGATCAAGTTGTTGTACGCAAAGTTCAGATTTGGAATGCATGAGTGATTGACGCGAGAGCCCGTCTGAAATATCATGCCACCGAAGGCGTTCGCTTTGAAAATGGAGAGCACTGCACGGTGCAACTCTGGGATGTCTTCCCAAGCCTGTTTGAACTCATCCGTAACTGACCTTTTGAATTTTGGACTTGCGAACTTGCTGAGCCCGAGCAACGAATTTCGCTGGAAAGGTGTCAGAAGCTCAAAACCTTGCAAGATTTGCTTAGAGTCTAGGTCTCCGTCATCGTTTAGCTGAGGATTGAGGAGGGGTGGTTCGGCAATGACACGTGTGCCACGAGGTATGTCGACTTTTGCAAACATGCCTAGACCTTTGTATCCTGCCTCGTCCACTTCGATCAACGCATTCAGGGCTGTCGAAAAAACATTAGTAAGTGTATTTGTGATATCTGGAGCCTTTGCGTACGTTGATCCATTTTGGAGCTCCTAGAGGGGTGTTAGAGGGGCGCTTGATAAAATAGAAATGACTTTAACGCTAAGAAGAAGATGGAGACTTGAACAGGTCATGATCAATCCAGTGAATGTCTGTTTGCTTTTTGAAATATTCAAGCCTTAGATATATAACTTAATCATTTCAGGCTGCTTCCGCTCAAGCTAGGCAAACGTTGATGTATCATCATATTATCGACAGTACCACCCAAATATTACCACAACTCATGAAAATCGACATTCACACGAACCGTTCACAACCACCCACCATCACCATGCAGAATTCTACCCAGAGGGTCATCACTGACTGGGAAGCATGGAACCGGGAGCCCCTAGAGGACCAATCTGTTGACCTCCCGGCGCCAAAGGATGTTAACTTGAGCAAACTCAAATTCGACTGGGTGCTGTCAGAGCCCGACTACTTCGAGGAATGGATTGAAACTGTCGCCCAAGTCCTGGATTCTGTTGGGTTGAAGGCTCTCATTTCCCAGACCATACCACGTCCTACATACCTGAACGATGCCAGCAAGAGATGGTCAATCCTATCAAAGCAGCTCACAATCTGGATGGCTCGGAGGGTAGATCCTGATTTCGTCGAGATCATCACACGCCATGAGGAGGTTATCTACGCAGACAGCTTCGTTAGGAAGGCAAGAGATTCTCTGTGTTTTTGGGACATGTAATCCAGAGAAGAAAAGGTATGCAACATCGGACTCTTGATATTTCTGCTTGGGCTTTATCGGAACTCGGAACTAGATTAGACATTGCTGCGGTCCTGTCAAGCTTTGTCAATCATGCTCCCTGAGTAACGTGTCAGAGAAAACGCTGGGTACTGACTTTGATAATAGCGTCTACGGCTCATTTATCAAGGATATGGAAGGAATGTCTTTTCACAACGTGGGACAGGTGGAGAACAAGGTTTCTACTCACCGTGCATGCCAAGAAACAAGAGCTGATGAGACTGTAGAATATCTCTCTATATTAAGCAGCAGGAATTGATAACTGCCATACAACAGCGTGATACAATTGTGAATGATTTGAAGGACTTGAATGATCTCCGACCGCTTATCCCGCTCATGGATGACCAGGTTAAACATAAGTTTTAAGGATAATGACAATGGTTGCGTTGTACGACGGTGCGTCTACTTCGTGACTCGTTGACCCGTAATACGAACAATTGTGATACAGCAAATCAACATTTTCTATCAAAAGCCTTTTGTTAATTCTTTAGCCGGGATTTCAATAGTGATGTAAGTGGGTGGACAAACAGGGCCTACGGTGCACGTGATATTTTGGCACCTTCAGAGCATTTGTTTCCACGCTCGCAGGTTTCATTTGGGTAGGCGTGACTCAGTATGAGCGGTGACGTATTTTGGAATCGCCCCATCTGAGTCGTAACGCCAAAGTGGAGACGCGCAGAGATCTTACGATGAGGCTTTCCAGGTTTCGAAACGGGGAAAGCGCCAGTCAAGTGACGAGATTCTTTCATGACTCGGGAAACTTTCTTGGCTTCGATCCAGGGGCGACTAAAGGCGGCAGCCACACAGTGGCTTTTTGAGCACACTGGACGATCTTTTATTTACTTCTACTTTGATTCCGATAATGATACATCCTTTTCAATCAATGAACTCGAGAAATCCCCTGTTCGGCCACCCCGGATTCCCCTGACTCCACTCCCAACACTGGGCGACTCCCCACTATGACGCAATTTCACGTTCGCCCAAAGCCTGGTGAATGACCAGCCAACTCCGCTACAATGCCGGCCCAGGAATATGTAGTCAGCTTGTCTAGCGCTGCCAATCCTTTGTTGTCGGGGGGGGGATACCGACCAATGATCTATTGCTGTTCAACAAGGAAATGCAAGGATACTCAGCAGGATCACTTAATTCGCCAAAACCAGTCTCCCCCACGCAGATCCCCCACCCTGGGGCACCCCAGACTTCGGGGGAATACCGAATTCCGAAAGCATTTAGCCGGAAAGATGTTTATGGTGACACGGATGGGTGGTAGCAATGAGAGACGCGCCGGCGTGTATAAAAGCGGCCGGGAAAACCCCGGATTTATACTCCGCGCTTTTCTTCCTCTTTTTATGCCGCAGATTGTGAGGGAGCTCTCGTGATACAACTCCTCTTTCTGCATACTCGCCCCTTTTTGATATATTTCTCCCTTTCCCTCAACAATGACGGTGGTAAAGGAGAAGAAGCCTTACTTCGGGCTAACAGGAGGATGGCTCACCGTGTGGGTTACGGTATGCTCCCCGAAGATACAATCCTACTTGCGACTTCTATTGACTTTGGTCAGATTGCTTGTGCAACGGACATGTCTCTGTTTGGTTATGATCAGGGTGTTTTCAGTAAGAAGCCCGTCCCTACAAAGACTAATGGATACCAACTGACTCTTTTCAGGTGGTGTCGTAATTACCAAGGACTTCCTTCAAATTCACAATCTCGAGGGACCAACCAAGACCACGACTTTATCAACGGTGACAGCCATTTACGATGTTGGATGTTTCTTAGGTGCCATCTTGGCGTTTACACTTGGCGAGCGCTTTGGACGGAAGAAGTCTATTCTGTGGGGAACCACTATTATGGCCATTGGCACGGTTCTACAGGCCTCATCCTTTAGTCTGCCCCAAATTTTCGTCGGCCGTGTCGTTTCCGGGTGAGTAATTACGATCAAACAAGAGGTAGAGTTCTTTCTAACACATTGGGTCAATAGTATTGGAAATGGTATTAATACTGCCTGCGCTCCAATCTGGCAGTCCGAGACCTCGCAGTCACGCTGGCGTGGCCGCTTGGTAACATTTGAGATGATGATGAATATTGCTGGATATGCTACGGTCAATTGGATCAACTATGGATTGTCCTTTGTCGGAGGTGCTATCGCTTGGCGACTCCCAATCGCACTACAGGCTATATTCCTAATTGTTCTTTGGTCTACTGTTCCGTGGCTACCGGAGTCTCCCAGGTCAGTACCCCTCTAAAATGTCTGTGAATATCTCTAACAACCTTAAGATGGCTTCTCATGCACGGTAGAGAAGAAGAAGCCGTCGAAGTCATTAGTTGCCTCGAGGCCAAACCTATTAACGACCCCTTTATCATCGCGCAGCGTAACGAGATCGAATACACAATTCGCTATGAGCGTGACAATGCCGTTCGGTGGCGCGATCTTCTCAAGAAGAACGATAATGACACCAAGACACTGCGTCGGTTGCTACTCGGAGCTGGTAGTCAGTTCATGCAGCAATTTGGCGGCATCAACATCATGTCTTACTACCTTCCCACCGTCCTGGAGCAAGCTGTTGGCATGGGAGAAAGTATGGCCCGCCTGTTGACTGCATGCAATGCTATCTCCTACATGATCTTCTCAGGTCTCGCGGTTCTTCTGGTTGAGCGGATGGGTCGTCGTGGCCTGATGCTTCTTTCAACATTTGGCCAATTTATGTGCTTCCTCATCATTACTATTCTCTTGCGATACTCAGAGAACACTACTGGCGATGAGAGCAAGAAATATGGGTCGGCCTCTGTGGCATTTTTCTTCTTGGTAAGCCATCTGCGTTTTTCATCTCGCCGCTCCTCAAGTCATCACAAGGCTAACCTTCCTCTGCAATGTAGTTCCACGGCGCTTTTGGCATTGGTATGCTGGGAATCCCTTGGCTGTATCCCACCGAGATCAACTCTCTACCTATGAGAACCAAGGGAGCAGCCTTTGCGACCGCAACAGACTGGATCACCAATTTTGCGATTGTCGAAATCACGCCCATCGGAATTCAGAGCATTGGCTGGAAGTTCTGTAAGTCATTTGCCACCACAATGAGTGATTTTCTAGTGCTGACGAAGGACAGGGATTGTTTGGACTGTGACAAACGCCTGCTTTTTACCCATCCTCTATTTCTTCTATCCAGAGACAGGTCAGTTTCATGATAAATCAATATAGAGAGTTTGACTAACACCTTGTACAGCCAACCGAAGTCTCGAAGATATCGATACCTATTACCGTTCCAACCCATCTTTGATCGTTACCAGAGATCCCGATGCTATTTGCAGGGCCCGACCTCAGAAATATATCGAGCACGAAGATGAGGAGGTGAGGAGGACTGCCAAGGACAAGGTGATGGGTCAGCCCGTCGAGGCAGAGCATGTGGAATACACAGGCGAGACGACAGAATGAGAGCGTCTAGGAATTGAAATTTTATGTTTATATATTAGGTAGTTCAGTGACTTTCAGTCATGTTAAGTTACGTTCTTAGCCGTGGCACTCGGATCTAGCACGCTACACACAGGTATTGCTCACTGGCAATAATTTCCCGAAAATGGAGACAAGTGACCCCAGTAAATCAACTTAGTCAAGCACCCAAGAATGCAGACGCGCTCGAAATCAGTTTCATCTCTTTACTCTCTTCAATCTTTTCTTGAAATCTATTTTGCATGAGGCTCTCGGAGGGGAGGGCTGCTTTGAAATCCTAGTTCCAAGCATCCTTCCAGTACTCCCTGAGAGCAATCGCGTAGGAGATATGTTGCATGCTCGGACTGCCAGTCCATTATGTTTGGAAGTTCTAGCTGTCTGCATTGGAAATATCCTTGAGATTTCTAAAATACAAACTCTGGATCTGCTCGCAGACGCCCCAAATCCTCCTCCGATTGGCAAGTCCCAAAATGTAATCATCATTCTTGGAAGTGTACTGGCTTTTTACCTGAATGTCCAGAAGTAGCTTGGAAGCTTTATCTTCTAGCTCTTGAGATTCGAAGACGTCTAAATCATGAATCTCCCAAAGCCACGGCATTTCACTTCTTAATCTGTGCTTCCAAAACTCGCGTGGCAAGGTAGTAGTATGCATCGCCCATGAAGCGGCCTTCAGAGCAAGAATAGATCCAGCTGGGAGGAGTTTGAAAACCTCATGTCGCAACTCAGGTGGGAGGCTATTGAAAACGTCTTTGCCTCGGGGATTTTGATCCTGTCCTGCCTTTTTGTCTTGGGACTTCATGATGATGTCAAAATAAGCATCCAGCTGGGGAATTTCAACCGGATCGGCTACTAAAACCTGATCGGTTTAAGCATGTTGTTCTTTCACTAAACTAGAGATATAAGACAAACTTACTTCTTGGCCTTTATTACTATACCAAACTTGCTCTGCGGGGGGCTCTGGCTCGCCATAATCAAGCTGCAACCTTACGTACAGCCCCCCATTCAATCCTTCAAAGACATCAAATAGGACGTCCGTCCTAATCTGCATGGACTTTCCCTGGTGGATGCATTCCTGGAGGATATCGTAGCAAATTGGATGGAAAGGAAACACGTGAGGAAGGTGGGAGTCCCCAATGCCGGCATGGTCATGATAGCTGTAAGTATTAGGAACAGGTGTTAAAAATGAGAGGGAACATACGCAATCATAGGGGCATTATTCTGGACGGGAAAGTTCGGATCTAATAGCCGGATAAGCCAGTTCAGTCGAGCTGATATACCCCCTTGGAAAATCAGTGAGAAACTCACCTTCTCCTATGGAAACCTCAACAGCCCCCTATATCACAGATATGAGTTCACTATTTTGTATAACGGGCTAGAAAGAACCTTACATAGTCAAGAGCGTCACCGATACCAGAGAGAAAAGATCTAGCAAAGAATCAAAACATATCCTTTTTAGTTTCATCAGGAGGTAAACGTGACAGACTTATCATTCCCAAGCGCGTCAGGGTTGATACCCAGAGCACAGAGATCGTCAAGCCATTCCAGGTTGAAATCCCTTAGAACTTCGTCGCGATAACACTCCTCAGTGTTCTCAGGGTCTATCTCCACTTCGCTGGAGAAAGGACCACCACATATGGCACAAAATATTGCCCATCCCCCCATATTGGTGTTTTGATATTGAGTTTTAGGGATGAGGAAGGGGGTGAGAAAGGGGATGAGAGTGCATTCGAATTGATTTAATCGCGCAGGCGAAAGCCGAAAGAAAAGTTAGCATATCCGTAGGAGGTTCGTATTTGCCCCACCCTGGCTGGGGAGGTCGGATTTTCGACCCTCCTTTGGCGTCTTGGCAAAGCCCAGTTTAGGGTCCCAGCCAACTGCTACAATACCAAATTTGCTTTAGAGTGAGCCCTAAGCAGAGCTCTAAGCAGAGCTCTAAGAGCAAGGCAGAAATTTGGAGAGGGCTGAAGATGAGCAATGCGCCTAGATGGGCAATGTCTCTTTTCACTTACCTGAATCAGGAGTGGATGAACAATGCCAGAGCCAGTAGTGAAAATGTATATTTGAGATACATAAATAGGCGTTTCCTTATCTCCAAGGCAGAACCACGAGTTTGAGAGATACAGCAATATCAACCCAGCTTCCTTGTTTGACACAGAGATACAATTCCAATCTTTATGTCCTGTTTGGTCTGTATGATTGAAAAAGGAGCCAAAAGAGAAGTCTTAAAAGATGTTTCAAAGCGGAGAAGTACCTATACATTATCAATCACCCCTTCAAGAAGCAAGTCATCGGCATCTCACTACACACCCAGCCCGCTAGAGGTCCATTACATCAATGTCCACTATGATCTGTGACACTTTACCCAGCGACTTGAGAGACTCCAGCGTTTCCGACCAAATCTTGTCTTGGGACATGTCTTGCTGTTCCTGTTAATGGTCAGCATGGCATTATTGGCAGATTGGAGTCTCAAATTTACCTTCGAGGATCGCCACCCTATAATACCCACAACAACATCCTTATCAAGGTTCTTGCTCTTGCCATAGGTGACAGAAGCCGTGCCCTCTCCATTGCTGGCTAGATGACGAGATGCCTTCTCCCACACTTGAAGGCCTTCCTCAACATTCTCAGAGTTGGGGAGCGTCACCCGGATTAATTCAACTATGGATGCTGAAGCTGCATCCTTTGGGGACAATTTTGTTTCGAAAAATTGCAAAGTGGGCGGCCCAGTCAACAAATGCTTGATTGAGCCAGCAAAAGCGGCATACTGTTCCGAGCCGACGAAGGCGTTGAAAGAGTCGGCTGCGTTCCATTCTATACCAGATCAGCAAAACCCAATTCGACGCACCAGGCGAACTCACCAAGAAGAAGGAACTCTTTGTAGTCCTTTCTTACATCCAATCCATCTTCTGTCAGAACCCATCCACGGAATGCGCAGAGCAAGCCGGGATTAGGATCGGTCAGTCCCTTGCTCAACTTTGGCCAATCTCGTTCAAGCGCCTCGATTGTAGCTGGGTCGGGCTTGACACATGGAAAAACAAGTTCGGTGAAGGCCATTGTAAAGGAAGAATGTTATGCTGTTTGTTCAATAGTAGTTTGGATAGAGAGTCCACAGTTTCCATCCGTCTCTTTTATATAAATTTTTTATACACAATAGTACATATCAACCATACTCTCGATCACGCATTTTGCAATTTACACTTAGTCATTCGGGCTGTGAAGCCTTGCGGAGTTTTGGGAATTTGCGGAGTTTGCGGACTTCTGCGGAGCTTTGTCATCACAGGCTTGTCCTCCTGCGGGGCTGCCACTCTGCGGGCATTTTTCTTATTGTTTTCGTAAGTATACAGACCATGGCTAATAGATCGCCATATGCGCGTTCGCGGCAAAAGTCATGCATTGCTTGCGCCGAGGGGAAGCGGCGTTGCAATCGTCAAACCCCGCAGTGCTCACGGTGTCTCGCCCAGGGGCTGGATTGTACCTATCTGAGTGCATGGTTTCCACAAAAGCGCCAGAACATATCGAGACAGTTGGAATCATCACACTTTCCGGAAGTGTGGCCTGAATCATCCCCTGTTTCCGATGAGGTTCTATCATTTTGGCCACTGAACGATTCTTCATCCGACGATACGAGTTTCACTACCTCATGGCTTAATTCGGTGCCCTCTCTGCTCACAATACCATCACTTCCTCCAGCTGAACCTTACCCAGAAACCACCATCCTAGATAAATGGTCGACCAATCAACTTTTACATAATATTAAACGCTACCCGCAGGTGTTCGTTAGCTCTCGAAAAACACCATTCATTCACTCCCGCCTCTACGATACATACTTGCCCGATACTATTCAAGATGCTTTTACAGCTTTGGCAGCTTATGGTACCAAGACGTCAGAAACAGAAGATTTGATTTTCCGTATATTGGAAAGCAAGACTACCAACCTCGTGGCGCAAGACCATCACACAAGTACCCTGCGCCAGCTCCTCGCCGCAGTGCACGCACTGATGCTTTTTCAAATCATTCAACTCTTCGATGGTGATATTCGACAGCGCTCACTAGCAGAGCAACATATGGATACATTGCGGATTTGGACTTTTCAATTACAAGTCCGAGCCGGAGAGCTGACCCCTGCGCTCACATGGCAAGACTGGATACTTGCAGAAAGCGCTCGAAGATCGATAATCTTTGCCATGTTGATTGAGGGCGTGTATTTGACACTGAAAACCGGGAGTTGTCCGAATGTCAAGGCAATGAGTATACTGCCTTTCACATCCGAGACTACTTTATGGGATCTTAGTACCAGTGCTTCATGGCTTGCAGAATCGGATCAATTGCGATCTGAAACTGTACTCTATGGTGAATTTACAAAGGGTTGGCAGGAGGGAAAAGTCTCGAGACGACTGGATGGTTTTCAAAAGCTATTGCTTATACCGTGTTTGGGTGAGAGATACAGAGAAGTACTGGAGTTAGATAGTTGAGCGTCAATAGTATGCCGCCTGCTTAAATAAATTGGGCTTCATAATCGATGGCGGAAATTATGTGCACTGAATGTGTATGCCTGTGTCATATCTCAAAATCCGACCAACCGGAGACGGAACAGTAACATCGAAATATCTATACACAAAACACTCTTTATCTCATGCAATAGCTGATAACCTTCTGCCTCTAAGCCGAAATGCCAAGTGATTAGGCGTACCGTGTGCGAATCTAATCGACATCGAGACCCCGACTGCCTTAGAGAAATTCTACAAGAATGTACATTATTTTCACTGCTCCCACGACTTATTCCTCGGGTTCCTAAAGGCATTATAAGAGACGCGGTAGCTTCGTAGGACAAAACGGCTTTTAGACGTCATGAGGTGTGACAAGGCCCAAGTCAGGGTGCGTAACGCTATTGGCTCCCCCAAGGTATGTAACACTTATAGTCACTACCAGGGCTCATACCCACAAGTATGCCACCCGGCCGAATAAATCACAAATCGAGTACATAAATTCTTGTTCCCCAATGAATGGGCCTTATTTTGAAGGCTTTCGAGCCTTTCGCCGTTGAAAATGTACCAAGCATCTTATTGGACGGTGAGCCCATACTAAAAAAGACGCTAACCACCATTCGTATTCGTCGCCACTCATCTCACTACTTGACCACGAAAACTAACCATGGCTCGTAACTTTGCCATTCTGATTCGGCGATCGTGGTTGTCAATCTGCTCTCGTACCTCACAGCCACAGGAAGCTTCAATGACGTGTCAATAAGAACAAGCGAATGACACTCTCGAATTCGGGCTTTAGGGAGGTATCGGATTTAAAATAAGGTCAATATTCATCTGCAAGTACATCATAATGTTTTAAAATATAAACTCCCCCGGAATGTTCACGTCTAAACCTCTGGATAATTCCCCATTCTATCAATTCCAAGAAAGAATTCTCCCTTTTACATGCTTCGCCTGCGCAGGTTGCATGATCTCTTCAGCAATTAACGCCTATATCAGTAATCACGGCATCAGTTCGTCAAATTTCCATTATGGCTAGAGAGCACGAAGCCGCGATTCTCCCTCAGAAGGGTGGTCCCTTAGCCCTTGGCAAGCGTCTAACCCCAGAGCCCGGTCCGAACGATGTTCTCATCGAAGTCAAGGCCGTTGCCTTGAACCCCTGCGATCATTACCAGCGTGACTATGGCATGCCTCCTGTTCCTATCTACCCCGCTATTATTGGATGCGATATTGCTGGTATTGTAGCCAAGCTAGGCTCGAATGTCACCACTGTCCCTGGTCCAGGAAGTCGAGTGATTGCTTTGGCCTCGTCATTCTACCAGAACGGCTCTCCTGACTACGGTGCCTTCCAAAAGTATACTTTGGCACAATCCGAAGCTGTCATCTCACTTCCAGACAATCTGTCCTTCGAGGAAGGCGCGGTCTTCCCCCTGGCCGTCTTAACAGCCTTAACTGCCTGGACCACAGTCGGCATTCCGCTCGACACTAGATACACTCCTGCAGACAAAGAAGCAGTCTTGATCTGGGGGGCATCGAGCAGTGTAGGCACATTTGCCGTCCAGTCGGCTAAGGCACTCGGCTTTACTATCTACGCCACTGCCAGTCCGAAGCACCATGACCTTATCAAGAAGCTGGGAGCGCATGCGGTTTTCGATTACAAGGCTAGCGACGTCGTCTCCCAGATCGTCAGCGCTGTGAAGAACGATGGCTTCAAGCTGCACACTGCACACTGCGTTGTTGATGGAGCTCTGCAGCCAACGTTGGAAATCCTCAAGGAGACCAAAGGCGGTGCACACGCTAAGGTTGCACACTCGCCCCTTCTCCCAGAAGGCCACCCTACCCTTGAAAACACCCAGATCACGTTCACTTCCCCACCTATGGATGAAGCTGCGAGAGGAGAGCACATCAAAGATGCCTTCCATGGATGGCTGAAGACTGGTCTGCAGTCTGGTGAAGTAATCCCCAGTCCAACTATCCAGGTCGAGGGCGGTGGTCTGGGCGGAGTGCATGCGGCATTGGACAAGCTCAAGAGTGGTGTCAGTGGGACAAAGATTGTTGTGCCAGTCTAAGAGTTTGCCTTTTGCTGACCTTCCCTGTGTCAACGCGAAGTACCTTGTGGAAAGAATTGTCGATGAACAATCTCAGTTGTCGCTCGCTTTGGCTGTTAGTCAAAACATGATATCAAGTCAAATAACACTGGGATACATCGGGAAGGTTCTTCGAAAACTATAAAAAGAAAGTCCTGTTCTAAGGTATAAAAGATATCCAGGACTCTACATAAGAGGCCACTCATCTCTCATAGAGCACAAACCACAGATCATTAATTATCAGCCTGAAGATAAATGAGTCGTGCCAGACTAAAATGTAAAATACTCACTCAACCCTGGTCGGTAAGACGCGTGCTGGGTCAGCCTTCACTAGGGCCCCCTTATGGCCGCCCCTAGCGCGCATCGGATAAACTTTGGTCCAACACTGCCAGTCTCCGATGTCCTCCCTTTTGTTTATTATCCTAATCATGATGCAACGCCTTTCACATCGGGTGAGGAAGTCCATTTTTGGGTTACCACTATCTTCAGCTAGAAAATCTTCTCAGGGGGGTGCTTTTCTCGATTCGTACGATAAACTTGAGGAGGAAACACTACGAGGTTACTCACCAGAGCGTTTCTACCCAGTGAATATTGGTGAAGTATTTCGTTCAAGATACCAAGTGATTGGAAAACTGGGCTATGGAGGCCATTCCACAGTGTGGCTCTGTAGAGACCTACAGTATGTCCTGATACCAGTGACATTAGGATTGAGAACTAAAATTTAGTAGGAAACATGCCTATGTCACATTGAAAATGTTCGATCGTAATTCAAGCCGGGGAAAAGAGAGGTAGAAGTGTGCAAACATCTTAGAAACATCGATTCAAGCCATACAGGCTCAATGCTCGTGCGGCGCGCCATTAATGACTTTCAAATCAATTCTACAGATGATATCTACACCTATCAATGCCTTGTGCATCCTCCTTTGGCTATGAGTATATGCGAGCTACGTAACCAAATCATAGAAAAGTTACTTCCGGAAGACTTACTAAAGCCAACTTTGATCCACATACTTCTTACTCTTGACTTTCTACATATAGAAGCTAAGCTTATTCATACTAGTAATTTGACTCATTATCTAGACTGCGCAAATTGTTAGCATTCTTTACTAACTCAACAGTAGATATACAAGAAAATAACATTATGCTTAGTGTGGAAGACGAGTCAATTCTCGTCGATTTTAAGGAAGTAGAGAGATCCAATCCTAGCCATCACAAAGTTCTTGGCGATCGAGTGATCTATACCTCTCAAGACCTAGAAATCCCGAAAACACACGGCCGTCCTATTTTGTCGGACTTCGGGGAAGCTCGATTTAGCGCCTGTATAGGGAAGCAGTGGGAGGATGTCCAACCTCTAGTCTACCGGGCTCTAGAGGTTATACTGCGAATGCCATGGAATGAGAAGATTGATATTTGGAATATGGGTACCCTTGTATGTTTGTCTCATATTCCAAGTCTCATTTTGCTAGGAACTAACGTCTTTTATAGGCATGGAACCTCTTTGAGGTGAAGCATCTCTTCCACGCCCGCGATTCAAATATGAACGTCTCAGACAGCCATCATCTCGCCGGGATGATAGCGATCATGGGTTTGCCACCAAAAGAAATGCTTCAGAACAGCGAGTATGCGATGAAGTTCTTCGATAGCGACGGTAAGATGCTTTGCTTCTTTTTTATGATATGGAGGGTAACTAATGAATCAAACTTAAGGTAATTGGATAGGTGCCGCCGATATCCCTTCCGTATCTCTGGAGAACCTGGAAAAGAATTTGCAAGATACACAAAAAAGTTTGTTTCTTTGCTTCATGCGAAAGATGCTCCAGTGGAAACCGGAGAATCGATCATCTGCGAAAGAATTACTGGCGGATCCCTGGCTGAGGTCAACGTAGTTCCGTGTGCTTCGGGCCTGGTCATCCTGATCACCCAGATTGCCAGATGGTTTCAACTCAGGAACAAATCTTCAATCCCAGCAATGAGATTTCTAGGCTTATAAACCTTCACCCAAGATCCATAGTTGTTTCACATTCAGACAGGATCGCCAACGGCTCGTGCGGGGTGATGTAAAAGCCGGACAGAGTTTATCACATGAATCCGGGGAGGCTATACGATCGATACGATTGAGTTTCTCGGCTGCATATTCCAGATTGGATTCGTTAGCTACCGCGGTCCTTGGCCATGATTTGGTAAGCCTGATGATCGGCGCGTTCGATATTGTGTCGTCACGAGGCGGCTCGGTTAGAGTGTCGGGAGAAAGTTGGTGTCCGTTGATGTAACTCAATGGAAGATCAGCGAATGAAGATCGACAGGATGTGAGTCATTGGTCGAATTAATCTTGGTCTCGTTAAATTGCTCAGGGAGGTCAAGTGGGTAATCATCATATTAATTATTCATATCGACAGTCAAGCACATCAATCGATATACGTAGCCGAGGCCGTAACTCCATTAATCC
Source organism: Penicillium tannophilum (assembly GCA_028829675.1). Taxonomy (NCBI): domain Eukaryota; kingdom Fungi; phylum Ascomycota; class Eurotiomycetes; order Eurotiales; family Aspergillaceae; genus Penicillium; species Penicillium tannophilum. The sequence continues at coordinate 706,376 of JAQKAK010000003.1, read as the reverse complement.
GTGAATTGTCCACCAAGTCCGGGGAATCAAAATCAATAACAAAACATCAAAAATCAAATCATGTCTGCGTCAACGTCGCGGGACGTGGCGGCATCTTCTAGAAGAACAGAAAAACGCCGTATAAACAGAAGAGTCAAACAGAACTGCACAAAAGACAAATGTCTAGTCTAAGCTCTAAGCTCTAAGCTTCTAAACAGTTCTATGTCTAGAAAATTTCTCACCGTTGATTACCAAGCCATCCGACTAGCGAGTCGATCATCGCGTCGCGCTTGATGGGATGTTCATCTTGAAAAATATCGCGGACGTAGATATTCCGCTTCAAAGCCTTGGCGAGGGACTTGGCGGTGTCTGCGCCATCGTCGATTTCCTCGTCGGCAACAAAGTCCCTGCTTTCGAGGGACTGAAGACCTTCCTTCAGGTCTGCGAGGAGGTCACTACCGCTCGTGCTGGAGGTGTGGTTCTTTAGGTTGGCGATGATCTCGGTCAGGTTCATGCCGGAGCCGCTGCCGAGGAAGCTCTTGATAGTGTTTTTTAATGTAGTACCGATGGAAACGTCCCCTGTGAGAGGCAGCTCGGACATCACCTCAGAGTAGTATGGGACGCGAGTACCATTGTAGGTTACCTCGCGAGTGGTGGAAGTGAGACTGAGGCTGCCATTCTTGATGGCTGAGGCCTGATCCTTCAGGACGGTACCGATGTTCTTGAGGATAACCCCGAAATCTAGAACGCCAGTCATGGGGTTCGCATGGTTTCCGGGTTTGAGGGTTAAATTCTCGACAGTCGCGTTACCGATCAGCAAATCGCCGCTCTTGACGTCGAGAACGATGGTGCCGATCTCAAGAGTCAAGATAGATGGATTTGGCAGGGTGACGTTTCCAACGAGGTTAGTGCCATCGCTGCGGGTAGGGACAAGCGAGGTATCGGTGATACTGAAGCCCGAAAATTTGTCAAGTGCTGCAGTCAATATTAGCATGCTGTCTCAGACCATTCGGTTCCTAGCAGGAGCTAAGGTAAGCTTACTCGGAGATACCACATCCTTGTTCATGGTGACCTTCGACTTCAACACACCCAGAAATGAATCGGTCGTGCCCTTGACTGACAGTGCAGTCTCCTTTTGGAAAACAACGTCTCGAACATAATCGGTCCAGGTAGTCGAATTCAGGATCGGTGTAAACTTATCAGTCACGCCCAATGTGGAATTCCCACGAATAGTCATGCCGGTCAAATTGGCCTGACCCCATGGATTGGCTGCGCCATTATCGCGAACAAACAAATTCAAGGTAATGGGGTCAATCCGAACGGGCAGCGCGATTTTCAAATCCAGCGCCGATAGCAGAGTAAGCTGCATGGTGTTCGGCTGAGGCTGCATAACGGCCGCACTGACCAGTACCAAGTCCGACTTGTCAACGACAAGCTGTGAAATGGCTGGAATAGCGACCAGGAAGCTATTTGGGGGCCAATCATGTTAGCGCGCAACTCAATGGTAGACAGAAATCTATAGCGCAAACTTACAAGACCGGCAAGAAAATAGCCAGGAAAATGACATTTCCAATCAGGTAGCAGCACCAGAACCGCTTCCAATGGCGCGCGAACTTTGCTTTTCGCGTTTGTGTCGTAGCCAGCGATAGACCACCGGCCGTCTCGACTTTCTCTAGCTTTGGATCATCGACTGCGGTGCCCAGTGGCCCACGATGAACACCAAGGGAGTATTTGGCGTCATCGGAGCTCAAATAAGCTGGCCGGTCGTCAATTGTCTTTCCCATTGTGACGGCTGTGGGAATGAGTTCTGGGGGCCTTCGTGACTGTCTCCGTGGGGAAGGGACCAAAAGCGGGACGCGGTCGCCTATATGTATCGAGACGGTCCGGGGGAGAGAAGAAACCGGGGATCGCCTGATGACCTATGGAGAACAAGCGAAATAAGCCCTTTCAATTTTCCCTGTCGCCTCCGTATGGAGAACCCCCGGACGTTCCATTGTTCGGCCTGACCCAGTGAGGATCCGGGTGGAGACGAGGGACTTTGAAAAAAAGAAAATAAACCCAAAAAACAAAAAAAAGTGGATTAAGGTCACGGTGCGTCGGAGCACCATTCCCTGTCTGAGATAGGATTCACGAGCGTACGCAGCTGGATAGAGCAGGGATCAGCGGAGGAGATGGTGATCTACTACGAACCGCGGCCTTTCGTATTTTTGGCGTAGTGGCGCACTAACTCACAAAAAAGGGGGTTCACATGGGCCGAGCCCACTATTGATGACGGCGCCCTCACTTATGGTTTTAGTGGGTATTTTCTTTTTGCGGGGAGGGCTTGTGTCTTTTATTCAAAATGTCTGCCTAGATTAATCCTTGAATTAAACTTATCATTTCCAACACTGCTATATCCAAAAAATCAATAATGTCGCGTGCCTCCTCACCACCATCTCCGCTGGACGATGAAAAGCCCGGAGCTCTACATGAGTTCCAACTGGAGAATGAAGGTCCCAACCCGACTTCAGACTCCGGTCGCTTGCATGCCCTGGAACAACTAGAAATTCTCCCTCAAATTCTCAACGAGGGTATCTTATTCGCTGGCTCCGGGGCCGCACTACTCCTCCAAGCAGCCATGCCAGCAATTCGCGAAGAAGAGATCAAAGAAAGTTCCAAAGACCTTGCAACAGAACTTCTTGACGCCCTCCAAGCCCACCTAAGCTACATTTCAATCTTAGTGTTCGGCACAAACGCAGAGCGCAAGACCCTGCTGAACCTACTCCAACGAGGTGAAGCACCCGGTTTAGGTGGTGGACATAACAACCGTTTCGCCCACCACCCATCCCTGCAACGCTGGATGGCTGCAACACTCTACGCAACCGCAACAGACTTCTACCAGCGCGTGTATGGCCGCGTTGATTACGATACCGCTCAGCGCGGGTATGCCGAGTTTACTATGCTGATGAACTGTCTTGGTATGCCTGCGGGTACTTGGCCGGAGTCTCGACAGGCTTTCTGGTCTTTCTGGGATGACCAGGTTGGACGGTTGACTGTTTCAGATGATGCTGCCAAGTTCGCGAAGGAGTTACATGAGAGTAAGGATATGCCCAAATGGGTGCAGCGCATTAAGCCTTTCTTGCGCGTGGTTACTATTGAGATGTTGCCGCCGAAATTGCGGGATGCATATGGGTTGAAATCAACTGCTGGAACGAGATTGCTCTACCGTACTTGGATGGGATTCTCGGTTGCTGTTTACCCTGCTATGCCTAATAAGATGCGGGCTTACCCGCTGCGATACTATCAGGATCGTCTGCGTGAGAAGTTGAACGTGGTTTAGGTGGGGGTTATGTCTAGTGGATTTCCTACCGTTTATTTTGTATATACCCTTTCTTTAATGTACGCTACGTGCTATGATCAGTCCTTATTCCTCGAGAATCCTTAGTAGAAAGACCTTTTCCTTTCCGACCACATCAACCTCAAAGCAAACTTTCATCGGCCTGTTCGTCCTCGGTGTTCACATTTTCAAGTCAACGTTTCATATGCAAAAGTCAGATTCGCTCAGGCCCACTCCTTCTTAATTTTTCGCCTTCTGAGTTATTTAAATGAAACGTTGGAAGATCGATTTTAGATCAAATCTTGTCTCTATCATCTAGATCGACAGGCGATCAAAGGTAAATCAACGTTGGTGTATGTTTGGCTTGTTTTCACAGAAATGGGCATTTTCAAGTTGAAAGAAAAATGCGTAGACTTCTTTAGCCCCGCAATCACAGTCGTTACATCTGACATGGGGTGTCTAGGCCATGTAAATGAGCCTCGGAACAGATGCAACCGACCCGGTCTAGAAAACCTGCTTGCATGAACGCGCCTATAGGCCAGTTTCTCAGTACAGGTGAATCACCTACTTCAGTATACTTTTCCATGGTTGTAATATGGAAACCCAATCGTAAGACATTCCGTACAGATGGGCCAAGAGGGGTCAAGCATTTGATATAGTCTCCTGCTCCCAACTGCGATTCAAGATCACCACTTTAATTCACATCTGTACAATTCGTACAATTCAATATGAAATTGACCACAGTTCTATTCTTCCTGACGGCAACAGCCTGGGCTGAGCCACAGAAGCGAGATGCGACCACCGTCCCAGCAACAACAGAGGACGGCTTTAACCTTGCATCATTATCCAGTGCTTTGTTCGTCCTAGATCCGACTCCAAACCAATTGATGCACCACTAACAATGCTTGTTCCAGAGTCAACCTCGCAAGCGCAACAGCAACAGGCAATTTCGCAAACATCTCTCCACCACCCAGAGCGCTCATCCCCGAGATCCTTTCGGTCGTTCCCCTAACAGTAGTCGGAGAATTGATCGACGCGCAATCCCGCAGTTCCCTCGCTAGTCAATTCAAGGCTGGAACTACACCAGCTTGGTACTCCAGTCTTCCTGTTGATGTGAAGAGCTACATGTCTGTTGTCCGATTACAGATCAAGGATGGCGCTTTGACTGCTACTACTGGGCTGGGCTACCAGACTACGGCTACCACTGGAGCTGGTGCTACGGCAGCGACGGCGACGGCGACCGGTTCGGCGACTACGTCAACTTCTACATCTAGTGGTGTGGCAGCGCGGCCGACGGTATTTACCGCGATGATCGGGTTGAGTGTTGTTGGGTTGGTCATAGCGTTGTGAGACTGTGGGGCGAGCTAATGCGGGGATTGTCACTATGATCTTTTGGGAAAGTGGCTGCCGGTCCTGCAGCTGGGATGCATGATCACCGTGCATACTTTGACGAGCTGGAATCTTTGATTTATTTTGCTTTTGATGTATCTCGTGGGTTTTCTTATCTAGCCTGGTACGGGACCCACGAGTCCATTGTATTTACGTGCATAGACGAAGTGATGAGGTGCATGACATCAACCAATTTTCTTCTGTTGACCTCTGGTGTGGTTCTCTGGTTCTCGTACCTGGTTCCAGGGACAGAAAACGCCGAACCATTGGTGGCGCAACCCCTTTTTGTGGGAACGCACATGCTTATTCCGATTCCTCGGCGTCCCATAGTTGTAACTACAAACATCATCCTGCAGATTTTTAATATCGAGAATCAAATCTGGATCATTGTGGATTGTATTTAACCAATTCTCCACTGGATTGGAATTCGCGATAGTATCAGCTCGTGTCGATCCCTACTGAAGCCAACTCGTGCTCCGCGGAGTGGAGATCACATGGGCACTCGGTCCGAAGAGGGGTTAGCCTTCCACTAGTGTCAACAGCTCCACTTAAAGGGGGTCTGATCGCCCTTATTTGTTGATCCTTTCCAAACGCCGGTAGTCTGAGGTGAGAACTTGGATGCGGGGATGCAACTAGCTGAGCTCGTACTGCGGGAAATGAGTGTGAGTCTGGGTTACATTTAATGCTAGGCCCAATTGGGTAGTAACTGTTGCATTTGTAGTAGATTCTAGGTTCGGTTCGTGGTGCTTTGTCGTAATAGAGCCTTCACATGGCAGCCCGTTTTTCGGTGTCGGTTCGATCGACCTCGGCCATTGATCCTATTCTGTGTTTGACTTCTTGACGGAGAGATCCGATGCTAATCCGGCTTGGGCCTTAGTAGCTGTGGTGAATCCCTCGATGCGCATTGGCCTGGTTGGAGTCTCGGGGAATTTCGTCCTGTCTTTTTGCTCTGTTATACTTTCTTTGGCCTCGCCTCCGATAGGAAATTTAATCTAAGACATGCTCAAGTGGTCTAGAGTGCATGTGGGGTGGATTGTATCCATGTAAACGTTTGGCCAAGTCTTGGAGGCTTGCTTTTTATTCCTTCTATGAGTAGGCTGTCTTTTCTTTTTAATTCGTAGAACATCAGCATTTGTTTTTCTTCCTTCTTCCAAAGCTTCCAGCCGTACTGATCTAGCAAGTCCTTGAATTTATCTTATAAGAGCAAAATGCGGTTCACACACATCTTCCTCCCTCTTCTTGCGGCTCCCGTGGCTCTCGCTGTCGCTGCCCCAGAACCCAACCCCGTCGCGGCTCCCGCTCCTGCCACTACCGGCCTCCTCAGCACACTTTCTGACCTCGAAGGTCTCCTCAGCGACGAGAATATCAGCAACCTCCAGACTATCATCACCAATGCCGCTAAGGTTCTTTCGGACGACAATACCAACACATTACAGACTATCTTGACCAACGCTGGCGCGTTGTTGACCAAGGACTTTGTGGATAACACTACTACTTTGATCGGAGATGCTACACCGGTATGTGACTATGTCTGCTGTTTCCTGTTGGACGACCGACTAATATCCGTATAGCTTATTGAGGATGTCTCGAAGCTACTTGGATCTCTCCTTGGCTCACTTTAAGAAATGAAATGATATTTTTGTAATTAACGATAGCATACGAAATCAACGCTTTTACACATCTTGAAAATGTTCGGGGTTTTGAAATGAGAACATCGAACAATCAAGATCAGCGGATATGTGTGGTAGAGACGATTAGCTTACGCATATGACCTGGCATAATGGTATTGGAAAATAGAAGGGATGTGCGTCCTTGTCTAATGACAAATCTCAAACCCGATCAAGCGGAAAGACTACGGGTTTGGAAAAGGATGCTCCATATTGAGCTACGAAGTAGATTTGCAGATTTCACCTGCCCCCCGCATCACCGTATCGGCGTGTCTTGCTCTTCAAGGCCTTTCATAGTGGTTAGATGAAAATTTCCTCCAGAGTCCATGTGGCAGCACTTGTATTCTTCCAAGATCAAATTTAAGAAGCTGTCAAAGGACGCGCCAGTGCTGATTTGTGTTTGATCGGCAGTCGATCCAGTAGGGCTGCATAGGGCGAGAAGAATGTACAAACCCAATGTATAACAATAAAGCAATCTACTCATCATCTACTATCCACAGACTCAAAATAACCAAAATCAAGTAAAATCAATATCAAATTGGATATCTTGAATCATAAAAATCGTAAAGGCTAAAGGAGCCGTAATAATACAGGCCAGTCTGCAGAAGCAAAATCTGAGATCAAGTCAAGTCAAGCCTCGACTCAACTCGATTCAACCCTTCAGTAGGCAAGACAAGTAGGTAACTTAAAGACCCTGACGCTTGGACATATCAGCCTCAGCTCCGCGCTGTCTGACCTTGCCCTCATCATGCATATCCTGGTACTTCTTCTCGTCGGCCCGATCACCAGTAACAGCAGCAGCAACGCCACCAACAGCACCCTGGGCGCGGTTCTGCATGCCCTCACCCCAGTCCTTAAGCTGGCCCTTAGCCTCCTGCTCCTTGCCGGCGGCGTTCTGCTCAACACCAGCTCTGCGCAGGCTCTCGTTGCCGATCATGTTACCCAGTGACTCCTTGGCTGAGCCGACGGTCTGGTCCCAGGAACCGTTGGCACGGTTGGGGTCGTCGGTAGCTGTTGCGCCAGTGTGGGGGTCGGCGGTAACGGGGCCTAGCTTGGCTGTTGTGTGGGAGTTCTCGTGTTGCTCCTTGCCCTGCTCTTGGGCTAGTTCGCCTTTGGCCTAGGAGTTGTCAGTTGTTGTTGCGATGGGGAGCAGTTGAGGGAAGTTAACTTACCTCAGTGGAGGAGTTGCCAGTGATAGAGCCCATGGCGCGCTGGGCGGCACCGGTGGCCTGGTTCACGTAGGAGCCGATGGTGGAGGAGTTGTTGTTGTCAGACATTGTGGTTGATTGTAGATGAAGTTGATGGAAGATTTGTGGAAGAAAGTTGTGAGAAAGTAGAGTTGTATTTGTGTGTTGTTGTTGTTGTTTATTTGTTTTTGTTAATGAATCAAACTCTCTCGGTGCTTCCTTTCTTTATATAGTGCTTCAAGCTACTTTATTTTTCTTGGCATCAATCAGCCACTACGTAACTTATCAACTCCGTGATAGATGACGTCACCCACTGATGTCATTCACGTGACAACCCACACACCACCAAATGGGAAAATGCGTCATAAAGCGCCAGGCACGGGACAGAGGAGGTTCCACAGACTACAATGGAGCCATTCAGAATACAATCGTGCAAAGCTTGGAGATTGTGACTGGATGTCAATGATGAAACTGATATCATTTTGTCACAACTCTGGTTCTTTCAAGGGCCAGGCTTGACTCTAGAGTCTCAATACGGTATAGAGCTGCGTTTTACATATGAATCCTTATCTATCTTTGTTGCCTAGTATGTCCGCGTTATAGCAATATTGAGCTGTCTCTACTAGGTAGCTAAGAGAGTGACTATGAAAATCTTTCTTGGTAATCCAAATATCGAAGTCTACATAGTATAGGTGTCAGAACAAATCACTCAAGTACATAAATGATAAATATACTATGACTTTTCACAGATCCAATGACACCACAACAGTTGGCTTGCATCACCCGGTGGGACTTTGAAACCAGCCTATCCATATTCTCGAATCTACATGGAACTGGAGCAGTACCACATTGCGTAACTGGAGTGAGACCACGCTTGATCAACTTGGCGACACTACAAAGCCAAACTTGCGTGGTAGAAGAACGCCGACATGCTACAGGGCTACTGGAATCACTGGTCACAAGATCACGGCGAAATTTAAACGAGGCATCAAAAACAAGCGTAATGACACTGCTCTGAGGACCCTCGGAGATATCTTATCCATATGACTGAAGGGACTGGACAGTGGCAGTGTGCCCACCTGGAGAAACGATGACATCTGACCCCAACCTGGCGTGCTTGCGTATTCGAACATGAGGCCCAGCATCGTCATCAATGTTTTGGATTCACCGAAACCTTGAACTTATTCAATTGAGGTATTGACGATTCACGATAAGCTACTCACTTTTACGAGTTTGCACAAGAATAATGGAATAACAAGAAATTGTTTTCCTGAGTAGAACAATGATCATGTCTTTATTGTGCCATAAATGTCACAAGATAATGTAATCTAGAATCTAGATGCTAAGAATGACAAGGGTCGGGAACGTTGAGATGAGGACCCAGAAGATAAGATAACAATATAAACGCCTAATAACCCACTATTCACTGCCATACGCAGGAACGAACATGGAGATCCGATGCAGATATGAACGCTCATAAATCAGTAAGTATGAAAAGTAATTTTGATCACCAGTGGCAGATTCCACCTTCGCTGTCGTCCGCCGTCCATGAACCGCAGAGGCCAACAACCTCAAGATGCCCATCAGGATGCTCACCGACTTTACTCAGTGCAGCCGAGCCCGCAACCGCGGGTCCATTGCTGAGAAGTCGTCGTGCCCAAGCATCGATGGCCGGTTCACCGGTCTCGTCACGTGCCTGCTTAAGGAACGGAATGAGTGCAGTACCACCCGTTCCTCGTAGCTTCTTGCTATCGGCCGGGGTGGCAGTAGCCAGATTCTGGGGTGCAGGCTGGCTGGGCTTAGCAGCCTGTGATTCGCGACGAGCTCCGCGTGCCTGGAGAATGACATAGCGGGACACGATCTGAATGTGCTTGTCACGCATCGCACGCAGCATGCCTAGGCAAGCATCATACGCCAGCCGGAGAGCAGGGTCTGTACGTCGAGCTTCAACGAAGGACCGGATATTGGCGATTGTGTCGACGTGTTCCAGGAAGCGTCTGTGCGGGCCGGGCATATAGGCGCGCATCTCATGGATAAAGCCGTTGCGGGACTTGGGGCTATCTTCAGACGTGTTATCGCGTTGTTCTGGGCGAGATACGCCTGTTGGCCGGTGTTCCACGCCCAGCACGATATCGAAGAACTGAATCAAGGAGCTCTGAGCGTTACTGCCGCCGCCGTATTGTCGGTACTTGGGTTCACTTTTACCATCGTCATACAGGAGGCCGTTTGGTAGGCCTGCGTCGGCCATGTTCTTGCTACCGGCGAGGTAGGGGCGAATACGGTTGTAGAAAATGTATGGGTCGCAGTTGTCGTACATGCGTTGCAAGAGAGAGTTGATCTCATCTATCATTTCAGCAAGCCGCTGTAGGCACTCAGTTACTACGCGGGTTTCGCCACGTCGAGCTGCGGCAATGGCTTGCAGCATGAGGGGGATTGAGGGGGCACCGCGGGCTTCGATGGCTACCGAGATGAGGTAGAACCATTGTTCATCTAGGGATCCGGTGAAGGTCTGCAGACAGGCGAGGTTGTCCAGGTCATCGGTGGGCTCGTCCGGGAAAATGGGCTTGTAGTTCCATAGGCATACGCCGGCGTATGTGGCTACTGGGGGAACTTCAAGTCGGTCACAGACCTCGAACAAGGGCACGGTCAACTGAGGAGGGATTTTCTGTTGGTGATTGTTAGTATTGGACGTCGTTGCCGATTAATGGGAAAGAGTGCTTACCTCGGCAGGACGGTCACCACCCCATACATAGCCGTGCAAGATAAATACCAGGACGACATATGCCCGACGCCACTCGGCATCTGTACGCAGGTACTCGGTTGAAAGCAAAGGTAGTCTGTCCACAATACCCCGAACTCGTTTACTGAGGAGCAAAGGCTGCAAGTTTGCAGCAATCGCCTCCCACTTGGCATAGTATGCATCTGGCAGAACTTCCAGCGGAGGCTCTGGTGACAAGAAGCCATTCTCCGGGGAGATGCCGTAGTCCAGCGGCGAAGGTACCGGGGGCAACATTATGATGGGAAATGAAATGAAAGGAAGAAGCTATACAGGATTGGAAGAGGAGCACGTGTGGATCTGTAGCCTGAACTCAGGGAAACTCCATGCGATTTGAGTCCCGTAGATCTCCGGCTTGAGACGTGGTCCGAGGTCACGCAACAGAGATTAGACCAGCAATATCTCTGAATTTGTCTCTATTTTCAAGAGAAATATGTTCAAAGAATGATTGTTGATCTAGCAAAATGACCCAGGAACAAGGTCCCCAGGGAGGGGTAATGTATGGGTGGCGTGTTTCCAGAGAAAAAAATAGTGTTTCCCCGAGAGGCGTTGTTCTCTCCGGATGCGAACGGAGGAAGAGAGGGGAAAGTTTGCAACTTTCACAAAGTCCGGGTTTCGTCCGAGTGTGTAAAAAAGAGAAGATCTTCGAGTTCAAAATGAATAGAGATTATGCTCGTCAATTTGGCTAGTTGGCTGGGGGGAAAGAATCGCAATTCCGAACAGGTTTTTCAAAAGTAATTTAAGCGGGAATAGCGTCCGAGAGCACGTAATAAACAGCGTGAGGCATTTCTAAGCCGGGACAAGAATTGCACGAGGTCCGGGCTTAGGATCAGCCCAGTTCCGTTGGACTAAGTCCGATATAGGATCCTAAGGTCCGCAGTTTAAAGGCCTCAGCAGCCATGGTGCGGGACGGAATAAACGGAAATAGGGGGTGGATGCGGGCCTGGGAAAGGAAAGGAGAAGCGCAAAAGCCTGTCTAGGTAGGTTTATTTTAGATGAGTTTATATATCGAGCTATGGGGAACGGGCCTCCGCGTTCTAGTGATGCGCAGATAGATTGAGTGAGAGCGATTTGGGTCCTACACGCTAGAGAATGAACCGGTGAGTGTTTCCTCGCCGATTCCGGTCGCTCGCTTAACCCACGCTAAAACCTCGTTCGGTCCTACCGGTGAGGGGCGGCCGATCCCCAGATTCCGGGTCCAACGTCACCTCTAGACTGATTCTTGCATTATTTGTGTCTCTAGCATTACTCCCGACAACTGCTCTTGGAATAAAATGCAATATTCCTTTTTGTATAAGAGCCATTTCCATCCCAGCCGCCCAATTCTACTTTGGACCATCATTCTTAAAGTAGTTTAGCGTATGTTATGTAATAAACCTTGCCACACCAAGAACGTCACTACAAAGTCACGTGTGTAGACATGTATTTACAAGCAACAGGTCTCGTGACCTCCTGATCCATGGATGCAAGCAATCAGTTGTCATTTGATTATTCACCAGACATGCCCAGGCATTTCACTAGTTAAACTATATCAGAGCCAGCAACGCAAACTTTCCTTATACTACCCTGACACCCAGTCAGCATTCACAGCAACTTCGAATCTCCATAAGCTGCCTTTTCCTAGTTCTCACCGAGAGCTCAAATTTCCGGCTATATGTAATAAATCAGCTCATAAATTCCTACTCTCACCGAAGTACCAATCCACTTACGCAAGAGAAAGAAGAGTATGCCCCAGTCACACAATATCCTTCTGCAACAATACGAGAAGATCCTGCACAGTCACTGGCGGTGAAGAACTCGCACTGGGGCGAGTCTCGAACAAGGACACTCCCAGAAACAACCAGATCATCCGTGCAGCTAGCTACTATGCCTAAGCCGCTATGCTGGGAACAAGTAGAACCGGACTCTCCAGCACCAAAGTTGTGGCATGCGTTGGAATCAGTTCCTTCGTATTCCCGGAAGTATGCGTCCGTGTTGATGATGTTGCAGTCCGTCACCTCAGCGTAGTTGTTCACGATCCATGCAAAGGCTGAGGATGCCAGGGCGAGAGCCAAGGGAGCGAAGGTAGAAAGCTTCATGATTGTTGATGGTCCCGGGGTAAATGATGTTTATTCTGAGATTGCAGGCGAGTTTAAACTGTGATGGGTTTGAAGTGAATTCTCTTGATGAACTGAATCGGATTCATGCGCTCTGGAGGTACATTTATACTTCTATCTGGACGGTTCTTCGAGATTTTCCTTTTGAGCCCAGGACGCCTGATCTCCAGCTTCCAAAATTGTGCACCAATAATCACTACCCAGCCTTTTGAGTCCATACGACCTCCGGCCGCTGCCCAGTTATGCATATACGTAACATTCGGGGCCATTTTCCATTTGCAGTTCATTGTAGCGCTCGAGATTTCTCATGTCTCAATAAGCTGGCAGTGCCTAATTTGATTGGGCCCGCTGGATTGTCTTGGCGGGTCGCCTATGTCTTTCTTCTTCTACAACAGCTAATATATGTGGACTTTTCAAGTCACCGGCCCAGGTGAAAATAGTCGAATCATATTGAGTTCCATTGGAAGCAGGTTGCGTGGTATTGGATCGACAAGTTAGGACTGTGGACACCATAACTAATGATAACCATGAACCCATTGACCGCCTTATCAGGATTCAAGACATTATGCAACGTGACCGACGGTGTAGTGGAAAGGTAGGGGGCCTGGATTTGTATAGTATTTCTTGATCGAGTTCTACAATACCAAGATTTTGTTCTGGGGGCCTTGGTGATTACATATATGAGCAGACCAGGCGTGGGAAAATAATACAGTATTTAAGTTGGAAATATATAGCTGGGCTTCACACGGTTCTTGAAATTCAAATTACAAAGGTACCTAAAGCCTATCCTACTCATCAAGATCCGTAATGCGTCTCACACCACCAGCAGATGACCCCGCCGGACCAGGGAGAGCTAGTTGTTCCTGACCTGTACTATCATAGCGCCGCTCCTCAATGACCGGAGCCTCTCCCAGGTCTTGGTGCGCCGTACGTACGACAGTCGTTCCATCAGGATCAGTGTGCGAGGAAGTAGAGTATCGATGCCCGGTAGCAGTGGCTGTGCCTTCGCCCGTGCTGGTCGAAGAACTGGAGCTGTAGTAATAGGAAGAGCTGGTATAGGAGTCGGCCATGTTGGGGATAACTTGTGGCTTCAAATAGTTATAAATTACAAAAGCTTTGCTGCGTCTCGTTTGATGCAAATATCGTTATTTCGTATGCTTGATGCGAGAAATGTACTCGCTGGCTTCCTCTATATTTATGCATTCATGTGGCGAACTTATGATTTCATTTGCCTTTTAGCCCCGCAGTGGCTTTTTTGACTAGTGGGGGCAAAGTGGCCCTGGCTATATGGCTTTAAGTGGGATCCAGTGAGAGGTCAGCACATGCTGCTGGCGTGGAGTACCACATAGGTGGATGGAATGGTTAATGTGGATTGTACAGGGGTCATATTGAGAGCCCCTGATGCCCTCTAACCTCCATCTTTGTTTTCATCCTTTTCCTCCATTTAATCAAAAACATTCGATCAAGCCAGGATACTTCTCAAAATCAGATGATGCCTTTTAACGAAGGCGTTTAGTGTGCTCAAAAAGGTAAACGACGCAACCCGGTTGAATTTCACCACCGCTTTAGCACTGCATGCTGTCAACCCCACTTCTCAACCATTAGATCATCTCGCATTTGGAAACGAGATCTGGAGTTTCACAGTCATATACAAAAGGAACAAATCGCTGATATCAAAAGATTAAGTCACCCACATGGGATGGACATGAATCTGGCTGGGTCTTACCGGATGGTTGCGTCACATTGTCAAAAAGCGGAGAGGTATATATCAATCCTGTTCATACATGCCCGCACCCCAAAGTGTTCAAGTTCTAAAAGTGACTTTGAGCCCATATGACAGGGCGATTTGATCTTCAAATTAACGAATATGTTTCTTCTCTGAAGTGCCGGTCTCGGCCCGGTCATGCCGCTTTGATTACACCGTCCATAGTATGGAGTCGCGGAACCGGCATCCTTGTCAGCTTATAATCAATCAATGCCCCTCATTGAATGTCTTGTCTCACACCAAGTATATATTTTAGAATTGGAGCTTTGTTAAGGTACAACTCACTGCATGACTCACACACCTATATATCCATGATCCAGGTGGCTAGATCTTCTTCCTTCCTCCACCATATCATATCTGACTACACCATACGTTGCTCGCTTCCACGATCTATGCCGTAGAACGTTAACAAGGGGTTTGCGGCTTTACAGTGGAAGAATATGCTAACTTTCTATTACCCTACAGAACAGCTATGACAAGTACCAGCCAAGCGGGAAATTACAAGCAAGGCTATTCCAGCCAGACTGTCTCGACCCAACAAACTCGCACAGCTGAGTCAGAAGCCGCCTTCTTACTGCCATACATCAAAAAGACAGACTTGATTCTCGATGTCGGTTGTGGTCCTGGTACCATTACTGCGGGGTTCGTCAATTACGCCAGTGCAGGAAGAACCCTCGGCATTGACATCTCAGCAAATGTTTTAGAAAGGGCTAGGATAGTGGCCAATGATCTCGGTATCCCTAAAGAGGGTCCAGGCTCCATTGCTTTCGAGGAAGGTAATATCCTGGAAGGGCTCGCCTACGCAGATAATACGTTCGACATCATTTTCTGCGCTCATACCTTTGGGTATATGCCGCCACCGGATATGCCTGTTAAGGCACTTACCGAAATGCGACGTCTACTTAAGCCTGGGGGGATATTGGCCACGCGCGATACAGTGGACCAGCACTTTTACCCACGGAGTGTGGACCTTGACCGGCTTTGGGTAGGAAATTTCCGTCGAGCGGTGCTCAAAGGGGACACTAAAGCAGACCTTTCGCCGGCTGTTATGCCGGCATTGTTTCGTCGTGCGGGGTTTGACGCTGATGGGGGCAAGGTTCGTATTGGCACTGGAAGCTCAGTCTTCTCGGGTCCAGACACTCGACAGTGGCTAGCTAAGCGTGCGCAGAGCCAGCTACAGCCTGGCGATCCTTTGCACCGGAGCTGGCTCGAGGCTGGTATTGCTCAAGAAGAAATAGACGAGACGCTGCAGGCCTCGAAGAAGTGGGCTGAGACGGAGGATGCTTGGTATGCGGCGTTGCAGTGTGAGATGCTCGCGTGGAAGTAGCTAAGTGGGTGTTTTCCTTAGCCAATGGATTAGCTACAAGAACTAAAGCGAACTGTCAGAAGATACTTGATTGCCGGACATTAGTAATAGGGATGGTCTACAAGTGTGAATAGTGAAGTTCATATCTGTCTGAATGTTCCTTTAATAACTATGGTGAAGTATATGCAAAACTTAACCAGGCGCCATTCCCATTTTGAGTAGACCAAAGGCCGATATTAACCACAATATTGAAGAACATTACTCATCGCTTTGATCATCCGAGTCGCTGGTCAGCATACCGTCATCTATGTCCATCTTTTTCATCACTGCGTCGCCATTGCGCCCTTTTCCTTCGGCAGCAAACCATGCTTCCCGTTTTTTGGCCTCGCGAGCTTCCTTCCTTGCTTGCCGCTGCACCTTGTCACGCTGAGCGGCCTCCTGCTTCTCATGCATCTCGTTGATGTAATCTTGCAGATGGACGAGGTCCGAGCGCAGCTGCACAACCTCGTCTGTGGTAGAGTGTCGAGTCTTGTCGTTGACTGCGTCCTTTTTCTTCAGCAAAGCAATTTCGGCTTCCAACTCAGCAATGCGATCGTCATGAGCGGCAACGTCGACCGAGGTATCTGGAACAGCGGGAGCTGTGTACGAGACACGGGAGACTTCAGCGCCCGGCTGTCGGAAAGCAGCCAGCTCGGCGAGACCCTCCTCGATCATGGAGGTAGGGAAGGCTGCATGGGTGAGGGCTTGAGAGAACTGGGATGTTTGGCGAGATCGGAGACGTGAGGGGGCAGTCAGGTGTGTGTGGAAAGTGTATGCTGCTGGGACAGCACCAGGAGCATGAGAGGGGTCTGAGAGCGCACCGTCATGGCGAGGCTTGACAATGGTGTGAATGCTGCGGGTTGGCTCCTGCGAGGAGTTCGAAAGGCCATTTAGCGGCAAGGAAACCAGGTTGGTCACAGGGTGTGTGTAATCAGAGACAGTGGTTGCGAACTTTCGGCGCGCGATATTCCATGATAGAACCTTGCCGCTATCGTGCGCGGACAATAGTGTGGTACCATCATATGAGAGGATTAGTGCTCGGGTAGGACCGGACTCGGTAGAAGGAGGAAGCCATCGGTCTTCGGAGGAGACCTGGGCAGGGGTGGATTGTAGAGAGGTGTCATGGAGAGTGTGCTTTACTGAGCCGCTGCGATAAAAGTCGATGGATTGCACGCTGCCGTCCTCGTATCCAACGTAGCCAGCTCGATCCACCGGATCCAATGCTAGACAGGTCGCCGAGAATGGGAGCAGGTATGTTCGCAGAACATGTCCAGTGTTATAGTCCCAGACAATAGCGGTATTATCTTTCGCGGTCGAGACTGCGATGTTGTTTCGTCCACTGCTGTGTCCGACAGCCAGAGATGTAATAGCGGCACGGTGGTTGGAGAAGGTCCGAATGGGTGAGTTTGGTGGCTGTCGGTCTTGACTTTGAGCGGGCTTAGAAAAGGAGAGGATGCCAGGCAGAGACCAGACGTGTATACTGGCATCAGCGGAGCCTGACAGAATGAAGTTGGAAGTGGGGTCGACGACAAGCGAGGTGACCGGCTGCAGGTGTGAGGCAGTGGTAGCCACTTGACGTCCTGTACATGTCTGAAACACGCGGCGCGAGTTAGTCTGAATCCACTAATTCTCTGACATATCCAAAGATAAGCGCAATTGACATATCATACCTCCCACAGAATCAATCGGCCTCCCTCCGTGCCAAGGACCAGCACATCACCATGCTTGGCTCCGACGACAGCAATGCTGCGGATACGCTCCGGAAATGGCACTAAAGCCTCCTGGTTTCCCTTTTCCCGACTGTAGACATGAACAACTGCCTTCTCAGCCTGGGCTGCGAAAATATGCGACGGGCTCACGGCCAAGCAATTGGGTGTGGTCGAGCTCTTCTTGAAAGTGGATCGCAGCTGGGGGGCAGGCTGGAATTCATGCACGCAAATGCCGACATCGCGGAGAGTGGCGGTCGGAGTTTTAGCGGATGACAGCGTCGCCGCTATGAACGATTCGGAAATCATGGGGAATGGGGCGCTTGCATGAAATATGGGGGAGACTAGAAGATCATTCCAACCGAAAGAAAAAAAAAGCTACGCGATAAGTCCAATCGATAAGGCAGTTTGCACTGTTTGTGGCCCCACCGCGTACCAGGAAATGCAACTATGAAGATGTGATCAATCCTAAACTTTCTCCTCATCCGATCAGATCTGACCCGTGTACGCGATTACTTTAATTCAGCTAATTTAATAGGACCGTCGAATTAACATCTATCATCTACACCAGCCGTGTTTGAGGATAAGCGGGGCTCCAGATGGAACCTGTCAATCCCCGGGAATGGCGACGGTATCCGCGAAATTGGAGTGGCTCAGCAGAAATGAGGGAAATCATTATGAAGCTGTATCGGATTTGGCGATGAAAATCCATGGCATTTTACAAGGCATGTTGGAAGCCACTCACACAGCTGGGTGAGAAAAGAAAACTGCACTTTCAGTATGCCCGCCATGACGAAGCATGTTATCATTTATATTCCAAGTTTCAGAGTCTGGTCAGGCATGGGTGACTCCGACGCAAGGGATGGCAACCCCATGAAGGGGGGTTCTCCCATTGCTATTGCAACGAGACACTGCAGCCAATGAAGACCCGCTCTGGTACAGTGCAACACACCCTGTGGTCGATCTTATTGCCCTTCTCAAGGGCTGTGATTCGCTAATCCCCCTCTCTGCATCCCATTTGTCTCATTCTTCGTCTCGAACTATGACGATTATAGGCGACCCGCAAAGGGTCTATCCACGTTGACGGCGTCCTGCAGACCATGAATAGCAATCTAGGGCCAATCATCCCTCCACCGCCTGCTTAGATCTCACCTTTCTCGGGCATGCAAGGATGACTTGACTCTCATTCTCAACTATTATTATGATGGCCCGTGCCTGAGAGCTGAGCTCGTTTCGTGCAAGAAGGAAACCCAAAAACCTTGAAGGGGCCAAACTTCATCTGAACATACTCGAGTTTCTTCATGGCAGGGTGTTGAGTTCCTTGTCAAGGGATGTCCTACCTTGTATACCTGGTGACCCTATCGTCCTTGGAAGTCAAAACTAGCGTCACTCTGACTGTATAAGTCCATACTGTGCCCCTGCATCGTGCGGAGGTTCCATCGCTCCCACAACTGCATTTCATTCTCATCCGGGTAACTCTTGTGCGACCGCATGTTGCTTTTTCAATATTTGAGTTGGGACTAAAACCACCTCACCTGAAAGGCGCAACATGTCCACTATGGATTGCGGTGTTACTAAAAGGCCTAACAATGCATGTTTCCCGGCCCCGATTCAAACTCACATTAAGAACCAAGAATCATATTCATCCGCGCCGAGCCACGATGCCATGGCAATTCCTGATCCCATTCCCTCGCCACGCCGATGGTCCCCCACATATCAGCCCCGAAGGAGGAGCAGACAATATCCGACATTGTCATTCGTGCCGTCACCCACATTCCCTCGTTCGGAGGTCCATGATTCTTCTACAAACTCCCTCTGCCGACGGCCCGCGAGCAGAGGGCCCCCCATCATCTCACCTTTTCGCTCTGTACGCAGAATGAAGGAACCTTTCCAGCTGATGCTCCCATCGTCGCCGGCGTCATGCGACAGTGCGCCGACATTCCGCCCGAAATCAACCAGAGAATCTAAAATACCAGGTGGTCGTACACTACGAACATGGCGCTCTGATCAAAATTTGGGCTCTGCTAGCATGTCAGCTTTTGGTCTTTTGCCCAGTCCCCCGATATCAGAATCTAGGGCTGTAAGTGCAGGGGCTAATACATCATATTTTGAGTGCAAAGACGAACCGAAAGAGGCGGACATTGTCAACGAGGACTTACAAAAAGAGCCAAGCTTGCCCGAACTGGAGGAGCCGGTCGAGCTGAGCGGAGGATTGGATGACAGTGACACAGAAAGGATTAACTATAAAGCCTACCGCCCGCCTGACTGGATCGAAGAACGCCACGAACAACCCCAAGAACAAAGGTGGACGGAGGTTACTAGTGTCCACGAAGCACATTCGAATCTCATCCGGCAGTGCGAAAGCAATGAGTCAAGAAACACCGCCAAGAGCCATGATGGCCTTTCAAGTCCTATCACTTCACCCCCAGGACCCACTTACTGTCATGTTCCAGGCACCTCGCCGAGACCTCAACGGCCGAGGACCGCCACCGTCTCAAGTGAAGCTAGTTGGATACCCAGTAATCTGGCGTATTGCGAGACATGGCTAAAAGGCGTCCCCTTTGACCCGCTTTCTGGAAAAGATGAAAACATCAGAGAATCCAACCGTCGAAAGGTCCAAATAGTTGAACAGGATCCACCACTTCCAATGCCGAAGATAGATTTCATCCCGGGGATGAAGTCTCTCGACGAACCCCTGGTAAGTAATGCACTCCCCCAGACTGCAGCTGATGAACCTCCAGCCATTCTAATACTGTCATAGAGATTTGCTGTTGCAAGCAAGCCTAAAAACAAACCAAGATTGGTTGATATTGCTCGGCAGTCCTCTCCGATGCCACCTCCACCATCATTACTACCACACCCTCTGCCAATGACGCCAGATCAGCGGCAAGAGGAAGTATCTGCATTTAGTCCTGATACACCACTTGAAACCCCGCTGGACATGTCGGATAGTGGCTATGGCACGCGGGAGTCTGGTTACTCTCTGAGCGCCTACGAGGATGGTAAAGATGACGATGTATACACTGACCCGGGGTCATTGACCTCCGACAGTGTTACATCTACTGTGATTGGCGAACGACCTAGCACCGCGCAGGAAGAGCGCGACACTTTCCACCAGCCAGAAATCCGGTCTGGGAGTGTAAGCCCAGAAGCAACACCACCAAATGAACATTCTCCAAGCCGGAGA
The DNA here is from genome assembly GCA_028829675.1 of Penicillium tannophilum. NCBI lineage: Eukaryota > Fungi > Ascomycota > Eurotiomycetes > Eurotiales > Aspergillaceae > Penicillium > Penicillium tannophilum. The sequence goes on along the minus strand of JAQKAK010000003.1, from coordinate 685,963 downwards.
TCTAATAAGTCTGTCAACGAAGAATCAGACGAAGCAACACCGTGGGATGACGCTGACCATGAGTGGACCTTGGATGATCATCAATGGACCCTCGACGAACTTGAACATTCTGTGAAGGACTTTCCTCGTCACATGCTTCGACTCACATCACCTGCAATCCTGCATGTAAGGAAAAGCGATGACAAGAATTTCCTACGCCCGTTTCGAACAATATTTCCTGAAGTCACAGAGAACTTGCTTGATTGTCTCTGTGCAGCGCTCATTGCCCGCAACTACCTCCTTTCCTTATCTACTATTCATCGCCACAAACCTTCCCTACTGGCGCGAAACGACACATATGGCATCGATGCCATCCCAACAAAAGCATACAGCACACTGGGCATCCAGCTCCCATCCGGGTCCCCCGGCCGCACCAAGGACCGTGTGCTTGGGTCCCGCAGTTCAGAACTGCGCCGGCAGGTCGAGGGAATTATCGACAATCTACTATTCGCCATCTGTGGTCGATCAGATGAAGTGCTTAAATCTGCGATTGAAGTTCTTGCCCAGGTCCTGGAAGTCAATGCCCCCTGAACCTCACTCTTTCCCTATCTTTCCCGCTTTCCTTGTATCTCTATACACCTCCTCTCTTTGTTTCGATTTCCTATTTCCCTCACACATCACCATCCTGCATGGCTCTCTTTCCTTCAGAGCAACAATTATCTCCATCGCTTGTCTGACCGTCTTCTTTCCTTCTTATTATATTCATACCCTGTCATCGCGATTCGTTCCCTCGGATTGTTCTTGAGCTTGTGTCACATGTACAATTAGTATCATACTACTATAGTAAAGCATAATTATAATAGCCATTGCTATAACCCCACTCTCTATTTTTCATTAGCTAAGGCATTACTCTACCACTGGCCATAACCATACATCGGTGACGGACGGGACCTCGGGAAGCACCTTGGATGATTGAGCCGCCACCATCTCCACTGCTGAGTCAGCCGAGAATCCCGCGGGAAAGCCCAGCTATCTTTCTCTGCAGATTGCGTACTAGACCTCAACCCTTCACATACACACACCACAATGGCCGCTCCAGCACGAAGCTTACGGCACCTATCGTCCGTAAGGACATCCCTTTCATCCGCCCCTACATCGACCGTCTCCCTCCTCCACTACCGCACCTATGCCACGACCGACAGCGGCTCCGCCACCAACACACCGGGAATCACCCGTCGGCGAAAGACCCATTTTCAAGACAAATTAAACGCCGGCCCCTCCTTCTCCGACTTCGTCTCCGGTGGTGCAGAGGAAGTTCTCGATCCCGCAGAGGCCTATGCCCTTAAGACCGCCATGGTCGGCCCAGCCGGCCGCAAGAAGGAAATGACCCGGCTCCCCGAGTGGCTTAAGACTCCTATCCCGGACTCGAAGAACTACCAGCGCTTGAAGAAGGATCTCCGCGGATTGAACTTGCATACCGTCTGCGAGGAGGCACGATGCCCTAACATTTCCGATTGCTGGGGTGGAGGTGATAAGGCCGCTGCTACCGCTACTATCATGCTCATGGGTGATACCTGTACCCGCGGATGCCGATTCTGCAGTGTGAAGACCAGTCGTACACCCGCACCACTCGACCCTCATGAGCCGGAGAACACCGCCGAGGCTATTTCGCGATGGGGACTCGGATATGTGGTTTTGACCAGTGTTGACCGTGACGATCTGGCTGATGGAGGTGCGCACCACTTCGCCGAGACGGTCATCAAGATCAAATCCAAGGCTCCGAGTATCCTGGTTGAGTGTTTGACTGGTGATTATCGCGGAGACCTTGAGATGGCCCAGGTGGTTGCTCGGAGTGGATTGGATGTTTATGCGCATAATGTTGAGACCGTTGAGGCTCTTACTCCTTTCGTGCGTGATCGTCGCGCTACTTTCCAGCAGTCCATTCGTGTTTTGAAGGCTGCTAAGGAAGCTAAGCCTGATCTCATTACTAAGACTAGTCTTATGCTTGGTCTTGGTGAGACCGACGAGCAGCTTTGGGATGCGCTGCGTCAGTTGCGTGCTGTGGATGTTGATGTTGTTACCTTTGGTCAGTACATGCGTCCTACCAAGCGTCATATGGCCGTTCATGAGTATGTTACTCCTGATCGGTTTGAGGCTTGGCGCCAGCGTGCGCTGGATATGGGCTTCTTGTACTGTGCTTCTGGACCTTTGGTTCGCAGCAGTTACAAGGCTGGTGAGGCGTTCATTGAGAACGTCCTGAAGAAGCGTCGTGGTGGAGCTGGAGCCGCAACTGGACAGACTGCCGAGCAGCCCGTTGCTCAGGTTGATGAAGCGACCCGCTAGTTCCGGTTCTTCTTCCTTCCTTTATTCAACAAAATAATATGCATGGTTTATGGCCGCTGTCCGATAAAACGCGGCTCGTTCACCATTCACTCGGCGCCGAGATTGCATCAGGTTTGGCTTCGGTTTGGGGTTGGGATTCCTTTACTATTTTCGACATTCCATTTCAACATTGTCTTGTATCACCATCAACGGTTTCTATCCTGTCTATATTCCAGGCGCTTGCATGGAGTTTCTCAGAAGCAATTACATCAATCATATCTCTAGATTCTTTTCAAGGATTTCTTCTCATTCATGTATTTCTCATTAGACTACGTGTCGGTCGTGAAGCTAGAAGTGAGCTGTACGTCCGTACGAGTCTTAGGTTCAGTTCAACTATACCACCTACGTCCAAGGAAACAGCAAGGATACAGCTAGACCGGCTATGTACCGCACTGCAAGAGGCCCTTCCCCTCCATCATAAACCTCCTCTTCCTGTGACTCCAAGGGAACTCGAAGCTGTTTGTTGAAAAAAATGAAATGCAAATGAGCATCATAGATGCTGAAACAGATAGCTCGTAAGCCGTCATCACCTGTATCGCATCCAATAAAAAAGCGGATATAAATGGGTATTGCGTTCCAAGATGCAAAACGATCCCCCTGGGGAAAAAAGGGCTCAACTTAGCCTGGGCCACTTATTGGGCCTTGCTAGTGAGCTCGACGATATCCTCCTTCTCGAGACCGAAAAGGTGGAGAATATCGACCAGGCTCTCTCCGTTGATACGGGTTGGGGCCTCGAGCTGGACCTTGGACTTGGCGCGCCAGGCGACACCAAGGCCAGCCTCGTGAAGCATGAGAAGATCATTGGCACCATCGCCGACAGCCAGTGTCTGGGAGATGGGAATGTTGTTCTCAGCAGCGATGGACTTAAGAAGGGAGCGCTTCTGAGCGGCATCGATGATGGGCTTCGACTCAACCAGTCTGCCGGTCAAGGTCTGAGTTTCAGTGTCAATTTCAAGCTAGATATCGGATTAGTTTGAACGACCTATTAGCAGTATATTAGAGGAGAATGGGGATGTTTACGTGGTTGGCGACTGCATAGTCGAGTCCAAGCTGACCGGCTAACCACTCCGCAAGAGGCTGGAAGCCACCGCTCAGAACAGCCATCTTGTATCCCATCATCTTCAAAGCGGCGCAAAGCTCGCGGGCACCCTCCGCGATGGTGATGACGGACTTGAGCTTGTCGAAGACATCAGCGGGGACGCCCTTGAGGAGGCTAACACGCTCCTTGAGCGATGCCGCGAAGTCCAGTTCGCCGTTCATCGCGCGCTCGGTGATTTCCTATAGAAGGTTAGACTTCCTCAATGGCTTGAAAAAAAGAAGAAATTCGACATACAGAAACCTCCTTCTCCACGCCAATGAACTTGGCAATCTCGTCGATCACCTCGTTCTCAATAAGGGTGCTGTCCATATCAAACACAGCCAATCGCTTGTGTCGGCGGAAGACACTCTCCTGCTGCAGCACAACCTCGACGTTCCACTCGCGCTCAAAGCGCCAGATGCTCTCGTGCTTGCGCAGGTCCTCAAAAGAGAGGTACTTAGGGTCCGGAGGGGGAGAGAATGTAACCTCCACAACGCGGGGTTGAGCGTCACGGTCCAGGCAGCGGTGCGAAGTGTTCATGCGCTGGTAAGGCGTTGGCAGAGACTCCAGGATCTGCAAGAAGTTGGTCAAACACAGCTGCGACACGTAAGGTCCGTAGATGTGATCCAGCGGTTCCGGTTCCGGAGCAGGCGGTTCGCGGGGGAACTTGTCCATGTCTTCAGTGGGGGCGGAGCCTTCAGGAACATGGGGTAAAGGCAGGTGCTCGCCCGCAGCCGGCTTGGGCGAAGAATCGGGGTGGAAGTTGGGGTGAACGGGTTTTGAGGATTTGTAGAAGATTGTTGCGACGATGCGCGGGGTGCCGGTCTCCAGGGGGTTAGCCTGGTGGTTGAAGATGCTGTAGGTGACACCGCTGTCATGGACCCGTTCGGGGTCTGGGTTGATAGGGTTGATTGAGAGAGTCTCGCTGAGTTGGGAGCCTAGGACCTCGCCGATGTTCTGGCTGACGGAGAGCGGGGGCTTATATTGTTGGTGGTCTTGGATGAATGAGCTGCTGCGCATTTGGCCAAGCGAGGGCCGCTGGCGGGAGGTGGTTTGGTCAACCATGGCCTTTCACTGGGGTGTTTAGAGAGAAGTTGGACTGAATGGGGCTAAACTTGAGAATTCAACGATCGCTTTCTTGAGAAAACATTGTCGATCGTGGTCCGTCACGTGGCCAGTTGGTGGGGTTCCGCTGCGGCGGCTTGCGTCATTTCTAATCAAACCGTCAAAAGTACTTCGTATTGATTCGAAGAATTATTGGCATGGCTGATAAGGCGAAAGGATTATTAACTGTGTGATCAGAAACAATATCTTTTCGCTATCAAAATGACTGGCTGTAGTCAAAGACTTCACCCCAGTATCGGTATGTCGTAAGAAGGTTGGATTGTCGATCACAATAAAACTTTGAAGTGGAAAAAACGGCTTCAAACATTATTGAGCAGGATATGCTCAGTTAAATTCAAACATCCAGGTTGTATATTCAAGGAATTTGCTTTGGCAGGAAGCCTTCCAAATGACTACTTAGTATGGTTGATGGGCACCTACGTAGCTTGGGTTAATTCATCAGTAAAATATTCTACACGTACTTCAAATGGAGGTGAGTAGAGCCCCGCTTTGGGTATTAAGCTGCGGGTCGTTGAAATGATAATCGCATTTCAAAAGCCTGATTGCTTGATCCTGGTGACTCCCTTGCAGCAGTTCATGAGACCAAACTTAGGGTTGGTGGGCTGCACGTGAGAACCCCTCCAAGGACATTTTGGAAAACACTGGATGAAAAAAAAAAGATTGAAAAAACTCCAATGTTCAGAACTACTTAAAATTATCATAATTTATATAAGAAGTAAATGTTTATTGAAGACACAAATTACGCTTTTGTATCTATTTATGCGAAAGTCATTATCATGTCTCAACGGTCCCAATAAGGGCCGCGAGCGGAAACCAAACTCCCTATATACAAGGGGGGAGTGGGCTATTTTGTCTTTTTGGGAATAGAATCCCGATAACATAAGAAATCATGAATGTGCGCCGGTCTTTGAAGAGCCGATTCGCACCGCTCAAACGAGGACACAAAATAAAAAGAAGAGCCGAGGAGGTATCATTATAACGCCATGGAGTATGCGATGGAGTATGCGAGGCACAAAAAAGGAGCGACAGGATCATTGAGCAGCAGAAAGCTGAGCGTTCAATGCGGATGTCAAAGCTTCCTCTTGGCGCTTGCGCTCCATCTCCATCAGGTACTGAGCATACTTGGAGCGGGGGTTGTGGATACCACACTCGGTCTTCTGCTGACCCTTCCAGCGACCAGAGCGCTCATCCTCGTTCTCAGCAACGGGCTGGGTGGAGTGCCAGTCACCGACACTCTTGTAGCCACGGTCGAGGAGCTCGTTGTAGGGGACATTGTTGTCCCGAGCGTACTGCTTAACCTGGTCAAAGGACCAGTTGGCCATGGGGTTGATCTTGATAAGGCCAGCTTCGTCAACTTCAATGACGTCGAGGTCACCGCGCTTGCCACCCTGGCTGCGGCGACGACCGGTCAGGACGGCGTGGACATTCAATTCGCGGTAGGCACGCTGGGCAGGCTCAACCTTGGCAACCCAGTCATAGAGCTGGTCATCAACCTCCCACAGACGGGCGCCATACTTAGATTCAAACTCGGCAGCAGTCTCGGCACCGGCAGGCTTGTACACGTGGACATTGTTCAACGGGTAACGCTTGCGGACCCGGTCGACCAGATTAAGGGTCTCGGAGAAGTGGTGCAGCGTATCGAGGAAGATAAGATCCACCATCTGGGGGCGGGGTACTTCCAGCTTGGACAACATATCCAAGGTTACCAGGCCAGTAAGACCAAAGGCAGTAGTCTGAAAGAGATGAGGGAGTGATGTAATGCACCATCTCAAGATATCTATAGAGGGGTAAGAGTCAGAAACCATACATTGGGACCTTTGTTATAGCGGGGTTTCCGAATAACATACCTTGGGGCTCGAGGAACTGCAACTGGCGGTTCAAGAACTGGAGATGAGGCTTGGTGAAGACAATCTCTGGGATGTATTCTTCACTAGAAGAGCCACCGCTGACATAGCCAGACTCGGTCATGTTGTCACGAGAGTCAATGCCCTCTCCATCGGAGGGGTATTGGACAGGCATCTTGGCCGGCATTTCGAAGGCGTGCAGAAAGAGTAATGTGTAAAAGGAATAGAAGTATAAACGCCTGGGGTAAGGTGTTTAACTATACACAACAGGGAATTGAAGCACCGAAAACGAATATGGAGATGATAGTGAGAAGAAGAAGCAAAGGCCAGGCTCCGAATAATATAGGCTATGAGGCAATGATGTGATTTTTCAGCGTGCCTGGCATACTTCCGATTTCCCTAGCCGCCATTTCATTTGAGCACGACATCGGGGTCTCGAGTGGGTCCTTGAAAATTCGATGGCGTGCTTGTTGATGCCTTGGTGCCTGAAATTGCGTGATTGCGTGCTTGCATTCTCGGCATCTCTAGTCTTTGTGGTCTCCCGTACCCACTCAAAAGAGTCAAGTCTGGGGGACAAGTCCGGTTTTCACCCCATTATGCTTTTAATAATCCAGCAGGAACCTCCGATCTGGTTAGAGAGTATGCCTAGTGCTGAGCAATCATTCCCGCGGAGCTCCGAAGCTCGTGGAAACCTCTCAAACTCCGGTTCTTCCCAGATCTGGGGCTGATTAATCCACAACGTCAGCCCCGTTTCTCAGGGTCTAGCATAATTGCCTAATAATGATGTTAGTACTTTTCGAGAAGCTTAATGGAACTTGTAAAGCACATATGATCTGCGATGGTGTCATCTGGAGTGCAGCTGTGGCGGGTCCTGTTCTTGCCCCATATCCGGTCGCTTGAATGGCGTGCGATATGTCGTGATGTAATTCTGCCAGGCGGTGGTTGATCACATGATCGGGTAAATACTATAGATCAGGTCCGTTGCAACACCAATCCATGGGTATAAGATTGGGAAATGATGTAGAGCAGTTCCATTCCTAAGGCTATGCAAACAGTATTAGATTCAAGATTGTACTTCCTGTTTGACTTTTCGGTTATCCGTCCATCCAGGCATCTCATGGCAAGCTCAGCCCAAAAATTTGGAAGTTCACTCGACACTTCTACTATAGGCAATTTTCAGGACGTATCCGAAGCATTGGTCTGATACCTCGCTTACTACAGTGCCCAGTATCCTACAGTGATTATTATTCAAACAAAATGCTTCTGTTCCTGCTTCCCCAGATATCAAAATTGTCTGTTTAAATCAATATATGAAATAATGCTTTATAGGCGCAATCTTCACTAATGTTTCTTTCCCATCCTAAAAAGGCGCTCACTCATTGTCACTTCTTGGCCATCTTTAATTCCTGGGTAATGTAAGCCAGTAGATACCTGAGTATGTATTCAATGATATTACTACTCTGAAATTCGACTTCTGTCTGACAGAGAAGAGACAATGTACTTAACGCAGTTACAGGACATCGCTCCAAGCCTGTGTGTGGAGTATGCGGGGCTTGCTCGTATGGACCCGAAGGACAAGAAATGGAATGGAGAGTGTAATCACGGAAATGGTCGTTTGGAGCACTATCGTGTAACTGATTACATGTGTGTCGTCATGATGATGTCTGCTCTCTTCCTTTTCTTCCTACACCTTTGTCCTTTAACTAACTTCTAAACTTCGATATTGACTTGTATTAAGCGAGGTACCTGTTTTTCAACACCGAAAGTCAAGGCAACGTTTTGTCTGGATTTCAATTGTCGCAATTCCCACAATCCTTGGATCGGACATCTCCCAACAATGTTTGTCCGCTCCGCTATCCCAAGGACATACATATATATATATCGATCTTGATCAGTCGACAAATCAGGCGTTGCCCCTCCTTGCTCATTTTGTCTACCGTCCTGGCTAGTTTCCATGATTTATCACTAAGTCTTCGCCGGAGTTTTTATTATCAGACTCTGTCAGTCCTTGCTAGAAAAATTACACCTGATTTGACGAAGGAGCAGAACGATTTTTCCAATATCCCCTAGCCAATCCACGATCGAAACGTCTGTGCAAACCAATTGATATACTTCTTTCCATCCAGTCCGGCTTCGAACCTGCTACGGTGAACGTCTGACCAAGAAGTATGAGGCAATGAGAGCCGAGGTGGAGTGCGAGTTCAGTTGTCATTGCCGCCTTGACCACCCAATCCGCTACTCCGATGATGGAACTCTGGATGATCGGCGAAAAGCCATTTTTTAGGCGCCAGGTCTTATAGACTTCAAAGTCTACAACCTCCAATGCCGATCGGAGCAGATTAACATTGAATTTGCTATTAAACACGAGGAATCAGGGGAGGACTTGTGCAGATATCTAGCCGTTCATCAACAAAAGACCCAGGCTATACTGTGCCTGTTAGATCGCGAGGTTTTCGAGATGGGTATGATGAAAGTAAATCTGTAGGACGGGTACGTGAACAGTACATGGCATATTCGAGTGACTCCATGGCTTTTGACCCGCGCTTATGCTTTGGGCGTCTGCATCCATCGAGCTGCTCAGGGGGCCATGCCGATTTACGAGGTTAGTTTACTTTAGGTAAAGCCATTTAATTCAAAAGATATTCCTTTTAATTTGTAATAAACAACAAGCCAAACATAGAAGAAAACGTTGGCTTTAAATTGAATAAGTGGATCTTGAAGACCAGCCATAATTTGTGGGGCCGCTGATCGGAAAATACCCACTTGTGGGTATTCTCCAGACAGTATAAACAGCCTTTTTTATTCCTGGATCTATGTTCCACTCTTGATCACAAAGAGATTTTGGAAAGGCATTTGCCTCTACCCAATAAGTGGTCATATTTTGAAGTATCTGCTACATTTATTGATCTGCTACCGGCTTCAAGATGATGTTGCGTGCGTCACGCCACATCTCGACAACAGCCCGACTCTTGAGAGTCAATGCAGTCACTTTCCGGTGCGTAAAAACCCAATATGCCTATGCTGCCTTCTAATAGATCACCAGAAGAAATATCTCAACTCATAACATACCCACCGAGTCCCCCCATCACCGCCTCGCAGCACAACGCTTGAACCGACCAGTCTCCCCCCACATCAGCATATACAAATGGCAATTTGTTTCCTCAGCATCAATACTCCATCGAATCACCGGAATACTACTATCAGGAAGCCTTTACGCTTTTGGGACACTCTACCTCATTTCCCCAAATCTGGGCATTCCCCTCGACTCGACAACTATGGTCGATACATTTGGGGCGCTACCAACTGCAGTGAAAACCGGGGTCAAGTTTGGCATATCAATGCCCTTCACATACCACGCCTTCAACGGATTGAAACAATTGATTTGGGATACGGGTCGTCTATTGGGAAAGAAACAGAATGGAAGAGCATCATGGGCTGTTTTGGTTTGTTCTATGAGTGCCTCCTTGGGACTGGCTTTGTACAAGCCCGGGAACGAGGAAGATGTTCAATAGCTACTATGTAAGATTGATCTTCGGGCATTGCGGAGTCACAGAAAAAATTCCCATTTATCGGGAAGGCCCTTTTAGAAGTTGATGAATTTGAGCCATAGAATCCTTTGCAACTTCGCCCGTCTCGGATAATGGCTTTTGCAGTACCAGTCTTGCGAAGACACATAGATCGGGTGCATGGTAGGTGATTCCCGCTCGGTAAATCTCTTGCTGGCTTAATCGTGACTTGAGTCGTTCCCATAGACTCATCCATCTAGAGAGTGCCCTTTCGAGCTGGCGTGTGGCGTCGGACATATTGCAAAGGCTTGACCTCAACCCGAATATTATTGGTTGGAATGCTTTGGGCAAATGCTTTTCAGCTTTCAGCGCGCCAGATATAGGTTTCATGGAGTACTTACCGGAGACAACAATAAAAAGAGCAAATACGTTGAGATCGCTGTATCTTGGACTATTAAGTCCGGGCCAGTCATCCGATAGCAGTTCCTGTACGAATATATTCAAAGGTGAAGGGCGTTGATGTTCTCGTTCGTTTTGTGCCCATATCTCCCATGTAGCACTGTCTCGGATATCAATACCCCTTTCTTCAGCGGGGAGATCGAACCCAAACTCGGATGCCGTGAACTGGGGAGGGGTGTTGAAAAACATAATATTGTGGCAGTCAAGCATGGTTATAGATGCCATCAGTCTGCATACCGTTAATATTGTGCAACAATGTATGGTGGAGGCAGAACTTACCTGATACAAGTCTCATTTTTAATGAACTTTGCATGACTCAAGGGTATGTCAGAATCATGCCATTGATTTTTTATTTGTGTCATGGATGTCGCCCGAGCAAGAGATACCAGAGCTGGGTATCGTTGTATTCGCACCCGACGCCGAGCTTCTGGCTTGGGACTAGCTAACTGGTTAAGAATGATGAGAATCGCCGCTTGGATGCTTTCAATCTCAAACTGGTATAAACTGTCAGCGTCTCGAGGTTGCTGGTTGTATACGAGTTGAAGGAAATCAGGATTTTCAAACACGACTTGTTCCGCCATATCGACGTAATTCGTAGCTTGTGACTTCGCATGGTCTGACAGCCCGCAACTCGCACCCAACAAGAAGATCGCGAGAAGAAGGGGCCCCGAAGTAATTTCCAGATTGAAAGAGGATTTCAAGACGATACGAGATCGAGGGCGAACGGTATGATCAAAATAGGCATTGATGAAATCGCCAACATTTCTCTCGCTGAAGAATGTGCGTTCAGGGTCGGTATTGAGCTCCCCGGAGACATGGCGATGAGAGGTGTACACGCTGGATAGGCAATCGATCATTTTGTCAGCTGCCAACTGTCGTTGTTCCGGATCGTCGAGTCCTTCGGGCAGTGGGGAGTTTCGACACTGCCTATCGTGTGTGACCGACCCAAAGAAAAGAGCCCAAGAATCCTCAAAGAAAAGATCACTTCTGTCAGCTTCGACTTCCAGACTCGGGAGTGCAGAATCCAGCTCTGGATCATTTGACTCGGTGGTCGACAGTAGAGAAAGAGCATGGTTGACATCTCCAGGATTATTTTGGTTGCTCGGCGCAGAGTAATTCAACAAAAACGGAACTGATAATTGACCATGTCGACGTTGGTCTGATATTGCGGTCGCTTGTCTGTGTTGACTTCTAGTTGACACCCGAGTATTGGAGATTGCCCCGAGCGACTCATCTGTACGACCTTCAAGACGCCGATAAGTGCAAATAACACCTTGGCTCTCACAGCTAGAGCAAGGGTAGTTCGCATCGCAAGTGCTTCTGTTCTTTGCGCAGGTGTCACATGATTTCCGATGGCGTCCGGCCTTCTTGGGCAAAGGCTGCCGCCCAATCTTACAGCTTTTATAATGGCGGCGAAGCGCATCTCTAATGATTCCATTAATGACATTTCAGCATTTAAGATAAGTGAAGTATCATACTGTCTGGAATATATGCTCCCGCAAAACTCGCACGTCACTTGTGTTCGTGGGTTGTCTAGATGGATGGTCAGTTTCCGCGCGTGTATTCGATTTCTGTTCCCACTTACGTGATGATGCCTCGTGCCGTTTGAGATGACTCCGACTGGAGAAGGTTCGTTTACAGGTAGAACATCTGTGACCTGTACTAGACATTTTAAACAAGTCAACTCCCTTGGAAGTGCGTGCGCATGGTGAGATGATGGCGGTCAGGTTCCGCGCCGACATTACCCGCTTACGGAGTCACATTGTGTATAATTAGTCATGTATTTAAGGCTAGTAGGAATTGAAATATCTCGACTATAACATGTCCATGGATTCTTCCAAGAATACCAATAATCCTAAGATGAAGCCGGAAGCACCCAAGTGGTAACAGACTCACTGGGAATATCACCCGACCACTCCTCGCCGCTCTCGGTGCTGAGAGTCACATAAACATCGTTATCAAAAGTATTCTCAATAACAATAGAGCGCGTTCCATCAGGGTTCAACGAGGCCACAGACTGCACACCCCCTCCACTTGAATAAGTGTAGCTTCCTGTTCCATTCAGGATGATAGCGCCGGTAGGAATGAATTTGCTAAACTGAGCGATCATGTAGTATGCTGTCTCAAATGTATAGCTTCCATCATCATTGACAGTGACTAGGCCAGTGCAAGTGCCACACCCGCCGCTGGACAGATGTGGGCCATCGTCGGAATTGGTGCCGAGCGTCCATGCTGTCACGCCAGAAGCCCAGTTTTGTAGGGGGCCCATCGTGAAGTCAGCGGCCTGGTTCCAGGACCCGGTGGATGGGGTCCAGCATTCGGTCATGTATTGCTTCACGTCTGGATTGCTCTCGTGGAATGTGGTGAGGACTGTCCAGTCTACATCGGTAGCATAACAGTGCCAGGCGACCGAATCAACGTACTTGCTGGCACCGTCAATGACGGTCTGAGGGTAACTAGGGACATCTTTGCATTCATCAGTATGGAGACTTGTTTGGAGGGGCAAGTGAACTTACCGGTGTTGTGATCGTAGGCCCAGACAGTTGTGTCCAGGCCAGCGTCAGCAAGAGCAGGGCCGACGTAGTTCTGGATCAGCTCGGCGGACTCCTCTGCGTAGACATACATCGTGGGATATCCGGACTGGCTGTTCAAAGGCTCGTTCTGGATGGTGATGGCGTCGATAGACACATCGAGATCCTTGTATGCCTGGATATACTTGACAAAGTAGTCCGCAAATTGACTAGCATATCCGGAGTTCGCGGTTCCCCCGTTCAAATATCCATCGTTCAAATTGTTGTCCGTTGTGGACCCATCGATGACACCGTTCATCTTCATCCACCCAGGGGCGCTCCATGGAGATCCAAAGATGGTCAAAGCTGATTGAATGGATTTCATAGAGGCCAGCATATTGGCCATAGCTGTTCCACGATCTCCGAGGCTGAATCCCGAGAGCGATGTGTCCGCAGAGCCACCATTGTCGTCATAGGTGTAGGCTGGGTCTCCAGAGAGATCAGAAGCGCCGATGGTGTGCCTCATCAAAGCAAAATTGGCACCCGAGTCTGTCATGAGAGTATCGAGAAGGTCTTGGAGGTTTGAGCTAGACAGGGTGTTGAAGGACGTAACAGTCGCATCAGTCACAGCTCCACCAAAGCCCACGATGGTTTGCTTGTGACCAGAGCTCGTGTCGTCTACACTGAGCGCCCATGTCGAGGTTGAGCCTGGGTCGCCTGCGCCTTGGACAGGTGCGGTGATTGAAGAGAGTTTGTAGTTTCCAGCGGAGTTAGAGCTGTAAGCCGATGCCGAGGCTCTCTTTTCTAATGCGTAGCTGGCGGCAGCTAAGCTGAGAAGAGACACAACGGTGCGCATCTTGAAAAGAATCTCAATTTCCTTGTTTTTGACCTGGAAGAATAGCTTTTAGAATGTTTAATGGATTAGATCAAGCTATAGAAATCAGGGACTCTTTATAACATCAGCCATTGTAACCTTGGAGTCATGTGTAAAACAGCTTCAGGTACGGGGCGTGAAGAAGCCCCCAATCAAAGAGGGGGCGTCATCATCTAGTGTATACGGGTTGCTTCATTTCCCTCAAACGCGGGGCCAAATGCTTGGTTCGCACGATGCAACACTGCAGCAATTCGGGAAATCGGGTTTCGGGGTTAAGCTTGATCAGGAAGTCGTCGGTTCGTTTTCGTTTAAGTCCATCATCGCCCCTTTAATCACGGGTGGGCAATTAGCTTCGGCACTTGAACGGCGCTTTGTCGGCTCTATTTTTGCTAGTCGAATACTACCTCACTAGAGTGGCACTATATGCGTAAGGGAAAGCGTGAGGAGCATTCAGGTAAAGCAGGCAAGCTGGCCCCGGTGTTGGGGGAGTGGGTCCAGACCAATCAGAAGTCCGGGTTCCAGGACAAACCACAGACATGCATAGATCAAACAGTAGCCAGGAAGGAATGAATGGTATAAACAGGACTAGTGTAGATAGTAGAGGATAAACTTCAAGGCGCCTAAACTTTCTTATGGTCCGACCACCTCTGACTATGACTCTTGGTGAGGCAATGCTTCTTCCCATGAAGCTGGGTTTGGTTTATATCTCGCTATCCGCAAGGCTTATCACGATATACACAATTACTAGCCTTAATTTGCGTTGTCTTCATCGGCTAGCCGCTGTTCCGTCCCGCTGTCGCCAAGATTTGCTAGGCTATTCTGTTCGACCTCTTCACTGGCTCGCTCTGGGCTATATCCCGCTTCCAGTTCTCTCCGGTCAACACGACGACCATCTATATATAATGGTGGATTTTGTAAATCAGAGAAGAGTGGCAGTGGTCCCGAATCGAAGCTTCGCATCCCCAAGTACTGTTCGGCCACTATTTGCTCCAACCCCTTCTTCATCGCTATGTGATAGACATTTCCCGTCTTGACTACCTGGTGTACTGGTCGCGTGAGTATGAAGCTCTCGTGGATCTCGTCCCGAAGCTGCTTATCGCACTCGGCGAGGAAAAGATCGTAACAGATGTAGACCCTCGACGAAGTGTGGAGCATTTGGATTATATTCATCTGTATACTGAGTTCGGTAGTCGGTTGTCCAATATCACGTAGTAAAGTAGTGCATATTTTTTCGGCTCGTGATTGTGCCCAAGGTATGACATTTTCGGTGTGTCGGGGCCTCTCGCGTCTGTAATGGGCAGTGAGAAAGCATCGTAAAGTGAGGTCCGTCTGTAATGCTGTGAGAGTCTCTTTCGAGACTCGGGCTTCCATGTGCACCATGACAGCAATTTGAGATTATAAATGGGCTAGGCTGAATGAGACTCTCGGAATTGAGAAAGAGTTCGTGCAAGGCGTGTCACGACCGTTTTGGCGGAAGATCGTAATAACCAACGATTTGGCCCCAGCCTCCAGCAGGTAGCCATCACATGATACCATGCTGGTTAGATAAGCTCTCAAGCTCATTAGTTAGAGACTCATTTGATTACCCTTTTTATTAATATTTATATTAAGTCATGACATTACGTTCAAATATAGTATAGGCCATGCATTTTCAAACAAGACAGTAGACGCTTGCTCAACGGAGAGAAGGAATCCAAAAACAGCGAGGGGAAATTGCTGATGCCTTCTACAATCCCCAGTCCACCTCAGTATATAGACGCCTAGCCAGGCATCCCCCTACTATCGCGATAGCGCTATCGGAATCAAGTTGCCTATTTTGCGTCGTTATTTAAAGCCTTGCCATGTCGCATTTGCAAGCAACAGAAACGCACCAGAATAATCTTCGGCTGAAACAACATGACCCTGAATTACTCCATCCACCCCGTTGTTTCAAGCGACCTTCCCGCTCTCGGAAAGTTTATTCATTCCGCCAAACTCTCTCTGAGCATCAACCGCCTCATCTTCCTTGACTGGCCAAATGAGAAACTCCAAAGCGAGAGCTACTACCAAGCCGTGCAAAGCGGATATGCTAATCCAGCAGCTGAATGTTTTAAAGCGGTCGACAATGTGACTAAGGAGATAATCGGCTACATTGTCCTGGAGCGTAAACAGCCCAAAGAATCGGAGAATACTGATCGGGAAGCCGAAGCCGAGGGTAACATTCCAGATGGACTGAACCCACCACTTCTCGCCGAGGTTAACAATGCGACGAGACGGATCGCAATGGAGATTGAGGAGACACATCGCTTCGGTAAGTTTTTTTGTCGCATGATTTCCGCTGAGTAGCATTAATGTTGTGGGTAGATGTGATATATATGTGTGTGAAGCCTTCTGTTCAGAGACATGGGGTTGGCTCCAAGTTAGTCCAGCTGGGCTTTGATCGGGCCAAGGCCGAAGGAATTCCACTGGCTGTTTGTGCAGAAGCTCCTTCTATACCTTTCTTTGATAAACTTGAATTCAGGGAAACGGTGCATTTCGATATCGATTTGCGGAAATACGCGACAGCTAATAGTGGGTTTGGGGTGTTCCGTCTGGCTGGAATGATGTGGCATCCTTGAACTGAAGGCCGTGAAACAAGGAATCTATAGTATTCTTTCATTGCTTGTATTGAGAAAGAGAGATGATGATAATCTAGTGCGCTATTGAGATTACCGAATCGTGAATCCTCCATCAACCCGAAGATCTGCACCATTGATCATTCCACTAGAGTCCTATCACAAAGTTAGAGAGAACCATATAGAAACTTCCCAGAAATCACTTACTTGGCAAAGGAAGACAACCGAATCCGCAACTTCTTCAGGCAATGCAAATTTTCCGGTCGGGATATTTTTCAAGAATGCCTCCCTCACAGACGTTTCTCCCCAAGCTTTCTGTCCAAGAGCAGTCCAAGCCACGGTCGGAGACACACTGTTAGAAGTGATTCCTTTAGGTCCCCACTCAGAAGCCATACTACGCGTCAAACCTAGCAAACCAGCCTTCGAAGCACAGTAAGCTCCATGTTGATGCAGAGCAGCGTGTGCAGCCTGCGATGAAATACTAACGATCCGACCCGGTGGCGGAGGACTAGTTGAAGACTCCGCTGCCTTTGACGCAGCGAAATACAAACGGGCAAAAGCCTGGGAGCAAAGCATTGGCCCAAAGATATTGGTGGTCAGATGCCTCATTGTCTCCTCGGGTGGTGTGATCTCCATATCGCTAAGAGAGACATATCCAGCCGTGTTGATCAAAATACTGGGGAAGGCTCTCTCAGTCTGAGATGAGGTGTCTGGTGACACTGAATCTTTCTCTAGGGCGTCAAACGCAGACTGCACGGACTCGGGGGACGTGATGTCGCACTCGTAAGTGCGGATGTCATCCAGGTCTGTGCTGCTTCCATATCCTGTCTCGAGGAGTTGGTCTCGACGTGCGGCCTCGAAGGGCGCGTATAGAATTGCAATACGGGCACCTTGTTGTCTTAGCTTTTGGCCGATACTTGATCCAAGGCCACCTGGTGTGGTGTCAGCATTGTTGCTATCCTAGGCGGGTCAGCCTTTATCCCTACCTAGGCCGCCGGGTAAGATGGCAAGGCGACGAGCGAATGCCATGTTGTTTGCAGATCACACTGTGATTGGTGATAGGCTCAATCCAAGAACGGGAATTAGGGAAATTCAATAAGCTTGTGTAGCTTTGGTCCTGCCAAAATCGACGACCCCTCAAAATGCGGAGAAACATGACGGTTCAGGTAATGATCGGTGATCTTCCCGACCTTGCAGGGATGGGACAACTGACGTCAACCATTCGCGTGGAATATGCATTTGGATTGTTTGTACCCTCGTGATCATAATTGTTATGTCGCTATTCTCGTTTCGTCAAATTCCCTAGCTTCTGAGGAACCACGGGGATCGGATATCATATTCTTCTCTCGTTCCAACTGCCACTTCGGCCCTACGGGAGATCCCATGTTCCAAGACCTTTGAGAATAGAGTGGGCATGCATCAAAACTTTGTACAGTAATTGCCCTGAAGTTGGCTTTTGACAGGCATAGCTAGTGCAGCCACAGAAATGCAAGGACAGCAAAGCACAAGTTAATGAGCCCCCTTTAGACTCAGACTCACGGAGTAGCTCTTCATAATCACATGATTGACCAGTGAGCACCCAGTGATCGTAATTGGCTGCTCATTTGCACCAATTGATTAGTCATAGGCGTTCATTGACCAGTCTACTGTCCATCCCCGAAGCAGCATCTGTTCCCCACATTGACTAGTGACCCATCGGCAATTTGATGACCCTCAATTACCACACTATCTGGACTTCCCAAGGTACTGAATCCTACTCTACGTCTCTTCTTTTAATACTAGAGCGCAATGACGTAAACTTGAGGCATGCTGTGGTGCTTGATAATCCCATTACTTTCTGGCAAAAACCCCATGCGTATACGTTAGAAGTTGCTAGCCCGTATACGAGAATTCGAAACAGCATTCCCCCTTAGACACTCACGGTTCTTTTCCTAGAGCCCTACTTAGATCGCGCTAAACCTCATCTGGTCAGGCAATACTCCACCATCTTTCTCTAGTGTAATTCAGGTGTTTCTGGTAGATCACTAAATTACCGGCATTAGGCAGGGGGGCGGATACGAGAAAATTGATATGATTCGTTGTTGTCGGAGAGGTGATATCCTCATTATAGGCAGTGATCTGCTTTCCATATCCACCGTGAATGATTTTCACGACTTTTGAGGAACCCTTACATTAGCTAGGGCACATTGGCTTGGGTAGCTTTATCCTCTTAGATGGTTGCTCCACCTTCATGTCACTCTCATTTAGAATTGACGAGGCGCATAGTTCATTCAAAGTTTAATATATTAAATAGCCGGAGACTAGTTCTGTACCCTTAAAGGGATAGGCTATAGTATAGGCGAACCGGTTCTGGATGAATACTAGTCGTGAAGGAGGGACAAAAGCGAAAATCAAAATTATCGCCATTGACATTACGTGGTCATAGATGTTTAGAAAGACTCCGTCCTCAATCCCTTCGCCAGATTCTCCCAATGTGCATTCTATTTTACTTGCAATTCTAATACTCAATCACGCATGCACTTCCCGAGCCGGATTCATTGAGATCATGGATTATGGTCCCAGAATTTTTAAAATAGTCCAATAATCAGTAAAGCTGCACCATATATTCTGCGTCTTAGGCCTGTTCAATGGAACGCTTGTTCATGTGCATGCTTGGACACTCGACCCCCTACGCTCTGAGTGGTTACCGAGACCAGTAATCTGGGGTAGGCACGGGTCCGGGCTCTACTGCATGACCCGTGCTTGGAAATGACTCTGAGCATCCCTGACCGCAGTTATACCTAGTTCCCCAGCGCGTATGAACGCCCAAAGCACGATCGGGCATCCTCCTGACCGGACCATATGCTGGTCGTGGCGCAGGAAATGGCCAATCAAGTGGCGTCCACGATAGCTTAGTTGCCTGGAACGGCCTCGAATTATCACAAGACTTTCCTGGGCTACACCGTGCATGAGGCTTAACCCCCAATCCCAAGTGTCCATTCGTGCGATATTAGCATGCGGCAGTCAAAATCTAGCCGAGGGAGTCAAAGCGCCACCGAGTGCCAAGCCCCCCAAAGTGCCTCTGTAGGATTCGCTATTACCCCCTGTCCCATGGCGTCGAGATCATTGGAGGAATTCAAAAAGACGCCGCCCAATGGAGGCGTCAAGTGGTCATAGCTGATCAGTAAGCAATCACGGTTAAAGGAGAAGGAACCGATGTAAATAACCGTGCCAGTTACGTTGGTCGCTGAATCTGTGCTAAGGCCATTCACTATGTTAGTCTGGCCAGTGGGGAATTTCCACTTAACTTTAATTGAGAACAGGTTTGATAATATTGATGAGATGAAATAAATTAGTAGGCGTATATATCTAAATCAGGAATAGTTATCTTTATTGAACCCTGGCCGCGCTTAGGGCACCTTTCCATGCATTTTCAGATTTTGTACTGATCAATTTCGGCATTTCTCCTTTTCTCTGGTGGAGAAAATTCAGGATCCGTCCGGGGTCATGGCACGGGGTAATGACCGTCTGGGGTTATGGCGCGGGGTAGTGACCGGGGTAGTGACCGTCCGGGGTAACACTGGCCGAGCCCATAGGCCCCAGATGAGATGAGACTCCGAGCCGTGTCCGACTCTGTAATTCGTCGGGTTCTTTAATGATGGATTTTATCTTGGATCCTGCACGTCCAACTGGCCCCCACTGAGCATGGTCTTCTATAGAGATAGATCAAACATCTTGAGCATCCGACTTCATCGGAGGCCAGCGTTTGAGGACATTTCGAATGGGTCAGATTTGCTGAACATTTGCCCGTGGTACTCGAGACC
This sequence comes from Penicillium tannophilum, assembly GCA_028829675.1. Taxonomy (NCBI): domain Eukaryota; kingdom Fungi; phylum Ascomycota; class Eurotiomycetes; order Eurotiales; family Aspergillaceae; genus Penicillium; species Penicillium tannophilum. The sequence goes on along the minus strand of JAQKAK010000003.1, from coordinate 665,809 downwards.
TGGACTCAAGCACAGCGCTAACTATGAGCGCTTGTCCTCTCCCAGCTCGGTTAAATTTAGTTGCTCATTATGATAGGCTCAACGGAAACCACCTTGACAGGGAAGAGGGTCAGATTTCAGGATGCACAAGAGAAAACCTGGGATGGGGCACGGGCATGACTCGCACTAACTGAAGGAGGATCATAAACTCTCCCCCAGCAAGGGCCAAAGCAGGGAATTCTCCGGCGGATGGAACGCCACAACCAGACGCACACCACCACACCCTATCACTAAATTGTCACTTCAGCTGACCCCGCAAAGGAACCGGTACATTTCCTCCCGACCAGTAACTTTCGGAATTCTTAGAGCCTACCATAATCAAGTGACGCTACCGTGGTGCTCGGGAAAATGGCCCTCATGAGTGGCGTTGCCAAGTTCAGGAGGTCAAGGTCCCGAGCAAGCTTTTCCTTATTGCGCTTAGATCGGGCTCACCATCCCGAGCGCGTTGTCACAAGTATTTAGATCTGAAACCCCCAGTCGTGCCTGCCTCTCTTTCGTTCACCCGTTTCTCTCGGAAATCGTCAACATGAATAGCGACCTCACAGAGAAGCAGACCACGGCGGAAGAGATCGAGGCGCAGCCCTCCTCTACCGGCGGACCTGTTTACGATGTCGGCGAGAAGGTTGACTACGACAGAGCGGGCGCCATCGACGCCGAGCGGATCGAACATGATATGACTGTGCTCCAGGCTGTCAAGGCCTATCCAGCTGCCAGCTTTTGGGCATTCGTGATGTCATGCACCATTGTAAGCTCTTGCTCATGATAGGGAGATCATTTCTCTAACGTTGCGATAGATCATGGAGTCATACTGTGTTTTCTTAATGGGACAGTTCATAGCCACAAAGAAATTCGCCGAGGATTTTGGTGTATACAGCGAAACATCGAATGAGTATATTATCGAAGCTTCATGGCAATCGGCATTCCAGTGTAGCGGGCCACTCGGTGCCTTCATCGGTGTATTCCTCGCAGGTCCCATTACCAGTTGGATTGGATATCGATGGGCAACCATTGGCGGTCTCATGTGCTTGAACGGCTTCATCTTCATCTTCTATTTCGGTAACAGCCAGGGCATGTTTTTCGCGGCCCAGATCCTGGAAGGCATCCCGTGGGGTATTTTTATCGCCAATGCCCCCGCCTACTGTGCCGAAATTGTGCCAATGAGATTGAGAGCTCCAGCAACGCAGATGTTGCAGATGTTCTGGGCGGTTGGGTCGATCATCGTCGGCGGTATCACTTACCACTACCAATCCAAGAATGACGCGTCAGCGTACAGGTTCGTCCGCTCTCATAGATGCCATTGAAGATCACTGTACTAATAGCCATTCCAGAATTCCCATTGCACTCCAGTGGATGTTCCCTACTCCCCTCGCTATCCTACTCTTCATTGCGCCTGAATCGCCCTGGTGGCTCGTACGAAAGGGCCGTCTGGCTGAGGCAGAGAAGTCTGTTAAACGTCTTGGACGCGCGAGCGCAACTGATAATCCCGCTGACGCAGTCGCAATGATGCGTCGCACGATCGAACTCGAGAAGACTGAGAAGAAGCCCAGTCTAGTTGAACTGTGGAAGGGTACCGATCGCTACCGCACATTGATTGTGTGCGGTGTGTACGCATCTCAGAATCTGACGGGCAATCTGATTGCTAACCAAGCGGTTTACTTTTTCAAACGTGAGTCCAACCATTTCCTGCAACCTCATACCAGACTAACACCACTTCAGAGGCCGGCATGGCAGACAACACCGCATTTGCACTTGGCCTCATCACTTCTGCCCTCCAGTGGATAATGGTCATGCTCTCTTGGGTCCTCACCACATACCTCGGCCGACGCACCATCTATGTCTATGGTCAATTCATCAATTGTGCATTCTTGATCGCACTCGGTATTGCGGCTTCAGTGGGCATGAGTACGGCGGCTAGCAATGCGCAAGCATCACTAGGCTTGATCGTCTCCGTCCTGTTCTGCTTGGGACCCGCCCCTGCCTCATGGGTCATCATCGGCGAGACATCTTCCGTTCGTCTCAGGCCACTGACAACCGGTATTGGACGAGGTGCCTACTACTTGGTCAATATTCCTTGCATCTTCCTTTCCAGCTACATGCTCAACACTGATAAGTGGAACCTGGGCGGCAAGAGTGGCTACGTCTGGGCTGGTACTGCCTTTATCTGCACTACCATGGCTTGGCTCTGGGTTCCAGAGATGAAGCACAGGTCCTTCCGTGAGATCGACATTCTGTTCAAACGTCATGTTCCGGCTCGCAAATGGAAGCAGACGGTTGTCGATATCAACGATGACGAGTAGATGGGTTTGCTGTTCGGAGAAGCCTGTGTGGTACTGCTTGTGCAGGAATAGGTGGTAGAGATGAGTCTCTTACTAGGTACTTATAGGTAATTATTTTAACACAACCTTGGAAGTTGAAGGGTAAAGATTGTAGTGGAATGTGCAATATCTTCTACTCTTTTCAAAAATGGCTGCTATAGTACTAGGCTTGCATTTAATATAACTGAGTTAAGAGGTGAATACTACGTGATTCTGATAGAGCACGATAGCTGAGTCTGATTATGTATATAAGCTTACTTCTCCTGCCCAGGTGGAACCTAAGCTGTCCTTAAGAGGTTGATTAATTAAATTGATCAATTAATTCTTCCACTGTTCTAGCTACTTACTTGGTGGCAGCTTTTGTCCTTGAGAAATTAATAGCGGGGTTTTCAGGGCCATAAAAGGAGAGGTTATAGAACGGCTCTATGTATATACTTCTGCACAGAAGGTGACTTATAGAGCACTTGGGAAATTGGAGTGTTGGTTTTCATCACTGTTTTCATGGCTCGAAGGAATCAAATGTGTAACTATATTTCCAAGCTTGGATTATGGGCAGACTGGTATCCATCTAGAATGAAATCATGGATGGCATTAGGTGCTCCATTGTGATCTCATGTGCCCAGAACTGCCCAAGAGACTACGTATGAGGAGCATTTCTAACCAGCCTACTCGACTTAAGGAATAAGCTCCCAAAGCTGAAAATTCGGGCCTATCTCTCTATCCCCGTGAGGGCAAGTGGAAGGCCTAATTTGGGCATCGAGACGACAAGAAGGCATGCCGGATACCAAGATTTCCTCCGAAAGTTAGGCTTGATTGGCGCTACATCCCTGCAAGGTCTTATTACCAACACTACTTGGAAATATAAACCCATCATTCTCAAGATAAGTTGGCAAGTTTACTAGTAACTAATTCCTGTAAACTGTAGTGCCGGCGGAGCTCCGACGCCATTTATAACTGTATTGTTACTCGCCCCAATCTTTGACCCTGCCAACGTTGCATCGTTATATCGCCCAGATTGTTGAAATAGTGCTGCCTAGACGCCAGAAGTCCTTTAAATGCAGCACGCCTGTTAAAACTAAAAAATCCCTTTCTCTCGTTCCTCACTCTCCCTCTCTCTTCGTTCACTGTTGGGGGTTCCTTGAGATTCATACATAAGGACGTTTGAGTCACTCCCTGAACGTTCCAAGGTTATCAACTGCACCACCTTCATAACCCGATGCCTATAAAGCTCTTTCAAAAAAGCAAGGCTTTTCGTGATTTGCTGTATGTTCAAGAGAAGACGGATATATGTCGAACTGATTCATGGTCAAAGTCAAGAACTAACACGCCTAGTATAGGCAAGAAACGTCATAAATTTAATCAGTCTTTGGATTCCTTGCCTTCGTAACTATTTGCATACTTGCAATGGCAGAAGGTGTTACCCGGTACATAACCGACCCGCCAACTGGGGCTGTTGTTGTGCAAGACAGACAGAGCCTCAACGACATAGTCCGCGCCAATCCCGAAACAATTCTGAGCCCTGAGAACGGAGGTTACTATCTGAATACCATGGATGGTGAAACATTGGCGATAGCTGGCGATGACTTGTGCGTGGAATTGGATGCTGCTATCGCAAGCGCCGACGCTATGGACACCGATACTGAGGATGAAGGAATGACCAAGTCTTAAAGAAGGGAAGACTTGGACTGCCCTGGCTGTGGGCTTCAGTGCTAGATTAGGCCAAAAAAGATCAAAATACTTTTTTGTCCAGATTACTACTGCCAGATCACGACCTGGCGTGGTCATGTGAAGAAGGCCATTATCGTTTTGAGATGGGACAGTGGACACTTATTTGAGCAAGTGGGGCTTTCGCGCGAAGTAGTGGACTGCATTCTATTGAGTTAGCTCTTGCATGAGCTTACGTGAGGCGCAGTGATGCGATCATTACTGAGCCGTACTTAAGTCTACTCGGTGAACAAAAGGGGTGGGAGGATGAGCAGCAATACGGAAAAGGTAGCCAGAAATCTTCAAAGAAAATCCGGTACGTAGTATCGTGAAGTGCGGCAAGAAAGAAGATGTATGGAAGGTTCACCTCGTCAGCCATTAAGTCTGAGCGTATAACCCGACCCAAATTAGTCTATTGCCTCATCAAAAAAGCACTAGCTTCATCGTGAGTTTTTATCCGGGTAAACCTGCTACAACCAATTGCACCACAACAGAGCCTGCTAGTTGATCGTTCAATTAGTATTATATTTTCTGTTACATGCTCCTGGGAGTACTTCGTCTAATGGTCTTTCGATCTCCAAACCAGGCTTTGGAGAATTACTAGTACCAGAGTAGATACGTCTCATCCACGCGGTGGTGGTGGTGGCTTTTCCACAGCCTCTGTTGCCTGCCCCCAATATATGTTTGTGGGCGACTTGAATAGTCTTCCTGAACGCATTTGCTGATCGCAACGTTCGGTGTATAGTAAGACAGTAGTTCTCCAGCGGAGATCCGGGTAGCCATTCGATAAGCCCTGGTGAGGACTTCTGGCCTCCTCACAACTTCAAGTCCTTTCTGGTCACTCTCGAGTGGCCTCGCCAATACCGGCTTATAGTTTATATGCGTCCTTCTGGCGCTGAGAGCTAGCGCTCATGGGAAGTTGGGAGGTGGGTAGGACCTCCTTGGGTTGCTGCTTCTGCTTCATCTTGCCATAACCATAGATAAGGCCACTGAAGAATCCCAGGAGAATAGCCGTGACGCTACCAAATGTGACAGGCGCATCGAAAAAGACGATGCCGCTGATAGCGAGCGGGAGCTTATTCAGATATCCGACGAACGAATATGTAGTAGACGATGTCTTACGGATGCACCAGGCAGATGAGTACGAAATGAAGATGGCACCCAGGCCGGAATAGAGCATGCCAATCATGAGGCTGTTGCGCGTCTCGGCAGGGAAGTTCTTAGCCAAGTTGGCCGACGACCAGTCCTCGGTGACCAGGGAGCAGATGATCATGATAGGGAGGGAGATCAGGTTGTTATAGAACATAGCTGGTCGATTCTAGTCAGTTTGAGTTGCTACGCTGGTAGTTGATTGAAAACTTACTGTCCCAGTCCTTAAAGTTCAACGAGGTGATGAACTTGCGTGTGCCCAGGACGTACGAGGCAGTACAGAAGACGTTTAGCGCCATCCACGCGTACCCAGCGTTCAAAGTCGAGATAGCGGTGGCAGACTCAACCGAGTGCCCAACGCCATTGACAGCGGCCTGAATATCAGCCCACGCAGCGACAATGGAGCTTAGCACCATGAAACCGAATGACAACAGAAGCAGCGGGGTAACGCTGCCGCCGAACCACAGAATCTCACCATATGCGATGACGATGATGGTCAAGTTCTTGAAGATAGTGTATACCGGAACAGACAGAAATTGAAGAGACTTGGTGCTGGTGTAGATCATACCGACGAAGAACACAGACACGGGGAGCCCTGATTCGGTGTTAGCACGGCCGCAATTGCAAAAGCGTCAGTTGGCTGTTGCAGACATACATCTCTTGGCCTTGCTGCTTTCCAAGGCAGCGAGGTTGGGGATAAAACCCATCTGTTTCAAAACTAGGATTGCAGCAAAGCAAATAACGGCCTATCGAATAGGTATCAGCTTCAAGGTCTTGATGCGGTGCCAGGGTGTCGCGGCGCATACCTGAATGGCCAGATAAAGAAAGTTCAAGTTCCAGGACGAACCCGAAACGACATATTTATTCACGACCGTCATGCTGATCGAGGAGAAGCAGTAGGCGAGAACAGCAGCGCCAGGATTGTTCTCGAGTTGGGAGAAAACGCTATCCTTGCCGCTATCGACGCGTGCCCGCTGGTGGAGTGCAGGCTCCAGCAGGTTCTCTCGCACATCGCGCTCCTCACCCATCCCACTCATCTCGACATCCTCGTTCTTCTTGTTTGACATTGTGGTATCGTCGCGATCGAAAGGTACAAAATGAGAGGCTCGAGGTAGGCTATCCACAGGATGACGGGGATAAGAAATCACTGTTCACGTAGGTGATTTGGTACGAGATGGGCGCTTGACTTTGCAAGAACCAGGGGCGATAATCGAGACGGCAGGTCTGTGAATTGAAAGTTCAAAATAGCATGAAGCGAGGGAATGCGACGGGCTATTGGACACGTCAGCAGAATTTCGACTTTGAGGAATTAGTCTCTTTGATGATGCAAAAGAAGGACTGAGTTGCGCGAAAGGGCTGTGTTGCGCGGACTACGCGTTGAAATCTAATTAGATTGCAATGGACGCGAATCTGGCCAAAAAATGTTTGGAAGGGGCTCTTGACCCATGTAACGTGGGGGCGGTGGGGGTGGAGCAGCAAAAACCCATGCCTGACATACTAGGCTACCAGAAGTCTTCATCCTCAAGGAATGGCAGATAAGCTGCGCGATACGCACATGGATTATTGGTATGAAAGAAGGATAGGTTAGCATTTGGTACTTTTAGTATAATGGAATTAGGTTTGATAGACTTCTTCAGGGCCCGTGGGATAGCCAATAGACGACCCGTGGGAAAGTCTAGATTTGCATTGCTTGTCTTATCAGATAACGCGTCTATCTTGCGTGGTGATATAGCGACTAGAAGTCGATCTATTCATCATACTTGAGCATAATTAAGCAATCCAAGTGCCTCCTCTACAGTAAGTCGACTAGGTCGTACAAATCGCATCAATCTTTGGGTCACATAAAGTAGAGGTTCGAGTGTTGAATTGGATTAAGAACCAGCAGATTGATGTTCAAGCTTGATCACATCTTACCCTCAACTTCTTTCATATTGGGTGGAATATGGCAGAACACTTGCTAGGGCTCTTGTGGCGCGATGGGGTAAGGCTACGCAGTTAGGTGTACAACATAACCAATCGAAACTACCTATGGATACCGAGTCTACGGATACACTACGATACTACAAGCCTGGATTTGCCGCGTGTTTCCGGGTCTTAGGCCAGCGATTCGGGAGCCGGTATGCGAGGGTGCAAGGGCGCAACAGCGATAAGAGGGGCCGGGATATCCCATCCTGTCGAATCGTGTCCCATGATGCCTGGGGGGTTCCCTCAAGTCGACATGCGAGAGGACACCTTGCCAAAGTGGTCATCGATAACATGCAGCATCTCCACTTGGTACTTTGGTGCCCGAGTGAACACCGATGCAGATCCTCGCACAGTCCGTGCTGACGCTGCCAGAAACACTTCCAGCGGCAAACCTGTCTACAGAAACAGAGTTAGTAGCATCTGTCCTCAGACCCAGTCTGAGGACAAAGACACCAAGGGAGAGAGAGGTAGATGAAGCATGCATGTCCTTTCGCTGGTATTGTCCAGATCAAGTTCTAACGGTAATGTCTCAGAACGAGACCTTGCTAAGCAAAGTCTCGAACACCCGTCATGCCTGCTGTGCTGCCTGTGAAGGCTATACTTACCCGTCATCCAAGCTAGCAATCGCCAAGCGATCTTTCAATCTATCGTACCTGATGCAATCTGACATTGCCATCCCGAACTCATGTCCGACTTGACACATCAAACTTCTTTGGACTCGGCCAACATAGACCCATGTGTCTCACGCTGAATGGAGGTATCGGTCTCCGATGCTGTGTCAACAGGCTCAAGGTGCTGGAACCAATCGTCCTTCGATTTGCGCCACCACTCTGCGAGTGCGAGGATGGTGACACCGCCCATGATGACAATCGCGTAGTTGAAAAGACTCGAGTCCTTATCGATCTGGCTGTTGGAATACTCCGGTGCACAGAGAACAGCAAACGCAAAACCATTCCAAACGAACGTGACGACAGCTGCCACCACGCCGAATCGGCCCATATCCCAGAATCCGGGGCGGAATGTCTTGCGGGTGATGAAAGTGCGACCAATGCCGACAAGACCATAAGCCGCGATGGAGCCGGCAGCCGAAGTTGAGATCAAGCTAGAAAAGGCGACTTGGGACGGCAGCTGGGTGCAGAGCAGAAGAGCAGCAATGGTCGAAATGAAAATTACTGCATTGTGAGGCTGCTTTGACTTCGACACACGAGCCAATACGTGACTGTATGGGAAAATACCATCGCGCGCCACGGCAAACACCAATCGAGAAGCGGCGACCAGCGAGATAGAAGTGTTGAGAATACCACCGATCATTGAGACGATAGTCATGACCACATGGGCGTGTGGACCGAGGGCCAAGGCGTACATGTTGGTGAAGGGCTGGGGAGCGCTGGTGTTGTAGAAGGTCTCAATAGATGGCATGCAGAACAGGAACAAGATGATGATCGGGAAACCGCAAAGTGCTGAAGCGACCGTTGCCCAAAAGACGCCCTTAGCAGCGGCCTTCTTAGCCGAGACGGTCTCCTCTGCGACATGGCCCGATGCGTCTTCGCCCACTAGACAACTAGCAGTCATGAACCAAGAAAGGACCCAGTTGAGGCTGGGAGTGACATCTCCACCATTGTAGGTCGAAGTAAACACGTACTCGGCTGATTGGAAGCCATAAGTTTGAGATACACCAATTGGGAGCCAGATGAAGTTCAGCAGCATATCGAAGGCGATGACGATAACACCTGTGCGGAACACCCACGAATACATGTGCGACGGGAGGAAGTTCAAGCTGGTAGCCACTCCCAGGAAGAATAACGAGATGGCCCAGGCGATGGCTCGTGCACGGACATCAGAGGTATCGTAGGGGAAGCTCGTGTCTGGGTTGAACACAACTACCTCTGACACAAGGTAATTGGCGACACCGAAACAGTCACTTGCCAGGAATGCCGTCCATGCAACTAGTGTCCATGCTGCGACCAAGAAACTTATGAATCTTCCCACCCGTCCACCGCCCCAAGAACGGAATGCCCAGTAGTAGATCGACCCCGCGGCGGGGTAGCTGGAACAAGCTTCAGCAAGGCAGGCGGCGGTGATAATCGAAAGGATGCTACCTGAGACCCAGGAGCTCCACCTATAACATATTGTTAGACGGGACTCATTGAATGCGAAAACTGCCCGGGTGGCTCGGATGTACTTACATAGCAGCAGGACCACCTCCGCTGATTGCGATATAGAACAGCAGACGAATGCCGCCAATTGGGTAAAGAGCAGAGAATGAGCAAGCAAAGTTGTCATAAGAGCCCCATCCTCGCGCTAAAACAGCGCGGTAACCCAGCTTCAACAATTCGCGATCATCTTCGTTTTCTTGGATGTCTTGGATGTCTTGGCTGTTCTTGGCTGCCTCAGGGGCCGCAGCAGCGTCGAGAGACATGATGATCTGTTCAGCTGTAAAGCAAAATTTCCAGGGATGAAAACTTTTCTCAAGCTAAATTGCGGGCGATACGAGCTTGACAAGATTTACAAAAGAAATTTTACAACAAGGTTTTTTGGCGTCGCGCAATTTCGTAATCACGTAATCACTGGCGATCTCTTCACCGGACGGTCTATCCATGGTTTCTATCAATGCAGGACAGGGAAATAAGAATGTTTCTTTTACTTCGAACCTTCTATAATGGATTATAGTATTATTCTTCAACCACTTCATAATCATAGCTATAATCATAGCTTTCAGAGAAACGGCCCAGTCTTGTCGGAGCTCTGTGTCCCGGGAGTTAATATTTGTTTGCGCTGGTGCGAGTGTGACTGTGAATGATTCTAGCTTACCTTCAGAGTTTGCGAACGATTTCAGTTGTTTGTTTTTCTAGATGCTATACTGAATACCAATGATCTAGCTTTTCGAATAATGCATTTTACTCTTCGTCTGGCCTCCATCAATGTTACCCATCAGTCTGTGGTTCTGTACACTTGAATGGACAGAAATGGTGCTGAGGTATATGGCGCAGGCCCGGCAATCATATCCTGTGCGGTAATTCCTCGGTCTCTCACATATAATGTAGATATCTGTTCTTCGCGTACATTTGTATACTCGTATTTTCTGATTTCACACTGCAAACTCGCTTGCTTCAACCTAATGTGAATTGTCAGCCCTAGCGCCCTACTCTAATATGTCGACGATCCGTTGATGGCCTCTAGCTGATGCTGCTTGGAGTGCTGTTCCATAGTCTCCACCTTGTATATTCACATCTGCCCCTCGGTTCAGTAGCATCTCGACTATCGACTGATGGCCTTCAGTTGATGCTGCTTGGAGCGCTGTATCGTATTCTCCACCTTGAAGATTCACGTCTGCCCCCTGATTGAGTAACATCTCGACGATCGACTGGTGGCCTCTAGCTGATGCTGCTTGGAGCGCTGTGCTATATAATCTTCCACCTTGTATATTCACATCTGCCCCCCGGTTCAGTAGAATCTCGACGATCTTTTGGTGGCCTCTAGCTGATGCTGCTTGGAGCGCTGTATTGTATTCTCCACCTTGAATATTCACGTCTGCCCCCTGATTGAGTAACACCTCGACGATCGACTGGTGGCCCCTGGCTGATGCTGCTTGGAGTGCTGTGTTGATGTATCCATGTTTGGCATTGACATCGGCTCCATTGTCTAATAACATCTGGACAACCTGCTGGGATCCGCTCCGCGATGCTGCTTGTAGGGCGGTAAAGGGCCATCGATCCTGGACATTGACATCGGCACCTGCGTCTAGCAGTACTCGGACGACCTGCTTTATTCCAAAATAACTCGCCACTGCCAAATTGACCGGAGCTGAACAATCATTAAAAAGGATATTATGATATACCGGAGCCCAAGTGCGGAAATGAGGCCTTGTTACATCACAGAGCATACGCGCATCTTCCGTGTATTGCTCAGCAAACGCAGCCTCCTGATTGATGAAATGCAGAGCCCAATACTTCGCGGAATACACCAGGAAAGGGTATTTCCGATTTCTGATACTATCGAGTTTGCGTTTCTCCCTATAACTACATTTCATTCCGGGCGTCCATTTGTTGTCGGGCAGCAACAAGTATTGCATACATTGTCGCGATATTGTGCTGTGCGATTGGGGCGAATTGGAGGCGCCTTTCCAAAATCCTCCCTCGTTTCCTTGCTTGGATTTTGTCGTCAGAAACTCTCTTGCGGTCTGGTGAATGAACGAAAGCTTTCCCTCGTGTACGCTGATGAAAAGACCGCACAGATCCATGATATAGCTTTGAAACTGATCGCTTGGCCATCTCGCGGCCATCAGATCCTCGTGCGATTTGAATGCTTGTTCTTCTTGGTCTTGAACAGCCAGGGTCAAAGCGACGTTTGCTTCGTCAAGGGTAAGAGGCCGTCGGGAAGCGAGTACGAGTTCAAGAAGAGTTTTCAATCGCGACTTGTTCTTGCTTCGGCTTAGCATTCGTTCGTATACTTGAGAGACTTCCTTCGGTACATCGTCCAAGAGTGTTTCCAGATCCGAGCATCTGCTGTATGCCATGCGATCGTTGGTGATTATTTTGAATATCAGGTGTAGCCAGAGGTATGTGCTACTCTGCATGCCTTTCAAACGGGTTTTGATTTTGTTTCGATCGCTTTCGGTAAAGCCCTTTGTGATGCCCTCAATCTTTTCGTCAATGACTAGATCAATCTCATGTCGAATCTGCTCAGATCTCCTCTCGCCATCAAGCTGCAGATACCTTTCAGTAATTGATAAACCGTCAAAGCGATCTTGCAGGTCTTGAAGTGGACGACTTGTGATGAGAAATTTTAGTTTGGGTTCCAATGACGCCTGGTCTGTGCGGTAGAAGTCATGAAGAGTTTCAATGATCTGGTGTGCGCTTTCCTTTTCACATTCGTCTAAAGCATCCATGACACATATGATTTCACCGACATCCGGGTCTGCGGCACATGCCACCAGGATTCGCCATAGCTCGGGGAAGTTTGTGACAAGGGAGTCACCATTTGCTTTATACCTCGGCAACGCATGTTTGATCAATGTCGTCGATTGAAGAGTGGATGGAGACCAGAAGAGCTGCCAAAGTATTGCACACAGGGCTTGGGCACCGTCCATATTACCACCAGCACCCTCTTTGAAAAAGAAGTGGGCAACAACAGGTGGTGGGCTTGTCAGAACATTAGCGGAGGTGATGGTTATCGTGCTAACATCCAGATGTTTTTCGTCTATCAGCGATCTCGACAAAACTGATTTGCCACGGCCAGGGCCTGCTGAGACCCAGAGCACGCCTGAGCTGCTCTCGCGCCACTGGCCAAAGTCCTCATTCTCCAAAATCCACTCACAGGTCCCGCGGACTCTAAGTGGGTTCCGACGCATGTTTTCCTCGTAGTTATTTGCAGCTTTGGCCAACGCATGCAGCAGCTCCTGTTCCTTGTGATCTTTTTGACTCTCCTCTAGATGCTGAAGGGTTTTCTCTTGGGTGGTATGCGATTTTCGAATCTCTTGCAGAATCTGATCTCGGTTATCCTGGATTTTGGATTTTGTCGTGATTTGGAGCAAGTTGCGGCAGGATTCATTACTCTTGCCAATTCTTTCCATCGTTTCCGTCCACGCGTTTGATCCTTGCACATCTTGCCATGCGCGGGAGTGCTGGGGACTTGTGAGATGGAAGATGACTCGAGCCTGGTATTCAATGACATATGAATAGAGCTTTGCTAAAGGTTGAATGAGACTCTCATAATGCTGTCGACGATCGGATTCGAGATATTCCGTCTCAAAGATTTGCCAAAACATTTGAAGCTCTCCGATATCTTCTAGGCCATTCGCCATATCCTCTTTCTCTGTAGTGCTGCTCAGAATGAGCTATTCGTTTAGCTTAGATTCTTAAAACCATGGGAAAGGTGACCTACTGGAAGAATCAAGGAGACGCCAGACCATGCCAGTGCTGCAAGTGGCTGGGTACTGACAACAGTCTGCACAAATGAATCAGACCAGAGGAGAAGTTTCCCCAACTTCTCCAATTGCTCTCGCACGCTGATATTGTGGTTCCGAATGTGAAATTTCCACTGCTTTTGCTCTCGAACTGCCAACAAGTTTCTGACGACACCTTCCACAAATTCCGGATTTGAGAAATCTATGCTGATAGATGTGCTTTCGCCCTGAAAAGAGGCCAGATAATTTGTATAGGCTGTGAGCAGCTTCTGCTCAGTATCTCTCTCCTGAAACATGGCAAAGGCTTTGGACCAGAGATCGTTTTGGGTCCCTTGATTGTTTTTTACTTCTACTTTCCGCGCGTCCATCCGCGTGGCATGATTAGGAATCGAAGTAAAATCGGGAGTGGACGTTGAGGTTGAGGAGCCGGCTAGGTAGGTCTCCGGCGCTGTTGAAGCCGAAAGTGAACCATCGTCACTGTCCGCTACTCTTTGATCTTCCTTTTTTCTGTGTTTTCGCAATAAGCGATCTTTAGTAGCCGAGAAAACCCCCATGTTGGTTTGCGTGTGTAGTAGGCGCGAAGAATTTGATCCTATCTGGCAAGTTGGGAGACGTCTGAAGTTCAAAATGTGGCTGTGCAGTTGGGCGCATAGGGCATGGCTTGGGCGATCTACTTTGGTTGTAACAGCTGTGCTGTGACTTGTCCTGCATTAAAGCGACTGATTATGTACTGAGTACATAGCGCCACAGGAGGGGGCTGGCGCCAACTTGACTAATGAGATCTCTTGAATTGAATTTTCGTCCAATCTCTGTTGCCTTGCAGTAGCAATCGATACAATACGACTGGACTTATTACGATGAAGCACGATTCATAATTGAGCCGTGGCCAGGAAAACTGCAGACAAGGCTCATGGGAGAGGTCGTAAGTCAACTTCCATAGGGACGGTTGCGCCATCTTGCCTGCTGAGGGTATTTATGCGGCTGCCCACAAAGATCGACCTGTATTTCGGGTAACTCTGGAAGATGTTCGTAAAACGTTCTTATTCAAAGCTGAGACAAAATGACAGAAATAATATATTTGCCAGTATGGGCACTTTGCTCTTCTTTATTCCTTTTATCTAGATTATTTTTCTTGGCGAGTGTCTACTCCGCATCGAGTCACCAATAGCAGATGTCGCGGAGGAATCGCTGAGCCGCACTTACTACTTTTACCCCACGCTTAATGAAGAAGTCCTGATTTTCAAATTCACAAGCCTGAATAGGATCAAGGCGAATCTCGAGTCACATCGCATGATTCGATGATGAAGTTTCTGAAAGGCTTATTGCTAAACCGCGACTACTACCACCCGGTATATTCCCTACGGCTACATCAAGTAGCCCGTGAAGATGATTAGTAGAGCACAGGAAGGCTTAGAATGAATCAACTGCTGAGATGACCCAGCTCGGAGAAAATTGATTATATTGATCGGTGGACTTATCAAGCCAATCGTAGAAATATCTGAGGTTTTTTTTCTCGATTTCAAATCGCTCATTCTCGGCAAAAACTGCTCGCGAATGCTGCCGGGAATTTGCTCATGGGTTTCGAGTCCTCCACCTTGTTTCATAGGAGGCCTTCATATGGTGAGTTTTTCAGTCTGTAGGTCTTCTTTCCTTCCGGATCTTGTCAACAGTATTGCCCTTTATAGCGACATGCATGTCTAATTCATGGAAGACACGATACACATTCCACGATATAGGACATTGACCGGATCATTGCTTTGTTAGGACGGATTATCATTTGGGGGCGAGAGGATCTTGGGGGTAAGACGCGTCATCCAGATATCGGGGCCTTAAAGTCTCGGTTGGGGCCAGAGTTCGTTGTTCTAGCCCCTGAACTTTCTGATTGGGCTGTTCCTACGCTTTGGCCCACGAGAGATGACCGGGGTCGACAATAAGTCGCAGACATGTAATTCGATACGAGCCTCATTCTACATAGTTGACCTTGGTCTCGGCATATCAGACTGGGAAAACTGCCGGATTTGTTATGGATGTGTGTGTATTGGAATATTTGTTTCTAAATTATGCATGGTTAATACCTAAAGGCTAAGACCTGCTCCTATCCCTCTTATCATGCTTCATAGCACATAAAGCTTGAAAGCCATAGTGTTAGCGACCCTATCGTAGCCAATATCCCCATTTGATAGCCTCATAAAGAGGCTTATCTTTTCGAACCAGCGACGCACTCGGCACTTCAGCCTGTGCCTCAACAGAGAATATTTTATCGGGTACGGGCGCCTTCATAGTACGCAAAGACGACAACATGGGGAAGTGGATTTGTGGATCAAAACTTATCAAGATCAAAGCCTGGTTTCCAGCTGGCACTCCTGCACACCGTACAGAGTAGATCAGAGAGCGCTCGTCTGAGATCGCGCGAATTGCGTTTATTCGTGAGTCTGGGCAAAGGAGGCGACGTAGTTCAGCTGGTGCGTCATCTGGAGGCCACATATAGACTCCGCGAGAGACATATCGTTCCTCTGAGCCTTCGACTGGTGTGCCGTCTTCGTTATATTGTGTGGGTCGGTGTAGGAGTCCTGTGCCTTCTTCGTCGATAGGACATTTGCGTTTTCGGGAGACGGTGCGGAGGCGAAGACGGTCTTGGGATCGGAAGCCGTCCGATTGTAAGGATGGGTCGTTAACGAGGTCGATGAAGGTGGACGCGGCGAGGTTATAACTGCGGTGTTTTGTGCGTGCGGCAATAAATTCTTGTCTTTTTGTTGCGTCGTGGGTGGATTCGTACTCGGCATGGTAGTCGCGACGTAAACGCTTTTCTGGTCGGTGCTCGTTATGGTCACGGGTTGATTCTTGACATTCAGGGGTCGAGTCCGAGTCCGAGTCGTCTGATCGTGGAGGGGTGCTTATGTCCCCCTCGCCGTGCATCGCAAGATATTGTTCTGGTGTTCGGAGAGGTGTAGTATAGTAGGTACGGTGATTCTCGCTTTTACCGTCCGCATACTCGCGTCGGCATTCTAAGATGACCGGTCGGCCGGTTGCTTCGTCGGTGCAGATTGAAAGATCGGTCCAAAGCTCATTAATAGGGCCTTCGCAGTGCTCGCGACGCCATATACGTCCACTCCACTTACGGCGGTTGTGGCGCGGAGCATAACAGGACCAATGATAGAACGAGGAGTATCTTTCATCCTCGTCTGAAGTGACTTGGGTGGATACTGCATAAAGATGCTCATTGTATATCTCAAAACAAACGGATTGGCCGAGATCGCCATCACCGACTTGTGTAAGAGTAGGTTTAATCGGGTCGGAAGTGTTCGAAGTCATATCCACCCCGTAGACGGTCCATACGCCATCTGAGCCACCCACGGCTGTAAATAGGCCGTACCAAATATAGGTGCGGCTGTGCCGGACGAAGACCCGCGCCCCTGCAGGGATCCACTTCCTGAGTAGCAGACGGCCCTTTCTGGGGTTATGAAGACTGGCGGTCATGTCCATGGCTATCAATAAGTCATCCTGATCATCGTCGGTATCAACCCGAAATACGAGGATCCCATCTGCATATCGCAGCAACGATACCCGATCCACTGCATCCGCGCCCAGCGGTTCAGTCAAGCGGCGAAAAAGGACTAATAAGTTCAAGACACGTTCCTGCTTACCCCCAGCATGCACGTCCAGCAGACGGATATCGTGCCCCACTCGGTAGCAAAGGATCCCTTGATTGTAGAGAAAGTCGGCCCCATAGGCTAAGACTGAAACAGAATATGGCGCAGCTGTAGCGACCGCTTCATGAATGTCAAACCGATGCCCAACAGCCTTGCGATAGGTATAACCAGCCTGATTCAAGGCTGATTGTCCCTCCTTGCTGAATAGGAGAACGTTCTGTGAAGGAGTCAGCTTTCGTCCCGAGCGGGGAAATGATTTCCTTTGCTTACCTCTACAGTTTTCCGGGCGACAAGGTCACTTTGGGCAAGATCACGAAGGGCGCGGTTGGTACGACTCAGATTGATAAAATCACGGTCGTCCAGCGCTGTAGCGATTTCGTAAAAGATGTCAAAGGGAAGGGAGTCAAGACTCCTCGCAGCCGGCATGGCTGTGAGATGGGAGAGCGGAGAAAACAATTAACATGAATACATGCTGAAAGAAGAAATTCAAATGATGAGAGATAGGAAGGTTTGGGTGGTTGGGACCTAACAAGGAAAGACGGTGGGACTTAAGGGAATGCTAGTTTGCATTTGAGCCTCATCCATTGAGGGGGCAAATTTAGGAGAGATTCCGTAGATAATCCACACAGCAGTAGCGCACAGCCCCTAGGCCGGGATCGGCACTCGCGCAATTTAGTCCAAGGTTTTGACCAGATTAGAATTTAATGCATATGATATAAATTGAGTTATTTAGCCTGGTGCTTCGGAATATTGGGAAATTGTTGCGGCTCAAATGCGGTCTCGGGCTTATGATTGGATGATGAGATCAGCCTCCCACACCGGCAAGGGGCGGGAATACGAAGGAATTCCGATGTAATCATTCTTACTCGTCATGACCATATTAAAATGAGGCTCTTTCGCGCAAATGGTTTCATTCTGTCCTCCCCCACTGTATGATCTTCATGCAGAGTGGAGCTGCACCACATGTGAGAGACTCGTGTGATTGTCAACTGAGTTCCAGGGTACGGACGCTGTGGCCTCTTGAAAGTTTCAGGCTCGGATGGCGCGGTGTGACTGCGTGATACAACCCCGCATCATCTCTCTCTTTTGTCTTGTCTTGCAGGGATGGGCAGCCTTGCTTATACAAGACTGTTGAAGAATCAGAAGCTGGTCACGTAACCAAGTTACGACTACGTAAGCTATTTTTAGAGGCCTCATCACGCCTCAGGCAGTCGATTCCAGGATGACTGATCGGGGATCTTACCTAAGATTACCTAAGATTGCTGGGACTACCATGAAGTTCTGGAGAAGTTCTTGAGTCATTCACAGAACTAGATAGTCGATACTAGTCTCCTTTGTTTACCTTTAGGCTTCCACTAGACACACGCTAATGATGTTTGTAGCCGGACATCCCGATCACGTGACTTATCGCTGATATCATTGCCAAGACCATGGAGTTCCGCATAAACATTGTTGCCTGCAGACTCGTAGGGCTGAAAGTTCCATGGAACATTGAAGCCGAAGAGGCGCCGGGCGTAGAGTATCGTTGGTTGCGCCCTGTGTAGTTTTTTTCTTGTCGGTCCGTTGCCTCATTCGGCCTTCTTTTCCCCTTCTTTTCTATATCCCATCCGGCAAACATTGCCGTATTTCCAAAGAGTCATTAACTCCGATCTGCGCGACCCACCCAAGTCAGCCAGCCAAAACTCCCCGACAAAAAAAAACTTCTTCCTTTAGATATCCCACTTCCTTTGATCTGGTTCCTGGTTCCTGGCCTTTGTTATATAATGTATTACCCTCCACCAGGACCCCCTCCTCCTAACGGGCCTCCGCCGTGGGGTTATCATCAGCCTCCCCCAGGTCAGTGGGCCCCGCCTGGAGGTCAGCCCTACGGCCATCACGGGCCGCCGCAACACCAACACCATGGTTATTACCCTCCCCAAGGCCCTCCGCCCGGGCCTTACAGCCATTCGCCGCAACTTCCTCCACGACCTTACAGTCATTCGCCGCACAGCTCGGGGTCCGGGTACCATACGCCATCTCCTCAGCCATCGCCACAACCGTATGGCTACCGACCTACATCTCAGCCCTACCCGTCGCATCAGCATAGTCTAAGTAGTTCCCGCAATGGTAGGTTTATCATAATGTATTGCCAGCTTCGGCGACAGATTGACTGACTCGGGCAGAACCTGGCCGCTCGTCTTCACCGCACGTGGCGCCCCCACCTCCGCAGAGTCTCCAACACTTCGGATCAGGCGCGCCGTCCAATTACCAGTTCCAGTATTCAGCCTGTACGGGACGTCGCAAGGCTCTTTTGATCGGAATCAATTATACCGGCCAGCCAAACTCTTTGCGTGGCTGTATCAATGATGTGACCAACATGTCCACTTTCTTGCATGAGCGATTCGGGTATCGTCGCGAGGACATGGTCATTCTTACTGATGACCAGAAGAACCCGATGAGCATCCCGAACAAGCAAAATATCCTTCGCGCGATGCAGTGGCTCGTCAAGGATGCTCAGCCTCACGATTCACTGTTCATCCACTTCTCCGGACATGGTGGTCGTACACCGGATCTAGATGGCGACGAGGACGACGGATATGACGATGTCATCTACCCAGTCGACTACCGCACAGCCGGCCATATTGTAGACGATGACATGCACGACATCATGGTCAAGCCGCTCCGACCTGGTGTGCGATTGACAGCAATTTTCGACTCATGCCACTCGGGCACCGCATTGGACCTACCGTATATTTACTCGACCCAGGGTATCCTCAAGGAGCCCAATCTGGCCAAGGAAGCCGCCCAGGATCTTTTTAGCGCGATTACTTCCTACGGACAGGGTGATTTGTCTAGCATGGCCAACACAGCCATCGGATTCTTCAAGAAAGCGGCCAACGGAGGGCAAGCGCGTCAACGTACTTTGCAAACCAAGACATCGCCGGCCGATGTGGTTATGTTCTCCGGATCTAAAGATACACAGACCTCGTAAGTGCGGGGAAGTGGCTTTTAATATGACCCTGACTAACCCCTTTTCTCCTCTGCAGAGCCGATACTTTCCAGGACGGACAGGCGCGTGGGGCGCTCAGTTGGGCGTTCATTAAATCATTGAAACAGTGGCCGCAGCAATCTTATCTGCAGCTGTTGAATTCCATTCGGGCGGAGCTCGACGGCAAGTATACTCAAAAGCCGCAGCTGAGCTGCAGCCATCCTCTCGGTAAGTTTCTGTGTTACCGTGAAGGTGAACCTGGCTGACTTTGAGATAGATGTCAATTTGCGCTTTGTCATGTAGATTATAGGTTTCAAAGAAATGAGCAACGATGTCATGGCCCTTTTTGTTATTCCGTACTCCGTAGGAACTCCGTAATCCCGATTTTCTTCTGCAATTATATGTAGGTGCATAAGGGGGGGGTGGTCAGGATTTATTCTCACCAATCTCCTCTCTTTGACCCAGAAATGATCCTCTTGCGGGGATTACGGTGGATAAATGAAATTACCAATGAACACGATTCAGAACCCCTCCTTGGACCTCGTGTGTTCTCCGTGCATCGCTGTGGTTTGCCAGGTCTTCCCTCGGCCCCATACCGACCCACATAAGGAACTCTCATCCTCGAACGCTGGAGACTACACCGAACCCTTTTTACTCCTTCTCGAAGAGGGAATTGCTAGTCAAAAACATCAGCCGTTCAATTTCTCACACGGGAAGTTTTCTCCAGTATTTTACCTCGCTTGGCACCAACCCAGTGGCTGCAGTATTGCACGATTCCCCTGAGCGGGAATCGATCCAATTAAATTATAGCGGGCAGAAGATCCCAGTGGGACCGTGGGTGAAATTGTACCCACGGTCCGCTTCTCGCATTTGCTTTCTCCAAGATCTTCGAAGCTTGGAACGCCCACGTTGGCGTCTACGTTTTACGTTTCGGTGTGTGGCTTGGAGATCCCGGGACCAAAGTTAAAGAGTCCCGAGGCGCTTTTAACTGCCGCGTCACGTAGACGATGATGTGTCAGATTCCAAGACACAATGTGGATGGGATGATCTGATACGGGCTAACTCCGCCTAGTCTTAGCGGGTCCGTAAAAAAAAAGAAAAAAGGCCTATTTCCCCATTTCTCGGGAAATTCGCTCGTAGTGATCTTCGTTTTACCGTCACAATTATGCAATCCTTCGACAATAGTTGTATAGTATTCTTGTTCACGACTACCCCCACGGATAGGGGCGGAAGCATACAGGGAAATAGAGATGAAACAAAATTACAGTCATCTATGTGTTACACGGGATGGCGCCTCGTAGCTCGTGAACTAAAATGCTCAATGTCTTTGATCCACTTTTAGTTCTTTTAGTCTTTTTCCGAATGGAGTCTCTCTGCTTTTTTAGGATCAAATGGCACCTTTCTCCGACCCTGTAGACATTTCCGCTTCCAAGGTTCTATCTGAACTATTCTCTTCTCCCTCTTTTCCTCCCTTTTATATACCTACCCCCACCCCTCCCACCCTTGCTCCTTTAAACACCTGATATCACATACCGCAAAGATGTGGGCATCATCCTCTACAAACAGCTCCTACTCTTCGAGCGTCTCCTCCTCAGACCCTCACCTTCCCTACCAACACCCTCAACCATCATCGACCGTCTCTCTAGGCTCTCAACCCCGTCGAGCCCCGATGAAATACCGCCGCTTCTACTCCTCCCCCGTTGACGACGGAGACTCAACACCTATCCAACTCTATGGTCTCGAGCAACGGCCCCTCTCAATCATCGAAAAGCCAAAACTCTTCCGCCGTGTCTCCCATGCCTTGGACGATATCAAAGAAGACTTCGCATACCAAATCGGCGATCCATCCAGCACAGCCGCAAAGCTCAAGCGTCGCTCCACTTTTCTGCTAGACGGTTCTCTCGGCACAGCTCCCCGTCCCGAAACAGCAGACTGCCATGGCCCACCTACATCGCGGCGGATGTCAATTATGTCCGCTGCGCCAGAGCGAGGCTTGAGTCGCAGACTTTCGCGAAGACTTTCTATTTTCGGTGGTCGGAAGGGTCTTGATCGTCCTTCTACAGCTAGTATTTCTACACCGAATTTGATCGGTTCTTCGGCTATGAACTAACCACGGAGAATGTGGAGAGAAAAAACTTCCAAGGTTGGTGTTTATATTTGGTTTCTGAAACCAATATAGACATTGATCAATGGGGTGTTGAACGGAGCGGAGCGGTCGGGTCAAGTGGATCCATGGCATGATTAATGAGCCAAAATTACCGACCTCGGAGCACAACCATTGGAACCGAGCTCGAAGAATCATGAAAAATTCCTGAGGGAATATGGGGGAGAAAAAAAGAGTCGATGTCGCTGGATCGGCTCTATGCTGCTACTTCTTGCAGCGACGATCATTTTACATACATGTCGATAAGACATACACATGCAATCCGCACATGGGAAAATCGGTGTTTGGCTTATTCCCGGGTGGAGTCTTCTTTATTGTCATTATATCCATGGTTTGGATGGGGGGTTTTTGCTTTTTGTTTCTAAATCATTCTTGCTTTTTCTTTCCTTGTTTTTGACTAAACTCACAAACTTGGTTCGATTTGATTCCCAGCTAATATTTTCTGTGTTCTGGGAAACCTGTATTTATCTGCCATTGATTCGGTTTGCGCATAGCTTGGTGTTTGGGAATGAATTCTTTACAATATTTAATGTTTACTTCAATAGATCGCAATAGTTCTACATAGTAGCTGGAATTAGTAGTACCTGCGGGCGGGCCCTTCCAGAAACGACCTAGTCGACGCTTCCCTACATGATGCATGTCAGGGACGATTTTAATTTACAATAGTCACCAAGATCATGAATCTCGATAAAGTGTAGTTTTTTCACTAGGTTACATGCATGATGTCTCAAATGTCGGTCATCGGACATGACAAGCGTGCGCCACGAACGCCGCCCGCCGCAGCGGGTGTGGACCGAAGTGCGTCAGCAAACGCCTCGCCTAAAAATAAAGAACCTAGAAAAATTTTCCTATGATCTACGGCAGTGAGGGGGATTGCCGTTTACCTTCGTAGTACTTATTTCTCCGGTAGTTCTTATCGTGGCTTGTGGCTTGCCTTAAGCCCGGAAGCACTAGTATCGAACCGTTCCTCGCTTGTATGCACCTCGATTAGAAGGGGACTTTTGTTACTAGTGTATACAGGATTTTACCACGCAACAATGGATTAAACTGTCAGGTACGGAGCATACACGAACACTATTATTCATCGGCATGCGTCAAGGCTTCCAGCGATCTTCAACTCTAAACGTAACCCAAACTCAAACACGTCGGCGTTCATACTATTTACGCTTTACTATTGTAGATCAACGGCTCCCCTCCGTTACCCGCTCCACTAACATCCCCACCAAATGTTCTCCCACTGGCTCGGCCCTGGTGGCTTAGCGTATCACACCACCGTTTGCTTGACAGGAGCTTATCCGCGTGTCGGGGATCTTTTTGCGCACTTGGTGGAGGTCGCACTCGTCACAGCTGGAGTATGTCCACTATTCTGAAACAAGCTTTTTGTGGGCTGGGGAAAATTGTGGGCGGATTCGTCAACGGAGGCTGAGATGTGATGTGTCGGTTGCCATATATGGAATTAGTTGTGCCTTGCGTGCCGTATGCGGGTCTTTGAGACTATTTATGTTCCGTAAAGTATGTTTGGATGCATGAGATGTGTGATGTGTGAGATACATGGTGTTTTACGAAGCTTTCTTTGCGTAAGAATAGATTGAGAGAGGAAGAATTTGGTGGGGTTTGCTGAGGGCATTGCGTAAACGAAACAGACGAGTTCCAAGGTCCCCAAATTGTTGTCCAAAGCCGAGGTACAAAGCTTCCAAGAATGCCGGCTGTCATGTTCGATCGATGGAATGCACCTGATGATTGACCTATAGGGTGAAGCGATCTTATCATTGGGCTTGAGATCTGCAGGATTAGTATTAGGTCAGTGAATCTAGAAGAGGTGACATGGAAACTACACTCTTATTTTCGAATACAGTTATACCACCACATTTTTACTCCTCGATAACTGGAAAACAATTCTGCATGACGCTAATTTGATTAGCTTACCGCCTTGTGGTTCCAGCAGGACTGCCATTTTTATTTTGATTATATTATATAAAGAAAGCATCGTGATAGTGCAGTAATATTACAGTACATGGTCATGAGCAAAGGGCTACTAGGCACCAATGGCGTCCGTGCAAAGATCAAACTCAGTGGCGCCAGGTACGGTACAGCACTGAGGAGTGCCGCCGCTGCTGCTGCAGCTGGCCTTGAAGTCGGCAATGTCATCTGCACTCGAAGCTGTTGAAAGGTCAGCAAGGGTTATGCAAATGACTTAGCGCTCAATATATAACGAGCGCTCGGTTGGACTTTCTTACGGGTACTGCAGTCCCAAGGTGGAGAATTCAGAACTATGGAGCAACATTGAGGAACACTGTACAGAATGCTTGGGCATACACTGTCGCGCTTGACGAAGGAGCTAGGCTGTGCTAGAGCGGCGCCAGCGGAGACGGCAATAAGCAGAATGGAGGCCTTCATGTTCAAACTTGGTTGTGTAGACGGGATTTGATGGTGTTTTAGATTTTAGCATGAGGAGTGAACCCTTGGGGTATTTATATTGAAGACTTTCCCAGGTGCCCTGATCCAAGATGCTCTAGTGATTATTGTAGTGACGACATTTGCGATGACCAGTCGCCGCGCTATTGTAAGATCGTGTCGATCTGGTGGGTCCACTAGGGTTATACTAAATCAATAGCCTCCCTAAATCCATGCTCCGCTGTATGTCGAAAAGAATATCTACAGGTTCCCCACTGCTCTATTGAAGCTGGTCCCAATAGTGTAGACTAGCTAATAAATATAGCGGCGATCGATCGATTCCAAGTTGAATACCTTATATCTAGATTACATCTTATTAGTCTACATATTACTGATCATGCTATGTTGAATATGATCGGCGTGCTGATCATAGCCGGGGCATATCAGCAAGTCGGCTGATCCAAGCAGAAGGACCTTTTCCTGCAGTTTTGTGGCGACGATATAAGGGGTATGTATATACGCGTGTGGGGAGGACAAGATAGCATTTGTTCAGTCGAGCAAGATGCGCTCAAGGTATTAACAAGATATGCTTAGAGAGAGGTGCTTCTTGGGAGATCAGATGAGCACTGGAATAGAGAATTAAAAAGGCATGATACTCAAACTATTCAGCCGAGGAAACAGGACCTTCAGATTGAAATAGACTTTGCAGACATGCCGATCAGTGCTAATCCATGAAGAAAAGGTAAGCATAAATTGCACGTTCGCTCTCGTGTATCAGCAAGAGATGTGCATGAAATAGGTCAAAAACGAACAACACCAATCATAAAGATGGGACGAAAAATCAAATTTTTACTCATAAGCAGGATCCCCAGAGATCTCCAGCCTCTGACATCATATCATACATTCTTTTTCTGGCATACAATCAATGGAAGCGGCTTGATAATATAACTAGAGCCCACTGATCGACAGCACTGTTATGACTTTCTACGATCGCTCTCCAAGACTCTACAAACCCCCTTAAGCTTATCGCATTGTTGCAGAGACTAAACCTCAAACACTATGAATGCTCATGCGCATAAGATGGATGCCAATCATGAATTAAAACCATTCGTTCCCCACAATAGGAAAACTTCTCGCATCTTTCGATTTCGGGTCCACAATAAGCATGACTTGCAAACTCTTAAGGTTTTCGCCGCTGCGTGGCTTAGTAGGATGTTGGCAACCGCCTTGAATGCTTTTAAAGGCCATTGGTGGCTACAGTTAAATGGTGGGACTCATACTAAGTACTTTTGCGACTGGTATTATGAGTACCTTAATAAAACCACCAAGACTGCCACGTGGTGAGCTGGATGCAAGCCAAGAAAAACCCCAATTCCTAACGTGAACAAGATCTACAAACGAGTGGGCAGTGAGACACAGCCGCTGCAAATTATAAATGTCATCGAATGCAGGATTTTAGGGTTCTTCTCCTTAGGCAACTATAAATGTAGCTCAAACTCTAGGTTTGGGGCTATCCGTAGGTCCCATTGTGAAGAAGAAGTTTGTCATCCTTCACCTGCCCGAGAAGTGCTATTTAATGCACATCAAACTCTTGGTCATGATGATACCTTCTCGCTATATCTCTATATAATAAAAGCTCGCAATACCAAATTACTTTGACACTTCGACGGTCGCATTCGCCGCAAAATTAGCCTTAATCTTGAATTTCAACTGATCTTCATCCACAATCTCCGCCTTCCGCTTCTCAATCTCTTCAACATCCCAATTAGAAGAAACATACCGCCCCGAAAGGAAGTTCTTATCACCACTCGACAACCACACAGCTGCACCTCCCACCAACTCAGGAGAATCGAGCATGAATGGTGCAAGGAATGGCACGCTACGACCCATATCCGTTGGCACGATACCCGGGTCGAGACTGACCGATGTAATGGTCGGATGTTCGGAGGCAATGTAAGCCGTGAGTTTTGTCAAGGCTAGCTTTGCGAGGGAGTATCCTCCCATACCGGGTGCAGTTCCATGGGCAGCGAGAGATGTGATTGTGATTATCGTGGTTTGTTTAGCCGGCGTAGCGCCTGTTTCTTTTAGGAAGGCTTTGGTGACGTTGTAAGTTCCTTTGATGTTGATTTCCTGTGGATCAATTGGTTAGATCATATCGACATTGTGTATATGACCTTGAAAATCCTACCTGACATTCCCACCATGAATCCAGCGTTGAGTCAAAGGTGCTCTCAAGCGGAGAGAGATTGCCCGCGTTGTTGATCAGAACTTGCGGAACACCGGCCTGTGCGGTGATTTCCTTGAATGCGGTTTCCACGGCAGTCTGGTCCGTGATATCGAGTGCAAAGCAAAGGACTTTGGTGCTAGGGTTTATGTCGTTGATGAATTTCTCTGTTTCTTCCAGGCCACGCGCAGAACGGCCGATGAGTGCAATGACTGCTGCTCTGGCTCGAGCGAATGAGGCTGCAAATGCCTATGTTGTTTGTGAGAAACGTACGCAATTCAATTGGACAGTAGTGTTCTTACCAAGCGTCCTAGACCACGGCTTCCGCCAGTGATCACGACCACCTTGCCGGTTTGAGCAAGCTCTGGTCGAGTCGGGTCAATGGCAGGATAATTATCCCGGTAATTCTTAACTGTGAAAGCATTTCGCTTCACGTCTTCGTTAACATCAAGGTCAGCCATGATGAGACTTGGTCAGGTGCAATTGTGTGGGTTAAAGAGGACAAGTAGATCAGGGAAAGGAAGGAAACAAGCAAAGAACTCAGTCTGGCTTTAGGGCTTTTTTTGATTACGTGGGGTCCATGACCTTTCCTTATTTGGAAGCGGGGTCGTGGGACTGGTTCAGAGTGCGACGTGACTCCAGAGATCCCTTGATTCGTATAAACCTGATTGCTGGTCATTATTTAGTGGTATATTTCGCATGTCATTGTTCCCCGGTGAATATGAAGTACAAGGACCTCCAAGGCTGTCATCAAACTTTAGAGAAGCCTGCAACTGCATTGAGGTCTACACCGAGCATGCCCAGCAACAATAGATAACGTGTATATTTATGTTCGAATGAAATTTATATGCAAACATCTTATCTCATGTCTGAAGTTCATTGGTTTATACGGTCAACATCAATCTGACATCATATAGGTCTGCATATCTCCCATTTCCGATTGGTCAATTGGCCCCAGAACATCACCTATATACTCTCTGGCGCATCAATTATCATGTCAGTAAGCAGCAAACGAGGATTGCGACAGCTGGGAGTGAACACCGGCTGAACGGAGCATCACTGGTTTATTTGACACGCTGGGCTAGTATCTGTACGTAAATCTCCTTTCTCGGCTTTTTGAGGAGGCTAAGCTGGTAGGCGGACTTCTTGTAGTATGTGCAGAAGGTTAATGCAAAAAAAACATCCATTGCTTGGTTGAGATACCTGACTGGGTCGAAGTATAGGCTTGCGCATAGTCTGTTTCGTCAGGGTTGTGGTCTATACCCACCGTGCAAGGGCAGCAGGAGCAAGAGCTGAAGTCGAGCCAAGGAAAATGCTAGTACTAGACGTAGTAATAATGTCGAATTCAATGCTCCGAATCAGCTCTTTGTTTCTTATAGATTACAGTATCAGCAAGAGTATTCCTCAATGAATGTTTTGAAATGAAGAGAGGTGATAGGTATTGATGTATCGAGTATATAGATGGTATAAGGTAGATGTGAGCCAATGAAACGCCATGGTGAAAACGCCAAAGGCGTAAAGAACAAAGAGAAAGGAATCACACCAGGATAGCAAATCCAAAGCCACCTGGCGTATCATCTCATCAAGAGAGATCCTCAAGCCAACCATTCTTTCCCCAATCCGCGATCGACGCCCCAATATAAGAAAGCAAATCAAAGTTTAAAGTGTAAGGTTGTAAAATGTAGAGCGTGAAAACCCGTTCACGCTGGCTGGGGATGCGAATGCCCTTGCATTGCAGTTTTATCGTGTACAACCCCGCCCGGAGGACCTGCCCCCGCCCCCTGCATCCCTGAACACAATTATAAAGTCACGCTCTCCAAATCGCGCATGACAATCCCCATCTGTGCCCGCTTGGCCGCTTCGGCCACAAGACTAAAGTCCTGCAAGAACGGTGCAGTCGCTGTCGGTCCACCAAGGCCGTTGACCTGGTGAGGATAGACATCGGTGGCGGGCTGGGTAGCGGGCATAGTTTCCGATCGTGGGATTGACTCGGAATCGATACCCTGTGAAGCGACTGGGAAGCCAGAAGCGCTAGAAGCGTTCAGGGCCTGAGCAAAGGGTTGATTTTGGGAGATGGTGGGCGCGGCGCCCATGGACGTTGACTGCAGCGGGGGAGCAGCGAACGGTTGCGGGGCGGGTTTTGAGGCCATGTTGAAGGGGGTTGATTGTTGGGAGACTGCGCTGGCCAGATCGGTGGCAGGAGCAAAGGACTGCATGGGTGTGAATAAGGAGGTAGAAGCGGGGGCTTTGGGGGGATGGGCTGATCGTCCAGGATCCATGCGGGGCAACTACTTTATGCTGAGAAAGTAGCTGTGGGTGGATCGATCGGATGGTAGCGTGGACTGTAGGATTAAAGGACCGAAGATTTTGAATCTGTGAAGTTGGCAGGGCAGATTTGTTCCGACGAATGGAGTGTAGCGTTCCGTTGTAGCGTCGTAGCCTCCAATGACGGCACCACTGGCAATGGATCCGGGTGGAAGAAATCGACGACGGTAGATGGTTGCGGGAGGGCGGACGAATCCCAGGTCGCTTAGAGAGTGACGGTCTGGGAGATGGTGAACAGTAATAAGAAGTAGGAAAGGAAAAGAGTTTGGCTTTGATTGGAGAAAGGGAGAAGATTCCGTGATAGATTTTATGACTTTCCCATCGATCCCGATGATTACCCGCGCGGTAATGTGACGGTATCTCCACGCATCTCCACACGTTCAAGGTGGCAAATTACGGTAAAACGGTAAGTTGCCTCGGCCGGAGTCAGCGACATGTGTATAGAAGGGGGGGAAGAACGATTACCAGACAAAAGTTCATCTTTCTGGTTACATTTCCTATTGGCCGCCACCATGTTGATGAAAATGTATAAACGGGGTTTTTGCCCGCTTCGAATAGTTTCCTTCCCTGCCGCGATAAGCATCGTCTATCTGCTTGAATCTATGCACGACACTTATAGAGACTCGCAGTAGAATTTTCCGTCTGATTCAATACATACTCATGATGTACTATGCCAACTAAAGGTAAGTCATATAATAGTAAACCACCTCCGAGGCCGGAATTTAATATGCATACTCCTGCAATTATGTTGTAATCCTCCCCGCATCTCACCTCGTATCCTTGCCTAATGATGTCTTCCCCATTTTTAGATCTGCAAAGCAATCCATTTCCCCAAACTCAAATTTTAGGAAGCGGGGCGCTTGTACTTCGCGACTGGTTCTAAAGATACCCCTATGATGTCGAATTCGCATCATCCCGTTGGAGCAAGCTGTCTATCCCTGATTATATCTAAGCGAGACACCCTTTTTCCCGGCTTTTGTCCGATATATGCTTTTTACCCGATGCCACCTAGCTCGCCATATGGGGAACGGCGATCTTGGCATTTCCTTGGCCAAACATCTAATCTCCTACCATTGGACGAAGCAGTTTCTTAGTGCGGTCTCTTTCTTTTTCTTTATTTTTTCTCTTCAATATAATTATGGTCACTGCGGTACATATCCACGAAGTAATTGTTTATATAGACATATAGGAGGTTAACGCTCTCAATGGTATCATATTGTATACGTTGTGAGCGTATTGGTGGATGATCATGCGGCTACATGTAAGTCTATTGCCACGTCACTCTGGACTTATAAGCGTATGCAGCCCAGGCAGATTAATGTCCCCTCTTTATAATTTTCATTGATTTAACCCTTGAAGATGGGTTCCAAAAACTTCACAGACTAAACTTCATAGTCGGTGCATCATGAGTGGCTTAGATATTGCTCTAGCTTTGCCTGGTGTCATTGACTTATGTTTAAAGTACGTGTGAAGGCTGTCACTCATTTCCCTGAATTAACGCTCTTCAGATATGGAAAGATCATCGTGACAACATACAAAGACTTCAAAAATGCCGATGAAGGGATCGAAGAACGAAAACTTGTTATCGAGGCATCTTGGGCCAAGACCTCGGAACAATTAGCCTTCTTACGTCGCGTGTGGAATAACTTGAGCGACGATTATCAAGACTTGCAAGGTCGCCTTCTTCGCGTTTTCGAAAAGAAGCTAGAGGGGGCCGTTATACAAATCAGTAGCCTAGACAGGCTTGCAGCTAAGAGTGGAGGGCTGTCAGACAGGTCAAAGGCAGCGAAATATGCTTTGATGAAAAAAGAATCACTCGATAGGGCAATACGAGACCTGCAAGCATGCCAACATGAGTTCGACACGACATGGTATTTGGTTTTGCTGATTGCCGATCGTTTCATTGATGATGCGTTGATCAAGCGCAGCGGAACCGAAAAGCTATCCACTGCTAGACATGTACGAGATGCGCTGAAGCCAGAGCCTCGCCAAGTGGGTTCACTTTTCCTCTCCGAAAGCAAGATCCACTCTGCTAGACACTCTGAAATTCTACACGCAACATCAAAGGTTATCGAGATTGGGGGTGTGGGTATGTTTATACTGGATTCTGCAGACTGTTCGTCTAGGAAAGACGCTTCCACGTTTGCCAAAAATGTTCGGCACTTGGCTATGAGACTTCATCAGGTCGATGCGAATGCTTTCCATCTCCTTAAGTGCCACGGCGTGGCTCGCATAACGGACCCAAACACTAAGCAGCTCCTCTCATTTGACTTCGTCTTCAACTTCCCTGAAGGATGTTCTGCACCCCAAAGTCTTCGGAGCCACCTTCTCTCCCGAGCAACCCATTCTCTGAACGATAAAATGAGGCTTGCGAAACAACTGGCCACGTCCATCAATTACGTTCATGTCCTTGACTTTGTGCATAAGAACATTCGCCCAGAGACTATCTTGATTTTTGAGGGCAATGGGTCTCTACTAGGTCAATTGTATCTCCTGGGATTTAGGGCGATACGCTTGGCTGATAACAAAACACTACGACTGGGTAACTCTATTTGGTCGGAAAATATATACCGGCATCCTGATCGACAAGGAAGAAGTCCCGATACAGATTATGTCATGCAGCATGATATATACAGTCTCGGAGTATGCCTACTCGAAATTGGGCTTTGGGATTCATTCGTGAGCAGCGAGGGACGAGCAAATTTCTCGCTGCCTGAATTCGAAAGTGATCCTTCTGCTTTTAATAGAAACAGCATGCTTAAGGATTACTTCATGGCGTTAGCAAAAGCGCAGCTACCGATTCGGATGGGTGAGAAGTACGCAGAGGTAGTTGTCAATTGTTTGTCTTGTATGGATGAAGCCAACGAAGATTTTGGCGATGAACAGGATTTTGAGGATGATGACGGCATCCTGATTGGGGTCAAATATATTGAAAAGGTACTATTATACTCTGGTATTGGTTTTCAAGGAAAGAGCAATACTAACAGTCAATCAGATTCTTTTATCTCTTAGTGAGATAACAGTCTAACATGCAAAAGTCATATTTATTATTACTCACCTGGAACATTGAAAGGTCAACAGGGGTAGAGAAAGTACTCGAAAAATATGAGACTCGCCAGATGATGATCAGCTTTTGAAATTGAATTGATAAAGCTGGCTTCGATCGTATCCAGACTCATAGTATCCGATTGTATCGTTGACAAATATCAATCAAGATTGAAAATTCTCCTCTTCTAAGCGCTGTAATTAGGCACTGATAGAATAGCAAGAGAGAACAGTATTATAAATGCATCGATAGGGGAAGCTTCTCACATTGCTCAACGACGTTGCGGTATTTTCCGTCGCTTCCAAATATTTCGTTTCGGAAGCGGGCAGCTTTTACGATGAGCATCGCGCAACTCCTCAAGAGACTGCAGTGTATCTTCGTGGTCTTCCCCAAGAGTTTGCTTGCGACCTTCCCAGGCGTCTCGGAACATTTCCTCGGCTAGTGCATACTTTTCTTGAGAATATAGAGCGAGCCCTAGGCAGTGGAGAGAGAAGAGCGTCTGCTTGTGCTCTTTCCCAAGGCTTTGCTTGCGATTTTCCCAGGTGTCTCGGAACGTCGACTCGGCTAGTGTAAACTTTTTTTGAGAATATAGAGCATTACCTAGCCCATGGAGAGACAAAAGCGTTCTTTCGTGCTCTTCCCCAAGAGTTTGCTTGCGACCCTCCCAGGCGTTTTGGAACGTTGCCTCGGCTAGTGCATACTTTTTTTGAGAATATAGAGCTTGGCCTAAGCAGTAGAGAGAGGAAAGTGCTTGCTCGTTCTCTTTTCCGTGTGTTTTCTTGCGACCCTCCCAGGCGTCTCGGTACGCCATCTCCGCTAGTGCAAACTTTTCTTGAGAGCATAAAGCGCTACCTAGCCAATGGAGAGACAATAACGTTTCTTCATGCTCTTCCCCAAGTTTTTCCTTCCGACCCTCCCAAGTGTCTCGGAATGTTGCCTCGGCTAATGTGTACTTTTTTTGAAAAAATAGAGCGTGGCCTAACCAGTGGAGAGAGGAAAGCGTTTTCTCATGCTTTTCTCCAAGGTTTCCTTTACGGACCTCCCAGGCGTCTCGAAACAGTATTTCGGCTAGTGCACACTTTTCTTGAAAATATAGAGCCTGACCTAGGCAATAGAGAGACAAAAGCGTTTGCTCATGCTCTTTCCCAAGAGTTCTCTTGTGACCCTCCCAGACATCTCGATATTTTGCCTCGGCTAGTTCGTACTTCTGTTGAGCAAACAAAGCGTCACCTAACCAACGCAGTGATAAAAGCGTTTCTTCGTGCTCTTCGCCGAGGGTTTCCTTGCGACCCTCCCAGGTATCTCGGTATGCTGATTCGGCTTGGGCGTGCTTTCCCTGAGAATAAAGAGCTTGACCCAGCCAAAAAAGACTCAAAAGGGTTATTATATGAACGTCCCCTAGCGCTTGTCTTTGCCTTTCCCAGGCATCTTGGTACATTGATTCTGCTTGGACATACTTCCCTTGAGAATAAAGAGCCTGGCCAAGGCAATATATACACAGTATCGTGCTTAAATGGTCTTCCCCAAGCGTTTGCTTTCGGCCGTCCCAGAGGTCCCGGTAAACGCTTTCGGCCTCGACGTGCCGTTCTTGACAATAAAGAGCGTCGCCTAGCCCGCTAAGACAATCCAGGGTGTCTTCATGCTTTTCTCCAAGGACTCGCTTTTGGCCCTCCCAAGAGTCTCGATACACGCTTTCGGCTTCAGCGAACTTACCTTGATTGTAGAAAGATTTACCCAGCTTATGAAGACATCTTAGCGTTTCTGCATCATTCTCGCCAAGAATTCGCTTCCACCCCACCCAGAGGCCCCGGTCTAAGATTTCCGTTTCAGTGTACCTTTGTTGGTCATAGATGGCATCGCTTAGCGCAGAAAGAGAAGCCAACGTATCTTTGTGGTGGTCACCCAAATCCCGTTTGCGAGCTTCCCAGGTGTCCCTGTACACACCTTCGGCTTCGACATACTTTTCTTGGTGATATAGAGCCTGGCCTAGCTCATAAAGTGAGAATAGTGTGTCTTCGTGGTTCTCGCCGAGAGCTCGCTTTCGTCTCACCCAGGCGTCTCGGTATGCAGCTTCGGCTTCACCATACTTCTCTTGGCCGCAAAGAGCATCACCTAATGCACAAAGAGAAGCCAGCGTATCTTCGTGATGGGCACCCAAAGTATTTTTGCGAAGTTTGAAAGCCTCTTGGAGCAATCTCTCGGCGTCCGCATACTGTTCTTGGTCCAGTAATGACATCCCTTCTTCATGAGTTGTATGCATGTCATCGTGCACACCGGCGGTCAGAAACGTTTCCGGTGATGTGGACTGCCGCAGGGCTGTCGATCCTCCCGAGGGCCCCTGTGCGATATGGATGCTTTGCTCATCAATCATTACGGAAGCCATTGCGGAAGGAGCATCCACGTCATCCCAGGCTTTCGAGGCTTCGTGTGGGTGTGCTTCTATTGGATTTGACGTCCCTGTAGGTAGAAGTTCAGCTGTTCCGTACTGTTCTGAAATTCGTAACCGTGAGAATGCGGATGTCGGATCGAAGGAAAGTTCTTTCAACCATCCCGCTAGGAGGGCTTCACTAGCAGATAGCCGCGATGTCGCATCTGTAGCCAAAAGGCTTTTGAGAAACATTTGGCCCTCCTTGGTAACGGACTGCAGCAGGCTCATGGACGGGAAGTCGGAGGTCCGGACGTAAGACAAGAGGCTGTTATTGTTCGGGAATGGGTAGCCATGAGAAAGCATATAGAACAAGATCACGCCCAGTGACCAGATATCAACGCGATGTGTGTAAAGACGAAGGTTCTGGGGGTTCAGACCAGAAGGATAGAATCCATGTACTTCGGGCGCGAGGTAAAGCTCGGTACCCACCATAGACTGCAAAGCGGCGCTCTGGTCGTCTCGTTTGCTGAAACCAAAATCACCAATCTTGACCCACCATTCAGGCCCTTTGGAACGCACAAAAACGTTCTTACACTGTCAGCTACTTTGCGTCCTGATCTGGAATTACCATGACTGTAGCAACATACCTCAGGCTTGAGATCTCGATGGACAAAGTCATTGTCGTGCAGACACTGGATACCCTGTAGAAGTTGGAAACAGATTTGTCTGGCTTCAGTTTCGGGTATTGGGCCCGTCAGATGGTCTTGAAGATTCCCCAAGGCAATATGCTCCATTGCAATGTAGAGAAATTCCTGGTTCTCAAACCACCCAAAAGATCTTACAAACAGTTCTGAGTACTGATTGATGTCAACATCCACATATTTAATTAAGTCAAGCACAGTCATACTTTTGGTTGAGAAAACTTCGCAATGGCTTCGAGTTCTTGGTTACAGTAGGTCGAATGAGAAGGGTGAGGTAATTTCTTGATCATCTTCACAGCTCGCAGCTTAGCAGGGCCTTCACTTGAAACATGTTGTTCAATCCAGACTGTCCCAAATGTTCCTGAGCCCAGCATCTTCCCTCGCTTCCAAGTCTCGATCTTTGGCCGCCATCTGCCAGTGGTCCCTTGGGAGTAGTCGGGCTGAAAAGTATAGTGTAAAGTGCCATCCGGGAGAATGTCGGCATTCAATTTCATATCATTCACAAGCTCTGTCCTCGCCATGGTTTATCATGGGACTGGTCGGGATTGAAGTCTTCTGTTTTCGAAAAGGGATCCAGCGCTCGCGCTCTCAGCCACTTCACCCCGACACGTCAATAGTCACGTGGCATAAGCACATAGTAAAGAAGAGTAGCTTTATAATATACACCAAAAGGTATTGTTTACCCAATGTTATTCATTATGAAAGACGTAATCTGGGGTAAACTGTGGGAATTGGACAAGCGCTCGGAGGGCTCAAATACAACAAAGTCGCGCTACACTATGTTAGACCCCAAACTTGGACGCTGAATTCATCTCAAGCTGGTCTTCCCCAACAACGCTTATAGTTATAGTAAAGGGCTTAGGTGGTGGGGTTCGATCGATTCCTGCAACCGCTGTTTGTGGGGCTGCAACTTACAGGGATTGCTATTACCGTAGTTGACATCGACCATACAGGGTTTGTACGGGACACTCATTGGTACTCTCTGAGTGGTTGATGTAGTAGAAAGTAAGCTTTGTCTCCAAGAATGCAAGTATGTCAATACTAAATCCAATAATTTCTCCACAATTACGCCTCGAATCCTCGGCCAACTCCCACTATAAGCTACTGTCGATCCCAGCGGCTGTCCCGCAGTCACATGGCCAACCCCGCGCAAAAAAAAATCTCCGCCGCACCAAACACCACACCACAACAATGCCTGTAAGTAATGCTTCAAAATCCATACATTGATTTCACTAATATTCCCAGCTCGTCATTCTTACCGGGTACCCCTGCTCCGGTCTCACTTACCGCGCAAACCAGCTCGCGGCACTCCTCGAGACAGCGCAAGATGAACTCTTCGCAGCCACCGAGTCCACGTCGCCTGTCACGCTAAAATCCCGTTTCAAAGTCCACGTTGTCGCATCGCATGATACCTCGCACCCACGTACCGTATACGATCATGCGCGGACAGAAAAGGAGGCTCGGGGCGTAGCCTACGCCCGAGCTAAGCGCGTGCTCACTCGAGACAGCATCGTGATCTTGGATGGCATGAACTATATCAAGGGGTGGCGGTACCAGCTTTGGTGTGAAGCTAAAGCTGCTGGGACAACATGCTGTGTGGTATGATAGAACTTTCCAACCTATACTGGGAGATCCAGGCTAATCATACTATTTGGGACAGGTCCACGTCGGAACACCAGTTGACCAATGTGTCGCGAACAACGACGCCAGACTGCAGCGTCAAGCTTCGGAAAAGACCGCAGACGAGTCTCAACCCTCTCCCGCCACAGACACTCCTGCAAAATCAACCGACAACGAAGAACCGTACCCACCCGAACTTCTAAACAACCTCATCTTCCGCTACGAAGAACCATCAACCCACAGCCGCTGGGACAAACCTCTCTTCACAGTCCCCTGGGCCGACGAAACACCACCAGTAGCGGACATCTTTCACGCTCTGAGCGGCGTAATCCTCCCCTCAGCCCAAGAACCGACCATAACACCCATCTCCGACCTAACAACAACCCTAAACTCAACTTCTCTCTCCTCAGCCGCAAGTGTCACAACAACGCGCACAACATTCACGCGTGGCGGAACCGCAATCGGAGGATCCGGATCCCTAAAACCCCGTATCGTCCCTCACCAAGCTACGATCCAAGCCGTACAAACGGACCACAGCGCCCTCTACGCTATGGAGAAAAAGACCTCGGCGGTTGTCACTGCCATCCGCGCGTTTACGCAAGCTACGCCTTCAGCGGAGGTGGCGTTGGCGCAGAGTAAGGATGGGAAGGCAATTGAGATTACTGTTCCTGAGGCGAAGGAGAAAATTGTTGTTCCGGCTCATGTTGCTACCACTGGTACAACTGATGAACTTGCGGGTCCGGGTGGTGTTTTGGCGCTGCCTAGGCTGCAGAGGTTGAGGAGGCAGTGGATTAGTTTGAATCGGACTTATATTGGACGGGGGCATGGTGCTGGACAGGGGGGGTTGGCGGCTGAGCAGATTGGGGATGCGTTTGTGAGGTTTTTGAATTCGAGTTTTGGGGGTGATGATGAGACTTGATTCAGTGGTTTTTGCAAATAGATGGTGTGAATTTCATAGAGATAGATGGAGATTTCATGATTTACGAAAATAAATTAAAAGCATTTGAGTTTGATTGTCTATTTTCTGTGAAGTTCAGAACTGCACGTTAGGGCTACGAGCTCATCTTAATGTTGAAGCGAGGTACCTTTTCTTGTT
Organism: Penicillium tannophilum; assembly: GCA_028829675.1. NCBI lineage: Eukaryota > Fungi > Ascomycota > Eurotiomycetes > Eurotiales > Aspergillaceae > Penicillium > Penicillium tannophilum. The sequence continues at coordinate 628,176 of JAQKAK010000003.1, read as the reverse complement.
TACTAGGAAGTGTATCAAATGTAAATCAATAAATTGTCAAACTAAACTCCTTCTGTCGAATATAACTATAATCAAAATTCCTCACAATCCTCCTCTTTTATTTTTCTCTTTTTTTTTGGTAGTAGCATGGTTCCTGTCCATACTCCTGATTTCCTTCACACCACATTTCAGTAAGGTGAAGGTTGGTGCTCTTCCATGGTCTAGTCAAGGACTCTCATGAGCACGGGATGTCCAAGGAATACTTGTTGCTGAAGTGCCCAGCTCCAACATACAGGTTCCTGTTATGATTCCCTTTGGTGCCTCAAGGCATCCAGATCTGGAGCAGTTGCTCCGGCGTGAGTGCATTTTACAATGCCAATGCGTACGCTCCCGAGGGTAGGTAGGTTAAACAGGTCATTCCCGAATTCGAACAAGCGCAAAAATGCAGCAGTTTCGTCCAGGGTATGGTGATAGCAAGGGGAATACTCCTCCGCAAAGATTGAAAACGATCATGGCTGCTGTGTAACATTCATCCATTGAGACAATGGAGAGATGGGTTACAGAGCCTTAAACAAAAATCATTCAAGCGGGCATTCCATTTGGCATGTGGGTGTTGACCTGGCTGGCCTCGATCTGACGGAAGTTCAGGCCGAGGGTGAACAGCTCCTGGAGGCTGGCGTTGACCTTCTCGTGCATGGAGATATCCTGGGGGTTGATCTTGGCAAGTTCCTCAACCAGACGGGAGCGGCAGGTGTAGTAGTTGTGCTCGGCTGTGCGCAGGCGCTGTCCATGCTGGGCGGAAGTCTGGGTAGCCTTGACGGGACCGGAGTGGGAGTGGATGGAGCGGGTGCGCTTCATGGTTGGGGCCGGAGTGGGACCTGTGACGCTTCTTCTCTTGCGGCCGGAGATAGAGGCAGGAGAATCCTTCTTCTTGGCTGGAACGGCAACCGGGGAAGTCTCGGGCGAGCTGTGGCGCTCGGAGGAGACGTAGTCGTGGACACGACGCATGTGGTCGTACAAGTTCCATCTACGTGGGAATCCATATCCGGGAACGGAGCGTTCGCAACCCTCCCACAGGCAGAGGTGGGGGTTATCTCCATGGCCATGTAGTCCGTGGGCTTCGCGCTCGTGGCGGAACAGGCAGGCGTTGGAAGAGAAACGCAGTTGACCATCCATGCAGATTGGGACCTTGCACCGGTAGGGCTTCAGGTGGGAATCCAGGTACTTGCTATAAGGGGAAATCGGTTAGCTCCATGATACGTCGGAATCCTTTGCAATTTGGGAGAACTTGCTGGTAAGCGCATTTTTGCGTGGTGGGTGGGTGGTTGCAGGGCTTGTCTCCATTGGCGAACGGGCAGTAGTACTTTCCATCATTGTGAGTGGGAAGGGAATAGTAGTGGTGCTCTCGCGGGTTGCGAGCTTCGGCTCCATCCTTGGATCTCTGGCGGGCTGGCTCTCTCATAGGCAGTGGGGGGAAGAAGTCCGATTCGGCCTTAATGTTGGGTTGAGAGGCGCCTGGCAAAGCTGATCGCCGAGATTGCTTAGTAGGTCTGATGGTCCTGTTGGGGGTATGAATTAGAATCCCGATTCATCTTTCTTGTTTCCATATTCATTACTATGGACCTACCTTTCAGGGTCCTTCTCGTTGAGAGTGGTGTTGGGGAACAACGGCTCCGTTGGGTTAAGTCCGTGGTTGCCAATGGGTGAGGCAGTATAATCTCCGAGAAGTGTATCATCATGGGCCATGAAAGAAGGAAATCCAGGGTGGGAGCAAGAAGATGTGATGGGAATGTCATTGCTGGCTTCCGTCAAAGGCGGAGAAACCGGGACAGTCTGGAAAAGACTTGATGAGAGTTGATCCAGGGTTGTTCCAGGGTAGTGGCCATCGGGCATCATAGCATTCCATGACTCATGGCTCATGAAGTGTGCATCATCCGTGTGGGAGCTGTGAGCAACAGAAAGAGCATCATCCGGTGTGCTTGACTGAGCGCCACAAACATCATTATCCATGGAAGAGAGGTCCACAAAGGAGTAAAATCCGTCATGATCATGCAGGTCTGAGACTGCTGGGAAGTCAACGCCTGTGTACATCACATCATTTGGTCCGACCGTGGGGGTCATGAGCTGATGAGACAGCGAGAAAGAAAGCATTTGCACCTGGGGAGATTCCTTGGAAGAAATGGCCTGATCGAGAGACTCTGTAGTGTTCATATTCCATTCTTTCATGTCCTGGGAATTTCCGTGGTTTGTGGCAATACTTGAGCACAAGGACGAGTTGTCCTGGCTCGACATTTCATCATCCTGGAGGGTTCTTGAGGCTATATGTGACATTCCGTGGACCATGGAGTGTCTAGACTGAGAAAGAGAAACCCGCTCGGGGTCTGTGCTGGTCCTGGGAGACATTGTGTGTTGTGTATGGTTGTGTAAAGTCACTGTGAAGAGAAAGCATCATCAAGTCAGTCATCTACACCGTCACGTCTAAAGTTGCATAGAAAGAAAGAAAAATCAAAAAATCAAAAAAGAAACGAAAGCTCCGAGGTCCAGAAGATGTTGAAGCCTATGACCTGTTAGCTTAAGTCATTGCGGTGATGTCGACGGCTTGACGCACCAGAGTCACAATTAGAGTAAGCAAGTCCAAGCCGGTGGTGTAAAGGTGTCCTAGGATAAGTTTGTGTCGTGTATCGAGTCCAGGGATATGGTAGTGCTATTGCCAGTGTTGTTGTTTTGGGACAAGTCGGTTGTTCATCAAGGCCAGAGCTACTAGTCGAGGTATCATGCAGCAGAATCAGGATCCAGGAGTCAAGTCAAGGTAATCATTTCACGGCAGGTCAGCTAGGCTTGCATGACCGGGTTCCATCAAGTCAGTGGCCAAGGTAAGTGTTGAGAGTAGGTAGATCATTCCATTTGGAAGAGCAACATTAAGCTCAGAGAATCCTGGGATAGTTTTGTAGAAAGGCTCCTTGTAATGGCCGAGGAAGGCCATGGTAAAATCATTCCAGGGATATTTCATTATTTGTCCAGTAGGTAGTCATAGGTAAGCAAAGGCGATAAGGTCCATTCAGTCATCCACGGAGCAAAGTAAATCCATCCACATCACACCAGGCTTGGGTGACGGGAATCCAGGGCAAGTTTCAAATCCAGGGTCATAAAGGGAGTCCAGCGGAAGTTTCAATCAAGTGTGCAACATAAACAGCACTCGAAAGAGTCCACTCACCTGGCAACCGGTGCCAGGGAGTATCCATCAAAAAGAAGCATCATTCTTTTTGAGCTACCAGGTTGGTAGGGTATCCGGTGATAATCACAGTCAAGGTCAAGATTCAATGGTCCATGGGTCAAGAAAGGTTCTGCAATGGCCTGCAGTTGGCGAGTTCCATGGGAGGCCAGAAGGCAGGTTGTCGAAAATACAGTGTCGATGGTACAGGTCCAGTATAAGAGAAAGCGCATGGGAAAGACAAAAGTAGAAAGTGCAAGGAAAATGTGATGGGGACTACCTGATGTGTTTCAGACACGAGAGTGTGCTGAAGAGAAGCCTGGGGGAACAACAAAGCAAATCCTGTCCAGGGCAATGTGGCAAGAGTATAAAAAAAAAAATCCTTAGGGCAAGATAAACCAGGCAGATGTTGTGCGAAGTAGCAGATAGGGGCGTCCAAGGTCCAGAGACTGTTTGACGTAGGGTATATGGTAAAGGGGGTATATATTGAAGGGACAAAGCACGATGGTCAAATTAAACCAAGTCGTCAGATGATGGGTATCCAGAGAGTTATAGAGAGGAAAGAAGGAGAAATCGAGGGAAAGGGGGATCAGCAGCCTTTTTAGTACTAGAAAAAGCACACCACCGGTCTTCGGAGTGGGGTGGGGCCAGCTCAAAACATGGCTTGTGCCAGGCGAGCAGACTCGCAGCGTGCAGCGTAGTGTTGGCACTATCGAGGGCCAGTAGATGGCCAGTGCTGAGGACTGGCGGTGACGGCATCTGCAGACTCGGTTTGCAAGTGGACGCCCCTGAGTGGATAGAAGGGACGGGATGTTCTAGCGGTGAGACTAGCCCAGCGTCTCCATGGCTTGGCAGTGTACGTAGACTAGTATGATTGGTGGCATCCCAAGGCTGACGCTGCAGGATGATGTTCTGCGCACATGGGGCCGGGAACATGTATGGTGGAGAGTCGTCCACGTCGGAGTGTTACGGGACAGGAAGAAGCAGCTGAGATGCAGCAAAAGAGGGGATGCTACAGGGACATCAAACACGAGCGCACGGAGGGTTACAGATTACAGGGACAACGCAGGTCCAAGAGGAACGAAAGGACTCAAAAACAGGGCAAATGAGGGCTAGCATTATTGTCTATATCACTGGTTCCCGAAGGGAGCGGCCCGCCGCCGAGACCCACGTTGGGTAGCAATGCAGCGTTGGGCGCGAGATAAAACTATTTTGAGTGGGACCTGTCGACAAATTGTCAGCAAAAAAGTCCGAAATTCGCATGAATGTCAAATTTCAGAAAATGAGAAAATGGTATCAGATAGGTTGAAAGATGGATAAGTTTTTTCGTTCAGTAATCCGAAGATTTCAGGTGAACTATGCTTTAAAATATTGCTTCATCAGGAAGACCAGTCGAGGGATTTTTCCGCAGTCGGAGAGCACGGATCCTCGCAAACAAATGGAAAATGGAAAAATAGAAACCAAGGCAAGGGAAATTGCGAACACGGCTTACCTGTGGATCTGGTGAGTTGTCGCACACCCTAGTCGGTATGAGCTATATCATGAATCATAATCATGGTCATATTAAGGAGAAAGAGAGAAAAGCAAAAAAACGAAACCGAATTTTGTGCGTAGGGTCATGTGACCTGTTTGTGTCGTTTGGCTGGGTGCCCAGTTTGGGAATAGTGTTTGGGCTGCTAATGATCTCCACTCACTATCGATTAGACTATCAACAACGGGATCCACCATCTGATTGTGCATATCCCGAGATGAATTGGACAGGAGGTCAATTGCGTCGACACTCGGCTCGCCCGGGTGTTCTATCCAAAACTCAGCGACAAAACTTTGCCAAGTCTCGTCAACTGACAAGCAGCAGAGCATCCGCTCAACCAACGCCGTTTCGCAGGTTTGCAGAAGGGTTCTCCAAAGATGGCACGGGAGAACTAGCAGAGGCAAACCAGTCAGTGCAAAAGCTGGATTTATGCATCGCTTGATCATTGTTTCTGCCAGTTGATCAGTCTGCGCGATACTAACCTGGGTTCTTTCACAAATTTCAGGGCCACAGAGGCAGGCAAACCCCAGTCTGCCAAAGATCTTCCTCGTGACAGACTGGGTATTTTGAAGCGTCGACTCCTTCAACAACCAGATTGGGCTGCTGTATCTGTTGCACGTCCACTGGAAATAGAATTCCCTTCTGTGGAGGAGGTTGGTCAAGTTGCAAAGCGACGGAAACTGACAGACCTAGACCGGCAACGCCTGTCGGCTCATGGAGATCTCACGATACCTGAATTTTACAAAAGGAGGCTCCCATCTTCTGAAAGCTTTGGCTTGGGTCAGGTCAAAATACGCATTGACGGCCGGCTTGCCGGTTCTCCCTCAGATGACACTCAAGCACTACCCACTAACAATCCGTCGTCATATTCGATGCTTTTGGACTCCGAACCCCCTGCATTATTCCAAGCAGATGTTCCAGGCTCCTCCCCGGTTTTTCCGCGGAAGGTTTCTTCCGGGCGCCTTTCACTCCAGCCAAGCCACAACCGTGCGCCACCCCGTCTTGAAGAGCCAGATATCCCAATCAATACTCACATGGTGGAACGCTCCGATCATGCTGACTACTCCCCTGGTCGAGATGTGGCCTCAAAGTTCAATCTTGCCAATAGCTCACCATATTGCTCCCGACTGGAAACAAACAGGGGCACATCCATAGCAAAATTCTCCGGGAATACAGCTGGCTCACCTTTACCAAGGCATCGTTTTACCATTGATGATCAACTGCTTCAAGAGCAAATGCGACTCAATACCACATTGTATTCGCCTCGGTACTCTCTGCCTAGATCTTCTTGTAGCCTTCGACAGACGTCGTCGCCGTTGCCCACCCTAGTCATGGCCGACGCCTCTTTCGAACCCATGGCTTCCAGCTGGCTTCCTCAGCCAAAACGAACCTCACAGCCTAGCAGTCCACTTAATTCTCGCACTCCTTTCAACACTCAAATTAAATCGTTTCGATCTCCGGTTGATGAGGTGCCTTGCTCAAGTCTTTCGAGTCCAGCCTTGGAGCTCCAAGGAAACCCCGCGTGTCCCGTGTCGATGAAAATATTCGGTCAAGTCGTTCAATTGTAGTATTGGGGCGGCAGTCGTCTGAAGGAGCATCGAATTTGTGCGACTAATAACCTATTTGGTCTGACGTGTTTCCATATATATCTTCAATAAGCTCACCCAATGTCACAACAATGATCAAGTGATGAGCCCTTTTTCCCCACCGTGATCAGCCTTTAACTTACCTAGGTAGACCGATGGAATCTAGGACGAAGGAACCTGACTCTATGGAGGTTATAGATGATACTGTAATTCCACCTCCAATCCCACATTGTGTACCACGACCTTAGGACGGTGTCGCACATCACGTGTAGATAGCGGATATAGGCAATCGCATTCCCCGGATCCATTCCGGCTCACCAGACCCTCAACCTCCGCTCCAACATCGAGCTCTCAATCCAAACAGCGCAACCATGCTGCGTCTCATCCCCATCATATCACTCGCTACAAGCGCCCTCACACTTTCAATCAAATCAACCCCCAAAAATGCTGAATCAACCCAACTTCCTCTGGTAATCTGGCACGGCCTAGGCGACGACTTCGAACGCGACGGCCTAAACTCCGTAGCGGACCTAGCCGAAACCGCGAACCCAGGAACATACGTCCACATAATCCGACTAGACGAAACAGGATCCGGCGATCGCCAAGCCACATTCTTCGGAAACGTCAGCGCCCAACTCGAGACCGTCTGCGCTCAACTAGCCTCAGACCCAATCCTAAGCACAGCACCGGCGATAAATGCACTTGGCTTCTCCCAGGGCGGCCAATTTCTCCGCGGCTTTGTTGAACGCTGCAATACTCCCGCCGTCCACAACCTAGTCACATTCGGCAGCCAACACAACGGTATATCCGAGTTCCAGTCATGTGGAATGGGCGACTGGTTCTGCAATGCGGCTGAGAGTCTGCTGCGCGCGGGAACGTGGGCGGATTTCGTACAGTCGCATGTTGTCCCTGCGCAGTATTTCCGGGATCCCGAGGAATTGGAGCCTTATCTTGAGAACAGTGCTTTCTTGGCTGATATCAATAATGAACGGGATGAGAAGCGGGAGGATTATAAGAAGAGGCTTTCGACGCTGAATGCGTTTGCTATGTATATGTTTGAGAATGATACTGTTGCTGTGCCGAAAGAGAGCGCGCACTTTGCGGATGTTAATGGGACAGATGGGACTGTTACGCCGCTGCAGAAGAGGAAGATTTATACCGAGGATTGGATTGGCCTGAAGGTCTTGGATCAGCAGGATAAGTTGGCATTCAGGACTATCCCTGGTGAGCATATGGAACTTTCTGAGGATGTTCTTGAGAAGACCTTCAAGGAGTTCTTCGGTCCTGTGAAGTCTGTTGTTATGCCTGCTCAGGAGGATGAGTCTCCGGGTTTGATTGCGCAGCCTGCTTAAGTCCTTAGATCAGAATCCGGATGTATGTGATATGTTGAAATAGTCCCAGAATGCTTTATTTTCGGGTTAAGTTGAAATGCCCAGGTGGCTGTCTATGTTATTTTGGTTGTATCTACTATGTGATTGATATGGATTGTTGAGTATGACTTTACTATCACTCTTGTCGATCAATATCGCCCCCATCACAATTGACCAAAAGCTACGGAAGAACCAAATCAATCTCACGTGCAGATAAAAGCACCGTCTATTTTGTGTCTATCGACAACGTAGCTAGGTACAATACCGCGGCAAAACATTCGCCGACACAAAAGCAGTCGCGGAAAAAGAGAAAAATAAAAATGCGAAAGGTCGCGGCAGGATAAGAGAAGCATATGCAAAATGGAAATATGATCAAGAGAGAGAGTATCAGGCGGTACGAGGAGAGAAAAAGAAAAAGAAAACCGACAGACGAGAGAATGTAGAAGGCTGCTATACCAATTATTGAGAATGGGCCAATCAGAAGCATGCAGTAAAAAGAGAAAGAAATTATAACATGTACAATGCAGGCGAAGAATCGAGAATCAGATATCCGAAAAAAAATTACCGGAATCGACTGTACAGGCGCAAAGCGTAGTGGGAATGGAAGATCAGTAGGGAGGGCGTCCGATGCCGCCGCCGCTGACTCGGCGTTTGGAATAGCTTCGAGTTACTGGGGCCTTGGAAGAGTTGTTTGAACTGTCTCCGTTAGCCAAAAGACTGTTCTCTGGCGCCAGGAATCCGTCCAAAAGGATTTTCAGCTGGTCTCGGTGGCTGTTATCAGAATTGCCGTTGGCGTCATGGAAATCAGCGCCAGCGAGGGTGTTGCTGCTGCGGGTCTTATTGCGGTTCAAGGACTTTTTGTTGCGGGCGTGTTGTTGTGACTGCCCCGATGTACCTTGGAAAGACGGTTGACCATCGGGGGCGGTGGATGGACGGTCAATGAGCAAGGACCGTTGAGAGTCGTTGGGGTAACCTCCTGGGATGTGCAGATTTGCAGGGAGGGGCGGGACAGGGGGTATTTCTGTAGAGTTGAATTGGCTCTGGCTGTCTAATTGTTCTGTCGGGGTTTGGTCGTCCGAAAGAACAATAGCTGATGCCGGGCGGGGAGTCTCTGAGCCCTCTGCATTGGGTGTCTGCTGTCCCTCCTGTTGGTGAATAGACATGCCATCTGCGTCCATCTCAGAGATCGCGTAATTGCAACTGACCATACTTTCACTGCCAGAGGAAATCACGCTGATATTTGATGCATTGACGTGACCGCGAAGAGGACTGAGTTTCCGTTGCTGGCTGTCGTTGGTTACAGAGAGCACACGTCGCAGCTCTGTCACACGCACAGGAGAGCCTCGGCTGGAACTGTGCTCTGGTGTCCGTGAGATTTCAGGAACACTCATCCGACGGTTTCTGTTCTTAGCGGAGCCAGCAGGGGAGCCATTTGCGGCGCCATTGGCATTGTTGCGAGGCGCAGTGCCTGCACGGGATCCACTGAGAGATAGTGTCTTGACACTTTCCTTCTCGACAGCAGCCAGGCAAGACTCTCGAGACCATGGAGACAGCATCTGGTCTCTGACGGACGATGGAAGGCCGCTCTCTACCGGTGGGTGTGACGACGGAGGTTGGCTCAGGACAGGGAAATTGAATCCCCGAGCTGGTGCTGCTGGAGGACTTTGTGGTGGCGACGAGATCGACTTGCTATAGGATTCATCAATTTCACTCACAAGCCCCTCAATATTCCGGAACGGTGGTAGGCTATCGGACGAAACCGAGTGTCCGTTGACAACCTTCTCATTATCGGTGATACCATCGAGACCCGTGGGCGGCAGTCGGACAGTGGAAAGCCATTGTCCCTTACTCTGTCTTCTTTCGACTTCGTTGCGGATCTCAACACCGGCGTGGGAGGAATCAAGATTGAATTTGTTCGCAACTGCCAAAAAATACCCATGGACAAGACTTGCAACATTGACGCGAGCCTTGGATGAGCCCAAATCGACTGAGGTGGCAAGATCATCCTGAAGTTTCAAGACCATTGGAAGTCCAAATTTAACAGCATTGACACCGAGGTTATCAACAAGGCTGACCATGAGAAGATGCAGCAGGAGGATCTCAGATTCAACGGAGGCAGAGTCAAGGGCAGCATCATAGATCGCCAAGTGCAACAGTCGGAGGAAAGTAGATTGCGCAGCCTGGGCAACAATCTCTCTATTGTTACCCGGAGCCGAGGTGCTCCGCCGGTTGGGCTTGTCTAGCTGCTCAGCCTTTGATGTGGGCTTGACATACTTTGGGGTATCACTTCGTACTTTGAGGTCATTCTTGTTGGTTTCGAGGCTTAGCCAAGACAGAAAGGCGTCGGCATAGGCGTAGCGGACCTCACGATCAGAATCCCGAAGAAGATATTGGGTCCCTTCCCAAACATGAATACCAACCGGGTTTCTTGTTTCGGACGTCGAAGTAGACTTTTTCGAGTTTGCTACGACAAGGATGGCCTTTACAGCTCGGAGAGCCGTCGATCTCGCAGCAGCGTGCGAATAGACATCACTGTTCACTTTCTCGCCATTGATCTCAGAGCCAGACTGAGTGACGGCCACTGGAGACGCAGTAGATTCATGGACGGTAGCCAGGGCAGATGGCGCGGTGCCATCAATGTTCACGGCTTGCTTGAAGCGCCGAAGAATGGCACGTGTCATATCTGCAACCTGGTCACCGTAGTAGATATGAGTGGCCAAGTCTCCAATACACTGCTCGAGAAGATTGAGCAGACCTCTCCTCCGACCAGAGATGTTAATCGAGTTGTCGGCTTGCAAATCTGCCTTCTTTTCACCATCGATGCCTTCCTGAGGCGACAGAATATTCGAGGCGTACTGCATAAGACCGGACAAAATATCCATAACGCTCAAGCCGATCATATTGACCGACGATTTCAGAAGCCAATCCACCACGGAAAGGATAGTAAATGCAGAGTCCAATGCCTTCTCCGTAGGGTTCGTTTCGAACAATGTGTCCATGGCCGTCATCAAAATCACAAATCGCACCTGAACGGGACACCAGTTTGCAATCAGTTCAATGAGAGAGGTAGCCCAGTTTCCATCTTGGTGCTGCTCAAATGACTGCTCCTGCGAGTTGGTGCGAGGGAAACGTTTGCTCGAGATAAAATGCATAATGATGGACGCCGCCATTCGCATCTGACCACGGTTACTCCCAGAGACAATGATTCGTTCAAGGCAGCGCAGTGCCAGTAACCGGGCATCCATTTCCGCCTGTCGGTCGACATCTGCAGTCGACTGGGCTGCTAGGGCTGGATCAGCCTCAACGGTATCCACCGTGTGTACAGTCGCAACGCTCATCCGCCGGGGAGCACGACCTCCATCGCGCTCAGGTTCCTTGTTCTCTTGAAGTCTGGCCTTCAATGGGATAAGCACATCCCCGTCGGCTGAGTACAGGTTCTCCAAAATAACGGGTAGAATGATTTTAAGGGAGTTTCCTCCGTCGGCGGCAAGACTCTCGGAGCTGACGATGCTCCGGATCGCGCGGAGTCCGGCATTTCTCCAACGAATCGACACTGGTGGGCTAACTTTTGCGGGGGAGTACAATTCGGAGGACGGATCGGCGAAACTTGCGTACAGACGAACGACTTCTCGGTATTTCTGGGCAATTCCCTGTTCGGCGGAAATAATCGCGACGTCCTGGTGCCGGCAGAAGGTTTCGAAGGTCGCGATGGAATCCTCCACCAAGGAGATCTCATTTGATCGTAAAACGGTTTCGATGACGGTTAAAACAGAGCCCACGTAGATAGGAAGATCGCGAGGAACTTTTTCGATGAGTCCGGATAGAATGTGAAGCGCGACCTGGACATTTCTGCCACAAACAAATGTCAGTTCCAAGGTTCAATGCATTCCTGGGCTGAAAGCCTATGAGGTCTTTTTTCATCGCATGTCACTCACCCTAACCTACGTCGCCAGACATCTTTGGCCACCCTCTTCTCCAGAAAGCCGCCAACCTTGGTCAGCTTACTGCGACGTGTACTTGCATAGTACAATAGGTATGAAAGTTCACTCGGGTTTGGTTTAACCTCCGCCACGCCTTTTTGGTATCGGGGATAGCATTTCAGCGTCAAAACCTGATGTTTAGGCCGACAGGATTGGCGTACGGACTCCATGGGCGCTTTGGTGATGGGGCCCCCGGGGGAGGTCCGCGGACAGGATTTGCGAGGTTTCGATGAGCGCCCGTAGGTTCAAGATGGTGTAGGGTGTTAGAACTGGAGGACGACCATAGGGGAGGCGGGCTGTCAATGGAGGCGAACGTTCAGAGCCACGTTGGACGGGAACGGCTGTCCGATGAGGTAGTTGGAGGCCGATCACCAGGGGTGGGGCTCTCTCCTCGAACCACGAAAACCGGCAATTTCCAAGAAAAGTATAAAAACAACACCAAAAAAGTGCTATTGGAATGGAAAGAAAGAAGGAAATCGTAGGGTACTGTAGTGGAGGGGAGCACAAAAGGAGGCGAAATTAAATGAGAAGATCAAAGTCAAAAAAAGAAGGTTGGGATGAGCTCGGATACGTCCATGTCAGATAGTGACAATCTAAGTATCGAGCTCTGATGTCAATTACATAGTTTTACGGAACCCAACTTGACTAGAAATTGAGGCAAGAGACATTCATTCGATTGGTGGTTCATCAATTGCCGCGGCATAGAGCGAATAGTTTGCGACGCATGACGCATGCGGTGCACATATTAAATCATTCTATATGGATTCGCTTAAGTATTTTTGCAGGCGCTTTGTCCCTTTCCCAACCCCGCAATACCAGATGAATATGGATACCGGGATTGGCGGAAACCTTGGATTCGGATGAACCTCGTACCTGTTGTTCGATCGACAAACTCCGGCCGATCTCGTCCAATACCTCGGTCGCACATGAAGTGCCTGGCCCCGCAATCATGGTCTTGTAGATAAAGTGCCGAGTGGGTGATAAGAGATCCATCTCCAGACGTAGGGGCCGTGTAACCCTCCACTTAAGTCTGATATGCGAAGCACTGCTGGTGGGGGGAGGGATGGTGGTAGAAGAAGGGCCAATAATGAAAGGTCCCAAGCTTGGCACGCGTCCTCAAGTCTTCGACCCATTCTGTTCCTCCTGGTTCTCTGTGGCTCCTGCATCTTCGGCTTCGGCTGCCGCTGCATTGCCAAAGACGTTGACCCCCGCCAATCCTTCAATCACTTGGGGCAAGATAATGTCCCGGCGGAAGGTGTCTTCCTGCAGCAAGCGCAGGGCGCGCAGGGTCGGGCCGGGGTGGGTGAGGAACTGAGAGTATTCGGGGGTCTTCCAGTAGGAGTAGAGATAGGCAAGATATGCGGCGAATGCCTGCGCATCGGGGGTGGAGGCAGAATCGTCGTCTTCGTCGGCTTGAGAGATTCCCAGGAGATTCGGGTAGGTGACTGCCAGGTGCGACAGGTAGTAAGGATTGGCGAGCGAGGAGACGAACTCTAGCTCGAGAGTGAACCGAGGGTTGGTCAGAGTTGGAGAGGGCTGGGCAGCGGGCTCCATGGTGGAAATTGTGTTGAGTGGTAGCTTCGAAGATGTTTGGAGAGGAAAGCTTGCGGAGCTTGAGATTACGGAGCGCCAAGCCCTAATCACTCTGACCCTGTGTACTCAAAACACCGCTTAATCACAATTTTTTAAGATTGTATGAGGGAAACATCAGTTCGACTTCTACTGCAAGGCTCTTTTATTTATTCTATAGTAGTCATTCAATACGCTGAAGATTGGTATTAAATTTCCCAGCTGACGGGTGCTAGAGCTCCACATGCACTATGTAAAAAAATTGGAAGAGCATACCTTGGTAGGTAATTGGTGAGATAGGTAGTCTTGAAAACTGAAATTTCCCGACTGATGCTTATTTCAATTACGCTCACACAGACATTGCAGCTGCTATTATTTGCTCCTTGGCTTACTTAGTGCACGGATTTTCAATCAAGGTGACTGACGCTTGTAAATTCCATTTTCTGTTTGGCAAGGGGTCAAATAACGAAGCCGATTGAAACATGTGAATCGCACCAAGCATCCAGGCAGAATACTAGTTAACAAGCTCCCACTCCTCGCCAGCATAGCCAACTCTAAATGTCAGATATGGAATACGGGAGCCCGGGAAAGTACTCCAGTTCATACCCAGATTTCCATCATAAAAACTGCCAAAGGGGAACGCAAAAGGAGTTGCAAAGCTGGCGGAGCGACCCGAGGCAATTGAAATAATCGAGGGGGCTGAAAGCTGGCTATGCTGGAGGCCAATAATACCGTTTTCAGTCGCTCCCAGCGCGGTCACAATGACAAAATCCTTCCTTTCAAGCACCCGAGAATCACCAGGCTTCTCAGTGGAGGCAGGAATTGCAGTATTAGAGGCAGGAGCAGGAGGACCATGTCGAGTGATGTGGAACTTTGACTTTCTGACATCACCAAGCTGGACGAATTGATACCCTTGCTCCCAGAACCAGTACTGATGTGGAGTAGACTTTGTGCGGATATAGTATGCACCCCCAGATCTATATTCCACGTCTGCTGTGGCATCGCCCACGTTGATTGACATGACACCACCACTGTAGATAGCGGGCTTGTGGTAGCCACTAATCCGTATGAGCATGGCCGTCGGCCTAAGATCCTTCAAGTGGCCATGCATGATTATTTGGTGAAATGGAGTGTCGGAATTGAAACACCAGAATTGAGGAGAGTATCTCACGATCTGGGTGAGCGGATCTTTGGCCTCGTTCTTGCTGACCGGAATTGTGATACAGCGATTGTAGAATTCATCTGCATATTGCCTGCTAGGGAAAGTGAGGACTTCGGTATAACCCATTTGACCAGTCGTCCTGTTCAGCATGACTTGGAAGACCATCTGGGGGAAACGACAGTGAGTATATATCAAAGGACGAGGAGGAGAATACGCTTACTTTGATGTTATGAACCGTCAGTTATTATAAGAGAGGTTTTTCATCAGATTCGCGTGTTGGTAGAAGAAAGTCGAGGAAATAGAGGAATGTTTGTATTTATGGCTTGGAACTATTTGATGGTAGACTCCGGTTCCAAGACTTCCATGTTTTATTTTTGTCTGTCATTGATAATGTTTTCGCTATACCAATGACAAGCTAGGTACAGCATAATAATCTTTCCATACTTACCTTGAAAATCTTCACAATCCTACCAGATTGTCAACCCTGCATTTGATCCCTGGCTTGGCTTACACATGGGCGACAGTGCTCTGCATGTATTGGAACTCGTACAAAGTCAAATACCTACTGATTAAGAGATGTCCAAGACTTGAGTACTTAGAATTTCTTGTGAGTTCGGTAGCTTTTTGATTTATGAAATCCATGAAGTACAGTATTTAATATGAACAAAATATATCTGATTGGGTATCTATAATGTTGTGTATACAGTATATAATTGTGATATGAATGGACTTGTAGATGGTCTTCGAGAATGTGGAAATCCAATAGCAGCTTTGGTGGGCCCAGCTAAGGGTTGTTGGCATGAAGCTGCCTGGAGAGGTCGATTGATTGCCAGTAGATATGACAGATGGACCGTGGTAACTTAAGACACGACCGTGCTAGGTGCTGTACTCAGACTGATATTGAGTAACAATTGACAGGTTTGTAGGAGCTTGAGCAGGTGGCGCATTTAAAGACGATATAACCGAGAGCTCGTGTCACCGGGACTGCGGAGGAAGATGGTGTGGCTCAGGCTGATGTGGGTGACTTAAAGCAGGTAGTCCCTATGGACCGTGTGAGGGGTGAAGGTAGTATCGACCAACACCGAAGTACCAAAGAGGGCATAGTTGACGAACGAGTCCTGTTCAACTGGTCGTTGGCCCTCCCTTATGAGACCAAAGGCTCGATTTGTTGGCTGTTTCATTGCTTCGGTGGGGGCTTCCTGATAGGGTTCAGGAGTCTGTTTTGAGATGAGGGAATGGATGAGTGCATCCTTCGATAGATGAGCCTGTTTACCATCCACCAGGGCCTCCGCCATGTCCACCACCAGGACCACCACCAAAGCCACCACCACCGCCGGGGCCTCCAAAGCCACCACCAGGACCTCCAAAGCCACCTCCATGGTGTCCAAATCCACCACCCCCACCAGGCCCTCCGAAGCCGCCTCCGCCTCCAGGACCCCCAAAGCCTCCACCTCCGAACCCTGGCCCACCATGATGATGGTGATGTCCGAATCCACCACCCATATCCATGCCACCGCCAAAGCCAGGACCGCCATGCGGGCGAGGTCCTGGGCCGAAGTCACCACCCATGCGAGGAGAAGAGAAGCAACCACCCATTGTTGTAGATTCGTCAGACGAGATGCGATAATAGTCACGAAGGTTTGATTTGTTCAGTTGATGAGGTAGAGATGTGTATAATTCTCTTGAGTCTGTTTGATGAAGACTTTTTTTCCGGGTTAGGGTTGCACTCTTATATAATTGCGGCGTGCGTCACTGCCAAGCATGAATCCATGGTTTGTTCACAGCCCTACGCGTCGGATCGCATGCGCCACATTTAAGGGACAAAATTAGAAAGAACCCTGAGCGGATAAGGATTATTCCGGGTAATCTTGACTTAGCCACATTCGCTCATCAGTCGATGTGTCGCACTTATAGAGAGAGGCAAGCCTCAGTGCCGATTTACCGTAGATGAATTCTGGTATCTCACGTACTCAGCCACACATCATCAGCCAAATGATTCATTCTGAATCTTGGGAGAAGAGTGGCTATGGCTATGTAGGTTGGCGCCGCAGTCTCCTGACCTCTATGAAAATCAAGACATCATTCTAAATCGCCACATTTTCATCAAAAATCAACTTAGCAACTAAAATTTATTCACATGTCATTGTACCAGGTGCTTCACACCGGTTTGATGCAGTAGTAAAGTCAGAAATCTCATCGAGTTCAGAACAATTTCGTTCACGAGATCTGCGGATCTGCGGAGCTGACGCGGAATAGTGGGGCTTGGTGCCCTACTCAGTTCACAGTGAAGACGCCGTTATCCGGTCTCCGCAGGGTAACTATGACGACATACGTTTAACTTAGCCATCCTTGCAATATTCAAGAAAAGACAATATTCAAGAAAAGACTAGAAGATGATGCAATATTTATGTATTCACGAAGTCGAAAATTCAAGGACTCGAATCTCCCGACGCAAATGATGTGGTGTTGTAATATGACTTAAATCTTGTTGAGCCTAGGAGGAACAAAGTGTGTTATCATCCTGGTTATTGTGGGGCTCATAACTGGCTATCATGAGTATCGACTCAAACACAAGGATCAATAGCAAAGGACTTGGCTCCTGAATTCATTGCCAATACAGTTGCCCTGAATCCTGCCTATGCAAACGCGGATGAGGCTTATCTGACCATGGAACGCATATCTTTTACAAAAGCAGACAATTCTTCTATAGGCATAGTATATCAGACTTGATTGTCTCCCCCAGCTTAAGTATGTACTACCATAATTAGGCAAATTACTCCGCATTAGAGAAGGGCATTAATATAACCGACCACTACCAGCTTTTCCTGGTCCCCGGCCTGGAGCGAGTCACTTATGCCCCTAGTATCTTTTACCATAGAAAGACTAACTAGATTACTAGACACTATACCGGAACACCTAACTATATGGAAGCTTTATGGTATTTGACTGGAAAAAACAAGCTGGTAACTTCTTCAGCTTCACACCTGCCAATCCTGTCCACAACCACCCTCACGGCTTCTTCCTTACTCTTATCAGCTGGATCAAGGGTGATCACACGCCTACGAACATGGTGACGACCAACTTCGAAGACAACTCGGACCCAACTACGCTCCTTCATAACCGCAAGTTTTGCTCGTACATTATTCTCTGAAGCTGAAGTCATGATGTTATGATGCCGACTGAAAGTTTCCAGATACCCGAAATAGGCAAACTGGGCCCAGGCTGGTGTCGCGATCCATGAGGACAACGGGGATTGCATCAATGTATAGAGTCCCGGGGTTCCTATTGTGCTTGAACAGTCGCGTGACCGCAAAATAAGGTATAGATAGCCCGAGGGGTCAGGTGCTCGTGTGATCGCCACGTTCCCTTCCGATCTTCTTATCTCCCCTTACACTAACTACTATGCACTCTCTATCGGGGCAATTTAACTTTAGAACACCCTAGTGCCCTAAGTTCATAAAGAATTCGACTTCGAGTATATTGGTTGATGAACAAAGGAAGCCTGACCTCATCTACACCTATCTCTAGGAGTGTCGAGTACTCAATACTGACCACTACTTGTGGTCATTCAGGGTAATCATGTTGAAGACGGTATATCCCCCCGGCTGCCGGTGGCGATCGGTCCCGGTAGAAAGGCTGCATTGACTCACCTTACTGGCTTATCCCTACCGGCCTAATACCATCTGAGTAAAGCAATCCAGACTAAGGTCCTACTGTCTAGGGACCGTTTTTGTTCTCTTGCTGCCCGGTCTGCCCAATCTCACGGGACGATGTCGATTGGCTCATCCGAACTTCCAGAATCTCTATCTTGAACCCAGCTCAACATGAAGGATCGGCCTTGGAGATAAGACCCCAAAGCATTGAAACCTAATATTGAAGAATGAGCCGTCCTAAAATAGTGTATTGCGAATGCTCATGGATTCTGAGTTCTGCAACCTCCCACGGTTGAAACGGCTCCACTGGCTAGTATTTGGCCCAGCCGTGCCAGACCCACCTCGTCATCATTTGAGCATTGCTTCAGTCTACCAGAGACATCTCCAGTTCATCCCCCACAATTAATCCTGTACTTTGACCATAAATCTGGGGAAGTCTGACAAACATTACCATTTAAGGCAAGTTGAAAGACCCGGTGTGGAACGGGTGCAAGACCGAACCGGTGGCGGATCGACCACGGGGTTCTAGATCAAACATGAAAGATAATGGTGCTCTGAGCTTGGAACTCTATTCGTCGGTACCCTTGCCACAAGCTTCATACGTCTTATGAAGATCCTGGAGTTGTCGATAACGTTCAAGCCACTCGGCCCGGTTGGGAAATCTCCCACCGATCACCTGATCGGTACCGAGCTATATCGCCCGTTGATAATGGCCACCTGACTGCGAACAGCACCCAAGCATACACTTGGTCTCGGGTGTGAGAGAATGGAGCACCGTGAAAGAGCTCGGATAAGGTGTTTGGCTCCGTGGGTTCCGTGGAACCCTGGTAGTGATGGCTATCTATATAGAAGAGACAGATATCCGGTTCAATGGTAGATAGCAACAATAGCAAAGAGTTCAGATCTCAGTCACAAAACATCTTTGCAACACATCTTCGAATACAATATTCAAAATGTCCTTCTTGAGGAATTTCTTTGGCACCAGCAACACGCCTGTTGCGCCCAAGGACGAGAAAACTCCCGTCCGCGCCCTGCCCGCTTCCTGGTACACTTCTCAGGACATGTACGAGCTTGAACGACGAGCAATTTTCTCCCGCAAGTGGCTCCTGACTACACACAAGCACCGTGTCGCCAATCCCGGTGACTCAGTTCGATACGACGCTGCCGGCTTCGAATTCATCATCCTCAAGGACCACCAGGGAACCATCAGTGCCGTTCTCGCTGACGATCTCGCCCCTGTGCACCTGCACATCGACCGAAATGGATTTATCTGGGTGAACATGGATGCATCCGAGACTCCCGAGGTAGCATGGAAAGACGACTTTGACGGTGTGGACGAGCAAGCCCGATACGTCCACTACGATTTTGAGAATTACAAGTTTGACCACACATGGGATATGGAGGGCGAGTTCAACTGGAAGATTCTGGCAGATAACTATAATGAGTGCTACCACTGTTTGGTCGCTCATCCGGATATTCCCACTATTGCCGATCTGAACTCATACTATGTCAAGACGAAGGATGGACACATTCAACACTATGGTGCTGCACGTGAAGATCAGATCGAAAAGGGGTTCCGGATAGCTACTACTTACTTCTGGCCGAACGCTTCTTTCAACATCAGCCCCAACTTCTTCTTCATGCAGCGCTTTACTCCGAGCAGCCCTACCAAGTGTGTCATGCGGTACGAGGTCTACCGTCACAAGGATGCTACCGATGAGGCATTCACAGTTATCAGTGATATGTACAAGCGTATTATGTCGGAGGACAAGTACCTCTGCATCCTCTCACAGAAGAACTTGAACGCCGGTGTCTTTGTCAACGGCGAGCTGCACCCTGAGATGGAGGCTGGTCCACTTCACTTCCAGAAGACGGTGCGCGAGGTGGTTACGGAGCACCACAAGAAGGAGAGGGAAGTTGGTCATGAGATCTGGCCTGCTGCTGAGCGCTACCAGAAGCCTGCTACCATTCAAGAGGAGACTGCTGCGCCTCAATCGGCTCTTGATAGCTGGGCTGTGGAGAAGAACGAGATGCAGGACTCCTTCCACGGAAACTTTGCTCAGGCAATTGCAGTCTAGGGCTGGCCGGTACCGGACAGGTGGAATGGTAGAGCGTCTATTGGCGATATAATAACGAATCTTTTTTCTATTTAGCGTTGCGATTTATGATATCTCAGGACTTGGTGGTGCATTATGTGCCGCCTTCTATAGCTACAAGTTTTTAGAATGATAAGCTTTTCCGATTTTTACAAATTCTTCGAAGTAAACAGCTATCCACGATGAATCCTCATTTAGTACCCAAGCCAACACAAGAGCTCTTTTGAATGCGGTAGTACCTATTTCGATGCCTTACACCTCAGGCATCAACAATGCAGCCAGGCCCACATCCAACCTCCACCATTCGTCATCCAACAAATGACTGCAAACAAAAACAAACACAGCAAGACATCGACAGTCCATATGACCGTCCATAAACCATCACCCCCGATAAAACCCAGGCAACCAACCAGATCCACCAAGACACAATGATCCTCTTCCCACGATGGCATCTATTTGAGATTGGGGACCAGTCCTGGTGTCCAGAGTGGATGAGAACATACATCCAATCATATTTAACTAGTGTCTGGAATCTACACGTCCCACCCTTCAGCAAAACCTCCCCAGCTGGCGTGGCAGCCAGCCTCATCCTAGAGAATTTGCCAGATGCATCCTCCTACTCTTTTGTTGAACTCTGTGCAGGAGCAGGCGGACCAACTGGCAAAATCGAAACCATTGTGAACACCAAACTCCAAGCAGAAGGCAAGCGGCCCGCTCAGTTTGTTCTTACGGATCTTTATCCCTGCGTGGAAGAATGGACTGCCATCAGCAAACGACAGGAGAATGTCTCGTTCATCGCCGAGCCGGTAGATGCAACGAGCTGCGAGAGAATTGCTCCAAGGGATAGGAAGGAATGCAGGATCTTTAACTTGTCTTTTCATCATTTCGATGACCCTCTTGCGTCGACAACGCTACGAAAAGCTATGGAGTCGGCTGATTCTTTCATGTAGGTTTTCCTTGAGAGAAAGGATCTCGTGCTAAAGCTGACGATTTCTAGTATCTGCGAAATGGCTCAGCGCAATTTCACTTCGTTGTTAAACATTCCTGTTATGTTTCTTTACCCTTTTTGGCATACTCTTGCCCGGTATAGGACCAGTCCTAAGCATTTGTTCTTCACGTATGTCATTCCCTTGCTACCTTTGCTTACGGCTTTCGACGGTTTGGTGTCGACTATACGCTGTCGAACAGGCGAGGAGATCCAAGACCTCCTGCATCATAAAGATCTTGATCTTAGTGGTTGGAAGGTCAAGAGTGGGAATCATATACTGTATGAGCCCGTCGTGCACATGTATTATTTTATCGCAGTGAGAAATGAATCTTGATTCAGCAAGTTTTGAGCTAAGCACATATATTGTGTATATTAACGCGACACTGTTTTCCAACGATATTATTACTGGTAATTGCACGCTAATTGAGTTGCTTTGCTGAGGCAATTATAGAGTGATATGGACCCGAGATGCTGGTTGACTGTTCAGGAATAAAGTTCTGAATGGATTTGAGACATCCTACTGTGCCGCCGTTCATGTATACATCTCTTTGAGAGACTGATTAGACCCAAAGGGAACAAGATCGCTCTCACCGGGGAGGGGAGAGAATGTCTGGCCAGTTTCCATGGAGTTCCGGAAAACCTGGAGAAGTTCCTTGCGAAGGGCTGCTTAAAGCAGCGGAAATACCAAAGGCAGTGACAAAGGAGACCGCCGACATCGGAAGCAGGCCATACCAATTGAATCCTCTAGGTTCCTCGAAATTCAATACGAATTGAACAGACACCCTCCTAAGTCTCTGGTGATAACTTCGCGGTGGCCTTCGGTCCAGCCAGTCCCTCAAAGATTTGTATTCATGTATGATGGCATAATAGGATGGCGTGGGGAGAATGGATGGAGAAAGTATGTTGAATACAGCAAAGAAATGTTGGAGCACATTGACGCACTTATTTTGGGCCCGGGATAAGGCGTCCTGCTCATACCAGATTAGTCAGGTCATATCGTAAGGGAGCAAGCGGAGGCCTGTACCTAGCAAGCCCTGCTTTATCTGGCCACTTGCAATTCTCACAGCACCTGGTCCAGAACTTTGGTAGCCGTGTAGACAACAAGATTCAGCGTATGATATTCATATCTCGGCAGCGCTGGCAAGGTCGCATTAGTGGCTGGCCCTGTGACTGATTCAAGAAGGCATTAATGTACCTTAGCTGGTCACCGGCAATTCGATACTTTCGTAAGAAATTTTTCTCGTACGCCACGTCTCGTCCAACGAGCTCAATGGCCTCATTCTGGTGATCTGTAAGGCAGAATCGCTGCAGTGGCCGAGCGTGACTCCCTACTTCCAGTGAATCTATGGCGTTCGCGTAGAGCATCCAATGCAAAGATCGGTAATCCCGAGCAATAACGTCTTTCTGTACATGTCGCGACGACGATAACGAGGCTTTCTCTACCTTTTTTGCTGCCCGCCTCCTTTTCGGCTTTCATTTATATACTCTCGGGGCTCGCAGCATCGGTGTGCTCACATGGATCACTCGCTTCGCGATGTTCTGCTTGCCTAACTACTGAGATAATATAGTCAATTTCACGTCAAGCAAGAGATTGATAAAAATCTGGAAAGGAGATACGTACACTTGGCAAGAGACTCATCATGGTATATTCATAACGAAGAGCAGTGAATGATAGCAATAAAGCATTCATAATGTTGATGGTATTATATAGAGCCCAGAACATCATCATAAGGTTGTATAAGGTAGTATAATTAGCTGGGTTGTATGTTGGAGATATATGGAGGAGTTAGACATCGAGAAGGCAGATGATGAGCTTTTATGTTCGGCTTGACTGGAAGTTTCCACTTGAAACTGAGATTACTTTTTGAGTGCGTTTGTATCAAACAACCGTGATAGGTGGAGTGCGATTTCTTTGCTACAAATGACTAAATTTCTTCGTCCACTCACACAAACGTAGTTCTAGTCAATTCTAAGGCTTGTTCTACAAACCAATAGATCCTACCGCATCATTGGGCGACCGATAGCAGCATGTCCCCGATGGGCGATTAGTATCCTAGCGGCAATTTCATGGCTCGTAGCCATGTCCATGTTTATAATGCATGTTTCTACTGCTCAGATTGCCAACTAGACTAATAAAAATGTCAATTACCGTCCCTTGCCTTGACGGACGTACTCCGACCTCTTATCAAGTCTAGCAGCGTGGGGAAAAACCTAGCAATCCTTGACCCATGGAACCAGTTACACAATGGCGCAAAAGAAACTAATATAACAATTTAGTTCACTAGTCCATGGACTTGGCGCGTTCTACATGCCCAGTGCGCTCATGAACTATTGAAGTTCTGGGTTGCGATATGTCACATGAGCGTCATCCCTCAGAGATAAACCGGTCTCGGGGCCTCGGCTAGGTGGATCGGATCGCTGTCGTGTTCGAAAGGACCGTGCGAGATCGCTGTTTGGAATTAGGGCTTTCTCCTACTCTCGGACCACATAGCATAGTATCAAGGGGTGTGGGGGCGATAAGACGCATGTTGTGCTGCTGTTGCAGCCTTTTCGGTGCACCTTGGTTTTTGAAGCTTGTCAGGTTTTGCCCACTTCAAAGCAAATGTTTTTATGCAACGTTCAAATCATTCAAGAATGCCCGCTTTGGGTTTTAGTCCGCCGCAAGTACTTAACTAACTACTTGTTGACTAGCTGATCAGGCATGACTCATATGTACTGGAACTACTTAGTATAATTTCAAAAACAACATACTATCTAAAGATCTCCTGTGCCATGACATTCGTCTTTATGAATTGGAACACTACCGTATCACATATTTCTTGCATACCTCTTTCCTAAGCCACCAAGTCCCGCTGCTATGGAACACTTTCAGCACACCGCTGATATCGGAACCCACTCGCTGAGCTATGCGCTGCGGGGCACTGCCAGGCAGCCTGGAAGCCCCCTGGTGATTATACTCACCGGGATCACAAGCAGCGCCCTAGAATGGAGCCCGGTCTGCCGGCATATCGAGAGCGAGGCGTCAATTCTACTCTACGAGCGTTCCGGATACGGTCGCAGCGAAGAGTCCCCCAATGAACCAGACTCTCTCACAATTGTAGACGAACTATCTCGTTTGTTAGCAGCAGCGGACCTTAAACCCCCTTATCTCATAGTGGGACATTCCTGGAGCGGGATGCTCGCCCGCGAGTTCATCGCTGCCCGACCGAGTGAAGATATCTGCGGTCTGGTCTTGATTGACTCAGTGCAGGAACGCATGCTCTTTGAGTCATGGCCTGACCCCAGTATTGCGGCTGTTACAGAGGGACTGGACTATATGGAGGTGGTGGGGTTGACGCGGGATCACCGGTTGACCGAGTCAGAGTGGAAGGAGCTTATGGCAGAGGAATCGAGTGATAAGCACGCTCACAAGGCAGTCCGGGAGCTCCCGTATCTTCAGGTTAGCCGGGGTGTACTGGCAAAGAAGCAGCAGTTACTTCCTGGTCGGGATTTGTTAAAAGGGAAGCCGGTCAGTGTGCTCCGGGGCAACTCGAAACGTGATCACGAACTCTTATACCAGGTCGGTGTGGCCCAGGGAGGAGGTACTGAAGCCCAGAGAGCCAAGTTCAGAGAATATCTGGTAGTATGGGAAGAGAGTGAAGAGGCTTTCCAGCGGGAGCTCTTAAATCTGTCGAGCACGGCGCGCTTCTCTACAACGACCCGGAGTGGCCATAACATTCAGCTCACGGAGCCAGAGCTAGTAGCAGAAGAGATCCAGTGGGTGCTACAGAGGATAGGATCGATGGCTTGATTTCATTGAAAATATAATATCCCACTAGATATGAATCATGTAAGTAGTATATGTCTTGGTCTGACTAGAAGTCAAATGTATGATCATGTCTCTAGCAGGCTAGATTGAACGCAGTCTAGCCGCTTGCTCAATTGTAGTCGCCTAGGGCGGGTTTACAGGATAAGACTATTACCGCTGACGAAAGTCTCGCCTTATCGATTAAAAACGTCATGCCGCTTGACTTTCTCTAACGATTTTAGAACTAAACTAAGCTCTAACGCGGGGGGATAAAGTGTACTCCGTGTTGTTCCGGATTCCATCATGCGTAGGATCAAATGTGCCTCTGCCTCGTATGCTTTGTAATCCTCCAAGGTCTCTTTACATGATAGGTCTCTTCTCTTGCCTCGATTGCGTCTTTAGGAAAATGGTGACGGTATTGATAGAGAAGGGACCGTGCGAGATGCCTGACATCAGGGGCAAGACGCAGATCAGTTACCAAGGGACGCAAAGGGGGGAAAAGGCAAAAGACCCTCGCGTGTGCTGAACTAAACCCCAGCCACTGCTTATCCACATTCCCGCTTTGAGATGACATAAACCGGGGATTAGGAATGTGAACGTCATTCCGGGGGGCTAAAGGAATTTCTGATAAGTGATGGCAATAGTCGATAGAATCAGTTCTTTCATCTGGTGAAGCGGCAAATTGCGACGTGTGGGTGGGGAACCTGTCGATCGAGGGGAAAAGTGTCCGCGTAGCGTCTTTTGCCCCTGGATTTGTTAGTCTCAACGGTACTTTATGGTATCGAGAGCTCGACGGAAGTACCGGGGAAAAAAAGGCTACAAATTCAATTTAAAGTAGAACAATCAAAGCACAAAAATACAGATGTACGCCATACAGTACAACTTAAAATAATTCTTCGTAAAGTGGATTGGCGATCGCTCATTTACGTACTCCTGAGTCCCGTGTCCCTTTGCCCCCCCGAGCTTCGTCGTCTCTTTTCCTTTTTCTCTTTCCCTTTCCTTCCTTAAATCTGCTTCGTCCTTCATACTCTTGGTCTGTTTCATCACACGCTTATCATCACCCCCGACTACGTACTCGCGTACTCGTGCGACACCTCACCACCCTATTGACGCACGCCATCACCACTCCACTCCCTCCGTTTCATCTCACCATGAATGCCCCTCCAGCGCTCGGGTATCCGCCCGGCGTGTCGCTGGCACCAGGTGCGTAATTTCAAAGGAGTTCTTGGTGGACTCCCCTTGATTGCTTGTTTTGTGTGATTCTGGCCTTTGTTACAAACAACTTAAAGCACCCCGGTCCCCCGGCGACACAGCATCTCTGAATCGTGAAACTGACTTGTGACGCAATTCTGAGAAACAGGCAGCCAGGTATCACCCACAGCAGCCAATTTTGCCTCCAATAACCCATTCCGCAACCGTGCTCTCTCGCCTTCGACTGTTCCTGGCTCAGCTACCAACGCTCGTCCCGAACGTCCCCGTTCGACCAACCCATTCTTAGACGACACGGACGCGCTGTCACCACAATCCGCCCCTGGCTTGTCGACCGGTGCCAATATGTTCTCTCCGACCGAAAGACCCGATATGACTAGCAACACCCGTGACCTTTTTGTATGTGCAGACGCCGACCGCGATCCAGACCGCTCAAGCTAATATACTCCGTAGGAGAACCTCTCCATCAAGCCCACCGCTACAGTCTCGGCGGTGCCTGCTCCCTCACCTTTTGCCTCCCAGTCCAATAGCTCTCGCCCAGCTCCCGAAGCCATTCCTCAAGCGATTCCCCGGCAACCATCGACCAATCGCCCTCGTCCTTCGCGGGAGCGTCCAGCCCCATCCGGGCGACCTACAGAGTCGTCCCGTTCAAAGGATCCATTCAACATTTTTGCCGACCCCAAGACTTCTAGCTCGGGCGCTGGCAAGAGCTCCAGCTCCCGTCGACCCCGCCGGAACTCGGAGTCATCTGTGATGGAGCGGTCTTCGAAACTGTTTGATGATGATGATGAGAAACGCCGACGTGAACGCCGCCACCGTGAGCGTGAGCGTCAGCGCGATGGAAAGCCCCGTTCATCTCGCAAGGACCGCCGACTGGATATTATTGACAAATTGGACGTGACAAGCATCTATGGTACCGGAAGTACGTACTTAACCTTTTTGTGGCTTATCTTGTCCCATACTAATTCACCTACAGTGTTCCACCACGATGGTCCCTTTGATGCATGCAATCCCCACCGCAACCGTAAGGGCGCGCGCACGGCGCCCATGCAGGCTTTCCCCAAGAACTCAACAAACATGGCTCTAGGTGGCTCCGGTCCGGTCAACCCTAACATTGATCTAAACCTCTTCCACGGCAGAATGGAGGAGGGCTTTAACGACTACAACTCCGGCCTCAACCGCAATCCCGAAACAGTTCAAATGGATGCTAAGACTACATTGGAACCAGTTCACGGTGCACAAACCATGGGTCTGGGAACTAGCACCTTCCTTGATGGCGCCCCGGCCAGTCGTTCGGCCATTGCACAACGCGAAAGCACTGAAGCACAGCTTGCCCAAAACGGCGGTCTGCAGCGGAAGAAGAGTCTGGCACAGCGCCTACGTGGCAAGAGCGGTACCGGCCGTCTTGCGTCCCCCGGCCGAGTCGGTTCCCCTACAGAGCAAGGCGCCCTATCTCCACCACAGCTAGGCTCGAGCCACTCCGCATCTTCACGAATCAACGAGCGAAACCCATTCTTCCAAGACGATCTCGACGACGAGTGGGACAAGAAGGGCTCCCGGATCGCAGAGGCACGTCTCGAGGGTAACGGTCGTCTTCGCTCATCGAGCAGCCCCAAGCAACCAACCGGACTGGAACGCAAGACAACCAGTGATCGGGCCTATGAAGACCAGCAGAAGTTGAATGCGGGCGGCGGCGGATTCTTGAACCGAATGAAGAGTTTGCGCAAACCGCGCCCGGAGCGTCGCACCAGCGATTAAGAAAATGAAATGGGTTGGGGACGGGTTATCAATTGTTACTGCTCCCCACACTTTTACTGGCTTCGCTTTTATCCTCATGGGCCATGGGGACTGATGACTTTCTATGTAATACCCTTGAGCGCTAGCATCTGGCGCCCAACATGGCGTTGATATCTCACGGGAGAAGGCTGAATTTGCTTTTGCTTTTTATTTGGTTATGCTTTACTTGCTCCTGCTTTTTTAGGTGTTTCTTTCAAGGCAGCATGAAACATGCCCTGGTGCCCAGCATATCTATGTGAGCTTGTGCTTTCTATCAATAGCCGCTTTGTCATAGTAGAATCTATCATTCTTGCTAAGTCTATCTATAATTCCTACCTAATCATTTTTTCTTGTATTGATTAGAGCGATATCAAGCATGGCCAGAAATAGTTAATCTTCCAAGCTTAACTGCGGCGAGCCCCATGACATAGTTGGGGCAACCCCCACACTAGTCAAGCGCCTGACCAACCTTGTTCACTGTCACATTACAAAAGTTCTCCCATACTATATTGCGAGCTGAAGCGGAAGATGGGGCTTAGGCTGATTTACTTTATTTCGATTTACTATAGATGCATATTTGATATCGTGAATATTTGTTCAATTCATTAAATCATAGCCTGACTCCTGATAAAGCCCTGCAGTAAAAACTAAATAATGACATCTAAAACGCCTCACACCACATGCAAACAAGATGGTATTTTACTCAAAAGAAACCGCAGACACCCTCCCATTGGAAACTTTACTGTGCGACGGACGTACTCCGTGGCAAATGCGGGTTAGGCACAGCGACACCGGCACGACGCTTGGACATCGGCTTGGGCCGAGCTAGTGTGTATCTGGAGACATTATTAGCATTCAATTCGAGATTGAGGTTTACGGGAATGGTGAACATACTTGGCAAATGCACGGGACAGCGCCTTCTTGCAGCTGATCTTTTGGCTGCCAACGAAGGATTCAACGGTAACGGCGATGGCGCGGTCGATGTCCTGAGAAGAGCAGTACTCTGACAGGCGCATCTTGCAGAAAGACTCGGCAATACGCATGATGGCTTCGAGGTGACGGACCTGGTGGGGGTTAGTTAATGGACGAAACACGGCTCGGGTTAAGGGGGCTTACTGTAATCGGGTAGGCACCAGTGGCCAGGGACTCGCGACGCATGTCTGCGAACAGACGGGCGACCTTGTCCTGGTCGATCTGGTACAGCTTGGGGTGGCATCGCTCACGGGCGTAGAGGATGTACTTGCGTAGCAGTTCTTGTGGGATCTCGCCCTCTCTTTCTTCCTCTTGCTTCTTCTGCTCGGCTGCACGCTGGGCAATCTCCTCTTGTGTGGGAGGGAGAATCCGGCCATGCTCATCGACGCGGTAACCCTCCTCGTTGATGAGGTGACCATCGGTATCAACCAGGTTGTTCTGGTCGTCACGCAGGGGTCGAGCAGGGTTAGCACGGTGGTGAGATTCGATCACGAAGTTGGCCAAGCGCTCGTCCTCGCTGGGCTCGACCAGATCGCGGACCACACACAGGATGTCGAAACGGGACAGAATGGGCTCAGTCAGCTCCACATTCTCCGATAAGGGCTTGGTAGCATTGTAGCGGCCACCCTGGGGGTTGGCAGCGGCGACGACCGCACAACGAGCCTGCAGAGTGGTCACAATACCGGCCTTGGAGATAGAAATGGTCTGCTGTTCCATGGCTTCGTGGATAGATGTCCGGTCCTGGTCGTTCATCTTGTCGAATTCATCAATCAGACAAGTACCACGGTCAGCGAGCACAAGTGCACCACCTTCCAAGGTCCACTCGCTGGTGAGGGGATCACGGCGAACACTGGCCGTCAAACCGACAGCACTGGCACCTTGACCGGTGGCGAAGACAGCTCGGTGCGCTGTTTTCTCTACATACTTGAGCACCTGAGACTTGGCGGTACCGGGGTCACCAAGCAGCAGAACGTTGATGTCACCACGGATATTCATCTTACCCTGGGCCTGCTTGCTGACACCACCAAAGAGAGAAAGAGCCACGGCAGTCTTGACATCTTGGTGACCGTAGATACTGGGTGCCATGGACCGAACAATTCTGTCGACGATGTCAGGCTCGCGGGACAGAGCGCGAATCTCACGCTCATCGTCCTCAGTCAAACGGAAACCGGCCAGCTGGTCATGCGACTTGACCACCTGGTTAGCTTCGATAACGGTAGAGAAAACGGGGAAACCGTTCTTGTTGTTCAACTGAGCATCGTAGCTGTTACGGTAGATACCAGTGACCTCGATCTCATCACCGGGCTTGGCGGTATCAATCAAGTCAGCCAACAAGATGACCTCGCGCTGACGAGGCAGACGACCAGCGGGAACGGTGCCAGGAGACTCCTGCAGAGTCATCTTCTGGTAGTTGCGGTAGACAGTCTTCTCGTTGTTGACCGTGAAGGGACCACGAGACTGGCAGTTCTGACAGAAGGAAATCTTCACTTCCGAACTAGACTCCTGCTGGAAAGGTCCCAGAGTGATACCACACTTCTGGCAGAGGAACATGACAAATTTCAATTGTGGGAAGACACCGGTACGACGAGTGACCACACCACCAACACGGACAAGACAGTTGAGATGAGACTGACGCAGCTGGCGGAGAGTGTAGATAACGGGGATATCGGTGATGCGCACGTGAATCTCGTTGTGAATATCGTGGTACTGGGGGTAGTAGAAGAGGGTGACATCAAGCGCAGCCTGGTCAAAGACCTTGAGAATCTCAGTAGGCTCGTTGGCAAGGAAGTATGATAGTGCCGCCTTGCTGCTACTCAGATGGGCGTAGGACACCTCCAGGGAAGCCGAGTTGACTTCACCCAGAGTTTTGATGCGGTTACCATAAACCGACTGACCACTGGCGTCAATGAACTCTGTCAGGAAAGCCTTGAACTCGCGGTAAATAGAGCGAAGGACTTGAGGCTGGGTGACCCAGTCGGTGATATTGGCGGCCTTTACATCGGCCAACTCCTCTAATGTCAGCTCTTGCATGCCATCTTCTCCCATATCAATGTCCTCATGGTCCTCATCGTAGTGGTGTCGGCGACGTCGTGGTTGGCGCGCAAGATCCAATTCCTGGTCGTCGTCATCCTGCAGGAACGCAGCCGGCATGCGGCGGCGAGCCATATCTCTTTGGTCCAACCGAGAATCCAGCTGGCGGCGCTCGGCGGCGGTGAGCTCCCGGTGCTCTCCATCGTCATCAATATATGCCTCATTGACGTACTCGTCTGGGCCACCTTCATAATCACGCTGGAAGTCGTCGCCGAACAGGTCAATGCCCTCCTCATCTTCCGCCAGCTCATCCATATCGTCAATATCGGGGATCATCTCAGCTTCCTCATCGTCATCATCGTCCTCGTCGAATGGCATTGGGGGAGGAGATGAACCGAGGGCGGCGGCTGCGTAGATTGTCAGTTGGCCAAAGCCCCGCAATTTTCTTCAGGGGGGCTCACATACGACTGGAGGGGGGCAATGCAGCGGGAGAGGACATGTCATCTGGCTCTCTTGAGCGCTTGCGAGTGTTTGAACGCGGACCGCGGTTTGCGGCCGAGTCACTGGGCTGGAGGGGACTATGGCATATTAGCTTCGTGGGTTCTGCAAAAATGAAAAAACCGGGCGCAAACTCACTCCATGTTGTGTGGTGCTCAATGAGCAGTTTTATTGTAGTGAACCGGGATAGAAAGAAAAAATGCACACGAAAAAAGGGTAGTATGGGGTAGTGGAATTTGTTGAACACCCCGAAGCGTGGTTGATAGAAAGGGAGGAAAGGGAGGATAGAGTGCGCAAGCTGAAGATTGGTTCGGATTTGGATCTAACGCGTTGCTACGCGACGCGTTTTCAATTTTACCCGATTGGGACAGCACGTGATTCGAGTAAATTCCAATGCCAATGAATAGAGAGGTCACTTTAGAACAACTGGTACAACCTCTTAGTCTTGCTTCAGTAACCCAATCTGGCATATAGACACCATTGATTATCTATACGTTCTATGAATCAAGTTGCGAAGAAATTTGAACAGAAATATACTTGAGTGCAAACTGAACAAACATCGCGTTTCGCGTTCCGTTCGCCGCATCAGCTCAGCATCGTCACTCGCCATCCTGGATCAGAGTATCATTGTTTGGCCTGGGATCAAGCACAAACAATACCGCGACAGCTCTCATAATATTTTGGGCCATACTGCAAGATAACTTCGAGTCCTGATTCACCGCGACAATCTCCAACTCGTCATACAATCCGCGAGTTTCCATCGCAAAGTCCCAGCCGACATCAGAATAAAGCGCATCTTCCTGATCTGATTCGAAGTGAGATTTGTTTCGGACACGTCACTGGCTGCAAGACCTGCTCACTGTGAACAAATTCCAATCTGGAGCAAGCTTTCCCGACTTGCAAGAGATCGTGTAGCTTCAAACATCAATCTTGAAAACTTTCCATCCAGGAAATCTACCTGGAATCATTCACTTGAGGAAACGTTGAATCTGGAGTGTTCAAAATCCTAAGACTCAACATGGAACAACCCTTGACTGCTCAGCCTAAGTCCGAAACTGGCCGGCGCGAGAGCTTTGGATCCCAGGCCTCTCAGACAGCCCGAGAGTATGTCATAGCCCCAAACCAAACTATATCAACGCACATGCTCATTTATGCAACAGATTCATCGATGATCAGATGCGACTTGAGGCCGATGCGCGCGAGATTCTTCCTTACGTGAGCGCATCAGGAACCTTTGTTGATCCACTACTGACTAGACTTAGTCCTTCGACTCATGCACTTACGCTCTCGGTCCATTGAGACAAAGCCTCTTTGCCTGTTTGACCTGCAATCCCGCCTCCGATAGGAACGACGATGTCTCCACTGCGGCAGCGGTCTGTTACTCCTGCTCCATCGCCTGCCACGGTGAACACACTCTGGTCGAGCTTTTCAACAAGCGCAACTTTGTCTGCGATTGTGGAACCACTCGCATGCCCGCCACATCACCCTGCACTCTGCGTGAAGACCCCAAGACGGGCCACAAGGGCGTGCACTCTCAGGAGGCGGCCAAGGATAACAAGTACAACCACAACTTTCGCAATCGGTTCTGTGGCTGCGCGGAAAAGTACGATCCTCACCAGGAGAAGGGTACCATGTTCCAATGCCTGGGTCTTGGTTCTGTTGATACTGGTGGCTGTGGTGAGGACTGGTGGCACCCAGAATGCCTCATCGGCCTGCCACGGGACTGGTATAAGACTATGAAAAAGGAGGGCTTTGGTGGTGATGCCGCCAACGATGAGGATGAAACTCCCCTGCCTCCAAAATTCCCCGCCGAGGATGATTTTGATCAATTCATTTGCTACAAATGCATCGATTCAAACCCTTGGCTCAAGCGATACGCCGGATCCAAGGGCTTCCTACCGCCAGTATATAAAGATGGCGGCCTGAAGAACTCAGCACCTAAGGAATCAGAGCAACAATTGGAGAACCCCAAAAAGCGCAAAGCAGGGGATGATGATCCCTCCACTGAAGAGCCGACGATCAAGCGAGCCAAAGAAGAATCTCCAAAACAAGAGCCAACCGAAACCTCTACTCTCG
Organism: Penicillium tannophilum; assembly: GCA_028829675.1. Classification (NCBI taxonomy): domain Eukaryota; kingdom Fungi; phylum Ascomycota; class Eurotiomycetes; order Eurotiales; family Aspergillaceae; genus Penicillium; species Penicillium tannophilum. The sequence continues at coordinate 594,702 of JAQKAK010000003.1, read as the reverse complement.
CCACCATCGCCGAAGAACAACCAACAAAGCCTAAAGAAGAACCCAAGCCAGAACCCGAAGTTAAAGATGAAGCCAAAGAAGAACTAAAAGTGAAACTCGAAGCAACATCTAACCCAACATCAACCCCAAAACACACCCTCCTCCCCACCCACGCACCAACAGAATCCTTCTCCCTCTTCCTCCGCGAAGACTTCCACTCAAACCTCTGCCGCTGCGCAGAATGCTACCCAAATCTAGCACCCCACCCTCAACTCCGCGAAGAAGAAGAAACCTACGAGCCACCCCTCTCGGAAGACGGAGATGGAAACGGCGCCGCAAGTACAGGTACAGGCAGTATCCTTGAACGCGGCGAAGCAGCACTCAGCACCGTTGACCGCGTACACGCCATCGAGGGCGCAATGATTTACAATCAGCTCCGTGATAAGGTTAAGGACTTTCTGCGGCCTTTTGCTGAGAGTGGAACGGCTGTCAGTGCGGAGGATGTGAAGAGCTATTTTGAACGATTGAGGGGTGATGAAGAAGGGATTAGGGATGCGGCTAGTCGGGCTGAGAATGGGGGTGGGGATGAGGGGGATGGTCGACGTGAACAGAATGGTGAGTTCTATACTGGTATGCTTCTGGATTGATGCATTACTGACTTTTTCTTCAGGCTATTGATGCCATTTGGTGTTCTATTTTAGGATCGAATGCCTGGAGTCTTTTGCTCAAGGTCTTTTATTCTGTTATGGGGAGGGCATTCTGGCTTAGTCTCACTGATTAAACATCAACACGGGCGTAGACTTAGTGATCACGATTGGTCCAGCTTGGACTGGCAAGGATTGGCATGTACTTAAATGATAATGATAATGCGAAAGTTGGCTATACGCCTTATTATTGACATAAGTTTGACTATACAGACTCGATCACGAACCAGATAGATCACCAGACTAATCATGGCTCGAACTCAATCTGACCAATATCATACTCGCCAGCAAATCCACCCCTTTCTTTTCGGCCTCTAAATACCCAGGCGCAACCTCTTCAATCCGCTCAATCAATTCTTCCGGACTAAGTTCATCTGATCGAGAAAATAGAATATCGACGAGAGATGGTCGCAGATCGAATGGTCTATAGAGATCAGCTACCCATAGAAAAATCATCACAACATGCGAGGAGAAAACGAAAAAAAGAGAGAAATGCAAGGATATACTCACTGCATAGAAGAATAACTACCCTCAACGGACTCCTGGAGACTCCACCCCAGACTTATGATACGTCCCCATACTGGATGTAAGTCTTTAGGCTGGATACGAGCCGAGAAACTGACAGACCCATTATACCGAGATTGGTTCATCAACAACAAACCCGTTTCTAGGGTGTGATTATCAACCAAAACATCGCTTTCACCCCATTGGAACACCAAAGTCCCGTCAACCGTCAACCCCATATCAGGCAGATCGGGACATTCTACCGATCGAGCCATTTTGAAATTGTCCGGTGTGATGGGCCCGCTTGCTGGGTTTGGGGGTAGCATGGATACCAGTCCATTGAGTGGGAATAGAGGCTCTGTTCCATCCCATACGAACTGGAGGAGGAGGATTTTCACCATTCGCCCGTGGTCTTCGGGTGTGTTCATGGATGCGATGCAATAGCAGTTGGTCGAGGTGGCGCTTATTGGTATATCCCGTAGGCAGGAATCCCGCGGTAATCAGATCGTGATCACTAGAATATGCTGGTGTTGTTTTTCTTTTCGGTGACATACCGCCTCGGAATACCTATTGAATGGTGGCTCATTACCTATAGGACCATTTTGATATTTCTATGTTTGGTTAGCATCGCTAGTTTGTTTGTGTACTTTGGTTCAGATAGGTACCCACTTCACGAAAAGCCCGGTCCGCACAGGCCCAAGCTTCAATCAGTTTCCGTCGCTGTATATCTTCATATTCAAATCCTTCATCGTCTTCAATATCTCGGGGTTTCCAGTTCTTGCGAATGAATCGTCTAAAGCCTTGTGTGACGATGTCGAAAATAAAGCCACTGTCCTGTTGTTCTGGATGAGGGCGGATGGTAGAGGGGATACCTCCTGGCCAGTGTCTTCCATCCATGATGAATGTGGCTTTGATACAGGAGAGGAAAACTTGGGAGGAAAGAAAGTAACAGCTTGCGGCGGGAGATAATGTACTCGGACGCCATATCCTATTCTGCCCTAGTCAAATCTTACTGTCGAACACACCGCTGTGGAGAACTCCATCAGCGTTGGCTTTGGAGTCGAGCAAGAAGACTGGATTCTACGATTCTGCTATTGGGCCGATCATCCCTACAGTCTCTTTGTCTAATGGTGGACAAGGTCTTCAGGCGTATCGTGATCTTATGAAATTCTATTGAAATATGTACAATTGTGAAAAGGATGTATCTCTAAACCGAAAGGGCCTGTTGCCCAACGCCAGGCCATGAAAAACCATAACACCAAAGCCCGGGGTTTCAAGTCATGCAAAACTAAATTGACCAATGATGCAACCCGGAATCAATCATTCCTTGAGACGTTTCGAAGCTCTCATCAATGAATCATCAGGCAAGCCACTGCGCTTCGTACCAGGAAGACTTCCAGTTCGGATATCATTATCTTCCTGAGTAACTCGGCGATGTGGATACTTGCTCTCAATGCCCTCGAAGCAATTAGCGCTAATAGGACCACCATTTGCAAAATACGGATGCTCTAATGCCTCCTGAGCAGTTATACGCTTCGTGGGATCATACTCTAGCATCCTCGACAGTAAATCAAATCCGTCTGCACCGGGTGTACCAACGCTTGATGAGGCTGAATACCCGCCATTCTTCAGGCAACTCTGGTACCAGCCTTCTAGGTTAGCACCGCGGTGGTAATGGTTAGGTTGTCGGTGCATCACAAGAGACTGCAACTGGGTATATTCTGGCATGGACACAAGGCCCGGCCATGTTTCTTTGCGGGGAAGGCCGAGGATCTCGACGATCTTCATCATTTGGTTCCGCTGGAATGGGACCGTCTTTTTACTGTCCATTTTGGCTTCCTCGCCCTTGAAAATCGGGCGCAGGGAAAGTAGCTCGGCGAAGATGCAACCCAGAGCCCACATGTCGACGGCTGGGGTATAGTGTCGGCTTCCAAGAAGAAGCTCGGGTGCTCGGTACCATATTGTGACGACGACTTTATCGCCGGAGAAAAGGGAGTTGAGAGGTTTGTAAAATAGTCGGGCTAAGCCCAGATCGCCGATGCGGATGGCGCCGCTGGAGGTGACGAGGATATTGGCTGGTTTGAGATCTCGGTGCAAGACCCAGTTGGTGTGAAGGTACAATAAGCCGTTGAGGAGCTGGAACAATATAGATCGAACCATGTGGGCTTGGATAGCGTGTCGTTGTGGCTGGGTGTGGTGGTGGATGATCTGCAGCAAGTCATGCTCCGTATATTCAAACACCATGAAAATACATTTGTCCTCTAGGATGATCTCCTCCAGTTGGACGACATTTGCATGGGATAATTCGGTACAGAGAGACATCTCTCGAATGGCGGACTGTGACAAGCCAGTATATTGGATCGATTCACCTTCCTTATCCGGTTTGAACCTAGTTGCATGCTGTCAGATCTCTTGCCAGATACGCACTCTTCGGGAAGCTTACTTTTTGATCGCAAATTCTCCCTTCTTGCCATTTTTGCCAACAGCCTTGTACACCCTTCCATAGGTTCCACTGCTAATGAATCCCACGACATGATATCGATCCCGGACTCGGACTTTGCTGGTATAACCGGTGGTCTTTCGAGAATCGAGAGTTTCTGCATGAGGAGCGATAGTCAGCGTATGCACAGATCGCTACGGTCTTGCAGGGAAAGAAACAGGGGACAGATCAACGGATGCACGCGTCTTTAGGAAACCAGCCGGTGTAATGAAGATCGCAAACCAGAGATGTATGCCATTCCGTCTCTTTCTCCAGGACAGTTCACCGAAACGAGACCCAAGAAACCTGGTATTGAAGGGGAAAGAAATTACCCCGAGGATAGAAAGCCCCAACAGAATTTAAATTTGAGAACGGGAATCCTTTTCCAAACATGATGCAACAGAAGGAAAGCCGCGACAGTTCAAGATCGAGATCAAGATCACGTTATAGAAGAAAATAAAGTGGACACAGAAGGCGGTCATGCGGCAAGGCAAGGAACCAAGATATAATTACCATCGACTGTGGCCTGCAGGTTCCTTTTCAAGCTTGGGCCGACTGTTTTTGTTCGGGTGGAGAGTGAGCCGGAGGAAGGTGGGTTTGTCAGGCTCATTGGATCGTCACTTCCCCATATGGCACTTTGTCCATATGGAGGCGGCAAGCTGCGACTTCGGATACCGATTTGGCGATGTCAAGATGTCAAGGAGGCGGTCTTAGTCAGCGTGGGGTGGTATGATTCGATTTGAGGGTATGCGGAGGTCCGATTGCGCAGAAATAGGGGGGATTGGAGGGGACTTCGGTTTAATGCGCGAGTCTTTGCTGTGGTTGGGGGGAAATGCGGAGGTCGTCGAACCAGCGGGATTCAGTGGACCAGCGCTCCCCGGGATTAGATCAGCATGCCGACCATCGCGATCTCCAGGGCTCACGTGCATGTTCCCATCTGGGCAGGTGGTGCGCGAGCCTCGACGTGTATACTTATCTAAGAGATTTCCAAGACTAAAAATGAGAAACTTTCAACGCCAATCCATGCCCCTGCATATGTGGAGACATATCAACACGCTAGCCACAAAATTCGGAAGTTACGGTGTCATCAGTGGAATTGTAAATCAACCCTAATTATATAAAGTCGTTGTTGCGGCGACCGTACAAACATCCAAAGTCGTACACCAATCCTCACAATAAGCATACAGCCTACTTCATGTCATGAATCGGATGAGACTTAGATGAATATTCTAATGTAGAATCCTGTCATCATTCAATATATAATCCGAGTGGACCTTTCCGAGGTTGAGATCGTTTGCTGTCAAAATGAATATTGTGATTTTCTTTGCATAAAAATCCTCACCCTAATCCCTACCAACAAGAACTCGAATATTGGCACACCTGCAGTCTGAGCTCAGACTTACCTTTTGAAATTCATAAGTTCCTCTCCACTCTTCCAGCCAAAAGCCATTTCTATCGAGGCCACCAAAACATACATGGCCCCGAAGATAGAACCCCGAACATTGGTCGTGATCATCTGCCATTACCATCAACAAAGACTTCCAGGAGCCATGAGACAGTCCCCCAGCTACATTGAATGACAAGCAGATGTCCAAGTTGCCGATGACCCAGGCCAACAAGACCTACTGAAACATTCACCACTCTATTTCGGTTCTACGATGTTATCGGAACAATAAAGGATATTATGCAACGATCGAAGCAGCCCTGAAAAGGATATGAGGCTTTTGTGGCTGCTCAGGCCTTTCGGCACCGGCTACATGGTATTCCCAGAGGAAGGCAGCAATTCTGCCGATCGTGAGGTATTAAGAGATCAATCTAACATCCACGTATGCCATAGTTGGAGATGAACTGCCAGGTGTGGTCTTACATTACTAGGCCCGAGATAAAGAGAAGTACATATATTGGCAGAACAGAGAAAGACGGCGGCACAGAGGACCTCTGTTTCTGACTGACTATGGCCCGGCCGATTTGGTTGAATGTCTACCAGCAATAGCATCAAGATCAGAAGAAACCCACAGGAGAGTTACTCTAGACATACAAGTTCAGCAATCAGGGTTGCATTCAAAGCTCATCTCATAGATAACTCCATGACTGTTCCCATTATCCTGCTTTTACTATACATATTCTCAAAAGCGGGTTAAAAAGGTTTCGACAGATCACGGGTGATGATGCAGATGACCTGATATGTACAGCTATGCACTTTTGGCCAGGTCTAGAGCATTGCTCTCTCCACGTTACCTGCTGCTGGGGCTAATGATTTGTATCCCTGTGTCACTATCCGGAGGAAAGTTTGAAGTGTCTCTGTCTATGCAACTAACATGTCAGTTACCTCCAAGGTTGAACTATAGTGTCGGAGATTAAGAACTTTATATATATTAGCCTATGTGACTCGTATGCTCGTATTACACGCCGCATCAGGTTCTACTATCTGGTGGCAAAAATATGACTTCAAAAACTAAATGTCCACTATGCTAGGTGCCGACCGGCTTAGTGGATCTACTATTGTGGAGTACTAGTTGCGGTCTTCACCGAACCTTGGAAGCTGATGGGTTATCGACGGCAAATTATACCCGAAGGAGTAGGTATATGCGGCTAGCTAAGATTCAGTTACCGATCTTAATGCCACTTTATGCTTTACGGCTTGCATAGATTATTTTTTAGCGGGTTTATGCAAAAACTTATAATTGAGGTATAATGGTGGGAATGAGTACATACATGACGCTTAAAATCAACGTTCCTTCAACTACGGCATGTATAAACAAGCTATGGTATTGAGAACTACCTAGATCAATATGTTAAATCACATCAAATATCTCAAACACTGTATTTAAGCAAAAGTAACCTGTCAGAGGTAAAATTGATTGGGGCGGCTATGTGAAACACGATTCCTGACCATCAATCGCCCTTCAGCTACAGTGGCGGGATTTTTGAAACCTTGGATACTGGCGATTTGTGCTCCAGATCTTCGTTCGGATTACTCGATCAATCCTGTATTTAGCTCCACTAAAATATCGCCTTCGACAGACTAATTCCTGGCTGCTTGTTTCATTTAATTGAGACGCTTAATATACCGGCTTCATGGTTACTATAGGACGGGCTATGCGGGACCTGACAAATGCCGGCCAATGCCGGGGATCTGGACCCTTGTGAAAATCACAATACAAAAATGATACTACGATCTCTTGCTAAATGTTGGCAAGTTTAACTGCTTCGTAATGAACACAGCGATCTCCACTTTCAATCCTCTATATAGGATAAAATTGAAAATCAACATGCCATGCACGCGGGTTTCAGAAGAGTACACTATAAAAGAATGATCTTCCCGATTCCCTGAACAATCGAGAATAACAATCCTGCTGGCCAACGCGAGTTCTTTTCACTCTTTTCATTCTATTTCATTATTCTCATTCTTTCCCAGCTCACCAAAGCGGGTCATTCCTTACATTTGCTTTTCCCCAACTGACAGAGTACCGCTGGTCCGATACTCAACATGCATCTCCTGACACTCTTTTGCATGGCTCTTTCCCTAAGCTGCCTGACTGGTATAGTGACCGCGCAGCAGGACTGTGGCACAGCCTACGTTACAGTCACGAAATCGGTTTACGAAACAATTGAAGCCTCAATTTTACACGTTGGCCCGACCGACACTCCAAGGGCACCGGAACATTTTGAACATTTTCACGGGCAAGGACACAGGGGTGGCCATGGACATAGATCCTCCAAAGAACATAGCAGTGTCTCAAACCATTCCGCTATCGCTTTACAAACTCCGACTATCCGAATTGCCTCCTCTCCGTCTTTTACCTCTTCTAGTGCAGGCGCAGCTAGCTCGGCGTCAACATTAGCTGCTTCTTCGAAAACCGTGTACTCCTCGACGTCTACCAGCGTGACCAGTTCCTCGATACCGACTTTTCCCAGCTCTGGGACCTACGAAGAGAAGGCGCTATACAGCCATAACATTCACCGTCTCAACCACACTGTCCCAAATATGTCATGGAATCAAACTCTTGCGGATGCTGCAACAAGCTGGGCAGATCAATGCGACTTTTCTCATAACACGTGAGATCTCCTTCGTCTCCGGAAAGAATATACACACATTCTTACCTATTCTTGTCTATAGAACATTACTTGCTGGTGGCTACGGCCAAAACTTGGCAGCCAGCAGTCCCACGGTCAGTATCTCGGTTCACATATCTGACTATTGGTACAATGATGAGATGCCGCTATATGCTGGTCTTTATGGCGAGTCTGAGCCGGGTGGGTCTGGATACGGCCATTTTACACAGGTTATCTGGAAGGATAGCACTAGCGTGGGGTGCGGTACGGTCGACTGTACATCCTCGTCTCTTGGAATGTGGTATACTGTGTGCAATTATTGGCCTGCAGGTAGGTTCACACTTCACTTTAATATGTCGGTAGGACACTAATAGAAACAGGTAATTGGGTTGGTGAGTATGACAGCAATGTACTGAAGCCAATTGGAAATCCAGTTGTCAAGGGTGATGAGTCCGACATCATGACTTGACCAATTCCTGTCCCATTGGCTGGCAAGGGCGGTGACGAAGCTGGCAACGCGTTCAATAGCCCGTTGCGCTTGGCAGGAGGCCCCGAGATGAAAGTCAGGCGGGCAGTGCGTCGAGCAGCAAGATGGTGAGCACCGAATCGGATTATGTGGAGGCCTCACAGCGGGTGATGGGTGTCCTTGAGGAGGCTCTGAGAACCCCCAGAATGTGCCATAGTTTACTTTTATAGGTACATAAGACAGAATTGTGATGGCGCACATATATATTTCAGCGTATTATCCTAGGTTACTTATGGTATAGATGTAATTAGTGTAAGAAACTACTAATCTACGACCATCACCATGGAAAAAAAAAGGCAGATCATGCGATCACAAGTAGCTGCGTCTACTCGCACATTCAGAGAACGATAACCACTTTCGTAATTCTCCAGAGTCTCAACTACCGAGGTGATGTGAAGACTATGGCCAACTAGATAAAGTTCAATACGTACGTGTGTCATGTACCCCGTCCAAGTCAAACTTAGTGCCTCTCCGAACGCCTGTCGTGGTATAGTAGCTGTTGTTATCTTCATGCTTCCCTCATGGTGCACGGCTTCAGAACCTTTGCGCTTCATCCAAATCCAAGGTAGCTTCAACCGCGGTCTCGACCTGCGAAGCCCTGTTATTCCTAGACCATCCCACAGCTAAGGGTGGTGGGGATGATGGGATCTTCAGGGATGCAATAATTTATGTCCTGTGACTGTAGCTGACGACTGCGTAATCCATGCGGAATACCGGCTCGAACATCTCCGAGATGATCGTCTTAACCAAATTCGGCCTACCACACCGATTGGATATACCAAGCCCGGATTGATCTGCGATCCATGTCGGTTAGAAGCGACGGCAAAAAGGAGACTATACGGGCTATCTCTATAATATGGCAACATTTGCCGGGGGAAGAGCCATCCAAATAGGTCGGTCCAAATATGCGCTATCGGTCATGTTGCCTATCTCAACATGGCATCGCCACGTACACCTACATCGGTCTTTAGTGAATATGAAGTGCCGATATCCATCACCACTGACAGATATATGAGAATAACTACTTCAGTGAGGTCGAGAACCTATAAGATTGAGGCTACCCGTCATCAATGTGTGAGAAGTCGCCGTGTAGACTTGGATAGCCTTTGGACAGATGGAAAAGCTTAGTGGCTCAGTCAAGCCACAGATACCCATTCCAGGTAAAGATCTAGGGTACATAACTGCCTTCCCCGCACAGTCACCGCAACGGAGATAACCGAATCAAGGAACCAGTGCGGTCCAGGGGAGGTACGTAGCCGAGGTTTTGTGTGATCCACCGGGATCCAGGCTTTGTCCAGCAAGGAGATTAACTTCAATTTATTCAGGGGTCCCTAATGATGGAAAGATAAATGATTTGAGGCTTCCACCTTCTTGCAAGGGGGTTTTCAACCCCAATCTCTGTGCAAACCAAATATTGCCTCTTAAAGTACGGTCCTCCTAAGCTGGTATCCGTTCGGGTACGGCGATATGGCTCTACGACAACAGCACGTCACTTTAAATTATCGCCATTACGCCCTCGTATATATCGACAGACACGGTAACCTCCACCATGAATTTTCGCCTTCAATTGCGGATTCTAGTCAGTCGATCCTGTCACCTGAAGTCACTACTACCTTTCTGGCAGCGGCAGCGGCAGCGAACCCAGCGACAACCACTGTGCTTAGCGGCCCTACAGGAATTCCTTTCTTCAATGCAGGCGACAGGGAAACTTGGTTGATGGCCATATCTAAGGCTTCTAGCCAATCGACTAAGACTACGATATCGATCGACAATGCAGGCTTACTGCGTCTCTATTACGAAGAGGGGCTGGAAAGATTCCACCAAACAAATTGTCGAGCCCTTGCAAAATCCTATATAAAGCTCATAGAGCCACACAAGCGGACACATTATCCATATAACGGGCGAATGGTTGTCTCAGGCAGACTACGACAGCTAGATCCAGAGACGACTAAGCCGCCATGGTGGCCATCTGGGGTGACCCACCGTGAACCCGATCGTCTTACGAAAGCCGGTATGGGCAATTCTTTCTATCATTTGGATTGGAGGATACTGAAATGAACAGAGCGTATCCGACTTCTTGTCACTATCATATGCGACCTACGGTCCAGCCATCAAATCACTGCCAAGAGACTAAGAGATGCCGACGAGGCTATTCGTTGTCAGGTATCCCCACCCGAACAACTCCGAGTCCTGGATGAGATATACCGAGTTCGAGAAGAGGAAGAGAAATTTCTTGATGGGGCAAAGTGTAGGTCATCTTCCATCATACTTGCACATGGTACTGATGTTTACAATGAACAGACTCCCAGGCCAGGACTGCGGTTCCAGGCAATCAAGAACACCAAGAGCAGCCAACTCTGGTTTCGTGTCAGGAAAATAGACAGGAACTCACACCACGGGAGTATGGCTATGATCAGGGAACATTGTCTACTTGCGATATTGTTTCTCCGGTCAGGCCAGCTATGGAGCAAGGCCATTGCCCAGCTGGCTCGAACCCCGTTTACTATGCATCAGTGGGGTTAGAGTACTCTTCAATGTCAATGTCTGGTACTTCACAAGGCTTGAAAAGGAAGCGTGAATATTCCAAGATCCTTCCAGCATATCAGAGCAGCTCCATAGCACCGATACATAACATCCCGGGTCCTACCAGCAATATGCAGCTGTGCTCAAACGACTGTCATTACAACGCTCCTATGCTACCATACCATGGGACGGAGAACTTATGTCAGCCTTACCTCGCCTATATCTAAATCAGCCAGCCTTGCCTCTCATTCATATATGAAGGATCAGAATAGTCGTCCAAGCGTTAGTCATTTTCGCAGTGGATCCTGTGTCTCACTTTTGAGGGACCGTTGGACCTTATGCAGATCACGATGCTGGACGTGAACTCACATCTTGTATGGAGCGCTGCCTCAAACCCCAAAGCCTCAACTTTGTGTCGCCCACTCTTCAGGAGGAACAAGGCTGGAAGCTGGTGCCGGAGCTCGATATCGGACGTGAAGTCAGGAGTAACTACGCTACGGCATCCGATAAGCGATACCTCCCTTCTTTTCGAATTTGGTGTTTGGGTCTGTATTTATGGCCTGCAGAAACGTGGAAATCTGGATTTACCAACACAGAAAGAGAGAGAGAGAGGGGGGGGGGGGGGTTCAGTCAAAACAACTTAAGTCCAACAATTATATAAGTAGAAGACCCTGTTTTGACTGTCATAATTAAACAGCAAGTAATATTGACGTGTTTGAAAGCTTAAATTATGCAATTCAATTTGAATCTGTAGTTGCTCCTATATAATAACGCAGCACTCGTGGACGTTTATGTAACTTGAATCGTAAAAATGAAGCTAATTATATCTACATAAAATCGTCTATCTTGATTGAGCCGGGGAGTTAGGACTTTAAGCGGCCAATAACCTGTCTTTGATTGCGGTGAGCTAGTGCTAGTAAGGAAGCATGTACTCGCTTATGAGACCTCACTATCGCTCTATAGCATTAGCCTCGGCCGCACCAAGGGATACAAGGTGATTTGAAATTGCTTTTATATGAACTTGTCCATCCGAGAGTAGACAGTAATCTTTTGTCAACACCTGGATGTGTTTTGGTTTCATGGTCAAGATATAAGGACTGTCAGACAAGAGAGATTACGCGAACGACTCATGATTTTCCATTTGCACCGGCTGGTTTCAATACCACCAAGCTATCATGCACGACATTTCCGTCTGCAAATTAAGCTGCTATTCCCCGTTGCTTCTCTCCGATTCCTTACCTTCAATCACCTGTTCCTTAGCATATTTGAGGATATTCCATTGGTGGCCTTATATTAGAGAAAGAAAATCATTTTTCAGCTGCTCTTCAGAGAGGGACGAATCTTTGGAGTTGGACATTCGGACAAAAAGCAGACCAGTCTTTCTCATTTGAATATCGAGTTATATGTCGGCATTGTATCTGTATAACGTTCAAAAACTTTATTTGTAAAAGCGTTGCTCTTCTCTTCTGTGCATTTTGGGTGCCCCTTCTTCTGGTGTTTAAGGTTTCCTGGTTGATTTAAGGGGCATGGGTGTTTGCAAAATTTTATTGCGTCCTGTAGAAGCTTCCGTTATGGCGGCATCAGCAAGCCTCTAGTGGGGCGTAAGGTAAGCCAAATATATTCTCGATGAATCGCATAGGTTTATCGAAGCTCAAATCAGAGCGTCCGTCATGATTTTAGCGATACCCTGGACTGACTTATAGTTCAGACGCTTCCATAAGTCGTAGGCGGTGAACACTTGCAAGCGACCTCGGGACTTATGCACCTTCACAAAACTAGGCGTCTAATAGTAGCGTCTATTAGATGAGGGAAGGCATAAATCTTCCGAAATTTGCTTCCTTCTATTAGAGGAAGAGTTTCGGTGAAGGTTTTCACTTAACCTGTCACTCTCATCTGTCACATACTAATAGCCGGGGGATAGTGGGTCTTTGCCCCTTTTTTCCATTTCTAACAGATTCTCTATAAAGGTGGCCTCAGGCCCCAGTCGCCCGATATTACGTTTCTCCTTGAGCGAGTTCATGGTACAAGTTCCCAAACCGAATTTCTACCTGGGAAGTTTGTTGACTCATGTAAATTGTCGTAATTAGTCCAAGTATTGCAGAATCTAGGCCACGGACAGAGCATCAGTCTTGGAGGCAAACCCAATGCAGGCCTACCTCGGCACGGGGCGGAAGTATACGACAGGATATCTGAAGCACCGCCCATCATAATCCAATGTTCCAGACCTACCAGACTCTGTATCTGAATGAAGATGTAGTCCATTAGAAGAAATCGGACACCGGAGCCGACCCGTATTCCAAACTCGCGCAGCTGAATGGGTGCGGGGTACTGCATTTCGTGGTGGGGTGGATCATGCACTTTTATAACTTGCAAGACAGCCCTGTTGGTCCCTTGTATAACCTAATCAAGCACAATGGTTCCGAATGAAGATATGAATAATGCACTAGGATCATTGGAGTAAACGTGTCTTAGCCCCATAGACAAGGCATCCATTTTCTTGTTGTGGTGGAGCAAAGTGGAGAATGGGAAACTGACGTCGAGACCAAGAACCTCCGTCTCTTCCCCCAACAAAGCCCCACGGTTGTCTCTCCTTTCGCTCCCGGGCCTTGCCCTTTTAACTTCCCACCAATTCCTTCTAATCTAACTAAATATCTTCCCACAAGGCCACGTATTCCAATTGCCGGAGTGACCTTGAGGAGTGACCTTAATACGTTTGGAACTGTGGGTGGTACCGTGTCTTGGCTACCGTGCTGGGATCGACCCGAAGCAGATCGTACGCGGATCGGACTCTGGGGGGTGCTTTAATCTAAGCCACGCTTACCAGGACAGGAAATTCGACAAGGGGCTTAGGGCCAAACCTCGATCAAATTTCAAGTTTCTCTCCCTCCAAACCTTTCTTCCTTCCTCCACCGCCACTTCGGCCTGCAGGCGCATTCCGCCATGGTCCGTTTACCGCTCCCGCAGCGACTGAACTCGCGTCTATCCACCAGAAGCACCAGCTCAACACCCGGTCAGAGCAGGAGTACTAGCCCCATGCGCATACCATCTGACGCCAAACCTTTGCTACTTAAAGTCACGGTCATTCGGGTAAGGCTGAATCAATCTCACCTCCCCCCTGCTAGGCAGCCGCCAATACGAGCTTGTGAACCCACAAAAAAACATCGGCTAACCTATGTCTTCTCGTTTTTGAATAGGGACGAAATCTTGCAGCGAAGGATCGGGGTGGTACAAGCGATCCGGTAAGTGACTTGATCGCAATTCGCTGGTCCCCGAGTTTCACGGTTCTGGTTCGCTAACAGACGGGATATACAGTACTTGGTTGTGACATTAGGAGAAGGAAGACAATCGACGCCAACGATATTCAAATCACTAAACCCGGAATGGAATGTGTCATTCGAAATGCCCCTCGGGGGTGTCCCGTTGTTGGAGTGCATCTGTTGGGATCATGACCGTTTTGGCAAGGACTACCTGGGCGAGTTTGATATTGCATTGGAAGATATCTTTGTCGATGGGCAAATCAAGAAAGAGGTAGGCAACACCCCGCAGCCCACACAGAATTCTGGGGTTGAGGATTGAACGGTTGACTTTGATATGCGTAGCCTACTTGGTACACCCTCAAGTCGAAACGGGTATCGAACCGCAAGAAGAAGAACAAGAAAAACAGCAATGTATCTGGCGAGATCCTGCTGCAATTCTCACTTTCGGACTCAGCAAGCCCAAATGCGTCGCCATCAGATACATACCGGAAATTTAAGAAGGTCGTAAGCGCCGGTGATGATGACGACCCCATTGAAATTCCGGCGGTTGACCTCGATGATTTGGATCGTGATGAGGAGACGTCCGATGAAACCGACGACCCTTCGAAGCCAGAGGTCGTTGAAAAACGCCGTCGAAGGCTTCGTATGGCTCGCTTAAGAAAGAAATCTCTTGCTGCTCGCGCATACCAATTTTCGGGCGTTGGGAGCGGCGTGCAGGGTATAGTCTTTATGGAGATCGTCAAAGTGACCGATCTACCTCCTGAGAAAAATGGTACGGGCTACTATCCCCATTCTCACAGTGCACATTGTTGATCTGTTATACTTTAGTGACGCGGACATCGTTTGACATGGATCCCTTTGTCGTGACTTCTCTTGGGAGAAAAACGCTCAGGACTCCTGTTATACGTCATAATCTGAACCCCGTTTATCACGAGAAGATGGTCTTTCAGGTAATGCGGCATGAGAGGAACTACACGATTGGTTTCACGGTAATGGACCGAGACAAGTTCTCAGGTAATGACTTTGTCGCCTCTGCCGGTTTCCCTCTGCCAACTCTGATCCAAGCTGCCCCGGAGGCAGACCCTGAGACGGGTTTATACCACTTTGTCGAGTCCGAAGAGGATGAAATTGTTCCACCGGCAAAGTCTAGTACTCGGCTTCCACTAAGCTCCTCTGCATCGTCATCCAGCCTCTCCAAGATGTCGCGGCCCACGCTGAGGTCACGTAACTCAGCTACTTCTCTTTCAAGCAACTCTGTACTTGAGGTTGCCAACAGGGTCCCTCCCACATCCGTGCCAGAATCATCCAGTGCAGTGGATAGCAGCTCCAGCCTCCAGGTGCCAACCGTCACATCTACAGTCACTTCAGAGCCCGAGAATATTCCACCAGCCGATGAGGAAGGTTTGCGTTCTTATACTATTCCTCTGGTACTTAAAAACCGAGAACGATGGGAAGACAAACATACACCGGAATTATTTTTGAAAGCCAAGTACCTGCCATATAGTGCCCTTCGACAGCAGTTCTGGAGACTTATGTTGAAGCAATACGATGCGGATGACAGCGGCCGCATTGACAAGATTGAAATGACGACCATGCTCGACACTCTTGGATCCACACTCAAGGAATCGACTGTCGACGCCTTCTTCGAGCGTTTCAACGGGGAGAACGATGCCAGTGCGACAGCCGACTTAACCTTTGACCAGGCCGTGATGTGTCTCGAAGATACACTACAAAACTTGCAAAAGAAGAACGCCACGGCCAGTTCCCAGAGACCACCACTTGCACCGTCATCCTTCGGTAGTCAGGATAGTGAGGAGCCATCTAGCGGCGATGAGCTCGCTTTAGAATCCAGCACCACCAAGCCTCACAATGCTAACCCGGATTCAACAGCGGTCCCAACACTCTCTAGCGACGAGGCGGATCAGCCCAGCTCGAACGACGAATACCTCCGACCCGATGACCTTGGGGATGAGCGCGGTGAGGAGCACGTGGTGGAAATCCGCGAATGCCCGCTCTGCCACCAGCCTCGCCTTGGTAAACGATCTGATGCGGATATCATTACTCATATTGCGACATGTGCCAGCCGTGACTGGCGGCAAGTCGACAACCTGGTCATGGGTGGATTCGTGACCTCGAGCCAGGCTCAGCGCAAATGGTACTCCAAGGTTATCACCAAGATCTCCTACGGTGGCTACCGACTTGGAGCCAATTCGGCCAATATCCTCGTCCAGGACCGAATTACCGGCCAGATTAATGAGGAGCGTATGAGTATTTATGTCCGCCTTGGAATCCGACTGCTTTACAAGGGTCTCAAGAGCAAGGATATGGAGGCGAAGAGAAGTAAGTTTTTTACCAACTCGTGCCAAGTATCTCATTCTAACAAAAAGGTTTATAGTTCGTCGTGTGCTGAAATCCCTCAGTATTAAGCAAGGCCGAAAATATGATGACCCGGCGTCTGTCAGCCAGATTCGGGATTTCATCAATTTCCACCAGCTGGACATGACAGAGGTGCTTCAGCCTATTGAGAAATTCAAAAACTTCAACGAGTTCTTCTATCGTGCCTTGAAGCCCGATGCCCGACCGTGCTCGGCCCCCGACGATCCAAGGGTTGTCGTGTCCCCAGCCGACTGCCGCTCAGTGGTCTTTGATCGCATGAACGAAGCCACTGGAATCTGGGTAAAGGGACGAGAGTTCTCCGTGGAGAGATTAATGGGTAACGCCTACCCTGAAGACGCTGCGCGGTACCGCAATGGTGCACTTGGTGTGTTCCGTTTAGCACCTCAGGATTACCATCGTTTCCATGTGCCAGTAGATGGAATCATGGGTGAGCCCAAGACCATCGAGGGCGAGTACTATACGGTGAACCCGATGGCTATTCGTTCGGCGTTGGATGTCTATGGAGAAAACGTGCGAGTGTTGGTCCCAATTGACTCTGTTGCCCATGGTCGCGTCATGGTCGTCTGTGTCGGCGCCATGATGGTGGGTAGCACAGTCATCACTCGCAAAGCCGGTGAAAAGGTTTCCCGAGCAGAAGAGCTTGGATACTTCAAATTCGGCGGTAGTACGCTATTGGTCTTGTTTGAGGAAGGAGTTGTCAACTTTGACCGTGACCTAGTGGACAACTCCAAGGGCCCATTGGAGACACTGGTAAGAACTCGTCTGTGCCCTCCACTTCCTTCTAGTTGATACTGATATCTTTTGAAATAGATTCGAGTTGGTATGTCAGTTGGTCACAGCCCTGATATCCCTCAGTATGAACCGGACATGCCCAAGAAAGCAGAGAATATCACTGCTGAGGAGATGCAAGAAGCCAAGCGTCGTATCGAAGGCAGCCTTGCACCTCCACCACCAGGCGGCGCATCTCAGGTGGATGACGCCATGCAATGATCCTGGGGATCATTGTTTTTTTCAACTATATAACAAGGCACGGGCTCAACTCCTGTTCGCTCAATGATCTGGGGACTTTTTGTTTTTCATTGAACATATTACCTGTTTTACATGTGCAATTTCGGCGTCGGGGGGTTTAGTCTACATAGCGTATCTCATCTAGTGGCATCTGCTCAGTTAAATTCCTTGGGAATTGATGAATCTGGCAGCTTTTCAAAATGACATTGCATGATCATAGGTAACAAGCTATGCTACAATCGCTATTCTGTTCCTGAATGCTAGTGAAGCAATGTTTTGACTGTAGTTCAAATGCATGTAGAAACCGTTTTCTGAGGGGGTTCCCAAAGTGGACTAGCGCCCCACGCGCCCCGACCAAAACAACCGCGTGCCCGAATCCCTCCAACCCACCTTCTGCGCTTCCCTTGCCGCCCGCAGCCACTTCATTGCGGGCATGATAAAGACTCTCTCAACATCTTGCGCATTCGACTCTCCTTGGAATTATCCTCGCCTCCAATCTCACGCGCCAATCAGCCCCAATTGAGGGGACCGCGACGGACAAGAAATCGGCCCGACTCCAAATACCAACGCGAACAACTGTGATCAAGACCTGGTCGCGACCACATTCCACCAGGGGGTTCCAGGTTGTCGATACTTACGGAAAAGTTACCGGCATCGAGGGACTTCGAACGCGAAATAGCGGAACTGGGTGATTCCAATTCACCAGCTGAGGGGTCACGACCCTCTAAACCCCAACCGAGGATCCCGCGTGACACCTGCTTGACATGACCATCGCGGTCTTGGCGGCTCCTATCACGAAAGTAAAGCGCCGCGAACCGCTGGGGACGATTGCAATGGCCGCGACACAGGCGCAGTCGCGTCCTGGCCGAGGTCGGCCACCGAAACGGCTGAGCACTTCACAAGAAGGACTGGAGGAGATTGCGAACCACGCTGAGGCGAAACGGAAAGCAAGTGAGTTTTCTTGATTCCTTGGAAGAGCGGGGCGCTCAGCTGCATTGGGCGAGGGACGAGAGGAATGGGAGGAATGTGAAGTTGCTAACCGCACGCTTTTTGCAGATTATGAAGAAGATTCAGAAGGATTTCGATTTTCAAGGAAACCGACGAAGAGAAATAGACCGTCCATAGAACCTGTTCCGGAGAATGCCCAGTCAGATGTGGAAAATGCGCCTCCAAAATCTACGCCACGCAGAGGTCGACCGCCTAAGAAACGGCCAGCCGAGGATGAGCATGCCAGCGCAGTACCCACGAATGGGAAGACTACTGAACTTCCGACAAGACGGGGGACGAGGAAGGTTGCTAAGACGGGAAATTCGGAGCCGGAACCGCCAGTGAACTCGACACGCTCATTACGGAATCACGAGTCGCCATCAAATGCGCCAACGGAGAAAAAGGGAAGAGAGGGCGGCCAGGACGTCCAAGGACGAGCGATACCAACGGATTCAAATCACCAGAACCTTCAGCGGGTACGAAGGTGGCTCTGCCGTTAGCGGATACTCCGGTTATCCAGCGGAACAAGGAATTACGGGGTACAAAATCTGGCAAGGGGCAACGGCGAAGCAGTCTGGGGATGCGGGGGCGAAGGGCCAGCTCTCTGATTGACTCGGGGGCGTCCAATGGTAGGGATTATTCGGTTTTGGTATTCTGGTGGAGATGAGCTAACTTGTGTTTTTTCTAGCATTACCGCATCGAGAAGTTGGCACTGCTGATTTTTATAAACACATTGCGGATGAAGGTCTCCCGGAACCGCGCAGAATGCGGCAGCTTCTAATTTGGTGTGCAACACGAGCGCTTGGAGACAAGCCTACAGGTTCGCGCTCGGAGGATCAGAGTTCACGCCTAGCAGGTAATTCTTCCTTTTTGACGGCAAGAGAATTGAAGCTGACATGATTTAGCCCGTGCGATCCAAGATGAGCTGTTGAAAGATTTCTCTACCAACTCGGAACTATCGAACTGGTTTAGCCGCGAAGACGTCAACCCACCCACTGTGGTAGTGAAGAAGCCGAATCCAAGGAACATACAGAATACAGAAAAGATCAAGGAATTGGAGGAGCATATACAGAAGTATGGCTAGCAGCACCATCGACCGAAGGCTTGAAGCTAACATTATATCACAGGCTTCAAAAAGAGAGACATGCTCTAAACGCACTTCTCAAACAAGCACCAATTCCACCTGTCAATGCACCTATACCCGATTCTCCCCAAGCCTCCAAACGTTACCCAAAGAAATCTCAACCTCAAATCGACTCCTCTCTTCTCGACCCCTCTCAACAAGCCATCCTCAAATCTATCCATCCCTCTGTCCCAACCGCCGAGTCACAAGCGAAAGACGACACCTCTCCAACAATCCTACCACCTATGTCCCCATCTACCGTTTCAAACCGCCTTTCCCAAATCACAACAGGCCTCGCCCCAACACTGGATGCCTTTGCAGCCGGAATCCACGATATCGAGCTATACAGTTCCAGCGCCGACGCTGTCTCATCACGAATACTTCGCATTTGTGCAGAGCGGCTAGAAGAGCGCGACGCACTGGTTGCCCGGCAGCGTATCGCCATAGAAGGCGACAGCGGAGAAGACAGTCCACCAAAATTACGGGAACGTCCACGGGAAGACCTAGGCCTTATTCTTGGTGCACTCAGTCGAGTTGAGAGACGGTGATAAGCTATCAGCTCATTCCATTTGAATTTTCCAGCGTTCTTTGCTTTTCGGTCTTGTTTTCTACCCTAGCTTTTCAGGGGTCTGGAGTGACGGTTATGATCTTGACGAACCTGCGTCTTTTTGATCGGTAGGAGTAGGGTGCACATTGTGGTTGGTTGGTTTGCATTACCATTCGTTCCAGCACGGAGTTCCGGTTTCTAATATACTGTGAGGGATTGGATCTTATGTTCTTTCTGTTTTGTTTCACAACGGTCGTTGTACCTATATCCTTAACATGGCTGAGGCTGGAAGTAAATTAGTGAATGAATGCCGGACATTGAAGAACCCGTGACTGATTACGAACTAGTAGATGTTTAGCCTAACTTGTAGAAATACACCTCGGTTGTTTTGTTGGAAGAAGCCGTAACCTTGAGAACTCGTCGAGTAGATGTATCTGCAGACGAGCATCATAAACTGAAAACCCCGGTTCTGGAAGTAATCCAACAATATAACACCAGATTAAAAACCACGTCACTCAATTGATCGCAACTATTTCATGGAAACCCGACACAAGAACTCGCCCTCCATCTCCCCAATCCCAGAGCTACGTACACTTACCCTCCTCTGCTTACCCACAGGCTCAAACTCAAACCTCATAAGCAGCGTAGTGATAGTCTTGAGAATATTCGTCATAGCCAAATTCTTCCCAATGCACATCCGATGCCCAATACTAAACGGAATCAGGAACTTGCCCTTCTCTTTGTTATAGTCCTCATCGAGCCAGCGATCAGGAACGAACTCTCCATGATCCGCACCCCATATATCGGGATTGTGGTGTAGGACATGGTTGGATATGCATACACTTGTCTGAGTAGAATTTGTATTAGTATAGATCGTGTATTTTGGGGAGGGGAAAGGGGCTGATAGGTAACTTACTCCCTCAGGGATATGGTGACCTGCGATTTCGATACCGCCAGGGTAACCCACTCGACGCCATAAAGGCATGTTGAATACCGGGTTCATGCGAAAGTTTTCTCTGACGCAGGCCATTGTGTAGCTCAGGGATGACTCTAGACCTTCAATAGGGTATGAGATCTGGTTATCATGTAAAGGCGGCAGCTTTTTATGAAGTTCTTGCGTTACGGTTGCGAGTATACTGGGGTTATGCGTTAGATGCCAAAGGAGGAGTGTTAGGGTTCCTGATGTGGAATGAGATCCAGCCACACTTGGGACCTGTTAGCTTTCTTCCCAGGTAGTATCCTTGAGTATGTCTGATGTACTCACAGAACAGCAAAAGCCTCGGAATTAATCTCCTGCTCCGTCAACCTAGAACCACTTTCCGGATCAACAGCCTCAACGAGACTCTTCAGTAAATCTGGCCGTTCAGACGGATTGTTGATCTTGAAATTAACACAGCGAGAGCATATTTCTTTTAGATTGTTCCTGCTCTTGACGAGCTGTCTCATCCATGGTACAGGCGACATTCTCGCGAGTGTTTTCCACAGGTCTTGGAAGGGTAGTTCACCAATAACACCGGCTAACAAGAGATGGTCGTTAATGGCATGGAGCTCATCTGATTCTCCTTTTTCCTGTACACCAAATGGCTTACTGAAAGCCACTTCACCGAGGATATCGAGTACATATAAGGAGAGGACACTTTTGAAATCGAAGACTTCGCCTTTCTTTGCGAAGCCTCTCAATTTATCGATTAGGACTTTCATCTGACCTTCGATAAGGGGTTCCAATTTCTGGACTGAAACTTGTGAGAATCCATGAGATAGTTGTCTGCGTCGGAGAGAGTGGATCTGCAAAGGTTGTTAGATTAACCCACAGTCCATATCTATAGTCTAAAAATGCTCACATCCTCATTCGTACCACCGAAAAGATTCGGATTAAAGGCTGTAAAAGCGTTATAGAAATCTGATTTCCCCATCTTTCGTCCACCCTTGTAGATAGGTGCAATTGCTTCTCCTTCCCAGAGATGGAGGTGATTGGGTCCCACGCGCACAACGGGACCATATTGCATGTGGAGTTCGAGGAGTTTCTCGTGTAATCGTAAGTTGTAGACATAGTATGCCTTGTACCCGTTGGTTAGAGTTGCGAGGAGGGGTCCGGGGTATTTGCTTAATGGGTGCAGGAATCTCATGTACACAATGTAGATCAGGACCACAGCTGTGGAGAGGGTTGTGATGTTTATCATGTCGTTTATGTTCCCCATATTGGGAAGAGGGTTGGTGTATTAAGTTCATGGTATGACCTTCACTGTGTTGGATGCAGTTCTTATTAATTGGTCTCGGTTATTGGCGTACGGGGATCATCCTCTGTCGATCATAGATGGTACCAGAGTTCGGCAGTTCTGGCTATCGGGGTTTCCCCGCGGATCAGATGCCGCGGGGTTTATCCACATACTATTGTCCCCATGAGAAGAACATCTCCAAGTCTGATAATTATCTACAATAACCCAGGGCTGCTCTAATGTAGTCCAATTCTTTCATGAGGTATTCACTACACTGTGTATATTGTAATCTTTTACGCCAACAACATCTCGGCCTGGTCCTTAACAGCCTTCATCGCACATTTCCACAACTCCGGCCCAAGACTCACCCTTGCAACGCCCAACTGCCGAATTTCCTGAATTCCCAAGAACCCTTCCCTCAGATTCATCTTCACATTAACCATTCCATTCAACTCCCTTACTAGAATCTCCACCTCCTCCTTTGACACACCCCGCCCCTTAGGCCCACCCCAAACGAAAACCGTACAAGCCCCCGCCTCCAAAAACGCCTTTCCCCGCATAACAGCATCATCCACCGTGGTCCCTTCCTGGGCCAACACATCTGTCCGTGCATTCAGCGCAAAATCAGGGACCCCGGCCTCCTTCGCTGCCTCAACCACTGTCCTCACCCGCGCAACAGCCTCGTCCAGCGGCCGCAAGGTACCGGCCGCATTGTTCATATCCTCCAGGTTACAGCCCACCGCGCCTAGGGCGATGGCTTCCTTGATCGTCGCCGCTAAGCTAGGGAGATCCTCGCCGTAGCCATCTTGTAGATCCACTGTAATTGGTAGGCTAGGATTAACACGGTGGGCGGCGGATACGATGATCTTCAAAGCGGCTAGGTTCTGGACTTTTGTGAGGTCATTGTCGTCGATGCCGAGGCAGGCTGCAATGGCGAAGGAGGCCGTGGCGAGTGCGCGAGTTGTTGGGATGGAGGCGATGACTGAGGCGGTGCTGGCGTCGTAGGCGTTTGTGAGGATGATGGGATCTTGGGGGTTGTGGAGAGCGCGGAAGTGTTTGGCGATGTCGTTTTGGGAGGGCATGTTGTAAATGGGAGTAGATTAAGGTAAGTATAATGTTGGTGATGATATTACGATAGCTAGAAGGATTTCAAGGAGCAATTGCAGAGTAATTATTATGGTGCCTCAACGGGTTGTAGTGAGTCATATCAAACACGAGCTCGTGGCCCACTTTGGATGTTAGATTTACTCTATGCATTTTATGAATACGAACAAGGCTCGATGATCAAAAGCCAGAGAAATAACTCATTCATTATAGTAACACGAGAATAAGTCCTCCAAACCAGGACTCCAGTGCAACAGAAACCTAGTTACCCAAACAAGATAATACAAAACAACAAAAATAGCAAAAAATCAGACGGAATGGGGGCCTCGGTGATTTTGGTCGTGACTCGTGGAATCGTATCTTCTATGTATGTCCAGACTGGAAGTCCAGATAGGCGTCGATACAGACTTTGTCGGTTGAGGGGACGAAAGATGCAGACAGAGAAGGAAAGGAATGGAGTAGCTATGAGGGCAGGGTAGGATGCAAGGGACTGTATGAAGTATGCTGAGCTTCAAACTCCTGCCTCAGCTGTGACTCCGGCGTAAAAAGGGATTTTTTTTGGCCCAAGGAAATTAAAAACAATTGACAGAGCGAGAAATCAAGTATAAATAAAAACAGCAAGCAAGCCCCCCGCCTGGATTGCTGTGCGAGGGTAAAGGCAATATCATGGACTTCGATTGATCGTGATGATCGTTGAGGTTCACGGATGCGAAATGTCCAAGAGGACTCGAATTTATCGAGAGACGCTGAAGGAACAAAGGAAAGGAAAAGCAGGAATATAAAGAGATGCATAAGACAAAAAGAGAGAGAGAGATAGAGAGAGAAAGCAGCAAGATCAGACAGATGGGATTTTATCAGAAACTGAATAATCCGCTACGCTTCTTTCCCAGTGGATACACCACAAGGGCAGCCAGGAAAAGACCCACAGTCGTCCCGATGGCAACCTGAACCATACCGTAGCCAATATCAAAGGCCACGCCAGTGCTCTGGTCCTGAGCTTCAGAAGTAGACATGTTCTTCGCCGCATCGACAAAACCCTGCGTTCCATTGCTCACAACATCATACCGAGTGCGGGTCATTTCTTCTGCTGCAGTGATCCCCGAGATCAAAGATCCACTAGCCGCCAGAC
This sequence comes from Penicillium tannophilum, assembly GCA_028829675.1. Classification (NCBI taxonomy): domain Eukaryota; kingdom Fungi; phylum Ascomycota; class Eurotiomycetes; order Eurotiales; family Aspergillaceae; genus Penicillium; species Penicillium tannophilum. The sequence goes on along the minus strand of JAQKAK010000003.1, from coordinate 570,163 downwards.
CAGAAGGCACGAGCACCCAAATAGCAGGCAGCATTGCGGCGGCAGCAAGGCCGTGACGGAGACGGCTGTAGAAGTTGCCCAGGATACCGATGACGAAGGCGCCAAGGGCATTGGAGATTTGCGTATTGGAGTAGAAGCGCTTCCCACTGAAGTAGCTGACGACGTAACCGGCGAAGGAGATACAGAGCATGATAGGGATCTGTTTCAACTTGGAATGGTTCACGACGGCTAGACAGACAGTGAAGAGTAACACGAATGGAAAGCGTTGGAGGTACTCGTTCGTGATAGGGCTAGCCGGGCATGTGTATTCCGTTGAAGCCTGGGCATCTAGGAGGCCGTATACAGCTGTGCCGATTGTGATTCCGAATCCCAGGAAAAGGGAATAGATTATTGCGTAGACCATCCGCACGGATCCTGCGATAATGCTACCGGATTGGAGCTCTAGGCTTGCGCAAAGAACTGTGTACCCCGGTAAGATAAGGGCAATGGATGATTGGGCCAGTGCTGAGAAACAAAATAGTGGATCGCCTTGGTATCGTATACTTCCGAAGGCGCGAGCCAGAAATGAAGTCAACACGGCGGCTGAGATCTCGAATACGTTCGAGTACAGGCTCGATTTTGGGGAGAGAACCAGCTGCAGGATGCCGAGGAGACATCCTAGCAGGAAAGCAACTGGCATGTCGATTGGTCGCGCGTTGAAGGCGAAAGGTCCAACACATGCACTTGCGCAGCCGTGGGCAAGAATTTGGAGTACAAGGTGGTATTTGTTAGGCCTTGCTTTCGTCTCATCTAATCGCTGGATGGCTTCTTCCACTCCGATCACATCGTGGATCACCTCCTTGTAGATCTCGTGTACATCTGCCAGTCGGCCAAGGTCAACTCCTTGGCTCGACCGGACGACTTTGACCTCCGTCGTGTGCGTGGAGGCGTCGTCAAAGGAGATGATCATGCAACCGGGGAAATACAGAAACTGGCCATTAATTTCCAGCACGCGGGCAGTCATCCGCATATACTCTTCTAATCGATGAGTGGGTGCACCGTACTTCATCAGGGCACGACAAAGTCGCATGAGATATCGTTGGCGTGTAAGAATCTCTGCGATGTGGACTGTGATCCGGATCTCATCTGCGAGATGGTCCGCCCTGGCCCATCGATGTCCCTTACCCCCCACTTGACCGCTGCTGTGAGATCGCTTCAGCATAGCAAATGGAGAGGTACTCTTCTGTGATGAGCCAGATCCACCGAAAGTACTGCTCGACCGGTTGGATGACTTTTCATACCATTTTCTAGGCCGGTGGGGTCTCCAGATAGGGTCAGGAGCGAATTCATGCTCACTGTATTCTGCGGAACTCCCCTTTCTGGAACGACCCCACCGGCTTCGGTTGGGGCTATAGTCTGGAGGTCCTCCAGTTTGCTGGTCGTATAGCTTCAGGATGGAGGATAGAATGCCTCCACGGTAGTGTGTTGGCCGTTCGACATAGTTCTCTGAGTCTCTGCCATCACTGGGAGTGTCTCGGCCAGAGAGAGGCCCTGGAGAGGGAGGGCGAATGCGAGGCAAGAAAGGATACTCACGACGGGACATTTGTCGCACGCAATGAAAAGATTCGGCTGTGCGTGGTGTATATTCATTCTCGCCTATTAGGTCGTCGAATAGTTGTTGTTTCTCGCGGAAGCTGATCATAGGAATCTCATCCCCATCTTCGTTTGGAAATACACCCTCGGACGGAGTAGATGCAATTGAAGACACTAAGCTAGAGCGGGGACTTGGCTTCGGAGATTTTTGTGAGCTCAGAAGGGGTGCTAGTCGTTGAGCTCGTTCTTGTGCATAAGATACTGCCCGCCCTTTGTCATTTGTACCGAGTCCAAGCTCCTCTATCTTTCCGGTACCCGATGAGCTTGTCTGGTAGCTGATCGTCAAGCCAGTGACATCGGTTGGCGCGCTGGGGCTTTCTTCCACCAGTGAGGGTGAGGCAGGAGGGTCCGCAGGAGGGTCCACAGGTGTCGTTGCCTGGAAGAAAGGAATGTTGGCAGTGGGTAAGGGTCTCTGAGGGAGCACAGTCCCCCTTCGGTCCAGTCGGGTGTCAACCCTAGCTCCGTTTTGTTGCAATAGCTCTGCCTCTTCCACCGTGAACTTGACACGATTGGTGCTTTTGAGAGGGCTGGCATTCCGATGCCTGCCCTGTGCGCCAACATCATTCGACCTCTCATCCCAATACGTCTGCTGGCCCTGGAAACCATCATTCGGCAGGGGCAATGATGCTTGACGTGACACTGAAGAAATTTTGCTTGGTCCTGCTCCGTTATCAGACACACTCGAGCGGCGGGAGACTGGGAGCTCAAAGTAGCCCCCCGCCATTCTCTTTTCGTGATATCAATCGTCTTTTTTCTATATGAAACAGTTCACCTCAGCTCAAACCAATCCTGAATAAAACGGTTCTCCGAGTTTCGAATCTTGGTGTAATCTTGTAGGGCCAAGTATTGTAACCTGGCAACGGTCAGCTATGTGAGACCCTATGGGAGAGGGAAAGATCTCCAGTGAACCCACATGAGCTTCTATTGATAGTCCACTAGTCAACGTCAAGAGCTCTTCCAACCTTGTTTCTTGGACTTGGACGAAATGACTGGTGGCCACAAGGGCGTCCGGGGGATTGGAGGTTTGGCAGGACTGTTGGATGGAAGGACCGCTTCCAGGAATGATATTATGTCACAAACAACATCATCAAAGATGAGGCGAGCTAAGTTCAAGGTAATTATGACATCAAATGAACAAAGAATATGGAAGTGAACAGAAGAGTATTAAAGATGAAAGCCGGATATCCACGGTTGGACTATGCGGCTAGAGACAGCCTAAAAAGGGTGCTGCCCTAGGGACCACATGAAGTCTACAGGAGGGGGGAATGCCCTTCCCGACTTCCCCTATGATTTTATTTTTTTTAATCAATTTCCTATTTGCCACCACGATAAATCACCGGGGTCTGATTCTAAGAATGGTTTGAGAGTTACGAAACACGATCAAACGCACGACTCTTGCTTCATCCAGCTCCTCCCCAAACGCCTCCTTTTGCCGGGTATGCTCCGAGTCGAGTAAGATCGACAGCCCGGATTGTGCCTTATCAAAACTTCCCTGATCTGAGCTGTAGTTGATCAAATCAAAAAGCGGGTCATCAGCAAGGTGTCCGAGCTCATTGCTAAAGAAACAATCCTGGTTCCACCAGAGGCCATGAGGTACCACAAAGCCCAAAGCCCAAATCATTTGAAAATACAAATAAAAATCCTAAAAAAAAGCATAAGTTTCTATAGAGGTCTCTAGATGAAATTAAGATTGATATCCAGAAGTCAAGAGAAGGTTTTGAAGGATTCGAATATTCACATGTAGAAGCAATACAGTGGAGTCGACGCGAGGGCGGCAAATGCGCAATTTGGCATATTGCAAGAGCTATAGATAACAGTCAGGGACGCGTGTACCCTGAATGCGTAGAGAGGCGATTGGAAATATGTCTCGATCAACCCCCTTTGCATATAGGACATGAAATGTATGCATTATGCCTGTTCCTGATCGACAAATGCCCCACAAGTCATCCGGGGCTGTACAATGGATCCATTACTTTTGATTGCACCATCGGAAGGAATCTTGGCCTTTCATAGCCTGCTGTACTCAGATTATCGACAACACATGCGGGAATCCGCATGTCTAATTGGTGCATAGGCCCCGAGGAACGGTCAATGCAGAAATAAATAGAATCTTCATGATCACAACTTCATAAGTGATAACTTGACACGGGGTTGACTATTCCCGCCACTCTTTGTATGATCTATGACCTACATCTAGGAATTTCACATAGTACGGATGACTCTTGTACGTGCACGCATGCCTTCACAAAACAAGAGCGTGTCCATAATGATGTCAGCCGGTGTCTCATAGACAGAGCCTTATTGCGCGTCATTGTATCACCCACAGCCCCAGCAAGGGCTAATTCCAAGACTCACTAAAACTGGCTGAAGCTCTGCCAATTAAGCTTCCGCGGCCCTGGATCCCTCCGGCCCTTCCAACGGCCCCACGGGCCCGCGATTTTCGCATATGAGCGCTTATCTCGACGATCATGGGCCGAAGCCGAAGTTCCCCTAGATCGGCATCCCGAAAGCAAGGCAAAGGGATTTGCTTTTCACTTATGGATTGCGAATTCCTCTAAGAATTTTCATATCATATTTGATCAAGACATCTATCCACCTCGAAACAAGTAGCTCCACTCCACCCCTTTTCGCATCCGTGCTCGCTGCAGCAATGCGACCGCACCACTTCTCCGTGTCACCCTTCTCCCCTCCGAGTTGCACAGCCCCTCTGTTGAGTCTACCGAGGTTGTCCGTCCGACGCGGACGCAGGGACCAACAGTTAATATGTGAGCTAACGTCCGTCATAGTGACAGGCAATGTCCCACTCCGGGTTCCGTACTTGGCACTTTACAATGGACCGGGTTGGGAAGAACAAATCTGCTATAATATCAAGTTCTTGGGAATGTATATTGTATTATCCAAGGAGCCCAGGTACAAGGTTCATTAGTGATAATATTGTTTTCCCTCCGATAGATCTGCGAACTTAATTCTGCTCGAACCATGGATCGCTTCATGACTGTTCCCTATTCCGGAACTCGCGATCTATGAAAATAAATAAACATCCACGGTCACAATGGTTGACAATGTCCGAGTTGTTTCAAATATCCCCGAACACCAACCAACATAGGCATCCATGATTACTTGCTTTTGTGTCGCATTCACATTCAATAGAGTGAGCACTAGTAACGCCAATCTCTTTTCCTTACCATCAATGAATGGTCCGCGAGGAATGTGAGTGGAAAGTTTAGTTGATATGAAAATCATGTTCGTCAAAGCCTAAGCTCCACTACGAACCTGATACTTTGAGTTTCTCGGCCCGAGTCTAGATCTATAGTCTAGCTTGGTTTCAGTGTCAGGTGGGACTCGCCAAACAATCTTCTTTTTCTAAAACTGGCCTGCGAATGCTTGAAGTAGGCAGCGGCTGGGCAACCCAATTTTTTGAATTTAAAAACACAATGAGGGATATATTATCCCCGATTTAGAAAGAGTCTTCGATCAGCATGGTGGGTTTGGCTTTGATGCTTGGGGTGTGTAGTTACCCTACCATGAACTCCGGGACAGTTTGGTTTGCCATCCTAGTAACAGGGTCCTGGGCTTCGCTTTCTTGGGTCTGTTCGTTTTGGTAGGAGTCTGTGTGGACTATTGAGCAGTTGCAGAACCCGGAGATGTGATTCCGTATCACTAATATATATCAGAAATGAGTCTGATATCGATTGGGCATCAGCCTCGGAGGGAAAGCATAGGCATTGAACACGCATTCCTAGAATAAATTATGTCACATTTGATGTAAGATCCCATGAGAAATACGAACATGGCCTCCAGGGCTCGGAATCTGTCACTCCGATGTCCTGCACCTGCTAGGTACCAGGTACGTCCCAATCACAGGAGATAACGAGTCCCGAGCTTGTAACCTAAGATTTGTATCACTACTAGCCGAGACTCTCGCCTCGTCCAGAATTCCGCATCTGCCGTCCAACCGACAGATCTCCGTCCCCGTAGACCCCTATAGGGTTCACGGGAAGAACACGCACTTGCCACGCTGGCCGCATTGTTGGCACGGAAGCCTGGGCGTTCGTTCCACGTGGGTTGCGATGCGATCCAGGGCTGTGGGACGCGTGGGAATACTTGTTTCGTTTGGGTACTTTGCACGGCACTTAGTCTCTGGGATACATTCGCAAGGCTGTTCTAGTCCAGAATACGCCTGGGCAGCGAGGTAATACTTTCAAATGTTAAGGAACACCAGATGTATCTACGCATTCCAGATGAGACTACTGTCAATAGCTTGTGGTCTACTGGGAAGAATCAATGTTCAGCTGTAGAGCTATGTATTGGACTAATAGGCCCTAATGCTACAAGGGACCCACAGGGAGAACTGTCTGCACATAACCGGATGTACAACGGAACCCCGTCAGAAAAGGAACCAGAGAAAAAACTGAAGGATGGCTGCGGCCATCGCTTCCATCCAGATGTCAGGCTCAAGGGCCTTGACATGGGATTAAAGATAGATTAGGTTCCATCAACAGCAAGACGCAAGTGGAGCCGATCAGAATAGCGTCAAGAAGGGAATCTGAAAATAGACACTTCGAAAGGAAAGTGTAGAAAGGAACGGGAGAAGAGAAGGGAGTAGAAAAGAAGTCGTTGTAGACTGATCCAAGTCTTTCATCAAACGCGCATCAAGGCAAGATCGAAGTTGCCAGTGATAAAAGAATAACAGAGAATGAATGGCAAGAGCCATTGGCTCTCATAAAGGGTAAGGGCACTAAGATATAAAGCAAAAACGGCCCACCGAACAAAGAAATTGAAGGTCATACGTCGCTGTCACATGATGGTTGGCATTACATGAGAGGTGTCTTGCGCTTCTCGGCGCTCGACAACACAAGCATCGGAGTCTTGCGGCGCTCCGGTGCCTGAGCGGCTTGCCCTTGGCCCGCGACGACAGCTGCCACGGATGGAGACGAAGTTCCCGATGTGCTCGTTGGGGAATATTCCTGTTCCGCACGAATCTCTGCAAACTTGGCAGAGAAGTATCCGTCCTCGCTTGTAGGGGTAACGCTGTGGAAAGGACTCTCAGGGGACCTTCGGCTGGTCTTCTCCTTGCGCTCAGATCCAATGGCACCGTTGGCAGCCGCACGCAGGCTACCCAAGCTGGGCTTGCTGGAAAGACTACCACTACGCACAGTCGCGTCATCACCATCCGAGAAGGTGAACTCCTTTTCGCTCGCTGGAGTGTTGGTGCCTCCGCTGCTGTTGTACCCGTAGCTACGGCTATCACCGCGGCGTTCAATCCCAGCGCGAACCAGGTTGTGGACGGCACGGCGGCGCTGACGGGTAGCAAAGTTCTTGCTTCCCTCATGTTTGGAAGTTGGCTTAGCCACGAGATCCTCAAGCGAGGGAGGACCACGAGGTTGGCGGATTGGGTGCTCACCAGCACGAGCCTGGCCAGGCCCAAATGTTCCAGTGGCTGGGGTAGGAGGGAAAACAGCTGACCGAGGGCCGGGTGCAGCATTGGCTTTGTTTGTGTCGATATTGGTCTTCAGCGTGGGGTTGAAAGATGGAGACTTCCGGTGGTTGCGACGGAAAGCACTAGCAGATGACTCGATGGGTGGGGAAGGAGTGCCACTGGGAGGAGAGACCGGCTGAGGGAAATACATCTGCGACGGAGTAGGGTCGGCAGGCGGGGAAATCTCAGCACGGAATTGAGGAACCTGCGATTCCGATTGATTTCCGTGGTATGTCGAGTGGTCCTCCTGGGCGCTGTTGTCCATGACGTAGCTTTGCTGGCCAGTCAGAGGGTTGTAAACAGAGAACAAACCAGGCTGACCAGGGACCGGCTGCACGATAGGCTGCACACCCTGCTGAAGCTGTTGCTGGTAGAATCCAATACCGGGCACAAAGGATTGCATCTGCTGCTGCATCTGCTGTTGCTGTTGCTGCTGTTGAAGAGACATACCGAGGTTGAGTCCCTGGAACTGCTGGGCTGCAGCGGTAACACTGATCAACTGCTGCTGGAGACGCTGTTGTTGCGCGGCAAGGAATAGATTGGTGGACATGAGCTCTGCATAGAGGTTTTCGTCCATCATCTCGCCGCCACCAATGTCAATCATTGGCGGTGCAAGCACCTGTTCCGGCATTGTGTACATAAGGCGTTCCCGCTCCCTCTCCCGTTCCCGTTCCCGGTTCTTCTGCTGCTGGTGATGGTAGGAATTCATGCCGTTGTTCGAAGTGTAGGCGTGCTGCGGGAATCCAGCTCCCGTGGCGGTTTGAGGGACTCGATCGGCACCTCGGTTAGAAGGCATCCGACCGCCCTCCATAGCATATCGCTGCTGCTGAGAAGGGATGGTCGCGGACTTGGGCGCAGTTCGGAGCCCGGCCAGGAGATGAGATCGACTGGTGCGCGGTGTTGCGATGGAAGGAGTCTGAGACTCGTCGATGGTTGCGACCTGTGGAGGCACGCTCAGGCGCTTGATATGAGAGCCCTTCCCCCGAGACGCGAAGCCGGAGCCGGGGACCCCGAGGGAACTGCCATTATTGAAGGAGGAGTTGTAGGTCATTTGAGCAAGACCGCCAGCGTCCATACTCATTGTTCGTGAAGTGAGATGGTGAAGGGTATGTGCAGGGCTGAGCGAAGGGTGAGTCGCGTTCAAAGTATCCGTAACGGGTATCGAGAGCTTGGGATCAACCACTAAGCTCAAAGCTTTCACAGGCGATTAGATGATTAGGAAGTCTAATGTCAAAAATGGTATGCCGAAACTGAGAGCAATCAAAGCTTCGGATGCGAGATGAGAAATCGTGGGTGGAAGACGTGATTTCTTGAATCAAGGTATCCGTCAGAGTGAATGTTCGCCAAGCAGAAATTCAAGGTCACGGACCACAAGTGAAGGTATGCAGTAGAATGACAGGCTCAATGGAGACAGCAAAAACGCAATGCCAGTATTATCAAGCTGTACAAGGTTTGTTGTTTTTTTTCACTCGGGATCAGAAGCCGAGGATCGTTTCGAAGAGCAGAAACGGACGAAAAGGTGGAGGTGAATTAGGCGAATAAGTCAAAGAGGTCTCTCTCAGTGAGAACCGGAAGAAAAGTATGGGAGATGCTCTGCAAGTCCCTGATGAAGTGAAAATGAAGCGAGGTGACGCGGGTTATGGCGGACTCGGGGGGAGGAGAGATCCTGAAACACGACCAGCTGGCAAGGCACCACGGTGAGATTCGAAGGGTGGCGAGAACGGACGAAACAAAAATGGCCCCAGGCACAATGATGCAGATATGAGATGCGAATATCGTGGGGGGTGGTCCGGGGCAAAATAATATTGACAATCGAATCGAATCTCACGAAACTCGCGCTTTTTCTTCAGGGGCGGAACGAATCGGACGAACTCAGTTGGCAGTTGAGAGAAGGCTTTTTTTTGTATTATGAATTTTTTGATCCCAATCAACGACGCGAGCCGCAGAGAATGAAAGAATGCGAAGAAAAAAGAAAGAAGGATGGTTGGGAGGAAGAAAGAAGAGAAGTGGAAGAAGAACGGTGCGGATGTGGGGAATGGACGGGTTTCGTGCCTCAGGCACGCAGTATCGCGACTCTCGGTTCAAGTTTGGAGAAATGTCTTGGACAGCCCTATATATCTAGGAACTAATCACAAGATAGAAGAGTATTATGGTTTTCCTTACATATTCAGCTGAGATCAGGGTTTCTTCCTAACCCTCGCCCTGGAAGAATCAATGATTTGGGGTCCAACACCCAATCACCAACGAATACACGCCTGGAAGGTGACGAGCCCATCATAGCCCAGAGCCCCCCGTCACATCCTCTGAGGTTTCATTGGCTCAGGGCCGCTAGTGCCCACCGACACGTCCGCCTCTTCGTCTCATATCGCCCCTGGAGCCGCCCGGCGTCAGTGCCAAGCCCCCAACCTGCAGCCAATAGATGCAGCATAAGCGCCTTACGGGGGCTTTCCGAGGTACGATGTGGCAAGATTTGCTAAATATTTCATGCATTGAATGGGCAAAGTGGGCCATAGCTTCCTCTTTGTGCGGTGGGCACCGTGAGAAGTTTGTGAATGGGGATTGTTTTCGCTTTGGGGAGGAGATTGAGGGGGCCTTAGCGTGATTATGATCTACGCCCATGCTGCCGATCGATGTCAGCCGATTTCAAAGCTCCGTGTCAGAGCACATGGAGCTAGGCTTGCATGTGGCTGTTGCACAATTGGGATACACATATGTGGACACGTCAAAACGGTTGTTCCATTCCTATGTACTCTGCACTCAAATTCCTTTACAGACAATCAGACAAATATACACAGAAAATGGCACCGATAATTGGTGCTCGAACGTGTTCCCTGCAGTCTCCGTAATCCTTCATGAGCCTTGGACCAGGTTCGAGGACACACAGTAGCTTTATCACTTCCACATTCCAGACTAACCTATTATGTTTAAGTGTTTACCTGGATATGTACTCGATATCGACACTACTCTGGATTATAATGACTGCCTAACACCGACTGGGTGGAAAACATTGTGGCCTGGCCAGAATTTGCAGTGCATAAATAATGTCCAGCAGAGTAGATAGTTAAGATAGTGATAAACTAGTTAATAACAATAATATTGGGGCAAAATTTAAGAACAAGAAGATGAAGTATGAGCATGGCACAGGACGAAAAGGAAACACGGGGTATCTGCTGGTGAGGTTGAGAGGAACCAGCCAGGAGGATGAAAAAAGCACAAATGAGAGTCATTACATGTACACATGAGAGCACCTATTTATCCACAGGGCCTGAAGGTAGCGGGGCAGATTCTACCTGAGATGGCAGTCGGTGATGGCCTGGCTCGGGAGATGTACCCTTGCCATTCAGGCGGTCAAACTCCAGAGTTTCAGCCAGCTCAGCCGCCATCGGGTCAAGCTCCTCTTCCTTTAAGCCAGTGGCTAAAGCCACCAGCTTACGGTGCACATCAAACTTGGTGCTCACACCCGCGTCCGCGGTTTGCTGAGCAAGGTCCCGCACAGCGTTGCGTCGCTTCTTCTGTGCAGCGCAGAGCTCGCGTGCAAGTTGGTATTGAGCGATAAGCTCTTCTGGGCTTAGAGAGGGTGCATTCGGGGAGGCGATTGCCTTGGCTGATGACAATTTCTCCACAAGACGATCGTACTGCACACGCTCAAGAAGAGACTCATAGGTGCCGCGCAGCTTCTCATAACGGCGAATTTGGTTGTCGCTGGGTTCGTACATAGCCTCTTTTTCACCCAGAGCAATAACTTGCTTCTGAATCTTCTCACGGTCTGATTCGAGTTGCTCAAAGAGTGCCTCGGGGTTGGCAACATCGGTGGAGTCCTGTGAGGAGACTTTGGTGTTGCTGTATGTCACCGTCAGTTTCTTATTGGCCTCCGCCATGATCGCACCGATCTTGGAAAGCAAGTCCTGATTTGCAGCGGGGTCGATGGGTGGTGGTGCAATGGATATGCGGTCCGAAGGCATTAGACCACTCATCTCACCGTCCATGTGGTCATTGGCCATGGTGACGGACGATGGGGCAGGCGGGATGTCATTCTCAAGTTGGGACCTTTGGATGATCTGGGAAGCCGTTTCTCCTTTTTTGTTCACAAGGTCGGCAGATCGAGGGCAATGAGCTGTCAAAAGTTTCACTAGACGGAACGACCCGTTGCGAGCAGCGACAAGGGCAGCTGTGTCTCCATTGTCATCCTGGCAGGCCAGCAACAAGTCGACCTCATCATGAGAGAAATTCTTGCACAGCTTATCGAGGAGGATGTCGCAGTAATACTTTGAGCTCTTCCATTTTCCTTTGCTCCTAGTGGTCTCAGCAACGTGGTGAAAGATTGTGGCTCCAAACCAGTCTCTGAATGTTATGGTGTCCAGCAACACATCCAGCAGAGTAGGGAATGTCCGTTTTTCATAGTTATTTGTGAACAACACGGCTCGAACAAGCGGGGTCTCTTCATGAATGGACAAAGATTTGGCATTGGCTCCTCGATGAAGTAGATCTTGGACAATTTCCAGATCGCCCATGGCGCAAGCCCAGTGCAATGCCGTGTTGCCCGAGTCATCAATTTGCCGGTCAATCTGGAAATGGGCGGGAGGTACTGGAGGTTGGATGCGTGTCGCTTGGGGTGCATCGCCTACAGTCATAAAATAATCCAGCAATTGGTCACCATACATGATGTGCTCCTGTTCAGTAATGGTCATAGTGGGCCCTTCGTTCATGCCGCGCTTGCGCTTCCGCCCCCCAAAAGACATAGACAAATGCATATCTTCATCTGCCATCATGGAGGAAGTTTCGAGATTTGACTGTTCGATGGACTCGTTGTCATCAAATCCGTTGCTCATCTCGTATTGTTCGTGGGTGAGGGTTGGAGGGCCCATGGATCGATTTGGAGTTGGTTGTATCACGGAGAAGGCCTCCGTGGCGACGGCCGCGGCATTTTTGGCCGACTTGCGTGGTGCACGTGGTTTTGAGGCTGCGGAGGTGTGTTTGGGTGCAGGTGGGGGACTGCGGTCACCTGCAACGTAATCGAAGATAGGTGCCAACTTGGCGATGACATTGTTGCGCTCCGCCAACATGCGAGCTTCTTGAAGGGGAATCCATGTTCCTGTTTGTCATAAGTCAGCCAAGTCCATTCAATTGTACGCTTCCTCGAACTTCGGCTACCACAACCCACCCTGGTATTTTCCATATCCACCTTGCACTTTCTCATGATTTCCTTTCTGAACCTCTCGTTCCAGGATTCGAGTTCTCGCAGGCTTGTCAAACCCAGCAGCCTTGAGGACATGAGTTGCATTCACCCAATCATCTGATCTCCGTCGCATAATACTATCGCCATCAATTTTGAATTCATACACCGGCACCTGGAGGAACGACAATTAGCACCATTCAGGGAGAGACAAAAGCACAATGTTTGCCCTGCGAAGCTCGCCAAGTGGCCGAGAGGCATCAGTAGGCAGAAAAGACTAACATTGCTGTAGGTGGCCGAGTAAATAGTATCCATCTTTGCTATGGCGTGAATCGCTGTAAGATTTGGTGATGTAGCAAGTTTCCGAGCGGCGATGTGGCCCGCACTTAGGCGCCCAAGAAACTTTCAGGAATTTCACAAAGGCAATTGATATCACAAATGATTTAGGATTGATACATTTCATGCACTTTGTAACTGCGCAGAGAGCGTTGGGAATAGAATTGCTGGGTGGAGTCTAGGGTGCCATCCAAGATACGCGCAGCGACGCGGTTTGGTACCGCGTTAAGTGGATTTTATGCGCTAACCGCATTAGTGAATTATATAAGACTCGATCATTCACTATCACGTGATATGAAATCAATGCACTATAACCAAGCCACGTGACATTGGGGTCTCGTCCAATCATGTGATATCTATATCACATGACTCCGTATCCGCGAGCAAACGAGATACCTCAAAGTGAAGGCCAGCCTGCATCTCCACCACTTGTGCCTGTCCCCCCTCCTCCCGACCGTCTCAACCACACCAATTCTTGTCACAATGTCTATTACTGAGTCGGTCAAAAGCGCTGTGGGTCTCGCGGAGACTTCCGGTACGAATTCAGTCCATTGAGACTTCTCAAACCCGTATGAAGCTAACATGATGCTCGATTCAGCCACCCGCCAGGAGATGTCTGAGGCCCGTCTCCCCATTCAATACCGCGACTCATGTGCACACCTTCTGATTCCTCTGAACCGGTGCCGGCAAGCAGAGTACTACCTTCCGTGGAAGTGTGAGGTACGGTTCTTCACCCTGCGCCCCGAATAAATCAACCTCGGTCAGGCGCATATCTGCGGTGTATCCCGGCTAACTTTTTTATGTCACTAGAACGAGCGTCATACCTACGAGAAGTGCCAGTACGACGAGTTTAAGAAGCGCGTGGCCAAGATGGACGAGCTGCGCGCTGCCAAGGATGGTGCCCGCAGCAACTGAGCTTGCCGACTTTGCGTTGTGTGTTTCCGTGTGAGCTGCTGGACAAGCAGCAGGTTATGTACATATATGATATCTCGAGAGTGCTCATGGACTGCCTTTTATGGCGTTAAGGACCTTGTTCTTTTTTTCTTGTCAATTTCTGGGGTAAAGAATGCCCGATAAAAAAAGAGGTTGGATTGATGTGTCAATTGCTTATTCCATAAGCTGACAGCAGCGCCCACTCCGCCTCCGAATACAGGGGTGAATATACGGAGTGAAGCTACACCAAAGCATGTTAGATGCATTAGGATGCAATTCACGAGCGGCACAAGCGGTAATTACGGATTTGTCAGCCACATTTCTGATGCCACTTGTTTGCATTGGTAGTGGCTTGCAGATCCAACCACACCCTGCAGGGGAAATATTTCTCGAGACATGCGACTGGAACATTGGTGTGAGATGGCCGGGGTCAGCAATAGCGTGGCGCTGTTACTCCGCAGAGATCGAGTCAGCCGGCATTCCACTAGACAAGGGTGAAAATTGCTCATCCATGTATAGATACTCAAGGAGACCGCACACCTCATACCGAGAAGCGTGAAATCAATCAGAAAGCTCATAAAATACGTCTGTCTACTAGAGTAATGAATAGATCAAGTAAACCATATAATGACAGTAATCGGCATCACCTGATTGCTTAGAAATCCAGGTTCTTATCGCCGAGATCTTGCCCCGCCGGGAACTGTTACGGCGAAAATTCCCCCTCAATGCAAGAATTTAAAAGAACCGGTCGGAACGGGCCCATGCGCGGCTTGACTTGAAGTTCTTTTAGATACTTCCGCCCATATCTCCATTCTCACCTCTTACATTTCCCGGCCTTTGGTCCTGCTGTGGGTCGAGAGTGCCCTTCTATCTATTCATCTTTCGGCTTTGATCGGTATTACGTGAATTGCAAGACCGAAAGTGGAAGGCTAGCAACAATGGGATTGCTGTGCGTGGTACTTGCTTCAATGAAGCGCATGGAGGGTTGCTGACCTGGCTGTAGTGCTCTTGGAACTCCTCTCGAATGGCCGGAGGCAAAGAAGAGGGCCCATCAGGTGCGCGAGTGGGGAATTGAGGTATGAGCATATAAATGCCGAGGCTGCCCAGTGGGGCTGTTGATTGCCGTGACATGACAATATCTGACTAGCCATGCAGCAACTCCTGGCGAATTGGCGTCGAGCGCGAGGCAAGGAACGGGACGTTCTACTGTGGGGCGACGAAGTACGATCAAGAAGCAAATTATAATGGTTTGACGAAGGCTGACATCCTATTTTGGGGTTACTAGGTCGAATATCTTGTGGTAGCCCTCGACGATGCAGCCAAGAAGGCCCGGTTATCTTTGGCACAGGCCGAAATTCTGAAGTCTCTCGCTCGTGATGAAGCTCTGTGGCAAGCTGGTTCGTCTGAGAACGACGCCAATGGGGAACAGTAAGTATTGATTGCTGGTCTGCGGAGCAAGAGCAGAGATTCTGACCATTTATCAGCGCCGGCGAAGATCCCCCACATTTCCACCCTGAATTTGGACGGTTCATGCTTGAGGCCACTCCAGGAAGCCCGTGGGGTATTGGATTCAAAGATCTGTTGAAGGTGGAATCTAATATGAAGTGGCGGTAGGTTGTTCGTCTATTGATTATGAGCAACAGTACTGATTCTCTCAAGACGAGAGGTTGCCAAGGCGCATATGGCACCTAATGAGTCGCCCATAACTCTTACAACATTCCCTCGGCTGGGCACGAAGGATGACTATATCCAGCCTTATTACCCACCATCAGGGCCAGCTCTTCGCTCACAATTTGTGCCTGATGAGATTGCCAACCCACATATTCGATTCCCAACATTGGCCGCCAACATTCGTTCCCGACGAGGACGCAAGGTTGAATTGAATGTGCCTATCTTTAAGGATCAGAACACCCCCTCCCCTTTAAAGATCCCACCGTCAACTATGATCTGCATCTTTGGCCGGAAGATGATGATGTCCGTAACGGTGCTGTCAAGGAAGACCATGTCTACATGGACGCCATGGCTTTTGGAATGGGTAGCTGCTGCTTGCAAATTACCTTCCAGGCAAAGAACATGACTGAAGGCAGGAGGCTGTATGATCAGCTGAGCCCACTTGGTCCGATTCTTTTGGCTCTTACGGCAGCCACGCCAATCTACAAGGGTTTCCTTGTGGATACAGATGTGCGGTGGAACCAGATCAGCGGAGCAGTGGATGACAGGACTCCCGAGGAGCTTGGAGAGGCTGTAAGTTCTTGTCGCCCAAAATTTGACAGGATTTGGAATTTTGTACTAATCTGCTTCCAAATAGCCCCTTAAAAATGACCGGTGGAGGATTCCCAAGTCCCGATATGCTTCTAACTCAACTTATATCTCTGAAGACCCTCGGCTGCGGAAGGAATACCTTGACCCAGATCTGGTCGTTGACCACGATATTAAAAAGCGCCTGATGGATGGAGGCATGGATGACTTACTTGCCACGCATTTTGCCCATCTTTTCATTCGTGATCCGTTGGTGATCTTCTCTGAGGATCTCGAGGAACTCGACTTGAGCAAAGGTGATCATTTCGAAAATCTCCAGTCCACGAATTGGCAACACATGCGCTTCAAGCCGCCACCATCCGACAAGGACGACATTGGCTGGCGAGTCGAGTTCCGCTCCATGGAGATCCAGATTACCGACTTCGAGAATGCGGCGTTCAGCATCTTCATCGTTCTGATCACCCGTGCTATCCTGAGCTTTGACCTTAATTTCTACATACCCATTCAGCGCACCACGGAGAACATGGAGACTGCTCATGCTCGCAATGCTGTTCTCGATCATAAGTTCTACTTCCGCAAAGACCCTTTCTCGGCGCGAGCTCCTAAGGTCCCCGCCCAGCAATCTTCAGACGGCAGCACATTTTCCTCTACGACGTCGTCAGCTATCAACACGCCACCACCGTCCCCTCCTCTTGGCCCTGTCGAGGTCGAGTATGAGCTAATGACCATCTCCGACATCGTTAATGGATGCACTGATGGTTCGTTCCCTGGCCTGATCCCGCTTGTGGAGTCCTACTTGAACAGTGTCAATGTGGATGTCGAGACACGTTGCTTCCTTGCAAGCTACCTGGATCTCATCCGCAAACGCGCTGACGGTACTCTTTGGACGGGAGCCCGATGGATCCGCGAGTTTGTTGCCAAGCACCCAAGCTATAAGCAGGACAGTGTTGTGTCCGAGGAAATCACATACGATCTTATCAAAGCCGTCAACGAGGTGACTACCAACGAAGGCCGGAACGGATCTGTCGGCTGGGAGCTCCTTCGCGGCAAAAAGAATTAGAGAAAGCCTTACATCCGCCATGTAGATAGATATCCGGGTGTGGGGCTGAGTTGCATTTTAGACGATGATTTGAATTTGCACATATTAGCAGCCGGAGGCAGCCCTCTTGGTCCAATTGATTACTATTAGTCCGTTTCAGCCTTTTGTCCCTCGTATATTGACTCCACATCTTCCAAGGTACTGTGCAGCTGGGAGCCGAGATTGATCTATTCCGTACGACGCAAACTCGGATCCTAGACTTGTAGGGCCGAGGGTTATACAGCATGCAATCGACCGAGCCACATTGCAACGTCACGATAACCAAAACGTACAACAATTGCCCCTTTAAGCAAGAGGAATAAGCATCAAACCCCCCATAAATTTCCAGGATGAGATTTACATCTCGTCCCACCGCACCAAATTCATCATCCCAATTTCATATCGATACCAAGAAATCCCAATCATGTGCTGGGGAGTACCAACCCCAGAGCCCTCGCCCTCCAAAGAAATCGACGCCATATTAGCAGTAACAAACGGTTTCCTTTCAGCACTGAACACCAAATCCCGACTCGACTTCGAAAGGCACTGCGTACGTGCTGGTGGCATGTCCCTCTCCCCTCCGCCACCAACATCTACAGCACTCCGTTTCTGCACAATTGGCTCGTTCATCGAGTACATGGCGAGTTTACAGGATGATGTTGATGAGCGCATCTGGGATCCAGAGGTCAAGGTGCATGAAGGAGGCAATCTTGCGGCTGTTTGGGCACCTTTCCGGGCGAAGATCAATGGGGTTGTGGATCATGTTGGTGTAGAGCTTTTTGTTTTGCATAAGATACATGGGGAGTGGAAGATTACTGGGTTGGCGGATTCTTGTATGAGACCTACTGATGAGGAGATGGGGATGCAGTGATAGGGAGTTACGAGTACGGAACCATGTCAAGAAGATTTACAAGTGCAGAAGTTAATGGTTGGTTTGACAGAGTAAGATTGAAGGCCACTGTCTGAGAACAAAAGCAATAAGTACAAAAGCTGAGTCTTTGCAGGTTCAAGTCCGAATCACGAACACAAGGCAACAAGATCGATTTGGGCGGATGCTTCTGCAACGCCTTGTGTGTTGATGTACTGTGTGATGATGTGTTTTGAGATGATGTGCTGTGGGATGATATGTTGTGGATTGATGTGTTGGGGATTGATGTGTTGTTGATTGATGTTTTGTTGATTGATGTTTTGTTGATTGATGTTTTGTTGATTGATGTTTTGTTGATTGATGTTTTGTTGATTGATGTTTTGTTGATTGATGTTTTGTGGGTTGATGTGTTGTGAGGTGATGTGTTGTGGTTGAAATGCTTGTATTTTGATGTTTTGATGTAGAAGGTGCAGAAGAGGCAGAATTGTATTGATGTCGGTGTCTCAAATGCGTGTTGAAGTTGTGGCTCAAGCCCAGTCTGAATTTGTCCTGACACTCAACTTGGGAATTTGCAGTTGAGTGACGCCTGTTCAGAAAGGACGGCCCAACATGATGTTGTTGGCCGGTGCTTCTTCACCGCATGCCCAATGTCGTTGTAAACCTGTGGCTTGTGCCTCCACACCACAATGAAACAAGATGCCGTTGACGAGTCCAAGATTTGTGTCCCGAGATGCGGCGATTTGAAGCTTCGGGAGGGAAGAGTGGCCTTTCAGCAGACTCAAGTGGTGGAAGCAGATTGGGAGAAAGCCAATTGGGGGCGCATCGGGGAGGAGGATTTGCACAGTCTGAGAAACAACACAAAATGTTAGCGGGAAAATTGGAACAATGATTGTATAGTACCTTGAAGCTCGAAGAGGCGAGCTGAGAGGGTCTGTCGATCAAAATGTGGGATCAATGTGTCAAGGAGAATTGACATCATGGGTGGCATTGAAAGATGGTGGGATGCACAGATGCATGGTGGAAGTTCAGAATTGGAATTTGGAACTTGGAACTTGGAAGTGATGAAGCAAGTTCGGGGTTCAAAGAGGAATGAAGCTGCAACTTAAGATAAAAGCAAGCTCAAACAAGAGGAAGAATGAAGTTGGAACTTGGAAGTAGTAAAAGCAAGTTCGAAGTTGAGAGTAGAAGGAGGAAGTTGAAAGTCAAAATTTAGAAGAGATGGAAGTTGAGGAAAGAAGAAAGAGGAGGCAAGGTGGAAAAGTTGGGGGAATTTATACCTTTGCGTGGAGGGTCTGGGGTACGCCAGGATCACTCGCTGTCGCCTAAATCGGCCAATCAAACAGAGGGTCACTTGCTCAGGATCAACTTTTATATTCAGGATCGACCAATAACACGAAAGGTCACTACAAGATCACGCATCCCAATCTGCCTGGACGGATTTCTTCCTCCATTTCGGACCTTCTCCTTTACACATATCTGCTACGCTCACTTTTCGGCATGAGCCTTTGCTCAAGGCATCCATTCCCAGTGTTATTACTCTTTTCTCTTGCCTATGTAGCTCAATCTAGTCTCACAAGGTCAGGCGCAGCGCCCTTGCTATTTGAGCACCACAATGGCGGTATTGACAACGGGGTGTGTACTATTGATATTGATTACACATTACCGAGTACCATACCCAGGTACCTACTCAGCTACGCTACTATGTGAACTACCCTAGAATATGAGGTGTTCCCACGGGCAAGATTCACCTCTCATGTCTGTAAAACGTATATGTAGCGTGGCTAGATATGGTCACTCACTTCCTTATTTTTCGTTGAATGGCCTGACTATTTTAATGTTTGACTCAGCTGTAGCAGATTCAAGCAGATTTATTCAATTACTACTGTTATTCATGAATATGCTGGAGCATTGCATCTGCACATTGATATATTTGCAACGTGTGTAGTCGATTTACAGGGCTGCTCGGGTACTCGGGTGCATCCGTCGCTGTGGGCCCACCGCGCCGCCGCACCGGTAAGACGCAGGATGCAGAAGTACCAACTCCACAACAAGATCTACTCCTACATTCCTGTGCGACGCTTACGAGTTATCAATCGACCTGACAAAGACCATGGTCAAGGGGTAAGTTCTAAATACGATGATGGTGAAGTAGCCTTGGCCGAGCGGTCGATTTAGAGGCCAACAACAAAGGCATATCTATAATCTCGTCGCGCTCGATCTCCATGATCTGGCCCCTCCAAAGGAGATGGGGGGCATGAGTATTTCAGAAAAACGTACAGGTACGCCAATTGCTCTAGTCAGACAATTTCCAAGGTGCTCTACTATGACAAAACATTTGCGAAGGTCACGTCCAAGACCAGTGGGTGCACAATTCGGCGTCTTTCTCGCCGACCAATATCTGCGCTGAATTCGGCGGTCAATGTCGATACTGCATTTATCATCACCGGCTTACCGAGGTCAGTTTCAATAAAGCACAGTCCTGTGAAGGCTAGACGCAACACACTGGATCAGTCACGGCGACAGTTCATTCTCATGATTCACACTGGAACCTATATCCTAATCTCTCACTGCGCGAAGGTTCAGCCGCAAAACTCTCTCAGAAATGCTCGCTTGCTACGCCAGAAAAGCTGGTCTCGCTGGGAATGAGCTTGAAAGGACTCAAGAGGTCATCCAGACGCACATTGCAAAGGTTCGAAAGGTGTCCGTTGCGAACATGCTGTTGAAAAGCGCACGTCAATTTGAAGGCTCTTGAGCTGTTCCTGGTGGAATTGGACCCCACTCTGCTAGGTTCTCTTTCAACTTGGCCCGTCTATATGCTGACTGACAGATCTTCGACTAGAATTAGCGGCTATAGTGTCGAGCTACGTGGAGGCACACAAAGGTACAAGGCCAGTGATGCCATTGATATGGTAATACTGAATGATTGAGAGAATGAGGGGTCGCAAAGGGCGTCCATCGCATTACTGTCGTCACTGGTCACAAGGCGCAAAACTCGACGGAAGACAGCTCGTCTCGAAGAGCTTTCGTACCATTGAGAAGACTACAGTCTCCTTAGAGAAGAGGTTATTTTTCAGGGAGGCAGGGCGAACTTGCCAGGTCGGAATCCCCAATTTGGGGCAAGAAGCTGCTGTCAAGGCACTTCGAAGTCCACGTCAACGAGGAAATTGAAAGTTGATACGGCCATCTTGTTGTCTAAAGCAGCACCGAGGAAAGCCCAACCAGCTCATCATTGGTTCTCTCGGTCTCTGACCGGTCCACCATGGTCACGACGGAGGTCCTCCGAGCATAAGAAGCCGAGATCGTCACGAAGTAAAGCATGGATGCAATGCTGCTCTCGATTGTTTTCGGAACTTTGATATCGGGGCCTGCCATATGACAGATTTTCCTAATGGCCAAATTGCCAATATCCTACATGTTCTCTTTCTTTTCTCTCTCGTTCCCTACCATCCGGTATGAATCCACATACGTCAATGCCAAGGCCATTTCAAACGCTCGTCTTGCTTTTCTTTTCTTCACAAGTCGCTGATCAGAGTCGTACTCCCCAACATGATTGGACAACATCGGTGATCATGATTCCGTTGTAGCAAAGCAGATCTCTGCTGCGCCACAAAGTCCCAAATCTAACTCTTCGGTGAGTACTGATTGTCTCAAATGCCACAAGAAAAGCCCCTCCGGCGAAACTTCGGCTTACAAGACCCTAATGCAAAACAAGGCAGGGCCCGGAAACTCTAAATCTTGGATATTAATCCTCCGCATTGGCGTTTGCAGGTCAGGCTAGCCGACCAACACGATTGGGCACATCTATTCCTTCCCCACCTTTACCCCCGTCTTCTCTCCGCATTTCATATCCTAGCGATGCCGGAGCATGCTTCAACTGAAACCTTAGTCGGCATATTTGCCAGACTCCAAGAAATATTGTGCCGAACGACATCATTCTTCACCGCGAGCGCTGATCATGGACTGTTTGGGTGTGGGGCCTGGCACCCTTGCCCTTCCCCGCAAATTATGCACCCCATATCTTTCCGAGCATGAGTACATAAATGAAGAGGCCGGGGATGGCTTGCTTTGGGAGAATTTCAGGGTTGTGAGGTTATTATACTATATACGAATATGTTGGCGCTTGCGGTCAGCTTTCTCGTATGGGCGACAGCTCATGCGGCTCCTACTTCCAATTCAGCACCTACAGTCAAGGTCCTCAATGGAACTTATGTGGGAACACACAGCACGCAATATAACCAGGATTATTTCTTGGGTATGCCCTATGCCCAACAGCCAGTGGGCAATCTGCGATTCAGCGTTCCGCAATCATTAAACGAGAGCTGGAAGGGAACGCGCGAGGCAAAGGAATACTCGGACATTTGTGTCGGATATGGGGTTAGTATCTCATGTTTGGCTGGTTGAGATTTTGACTGACACTGCATGCTAGACGGACTCGATCTGGTATCCCCAGTCCGAAGCTTGTCTCACCATCAATGTGATCCGAAGCTCGTCCGTAAAGGATGATTCTAAGCTCCCCGTTGCAGTCTGGATTCACGGTGGTGGGTTCTATGAGGGATCTGGATCCGATCAACGGTATAACATGTCGAGGATACTAAAGAACTCGTACGATATCGGTAATTCCCTCCATACCTTATTCTACGAGCTAGGCTTATATATCATACAGGTAAACCTTTCATTGCCGTCACGCTCAACTACAGACTCTCGGCCTGGGGCTGGATAAGTTCTAGCCAGGTCTGGGGCAGCGGGAACACAAACCTCGGATTGCGAGACCAGAGACTAGCCCTACATTGGGTCCAGGAGAATATTGCTGCATTCGGTGGTGATCCTACGAAAGTCACTATATGGGGCGAGTCCGCAGGAGCCATGTCAGTTGGTTACCATCTCACAGCGTATGGTGGACGAGACGACAAGCTCTTTCGGGCTGGGATTATGGAATCTGGTGGTTCTATTGGAGCCACCCCGTCCAATTACACTGGATTCCAGTCTACCTATGACCAGCTCGTGTCTCTAGTGAATTGCACGGGTACGGTCGACACGCTGCAATGCCTGCGCGAAGTCCCTTTTGCTACTCTCAACGCTGTTCTAAATGGGACTGACGGATCCTCCGATTATAATTTCTGGCCGGTGGTGGATGGTGATTTGCTTCGGAACTGGGGTAGTGTGCAGTTGAATAAGCATGAATTTGTCAAGGTTCCAATTCTGGCTGGGACTAACACAGATGAGGGGACTGCGTTTGGTCCTACGGGCATTAACACTACCCAGCAGTGGTATGAGTATCTGACCGGTATGATTATTCTATTCTCCTTTGGTCTCGTGTAGATGCAGGCTAACAAATTTCGTCCGTGACTAGATGGAGGCTTCGATTTCCAAACCCCACCATCCGTCGCCAATAAAATCCTCGAGCTTTATCCTGATGACCCATCGCTAGGAATCCCCACGTTCCTGGGTGACGAGCGAGTTCCATCTGAGGGCTGGGAATGGCGACGGACCAGTGCCTTTGCAGGCGATTTCACCATGCATGCGAACCGACGCCGACAGTGCGAAGCCTGGACGGAGACCTCCACACCGGCATACTGCTATCGATTCAACGTACACTCGGCGGACACACCGCTCCTTTCCGGAGCGACTCATTTCGAAGAAGTGGCGTTTGTGTTCAATAACGTCGATGGGCTAGGATATCATTACGGGAAACCGTTCGCCGGGGTTCCACAGTCGTACTACGATCTTAGTTCGATGATGACGAGTATGTGGGCCTCGTTCATCCACGATCTGGACCCGAATCCAGGGACCGTCAACGCCTCTGTTCATTGGGATGCGTATGGG
Organism: Penicillium tannophilum; assembly: GCA_028829675.1. Classification (NCBI taxonomy): domain Eukaryota; kingdom Fungi; phylum Ascomycota; class Eurotiomycetes; order Eurotiales; family Aspergillaceae; genus Penicillium; species Penicillium tannophilum. The sequence continues at coordinate 546,582 of JAQKAK010000003.1, read as the reverse complement.
CCGGATAGCCCGGTTGACCTCTTCCTCAATTCAAATACGACTAGTCATATGGAGGCTGATACATGGCGCAAGGAAGCAATTGATTATCTCAATTCGGTGGCTGAGGCTTTCTGGCGTTAGACGGGAGATCGATGCGGGATGGTTCGGCCCCCGTTTGTACCTAAGATTTTTCGTACAATCTTACAATAGTGGAATTGAATTTATCGGTGTATGGTTCTAGATCGCATCCGTGTTTGCCGGTCACAAATAGATGAAGTCATATGTTCCTCCACCGCCACGCGAGCGCAACGTGGGAATCTAAGACGAATCCATGGGGTAAAGCGGTTCGGATCCGACGGGTCCGAGATAAGGCCATGGTCGGGGCGTGAGTTTTAATCTATAAAGCGCTAGAAGCAGTCTAGATAGTTGGAAATGTTCTAGGTATATTAACTACGATATTAAACCCCTTTCTAGCCGGGGGGCTAAGCTAAAAGGTGCCTAAGGACCGATTCTAGTTCCAACGGGGATAAAATACCGAGACTCGTCGCTAGCGGCCCTTAATTATCACTAATTAGGTAGGAGTTCCAAAGTCACCTAGTGCTTTTAGTGTACCAGATTACACCAGTTGCGTCGCTTGGTCGCAGGACTATTTGCCGACTTGGGCATGCAGAAACCGCAGATCGGCCGATGCCGATCGAGATCTCGCGTGGGGTTCGCGCACAACCTTCCCTCCTGTTCCACGGAATGCGACGGGTCATTCAGTAATGTCTTGTGCCGTGCCTCCATCCACCATTGTTTTCCTTAAACTTAACAGGTCCCAACGATTCGGATAGAATTTTAGTAGCTCCGGAGAGTGTGGGTAGCTGTGATTCGCCGGATCTAACTTCCAGTGTCTCGAGCGCTTATCGAGTGGAGACGAAAATCTATTTGTGTGGTTACAGTTGGTGCATTCAACTAAGACCAAAAGTAACGCTACTGTCACCATTCCTAGATAAAGTTAGCTCCTGATAGGTACGGCATTTTCTACCGAGGGAGCTAGCTGCACTAGGGATCGAATTTATTAAGTAATTTCAAATCCGATGGAACCTTGTCTGCAGCTAATGCTAGATTTGAACAAGTCTGACCTGCAGAAATCGATCAAGATGGCGCTAGTGACGTGGCCTGGAGCCCACCTACATACAGGCACAGAGGATGGACAACAATGGATGAAATTAGCAAAAACAAAAACAAAACAAGTCAATAAAGAACACAATAAAATACAAAATGCACTCACCATACAACCCACACCGCTATGCAACTGCATCCCGCGTGGTCGGCCCAAAAGATCTAAGATCCCACGTCAGCTAGCGGAGCCCTTGATGGAGTAAAGATCAACTAGATTCATGCAGCGTGAAGATCAGATCCCGGTGTCAATGAAGACGCGGCTGAGGATGAAAGAAAAGGAAAAAAGCAAAATAAAAGCCTTGCAGATACATGTAACTTGGGAATCTGTTTGAGGATAGAATTCAGATGATCGGTCACGGTGCATGGGTTTCATGCATGCCATGGTTACTCAAAGTCGCTCGATTTCGGGGCCTTTTACACCGCATAAGCATGAATCGAATCTTGCATATGGGGTTCGGGTAGATGTGGATTTTTCTTATTCATCCACGTCTCTGTAAAGAGTAAACGCGTACCTGTACGTAACACCCATACAAGGACACATATCAGAGTCCCGCATGCATCAAAAGCAACAATAACAAAGAGAAATGTAAGCTAGGCACCCAGGCAACCCAAAACCCACCTTAGTGCGTGTATAGCACAGTCCCTGACCAGAGAAAATCAAAAAATTCAAATCAATAGTCCGACCCACCAGTCCGGGACCTTCGATTTCATCTCCACCTATTACGCCACTGGTCCCAGGCCACCAGATAGACTTTGGCCCGGTTTTGATTCCCACGGTCCTTCAGCCCGTCAGTCCACTTTGCGGGAACCGTCATGTCTCGGGGAATCAGCTTTCGAATTAAGCGAATTGACTGGATGGTTCCCCGGGCTTTCCCAAGGGCCCCCATCCCCCATCCACCCGTTATACCTCAATAGTGGCACACAGACACAGATGCATCCACATGATCTGTGGATGTGCACGGTGTTCCCGAGGGAGTGACTCCGTACACGGAGTATTTTTCCCATGGAGTAGTAAAGTATAGCAATGGACATCTCGGTAGATGACCGCTACTCACGTAGCCGCGCTCTCCTGAGCGGGTAGATCCGGTGGAGATTCCGTCACGAGCCCAGCGTCTAATAGTCGATAGTCGTTTCACTAGAACCGGCCAAGATGTCAGAATTTGGAATGGCAAGTAAGATAAAAGGTTGAAATCCTGCAGTGACGCAAAGAAGGTTAGAAGAACATTGGAACCACAAATACCAAAAGCTTCAGATCCACCCTTCCATCCCCATCGCCTTTAGCGCGAGGCCCGAGAGCTTGGCCAAATGTTGATCTACCGTTTCTAGCCCTTGTAATCTCGTTCTCGTATGATCTCAGCGGAGTTCAATCCTAATAGAGCTCCATGTTTACGAAGGGGAAATGAGATCATATCAAAGGAGATGAGATCATGGATACACGTTACTATTGATTTGCTATTTGTAAGTTATTCAGGGATACAATACAGATACGTAGGTCGGCTCAACAGGGGTAATCCCAGCATCTGACGTACGATCTATGGCACCGATTCCCCTCTAGTTCAGATAGGGTCTTGGGCACCGATCTGAGGCTTGCTGCACGCACGGCACAGGCCCATGGGTGGCCTGACCTTCAAGAACCAATAAGCCCCATTGCCTACGTATGCAGACTTTACTCGGCAGCAAATAAGCATGCTAAACCTTAGCTACAGTCGTCACTAGGAATGCTAAAATTTAGCTGCAGGAGTCACTGAGAGTACTAGAACTAAAATAAACGGTGCGGAGATGGGCGGAGATGTCGGAGTATTAGCAGTACGGAGTTGCAGATGGCAAAAGAAGATATATTACACGAGGTTGCTATTTTGTTGACGCGCCCCGTTTTCGTTGCCACGACCCACGTTCTTAGTGTCTTCCACGGAGTCGCCGTGCAGAAACTAGTGATTTGACTCACCTCTTTATTTTTGGATAGTTTTTATTCTTGCTTTTTGTTCATTTGGCTTTTATGAATTTTATCCTTTTATCCTTCTAAATCTGAACCTTATGATCATTCTTGAGAACGTGTTTCGGCCGGGATCGGAATGAGAGGGATCTCGGCACTGGAATTGAATTTCTTTGCCCCACGGAGTATTTTTCCCCTTCCAGCCAATAATCGACGGTAAGCACGGGGACGGACCGGACGGATATCGAATCGTATCGAAATCGGGAATCGAAATCGAAATCGTATCGGAATCGTAAACATTGCATATACGTAGCAGGGTCCCACCTTGACTTAGGTCAATGAACATGGGCATCAATTATCTCTTTCTTAGCTGTAAATGTATCGGGGTTTGGATGATAACGGATAACAAGGTTCGTTTCATCCATGGATCTGAGCTGAGTTCTTGTCCTATGGTAATTTTTAAAAGTCAAATACTAGTTATTACGGTAGATAGATCTCCACAGGGATATGCAGTAGGTCCCTTATGGTCGCCGGTACAGTCCCAAGGTTCGGCATTAGACTAATGATTTGGCTTCAAAGGTAGATCGATCATTTATGTTTATTTTGGCGGCTATCCAGCTTGCCCGTTACCCGTGTTCCTACTAGTCACAAACATAACACGTACAGTAAATGTAAAATTGAGTAAATCGAGTATCTTTGAGTAAATTGGGGTAATGCCATTGACAGCAAATCCCGAGCCCCATCGACCCTCTGAAAGAGATATTAAATTGGAGAAATGCGGTTGACAGCAAATCCCGGGCCCCATCGTAGATGTGATTTCAAATACTTCATTGATCTCGCATCTCGATCAATGTGGCCAACACATCCCTGCTAGCGCGCCTTGGCCCGAACGCTTGGCTCTCACCGTTCTTTCAATTTTCAATTTTCAATTATGAGTCAGTCGATCTATGCTGCCTAGTGTCTTAATCGAGAAGATCATTCTTTGTATTGCAAACCCTGTTATGACCGACCAGGAATAATTGGTCAAGGAAAGTCTTTGTCGATGTATATGCATGCATACAAACTCCGATCGGACCTTTCCATCGCAGATCGCCCGTCACTGAAAGGATCTTGTACCCCCTTGTTTCGACCCTCAATCGGTCGATGTGCAGGAGGATCCACACATGAACTAACCTGTCATCCTAAAAGCGCCCCCGATGACAAATCTTGACACGCCGCGGAGAAGGTGATTCGTGGCGGGATCTTGGCTATTATTTCCGGTGGGGTTGGATCCGGAGCTCCGCTAGGAAGCCCATGCGAGATTTAAAGATTTGAGATACTCTAGTTTTGGGTTTGAGATTGATTTGAGATTCAAGTGTCGGTGTGCCAGACACGGGTTTGTTTTGATCTACAACGCTATATGCAATGTGGAAGGAATGCCCCGCTGCAATCTTCTCGCTTTCGCTATGTGCGTGTCGGCTGATCTAGTCGCGCGTCTGTTGATCTGTTGATCTTCAATTGCTTCTTTACCTATTGTTTACGTAGATGTACAATTAATTTATGAAATTGGGTTTCGCGAAGAGTTTTTCAATTGTATTTCTTTCGTTCTATACGAAAATATACGATATCCATGCATTGGGTGAGTCTCGGGGCTCGGTGATCGTTCAATCCTAAATCCCAGCGCAGCGGTAACCGCCCCCTCTATAGTTCTCGCTTTGAACCATAGCCACGGAATCGCAAGGCAGCACAACTATGGAATGTGGCTTTGAGACGTAGAAAAAAAAAATCAAGAGGCAAAGAATGCCATCATTGTTTGCTTGGCGACCTAGAATAGTAGGTCTTTCGCGAACGTAGATGAGATTGGACCCTGACGATCTGATCTGTGGTTCAACCAAACAATTTCTCTCGGCCGCTGACTATGACAGCTGACCTCATCGGGGCCGGCCGAAGCTCTACTATGTGGCGAACATACAACTATACGACACTATACGTAGTATAACGTAGCAAAGATGAATACATTTTTTTATCTGAAAAAAGTACAAAGAAAAAGAAAAAAACGGAAATGTCAAGTCATGTAGATCAAATTGCCACCCACAACAGAAGATGAAATCAAATCATATAGTCACTAGTCCGCATAAAAAATAGAAGGCTGAAGATGCTAGAACCAAGATCGTACACACATCAGGGACATACTCAGACAGCAACAGAGACACAAATGCAGGGTATAACCAAAACAGGAACAGGAACAGTCTTGCATCCAAAGAGGGTAATCTATGCTTTGAAGGGCTTTCCAACGCTGCGAGGGTATTATATAAGACCGATTAGGAAGGTCCACATCAGATGAACAGTGTGGGAGACTGATGTCAATGGGGAAAGCAAGTCTCAAAGATCCCCGAAAAAAAGAACAGATGAACCAGGATATGAACCAGGAAAATGATCAGAGAACATGTGAAAGCAGTAAAAATTGAAAATCCAGGGAATAATAAAAAAAAAATGGCCGGAACTCCTTTTTGCCCCCATTTCTATTTCCCGCCTTTTCCAACGCCACAGAACAAGAAAAAAGAAGCTTAATGACTGGTTGGTGAGGCGGAGTCAAGGACCGACTTGGGCTTCAGGTTCGATCCCAAAGTCGCCGCCTTGTTGGCGCCCATCTTGCGTGTCAGCTTGGCGTAATGCAGGCCGCACGCGTTACACAGCGTTCGGGCACCATCTGGACCCCGACGCCATTCTGGTGTTTCGGCTCGGTTACAACTGTGGCAACGACCAGGAGGGGCCGCTTTCTGTCAAAATAGAAAAATATGATTAGCCACCCAGTTCGTGACATGTGAGAAGTGGAGCTTCAGAGCACGAATGAGACCGCTCTGACACAGAATAAACGGGTCAAGTGCAAGAAACTAGGGGAAAAATCAGAACTTACTCCGCGCCGTTTCTTCGAGTCGGCTCCCGCGAATCCACCCACGCCCTTGAAGTCTTCTTGGTACATGGTCCCAGCCATGTGTTCGTCCTCGGGCTTATACGCCTTGCGCTGGGCCATCTCCGCTAGTGCCTGTTCCTGGTTCACAACGGCTGTTCGTATCCGGATCAAGGCATCTTGGTTCCGACGCTGCATGTGGAGAATATCCTCCACTTCGTTCAATGACGGTAGCGAGCCCATGACCGGTCCAGACCGCTGTGTTTGGTGAGCTCGTGCTGCGTAGTGACGTGAAAACTCCAATGTTCGCGTGCTCATTTCGACGATCTAATCGAAAACGGCAGCTCGTTAGCCTTCCAACTCTGGTACCAAATGTTGCCGGGTGGATCGACAGGTTGACAATCTCCTGTCACCCCACCGAGGGGGAAAAAATAGAAACAGTAAAATGAGAAGCAGAAAATCCATACCTCATTCAGAGACGTTTCCACGTCAAATACGTCTAGATGTCGCTTTACCGAGTCACTATGAGGCTGAGGCATTGGTCGGCCCACAAATCCACCTTTGACCTCTTCCACACGGGGCGCACTCATGTACCGATTGTCGTAGGACGCAGGAGGGTATGACGGGCCACTCTGCGGGAAAGAATAGTTGGGAGGAAAATGACCGTAGCCATTGGGAGAAGCCACGCTGCCTGCGGATGGCGGCGCGCTGTAGTCGTAGGCGGAATTTTGAGATCCAGAAATTGAGGTGATACCTGTTTTAGCACTTTGGGTGGGTGATTTGCCCGTGCTGAGGGAATGTAGCGACGCGTTTCGGGACTCTTGTGTGTTGATGGAGCCAAGGCTATTCCTCGACGCTTCAGGCGGAATCTGGTGAGGGTAACCCGGTTCCCGCATCAATGATCCGGAAGCTGGGCCATTGGAGAATGGGTTAGGAGGGCCGGGCGGGCCCTCCGCGCCTGAACGGCCGATAAGGTGTGAGGGTGGTGCTGCATGACCCTGTTGTGGAGGGGGCGCGGAGGTTGGTGCCGGGTATGGGAGGTGATTGTCCTTGCCCAGAGCTTCGTGAATGGAAGGCAGTGACTGTCGAGATCCGGCCTTGTCCTTCTCATCTTCAATCACTCGGCGCGACTCTGGTGGTGAGATGTAGCCCGGTTGCGGGGGCGCATTGGGATTCGACGGCGCGTAAGAGTAGGGTAGTTGTTGTCCGGCGTACATGTTGTGAGGACTGTGGAGAGGGGTGGGAGAAGCGACGCTTGGGTGTGTATAGCCCGAATCGTCCTTTCCTAGGAAACCGATGGCAGGCAAAGGGTTGCTGTGTCGCGTAAAAAGCCAGTCAGCATTGAGTTTCAGACCGATCCGATCAGACGAGAAGCCAAACCAACCTGTGCCTAGGTGCGGCTTCTAAAGACCCCATCACGATCTGTGGTGGGGTGAAGGAAGGGGAGAAAGTAGAAAAGGATCACGCGTGGATTCCTGACCTCATCAACGGGGGTGTTATGACGGATTGCAGCGCAGACGATTGACTTTGGCGTTCAAATGATTCGGCTTGAAGTACAAGTCGAGGGCAGAGGGGTCAATAAGTACGGCGCGATACGGCCGAATGGTGAAAGTCGTTCGGATGGTTCGAAGGGTTCAGGAACCACCAGTTCGTCTAAGCGATTTGGAACCGGCAAGATCGGAGTATGGAACCAAGATGAAGGTGAGTGGCGTAGGGTGCGAGTTAAGTCCGATGCGATCGGGAAGTATGGGCAGTATTTTGGTGTTCTTATCTGGTTCCCGAAGGTAGCATCACCCAAGGAACGTCGCGTATAGTCGTAATCGGAAAATGCCAGGGTTTAAAATAAAGAAAAAGGGTAAAAGAAAAAAACGACCGTCGAAAGATCGATCGTGGAGGGGGAGAGTTGTATTTTAATGCAAGGGATAGGTGATGGGTCGAATTGCGTCGCGTGGGAAGCAAAAAAAGAAGGAGGAAATCGGGGGGGAATGTTAATCCAAGTATGAGCACGAGGTGGAATGGGAGGGATAAAAGTAAGATTTCGATCCAGCGATCGATATAAGAGTTTAAGAGTTAAAGAACTAGGTGGGTAATATCAGTATTCCAATGATCGAGGCTACTATAAGTTTAAAATGAATTTATTTTTCTCAAATACGGAGAAAAACCCATTCAGGAAAAGGAAAAAAGGCGTTTTTTCATCGGAGGAATCAGAGTGGATCGAGATGGGGATCGGTATATACAGATTTTACAGATTAAATTTAAATAAAATCATAAATACTAAAACTAAAATACTAAATCATAAATTGAAAATAAATTCATGATAAATTACGGATCGGTTATGACCTGTATAGATTACGGTAAGAACTGCGGATCTTCGCATGTGGGGATCATACCTATCACTGCTGCAGTGGAGTCAAATCCCAGGGGAAAGAGGGGAGACTTAATTATTAGCCTATATTCTGTTAATTCTCCCCGAATAGGATCTTATCCAGAATAGAGAAAATGATAATAATAAAAAGCAGAAAAAGGCAGAAAAAGCAAATCTGCCTCCCTAAACCCCATAGTTACCCAAGACCTCCCTATTTATTTGTTGGGAAACTGAAGCAATACCCTAAAAGAAATCAGAAACGAAATCCTATTAATCCCATCAACCTGAAAAGCACCTCCTGCAGCTCACAGTACGACATGACTCAGGAACACATGGGTTCGGGTACAACCTCCGAGTCCAATCGAGATCACCCCGGGCTCGGCGCGTGTTATGACGGTTTAATTGCGATGATGCTATCTGCCTTTGGTGAACAACTTCCACCTATCAAAGTGGACACTCAAAAAAACAATGGCGCCTACTTGTCTCGGACCATTCCCAGAGAGGAGGAGAATATATTAGGACCACCAAAGTTTATTGTTTTTATAGCTCACGACTTATATACCCTCCCCTTCCCCTATATTCTTGTACAAGGTAACGTGTCTCACATGAGTGATCTCCGATGTAGCAGACTTTTGACTCGTCAGCCTCGGATATGCATCATAGGGGGGGTGTTCAGACCCCGGGCTTATTAATGGAAGATCATCAGGGTATGATGTCAGTTCTCCAACTCGATCAAAAAAATGGACTTGGGAGGGCAAAACAAAACTTGGGAAACAACGCATGCAGGGTGGTAGGCAAATGTCTGTGTCCTAGATCTGAAGGGGTGGAGAAACAGCCACCGTCACATCTTCATAATCTGATCTGAGGGCAAAAAGCAACGTCTAACGCTTCCTTGCTCGATCTCGGGCACTGCCGCCCCGTATGGATCTAAATGGATCTCTACATACTCCGACGTCACTCTATTCTCAAATCATATTTTGCGGCCAATAAAATGACTGGGATATTTATTATTAATTTTCCACGAGAAAAATCCCAAGGAAAAAACCGGTTGGCCACATGGTAACTTTGCCGTCCCCCCTCCTTCTCTATATGAATCATCTAAAGTCTCGGCGCTGCTTCCCACTTCAGCACTGACTCCGTTCAAGTCGCCCACACACGTTGTGCCTAAGCTTCGGGATCGAGATCGGACCACTCGGGACGTTATTGGTGAGATCGTTCCATCACTGCGAGACCCTACATCCAAAAAAATGTACCGAATAGTTCACCTAAACTATGTTGGGAATTTCCCATGACGTGAGGGTTCGAAGTGCGCGATGGAATAAATACCCATGACGCCGGTTGCCTTTCCCGGCTGCGTGCACTATGCGCTTTAAAGACGGAAGAATTGAGAACCTAAGATTACGTCTGTTCAAAGCTTATCGAGGATTGTTTAAACAGGGGTTGAATCCGGGAAGACACTATGTACTCCGTACGAGGGTACTGAGTACCTGACCACCGGGTACTTTTCCCAAGTTTTGCAGGATCAGGATTTGCTGGAATTGCCTATGTGTTTGTTGCCCCGTTCAAAACCTTACGATGCTTTGGCCCCTGGAGGACCCGCTCTGACCGTTGTCATGTCATACCCGTTAATCATTTCTCCGACCCAAATCCAAAACATCCTAAGCTAAGGTCCAAAAGACCCTAGTCAAGATCAGAAGACATCCAATCCTTGATTCCTCGGTTCCAAGTCCACGGTACCTTCCCAGCCTTGTACGGCAGGCTTCTCATCGGTTGACGCACAGACAGTGGGCCCATAACGGGTTGCTTGGCTCAACGGTCGGCGCCTGGGGCACAGGGCCTAAACGTCCACTGAGCGGCTTCAAAGTGGCCCAGCATGAAAGGTAATCGTAGCGAGATCTTCGGAACCTCATATGCACTCTGTGGATCTGAATTGCGACCAAGGGCTTTGGTCACGGTTCGCTTTTTCCCCCTTACTGGGCCTAGCTCACATCCAGTGCAGAAACTTTGCCCACAGACCACTGAGCATATAGGAAGTAAGATGCATCCTGCAATCGCCTGAAGAACCAAATGCAACCTCATGCAGCTTGCGGGGGCTGCAGATAAGGAACCGATCTGGTGCTCCGAAGATCACAACGCATACATACTGCGTTCTGGGTCACACTTCAATCTCCTCGGGAGACAAAGGATTGTTAACGGGCCCGAGATCGATGCGAGGAATCGATCTACACGGTAGTCGCTGCATCATGCAGCCGACCACACCACCCGGATCGCACCATTTCAGCCATGCTATGTGCTCCATCCACCATGAGATTTAGTGTCATGCACGGTAGGTCACCTCGCCTACGTTCCCAAACTTTGATGCACCCCAAGACCATTCGGCTGGTGGTCCCCACTGCGCACAAACCGATGCTTCTCCGAGCTCCGAGCCTTGCCTGGGTACTCTGTACAGCTGGATGGGACTGGAACTGGGACTGGGACTGGGACTCTTGTTGTACTTGAGACCAGCACGGGCCAGAGAAGAACGGAAAGCAAGAAAAAGCGACTTGTTTGTATACCCAGGTGTATATTGCACGCTGTTATTCGGGAGAGACGTGGCCATGGCTGATCAGGTCCCGAATTTCCCCGCTACTACAATGACGCTGCCTTCCCATCAGGGCGTTTCGATCTGACCCGACGAAATCGTGACCGGTGTCCCGGTCGCACGCAGAGTTGTACGGGAACAGATATGAGCTGCCGCGATTGGACGCATGGGGATCGAGGAAAGGTAAACAAAAAATCCATGAAATAAGAGCCGCTCTTTTCATCAGAGATCGTGGGCAGTTGCCTCCTTCTGGCAACCATGCATCCCAAACTAAAATTTGTGCATGTCCAATGCTCAGTCTGATACTCCAATCCACTCTAGCCCTGAGGGCTTTTTCCTTGGCAGGATTACACACTAAGGATTAGTACATACGCAGTGTAGCATTTCCCCCACTGACAACACATCCAAAGCGGAACCTGTTATATGGAGCCATCAGAGGATTTACGTCCGCATGTTGCTGGTCATTTGAATAGTCTCATGTACTACCCGCAGGAACGACCCCCTGTGGAGACCACTGAAATATGTGTGAAGGTGTAAACATGAGTCCACCGTGCAGCACCTCATTTCCCCAAGAACACGAAGCTACGATCCACACGGGAGCATTCCTCCAAAAAAGAAACCTACCATGAAACCCGTTAGAAAAAATGGCAAGAAGAAACATACTACCAATGAAGAATAATATATACCAATTATCCTGGACAGCATTTAAACTTGCAACGGCATATTTTTTCTGCCTTGGGTAATTTTAACGAAAGTAGAGTGGATGTCAAAATGATCGACGATGGAGAGACCGTTAGGGACCGTAAACGTCCCGAAGTCTCCGCCGGATGACTGGCCCTGACAAAGAATTCTTCACTTTACCCAGCCACTCATTTTCACGCAACTTTCTGTGGGACCTATGCGATCGCTCACAGGACGATCAGATAATCCTAACCACAAAAGAAACTGACCGGCAACGCCTTTACTGAAGAAGGCAAGACCCAAGATCCGATCCCAATTTTAGTTTTCCTATTATTGGTGCCGGGATTTGATTCGTTTTTCCGCTTTTTTCACGTCTTTGCTGGCTAGCCTTTTTAGCTGGCCTACGTTACGGTATTTCTTGGGGCCCATTTTTCTTAGCTTTTTCTGCTCATTGCCTGATCTGGCAAGAAACGCGCGGAAATCCTCCGACTGATGATCGCCGTGGAATGCCCCATTCCAACCTGCCAGACGTCGTAATAGGTGGACTGGACTACCGTTGAATTCTAGATTCTGCACGCACGTATACTGAAAAGGGGTGCTGACGAACCTTGCCGGAGGTTGATCTTGACTTGAACAGCTCCGTAAGGCGATGGCTATGACTCGTGCAGAATCAATTAACATCACGTTACACGATTGATATATCCTGCATGTGCCTAGTCTAGGAACTAAGCTACTGGCGAAAAAGAAATTAGTTTCCTTTTTGGTTAGGCTAGTTTATTTTGCTTTTTTAGTTTTTAGTAGGGTGAGGAAGGGAAAAAAGAAAAAAAAAAAAACAAAAACAAAAACAAAACATGGGACCCCACTTGCTTACCCAGAACGACAGCACGGTTCACGCCCCTACTCAGTTAAACCTCCGTGTGAGGACCGTTCCGTGACGCCACAAATGTCAGGGATCTGTATTCTCCCCCTTCACCCACCTTCCCTGGTAACAGAGGAAATAACAACTTAGCGGAATAATTGCCGCACGCGCCCCAAATGTACTGGGGCGTGGATTAAAGGGGTAAGGGGGAGGCGGGCTTAAACTCTCCGAGACGTGGGGACTCGCCCGGTAATCTGTCCGATCTGTGGACTCAACTGACAGGTGAGTAAGGTCATTGTTGATAACTAGGATGAGATTAGAAGCTATGCATGTACATCCTGTCAGCTAAAATATGTATCTTTATTGATGGTTCCTCTGGAATCCATTCAGTCTCAAAATTCAGTCTTCAATGCATGCAACTATCTTCCCGCCTGTCAGGTAGACGAACTAGACCAGGATGTGTATAACGTGCAGTGAATCAAATGCACGCCAAAACTGGGGCAAGAGCAGGGCAGTATCTACAGGCTACAGCGCCCCGCTAGCATCATTGATGCAACACTATAAGGTAAACTGGAAATCTTGGTCCCGATCAGGGTTGTTATGGGGAACTACTCATCGGGGCCAATGAGACATTCGTGTGTCCGATCTTGACATCGTGACGGGGTCGATTGATTTCATTCCTTTTCGGTCATGTACGTACTAGTTTGGTCGGGTGGAAACTATTGCTAACGGTTCGGCTTTAGCTACTTGCCCAGCTAGCAATATATTTTAATCTAGTTGCCCTATCGGCAGGAACTGTTATCCATATACCCGACATCCGTTTGCACGTGAAAACTGGCCTGGGGTCCAGTTTAATCTGCAAACTATCATGTCATTGAAGGCAGTGGCAATGGTTCTACAGCAGAAACATTTACAGTTTGCCAGGGTCCTGGTCCCCAGTGACTCGAGTTTGACTTTCTGAAGGGGGGGGGAAGAGCCACCTGCGCTAATTGTGATTCAGCGGACATCTTCTGCACGTTCCAACCTGAAGTCCTAGCACACACGGCACACGAAAGTTTCTCCATGAGATTAAGATTAATAATCTGCTGAGATATCGGGGCATCCCAAACAGAGAAGCATCCCGTTGAATATCACAAGTCATGTGTACGTACTACTGATAGACTGGAAACAACGTAAGGTGAATTTAGGGGAAGACAAAGGGGCCACGCAAAATTAAACGGGCCACGATACCAAGCCGGACCGTTCCCAGACCCACCCGATAGACCGCCTCGATCGGCGTGGAGAGAAGAGAAGATGGTGAGAACCTTTTCGTTACGGACTAGTGGTTTTCCCGGTCATACCGGATAAGGAGGGTGGAGACAACTGTTAAATTAGCCCGATACGAAGATACGCGCCTGTAGTCGATCCCTATGATGTGGGCAAGGCGCGTCTCGCTGCCGAGATTCCCAGACTTTGGGAATGGGGGGCCCATTTAGGCTTGGTGTCTTGATTATGGGGTGTTTTTTTTTTCCTTCTTAGCTTTTTTTTGTTATTGCTGCTCCACGCCAATCTTGATGATGATCCCAAAGGAGGGAGACTCCGTTTTATTGACCCACTCGATGCTGCAGACCGGTAGGCCGTTCTTCTGCAAATCCCGGGCTACCGGAGAATTCCCACTGTGCTCCGCAGGTAAACAAAGACGTTGAGCTCCGGAAAATCATACTGGGGGGGGTTTTCCCGCTGATATCTTCGAACTTAATTCCCAGTAATCTGGATGCAATACGTATTTGGCCCCTGGAAATTGCCATACTGACATTTTACAGGTACGCAGATCCCGCCGTTGGAGCTTGACGAAGTTCTTCATTTCATTTACTTTCCCACGCTAAAGCTAGTTCTGCAGTACCAGATCGATACGAGGCGGAGATAAGAGTGAAAGACCCGAGACGAGTAATAGCCACGAGGTAAGCAGAAATCTTCTGAGATCCGCCTCAGTGGATACATTGTGGATGCGACTATTGCTCCAGGTTTGCCATGTGCCGTCCTTCCAGAATATCATACAGGGAAAGGTGAAAACAAAACAGCCTACTCCATTCGTTAATCTGTGTTTGTAACGACTATTGATTGTTTTATTTCCGGCTCGGTACCGAATCCACGATGGGATTTCGCAATCGCTACTAGTGCCCGTTTGGCTCGAGATATCCCGTGTCTGCGATGGGGTCGGTGGGTTTTGCATTGCGGTGGCGATGAGAGCGATCATTCTCTACGGCGCGTCATCTCAGGCCCTAACTTTTAGTCCTAGCTTGCATGATTCAAGTTTTGACCGCTGGTCTGCCCTGTCCCCTGGTGGGAAGAAAAGATACTAGTCAAAGAAAAAAAAATGAAAAATGAAATTGAAAAAAAAATCCCGGCGGTCACAACGAATGAGGGAGTTTCCTTTTTATTCAGAATCAAGCTAACGAACAAATCAAGTGAGGAGAAAAGCACCTGTGGCAACAGTTGATCATCCTCGCACGAGCCCTGCAACGGCGCCTTTCCAGTCTCGCGGGGATTGAACTCGGGCTCCGGAAGGGCATCCAAATCCAGGGGAACGCATTGCATTCCCTGTATAGATTGACGCTAGATGTGTCTATCTGCAGGATGCTAGTTCTGTCGATAGGTGGCATGGTCCCGACGTCTGTTTCAGGGATCGTTGCTTTATGCTTTTTTGGCTGATTTCGGCCGAGTCGTGGTAGAGATAATGCCGGTTTCGACTTCAAACACCCCATGTAAGGCTTATGCATCGGAACCTTTCCGTTGCGCTTGAGTGGGTTTCTCAGGCTTGTCATCGCCCATCATATCCGCGGCTTCTGCATCCGTCCGGCATGGTGCATCGAGATCAGCGGATGAGGTGTTTGTTCGATCGGCGCTGCTTGACATGACAAGGGGGATCGACTGTGGCAGAAGTACGAGTATGGAGTACTAGCTAACCATTTCGGTTGTCGGGGGACAGTTCCCTTGGAAAATCCGGAGGCTGGGAACTTCGCATTCAATTGTCATTAGGAGCTGTCCGAATGGAGGTTGTATGCCGATGTTCGAGGCTTGAAACAATCTACGCATGGCAATCGAATGCGAAGTGCCAAAATGAGTGTAGTGCATGCCGAATCCTCTCTCATAGAGTGTGATGCATGCCAAAATCTATCTCAAATTGCTTCCTTTGAATCTTACCGAGTTCATGGCTTGCTAGGACAGGGATGTATTTCAAATCCGTGCTCTTGGCCCTCGACGGTAGACTTTCGGGGGCTGTATGGAGAGCTGAACAGTTGCATTGCCTTGGACTGTGTCAACTGTATCAAATGTCCTTAACTGTGTAGACGATATATCAGACCGGGTCTGGTTAAAATAGCATATGCAGGAGTTGGCAGTCTAGACCGCCCGCAAAACGAGGAGAAAATTGAGTTTTTGTGACAGCTGGAGCTAATCCACAACCAGTCACTCTGAGGAACAAGGATTTGGAATCCCCCAACTCTCATTCCAAATATTCCAAATAACTATAACTTTGAGTACTCAGTACAGTTACAGGTACTGCTATGAATTGTACACACTCTGTACACACGCTGTACAAAGCGCTCTGTACATTTTGCCGTCGCCTAAACCTGGTGGCAAGGACGATCCAATGACCAATAACCACTAGAAAACTGTATCCACTCGGCTTGTCCCTCCCCATCCAAAAACCCAGGAATACGGTTTGACTCCACAAGAACCTCCAGGGAAACGAAAACGAAGATCTAGAAACTAATTGAGGAAAAAACGCCAAAAACGGGAGAGAAAAAGGAACAGGTTCGGTCTCGGACCTCTCAAAATATGGGGTCGTTCCCCTTGGAAGCTTTCATTTCTCGGCTCATCCACCCAGATCATCTTCTGCAACAGGAAGGAGTCATCAAGCTAGTGTCTATTTCAGTGTCCATTGGCGAAATGAGATAGATCCGTGCGATCGAAGACAGCAACAGCCGAAGGATCGGCAATCTTCAATCAAATCAACCATCCGCGACTATCGACCGTAGACACATGGACTGGGCCCCGCAGATCCACGGGCCCTCGGAACGTCAAACCTCCCTGGCAGGAAAACGGCTGTGTTCAGTCCCGGGTACCGTTTTTTTCTCCACCTAACAAGGGGCCAGGGGGACAAGGGGGGAATTGCGGACTCCACTGTCTACCATGCGGAAAACCACTCTTGCCCACTCCTAATTTTGGTCCTGTTCCCCGATACCTGAGCCCCGAGATTTTGACCGTCGTTCTTTCTCTCCTTTCCTAGAAAGTGGGACCTCAATTTTGACGTGGGTGGATAAATCCGTATAGGAGTTTGGACGACAAGTATGGGAACGCCGACTGACCAGTTTCTCGTATGCTTCCATGGTTATGGCCCGGGAGACTAAGACGGCTGTTATTCTTAGTGCCAAAACAAAGTGCGAAACGGAAAACAAAAAGTACCAATCCTTTACAATGGGGCATAATGCTAGTGCGACCCTCGGGGTTGGCTTGCGTCCTCGAGCGCTAACTTTCGGTTGCCTCCATGCCCCCCAGAGTCCTGGAATACCCTGATTTTCATCCCAGGGGAAAAACAAAAATCCAAATGACTTAGTGGCGATCTGTCATGTTGGTTTTGTCTTGGAGTCATGTGTTACCGAGGCGCCTAGCCCTTGGCTGAGTCCAGAGTATTCCATCAGTCCGTCGCTACCCATTGCCAGCCGGGATCTCGAGGGGGGTCAGCAAATCCCGAATGGCTTGAAATAACCAGGCTAAGAGGGGGGGAAGAAGGGGGGGCTGGGCGGGAAATCGCCCCGGTACTTTTGGCTTATTGGATGGATCACGATTGACGAGGGGATCGACTGGGGAAATGGTTGGTGGAAGGTCAAGAACCAGTCCAAGCGTATCCCCTTTCCGTCGCGTGCAGAGTGCATATGCAATGCAGCTTACCGTTTTAAGTGCCATGCGATCGAGTCCTTTGGCAATATGACATCTCAGTTTGGGCTACGCTTGTCATGGGGAAAGGTCCGGTTGAGCGAAGGCCTGGACGCACGAGTCGTACGATTTCCGCTCCTTTAAGCTTCCAGCCTAGGCTGACTGTGTCTTGTCTAAAGTGATCTCAGGGTCATATGCGGTATTATGACTGGTGGGGATTCGATTAGCTTTGCATGTGGACAATTGGGGACTAGGTAATGTTATAGAAAGGAAGGTCTAGATGCTGGATAACGGCGCTCCATAATTTGACGTTGCTTTTTCCCATCTTACTTGTTTTCACCTTATAAATCCTACTCTTATCTTCCATTTGTAATTGTGCGATAATATATCCGGGGAAAGGCTGGCCAGCCCGTTGTCTAAGGAGTACTTTGTTATAGCCGTGCCTATTCGGCTGTCCGGCAAAGCGGCTGACCTTCATATTTAGTACATCTCACAACATGTTTGATTTGAATAGATACCTCACTTATCTCCCAATCCACCCCTACATCCATTTCCATGCAGTAGTCGCTACGCAACTCGCTCACTTCCAATATCCATAGCACGTGACCACCTGGGGCTCGACGCGTCCAACGGCGCGGGGAATGATCATCTCCAACGTCTTTCTCCCCCGCATCCGTCAAACTCCCCACTTCTCTCTCATCGGTTCATCACGCTTTCTTATCAACGTTTTGACGCAATATGACAAGTTCGTTGCTCACACTGGCTGAGATTCCCGTTCTCTCCCAGCTTTATCGGAGAGGCATCCTTTCCAAGACAACCCCACTACGCATCGAGGACTCGACCCAATCCGACAATGGAAATGACGCCACCACATTCACCCCGAGACAACCCATGCAATCCCTGAATGACATGGTCTCCGTGTTGCAGGCTGATATCACCAAGCTGAAAGTCGATGGCATCGTAAACGCTGCGAATCGTGCTTTAGAAGGTGGTAGTGGTGTCAACGGCGTGATCCAACGTGTAGCTGGGCCCCAGTTGCTACAGGATTGTCAGAAGCTCGGCGGCTGTGAGACTGGCGATGCGAAATGTACTCTTGCTTACAATTTACCCTGCGAACGCGTTATTCACACTGTTGGTCCTGTATACGGGATGGAGTACAGAAGAGATCCACAGGGCCCTGAAACACTTCTGCGGTCTTGCTATCGTCGCTGCCTGGAGGTTGCTGTGGATAGAGGAATTAGAAGCGTCGCTTTCTCGTGTATCAGTACTGGCATCTACGGGTATCCTAATAGAGAGGCTGCGATCGCGGCTGCGGATGAAGTTCGCAATTTCCTTGAGACTTCTCAAGACGCGTCCAAGATTGATCGTGTCATTTTCTGCCTTTTCCAAGACGTGGATGTGAAGATTTACAATCATGTTCTTCCGTGAGTGTTTCTTTTCCTGTGCTTTGACATTTGACAAATGCTAACCTCTTCAGCCATGTCTTCCCTCCCACAGACGATGACCTCAAGCATTCCAATGATGTTCAGGATTAGAATAATGCTTGATCTTGACTCTTTTGTTTTTCGGTATGAGTGGGGCGTTTTCTATTCAAATTGTTTTATTTTACCCTGGTATGCAGCGTTATGAGACGACGACGATATGTGACTATGTACACTAACAAGAAGGATAATTCACTTTCCTCCAACTTTTACAACTGTACTCTCGTATGTCCTGGTAGTCTGAGAATGTATTTTATATATTTTGGATTCTTTCTCACATGTGCAGATTTTCCTAAAACGTCTCCGTCGTGTAGATTGACGTAGCCATGACTGAGGATCGTAGCCTGAGGCTTCAATATTGAAGTTCTAGAACTTCATAGACCATGAATCTCAACTATGCAAGGCGATTACTTCCCTTTGTAATATAATCTCAACACTAAGTGCTGTACTTTTCATTGCTTTTTGTAAATATGGGCTATTATCTAAGGCTAGATACATGACAATTGAAGCTTGAGCAGGAAGCCTACCACTGCCTTCAAAGATCGTGAATCCGGCAGCGAAGTAACGAATTCCAAATTTGTTATGAATTGTCTGAATACCTCTCAAATTAATATCGACTTCAACAAACGCCTCATTTGCAATGTCAATCATCTCAGCCTTGCGTGTCAACCCTTCTTGAGGCTCTCGTATGGAGGCTCGTTGATCACGGCTCAGCACTTCGGGAATTATTGAGGCTATCAAATGTTAAATAAACATGGCCGTCAGCTGTTTTATCTGACTCTGATTGGCTTGGGCAGAGCAGTCAGACTTAGGCCTGGAAGGTTACAATAGTAAGGCTTGGTTTTATGTGCTGTAACTGCCCCCCTCTCCTTCCAATCACATGAGTTGAGCCTCATAGACCATGACTCGGCACTGTAAAAGAGCCTCACTGTGTAATGAGATCATGACTTAACAACGGCCGCCCACCATCTTAGTTCAGACTCATTGGCTTAATCGAATCAATGATAGGCTTGGGCTGTAAAGTATGCCTTACCTTTGGCCCATTGGGTAGAAATACTCCGTGGAACTATTTAGGCTCGTAGATCATGGCTCAGAAAATTATGCAGGATAATATTGATTTCAGAATTTGAACCAGAATTTGAACCAAAAAAATGCCTGCCCGCCGTCTAGACTGTTTTTAACTGGCTTGTGACCCTAGAATGGGACCTGGTTTTCCATAGTAATAAGGCTAAGCTTTGGGTAGCAACTCTTTCCACAATGGGCTAATGAGGCTTGTGAATTATGGCTCAGCACTAAACTCAGCCGCATATGCAAAGCAAATTGAAACTAAAAAATGGTCGTCCGCAGTCTGGGTTGATCTTGATTGGCCTTGACAGCAGGGACCTGGTTCAGCATACAGTAATGTATGCAACAACGCGGCCAATCTTTGTTAGCCTTGATTGGAGAAGGTCGTAGATCATGGCTCAGCATTGTGGAGCCGTAATTAGTTCATTGAAACTGAAAAATGGCCGTCCACCATCTTGAACAACTCTGATTGGCTTCAGCTGGCTAGTGGTGGGCCTTGAATTACATCTGCAATATTGAGGCTTGGCTTTGGGTAGCGAGACTTCCGAGAACAGGCTAGCGAGGGTCATTGATCATGGCTCAGCAAAAGTGAAACCCAAACCAACGAGGTCGTGGGTGACGCGAATCGAAACTAAAGAATGGCCGTCCGACTACTCGATCGATCCCGATTAGCTTTTACAGCAGTGGAGGTCTACTTTACTAAGGTGAATTGCAATATCATCTCGTTTGGTGTAGATATACTGTTCAGGACTTCAGTGACCCAGCGACAGGCCATGGCTCAGGTCGTCGTTACCCACGCTGTGGCTAAGTCTGGATTCTCAATCGAAAAATGGCGGGCAACTATTCTGATTGATCTCCATTGATTGTTCGGGAGAAAGTGGCGGGCCTAATCTAAATTCGCAACTCTTCCAAGACTGGAAGGCGATCGTAGATCATGGCTCAGCATCATATTTCACCGCCCCCCCTTTTGTGAAACTAAAAAATGGCCATCCGACAATTCGATCAATCCTGATTGGCTTCAAGTGCAGTGGGTATCAGCATGTGCAGATGTGCAGGTGAGATATTGGGCAGCAGCCCTCATTTTGGGCACCAAATAATCGATCAGCCTTCCAAGATATGCTGGTAAAGTACCCACAAGGCAGATAAGGCAGTATTTTCAAGTACATAAAGTATGAATCTCCCATTTCCTATCCCAGATCTGGATATGGCTTTGTTCAGTATAGTGAATATTTGACATCGAACAAATAATTCCAAAAACAAGTCCTGCCAGGACACGATCTTTGCAAAATCATTTAGATGTGTCGTGTCAACAGTGTAATTAATTTGCTCAACTCAACATGGCCTATTCCCTCGGAAATGCATGCAGCTCATCCTGAGTCCAAACCCTACCTTCATCATCTATGTACTTCTCCTCCTCAACGAGGTAGAACATTTTCATCTTGCCATCAATCAATCTCCCAAAAGATGTAAGTTTAACTGTTATCTCCTCGACAGGATTATCCTTCGGGGACTTGGCCATCCCCTCATAGAGCTTGTTGTATGCACCAGCATCAGCCGTATACACTGTCCCGTCCTTAGATGTAAAGGTGACAACATCGCCAGCGCTTGAAGGCCTCCAGCCTAAATAAATTGCCAGCGTGAGGGTGAGAAAGGTGCCACAGAGGCAGGCTATTTGACATTGGCGTGCATGTTGGTATGGAGTTTATTGACGATGCGCTGGCGGAGTGGGGGACTTAACATTATCGCGATTGCGGCTAAACTCGCACTTGATATGCTTAGCAGGAAGATGGGATTCTGCAGAAACTCCAAGTGTCGAGAGTATTTCGTTGAGATGTGACTGATATTTGTTAAGGATTCCTTCATGGGGTGAGAATCCGAACTTACTGATGGTGGTTCAAGGTGAGGGTGTCAAAGGAAGATTTGTGTCAATCGGAGGACAGTGTTGAATTTTTCTCTGTATTGAGAATGGCCAGATTTGCGCTAAGCTTCTTCTTGTCCAAGCCAGGCAATTGACGGATGTGGCCCCTACTCACAAGCGTGGAACGACGATAAGCATGTAGCAGCAATGATGAGTGGTGTGGTTTGTGGTGATCAGTCTTGTGGAATGCACAGCGTGGTAGGGAGATGTAAAAAAGAAAATCGAGGGGTGGAAAAATACCAAAGGCGCAAAGAGTGTGTGAATAGCATCAAAAGATCAAGGGTAAATCAAAAGTGTGAATAGTATCAAAAAAAATAATCCCTTGACTTGTCTGAATCATGGGCTGGTAACGTTGCTCCGTGCTTACAGGCATCGCACGCGCTCCCCGTCACTGCCTCCACAGACACACCTAGGCCGCGCCAGACCATCTTAGGGCCAACTGCTGCTAACAACGTAGGTGCACCTACGTTTCGCAAGCAGTGGCATCAAGCCATGTGCACCTGGCTTGACACCCTTAACCACTAGGTTAACTGGCTGGAATATGACATTTTACTTTTTTTTAGGGGGCATAAAGGAACAAACGCTAACACATCAGGATGTTTGATCCACCTCCACAGGTTGTTTTGATTTAACACCGAGCACAGAGCATGCTGATGATCAGCTTTATCTGATGGCCTTTTTACCTGGTGGGATTTGTTTTGTTTTGGTGTTGATATGGTCGTGGCTAGGTTTACATCGCGGAAAACTTCAATATATGAGGTTTTGTATACAAAGTATGGTTATTTCAAATGCCAGTTGCGCCATTTGATATCCGAAGATCCCGGGTTCAATCCTTGACATGCTCACTCCTTTTTGTGATTGGCTTTTCATCTACTTCAATTTAATTTTCGATAAATATCTAGTCCCTACCATTGCACTTACACCCCGCTGTAAGCCTCGTATAGATGCTTTCCTTTTCTCCTATTCACCTTGACCTACAGAAATGGAGGTCCATGTTAAGACTCATTCCTCGATCTTATAGACATCTTGGCCCGGCATTCACTGCCGCTTATACCGGACTTCAACTTTGATACTGAATGGTCGACAGCTATATTCATCAACTCAAGTAGACTAGGCAAGCAGTCGATCTACATAGAATGAATATAAGCACTTGACACTGGTGGCCGACAGGTTCGGCTCTTTGCAGATCATGGCTCAGGTGCAGACTTGTTGGTGTATTGCAGCCAGGTCCTGAAACCAAAAAAAGGCCGGGTCACCACCGAATTGATTCCGATTGGACCATGTCATCGGCTGGAGCCCAATACGGTGGCTCGTGTACAAGTACTGATATGTCTCGAGAATCTTCAAACATAAGCCATCAGGACACCCCTTGTCAAATATGGGCTTGAAAGCAGAGTCGCTACCCAGCTTTCAGCCCATTCTTGTAGCTCAGCACCCACGGCATAGAATTTGTATTACCCAGTTCTTGTGCAAGTGTAGATCGACACTGCTGAGACCACTGTGATTCGTTAAAGGCTAACTGTCAAGTCGCCTCCCTAGGCAAGACCCTACTCAAGATAAAATGGCAACCTTTGGATTCTCCATTGTATGGATCGCAGATTGAACGATTGCATCAAGACAACCTTGGAGCTAAGAATATTCATAAATTCCCGGAAACAAAACTGAAAAATTACATAAAATCCCCGAATGCTATGCGTGTTCGTGACGGTGAATATAAAAGATTAATAATTACTGAGAAACGATCCGTATATCTTCATGTTTCTCCTCCTGCAACCGATCAATCTCAGAAGATATACTCATCACCCAACGATCCTTCTCAACACGACTTCGCGCCTTGAACACGATCGTTCGGCCATGCTTGCCAAGCGTCGAGACATGCCGTAAAGACCGCTTCGCAGTTCCCTGCAGAGTATGTTCTTGGGCACGGAAAAGATTCTTCTTTAGGGGTTGCCAGATCACGAAGGTGATGGCCGTGTCTCCATCTCGGCTGGTGAATGAATCTGAGACGGGGTAGACGCGTGGTAGAGCGCGGAGACCGGGGTTATTACTATCGAATGTCTGGTTCGCATATAGCAGGTCGTTCTCAGTTATGAGTCCTGAGTAGATATAGCAGTCTTGTAGGTCGATGGTCGTTTCGTGTTCCTGGTGGATATGTGGGATTTGGACACCATTATATTTGCGGAGTGTGCTTCGGAAAATTAGGAGCTTGCCGTCGGAGAGGACGACGTGGCAGCGGGAGAACGTGGTGTGGCGACGAGGTTTGCGGTAGAGCTGGCCGGACATCTGGAGTTCACCATGGTAAGTTTTGAGATTAATTTCCATCCGAGACGATTACATACCTTGATTGTCCGACAGCCGGATAGCGCACACATATTGTGTAGATGGGGTGATGCCTCGGCCTTCTTGACCTCCCACTTCTCTGCAAATTGGCCAACGATTGACTCCATCTCCTCGTCAATCTCCAAGAGCTTGAGATTACGCTGGCGCACAGCGATCAATTCGGCAGCATCGTCAGCATGGCGTGCTCTCCAGTACTTGACCAGAGCATCTAATCTTTTCACCCACTCGTCGCGGGTGTCAGGGTCGTATGCTTGCAGACGAATCACCAAATCATTCTCAAGTGTCATTTCAAATGTCCGGTCATCATCAAATTGCTTGGTAGAACCATCGTCCTGGCGAGAACTCTCTCCTTCAGGGTGAAAGTCGACAGCTGGGCCTTCTTCAATATTAGGGTCGGCAGGACTGCTTCCCCATTGCATGCGGCGTACTTCACGCACTTTGCATAGATCGATATATCCATCCGCATGGCTAATGTTATGTACTTTTCTTTGCCACTGTGCATAGGCATATTCGTCGTGCCGTTGAACATACTCTGGGTTTCCACTAGATAGCCACTCAACGTCACCATCTTGAACTGGGTAAGGGTCAATATCCCAGGTGATTGGTGCTTGACTTAGGATTTCTTGAGCTGACGGAATGCTCTGATCAAATGACTGTGCAAGTTTTGGTGGTGCCGGAGGAAATGCTTTGGCAGGTCTGCAAAACATCAGGTGTTGGTCCTCGGTGTAAAAGTAAAGACGTTTGTAGAACATCTTGTTCATTCTCTGATGCACGCCTTTCTGTGACGTTAGACGGACCAGGAATCCCT
Organism: Penicillium tannophilum; assembly: GCA_028829675.1. NCBI lineage: Eukaryota > Fungi > Ascomycota > Eurotiomycetes > Eurotiales > Aspergillaceae > Penicillium > Penicillium tannophilum. The sequence continues at coordinate 521,601 of JAQKAK010000003.1, read as the reverse complement.
CCAATGGCGGTGGCTCTTCTTCCTTCTTATCTGCCAGCTTCTTGATCGCAGTTGAGTAGTGATGGCGTGGCCGAAGCTCGAGTTCATGGGATGACTGCATTGCAATCGACCCATACATGTTCTCTTCGTTGGCGCCGTACACCCACTCGAGGCGGTCATATCGCTTCCAGGCAAGGCCCATCTTCTCGGTCTTGGACCAAGCCTTGAGCACTTCGGCCCACTCGGGGCGACCTTCGAGCATTTCTATACAGCCCCGAATGATGGCAGCAGCGGCGTGTTTTTCCTCTCTTGCAGCTCGGCTGAGCACTGTGGTGTGTTTGTGGTCATCATGGTCCAGGCCGAGCCGGGCCTCCAGCTGCTGGAACGGGTTCTTGAAGATCAGAGAGACACCAAGGTCAGGAACATTGATTGGTAGCTTGTTAGGCCGTTGCCACCCAAGTACTTGTCGTATAAACGTGTACCATTCAGCACCATGGGCGGAAGACTTAGGGCGAATGATGTAGATCTTCGTGCCACGCTTGCAGGGATGCCAAATGACGATGGTCTTGTCCAGTGAAGAGTACAGATTGACGCGAGTATTCCTGTGGTTCAAACGGACCTCGTAATAAGGCCGTGTCTTGCCATTCGAGCTTTGAACGTCAGGAATCACACGGGTGCGGTACATCTGGAGGACAAAGGGCGCATGCTCGATTGAGCTCTTGCGACATACGACCAGAAACTCGCGCCACTTATCCACGGTTCGGTTTTCCATTCGCATGCTGGCATTTTCAGAGTAGTCCTCGGGAATCTTGTCTTGCATGGACTCTTCCACCAGAACTAACATTCTCTCGGCCTTGATAATCTCACCATCTTGCAACTTTCGTCGGCGAGGCCGAGTCGCAGATATGGTATTCCCTGTCTTCGCAATCTTGTGGCGCAGTCTATGCTGCTTATCCTTAATGTTGTCATCCAAGTTGTACTTCGCCATTCTTCCCCTGATTCGCCCCGGGACACGTCCCTCTAGCCCTGAGTCTGTTTGTTCGGTGTCATCTTCATCACGGGGTTCTTGATGCTCCAACGTGAACTTGGTAATAGCAGAAGCCCGACCTTTCTGGGTCACTTCCTGTTTCCGCTTGCCTTTCAGCAGATCAGTGGTAGAGTTGGCTTCACTTGTAACACCAGAAGTACCACTAGTATTCCCAATGCTAGGGCCCCCAACGCTCAAATTTTGAGACCATTGAGACTGGGGTCTTTGGTCGGAAAAGGCCACGTTCGGTCTAGGGTGTATAGTAGATGTAGTAGATTCCGAGTCGGCGCTGCTGCTTACTTCCTCTCTGGCTGTGACGAACGAGGACGATGCGGTCCCATCATTGTAAACATTTTCTCGTGTCATCGCACTTGCCGGGGCACTCGGGCGCGGTGTGCTTTCGCCATCATCGTCATCCTCTGTATCATTGTTGTTCGTTTCCCTTACTGTTTCCGTTTCCGTTTCCGTGTCCGTCTCTGTCTCCGTCTCTGTCTCCGCCTGAGTAGGTGCCTCTCCTTCTACTGGAGGGTGAGAAAGTGTACGAAGCTCCCCATGTGGCTCTTCATCTTGCTCGGTTGTTATATCTTCCTCCTCGTCGGATGGCACATCGTTGGTATGGGTATAAGTGAGGGCAACCTCCTCCTCCAATGGCTGCGATGATGGCTGGTGGTCGTCGCCAAAGTTTTCTTGCTGATTGTAATGGAAGGTGACAGGATCGACCTTAAAAGACAGGGTCTGCGATGTATAATTCTTTAGTCGAAGCCGTGATTTGTACCAGGATTTTCGGTGGCCCTGAAGCCATCCAGCAGGGATCGGTCCGATAAAAAAACGTCGATTTGTCATGTGCAGATGTTGGGCAGAGGCATGTCGCTAGATAAGGTTCCAGTCAGTTGGGGTATCAAGAGGTGGAATTATGGGTCCAGCATACCAGCTTCTGGTCCGTGTAGGACCCAACCTGCAGGCCCTTGTAGTGCTCATGATAGATGGGTTCAGTGGTATCTGGTCCAGTGCCGTTGGACTGAGAGGCGCTCATAGCACTGGTGTATTACCCAAAAGGGTTGTATTGCAGAGCAATTGGCTGCACCTGAAGAACGAAGTTCTAGCAGCGGGGAAAGGATCGAATCAGGCAGCTATAAACTCGGTGGATCAATCGCAGGATCTCGATGCAACATGATTCGATGACGTCAAAGCAAAGCAAACAAACCAAATTTGAAGATCATATCACGTGGCTCTCAACAACAATATTGTTTGCACTGTTGGCATCCATGCTGCCCCGCCATTGGTTCACGTGGCAGGCAGCGGTGAGTGACAGCTGTTGGTTATCTCCTTGTTGTTTCGAATTCCACTGAACTTGAATTCTCTTTTAAATCATCGCAATCATGGCTGCTAACCCTGACACCAATTGGCTCGCAAAGATCGAGGGCAAGTCCTTCGTGAACGTCTCCATTGACTCTGCCAATGGAGATGCCATCAACACTGAGGAGTTCCTGCAGGCTGCTCGGTCCTTGGTCACCCTGTTTGGTATGTTTAACCAGTACTATTTCAAATTAGTGTTGATACTGATCCTGTCATGCTCTAGACATCCTTGGAGCCACTACTTTCAACCGCGTCATTGCCGACTTGAACACCAACATCGAGGTTCGTCACCCCTGCCCCTCATTCCGTCATAACACCGGCTGATGTCTATAATAGAAAGTGCAAAAGCGCAAGGATGCTGCTCCTGCCGAGTCTGAGACTCTGCAGGACCTCGTCCGTAACGAGTTGAAGTCTGGCCAGCACAAGGCCACCGAGGGACTCCTTTGGTTGGTCCGGTAAGTTACTCTTGCCCAATGCAAACAGCCCATTGCAGTTCCATTGTTCAGCGACTGACCATTTTGTTAAATAGTGGCCTCGATTTCACCGTCCAGGCTCTCCGCCACAACCTCGACAACCCCTCCTCCCAGCTCTCTGTCTCTTTCAACCAGGCTTACGGCACCACCCTCAAGCCCCACCACAACTTCGTTGTCAAGGGTGTCTTCAGCGCTGCCATGGGCTTCTGCCCCTACCGTACCACCTTCTTCCGCAAGGTTGATGACAAGAACGCCAAGGCCGCTGATAACGAGAATGAGAAGGTTGACCCTGAGGTTGAGGCTCGCGTGTCTGCTGGTCTGAGCCGCGAGGTTGAGGCTCTGGAGCGGGTTGTGAAGATCTTGAAGACCTTCCAGGCCACCCCCGAGGCTCAGTGGAAGTAAGTTCATTGTGAGGCAGCTGGCTGGATCATTGGGAACGTCTTCAATGCAATTTTGATATGTACATATTGAACCTGTTGCTCTGTGAGCACATCAAGTCTCTTTGATATAGCGAATACGCAGTTTGTTTGTTGTTGCGACAGTTATCTTTGGAATGTGATCCATATGTGAATACTTGGCTTGCGCATGGTTGTTAAAGATAACATGAATAATAGTCACCATCAGGGAATCTTGGTGGTGTTTATAGCATTCCAAGGACAACAGTTGCGTGCTGTTGTTCCAACAAATGATTGGTTTCAAATTACTTCAGACATCCTGTCCAATTGTTAAGCTCTGATCGTCAGGCTTACTAAGTTAACCTTCGAAATAACCTTGCGTCATCTGAGAGTAACAATCCTGGTCGCCAAGCTATCATGCTAGCTCAGGCAGGCGCTTAGAAAGCTTCTTAAAATGACCGCCGGCGAGAATCTGGAACGTGGTGCCGGTAGTCCTCAATTGGTATTAGTATGGCCCTCTTTTATACTCGCTTATTACAAAGATGAAAGCGATAGGTTGATACCCGAGCAACTCGAAAGGGGCTATAGGACCACGTACCACGGTTGTGTGGTGTACTGCCAGTGACCCAATGCCGCACGATCCAGATCGTTTTAATTTTAGCAAGATTAGAGAACCTGGGGCCGTTTGATAGGGATCGAACATTTAATTTATTCACGATCCACCTTTTCAACGAATGTCTCAGGATGCTGACTTTAATGTTCTCCCCGGACTGAATGGCATTGCTGCAAAGATCCCTGGAGATGCATGCAATCCGAAAGTCAAGAGATTTAAGCATGCAAAAGGAGTTTTAAAGTTTCTACAGCTTTCTGGCTCCACCAATGTCCACATACCTAGATTTACTCTTCGAGAGGCGTCGAATTGTTTGTGGAATTCGTGGCACGCCAGGGGTGTCAAGCGATCACTTAAGTTGCAACGATCCACCTCTGGCCACAATGGCCATACTGGTGGAGACACCACAATTGTAAAGTAATCTCCGGGAGCCCACAAAAGTGCAGATCGTGTCTCGCTTCTGCTACCGATGCAATTTTCCTCCCGTCGATCGCCTATTGTATGGGCAAGTACTCCGGACAGTGCGCTGGGCCTACTTGGCCTCGACACGATGAGATATCCCACATCTCACGATCTCGATTTGATATCGTCGATACGATGGGACTTCATCGGATTCCCAGATTCATTGACCTCCCCTGTAAAACCCAGCCAAGAACTAACATGCTGACAGTTCATTAGTTTGCCACTAGTCTGCTGTCAAAACCTTCCCAAACTTTCCTTTTCCGTGGTAATGGGCACATGCCTTTAGACTCCTTGGCCATCTATTCCAGCGCCCCGGGCCAACACTTGCCGGGACAGGGGGTTGCTGCAGACCAGCATGTGCGAATGTGGTCCAGGAGTGGGGCGCGGAAATCGATCTAATGCATCGTTCATCCATACAGAGACAAGGACGTTCCCGTAGAACGTCTATAACGAGACTAGTTCGTGGTGTGTGTTCTGGATGGTGGGATTGCCAAGACGTTTGCTCCACATTGCGGATGGAACGCATCGCTCGTTGGTGGGGGCATACAACAGGCTTTTTCCCTTTTGGCAGACGAATTCTTCTAGTCGTGGTCCCCGAGAATTTCCAGCCATGAAACCCATGTTTTCGAGGGCCTTTGCGTTAGGTCTGAGCGGCTGGAAGCGGCCGGCTGGAACTTACCACGAACGAAATTAGGTAAGACCCGAGCTGCAGGCAAGTCGACGGAGGACCGGCGGACAATCTTCTCCGCATATGGTGCTTGCCGTCCACGGTGGAAGTGAAACATGTAGCGTTTCCTGTCAAGCTAGTATGACGCCCCTGAGGTCTGTGAAGAAATCCCGTTTTCCCAGTGGTAAGAACGGGAGTATGACCCACAGGCTCGGCTGGTAGTTCCCAGGCCCCTAGAATTGCCGTCGCGGGTCAGTGTCCAAGATTGATCGCACTAGTTGGTAGTATGTGCATATCATCCGTTCTGGAGCCTCAGTAGATTTTTCTTTCCTTTTTCCTTCGTAAATCTTATTCAAAACGAGTACAGTGCCCGTCTCGCCCGCTTGGCGTTCCATTGCCACTGGATCATAATGTGCTAAGCTTGTGATTCAATTTCCTTCGTTTGCTTTTCTTTCCTTTCTTCTCCTCTAGACTGCACTTCCATTGGGGAGTTTCGAAGCGGGTTCTGGGGTTACATCTTAATCCACCGTTATATCCACTTCCAGGTGAACATGAATTGGAGGTGATCCTCTATTTCTTACCTTGCTATCACAATGCTTCCACTGGAGGGTCGCAGTTTGTCCATCTTTGTTGTTACTACTATTTTCTTGGGTCTTTCTTTTATCGCTGTCTGCCTACGATGCTTTGTTCGAATCAAGCTGGTCAAGGCCTTTGGCTGGGATGATGGCCTAATGGTCTTTGCTATGGTAAATAACGACCTACTTTATGCATGTGACATGTGACTGATGCTCAATTAGCTTTTGAACATTCTCTTTGCATTATGTGGAATTATCGGCGCACTATACGGCCTTGGCCAGAGGACGAATGTGTTGATAGAACGCGGCACCATGGAAACCGCAATGTTTGTATGTGGTCATATCTTGACGTCTTCACATATGACGAGAATTTGAACCCAGACTAACAATATCTCAGTGGTGGTGGCTCGGCCAGACAATGTACGTCTGGGTCTGCAGTGTCGCAAAGGCTTCGATCGCCCTCGCCTTGCTTCGCCTTACCGTCTCCCGAGTGCACCGATTAGCCCTATGGGCTGTTATCGCCGTGACCACGATCGTCGGTCTAGTGTTCTGGTTCATGTTGACATTACAATGCCACCCGATTTCATACTTCTGGCAGCGAGTTCGGGTTTATAACAAACCACCCGAGATCGTCAGTGGCTCGTGTGTCAACCTCGACGGCATTATCGATATCGCCTATGTCTACAGTGTCACCGCCACGTGCTGTGATCTGACCCTAGGGCTTTTGCCTGTTTCCCTCGTCTGGAATCTGCAAATGAATGCCCGGACCAAGGCCGCTTTGGCTGGTATTCTTGGCATGGGATGCGTGTATGTTCATACTCAACTGCAGATATGTGCTTGGACTCCAGCTAATCAGAAAACATAGTGCAAGCGCAGCTGTCATCATTCGCATTCCCTTCCTGCACGATTACAAGGACACAGATTTCCTTTGTAAGTCTTTCTCAATACCAAGACCTTTCCCGCTCGTGACAACAGTTCTAATGCCCATTTCAGACGCAACTAGCAACATCTCCATTTGGTCCAACGTCGAAGCCGGTCTCGGTATCGCCGCAGGCAGCCTCGTCACTCTCCGCCCACTCTTTCGCTGGTTTCGTGACCCCAGCTCGATCGGTACCCGGAGCAAGCGCACTGGTGGCAGTGTCCCCTTGGACAGTGTAAACATAGCACGCTCTGGTGATCCTTCAGGCCCACGGTACTGGCGACCGGATCTCGATACCGAGGAGGCACATGTGATCACTACTGTTCACACTTCGAATCAGGATAGTCGCACGAGTAGCCAGGAGGACTTGAACCCTCATAAAGGGACGTTCTTTAGTGGGGTGAATGTGCAGAAGACTTTCTTTGTGTCGGAGGACGAGCCATAGATTTCTTTTTGGGTGGTTTTTTGTTTCAATGCTTTATATCCTTTTCACTGTCAAAATTAGAATTAAAATCAATTAATTCCTTACGATCATTATCTTTTGTGTATCAGTGTCTGTAGATGTAGGGCTGTCGAGTAGCCTATTGACAGCTTGATAATTGATATGTCAGGAATTGAAGTATGTATGACTTCGTGATATATATGTTGAGACCACGAGTATAGTACTAACTAATTTTGATGCTCGAACATGTCAAAAAAATGCGAGTGAATAATGAAGAAGAACAAGCAAGCTCAACTGAAATACATCAGATGATAAGAACCAAAAGTACCTCCCCAACCCGAAGATGGTAGCCAAACGTGTGTCCCAGGACCCTGGGGTTGGGATTTCGACCCATCGAACCTGCAGATCTAAGTATTGAGTTATATAACCATATAAGTCAACCCCTTCAACAAGCCCAGCCGGGCTAGCTCAATCGGTAGAGCGTGAGACTCTTAATCTCAAGGTTGCGGGTTCGACCCCCGCGTTCGGTTCTTTTTTTGGAAAATTGTCACCTTTTTTTGGGTGAAGATTTTTTCTCGGTTAGGGCTTGCTCCACTTTACCTTCATGGAGCCACAGACTGATATGCCTTCAACAAGCCCGCCGGGCTAGCTCAATCGGTAGAGCGTGAGACTCTTAATCTCAAGGTTGCGGGTTCGACCCCCGCGTTCGGTTCTCTTTTTTTTTTTTTTGGAAAAATTTCGTTAATACTTTTTTTTACTGCCTTCTTTTAAGTCTCCGACAGTCAGTCAGCTGGGCTAGCTTACGCATTCGCGGAATAATGACCTGCCCAACGTATATCACAGTTTTAAATCAAGGAACCTTTGAATGGGATAGCTTGTTGTTTCTGATCAGACAATGGGGATATTTTCTTACTCAAAGATAGTGGCCAATCATTATATAATTCCTTTAATGACCGCTCAACGCCCGATGCTATGCACATATCAAAGTAAGGTAGGTGCTCGAGAACGCCTGTCACAACATCAAAGATCGAAGGAAGCAATAGCAAATAGAGAAAAGGAAATGTGGTAATTGACAAGACACCACGAGTCTGCGTAATATGCAAGAGAATGTAGGTTTCCTCACCCGCTGATCTCCATAGTATTGGCCCCGGTATAGACACCTTCAAAGTCAAGACTGGCCAGCATGCCGTTGACTCGGTCAATCTCGCGACTCAGGTCCTCCACGTTCACGGCAAGACTGCTTACTTCGTCGAATTTCCGTCGACGGTTGGCGTCTGCGATCATTTCAGACACGAAGAACTTCTGTTCTTCGAGTACGATGAGGCGCTCCCGCAGGGATTTCTCTTCTGCTTCGAGGGCGGAGACGGCGCTGCTTGTGTCGCTGGCTAGACTTGCGTTGCTGCCATTGGGTGCGAGACGTTTGTTGTATGCAATTGACGCGAGCGCGGATTCTTGTGGTTTGATGGGGGCTGGTGATCCATTGACTAGGGTGCTTGGGGAGGAAGTGCGACTTGGTAAAGAGTCCCTCGATGGAGAGGCGTGCTTGAGTACCTTCGGGAGGGATTTCAAAGGGAGCATGTGAAGATGAAGGAAAGCGCTGGCTTGCTGATATATAGCTTTTTGTAAGCGTTGCTGTGTGGGAGAATTGGTGGGCAGGTCGCGGATACGTCGAGCTGCAACATCGTACTTTGAGAAGGAGTCGATAAGTCGCTTGCGGACCCTAGAAGCATCTGCAATTTGTGCTGAAGCTGGTGGTCTTCTCGGGTCTCTGTTGTGATTTCAGCAACTGTACAATTGGTTTGGGATACACAACATACTGCAATGAAGCAAGGAGCTTTTGGAACCTGGGAAGATGAAGACGGATGCCTCTTTCAAACTGAACCAGGTTCTCATACGCCCTGACCTCTGGGGGCTTGCGCGAAAGGTCTGCTTGGAAATCACGCCGGTCAAATAATGTTGTCTTGCAATCTTTGCAAAGCCGGATATCCACATTGATTAAACGGTCTGCAGCGGCTTTTTCTGATGTTTTTGACACTGAACTATTAGAGACATGGCTATTTGGGATAGGGGGTTTCATATACTTACGGGGTGCGATGCTTAGTCCCACCTCTGTGGAACAACCTGTACTGGTATCACCACATACGACCTGCCCGCAAGTTCTGCAATGATGTCTTCGAAAAGAGTATCCCGAGAAGTCTTGCTGGCAGAAAGGACATCTGCTAACGCTGGCATCATCTTGCCAGCTGACAATAGTCTGTTCAAGAGCTTTTCGCTGGTCACTCTGCCAAGGGATGGAGAATAATTTGTTCGTACTGGACTGTATCTGATCCGGTGGTAGACCAGCGAGCAATTGTGTAAGCCGAGTCAACCGTTTCTCGAGTCGGGAAACCTCGAGGAAATCCTTGTCCACCGTCTGTTTCCTAATGTTTTTGAATGCCTGCGTATGGTCTCTTATTGTTCCTGCGCTTTATAAGCTTCGTGCATCCACAAGAAGGTTGAGAATTGCATACCATTATGGTCATTATAACCCTCCCTTGACTTATAACAGGTTTCGCACACCCGAGCCCAGATACCTCTCACTGGTTCAGGTTGGGCTGAACGAGATAGCTTCATTTGGTACATGGTATGCTCTTCGCAAAATAGCTTGCCGCAATTCCGACAGTTGACGCAGCCATTGGTGCTGTTCAGGCGTTTACCACAAGACGGCTCGAGACAGGTGTCATAAAGATTCCCAACTTGCCAATGCTCCTTTGTAATAAGGTCTTCAGGATCGAGTACTTTAGGTGCGCTATCGGACGGTCCGGCATGGGTGATGCTCAGTGGGCGGCTGGCGACTGGGGCTGTTTGATTTTCATTTGATTCGAAGACATCCAGGCCCTTGAGTTTTTGATTCAACACAGCTAGAGGCTGGAATTTTCTCGCCTTCTCCATCTGGACCTTGAACCAATCCTTAACTTCATCTTGTCGGTCATCTTCTAGATTCTGGTGTAGATCGTCGAGGTGTCTGTCGACAATTGTTAATTACCGCCGCATGCCACTTAGGGGTCTGAACCGGAGATGGGGATTGGAAAGCACCTGTTGAGCTGGAGGAGGGTAACCTATCAACGTAATATGTTAGTGTCTGCTACCTCGAAAGTCATAGCAAGTTAGACATACCATCTCCTCACTGCAGATCGGGCAAGAGAGCTGAGCTCCGGGAGCCGCCGGCGCCGCAGATATAGAAGTGTCGCCATTCTCGACGGAGATGCGGGAAGTGAGGTCTTGGGTTTCTGTTGAGAACTGCGAGATAGATGTCTGGGAGCTGAGGGACACGCTGCTGGCGGTTGGCGAAAGCACTCTTGGCTTCGGCTGCGGGGACGGGGACGGGGCTGATGAAAGCGCGGTCGGGGTGCCTAGAACACGACCTCCACCCAACGTCCTCCGGGACATGATTACGGGGACATGGGAAGCTGGGGTGGAAACTGTTTTCTGCCCAACATCGAGTTGGCTGCACTGGGTTAAGCGCCCGGGGGAACAGTTGAATCGTTGAACTGGGTGACGATGCAGTGGAGCCTTGTTTAGTGTCGGGCCTTAGGCACCCACTTATTTTACGGGCCGGACCTCGGGATGTTCCTGATCAAGAATGTATAGACTATATCAAGATTCTCATTAGAATACTAAGTCTCAGAGCTACTTAGGAGTCATTGTCCGTAAATGAATAATATATTCTAATTATTAACAATGTGTCTTTTCGTGGGGAAACAAAGAATCTTGTCTGTACTGGATTACATCAACTATACTCAATTTCGAGGTTACTAGGTCTACGTGCTTGGGTCAAGTCTTAAACAATTTAGACCGTAGAATCTATACCTACTAGCCTATTAATATATTAATATATCAATGCTTTTATGTAGTTATAAGATGTTAAGTCGCTGAAGATACTAGCAGTATACGCAGATTCGTAACGGTCGTGATATTTATCGCTTAAAGACAGGCAGAAAGAAGTCATTCTTTTTTTGGTATTTTGAAGCATCTTTTTATCTTTTTTTCCGTCGTCTGGTTGACTTTTGAATAGTTCTTCAATCTTTTTTTCCCTCTGGGGAGATTTCACTTTCAGTCGTAAATCATGTCCCTATGAACCAGCTTGGATCAAAATCCAACGCATTTCCTCCAATTTACTACCACTATATTGATTTAACGCTCATAGTCGCGGTGGTAGCTGGTACCAGTGTTGGGGTTCATGTATTCCCGATGGACGTGGGTACTTCCGTCGTCGCGGCGGTCAACATCCCGGTGTCGGTATGTGCCGGTAGAGTCGAGGCGCTCACGGTGGTGTCGTCGTGAATCGTCGGTGCGATAGTCGAGATGTTGATCGTATGCACCGGTGCTGGGATCGTATGCTGTTGTGCCGTACCCAGTGTCATATGCGTCGGCATCGTAGCTGAGACCGGTGGCGGCGGTCCTAGTCGTGCCGTAGCCTGATGGAGAATAGCCGACTGTGAGATCATATGTCGTGCCGGTCGAATCATAGTTTGTTCCAAGGGTGTCGTATGAAGCACTTGGCTCGTAGTCACTTGGGTAGCCAGTATCCGCTGCGTAAATGCGGTCACTCATTTTTGGGGTTGTGGACTTCTTTCGAAGATGCAGTATTTGAAATTGAGATTGGTGTTTCTTTAGCTTTGATCAGAGGCTTGTAGTGTCATAGCGACTCGGCTCTTATAGCTGTGCCTGTGGCGTCTGATTCACAATCATGACCCTTTGTGACATCACATACCTGGAGTAGATTAGCAATGAGGCTAGATGTTTCGATCAAAGCAGAATGCGCATTCATCGCTGGAACTGATTTTGATTGATTAACTTCAGAAAACGTGGCATCCAAGTATCGCCTCAGGGGGCGGATGATGTTATATGAACCCAAGATAATGAACTACACGCCACCATTCATCCGCCAGACCCCCATCACCTCCAAGATGCACGAGCATAAGTCTACTCATTTATACCGTGATAATACCTGGCATAGCGGCAGCTAAGAGGGCCCTGCTTCATCGCCCAATTGCTTTTTGCTCCATTGAAGACAAAGTCGTTGAAAAACCACTCATGGTGGTGGCGTAAATACAATACCTCACGCAAATTTCGCCTTCAATGAGTGGGTAGCTCCTAGCACCTTCGGGCATATAACCATTACCACAAAACCCGAGGGCTGAGCCACTATCTCGTCGACTCTGGAACCTAGCAAACATGTCCAAGTAGCAGTTCCGAGTCTATCAGTGTGTAAAGTTTGCTCGGATTATGCAGAAAGCCTAAGCCCGCCAACAGGTATTCTATAACTTTCTAGCAGGTGCATTTACTTTTCGAGGCCACTCCAGGTCTAGATCACTCTGACCTACTTGGATTCTTCCTCCCACGTCACCTCCATAATAGCTAGGAAGGATTTCTCCGGTCTAGACACTCGCGTAAGCTTGAACCGAGGATCGGTGTCTCGGAGAAGACTCTCCCAGTCCGAACGTGTCCGTTCCTGAGCATTCGTAAGAGTGAACATGTAAAGGTCGTAGTCCCTGTGACTTTGTTAACGGCCAGTTCTGATAGGAAGATTTTTAAAATTGAGATAAAAAAAAAATTTGAAACATACCTCGATTCCCGCTCCAGAAGATAATGTGCCTCGCCAAAATCCGGGATAATTCGGTCATTGATGACGACCTTGGCTCCAGGTTTCAATGCCGGAATCAGACCTTTAAGGATCTTACGAGCATACTTGTTGGACCAGTCATGCAATACATGCCGCAGGAGGTAGACATCTGCGCCCTTTACTGGCTGGTCCTGGAAAAAGTCGTGCGTTTGGAAGGTAACACGGCCTTGCGCCTCCGTTGATAGCATCTTCTCTCCTTGAGCCACAGGCTCACTAAGATCCTGAACAACGCATTGGACATTAGGATCGTGGGTAACTAGACCTTGTGCAATGTGTCCAAACCCGCCGCCCACGTCGACAACAGTAGTAATCTCATTATCTTTGAAAGGAAAGTGGTCGATTAGATGATCTGTAGAAAATCCTGGGAGCTGGTTATGCCAGGCCATCGCCTTCGAAAACACAATTCCACGCTCTGGCATTTCATTCAGAGCTGCGAAGACCGGGAGTTTCGTCGAGTTATGGACAGACCAGCTCTAGTATTCTCGTTAGAACAGATATGATATTGATAGTAGTGAATACTTACACTATCTTGTGGTTCTTCGGAGTATCCATTGTTTTGTAAAACATCAGGAATCTAGAAAGTTCAAATTAGCTTGTGCGCCATCTTTTATCAAATGGTAAACCCATACTTTGAAAGTCGCTGGCATAGTCTCTCCTACGCCCATCAGAATCCAATTTCGCATACCCTCATTCTCAGCCAATAGCCGTGAGCTCGCTGTATGCACGAAGTAGTCACGCTCTGATTGGAAGAACACATGATAGGTAGCAGCATGTGCCATCAGTCGGCGGACAATGTTCTCGTTCAAGTTCAGTTCAGCAGCCAGATCTTGAACAGAAATGCCCTCTTTTGGTACATGATTGGCAATTTGAAGACGGCATATAGAGAAAATACTCAAGGTTGGATTTCGCTAAAACGGGAGTCAGAACAGGATGAAGTAATACTACTGATGGCCATTAGACTTACACCCTCTGGGCTCAAATGCATAGCCGGATCAATCAACAAATCGCGAAACTCATCCAGCAAGCCTATCAATTTCATGCGGCTGGCTATCGCCCCTTCATCCGAATCTGGCGCATCACCTCTCAGCGCATCAGGAAGACCATGCTCGAAAGATGGCTCTTGTTGTCCGGATTTCGCCAGAACACCAGCGAGAGAGTGAGCAATCTCGCTGATCTCTGCAGCGCGACCGACAATGTTGGAGCGATCCATTGGAATATGGGAAAGTAAACAGAGGCTCTAAGAAAAGCTAAGAAGGGTAAGAGAAGTGCTGTGCAGTCGATTGGAAAGTTTAGAATTTATATATGTTACTACGACAAAGGAATTCGTTTCTCCCCATGACGATCTGTCAATCTTGGCCCAAAATTGGGATGTACGTAACGATGGCCCCCAAACTGAAACCCCTCTTATATGTACAGCACGTTTGCTGACCTGCAGTCATTCGCTTCCACTGGCGAATAAAACTCATACCAATCCTATAATGAAATCTCCCGACGCGCCTCCCGCCTTCCGAGGCCCACAATTTGATGCATGCCTTATGGATCCTCCTGCATGGTTCGGAGTATCGATGATGTATTCTGCCCTCCCCGCAGCACAGATTTGGGGGCGGGATCGCTAATTTCGCTAAATCGCGCATGTTTACAGCACAGCGACAGAAAAGCACTAGAGGTAGAGGACTATACATGGATATGTTTTGCACAAAGGGCCTTGAATTAACGTATGTTTTACAACTATAAAATCTACCCTGTTGACCATCCCATCCCATAAAGCAACTTGCATATTTAACTCTCCTGTCCCAATGGCACCAGCGAGTCCAACAAGAATTCATTCGCATTCATCAAGTCCGTACTTCCATAAACGACCCTACGACGGGCCACAGGAGCACGAGTACCAGCGGGTGCACCGTCGGCACCTGGCTGACCGCTCGTCCGCTTCACCCAGTCCTGCAAATTGCCGTATTCATCCATACTGCCACCGCCAACAGTAAACACAATAGCTTCGTTGAAAGCCTGGCGGCGTTGGCCAAAGGTGGCACCGGTGCCAGGGCCAGAGGCACCCATGGCACCGGGCATCTGCTGGTTTCGTGAAGCGGAGGCCGGGGGCATGGCACCGCGAGCGTTGGCGCTGCGTGGGTCAAAGTAGAGATAGTTTTCTGTTTTGGTGATAGCAGAGCTGGATGCTGAGGCTGGATCCATGATAGACTCGGTGATCTTAGTCACGGTGAGATCTTTGTTTGCGGGAAGGAAGTTCTTCACGCCGGAGATGAGGGAATCAAAGTTGGCACCGAGCGCACCGGAAGTGATGCGATCTGTGAGCCGGTTGGAGAGTGATGAGAATCCACGGAAGATGTCGGAGGATTGTTGCTCTGGAGCGGCGGTCGTCATCATGGTCATACGAGTAATTTCGCGAACTTGACGGACGTATGCGATAGGAGTGATGTCAGTAACACCGGCCTGAGTGAGAGCCTCTTCGAATTGTGTCATCTCTGTACGGCTCAGCTCGGTCTCGGTGCTGAGGAACCAGATGATGAAAATGCGCAGCTTGTCTGTGGGGTTGCTGCCCTTGGCTGGGTCATTGATCAACTCCAGAAGCTGTGCCTTGGTTTGTTTTGTGATGTTCTCCTCCAGCTCGAAAAAGTTATCCAACTGTCGGTCCTTGATGCCCTTCAGCAAGGCAGTGGCGATGTTCATGTGCATATCAAGAACAGCCTTACGCTCCCGCAGCTCTGGGAGTAGCGTAATGGCCGCCTTCAGGTGCTGCGCAGAGGCACTGGTATCATTCTGTAGATCCTCAATAGAAGATGCACCAGTTTTCTTTGTGATATCGTTTGCGTCCTCCTTGTACCGGGTCAACTCAGCATCAATGTCTTCAGCGACCTGAGGGAATGGTGCGCCGGCATTCCGCTGCCAGAAGAAATCATTGCTATTCAGGTCATACGACTTCTTCCCACTCTTGCCTGAGTCCTGCTCGTCGGCATCCAAGGTAATCCGGTTCAACCGCATCTGCAGCACATCTTGCACCAGAGACTGGTATGTCCAGGAGTGTGAAAGCATGGGCACCAAATCAACGTTTCGGTCCATAATGATCAATACGGGGCGCGTCGAAGGTACTCCCGGTAAAGCTCTTTGATTTCCGGAGAAGAGGTTGTCTTTAGAATTGAGAATGTGATCACGGAGTTTCCGATCAAGCTTCGTTGCGATGAGCTCTGCTGCACCACCTTTGGGGCATCGAATGATAGGAATGGAACCTGATTGGACTTTAGCAAATGACCATGGAATCGAATATAAAACAACATACCCATAGTCACGCTGACGCTAAAGAGGCCGCTAACCACCTTATCGACAATGGCATCCAGATCCTCATCAGTCGTTTTCGGGCTGTTGATCTTGTAGTATGCGTTGTTGCCCATGCCCAAGGAAAAGAGGTCAGGCTCTGCGACGATAAAGTTGAGATACTGATCGAAGACTTGGGCGACATGCTCTGAGGCGCCAGATGTAGCTATTTGCGAAGCAAAGTCCTCGAGGAGGGGCCGGGGAACGGAGGATAGGAAGTTGACATAGGCGGGGGAGTAAAGACCCTGGGAAAGGTCGCGGGAGATCGCTTGGATATTCGCCTCATTTGGCTCGACCAGGTACACGACGGGCACGTCTGGAATGGGGTATCTTTGAGAATTGATGCTCCTGGGACGACATTAGTTATCCACTTCGGCCCACCGAGGGGAACGGGGTCGCAATAGCATACAAGTGAATAGTAATCCCCCACGCTCGGAGATCGTTGACTCGCAGAACACTGCTGATAACATCACGGCCCATGCCATCGAATACCAGGACCTTCCAGATCGGGTCGCCATCCTCATTCAAGATCGGGGTGGAGTGGGAAATGAGGCCGCCATGGCTAGAGGGATCATGGGAGTCCTCTGCAGGGCGGGGATCATGATTTAGATTCAAGAGTTTTTGAATTGAAGCTAGAATAAGCCAGTCAGCCAGAGACCGTAGATTTGTGGGCAATATAGAGCAATCACCTACCGACCTGTCGGTCTCGGAGGGACATTGGATGCGCCATGGCAGACCAGGCACCACGGGCTTTGGTAAATCAATCAAGGATTGGTGTTTAGCCTCACAGCATTCAAAAGGAGTATATGAATTCCAACTGGAGATCAATCATCAAAGTTGGAAGAGCTGGGCTTTTTGCTTGTTGATATCCCGCTTTCCCCGTTAAGCATGAAGCGTGGCCCGACCTAGGGATGAGGTAATCAGACAAACTGAGCAAACTCCGGGGGACGTATCACATGTATGACATGTCACCAGCGGAGCTTGGAGGTATTTACTGTCTCAGTACAGTGAAACGGTATTATATCACGCTTCTAACGAATGAGAACCATTGCCGCCGTACTAATGCCGTCCTCAACATTACCTACCTTGCGCAGCAATTTGCTGCCCTTTCCGCCTCAAATCTCTCCCTCCACATCACCCCATCATCTCCCCCAATTTCCCCCTTTTCTTCGTAAAGCGAATGGCTATGATGCTAGAGTGGCTCTGGATATAGGAGCCTATCTATTCTCTGCCCCAGAGTATTTTTCTCCTGAAGGAAACAAGCTTAAAACTCCAGAGGAGAGCGCAGCTGAAGCTGGAACCAGGGTCCAGAGTACAATCAGTGCAGGAGAGAATACAGAAGGAAAAAAACCAAGCAGACAGCCATAAAGGATTCTGGAAAATCCAGGCGTCTCAGAACTATTTTTCCACTTCTTGATCTTCTTCTCTACGGGTTGTATACAGCCATTCAGGGTCCTTAAAAAGTGCAGAAATACCAGGAATCGACGCCAAAACCACAGGATTTCATCAGCGACAGTGGATGCCTGAGGCAAACACGATCTAAACTCATCACTAAGACACGCATATTCTGTTTTGCAATTTAAACAAAGGAAAAGAAAGGTACGACAGTATCCGTGGTTACGTCTCAGTCCTGCTCTAGCTGTACTATCCGTGATATAACCTTCGCAAAGGTTGGGGACGATCACATCCTGATAATTCGTCATTTCCTCAGTGTTCCTTGTGTTACCAGTTGCCGCCGACGCGCATTTTCAGCCAATCAGATCGCTCTCACCGATCAGACGCGTGACCCCCGCACCTGACCCTCGGCCAAACGTTTCCCCGACCACTCTCCGTTCAAGGCAGGCGGTGGTAAAGCACTTCAGAGTGGACCCACGTGATATACAGGGCAAATATACAGCTGCAAGCTTTCATTTAAGTAAAGTGAAGTGAGAGTGTTTTCATTCAACTCTGGTGGGCGCACATCATGGAGCAGTCCTCGGCTCAGAACCGAATGCCGGGTCTGCCCCATAGCAGAACGCCCCAGGGACCTTCGCCTCAATTCTGGAACAGTATGGACTCCATGTATCCTGATTCACAGATTCAACAAAGTCAATCCCAGCAGCCCCAAGATCCGTCCTCCCAGCAGCCATTGGGCATTAGCTGGGATCACCCAGTGCTTCAACAACAGCAGCCGATGCTCCAACAACAACAAACCCAGATGACATCGCCGAACGACCCAAACCTAGAGATTTACTCCATCCCCCAATCATGGCAGCCAAACCCATTGCACCAACCTGGTCGTGGTGGTTATGTCCCATCTCCTCAATATCAGACTGCACAACCACTGCAGCAATATCAACCAAATCAAATGCAGTACGATTCGCGCTCCTTGCAAGCGTCCGAGAGCTCAGCTTTCCCCTCCTACTCCTTCCCACCGAACTTCTACCCGCAACAACTCTCCGTGCAGGACTCGTTCCCGACCCGTCCTACACAGCAACATCCACAATCGGCGGAGTTCCAGGTGCCTACCCCGCAACCTGCCTTGTCTCAGTTCGCCGCACCTCCTGGGTACCCTCCTTCTGAGCTGCACAATACCATCGACCTCACCGAAGACTTCCCTTCCGAACCTGGACATCACCACACCATCGACCCGCAGTTTCTTAACCCGACAACGCAATCTGCAGAGCGTCAAGCCATGCACAACAACTTCATGTATGGAAATCCTGCTGAGTTTGACCGGGCTGGTGGGCAGATTTTCAACTACTTTGAAAATGGCATCTCCGCTCAACCTCAATTCCGTGTTGGACCCGGCCACGCTGGCCCTCAAAATGGTATGTCTGCTTCAAGTCACACGGGTCTTCCTGTCTCCGAAGGCGTAATTGCGGCAAAGAAGCCTCCCAAGAAACAACCAGCAAAGAAAACCGCGAAGAAGGAGAACAAGGCCAAGGGTGCTAGTAGTGAGAGCTCTGACTCCGAGCTGGAAATTGAGGCCCCACCGGAGCCATCGCCCATCCCCGCAGTCCGGCCCATCGAGCCTATTGCAGCAGCTGTGTACGATACACTGCAGGCCGTCTGGTCGCCCCGAAACAAGAGAGTTTCAGCCGATAAAGTAAAGAACGGGTTGATGGCATTCAAAGAAATCATTAAGAATCTTCGGGATTCTTGGAAAGACCAGGTCCAGGCGATGAAGAACGCAGAGAACCAAGGCGATAATGATAAAGCTGCCGCGCTAAGGAAAGGTGTGATTCTGCAGCGCCAGACAATGGATAAGATAATGACCACTGCTATGGAGATGGGTCATCCTGTGATCGTCGAGAAGTATGCATCCCCCATCCCCAGTCCCATGCCCACTTTTTCCTTCCTAAGATACCATGCGTTTGCACATGATTGTCGTGACGATATAAGTCTGAAGCAAATTGAGAGCATTGCCCGCGTAAACATGTTTCCCGTGGAATGAACCAAGCTACAATTAATATGGCTAGAAATAAGGGTTGCCTCCTATGCTCCAGACTGCATCCCAAGATGCTTTTTTGGTCACATATGGACAGACACCAAAGCCTGAAATTCCAGGTAGATACGCTGACTAAAGCTATCTGCGAAGCCTTGGACAAAATGTCTCGTTTGCTAAGCTTTAAGCGTGTCATTCCGCCCTGCCAAGCACTCTCAACTTATATTGGTGTTTTATACCGGATTGCTAATTGGCGTTTAGATGTGGAGAACATCCGGTGGCACTTGCAGCCATATACTCCTTTTTGGCAGACCGTTTCCAGGCCGCTGATTTCGAAGGCTCATTAACCATTAACATGATCAAGGTAAGTTAATACGCGACGAAAATGTTCCTTTATATGAATCTGACATAAGATCCAGCTTTTGGCGCAATTCATTACTGTAGATGAAGAAATTTTGCAGAAAACCAACCTTGCTAAGCTGCTACCTCGCTTTATTAAGAAAGGTGGACCGTCCATCAAGGAATCAGCGCAGAAAATCCTAGACAATGCTGCGGCCGCAACCAAGTGGAAGCAAAAGATTGCCGAAACAGCAGCTGAAGACTCCTCAGGGAAGGGCTCGTCAGCAGATTCCCCCTCCGAACTTGCTGGCTCAAAACGTGCCCGAGACGGAGAAAGTAATGTCCAGCCTGCCACGAAGCGGATGGTTGTGACGTCGAATCCCAAGGATGTGAATAAACCCGCCGTGCCAGCTAATGGCGTGGGAAAGCGACCCATCGAAAGCGCTCAGAATGGCAAGCCTGCAACCGCAGCAGCACCTCGCCCGAGAGCCAATGTCGTTGCACCCAAGCCTTCAAGTCTGTTTGGCGCACTGAGCTCCGCTTCCAAGCGACCGGGAACAACAAATGCCGAGAGAGCCGCAGCAATCGCTGCAGGGAAGTCCACGTACGTGTCACATTCGCATATTGTCCAGCCTTCGAAATGCAGCCTAACTGATATTGTAAACAGACCTGCCACGGAAAAGAAGGAAAAGCCCGCAGCACCCCCTCCCAAACCCGCTTTCTCCTTCGGTGACATTATGGCCGATCTTAGTAAACCCAAAGAGACTGTTGTCGTCAAGCCCACAGAGGAAAGGCCCCCGGAGACAGAAGAAGAACGCACAAAGCGGCTGCGCAAAGAAGAGCGACGTAAGCTGCGTGTTACCTGGAAACCAGAGGAGTCACTCACAGAGGTCCGATTGTTCACTCACGACCCTGACGAAGAGCTGGGCCCTGGCGACGGTTCCTTGCGCGGCGCAGGCGACACGAAAGGTGAAGGTAGTGTTCTTAAACTTCATAAAGATTTGGAGGAATTGGAGGAGGACGATCTTGGTGGTCTGCGGGAGACCAGTTACGGCGAATACTCTGCTCTCACTGGTGAGTTGCACTTTCCCAGAACGGCACAAACAGATTTGACTAACCCCAAACTAGAAATCGTCATTGAATCCGAGGAAATGAAGAATGGAAACTTCATCAAACGTGGCGGCAATCAGATTCCCCACAGCCCCGAAAAAGAGGCCCAGGATCACCGAGAGTCCACTACCCTCATGGTATTCCACACTTCTCCAGCCGATGTCCCCTCGACGCCGAAGGAGCCCCCCGCTCCTGATGTCGACGAGGTCGTCCCCGATGTTATTCCCTTCGGAGAATTGCCCGATAACATCAAGGTATGTCATCTTCGATAAAAAATGAGGAATAGTAACTAATTGCAATTGGAATAGGCCCGCCAAGAACGGTACTTCGAATACATGAATCCCAAGCCCGCGCCACCTCCTCCGGCTCAAATCCAACCTCAACCAAATCAAGCACCAGGCGGGTTTGACATCTCTAACATCTTAAAACTGATCCACGCTGGAACGCAACAGCAATCGACACCTCCACCGCAAACCGCGCAGCAACCTGCACACCCAATGTCCGACCTGGAGCGTACCATCAGCATGTTTCGCCAGACACAGCCCGTCGTCCCTCAAGCCCCGGTACCCCCAGCACCGGTGGCGGGCGTTGATTTCCAAAATATCCTTAATGTTATGAAACAGCTGCAGCCCGGCGCATACACCCAGCCACAGCCGACCCAGCCTGCAATGGCCCCCAACTTTGGCGCCATGTTCGGTCCATTCACCAGCCCAAACCAACAGTCTGGTCCCCCGCAGCACATGCAGCCAGCAGCCAGCTACGAGGACACCGAACGTATGAAACGCATGCGTGAGCGTGAGGACGTACCTGTCGATGGCCAGTATGACCCTTCATGGAGTCGTCAGAAGCGGACAAAGGCCAACGATGCTAAACCGTACAAATATGGATTGGTTGCATGCAAGTTCTGGGCTGAAGGAAAGTGCAGGAAAGGAGACAACTGCACTTTCCGTCATGACACTTAACCGCCTCTCAAAGGCCTTGAAGATGCTGTTTCAGAATCCTGCTGCTGGCATCGACATCTGTGTCACGATGTCCGGTCTTAATTTCTCTTGTTCCTTTCTTTTTTTTTGATCTTCGATCCCCGAAGCAAATTCATGCATGGGCCTTTACGAAGGCTCGAAGGCGTTCTTGCGGCTATCTTTACCATGTTATTTTTTGTCTGTGTACTATTTGGCCATGACCTTCATCTTCCATATGTCTACGCATTCCGAAGGGGTTTTACAGTACCTGGATTCATCTTATGGCGCATGCCTCGGGGGAAAGAAAACATATGTACATTAACAACTATTATTGATAACCTCTTCATTCAATGAAGATTAAGTGCCTGTTCAATTCCCTTGTAGTCATTTTCCCTTATGTTTACAGATGCTTTTGTAGCTTCCACTATCTGGCTGGGCTGGGCTTCTTTGTGTTACGCCACCAATCAGCTTTTGTCTTCGAATTGTATGGGATTGTTCATAATGCAGCTGCCATTAAAAAATTTAAGTCGAGTCCAGTGCTGAAGCTTCGATTCATGCCAGACTGAATCCGAAGATGAGGCAAACGGGAATACCTGCATCATGTTACATCCCTGGACTTGTTGACTGTAGATCATGTGTCTAGTGTTCGACAGCAATGGCTGTCTACACGAGGTATCCATATCCTCTGGGCATGGAGCTCCTTTCCAGCAACGAGGGGAATGGCATACAAGGAGCCTGGAGAGTTCAAAATCTTGAAAATACCGAGAACATTTACAACTACTGAAGGAAGTGTGATTGGTTGGACAGAGTAATATTGACGATCACTGTCTAGAAAAAAGTACAACAAGTTGAGTCTCATTCATGTCCAGTTAGGAACCACAAACACAAGAGCGTTGTTGCGATGATGAAGACGTAGAAGATGCAGGAATGGTTTGAAGTGTTGTGAAGCCATGTTTTGGAAGAGTACATCGACGAAAGATTGCTGCAATATGCAGATGCAAAATGTCTCATGAGGGAATGGGTTGAGAAGGAAGTTGTTGCTTTTGATGTTGTTGCTTTTGATGTTGTTGCTTTTGATGTTGTTGCTTTTGATGTTGTTGCTTTTGATGATGTTGCTTTTGATGTTGTTGCTTTTTATGGTTGTTGCTGCGCCCAGCGAGATATCCTCCAAGCCATTTTGCGAGTGTGGTTGTAGCAAAAGTCCAGTCTGAATTTGTCCTGACACATAAACTGGGTAGATACGTGACGCCTGTTCAGAAAGGACTTGAGTAACAAGATGTTTGTATGACCGGTGCTTCTTCACCGCATGCCCGTTGTTGTAAACCTGTGGCTTGTGCCTCCACACCACAATGAAAGGGAAACTTGTTTTTTGATGCCAATGACGAATTCGAGGATATTGTTCCGAGATGCATTGATTGGAAGCTTAAAGAGGAAGAGTGGTTTTTCAACAGACTCAATTTGTGTAGAAGCAGATCGCGGGGAAGCAGGTTGTGCAGCGTCTTCTGGGAGAAAGAATGGCAAAGTCTGGAAAACAAGAACAAAGGAAAAGGTCAGCGAGGAGTCAAGCAGGCAAGAAATGAGATTGATCAGTAGGAGGTACTTGAAATCTCGTCAAGGCGAGTGGGGAGGGATTGTTTGTCAGAGAGCTCAGTATTTTGGCCAAGGTGACCAAGGTGTGATTGAAGATGACCATTCAAAAACCTATGTGAAGCGTCAGGATAAAAGAGATCAAAAAAAGGACGAGAGGAAGGGACGTCAACAAAGCAAACATGGAAAGGAAGGGGAGGGGAAGGAAGTGCGAACATGCATGTTGAAAGACTTGAAGTCGATGAGAAATAGACATGATGGATGCCAAGGTTGGTAGATGGATGAAAGGGAGTCCAGATTTCAGACTCCAAAGAAGAAAGAAGTAAGATGGAAGATGAAGATTGGAAGAGTTGGAAGGTGGATGGAGAAGAGAGAAGGAAAGAGGAGGAAGACGGAAGAAAAGGAGGTATTTATAGCTTTGGGAAGGGGAAGAAAAACGTGCAAAATCACACTTTGTATCCCAAGATCACACTTGATATTCAGGATCGACCAACCACAAGAGACGCCATAGGGACAGCAAGATCACTCCCCTCCCCAAAGATCGACCTATCACGCAAAGCGTCATAACAAAATCAAACATACCATTTGGGAATGCTTTTATCCTAATTAAGCTTCAAAAGGTTCCACTCCTCCTTCAAGATTGTATAATGCCGAGCTTCAGAGATTACAAAGTGTCAATCAGTCACAGAATACCTTATGGTTCAGGAAGCAGGTGACTGAGTAGGAACCTAGATGTGTACTCAATAATATGACTCGCTGGATTTCGAATACTGCGTTACCATGAATGCATATAGTGAGGGTCTTGAACTAAACTATGGTGTTCAATTTTAGCGCTCTTTATGTAACCGTATACCACACGAGAAATGCTGGTCTTCGGGCCTTGTGCTCTAGTTCCATCCTGAATGGGGCCAAGGTGGAGCTCGATCGGGATGGGCCGAACCTAATCGGGAGGCATGATCTTGTTGTGATCCTGCACGTGGAGAACCAGTATCACCAGTATCACCAAGATCACAGATCACCAAAACGCGAAAGTTAGGACTGAATGGTGATTTTGAGCAAACTTCCAAGCTCGCTATTGGTCGATTCCCGCGAGAGGCAGTGATCCTGGGGTACCCCAGGTCTCACCAAAGGTATAAATAGCCTCAACATTTCGACCTTCCCTCTCTCTTTCTTCCTCCCTCAACTCCCATATCTTCCAAGTTCCGACTTCCAACTTAGAATTCCACTTTGAACTTCATTTCTCTTCTCCAACTTTGCTTGATCTCTTCTCAATTTACAACTCTATACCTCTCTCAAATTTGGACTTGCTTGATCACCAAGTTCCAAGCTCCTCGTTTTCGAACTTGCACTGTATCCACTTTCCAACTTCATTCTTTCTCGAACTTCGAACTTGGCTTCATCTCAGATTCCGAGTTCCATCTTCTTTCTTCAAGCTCCAAACTTCCTTCAAATTTCTCTTCATGCATCCATCATGCATTTATCTTTGACATCAATTCATCATGTCTTATCTTCCTTCAAGAGACACCAATCAAAAAACATATTTTCAATCCCTTCCCACCTCCATCGACGTGTTTCCAGGTACTTTTACATTGATCATTCCATGTACCTCCTCTCATTAACCTTTTAGATTGTGCAAGTCCTACTTCCAGATGAGCCCCCACAATTTGCTTCCACACCAATCGAGTCTGCTGAGCCACTCCTCCCTTTCGCTTCGAATACATTTCTCTGCATCTCGGAACACAGTCCTCAAACTCGTCGCACGGCTTCCTTTCCCCCACGGTTCTTTGGCCTATCCTTTCTGAACAGGCATCACTCGGCTGAGTGTCAGGACAAATTCAATTAGGATATGGCTCTTGATCTCGTCACAACAAAATTTTGTCTCATTGTGGTGTGGAGGCACAAGCCACAGGTTTACAACGACGGCATGCGGTGAAGAAGCACCGGCCATACAACCACTTTTTTGCTCAAGTCCCCTCTGAACAGGCGTCACTCAGGTCCAACCACAAACCTGCAAGCTGTCAGGACAATTCAGACTGCACTTGACAACAAACCACCCACTCATCACACTGATCGACAAGTCTTCAACTTGCCTATACGAGTTTCAAGGTATGTTCGATGTGGCCCTTACCGGTGATCATGTACTAACCCTGCAAGTGCTCCTTTCGGATATCCCCTACATCTTATTTTCAAACGACTCCTCTGCATCTCGGAACACGCTCGAGATCGTCACCAGCGCAACCTCCCCCCCCCCTCAAAAAAACAACAACCAAAAAACAAACATATAGCAGGCATGGCAGTGAAGAACCACTCACCCGAAACGATCTTGTGGCCTTGTGTTCGTGTTGTGTTTACATTAGCCTGACTATTTCTGTGTTCGTGTTTGTGCTTGAGATGTTTTTGGATTCTTGCATGAGACTCAGCTATATGTTGTAACTTCTTTTGATATCTAGACAGTGTTTCGTCATTACTACTCTGTCACTGTCCAAACAATCAATCGTATCCGCATGAGCATGAGCACTTCCTCCAGTAATTGTAAATTTTCGGATATGGTCTTTCACGCTCTGTTGCCTCTAAAGCTGACTCACATCAATAGATTGCTTATACGGACGGGATTCGAAAAGCTCTTTTCTTCGTAAACCAGAGAATCGTATCATATTCTATCATGCTCTATATCCAATCGCTATGCATATTCAAAAAAGTATCTAATCAAAGAGAGTAGCCTTCATAGAGTTAGGCTGGATGTACTCGGAGGCATTGCGGAAGCTGTTGAATCCCCAGCGGATCTGACCAGCCATAGCAATCTCAACATTCAAATCCTTGGCAAAGGCCCAAGCCATACCACTGTCACGCTGGAAGGCACGGCCAACCAGGATCAAATCAATGTTCTCCTCGTTCATGATCTTCTCGGCAAGTTTACCGTTGTTAATGCTACCAACTGCCGAGACAAGCATCTTGTCTCCAACAGCCTTCTTGACTGCGGCAGAAAATGGGACCTGGAAAGCACCGCCACTCTTGATCTTCTGCGAGGAGTGTACACCACCAGTACTGATATCGATCAGATCGATAGCACCCTGTGCAGCGAGGGCCTTAGCAAACTCAATAGTGTCCTCCAGCTTCCAGCCCTTCTCCTCGGGCATGCTCTCCTCAAGCCAGTCGGTAGCCGAGACACGCAGGAAAACGGGGACGTTATCGCCGACGGTATCACGGGTCAGCTGGGCAATCTCCAGGGAAAGACGAATACGGTTCTCGAAGCTGCCACCATATTGATCGGTACGCTTGTTGGAAGAGGCGCTCAAGAAGGAAGAGAGCAGGTATCCGTGGGCATTGTGGATCTCAATGAAATCGACACCGGCGGCAATAGCACGCTTCACAGCGGAAACCCACGCATCCTTGACCTCCTGAATATCCTGCAGAGTCATAGCTTGGGGGATGATATCGCCCTCATTGAAAGGAATGGCGCTAGGACCCTTGACGTTGTCGACCCAGCCACCGACGGCATTGGTGGCAGTGCCACCACCCATCCAGGGGGCAACGGTCGAAGCTTTACGGCCGGCGTGACCGAGCTGGATGCCGATCTTCTGGCTCTGGCTGTGGGCGAATTCGACAACGTCCTTGAGCGGCTTGATCTGCGAGTCCTGCCACAGACCCACACAGCCGGGAGTGATACGGCCCTCGGGGACGACGCCCGTGGCTTCGATGATGATCATTCCGGGTCCACGCATGGCAATGCCACCGTAGTGGGCCATGTGCCAGGGGGTCATGTGGCCGTTGTCGGCACTGTATTGGCACATTGGGGCAACCTGAATGTCTCATTAGTACTCGGTCTCGGGTGGACTTGGAACATGTTCCACAAAGATTACTTACACCCAGACGGTTTTGGAAGGTCATGCCTCGGATAGTCAGGGGCTGAAACAGTTTCGGGATGGCCTTGCCATCTGTCTGAGGGTTGCGAGCAGTGCCAGCTGCGGGCTCCTGGGCCGGGGTGAAGTAGGAGATGCCCTCGGCGGGCTTCACGGGGACATCGGGCCAAGTCATGTTGGAAGGTATATATGATATATAAATGTATAAATAGACGATAAAAACTAGCTCAACATATGCTTTAATCAACAGGGGTCTTCCAAGGTTGTTATTGAAGTCTTTATATAGTCCACTAGAGTCTGATTTCTAATCCCCGAAAATTTTTCCAATAGAGGCGACTAGAATAGGCCCGCTGTCCCCACTATGCAAATCCATTGGGCTTAGTCCCCGCTGATTTCTGAAGAATTTTGGGGAATGAGGGACCAGGAGAGTGGATTGACTTGGGTTGGACCTTTGGAATCTGTAATCTGATTCGTCATCATAAATAGTCAGAACTTTAACATTGCTGTAGGAAGAATCCTAGTCCATTATTTGCAGATGGCAAAAGTCACCGAGGTTTTTGCCGGCCGGTCCAATTCCTCCCCGAGATGGACCCACTTATGGACCGATTTCTTCGACGGAATATATTCTCCGTCGGCATTGACTCGGGAAGTTCAGTGGGAGGCGCCTATAGTATTGAAACTACTAGCGGACTAGAAACTTCGATGAGATTCGTCACTGCAGCAAATGTACTCCGTACCTGTACATCTGCATATATTTAAGGTTTTTGTTCGGGTCAGCCACATTGACACCTGAGGGAAGTGGCAAAAAGGCAATTTTCGTCAAGCAGACACCCGAGTTGTGCCGGTTTCCTGAGGTGTCGGTTTATCTAATTTGGTAAAAAAGACCGAGTCAATGAGCTCCATGCCTCCACATATGCACCATTGGGATAACCTCAGAATAGTTTGATCACGTAGATGACCTCGTGGCCCAAGAGTTTTGTTTGGTCTTAAAAATAAGTCCAAGTGTACTGGGTGTAGGGTGTGATTGTAATAACCGTCATCATTCAATTCGAGGTCGCTTTCTTCTATTGTCTCTTAAAGAGCCAAACTACCCGGTCGGGCTAGAAAGTATCACCAAATAGGAAAGAGATCTAGATGCGTCTGTGTGACTGCTGCCCGTGTCTGGACTTGGTGGCCGTAGATAGTAAAATGAGTGTCTGGGTGGCTTTGTTCATTCTTAGTATTGTTCTCCCCGCTTAATATTGTTCTCTCTCCCTTTGGCTTCACTCCTCCACCAAGTTCGCCAACTCCAACAAGAACAATCCCTGTCCCATTGTATGTCTCGGCCTCTTCACCATGAGACAATTGGACCTTGTGAGATGCCATCCGACTGTTGTAATGATCAAGTTTGTGGTGAATGATGCTTCAAGGAAGTATAAGGCTTCTCCCCGACCGACTCCTTTACACGAAGCTTTGACATCAGACCCTACTCCGTTACTTTGAACTAGATTCTTTTCACAGGATTTCTTCTTCGCAAGAATGGCTTCCTCTAACCCCGAGCAACAGACCCTTACTTTCCACACCGGGGATGGCCAGGTCTTCAACGTGACTCTTCCGGAGCTCGAGGAGTTCGTCCAGTACAACATCAAAGCTTGCATCGACTATGGGGCCCAGTTAGGTGCGACAGCTGTGCTTTTTGTGATTCTGATCCTCTTGACTCGACGCGATAAGCGTCGCTCGGCAATCTTCATTCTCAATGGACTAGCTCTGCTCTTCAACTTCCTTCGCTTGCTCTTCCAGTGCATCCACTTCACAACCGGGTTCGAGAGAATTTACCCGTATTTCTCATTCGATTACTCCGGGGTCGAGACTGCAGCATACACTATTTCAATCGTTGCGACTGTCTTTGAAACCCTCGTTGTTGCGTGTTTTGAGAGTTCGCTGGTGTTCCAAGTCCACGTGGTGTGCGCTACCTTGCGCCGTCGATACCGTCGGGTCCTGTTTGTAATTTCCATACTGATGGCCCTGTTAGCAATCGGGTTCCGCATGGCCTTCATGGTCATGAACGACATTGAGATTATCAAACTCTCGTCCTTCAGTGGAATTCAGTGGCTGGAAAGCGCTTCGATGATTGTCATCACAATCAGTATCTGCTTCTTCTGCACCGTTTTCGTCACAAAGCTGGGCTTTGCAATTCGACAGCGAACTCGGCTCGGGATCCGAGACTTTGGTCCCATGAAAGCTATCTTCGTCTGTGGATGTCAGACTCTCGTTGTTCCGACTATATTCACCATCGTTCAATACTTCACGGTCACTCCTGAATTGTCATCAAATGTCCTTACTCTCGTTGCAATTTCTCTTCCACTGTCGTCCATCTGGGCTGGTGCCACTCTCGAATCTCGCCGTGTTGAATCGGTTCCTGCACGTCGCCAGAACCTATGGCAAGCACTTGCCCTTAATGGAGACAGTTTTAACCAGACCAAGCAAACTGTGACGCAAATGACCGGCAGCACTGCCGCACAGACATTGTGTTATGTAGATCCAATTGGATCCAAGCAATCTCATGACTCTGACATTCCTCTCGGAATCTCTGTGGAACATGATATCTCCGTTAGCAGTGTTCATCGAAACGATTCAATTGTTTGAACAACTGGATTGATATTGCAGCTTTTTCTGAATATCAGCAAGACTTGGAAGCGAACGGATTCTTCGTAACTGCATGATCATGTTTTTTTTTACTTTCATACTCAGAGTCTAGTTTAGCCCTGGACACGGTACACATTGTCTTTCTTATCTCATATCTTTCTCTGACATGTGTACTACTGCCGAATATCGACTTCCTTTGTTTGCCGTGATACTTTTGACTGTACTTCTACCTACACCATCATATGAAGCCTTCCAGCAATTACCAAGACGAAAACACCCGCGGGCCTTCAATACATCGTAAAGAAGATTTGGCAGATCATAAAATATCTCCAAACCCCTTCAATAACGACATGATAACAGGACGTAATATCGGGATGAACACAATGCAATCCTATGAGATATATTTGCAATGAAAGATATCTCGGGCAATCTGTCAAGGCGCAGCATTCCAATCCAGGTGTGTGGGACTATCCTAGCTCCACTCGACTTCGAAGTCCACTGGATCCAAGTTTATAAATTGAAACATGTAGTGTTTAAAACGTAAGCTGCAAGCAAATATTAAGCTTGTTTCGCCCAGCTTTTAATTGTTCCGATGTGTTTATTCAATGATCTACACCATAGATCATCGTATTCGTCAGCTTATCCACTCCCTGCATTCCTGTCCCTAGATGTATAGGCGAGTACGTACGTGATCCACCAGTCCGGAATCCAAATGGATCTCATGAACTACTGGCTCCCGGCAGTTGCGATAGCAAAAGTGGAGCTATTCTTAGCCAGTCAATTGTATGCCCTAGCAAGCACATTCGTCTCCAATCACCTGGACCCGATAGTGACTTATCCTGATAATTGTCCGAAAAAGTGCAGATCTTTCCGAATGTGTGAGGTTAAGTTATGCTACAGATAACCAGAATAGCCAAGCTTTATAGGAAGATCCTATTATGACTGAAACATCCCTCCGACAATGATGCCATGATCGCCAATGAGTGGTATGCCATAATCCACAGTTCTTGAAAACTAGGTATGTTCACGTTATACATTGCACAACCAGGTATATTACCAAGAACCCTTGACAGACGTCACATATTTCGGCATTGTCAGCCAGGGGGAATAGAAATAGATAAAGGATAGTGATAATGAGCTACTTATCTCGATTCTTCTTCAATTTATTCACGCGCATCAGCTTCCGTGACCGTGACCATGTCCGAAAAAATTGTACAGGAGCTCGCAACAGACGACGTACCGAAGTTTTCAAACCAGTTACAACATGTCGATACCGATTCCTCCCAAGATGATAGTATACTTGCAATCAAGGCGGATGTCTTCGACGATTTTCCCGAAGGTGGACTCAGAGCATGGCTTGTGGTAGCCGGTGTTTTTGCGAGTTTGACATGTACCTTTGGTATGCAATTCACTGTCGGCGCTTTGCAGTCACATTGGGAAACACACCAACTACAAGATTACTCCTCCAGTACGATTGGATGGATCTCCTCAGTCTATCTGTACCTTAATATGGTCTCTGCGGTACAGGTTGGCCCGATGTTTGACAGATATGGCCCCCGGTGGCTAATGCTTATCGGATCCGTGCTCTTCACCCTGTCTATATTCCTTCTGAGTTTGTGTGAGAAGTACTATCAGTTCATGCTCTGTCTGGGTGTACTCAGCGGAGTGAGTGCTGCATTTGTCTCGAACCCATGCATGGTTGTACTGTCGCATTGGTTCCACCGTCGTCGCGGCATGGCGACTGGTATTTCGATGGTTGGGGGTAGTCTGGGTGGAGTCATCTTCCCAATGATATTGAGGGCGACACTTGAGCCTTTGGGCTGGGTTTGGTCATTGAGGATTATCGGATTTATCTTTTTGGGACTTCTCACCATTGGCAATATCTGCGTTCGAAGCAGGCTGCCGGTCAAAGGGCAGACGGCTGTCTTTGACTTTCGGTGCTTTCGAGACACGCGATTTATCTGGTTTACGATGGCCCAGTTCTGTATGTGTTCGTTCCCATGGATTGATGATTTGACGTACTGATTGTTTCTCTAGTCGCTCAGATTGCTCTTTTTGCGTCGATGGGTCTTGTCCCTACATACGCACTCGCGCAGGGTTTTAGCTCGGATACCGGATTTTACCTGCTAGCTGTATATAACGGGTATGTAATACCACTTTTCTTTTGCTTGGTAATAGCTAACACTTCTCAGTGCGGCGGCTGTTGGTCGGGGACTTTCAGGAATGGTATCCGATCGTTTTGGACGCTTCAATACGATGTCAGCAATGATGACCACTACTATGATTTTCATCTTCCTTCTTTGGTGCCCATTTGGGAATCACCTTGGTGTGATGTACTCTTTCGTTGTCCTAATGGGACTCGGCACCGGAACTATCCTCTGCTTGCTTCCTGTCTGTCTCAGCCAGATGTGCAAGACAGAGGAAGTTGGACTCTGGTTGGGAAGTTGTTATCTTGTCATCAGCCATGGGTAAGTCTATTTTAATGCCTCATAAGTACATACGCTGAACTCTATTCACTAGACCTCTCGTGGCAATCCCCATTGGTGGGCAGCTGTTACAGGCAGTTGGACCAACCAATCTCGTCGTTTTCATCGGCGGCATGATTACTATATCCCTATTGTGCCTACTGACAGCACGTTGGGCCTGTCTCGGATATCATTGGAAATTTCAAGCCAAGATATGAACATATGTCAATGCAGTGCTAGCGAAGGTCGATATTCGCCATTGCATGTCGTTACATTTTTATATAGATTTTTTCGAAGCATATATAGTAGAGAATGTCCGTTACCAGTATTTAATCTTGCCAACAAATTGCAGCAAATACCTTTTGAATCTCATTCTACGTTATTGGATTCTATTCGCTAGAAAGTTGATGAAACCGAGCCGGAGTAATACGAGCTTGGCAGCCCTCCGCCCCCAAATAACCCCTCTTTGTAAATGTTTTCAGGCGAAATAGAAAGGTTATTCTTTGATTATCTTTGTTAAAGATTTTGAATCTTTCTTTGTGTATGACTATTATGATGATGGTGGATTCCAACTAAAACTTACAAAGTCCAGAAGATGATGGCTACCGAGCAAGACACGATCTAAGCCACACGGCTCTCGGCAACAAAGCAAACTCCGCTTTTAATAACGTGCACTAGATTGCGTCCGTGGCATCAATTAGTGTTTTTAGCGTCTACGGCCCGTAAACGTGGACGCTACGTGACGTATGCTACTTGGGGGCCACTTTCAGGTCACATACCTGCAAACTTTCATTTCTGCATAATTGCCTTGCTTATCGCCTAACTTTCTTGGCATTTTATCAGCCACGGGGATACATAGGGGGCTAAAGCTAATTACCCTGATATAGATTGCAGGATGGCCTGACCGTCAACCGTACCTGTCAGCGCTCCATCACATAAACTCTGGGGGCTTTCCACTTTTCACGCCAATCGTTCATGTAGGATGAAATCCCCTTCATTGGATATCTTGACCACCGTCCTTAGAGTCCGATTGGTATTAATGCAAATCTGTCGGTGTAGTGCCGGCTGGTCCTACCACTATGACATATACAGATCAATATGTGCCAAAGCTGGGAAGTCGGGAATATGATTCCCAAATGAGCAAGTGGGATGAGGATAGGAGGCCGCAGCAATATGCTGCGCTTACTATAACTACATTTGCAGCAACTATCGCGGTCATGATGAGGCTTTATGCTCAGCGAATTTACAAGAAAGGATGGGGGCTCGATGATCTGTTCGTCATCATTGCCTTGGTATGAATATTCACCCCATTATTTTGATCAATTACTGAAAATACTATGAGTTCGTTTTAGTTCATCCTTTATGCCCAACTTGTTGCTTCTGTCCTGTCCTTGAAGATTGGGGCTGGACTGCACCAGGTTCGCGTTCTGCACGAAGACAACAATCCGCCTCATGGACTACAACACATATACACTGTCAGTCAAGCCTGAATCACTGAACTCTTGCATGCCTCTTCTCACCATGAAAGCAGAATTACTGGGTCGTCACCATCCTCTGGGCCCCCGGTGTCACTTTCATCAAGCTCTCCATTCTCATTTTATATCAGCGTCTATTTCTTGCGTCACAACGCTGGGTCAAGATCGCAATATGGACCAACGCTTTATACGCGGTTATGCTAGGAATCGCGTCAACAGTTCTATTCATCTTCCAGTGTTCGCCTGTGGACTATTACTGGAAAAAATACATCGTTTATTATGGCGATTCACTACCAGCTGGAAAATGTCTTCCTCACGCGCATCAATATCTTGGCATACCTCAGATTCTGAGCACAGCATCAGATCTGGCAATTTTCTTTCTCCCCGTGCCAATAATCTGGAATCTAAGCACTCAGAGAGCGCGCAAGGTTGCTATATCCACTGTATTTTTACTCGGTGCTTTCACCATCGGCTGCGGTATTGCAAGAATCGTGATGATTTTCCGAGATACTGATACCGAAGACGTGACAGTATGAACCCCACTTTACACCTAGCCAGTACAAACAGAAAGACTAACTTGAGAATAGTGGGCAAATATCGATTCCGTCACCTTCACCGTCATCGAAGCAGCGATCGGTATAGTCTGCGCCTGTCTCCCACCGTGTGCACCGCTGTACTTCCGTCTTCTGCAGAGACGGGGCCTCATATCTGGCGGATCCGATGAATCAGAGTTAAGGGAAAAGTACTACGGCAGTTCAAGCACAAAAGGGAACAGTGGGCCTTTTTCAAAAATTCCTATCTCAACTACAAGAGCCAGTGCGGGTCCCAGAGACTCTTTTCAGAATTTGGTCATCACCGAGACCAATGCTCATGTCTGGTCACCAGCCAGTGAAAACAACAGAGGCAGTTTCTATTTGAAGGAATCGCCGGAAGGTGGGATTTTGGTTCATAATAGGATAGAGCTATCATCGGACCAGTCGTTACCTGAGAGCTCTAAAGAATGAGGTTTGAATACGAAGTTCAGGAAAGCTCAAGCCTATTTGTTTCCTTCACCGATTTTCTCCTCTGATTATAGTAACTCTCTAGAAATACGCTAGCCAATCATAGTAATGGTGATCACTAAAAGTGCATGGACTTCTAGAACTTTTCAGGCGTCAAAGTATGAACCATCTGCCACATGGCAGCCCTCACCGGTGAACTACCCAGGTCAATTGGCCCCTTTGACTCATGTCAATGCATATAAGTAGAATAGAAGCCAAATCTTAATGCTGAAAGGTTATGTAGGGGCCATATGCAACATCATCATTTTGGCCCCATTTGCGCCATTAATTGGTATGACACGGTACCGCTGACCATCCGATTGGTCTCTGATATGTATGTAGCATGCAGTGCTTCCTTGGGTCTTTTATTTTTATCTCCCGGAGTTTGTGATCCGGCTGTGGCTTTGTGCTGTCCTTCGGCAAATGATCACTTCACGGACTTGAGCAAGTGCCGCATTGCGAATGTTGAAGTATCGGTGACTGGATACTAGTATCACACTATAGCTCAATAAAGCATGCATTGCGATGTGTAACGATTTAACGTTTGCTAATTGAATACTTGATAGATGTGATCGGATCGCGGTGCCTTATGTAAGCTCATGTTCATGCTCAGCAGACTGATCCGCTCACTGGACCTTGAGACTTGCTCACTAAACACAAGAGAAGGGCGATTATATGGGGCTCACTGCCATCACTAAAGTCGTTATAGAGTCACACTACTGTTGAATTTCCTTGTAAAGGGGTCGCTTGCTGCATGCACTATCTACGAACCACCGAGAGCGTGAATGGAACTATCTATACTTTGGTCCAGTTACCTCAATGACTATCTATTGGCATTAATAGGATCACCGAGTAGGTCCGAGGGATTGATCGAGATTTGACGTTTGGCTCACTAAACAGATCTAGGAAGTGGATCACCCAGCCTTATGTAAGCTCAAGTTGTCCTCAGTGGCCTGAGCAGACTGATGTGCTCACTGAGAGTGTTGTGATTCGCGCACAGTCCAGAGTCTCCCTGTCCAATCACTTTCCCTCTCACCTTTAAATGATATCGCCATGGCATACCCTCTCTTCCATCAACCCCACTCTGACTTCGAAGGACAGGATGTCGAGCCCGTTTTCTACGACACAGACGGATCTCCAGTTTATGACGAACCTTACGGCGCGCTCATGGGTCATATTGCCAGCAAAAACGATATTGTAGCTCTAAAACTTTATCAAGACCATCCGAAAACAAAAATATTTTGGGAAGCTTACGAGGATCCGTTCTGGCATCCCTTATTCATTGCTGAAGGAAGTGGTAGCTTCGATGCACTTCGTCTTATGCTAGAGATCTACTTAGCGGATCCGAGTTATACCGAGCCGCTTGACCAGTACCTGAAACGCATTGACTTTTCTCCGATGAATGTGGCTTGTGCTGCAGCGCAGCAGGAACTGATGCTATGGTTACTGGACCATGTTTTCCCTCAGGCGACAATTCATGATCGGTTTAGATGTGAAGAAACTCCACTCTTCAGCGCGGCACGCGGGCTAAAACGCGAGGATGATGGTTCTTCCAGTTGTGACGATGCAAACCCTCCAAGGCCGATGAATAAGCATGAAGAATTTATCTGCTACCTTCTGGACCAGGGCTGTTTGGTTAGGGATTCAAATATCTACATCAAACAGAGCGAAGAAGACCAGGATTCTTCAAACCACACTGCTGAGCTCGAAGGAACAGTTCTAGGCGCTGCCATTCCTAACGCTGGCTATAAAATGGTATCTCGTCTGATTGCGGAAGGAGCCGAGGTTCATGCCCGTCAGATATGGCTCGATCCTACAAAGACCGTGGGCGAATGGTTTGATCCTACCGACATCTTACGAAAAAGAAAAGGAGTGACTGCTTTGCATATAGCAAGCCTCAATTGGAACCTCGAGGGGATTCATGCGTTGATCGATCATCGCGGTGACTTGAGTGTGGCAGAAATGGTCTCCAAGGCAGATGAGAATGGTCGACTCCCTCTCCATTGGGCTTTACTTGGCTATTATAATGACCGGGATACGAATACCGACGAGAATACCCAAACCGAAATTCCGTCTCGGATGATAACCACTATAAAACTACTTCTTGAGGCCAACCCCGACACAATCAACGCCCGAAGCCAACAAGGTGAATCGGTTTTCAATTTTGCAGTTCAATGCAACACGGGACCTGCGACCATTATTGCCATTGTGAATATGCTTCTAGATGCCAAACCGCTGGCTTCTACTTTCGCAAATACTGACCCAGTTAGCCGGACAGCTTTGCAGGATGCAGTGGATAACCATGCTGATAGGTTTGGCAGGAATCGTGACGTTAACCTTCATGACGGTCAGCTTATGCAATTGATCGAGATATTGCTGGCGAAAGGGGTCCCTGCTCATTTATCCCTACATAGATTATGTGATGGCAGGTGGGATGGAGAACCCATTAGGATTCATATGATTGACCGCCTGCTGGAGGGAGCTAGTATTAACGACACCGATGGCGATGGGTGTACGGCGATGCACTATCTAGTTCGGGATTTGGACCAGATCGACGCTAGTCGCTATCTGATCAACCTGGGAGCGGATGTGACCGTGATCAATCACAAGGGGAATACGCCTCTTCACGAGGTGATGAAAAGTACCATGATTAGAAGGATGGGTGAAGATGGATTGCCTGATCCTTCGCAACCCCTAGACAGCCCCTACACAACACGGGAGGAGTTGATTAAAATGTTGGTGGACGCTGGAGGCTCGATGGATCAGCCGAATAAAGCAGGACACACCCCAGCCCAGCTACTTGATGAGCTCAACGAGCGAAGGAGACGGAAGGCAGATGCTGATAGGCAGAGGGCCCAGCGTGGACGCGGTCGTGGACGCGGCTGTGAATCTCAGCGTTGATGAGAAAGTGGCTGGCAAAGAGAATATATGCAGAGTGAAAGGAAAGTTGAAAAACCGAAGCCACTGCGTAATTTTGCTAGGAATACACAATAATGTATATAAAGCATAATTACCATCACTCATAGAGTGAGATAAGATCGTCATCAATGATATCTTATGCCCAATGCTAAAAGCAGTCGATGATCAAAGCGAAAATCAAGTAGCTAAAGCCAGCAGTTCGCATGAGCCATTACTGAAATCGCTCCAGATCCATTCATCTTCTTTAGATCGGGGGGATCTGCGTCTCAGATCCGAAAAAGTGATGTCATTTCCCACTTTTGAAGTAGCGATCCCCCACTAAGAAAACTGTGGCTAAACTGAAAAGATATCATAGGCCCGATGGGATGCGCTAGACTGCTCATGTCAAATTTTCAAGGTCATTCCGGCTTATGATGGGGGCCAAAATACTTGGATCCATACAAAGTCACCTATCATCTACGAGATACGAAATGATGTAATTTATGAACATGCAGGTAAATATGCAAGTGGGTATGATGTTCGATATTGGATAGTATTCAAGATGGAAATATATAGTCTGGATAGTTGCAATGCCATAGGCGAAAGCTAAATATCAGAGATATAAAGCAATGTTGAAGTCCATGGATAGTTCAGGTAGCACGTATGTCACCAAAATATTACAAATCCCATAGAGCTGAAATTAGCGAGCGGTCGAGAAACGAAGGTTATGTACACACAGAACGCTCTATGTATGAGGCCATATGCGCCAGAGCACGGAAAAGAACAAGAAACCCCAAAATATCAATAAACAATCACTAACTCAATTGCACATAGTTCGCTGGATAGAACTGTTAGTATATGAGCACACTGATCGCGAGGTTTTGTACTTACCAGGGAATTGTCCTTCCCGGCCACCGGTCCGCCCGGTCCACCACTCGTTTGTGTTCTCAGTTCGTTGGATAATCTCGATTACATCACCTGCAGAGAATCCAAGGTCGCCATGGGCCTGTGCCTCGTAGTCGTAAAGAGCGGTGGCCGTCTCAGCAGGCTTGCTGAGGTGAGCGGGCTTCGCTTTTGGTGGCGGCGGGGCCGGCTTGCCCTTTGCCGCCGAGGAGAAGCTGCCGGTTGGGCTAGCACCAGCCGAATAAGGGGGTGGAGGGTTGTCATCGACGTTGGAAGCAGATCTCCCACGTTTGGCATCGGCCAGCTTGGGATTGAATTTAGAGTTGGAGCGACGGACGCCCTGCGCCTTAAAGTGGACGATTGACAAAGCTTCGGTGCGTTCCTGCACATCACCGCGCTTTTGCTCAAATGCCTCCTCCACATCCAAGTTGAGGTTGAAGTAACTGATATTCATCCGTTGCATCTTATCGTGCAGGGTGTAGAAGACGTTGAGCTGCATGTAGTAGAAGGACTGGAATAGTGGGCGGATGAACTCTGCCTCAAGGGTGAAGAGCTTCGGTAGCTCCTCCTTGAGCAGATCATTGTAATAGTTGTATTCCTGTGTCGCCTGCTCGACGTCATTCTCGGCCTTGTATAGGGCCTTCTCATCCTTGATAGATTTGTCCTTCTTCTCCTCCAGCTTCTTGAGCGTGGCTGTTCGACGGTCGTAGTCCAGTTTCTTATGGTCGCGCTTGACAGCTACCTTGCGAATGACCTTGATCACCTCGAGGAGCTGGTCCGCAGGGCTGATCACTCGGCTCTCGATCATCTCCAATTCGGGCACGAGGGCCTCCTGCAGTTCCCGCACGATCGCCTCGTACTCCTCACAAGCCTGAATTCCCGCGTGATTTCCTTCATCGTGGTATGAGTTGGGGTCGGAAGCTCGGCCTGAGATGGGCTTGTAAATTTCGGCGATTGATTTGGAGAACTCGATCTGGTGGGTCAACATCCCTGTTGTCAAAGAATCAGCTTAAAGTTCTTGAAAGGGGAAGCTGGACCTCGGAGTGCGCCGGAACACAGTGGCATACCATTAATGGCGTCAAAGTACTTCTTAGACTCATCGTGTAGCTTCTTGGTTTCCTTCTCTAGCTCTTGGAAGCGGCGCTCGGAGTCGGTATACACGGCATCCTGAGTGTGTTCACCGATGTTAAACTTGAGTTTGAACTGCTGTGGCGCTCGGGCGAGACTCTTAGAAAACCCCTTGAAGCTCATCTCGGATTATATTGTTAGGGAGCGAATTGGGGAAGAAAGTGGGAGAAAAATAAGGTCAGAGAGAGCAAGGCGGGGTGTTCGGCCTTTCCGTTCCCAACTTTCGCTTCAACTATGACATAAGACTTCTCACACCTTGGAGAACATTGTGGCTGTACCTAACTTTTACCCTATGGGACTATACCACATCGAGTTGGTGCCTCCGGATTGAGACGTGAAATGGGTCAATCTGTGGCTTGGCTAAAGAGCTGAATGGTTCTTTATTTTTACTATTTTTTTCTTGTACCTGGGACATACTGTTATTCGGTGCCTAATCGTGTGTCGTGATGCAGGCTCCAAGATTCCTCTCGGGCGCAGATTCCGGTGGGACTCCATCCCTTCCATAGTTCCACTCGGTGATCCTCCACGTTCGCCAGCCCTATGAGTATTACTGCAGTGGCTGAGAGGGTGATTTGCGTGGCTTGTTGATGCGTAGGCTACAATTTGTAATCCCGGACATTCCGTACTATGCGGAGATGAGATGAGCCCGGTATATGTTCTAGTGCCGGACTGGTGATGACAGCTGTTTCTAACCTTGGTCAGATTCTGTTCATATGCATTTATTCTCATAACTATTTACACAATATACTATCACTGCAGTCCACCGGTCGATTCATTCAAAAGCCATTTTGTATTTGTAAGTCAGATGCCTCAGGCAGCACGGAGAAACCTGAGTCCGGGATGACCTCAATGGGAATTCCCCGAGTTATCGGAAATTGTTGGCTTATCCTCTTTCCTTCCATCTTGATGGTCCTTTCTCCATCATCATCGCCATAATGCCTACCACCCCTGCTGCTTGGAGACAGGCCTCTTTGGCCTGTTCTAGGCGCTTATCGTCCTACGGCACCTTGAATGCCCCTCGCCGCGGCCTCGCCACCGGTTTCCGCGGAGCTCGTTCCTATGTGACCGAGACCAAGGCTGGCCATGCCCAGGTCAACATCGAGACTGCTATCAAGGAGGAGCAGAAGTCCTTCATGAAGAAGGCCAGCGTTGCTCCGGGCAGCGTTAACTTGCCCAGTTCCGGGGTCTCGGGCGACGCCGCCATGAGCCCTTCTGCCGGTATTCTCAAGCAGGCTACTGTTATGGACCAGGGCACCCGTCCCATCTACCTTGATATGCAGGCGACTACCCCCCTCGACCCCCGCGTTCTCGACGTCATGCTTCCCTATCTTACCGGCATCTACGGAAACCCGCACTCGCGGACACACGCCTACGGTTGGGAGTCCGAGAAGGCCGTTGAGGAGGCCCGTGAGCACATCGCCAAGTTGATTGGAGCCGACCCCAAGGAGATTATTTTCACCAGCGGTGCGACCGAGAGTAACAACATGAGTTTGAAGGGTGTGGCGCGATTCTTTGGCCGCTCTGGCAAGAAGAAGCACATTATCACCACCCAGACCGAGCACAAGTGTGTCCTTGACAGCTGCCGGCATTTGCAGGATGAGGGCTTCGAGGTTACCTACTTGCCCGTCCAGTCGAACGGTCTCATTCGTATGGAGGATCTCGAGGCTGCTATGCGCCCCGAGACCTGCATCGTCAGTGTTATGGCTGTTAACAACGAGATTGGTGTGATCCAGCCTTTGGATGAGATTGGTCGTCTCTGTCGCTCCAAGAAGATCTTCTTCCACACCGACGGTGCCCAGGCCGTCGGTAAGATTCCGCTTGACGTCAACAAGTCGAACATTGACTTGATGTCCATTTCCAGCCACAAGATCTACGGTCCCAAGGGTATCGGTGCTTGCTACGTTCGTCGTCGCCCTCGTGTTCGTCTTGATCCCCTCATCACTGGTGGTGGCCAGGAGCGTGGTCTGCGCAGTGGTACCCTGGCCCCGCATCTGATTGTTGGATTCGGTGAGGCCTGCCGCCTCGCCCTTCAGGATATGGAGTACGACACAAAACACATTGAGCGTCTGTCAAAGCGTCTCAGTGACGGCTTGCTCTCCATGGAGCACACCACCCTGAACGGTGACCCGAAGGCCCACTACCCCGGCTGTGTGAACATCTCCTTCGCCTACGTTGAGGGTGAGTCCCTCCTGATGGCGCTCAAGGATATCGCTCTTTCCTCCGGAAGTGCCTGTACCTCCGCTTCGTTGGAGCCCAGCTACGTCCTGCGTGCCCTGGGTAGCAGTGACGAGAGTGCTCACAGCAGTATCCGATTCGGTATTGGCCGTTTCACCTCCGATGCCGAGATGGACTACGTTCTCAAGGCCGTGCGGGAACGTGTACACTTCCTGCGTGAGCTGAGCCCGCTTTGGGAGTTGGTCCAGGAGGGTATCGACTTGAACACGATTGAGTGGAGCCAGCACTAATTCATACGTTTCGTATCTTTCTCTGGTATTAATTCCTTTCGTTGGAGAAACAAAATACTTTGCCCTTCAAGG
Organism: Penicillium tannophilum; assembly: GCA_028829675.1. Classification (NCBI taxonomy): domain Eukaryota; kingdom Fungi; phylum Ascomycota; class Eurotiomycetes; order Eurotiales; family Aspergillaceae; genus Penicillium; species Penicillium tannophilum. The sequence goes on along the minus strand of JAQKAK010000003.1, from coordinate 479,348 downwards.
GATGGCGTTGGGATTTCTAATGTAACAACAACCTCCGATGTACAGAATGCAATCACTCCTTTCATTATTCAAGTCCTGATTCACGTTAGTGGACTTGTAGATACGTAGTATCTTGCGCTTTACAACCAATACTACCTTCTAATGTTTCAACCAAGTGAGCATCGTCTATCATAAGTAGCACCACATCTATTCGAATCTCGATGTGAAAGTAAATATAGCAAATATAGTACCCGCCAATGCATCTTACATTGAAATTAGGAAATACAGTGACGGAACAAGTATATACCAAGAAGAGAGGAAATGCCTATGCAATGATATTGAATGTTCAAAGAATATGTAAATGCTCAACTTATATGCATCCAATCAAGCTCAAATGCAACAATCACTGGTAAAGCTTCGAGAACCCACCCTCAGGCGGCTGCAACCAATTCCGCTGATCATACTCCCACCCCTCTGCCCCCTCAATAACATGGAAAGTGTACGCATACCGACTGCGCTCACTAGTGTTCTTCTCACTCTTATGCAGCACATTTCCATGGATAAGCACCAAAGAACCAGCCTTAACCTCCAAAATCTCCAGATCCTCCTCAGAAGGCTCAGAGCTCTTCTCCTCCTCCATACCCTTAGGAAGTGCAGGACCCTCATTGACAATAAACTCCGTCCCAGAAGCGCCGGTCTTCCGCACAAACCGTCTCTTGATATGTCCGCCCTTCGCGCCCTTATGCGATCCCTTAATCATACCCAGCGTCCCGTTCCCGGTTCCGGCATCCTGAAGCGCATACCACCACCCAACAGCGGAGGGCGGATCCGTGTATAGGAACTCCGAGTCCTGGTGCGAGGGAACTGCACCGCCGATGGAGGGCTGTTTGCAGATGAGCATGCTTTGCAAGACGCGGGGGTCGATGAAGCCAAGGGATTTGGCGATTGCGGCATTGCGGTCGTTGAGGGAAATCGATTTGAAGGGTGGGCTCAAAGTGTGTAGCGAGTGGCCGATTTTGTTCACGGCTAGGTTTTTGGGCTTGAGGAGGGTTGCTCGGCCGGTTGTTGGGTCGGGTGTTGTGCTGAAGGCGTCTTTTTCGAAGAAGAAGCGGATTTTGTCGCCTGATTCTAGGAAGTAGTCGTCGCCTACATGGTCGGTTGTGTCGTCGTCGCCCGTTGTGAATTGGGTTAGAGGGTGGGTGTCCAAGTCGAAGTTGTGTAGGAGGTTGTTGGCTTCGGTTAGAACGTCGTTGATTTCGGTTTGGCTGAGGTAGTCTGGGAGGACTAGGTAGCCGTTCTCGTGGAAAGAGGCCACTTGAGCTTCTGTGAGGCCGGTCATTTTGGTTTCTTGGTTCTTGCTTTGTTCCCGTGGTCGAGGAAGTGGGATTGGATCGGAGGATGATGTTATTGCATGTTTTTATAAAAGGCGGGGAAATGATAAGCGATATTGATCTGTTGCGGGATTGGTTGCATCGCCTCTTTTGATTCGGAAATTGCCGCCGATCAACGGCAGTTGAGATCTGTCATCTATGTGGGTCAATTGCTGTTTACATGATAAGGACTATTCTATGACCAACTTGTGGATAAAAGATGTGCATATCGGTAGGCGATATACGGAGTCCGTAGTTATCTCCATGGAACTCGCCCGTCTGTAAGCGAGAAGTCCAACTCCTTAATTTAAGCGCGAAATGACAGACTAAGGAGCCAATTGGCAAGGCTAGAGCTTACGAATCATGTAACTCATAGATATGCAAGGTAAAATTCTTAAGCGGATGGGTCAGCAGGTATATTCTGCAAAGCTGTAGGGCCAAATTGTATGTAAAAAACAGGGTAGAAAAGCAAAAGAAAAGAGTAAAGAAATCAAACCCAAACGCCACCATGCTGGATATTCAACAATAATCAAGCCTTGTTTCAAATCATGAACATAAGTATCAGACAAGAATCTTAACCTCCCAAAAAGACGTAGCCGTACATAAATCATCATACATTTCCTTTTAACTAGCATATCCAATCGATGCTGATTGTCGAGATGGGGCATATCTCCGAACAGTACGACTTGGGCTACATCCAGCCGAGCCAATCTCAATAGTCTTCAACTCCCGACTCAAGGCATCCATACCAGGATTCCCGCTGCTGGCATTGCTGGCAGCAACCGGGTAACTTGGAGAGGCTTGGGCAATCGGGACCTTGGATGGAATTGGTGGACCGGAGCTGTAGTCGTACAGTGGAGAGCGAGAACCAGGAGATGGTGAAACGGAGCCACGGGATGAGCGGGGGCGTTCAGTTGATGTTGGTGTGCTATAGCCCCGAGTTTGTGTGTAACCACCTCCATAGTTATCGTACCCTCGTTGTGGTGCTGGATCAGGGCTAGGCTGATGGCTCGGTGTGTATCGCGGACGATCGGAGCTGTAGGAACTAGTCTCCGTCCTGAAGCCCACGCGAGGCGGCGCGGGGCTGCGAGAAGCGGTGTCATTACCACGGGAAGTGGGCCGGTCCCGAGGAGAATGCTTGAAGCGAATAATGACCTCCGCCTTGCGATTCTTCCGCTCTGGCTCGGGAGCCCAAGTGTCCGTAGGAAGATGATCAGATGGATCAATCTCACGGCCATCATCACCAATGATAGGCTGGCTGAGATCCCGAACAGGTTCAACCTCGGAGCGGACCACTGCGTTTGCGTCCCTGGCAGTTGATGGTGAGTCATAGGCTGGTGTAGGATCTCTGCTGTTGGGTCGTGCTGCATGTGGGTTGATGGAGTTGTATGAGTCGGGCGAGAACGGGATCGAAGAGGCGCGTTCACGGTCACTAGAGATTGAAGGTCGGGGGCTGACCGATTTTCGTGTCACCATTCGCATGTCTGCGCTGGTAGACCCACCGCGGCTAGAAGTCGGTCGCTCGGCAGTTGGTGGCTGTGGAGAGGTACGGAGAGGATAGATGGGAGAGTCATAGGGCGAAGGCGGTGCTTGGGCAGTCTTGGATACGGGTACGAGGGCCCCCGGTCCTGGCGGTTGAGAAATCATCATCTCATCGTCAAAAAGAGCGCTTCGTCTCCTGCCAAGTCGATCCTCATATTTTGGGAATTCCTCGGGCTCGTAACCGGCGACGAGACTGGTGGGCATAGGGGATGTGGAGTTAGAGTGTCCCGGGGTGTATGGCTGATACGACGATGGGGGCTCCCTGGCAGCTGGCGGGGCTGACTGGACCGACTGCATTGGTTGCATCGGCTGCATTGGTTGTTGCATTGGCTGCATCGCCTGTGGGTGCTGTGCCATACGAGACCGATGAACTGGTGGGGGTGGAGGTGGGCCATCCTCATCTTCATCTTCCACACGTGGCTGCATGGTGGCGTATTCGGGATGATAAACTTCACGATGCATCGGCTGCAGTGCTCGAACGTCGTGCGGCTGGTAACGAGGGTCACCTGATGGCCCGGACGATGAATTCGGCCGCGAGTAGCTCAGAGGTGCAGGCTCATCTGCATATGCTGGCTGGCGTGGGGTGAATGTTGACACCGGTCCGAATGACAGAGGAGGTGCGGTATATTGGGGTGAGAGTGGACTGTAAATATTCTCTCCCTGCTCGTATACTGCCCTACTGTGCATATCGACCTCATACGATGGCTCTTGGGACACCGTGCGATACTCTCTTGGAGGATGCTGTTCATAGTCAGACTGGCTGCGAGGTTGCAATGGGCGCGAGTCATATGCAAGCTCTGGGTTCTCGTGACTGGCATAAGTCGTTTCGTGTGTAGGGTTACGTCTCATTGCGCTTGTCGAAGGAAGCGCCGGGGCGGAGGCTGAAGCTTCCCATTCGCGTTGATAGCTATCAGGGGCGTCATATGCCCTAGATTGAGGTGGTGCATTATAGTGTTGCTCATATGAGGGCTCTGAGTGATGTCTTTGCGGGTAATTTTGGGCGGGCTCTGGAACAGAAGCCATGGGCATATTTTGGACTTGTTCCCGGATGTTTCGTGAAGGCATTGGGTGATGCAATGCAGGGGCTGGCTGAGGCTGCTCTTGAACAGGAGGTCTAGGAGGGGCTACTCCTGATGGGTCAGTAGGCAGTGGTCGTCGCTTGAAAGCATTCAGTTGTCTAGGACCCGACAAGCCCGAGCTTGATGTGATGGCAGCAGCAGCTGGTTTGCCCTGGACCCTTTCTGCTGCTTCTTTTCGCTTCTCAATAATTGCCTCATCCTGTTGTCGGGTATCGTAGTATGTCATCTCGATTCGAACTTCGCCAGAGTATTTGCCTTTTGACTGCAGTGGGTGCCAGTGGTCGTCCTGGCTTCCTCCAGGAATAATAAGGTTGTTCAAGTCGATCCACGTTTCTCCGATAAGATCAGTCTTTTTGTCGTCGTTGAACACAGAAACTTTTAGCTTGTAGTAGTCCGGGGATTGGTGTACAGTGAAACGGAGCTCGTGGTCCCTGTGTTTGACGTCAGTTTGTTTACTTACACACACTATGCTTATGAACGTACCATCTAGGAGTTTGTCCACCTCGCAAATCCGTTGGAGTTTTCTTTGCTTCCTTTCCCAAGCGTGCTGCGCAGTAAGGGTTCTGTTTGCCCATAGTCTTGCGATTAGGGAGATTCTTTGCGCGATCGATAATAGCCACCAGAGTGCCAATAGGTGGCCCATCAACCGACATGTCGGCGAAGATGCCAGCCGCATGACTACCTTTGAACACTTTAGCCATGATTAATCAACGATAGCTCGTGTTCAACATGTATGGCAAAGAGAAGGAGAAAAAAAGAGACGATCAATCGAAAAGAGGGGGGATCGTTAAAGATAAAAGCGCCCACTTTTCTGGAATGTCAGAGACAGTATTGCAGGTGGCTGGGGGCGGGTCGTTCTGATCTCTGATTGACTGTTCAGACCAAAATCCCCTGTCGATCCAAGCGATGTGACAATACCAAACCAGATTTATATTACCCGATAAACATCGTTATCTATCCCAAGGTTGATCGTGAATACGCAACTCGTCTTCCATATCCTTGTTCCTGTTCACCAGCCTCTTAAAAATATATGAGATTTTAGATTAGATATCCATTTTCATTTTTACTTTCGTCCAACCCGGTCTCAAAGTCCAGACTCCAAGTGGAGCAGCATCGTCAGCTCCGATCAGCTCCCCCCAGCCACCGCGATCCACCGATCAATGCATTCCCGACGCCGACAGGGGGTCAAGTTGGCAAGAAGTGCAACGATTGGCGACTGGCCTGCAGCGATCGTCATCCTTTCAATAGTGTTGTCAGTGAATCCGGTTTCAATTTGTCTCAATTGCGAGGCCTCGCAGCTGTCAGGCGCAGCCATCCCCACTCGTAAGGTCAAGCAAATGCATGAATCAACCCCACTTTGATTCTAGATTGCTATGGCGACGAGCAAAACATCTGATTGGGCTTGACCGCAATTGCTGCCCATACTCCTACGAATCTATACAGAAGGATATTGTCCATCAAATAATTGTTCTACGTGAGACAGATCTGGACTGTACATTTGTACAACCCTTGATAGTATTGGTATCCCCTGCTTGTTTTGGTCGCTGCCTGCTTCACAGCCCCGGTGATCCATGGGAGCTCTGTTTAGCCGGCTGACGCGCCTGGGGCCGATTTCTATTATTATGTTGAATAAGCATCTTGATAGTTATATCGTAATTTATGGAGTCAAGATACATGGAAGCCTGGAAGAATCAGTTTATTATCCGGAAATATCTTAGCCATCAGCTACACTATACACCAACGCGGCAACGCCCTAGATACGCTCACAAGGGTATTTGACGCGAATCCCAAAGATTGATGGGTCGGTCAACTACGTAAATGATCGGAAGAAACACTTTATCGGAAACACGGAATGTGCCAACCATGACCATAGCAGAGCGATCGTGACGTATCTAAGAATCTACGAACTTGAAATTCGCGGGGCTGTTCTGCCTTAATGCCTTAATGCCTTGGTGCCTTTGTGCCTGGGAAGTCGGTGATTGAGTTAAGGTGATCTGCCTCAGGTGTCTACAGACACCGCCGCCATTCCCGATCAGGGCGAACTTTTTTGATTGGCAGAAAAAAAGATCAAACCTTCTTGATCACGGCGCTGCCACGAGCTTTGGGCGTGTATACTTTGTCTCTTCTCTTTTGCCAGATTAAGCCCTGCCTTGCATCAGTGATCGAATACCATAGCTCACCATGGCGGCTCCCGTCCTGCCTTTGCAACAGGTGAAGCTCGCCTCGTTGCCATCCACCCGCCTTACACCAGAGCAACAATACTGGCGCACATTCAAGAACCCTCTCCTCATCCCGTCGCCAGCCAATGGACCTATCAATCTCATCACTCAACCTTCTGCCCCATCTTCTTCTGCTGTCTTCAGCTCCCTGTCGCAGCCCCCGGATATCTTCACCGTGACCACCGGTGCCCGAGTTCAGATCTACTCCATCCACACCCGAAAATTGCTGCGCACAATCACTCGATTCGATGATACAGTACGGGGTACAGATGTTCGGCCGGATGGCCGCGTGTTGGTGACTGGTGACGATACAGGTACAGTCCAGGTTTTTGACGTCAAGTCCCGCGCCATTCTGAAGACATGGAGAGACCACAAGCAGCCCGTGTGGGTGAGCAAGTTCTCTCCGAGCGACCCCACCGCTCTTATGACCACCAGTGATGACCGGACAGTCCGCCTGTGGGATCTGCCTGCTGAGTCCAGTCAGCGAACCTTCACCGGCCATACCGATTACGTTCGCAGTGGTGCCTTCATGCCCGGCGCAATGGCCTCCTCTGGATTGATTGTCTCTGGCTCCTATGATCGCACAGTTCGCATTTGGGATCCCCGTGTGCAGAGACGCGCAGCTATGACCTTCAAGATGGCCGCTCCTATTGAAAATGTGCTGCCCATGCCGGCGGGCACTACCGTTCTGGCTTCCGCTGATAACAAGATTGCGGTGCTGGATATCGTGGCTGGAAAGCCCATGCACATGATTCAAAATCACCAGAAGACAGTAACCTCGCTTGCGTTGGCATCCAATGGAGAGCGATTGCTCAGTGGTGCATTGGATGGTCACCTGAAGGTCTTTGAGACAACTGGCTGGAATGCGGTCTCTGGCTCTAAATACCCATCGCCCATCCTGTCTCTGCGTGTCATCACCTCTGGTATAGCACAGGAGGACAAGCACATCGCCGTTGGTATGCAGTCAGGTCTTCTTTCTATCAAGACCCGGTTGTCTGGTCAACAGAAGGTCAAGGACCGCGAGCGTCAGAAGGAGATGAAGGCTCTGCTCGAGGGTAAGCTGGAGGAACACGACCGTGAAGTGGCAAAGAAGAATAAGACTCGCGGCTCAGGTTGGGAGAAGCGGCTGCGTGGCCGTGATTTCATCGGAGAAGGAGTCGAAATTGTGATCGAGGGCCAGGACAACAAGAAGAGGAAGCGCGAACAAGCTTGGGAGCTTGATTTGCGTAAGGGCCGATACGCCGCTGCCTTGGATCAAGTCCTTGGAGGTCCCGATAAGACTGCCCAGCTCACACTATTCACTGCCCTCCGTCACCGTTCGGCTTTACGTGCTGCTCTCAAAGACCGTGACGAGGTCACACTCCAGCCTGTTTTGTCATGGGTTTACAAGCATATTCGCGAGCCCCGTCTGGTTGATCTCTGCGTTGAAGTTGCCATGAACCTGCTGGACATCTACTCGGCTAACCTGGGCCAGTCAGCCCAGGTTGACAAGTTGGTGGACCGATTGCACTTCCGCGTACGTGATGAGGTGGAGATGGCACAGAATGCCTTCCAGCTGAAGGGCGCACTTGACATGTTGAAGGCATGATGCTTATAATATGAGTTTTTGGAGTTCGGCTGGATTTACCATTCGTCGGTGTATTGGCGGGCCATCGGTTGTACAGATTTGCATAGAAATAAAAGTACCATTTTCAATGTCCTTCTTCTCATGGACTGTGATTTGCATCAGCCTCCGCGTTAGTAGTGAATAAAATTAGCTGACAGGTTTAGTTTACCGATCAAAACGTTGATGGATGGCTGATGTAGTATCATTGGATAGAGAGTTGCCGAGTTAGGACCCGGAGACTCGTGTCCTTCGTACTCGACCTTGTTTTCGCTCGTCTTTGCTCGAATTTTATTGACTCCCCATAGTCTCTTACAAGATAAATCCCCCATAGCCTGTCTGTAACCAATTGCCCGAGGCTCTAGAGCCAGCAGCATTCCCAGACAGTGTGAGGCTGGGCTCTTCAGAAAAACAAATGCAACGGGAAGGCTAGCGATTGATTCCTTGTAACCGGAGAGTAAGAGATCGTTTTGACAAAAGACGTCCAAATGGCCTATTGATTTGTCCCTTCGTGGCTCAGGTCCACTAGGACGCTTCGGACTTGGGCGGTGCTTAGTAGTGGTAGGGGCCCTAGAAATTGGCGTTCGGTCAACAAGAGGGTGAGTGGATATGCGAGATAAGACCTAGGTCAATAAAAGGCCTGAGTCTTCACCTTAATACTTTTAAGATAGAAGTAATCATTTTCATGAGGACGTAAAGTGCTTAGGTAGAGTCTGGCTAGGATAGCTGTTCAAAAATTTCAATATTAAAACCAGCAGGATGCACCTAAAGTAGCTCTACAGAAATCCCGGCATACGAAAGCAGCATAACGCCCAAAACGGGGTCGCCGACTCGTTCGAATAGTCCAACGGGGTATCCATTATCCAGCTCTGATGGTCTTGTTCACATGAAATGGACTTGTAGCGTGTCATAATACCCCCGTGCTGATCCGCGGGGAGCCTATAGTTACTTGATGTCAGCGAGATTCCTTTTGGGTTGCAACAGTACGCGCTGCTTATCAATTACACTGATCCAACGATCAGCGGTGAAACATATCAGTAGCCATCTATTATATAAACGGCTACTGAGGGAGATTCTGGGAAATAGAAGTCGCGAAACTAATGAATCAAAAGGTAGCGAAGTGATGGAGAAGGCGAACATAGAAATGGGAAATGAGGTCTCTGATATAAGAGCACAGCTGACTAAGTATTCACATTTAGAAGGTGAAATATCAAGAAGTAGTGTTAAGGAAGGCGAGTTACGGGCTACATATGCCTTGACACGATATTGAAACGTAGATGGGAGACTGGTTCAAGGTATCTTGTGCTCATATGTATTGATCAAACACTCAATACACTGGGAAAAAATCATAATCCTCCATTGCCCTCCATGGGCAGCGCCGCCTTCCTCAATTCTAATCGTACCACTCCATCTCTTCCAGCCGCAGACGTAGGCGTCTCTTATCGTCCTCTACCCGGTTGATTATGGCATTGCATGCCAGCAGGGCCCTGCGGTGGGCCGGGAAGTCGAAAAGGTTACAAACCGCGGAGTCATCCCAGGGTGAAGTGAGCCACTTCTCGTCATAGAATCGGCCAGAGTGGGGATTGCGGGGGGCCCGAAGGCGCACGGCGAAGGAATCAATAACGGTATCCTCTCCATCCTTCACTTCTGGCTCCCCCATATCCCGGAGGTGCTTGGCCAGGTATGTTTTGTCGTCCTTGAGGCGCTCTGCAATAGTGTTGCAGCTTTCCAGAGTGCGTTGGACCAAGGACAGGTCATGGGACTGAACGAACCCTGCGTCATCCCACGGGGACGTATAGTACCGTCCATCGTATGGAATAGCAGGGGTCATGGGCTGAGGTTGGGGGTGAGGCTGCAGCTGAGGCTTCTGTTCGTTAGTACTGACTTGAGACTTGAACAAAATATGAGCATACCTGTTGCATGGCCTGCTGGGAAGCTATCTGGCGAATGATCTCCTGCTGGATAAAGAGAGGTTGTTCTGCGATTGTGGCTGTGGCTTTCCGATCTTTGTTGATTTCAGTAAGCAGAAGATTCATAAAAGAAGGAGAAGTTCTGGGAATGAGAAAAAGAGGTCACTCACGGTGGCTGCAGTGAACACCTTGATTATTCCATCCACAGTTGCTACAGGCACCACGACTGTCTGGAACTCCATTGACAACAACCACAACACAAAATGCAAATGGACCTTTACCACTTTTACAGCAGTCACACTCTTGACCAGGAGGGGCCTGGACCCCAGCTTGCTGTTTGTAACCAAGCAAAGCCCGGTTCTCGGAGGTGTATTTCTGTTCTACACCATTTCGCCAAACAACTTGACGCACCACTGGGAGGGCGTAGATACCTCTGCGACGGTTGCTTAAGAGTGGGACTTGAGCTGGATTGCCATTTGCATCGGTCCAGTCTTGACGCGCATCTAATTATTTGTTAACACCCGCTGTTCAAAAAGATATAGAGGATATACTGCCATCCGTCATTGTCGAGGTCACGTGTGATTTCTTGGCAGCGGAGAGCGGAGCGTCAGGGCGGCGTTGGCTGGCAGAACGGGAACAAAGAAAATCCGAAATACGAATACGAGTGGAAAGCGGAGATCTTAAGCAGTAAAGTACGTCGTTTTTCTGATTGGCTACGATGGATGAGTCATTGCGGAGCTCACCATTGCGGAGAATTTATGCATAGCAAGACCAGTATAACTTAGGTATCGACGAGTCCTGTATCTCCCTAGAGGCAGCTACAGTAGAAATTCCAATCCTCTTCTATATCACATCATGGAAATCTTTTTCCTCCCCATTTTCTCTCTTTTGGCGACATATGTTATCAAAATGCAGCGCAGCTATTGATGTTGCAGGACACAATTTGAGCTGGGCAAGTGACGTATATGTCGAGCTGGATTCAAATCCTTCAGCGAATGTCCCTTTCGTACTACCTAATCGTTTGTTGGTTTATTTCAGTTAAGATCTGTAAATTTTGTAGTCAATTTTTCCGACTATACGAAGTTCAAGGTTGGGCAGAATAATGGACCCGACCCCAGTCTCTGCCACCGGTCAGAGCTTAACCGGCATCGGCTTCTCCTCCATGGAATCTTTGACTTCCCCCAGAATTTGGTGAACCCTTGCATCGAACTGTTGTCTCGTTTCCTGTTCCATCCTATTTGCATCAAAGGATACACCTCTCGGTTAACACTTGGCACATACTTTACCCCTCTATTCTTGCCCCGCCCCCTCGAGAACACAAAAATCCTAGCTGTCCCAAGCTCCACCTTCGGCTCTACTGTGGAGAGGGTCGAGACCGACTGATTGGCGATGCTCTAAGGGCAAAAAAAAATAAGAAGAACCACGGCACAGTCAGCAGCCCGGACCGCTGGGCCCGACCCAGAAAATCAATCACGTCACGTTGTCCTTCCATCATGGCCGCCGCTTTTGATGAGGAAGATCTATCGATCCCACTCGCTCCTTCCGACCGTGAACGTGACCACCCTCGTGACCACACCAGGCCGGTCAGCTCGAACCCCTCCGCCATGGCTATGCCGCCGCCGCGCCCGACCGCGAGAGCGGAGGCCACCCAGTCCCCCGCAACCACAAGAGATATGCAACGCCTCGATCAGTATCAGACCGTGAGGATCTTGGGTGAGGGGTCGTTCGGAAAGGTGAAGCTGGCCATTCACCAGCCGAGTGGTCGGCAGGTTGCCCTCAAAATCATCTCTCGGCGTAAGCTCTTGTCCCGGGACATGGTCGGTCGTGTGGAACGCGAGATTCAGTACCTTCAATTGCTCCGACATCCTCATATCATCAAATTGTATGATTCCCTTTTCCCTACTCACATATTGAAATTTGTTGTGCGTCCAGGCTGATCGGGTGGATTTACCCCGCTAGATACACCGTTATCGCCACCAAGACCGACATTGTGATGGTCCTCGAGTACGCCGAGCGAGAATTGTTCGACTACCTGGTCCGAAAAGGCAAATGCAACGATGACGAGGCCAGAAAGTTTTTCCAGCAAATCATTTGCGCTGTCGAATACTGTCACCGACACAAGATCGTCCACCGAGATCTGAAACCCGAGAACCTGCTTATCGACAGCCAGAAGAACGTCAAAATTGCTGATTTTGGTTTGAGTAATATTATGACAGATGGCAATTTCCTCAAGACTAGCTGTGGTAGCCCGAACTATGCTGCCCCAGAGGTCATTTCTGGAAAGCTTTACGCAGGCCCCGAGGTGGATGTCTGGAGTTGCGGTGTGATCCTCTATGTGTTGTTGGTGGGCCGACTGCCCTTTGATGACGACTATATCCCCGCTCTCTTCAAGAAGATTGCAGCGGGTAACTTCCACGTTCCAAGTTATATCTCCCCCGGAGCTGCCCGGTTAATTCGGGCCATGCTCCAGGTTCACCCCGTTCACAGAATCACTATCCCGGAGATTCGTGATGACCCGTGGTTTAGCAAGAACATCCCCAAATATCTGGAACCTCCAGCAGAAGAATATATCGCACCCGGTGCCGACCAGAGCAAGGCCAATGATGCCAAGGTCGCCCCTGGAAAACCGCTTCCAGTGCAACACAAGGTTCACCAGATTGCCGTGTCGAAGCTCGAAAGAAGCATGGGATATGGCCGTGAGGATATTGAAGATGCACTTAGACATCCGGAGCCCAGCGCAATCAAAGATGCATTTTCTATCGTCGTTGAAAATGAAATGATGCAGACGAACTGTGAGTCTTTCTCGATGCCATTACTTAGGTGTCAATTCTAACTAGGTCATCATAGCTCCCACGGAAGATAATTTAATGGCCTCGAACGTGCCCCCGCAACCCAAAGGGCCCGCACAACCGACAGTCGATCGAGCGACCGCTGCACCCAAAGCTCAGGCGCCGCCTGCTCCTGTTGCCGCTCGGAAACAGAGCATCTCGCGTCGCATCCGTACGGAAGAGACACAGGTAGATTCCGAGTCTGAAGAGCCACGTCCCAGCCATGTCCGAATCCTGCCAACTAGTCTGCCATACGTGCATGACCAGCTCATGGAGCAACGGGATCGAGAGCAAAGGGCTCGTGTTGATGAAGTGCGTCGGAAAGAAGCTGCTCGAAATGAGGCGGAGGGGCTGGGGTCCGAGCGTCTGGAGCTGACACCTGAGGAGCAAGCTGCTACAGCGCGAGCACTGAAGCCCCATGCTCGGAGTATAATTGATCTTGATAAATTGCGCCTGGAACCACCGATTGGTCACCCCATTTCGCAGCAGCCTCCCAAGCGATCCCGCAAATGGCAGTTTGGTATCCGCTCACGGAACCAGCCCTATGAGGCCATGTTGTATCTTTATCGGGCAATTGCTGCCCAAGGTGGTGTTTGGGATGTCCAGCCTGTCGAGTCAGGAACTCAAATTGGACCGGAAGCAACGCCTTCCCCAGACAAACCCAAGCCGCTCCAGAACAAATACCCCGATCTCCCACCGGACTACTACATCCCCAAGGACCCTTGGTTCATTCGTGCACGCTTGCTGAAAGAGGGAGTCAAGGCCCCCGGAGCATCAACCAGTGTTTTTAATAGCCGCAGTGACCTCGGGGAACTGCGTCGGCGATTCCACATTTCGGGCATCTCGACTCCATTTGAGGACAAGGAGGTGAAGTCTTTTGCATCAGACAAGGATAACAGTGCACCTTCTGCACCTTCATCAGCTACGCAACAGAATGGCCTTCCGAGTATCTCTCACGGCGTCTGGGTTTTCGTTGACATCCAACTCTACCAGCTGGAAGAGAACAACTACATGGTTGATTTCAAATGCGATGGCTACCAGAATGTCATCCGTGCTCAGGGTGACACAGAATGGACTCCCATTAGCAAGCGTCTCAAGAACAAGGAGAAGGAGGTGACTAGCCCCTACCCTTTCCTAGATGTGGCATCCGACCTTGTGGCTCAGCTGGCTGTTGCCAGCTAAACGTTTATCTCTGGTGGATATTGACTGGAACGACGAATATGATATCTCCTCCATACTCACCTTCATAATTTTCATAATCTCTTCTTATCCAATTTTCTTTGGTTGTCCATCCCAATGAGACGTGGTTGTACAGCGGACAATCTGTGCTTCGTGAGCGAATATTGTTTTGATACTTTTCCCGTGTACGATTCTTCATCTGCATGAACAATATCATTTACATTTTATCTGCTCCGTTCTTGTCGTAGGTCTATATCGAAAGCTTCCAGACAGGCATAAACTACAACATTTAAGGCAGGACTCATTAGAAATATCCAAGCACTCTGGTTTCCTTTCTGACATGTTTCTATTTTTTTTCTGCTTTTCTTTTTTTCTATTTTTCTTTGGTAGAGGATAGTGAAATGCAAAGATAACATGATGGGGGACTCGCTCGGCTCAATTTAACGTCAGATCTCTCTCACTTTCCAACCAGGTTAATGATAGATCAACTCATGTCAACGCATTGTATTACAGTTGACGGCCTTTCCCCTTCAAGTCACGGGGCTTCTTGACTGAGCCGCGCGGGGTGACTCTGGTGACCATGGCCACATAGCTCTTGTCATTGCGTCGACGTTGGCTCGCCGAATTTCCTCGGTTCAACCCAGTCCGGCCAATCTCCGCATCCTCTCGACCACGCCCATCCTCCATTGAACTGGCACTATCAGTTCCGTCCAGAGAGGCAGCCTTCTCCACGTCGCTATCCTCTCTCTTGCTAGATTCCCCGTGCGCCGCAGCAGCCTCAATACCTGCCTGCTCGCGCTGCCGAAGCGCAGCATCAAGGACCCATGGCTTGAACGTAGGAAGTATCTCGATGTCCGGGAACCTCGCTCGGCTGCCTTGCTGACGCTCAAGGTCCTTGGAACTGCTTCTTGCTGGAAGCCATTGACTCTTTTTTCCGGCCGAGGCACTGCTTTCACCGGCACTGATACCGAGAGATTCTTCATGGGCCTTTTCCTCCTCGCGCATATCTACCATGTATTGATAAGTCATGTTGACAATGTCACGAATCTCTTGGAAAGACTTTCCGCGTCCCACACAATCACGCAGCCACTCTGGCACGGGAGCAGTAACAGCTCTTGGAAGTCTTCGACCACGCATGGTCAGACCTCGAGTAGTCGAGGGTTTCTTCGTCTTAGCACGAGCAGATGTCTTTTTCTGTTTGCTGGGGCCAGACCGACTTGAACCCGCACGACTTGGGCCAGCTTGACTGGTATCACTCTGGTGTTCCTTCTCTGAGACTCGCAGTACCTCACGACGCCGGAGTGTAATTTCGAAGCTTTCAACTCCATTCCACTGCTCCATGCGGGAGAGGGACTCAAGAAGCAACTCGCATTGCGTGAAAGGCCATTGGTCGGCGCGGTAGCGGGCTCGCTGGTAGTGCTTGCGACAATAGTGGACCCAGACAGCATCGGGGAAGAGCTTCGTCGAAGCCTTGTTTCGTCCGAAGAAGTGGGAGACAACCTTGCGGAAGTGCATTCCGTCTGGAGAGGGGCCCATATGGCATGGGTGGGAGAATTCGCAGAGTGCGCTGCTCTCTTCGTCGGCGTCGGTTTGATCGGCATCTTCGTCGGCGTCGTGTTCTTCAAGGCCGTTGTCGTCATCGTAGTTTTCGCCGTCGTCATTTCCGACATCGGTCTCGGTTCTATCGTCGTCGTCGACGATATTTTGATGGCATACTGAAGTGGGAGGACGGAAATCAGGGTCCGTTTCTGTACCTTGAGATGAAGTGCTGTCAGAAATCTCATCATTTGTTTCCGAATCTGCGACTTCAGAACAGATGAACTTGAGTGGATCTATCTCATATCCCTCTGGCAGCTCTAATGCATCATTGAGAAATCGTGTGATCATGTATGGCACAGGCTGAACGTGATGAAGCTCATCTGGCCATGCAGCAGGAAATTGGATAGGTGACTGAGGAGCCTTCAGGAAAGGGGAAAATGAAAAGGGGTCACTACCAGCATTGCCTGGCATGGTTTTCTGCCTTTTGCTTGCTTGATCAGAGACGTGTTGAGAAAGGCCATCATTTGCGAGCTGTCTCTTCCTTTGGCCCTCTTCGACGGCTTTATCAATACCTACCCAGTCAACACGGTCAAAATCGGTCCATTCAGACTGTAGACCCATATTGACTTTCAAACTGTCTCCAGGTGACAGACGAATCTCGCCCTGTGGGGGGCTTGGACGACGGAGGGGGGGACTATCAAATGGAGGTGGCCAGCCATATTGTTCACCAGGTACCGGAGGGAACTTTGGAGGCATATTGGTGACCTCCGAAGAAAGGAAAAGCAAAGAAAATCTATCGGATGAGGTTTAATAAAATGGCAAATTATTGCGATGATGATTGTCGATGGATCGGGGAAAGAGTTCGGACAAAGTTATCAGGTGTGTTGTTATGGGATCACGTCAAAATCTCAACCGAGGGAATTTTATATTCGCTTACCGGCAATCTCCCACTGACAGGCAGGCATTGTTTGCCTGCCTACTTGACGTGGGTTGCGGTTACGTGATTAATCCTCCTTTACCCCTCGCCTACCCTCCATCTTCGACTTTGATTTCTTCTTCATGTTCTCTCTCGCCAATCCGTCCATTCAACTATCTGCCTGGCTCGCCTTTAGCTTCGCCTTCATATGCCTCCCCGTCTACATTCAGCAGTTCGGGATCTTTTTCTCCCTTCATATCCAGGCCATTTACAATGATAATGATGAGTGTGGGTTGGCGCCCCTACCAGGGGACGATACATGGAAGGAGTATGATAATTGCATATATTTAGGTCTTTAATTTCTTGTTTGTGCGTGCTCTAAGGGTTCATAAAACCATTCTTACAGATAGACAACTATTGTTTAGATAGCGATCTAAGAATTATAGGCTCCTCGGTCAATCCCGCCTTTCAGAGCATGTAATTTAGGATCCACAAGCAGACAAAGCAGGTAAGAATTCGAATGTTGCACTTGGGCCCTCTGCACTAGTGATAGGCATGGGAAGGTGTTTACAGCCGTGCTACTCAGATATGAGAGCCAGGGTAGTAGGCATTCTAGTTGCAAGCTGCGACGATTCAAGGAAGTTGCGTGGGGATGGACCATAGTCGTGGGGATTAACGTTTTAAGAAGGGCGCTAGCGTTTCTATACTTCGGAGAAACGCACGGGCCGTTTCTTACTGTCACCTCACAGGCGCGGCATCACCCGCCACGCGGTGTAAACGCGTGGCTTACGGATTTATCAAGGGCCAATGCTTTAAGTCTCAGACCCATAATTTTGGTTAAAAGTTGATCATGTACCAACTAAACCACCTCATCATTGTATGCTGTCATGCCATATGTGCTGTTGGCCCAAAACATGGATTATCCGAAGACGAATGGTCAGTCACCGCTGAAGGTTATGATCAACATACTACCCAGGCTGTCCGCTGACCCCAAGTAATCTCTAGGTTTATTGAGTCTTTTCAGAAGGGGGAGACACCCACTTTTATCAATCATGCGAAAGCTGGACTGAAAGTCTTGTCTGACGATCTTCGTGCGCTGCTTATTTTCTCGGGGTAAGTGCATACTATTGTGAATCGCTTACTGGAATGTGAATCACGTTTGCAAATCACGCATGCGCATGCCTTATGCATGCACGCTAATGATTGTTTCTGCAGGGGAGCAACAAAGAAGTCGAGAACATCCTTGAGCGAGGGGCAATCATATCTTGTAAGTTAGTTTGCTCTTTGAACAAGGGCTGGCTGATTGATAATATGCAACAGAAACTTGCAGAGGAAAACAACTACTTTCAAGACCGGAAACAAGTCACAGAATCTTATACATCGAGAATTACAACCGAGGATCTCGCGACAGATTCATATCAAAATGTACTCTTTTCACTTCTGCGTTTTCGATTGGAAACAGGGGTTTACCCGCAACACGTTACCGTCGTGACCCATGAATTTAAAAGGGCTCGGTTCATGGAGTGCCATTTCCCCTCCTTGGGGTTATCGCCGAGGATTGTTGGTAGACATGCAGAAGCTAGCGCGGTTTCCGTAATTGGAATAAACCCGCCAGAGGATGTCACTCCATTGGAATCATTGGTCCGTGGAGAAGCGGGCAAAGGGATTGGGCTCTGGCGACAAGATCTATATGGAGTTGGCGAGGACTTGGCCGGCAAGCGACTTCAAAGAGGCTGGAACTCGGGTATGGAAACAGGAGCCTTTGTGAATGTCGGACTAGAAGAAGTCGTTGAACAATTGGTATGCTGGCAGGGCGGGACTGATAATGAATTGTTCCCAAAGTTGGAAGAGCTGCCCTGGTTCTACGGCAATCCAGCAATATAGATAAGAGTTATGGACATAATGCAGTATTCATTAAGGCATAATATCTTCTGGTTCGATACTTGAAATTCAACTTGTCCCCTCCAAACGCCAATGCATAGAGCATCCCTCGTGGATATTCATAATAAAGCTTCAAATGCTTAATCTGCCATCCGGTAGCTGACCATAGTACCCACCCGGTGGTTATTGGTACTGAAGCTGCGCAGTTGAACCTTCTCCGCGTTCTTGATCTCCTTTGCGTCGCTGTCACCCCACTCCACAGGGACATCGGAGTCAGCGTCGGCATACACCAGGACGTTGAATGTGCAGTCTCCGTCAAGGACGGGTAGGAAAGTAACGGAAGCGGTAATCTGGCGGAAAATGGCCTGGATCTCGTCTTGGATCTCCTTTTCGGTCTTTTCAACAGGCTCGGCGGGCTGGGCATCGCTGTAGAATACAGATTATCAGAGTTAGCAATGGCATATCGGATGAACCAGACTCGGGCTTGGAAGGCTTACCCAGGAGCCGCATTTTCCTTGTCACCTGATTTTCCAGCACTCTTGCTCTTGGAGGATTTGCCAAAGACCTCAACCTGCGGCCGAAATGTCAGAAAAACTCGTGGGTAGGAATGTACACTCCAGTACGTACGTCAAATTGCCATCGCTCCACGTGCTCTCCAGTGTCTCGATCAGTGATGACCACCACAAGCTTTGAAATCTTTCCACCGGCCATCCACCTGTTCAGCTGTGACATTATCTTCTTGATGTATGCCTTCACTTGATCGTCCGCGGATACTTGGGTGGGTTAGAATGAAGCGAGGCTCGAAGGGTCTTAGGCAGGAGGGACGAACCGAGCATGTTGAGACCATATTTCTTGACACTATCTTTGGTCAGGCTTCTGAATACACTCGGAAATCATTGGGTCAACACTTACGTTATAAAATCATCGGGAGGGTAAACAGCGCGTTGAAATCTGCAATGGTGGTTTCAATGAGCCTCTGGCACCATAATTTTGTGGGGATTGATCCAAAGCTCACAGAATTGAGTTAATCGAGTACTCAAACTATTCCATTATCAGTACTGAAAGATTATCTGTGATGAATGCATGGCACTCACGAATTCCGCCACGAGCTTCGCCGAACCTGCGCATAGGCTTTGTGAGCTTGTTGATCCCAGCAAAAGGCGGCAAACCCCTATTCACCTACCTCTGATGACCAGCTTGTGCACCTTCGACTTATCTTTAGCTTCAGGCATATTGAGCAGAGTCTGTTGAACGTGAAAAGGGTAACAAAATGGGAGACAAAGCTGGAGGGAGGGTTTGTTTATGCCGATAGACGATAGTCACCGCAGCGATCGCCGTCACCGCCCGCACCCTTTTTTTACTACGCTCCGCAAGTCAATCGATCTCGCCGCAAACACCGAGACAATCTACCGAGTCGCACCCATTTGAACTGTGACAATTTACCCAGGCGATTGTCCTCGTTCCATGCCACTGCACGAATCCCGATGCGAGGATGTCTGCAGGTAGCCCGATGGCTAAGCGCAGCGCGGAAACCTCCGGCTGCGAGCCTCAAGTCGCTGGCTGGACTTTCATCCCGCTATAACTCCCTACGATCCTTCACAACCTCCGCGGCCTGGAGCGCTCGATCAAAGTCATATACGCCCGATACCGACCTCGAGCGACGAATCGCAGCCATCCCCCTCGATCGATATCGCAACTTTTGCATTGTCGCGCACGTCGATCATGGAAAGAGTACCCTTTCCGACCGATTACTCGAGCTTACCGGGACAATTCAGCCGGGCCAAAACAAGCAGGTGCTAGATAAACTTGATGTTGAGCGGGAACGAGGAATCACAGTCAAAGCGCAAACATGCACAATGATTTACAACCACAATGGCGAGGACTACTTGCTGCACCTGGTGGATACACCAGGGCATGTGGATTTCCGTGCGGAGGTGTCGCGTAGTTATGCCAGTTGCGGTGGTGCTTTACTTCTGGTGGATGCTAGCCAGGGTATTCAGGCACAGACAGTGGCCAATTTCTACTTGGCTTTCGCACAGGGCCTTGAGTTGATCCCTGTCATTAACAAAGTTGATCTGCCGTCTGCAGATCCAGAGCGGGCTCTGGAACAATTGAGAAACTCATTTGAGCTCGATACCGAGAACACCGTCCTGGTTTCTGCCAAGACTGGACTCAATATCGAGGCTATCCTTCCGACGGTCGTTGAAAAAATCCCTGCGTACGCAACTCCCGCTTTTCTGGTCAGATCATTGAATACTAATGTGATTCAATAGGCCCATTGGCGACACTCAGAAACCTCTTCGTATGTTGCTGGTCGACTCTTGGTACGATTCTTATAAGGGCGTGATTCTTTTGGTGCGCGTTTTCGACGGCGAGGTGCGTGCCGGCATGCAGCTGGTATCATTTGCTACGGGTCTGAAATACTATGTCGGTGAAGTCGGAATCATGTATCCGACGGAGACACCCCAAACAGTCCTCCGTGCAGGTCAAGTCGGATACATTTATTTCAATCCCGGAATGAAAATCAGCAAAGAAGCCAAGATCGGTGATACACTGGCTCGAGTGGGCCAGGAGAAGCAAGTCGAAGCTCTGCCTGGTTTTGAAGAGCCAAAGTCAATGGTTTTCGTGGCTGTGTATCCTATCAATGCTGATCTTTTCGAACATTTGGATGACAGCATTAATCAGCTCGTCTTGAATGACCGCAGTGTGACGGCCCAAAAAGAGTCTTCCGAGGCTTTGGGAGCTGGATTCCGCATGGGTTTCTTGGGCACTCTTCACTGCTCCGTTTTTGAAGACCGTCTGCGTCAGGAGCACGGTGCCAGTATCATCATCACACCTCCTTCCGTCCCCGTCAAGGTCGTTTGGAAGGACGGCACCGAGGAAATCATTACCAATCCGGCAAAATTTCCCGATGATGATAGTCTGCGGCTTAAGGTCGCCGAGGTCCAGGAGCCCTACGTCTTGGCAACATTGACCTTCCCCGACGAATACTTAGGAAAGGTTATCGAGCTTTGTGAAGCCAACCGAGGTGAGCAGCAAAGCATTGAATACTTCACCGCAAGCCAGGTCATCATGAAATATGAACTTCCCATGGCACATCTTGTGGACGACTTCTTTGGCAAGTTGAAGGGAGGCACCAAAGGTTATGCCAGTCTGGATTATGAGGAATCTGCTTGGCGAGCAGGAAATATTGTCAAGCTCCAACTTCTGGTGAACAAAGAGCCTGTGGATGCCGTGTCACGGCTCATGCATATGAGCCAGGTCAGCCGCCAAGGAAGGCAATGGGTGACCAAGTTCAAAGAGCACGTTGATCGGCAACTGTTCGAGATTGTGATCCAAGCTGCTGTTGGCAAGAAAATCATTGCTCGTGAGACCATCAAGCCCTACCGCAAGGACGTCTTGGCCAAATTGCATGCCAGTGATGTCAGTCGGCGGCGAAAACTGCTAGAGAAGCAGAAGGAGGGTCGTAAGAGGCTCCGCGCAGTTGGAAATGTGGTGATCGATCACAAGGCATTCCAGGCATTCCTGTCAAAATAACCACTTGTATATTAGAAACACTTTAACCTGTACACAAGATACCAAAACCATCATTTTTGGCCATACATTCCAGTTTCCAATTTTTGCATATAGAAAGACAACATGCGCCCAGCACCCATGCATACTGGGCTTGCTAAAGCGAAGCGAACAGTATCCGGAGACATAGCATGGTTATAATATCCACAGACAAGCGAAGTCTTATTGTTTGATATCTTTATACTTCTAGGGTCCCACTTGAGGTTGTGCTATTGGTCCAGCGGTGAGAGCTTTGCGGCAGAAAAAAAGTGTTCGTCGCCGACCCCGCGGTCCATTCTGATTCTTCTTCCTCTCTTCATCGCCATTCCTCTCCCAAACCAACTCTTCGGGGATTCAAACCTCGGAATTTTATTGCGCAGGTTTATTAAGCAGCATCACACGTTCATTTTGTCCCGCGAGTCTTCTACACCGTGGACTGCGGCTGACACCCGCACGCGCCGATCAAATCATCCTTGAGTCACCCTGCCATGCTCCCACTTTGACCACGGCGCGATGCAGCCCTCGGAGGATGCGCAGATTGATCTGGGCAAGGCCCAGGTCATTGACCGCACCCCAAAAATTATCAAAGAACTGAAGTTCGGTGTATTGTATGGGTTCCCGGTTTGCTTCAAGACTGAGCTACAGTACTCTTTGCGCGGAATGCGATCACTAACATAGATGTTCTCCTCCTCCAGGACAAAAAATGATATTGTTGAGCAAGCCGCGGTGGAAGTTTCGGACAGAAAGTTCTTCGACCTCGAGAATGGCAGAAAGGTGGTTTCCAATGGTCCTCTCGACACACGCATGGGTATTTCAGGCAAAGTTGCAACCTGTGCGACTTGCGGACTGAACTCAAAGGATTGTAATGGTCATTTCGGCCATGTACGACTGGTTCTCCCGGCTTTCCATGTCGGTTACTTCAAGAGGGTCATCGGCATCCTGCAGGAAATTTGCAAAGAATGTTCACGCATCCTCCTCCCGGAGACCGAGCGCCGATCTTTCCTACGAGAAATGAGACGTCCTGGCCTGGATAATTTGCGACGAATGCAGATTGCGAAGCGAATCAATGAACGATGCCGGAAGACTCGGCAGTGCGAGCACTGCAACGCGATAAATGGCGTGGTAAAGAAGATTGGCACGAGTGCGCTGAAGATCACCCATGATAAGTTCCGTGCGTTCAACGCCTCAACTTCCGTCAAGAAGCAGCCACCACTCAGCAAGACCGTCTTTGATGATTCTTTTTCTGAGGTGCGAAATTCAAATACCGAGGTTGAGAAACACTTCAAGAAGGCACAGGATGATTTGAATGCCTTGCGCGTGCTCAAGTTGTTCAAGAAGATCTCGGACAGCGATTGCGAGCTTCTGGGATTAGATCCCAAGGAGGCCCGACCGGAGATGTTTTTGTGGCAGTTCATTCCGGCCCCGCCCGTTTGTATCAGACCGTCCGTGATTCAAGAGGCAGCATCTACCGAAGACGACTTGACCGCGAAGTTGGGTGATATCGTGCAAAGTAACATCAATCTCAAGAACTCCCTGCTTAAAGGAGCTCCTGTGCAGACCATCATGGAATGCTGGGATTACATGCAGCTCCAGATTGCTGTCTACATTAACAGCGATGTGCCTGGTCTCAACAAAGCGGATCTTGGAAAGCCTATACGTGGATTTGTCCAACGATTGAAAGGAAAACAGGGTCGTTTCCGTGGTAACTTGTCCGGAAAGCGTGTTGAGTATACTGGCCGAACGGTCATTTCGCCCGATCCCAATCTACGAGTAGATGAGGTTGCCATTCCGGAGCTTGTTGCCAGAAACCTGACCTATCCCGAGGTGGTTACCCGATACAACAAGGAAAAGTTGCAAGCCGTTGTGCGTAATGGAACGAACAAATACCCCGGAGCGAGATACTTGATCAAGAAGGGCTCTATCTGGCAAACGAACTTGAAGTACGGTAATTTGAATCATATGGCCAATCAACTCCAAGAGGGTGATGTGGTTGAGCGTCACCTTGAAGACGGTGATATTGTACTTTTCAACCGGCAGCCGTCCCTTCACAAACTCAGTATTCTCTCTCACTTTGCCAAAGTTCGACCGCATCGGACATTCCGTCTGAATGAGTGTGTTTGCAACCCTTACAATGCCGATTTTGACGGAGATGAGATGAATCTACACGTTCCACAAACCGAAGAGGCAAGAGCAGAAGCAATGGAGTTGATGGGTGTCAAGAATAACTTGGCCACGCCCAAGAACGGTGAACCCATTATTGGTGCCATTCAGGATTTCATCAGTGCCGCTTTCTTGCTAAGCAGCAAAGACAACTTCTACGATCGTCGCTCTTTCACTCAAATTTGTCTCTACATGTTGGGCCCCGAGACGCGATTTGACCTGCCTCCGCCATCCGTCATGAAACCACAAATGCTCTGGACTGGCAAGCAAGTTTTTAACATCTTGATGCATCCTAACAAAGATGACCCTGTCTTGGTCAACCTTGATGCGGCGTGCCGACAGTTCAAGCAGCCAAAGGATGGAAGACCCAAGGACTTGGATCCGAACGATGCTTGGCTGGTTATCCGCAACTCCGAAGTCATGTGTGGTGTCATGGACAAGTCTACAGTCGGTGACGGTAAAAAGGACAATGTGTTCTACATCATGCTTCGAGATTATGGACCTGCTGCAGCCGCCCAGGGCATGAACCGCCTGTCTAAGTTGTCAGCCCGCTGGCTCACCAATCTTGGCTTCTCTATTGGTATCACGGATGTGTGGCCCAGCGAGAGGCTTGTCCAGTCCAAGAACGACCTAGTTGAAGCAGCCTACGCCGCTTGTGACGAAGTCATTGCTAAGTTCAAAGCTGGAACTTTGGAGAAGTATCCTGGTTGTGACGAGTTGCAAACCATGGAAAACCAGCTCTCTGGTATTCTCAGTAAGGTTCGTCAGCAAGCTGGTGATGAGTGTATTGCACAGCTCAGCAAATACAACTCACCCCTGATCATGGCCACGTCCGGATCTAAGGGTTCTAGTATCAACGTTTCCCAAATGGTCGCGCTTGTGGGTCAACAAATTATCGGCGGTTCACGTGTTCTGGATGGTTTCCAGGACCGTACTCTACCTCATTTCCCGAAGAACGCACGCCAGCCTCCTTCTAAGGGTTTCGTTCGCAACAGTTTCTTCTCGGGTCTTCTGCCTACCGAGTTCATTTTCCACGCCATGTCTGGTCGTGAAGGTCTGGTCGATACTGCCGTTAAAACGGCCGAAACCGGTTACATGTCTCGTCGATTGATGAAGTCTCTTGAAGATCTTTCGACCATGTACGATGACACTGTACGGAACTCCTCTGCGGCTATTGTGCAGTTCCAATATGGTGACGACAAGTTGGATCCTTTGGATATGGAAGGCAAAGCTAGACCTGTCCACTTCGAGCGAACCTTCATCCATTCTGAATCAACCACATACAAAAATAATGAGCGGAGTTTGCTGCCAGCGGAGATCTTGGAAGTCTGCGAAGAGATGCTTGGCGCAGAGCGCGCCAAGCTGGTTCGCAAAGACCTTATGGGCAATGAGCTGGGCTATATGGATCGCAGTGACCACGGAGTCGATCAGCTTGAGAGTGCGCGTGATTTCCTCGACTCCATTCAGGAGTACGTGGAAGGCAAGGCCGAAAAGCTGATTAATCTTGGTGGTGACGTCGGTTCGATCGAGGAAGGTAGCCGGCAGGGATTAGATCATACCGGAAAGCTGACCGAGACCACTCTACGCGCATTCATCACTTCTTGCCTCACGAAATACCGGAGAGCTCAAGTTGAGCCTGGTCATGCTGTGGGTGCTGTTGGAGCTCAGTCCATTGGTGAGCCGGGTACTCAGATGACTCTTAAGACTTTCCATTTCGCTGGTGTCGCTGGTATGAGTATCACACAGGGTGTGCCTCGTATTAAGGAAATTATCAACGCCTCCAAAGAAATCAGTACACCTGTCATTGCCTGTGAACTGGTCAACAAGGAACATATGGCTGCAGCACGTATTGTCAAGGGTCGTATTGAAAAGACATACCTGCGTGATATTATGCGCTCTATCACCGAAAACTGGACCGGCAGCTATGCTTATGTGACCATCAAGATCAACCTCCAGACCATCTCTGATCTGAAGCTCGAGCTAGATGTGAGGAAAATTGCTCAAGCGATTAAAACCCACAAACGCTTCAAGGGTGCAGATCTCACATTCCGCGTTGGCACGTCTAGCATCAGGATCTTTATGGACATGGACCCGGCCAGTAAGACAGGTTTGTCGAAGACTGAGGTCGCTGCCACGAGTATGGACCCCTTCCTGCGTCTCAAGCATCTTAAGCGACTGTTGCCCGATATCCAAATTCTTGGACACGCCCGTGCTCAGCGTGCCATTATTCGAACAGATGAGACTTCCACCTCTAACACTCTATTGGTGGAAGGCTACGGCTTGAAAGAATGCATGACAACCGTTGGTGTGGATGGCCTCCGCACAAGGACAAACAACGTCATGGAAGCACGCGAGGTCCTCGGTATCGAGGCGGCAAGAACTACAATTGTTGTCGAAATTAGTGAAGTCATGAAGGACATGAACATCGATCCTCGCCACATGCAACTTCTGGCCGACGTTATGACGTACAAGGGTGAGGTGCTTGGTATTACCCGGTTCGGTCTGGCCAAGATGCGTGACTCGGTCCTTCAGCTCGCCTCTTTCGAGAAAACTGCAGACCACCTCTTTGACGCTGGTGGTGCTGGCCGTACCGATCTGATCGAGGGTGTCTCTGAATGTATTATTATGGGCAAGACTATCGGACTAGGAACCGGTGCCATGGAAGTCGTCCGCAAGCTGAACTTTTACGAAGGGCAGATTGGCCCGCGGAAGACTGTGTTCGAAGATGCCTGGACCGAACTGTGTGAAGTACCTCAGGCAAGGAAGGGCAAGAAACGGGTGAGGTAGTGGCAAGATCTTGCCATTATCTTAATTTCTCTCCTTTTTCATTTCGGTGGCCGCTTTCATCCGCATTTTCCTCGGCGTTGGAATGTTTGCTTTTCTGCCCAGGCGCAGCCTTTGGGCACGACTCTGTACATGTACTCCCAGTGCGGCCAATTGGCGCCTGTTTTATGCACGTTAGCGAATAGTGACGATCTGCAATCGACGACTTTAGCCAAGCATCATTAGCTTTCTTGTAGCGTTTTCACCTTGGAGAGCATTAGCCATTTCTCCGAGATGATACTTGACTGACACAGAAGCAGGGCGCCTCGCTATTGCCATTATTATAGTTATTTTTCCTATTTCCTGTCCAGCTCTCGCACATAATTGGACCTGTCATCCCGGGGTAGCCGGAGCTCGACGCCGCATGATGAGCAATTGCAGCTTTCCAACAGCACATCCCTGCACGTACATGACATGCATTTTCCTCATTCGCTAGACTCCAGTGAGGCACTGCATCAATGGTGGAGGTCTGTCGATTGGCCACGTTTCTCCTGCATCAAACCGGCAGCAGTTCCCTAGTTCCATGGCTTTTACCATCTTGGGGGCTTGTTGAGGGGTGATCAAGTCATAATCGCACGCCAATCAGGTACCACAGCAACCCTGGTCGGGACATGGGGGGGGTTGCAGGCATACACCCTCGAGTTCTTTGTTCGGGACGAACACCCTAACCCTCATCGGTCAAGATCCGCCAGGCCGCCCTCTACATCGCCGTTTCTTTGTTTCCCTACTAGTCTGTTGGGGCTACTGCATAGGTCTGTGACTCTCCTCTCTAATCTCCTCTAATTACGCCTTCGCCGTCCCACGGGTCGCACTTTTATATTCTTTTTCTCGACTAGCTCCCCGAGGCTCCCCGAAGCTCTCGAACTAAATATTGCCTATACCGAAAGAAAGGCTACTATATAGTAAGAATCATGGACCCTGTCGATTCGAGATTGGCAAAGAAGCGCGAGAGTCGGACACGCGCTCCGACGGCCTGTCAGACATGTCGTCTACGCAAGACCCGGTGCGACAATAACAGGCCCACTTGTAGCTATTGTGCTCTGCAGGGGGTAGATTGCATCTATCCTGAGACGTCCCCGCGCCCTAGCCAGTAAGTCAAGTGGCTTGGTTACCTTTCTTATGGGCCTTGCAAAATGGCCTTGTGAAGCAAGTCCGAGACTGAAACATTTTCTCCTGTCCCGTAGATATGGATACGATTCGTCCAATCAGGAGATCCTGCAACAGCTTAACCATATTTCCTCGCTGCTGGAAGATATCAAAAATGACAGTTCCTCCGGCGGTTCCTCGGCTCGTTCGCTCCGGAGCTCCTTGCTCGAATTGACTGCCCAGAACCCTAGTCCACTGACTGATATGGGGCTTACAGGGATACATAGTTCACGCGGTAGTAGCTCCAATGGTGATCATTGTGCTTGTGAGCACGATCCTGATTTATTATACGCGGCCAGTTCCGCAGAGCTTATGCTGCGTTGGCCGATCTATGATAAGATTATCACAGATGCGGAGAGACACATTCGATCCTTTTTGCTCGATTCTCTAAACTCTCATCCCCAACCGGGAACTTCACCTCCCCAGATGTTGGGGGTTGGCCCACTTGTGGATGATATTCAACATCTATGTCGAAAATATCTCCGGTTAGTACATCGGCGGAATCCCGTAGTGGATATAGACAACCTCGAGCGCTATGCCCGTGAGGTGACCATCCAGGGATTAGGGTGGGACGGTCCGGCTTGTCTGGTGGTACGCTATATGTTCAAATGCTGGTTTTTTTACCCGCCATTGGAGACTAATCTCTTTGGTAGCTTCTTGCGTGTGCTCTAGCCTGTTCCACATCTACATTCATACCGCTGGGGGAGATTCCCGAAGATCTAGATCTCATTCCTGGACCACCTCCATCTGATGCTGATATCGGACGTGCAGAGGCCTACTTCCACGCTGCAAAGCAACGGTTTGGATCACTGCATGCATCTACAACGGATATCCAATGCTTTCTCTTAGCTGGATTTTATCACAGGCATGTTATGCGTCCGTTGGAAGCGTGGTTCTGCTTTCAGCAAGCATCATGCAGACTAGAAGTTCGACTGCGGTCATTATGCAGAGAGCAGTGGAGAGCAGATGCCAACTACCATAACTTGGAGTCTAGGCTATACTGGTCTTGTATTCAAGCTGAATAGTAAGTAGTCTGAGATGGGCGTCCGCATATATCTAATGATTGCAACCAATAGTGAAATGCAGGGTGAATTGCCTCTGTGGAGTAGTCGTCTTGAAAGATTAGGATTCTCAGGCTCATTTCCAAGTTTCCCTTTTCCAGCATCTTCACCTTCATCTTCCCCAGAGCAAATGGGAGGTGAAAATGAAGCCCATATGGGTATATTGGGTGATCACAGTGGCACCGACGAAGAAATGGGCTGGAAGTTCTACATTGGAACTATTTGCAATCGTCGCACCGTCAATGACATGTTAGTTGATATGTGGCGGAATGGCGAGGAAGGATGGGTAAATAACGTCAGCGGTGTTGTCGAACGAACCTCTGAAGCTGTGAAAGTAGTCACAACCTGGTACATCTATTCCTTCCGGCTAGCTTACGTTCCCGACTTCTACTAACTAACGCCATGAAGGCATCAAATGTGCCAAAGCAGCCTCCCGTCACCATCCACAGCTAACCAAGACCTTGAATTTCTCCTATTGGGACGCTACCATGTCGCATGCGAGAAGATCTACCGCCCAGTCCTCTACCTCGCAATCCACTTCCAATCTCTCCCAAGCTGGGTGCAGGCGGACCTCCACATCTCCGAAGCAGTGTTCACTCAAGCCCAAAGAGCAATTGATAACTGTGTCATTCTCCTCCCGAATTGCTGGTATCATTTCCGCCATGAATGGGTCCATAATGTCGTGCGGGCTGTGTTCTCTTGCGGTATCCAAATCCTTGGTGCTGTACTAAGCAACGTGGCTATCTCGCGGAGCCCGAATCCTGGAGGCTGGGCTTTGAGACCACCTGGGAATTGGGGTGCGCTTGTGCGGCTTGGTATTCGGATTTTGAGGTTCTGGGAACATGAGTCTGTGGATGTCGAGGTTATGAGGTCGATGTTGGAGAGGATGTTCCAAGGGACTTGTCGGTTGGCTGGGGTCAGGTAGGGTTGTTTTTCAGGCTGATTTCTTTTGAATGGCTCTTTTGCGTCAATTTCTACTTTTAATGTTTCTATTTTCATATCCACATGGCTTTTGTTGTGGGACCTATGTATCCTTTCAAGGTTGATAACGCCCGCTATGCCCTGGTTGTGGATATCAATTATGTCTAGAAGGTGTATACCAGAAAGAGTTGAGGGAATTGGCCCTGCCCAAGTTGGGCTTTGCGGAAGTCTAGTCTCCGCCCTACTTCTTTCCCTTATATGATGGTCTATGGTGTTACCTATGGCCGATAATGTGCTTAGGGCTAGTATGTATTATATTTTTAGAGCAGACAAATACATAACTTTAAATGACTTAAGACTTTCTTAACAACCATGTTATTAGCAACTTATCATGGCTTATGATAGATTCAGTCAATTCCTCAATGATCATCCCCAAATCCCTTTTGATAAATCAGTGACCGTGAAGAAAGCAACGGGGTTGATTTCGTTCTTTGATGCATTTCCAAAGATAGAAATATGCGACCCCCCCACCTAGTCCCCAGTCCAAATACCTATTTGGGTCCAACATCCATATTGATGGTGATGGTTTTGGCTTCCAGATAGCTTTTTATAGCCGCAAATCCACCCTCACGTCCCCCGTTCCCACTTTCTTTCCACCCTCCAAACGGGACGGTAGCTCCTGGCATGTAGTTGGAGTTGATGGCCACCGTTCCAGCCTCGAGTCGTCCAGAAACTCTCAGTGCACGCGCAATATCACTTGTGTAGACGCAGGCAGATAAGCCATAGCTGGTGTCGTTTGCAAGTCGAATGGCTTCTTCTTCGGATTTGAAGGTTCTGATTCCCAAAGCCGGACCAAATATCTCTTCCTTCCAAACAGACGAGTCAAGCGGAGGGTCTTTCATTATCGTTGGCTCGACGAAATTACCATTAATTTTCCCACCTGTGAGGAATTCAACACCATCTTTATTACCTTGCTGAAAGTAAGCCTGGACGCGCTCTGTCTGCGCCTTATCGGCCAGCGGGCCAAGGAAAGTTTTTTCTGCCAGAGGTTCTCCCATGGTCTTTTTAAACATCTCGAAGCGAGCCTTCAGCTCTTTGGCAAATTTTTCGGAGATATCTTCATGGATGAAAAGCCTTGTCGCAGCAACGCAGATTTGACCGGAGTTGAGCAAAAAGTTTTGAGAGGAGTTCTCAAGGGCGTTTTCCAGATCCGCATCAGAAAAGATGATCGACGGCGATTTACCTCCAAGTTCGAGAGTAACGCGTTTAAGGTTACTATTTGTTGCAGCGACTTGGACTTTGCGTCCGGCACCCACGGAACCTGTGTAGCTAATCTTTTTGATGCCCATGTGGGAAGCAAGTAGCGCTCCTGTCGACCCGGGACCTGATATGATATTGATAACCCCTGGAGGGAAGCCAGCTTCTTTTACTAATTCCCCAAGGGCCAAGGACCCTAGAGGTGATTTTTCTGAAGATTTGAAGATATAGGTGTTTCCAGCTGCAATAGCGGGCATAATTTTCATGCAGAAGAAAGCCAGGGTGGCGTTCCATGCAGCAATACCAGCGCAGACACCCAAAGGCTGGTAGCGTATCAGTTTGAATCGTCCATCGCCATCTTCGGGCTGCAGCTCTCCTGGAAGCTTATCGCACCACCCGGCATAATACCGGACAATGGATCCCAGGAGTCCGCCAAGTACAGAGCCAAATGCAAGTGGCTGTCCCATTGCAATGCTTTCGAGCTTCATGAGGGCAAGATTATCTCTATCGAGTAGATCGGCAAGTTTGAGCATGATTTTTTGACGCTCCCTGCTGGCCATCTTACCCCAGGTTTCCTCGAACGCATGTTTGGCTGCTGTCACTGCATCATCAACGTCCTCTTGCCCGGCACAGTGGACCTCTTCTGTAACAATAGAGTCATCGGCCGGGTTTCGAACCGTCCAAAACTGGCCGGATTTGGTAGGGACATACTGAGACCGATGATTAGCTACTTTGCAGAAAGAAGGGAAGAACAGGCCAAAAGTGTGCAAATGGAAGGGGCTTCGTCAAGAAGGCAGTGCTTCATGTATCGTACCTTGTTACCGATAAAAAGTTTGGTGTGAAAGTCAGCACCATCGGTGAAAGAACCGTTCGTTGTCATTTTGCAATTGAGGAATTTTAGTGATTCAAAATTTATTTCTTGTCATAATGGTCATTCCGAATGTTATTCCAAGTGACAGATAGCAATATTTATAATCAATTGGCACACTTCTCTGTGGTCTGGGCCATGTTGAAACTTCCGTATCGGCATTGGCTTCGCCCGAATGTCATAACCTAGGCATCCACTGACTAATTGAAATGGGCCATGGCTGGTCGGCCAGGCCATTCAGCAAAATCACGCGCTTCTCTACACGTATCTGCCATTTACCCATTTCGGTCATACGGAGTATGTCAGACGACACTATGAGATTTAGATTTCTAGTGATCCTTGGTATCTCTCGCACGCTTCTCTGTTGGGGGAAAATATACTGTCTATCAGGGTGAAGTTACATTTGTCAAGAACTCTATGGAGAAGCTTAAATCTGCGTCATTAGAAAGAAGTCTCCATCTTACCGTCGTTCGAGAGCGACCATCCGTTTTGGGATGCAAAGTTGCTCAGTCGTCGCAATACGCATCCAACAATGGACATAATTAGACCTATATGGGAGGTTCGATCTCTCATGACGTGCTCTATTCTATGGTTATAATAGGATTGACGGGGCGAGTTGTGGCGAAAAGTGATATAACATAACCTTCCCCAGCCTTTAGGCCAATAAGTCTGATGTCATCTCCTAGACCTTGGGACCTCGGGACCATTGTGGAATGCGCCTATTTTGATTAGGCAGATATTTAATATATAATTAGGTTTTCTTATATGTGTATCAAATAAGTTATAATATCAATGGCCATAGTACATATCATAAATTTTTTATATATCCTAGTTCTTTCTATACTAAGGATAAGTATATACTAATATATACACGGAGGTTTTATACCTCTTAGAGGGTAGAGGATAGCAAAAAACTCGTCAATATTAGGGATACCACTATTAGATGGGTATTTAAGATATCTAATATAAATAACCAAGTGGCGTTTTCGCTGGAAATTAGTTCCTGCCGTTCTTTCTCGCGATAGTGTTGTTAACGGCGTGCAAGGGTTTCTGGTTCTTTAATGGGCGCTTCCTTACGTTTTTCTTAGGCTTCACTACACTGGCACGTGTGGCTGATCGAGTAGTAGCAGCTTATGTGGTAATTCAAGGCGATGCCAAACAAAATTGAAGGTTGAGGAATATCAAGAGGAAAGGACTCAGGGGTGTTGAAACGTCACTTTGCCCTGGAGATACCAAATATTAGAGCCTTATGCTCCAGGCATCAAAACAGCCAGGAGTAGGTCCAGTCCCGGATCCCGCAGGTCAGAACTGTCAATAGTGAACTAAGTAGGTCTATAGTATTACTCTTGTCAAAATGAAATATTCTACGGAAGTCAATCAGTGCGAAGAAAGTAGACTTTGGGCCTCAAGGAACCGATATTGAGATGCCTCACGAAAGGTTCCCATTTCCAATAGAAGCAACAATTTCATGCTGCTGAAAGGGGTCATAATATTTTTTTTGGTGCAGTTGTATGTCATGGCGGAACCTTGGCAGGGAGCGGGGAAGTGAATGTCCTCCGCACCGCGAAACTCCCGTTCCACCATCCCAGCCTTTCGACATGGCGGTCCCTCAGCGGACACTCAACTGGTTATATTCAGCCTTGACCAAGGTCAGTAGCTGCCCAAGGGCTTTACAAAAGCTATCTAACACTTCATTAGGATCACTACGACCCCAAACAGACCTACCACGACCCTAATCGAGCCTACCACGATGTTGTCAACGCGCTTGCTCAGTACCCCTCGCTCTCCCCTCGCACGGATGTCTATAGTGAGTGCCACTCAATTCCACGGGATTTGGCATTGCGTGCTAACGATGTTCGTCTTTAGCCTACGAGAATGGCTTGTCTGCCCTTCTTCTCCACCTCGTCGGCACGCTGCCTACGGTCTTCCGAGGGACAACATACCGGTTCCCTGTCGCCATTTGGATCCCGAATACGTACCCCCGCGAACCGCCCATGGTATATGTGACACCACCTCAAGATATGACAGTCCGTGTTGGCCAACACGTCACACTCGAGGGGCGGGTGTATCATCACTATCTTGCGCATTGGGCTGAAGCCTGGGATGTAAGCAATTGCGCCCCACTGGAGCGTGAACATTCACTGATGTGTCGCATGAAATAGAAATCAACACTTGTCGACTTTTTGTCCATCCTCCGTGATGTGTTTGCCAAGGAGCCTCCGGTTCGCTATCGTCAACAGATGCCACCTCAGCAGCCCCAACAGGCGCAGACACAATCTCCCCCGCCCTTACCACCTCTTCCACCTGGGATGGGGCCCTCGCAAGCTGCGGTCCAGGCACAATCTCCTCGTCCAACAGTTCAGACCCAAACTCCTCCACAGCTCCCTCCGAAACCTGGGTCGGTTCCCACGCATCAACAATCGCCAGCCCAGTTGGCAGAACGGTACCGATCCCCTCCACCGCTGCCGCCGCTGCCTCCGAAGGGATATGACCCTAGACGAGCTTCTTCAATTCCCATGGGAGTAGCAGGCTCTGGAAGCCAGGTACCTCAGCAGTATGCGCCATCGCAATATCCAATCTCGCAATCTACGGGGCACTCCATGTCTCCGGTGCCCCAGAGCCCAACATACAATCGAAACAACGGTTTCAATGGGCCTCAACAACCACCCTATGCTCATCAAGCTGGGCCACACGGCACACAGGCTCCGCCGATTCCACAGCAAGCTCCCCACCAATATCCTGCCCAAGCATCGCAGTCTCAATACCCGGGTTATCAGCCTCAACACCCTCTCTCACAACAGCAACCACCACCACCTGGGCCCCCATACCCACAAAACTCTCCTTATCCATCAAATTACCCACATCCGCCTCCGGCAGCACCTGCTCCAAAGACCCAGGCACCAGACCTTCTTACGTCTCCCTTCGAAATCGGGCTCCCATCATTTGCACCCACAGGACCAGCTCCTCCAATCCCACCAAACCCAGAAAAGGATGCTCTCCTGCAGGCTGTCTCTAGAACACTGGCCGAGACCTTAGCAAACCAAGCTACGCAATCCGATGCAGCAACCCACTCCCTAGTCTCGCAATCCCACTCCCTGCATGCAGCAATGGCAACCCTGCAAAACGAAGTCTCCGCCCTCAATGCCTTGCAAGCAACTCTCCAATCCAACACCGCCATCCTCCAACAATCTATTCACCGTGCAGATGCCACAATCGCAGGTGCCCAAGCCCGCTCAGTATCGTCCGCTACCCCGTCGACATCTACTGCAGCTGGACCCTCAGATCCTCCATCTGGCCTCCCGCCCATCGACGAGGTCTTGGTTGCTCCCACAGTCGTCGGGAAACAGCTTTATGATCTTGTTGCGGAAGAAGAGGGTATCCAGCATGCGCTTTATGCGCTGCAGGCTGCTCTCGTACGTGGCGTTATTGGAGTGGACTCTTGGTCTCGTCAAACCCGCGGTCTTGCGCGTGAGGCATTCTTGAAGCGAGCGCTGATCACTAAGATTGGACGTGGGATGGGATTGGAGACTTCTGTGTCATAACGGAGCTCTTCCTTTCTCTGTATATAACCGAGAGCTCTTGTAGATACCCATTTTGGAACTTGTTACCAACACGAGATAGTTTAGACTACTTCATTCTATACCGCTGGCCATACTGCTTCTACCTCTGCTTCTGGCCTTGCAGATAAAATATGAACGATCATGGTCAAAATTGAATTATAATTATAACACCCTTTATATAGTATGTTCATTCCCATAATAGTCGAAGGATCTTACTCGCTTTCGACCTCTCCTTGGGCATCCTTTGAGGTTCTTCAAATTCGAGCGCTTCAACCTCCTCCAATCCTAATGTCAAATCAATATCCTCTGCCTTGATGATCCAGGCATCTTCCCAATGCAGCAAACGATGAACAAGATAAATGGCCAAAAAGACAAAGATCCCGATATAAGCGACCAAGAAATCTGCTACAGACCAATGTCCTGGAAAGAACACATAGAATCCGTTACAAAGTAACAAAATGGGAAATATAACAGTCGCAACCCATCCGAGATAAGGCTGAACCCGCGAAGTATAGTGCAGATCACTCGGTTTGATAGAAGCAAGTCGACATGCTTTCCGGAATCGATGGAACATCACACAGCAACAGATCCACGAGATGAATCCTGCGGTATTGGTTACGCTGACGAACCAGTTGAACACTGTAGCTGGGCTACTGGCGCAGTTCATATATGCGAGAAAGGCGAATAGAGAGCTCGCCATCACGGCGTAATAGGGGAGTCCGTAACTGTTGCATCTTGTGAAGATTTTTGGTGCTCTACCCGCAATAGCTAAGGAGTAGAGTGAGCGGCTTGACATGTAAAGGTATGAGTTGCCAGATGACAATGCTGATGTGATGATCACAGCATTGATCACGCTGTCGAGACCATGGATCCCGGCTGTTTTGATAGCGATCACAAATGGTGAAGCTGCGACGCCGGAGCCGTTCGTTAGGCCAGATGCATCGCTTGGGCAGATAACGCCCATCGCCAAGATTGAACCGATGTAGAAGATCAATAGACGCCAGAAGCACATCTTCGCTGCGCGGGGAATATTCTTCCGTGGACTTTTCATCTCGCCTGAGGCGATGACGATCAATTCAGGCGTGAAGTTGAATGAGAAGACGGAGTAGCATAGCACATAGAGAAAAGCACAGAAGCGGCCTTTATCTCCGCTAACGAGGTAGGGCTTCATTGCACCTGGGTCTTTCCAGTAGTGGAAGCCCAGTCTTTGACGGTCTGGTCCACCTCCCCAGAAGAGGATAAAGGATAGAACGAACAGGCCGAGGATCATAATGACTTTCAAGGACGCGAACCAAAATTCGGTCTCCCCGTAGACTCTGACTGGGGCAAAGTTGAGGGCCAAGATGACGACTAGCATTATAGTGATGAAGGCCGCGATGGGGACTGAGTTGGGCCAGTAGTTGATGACAATTGCCGCGGCTGTGATTTCGTAGGCGACGATTATTCCAAATGAGTACCAGTATAGCCATCCTAGCGCAAAGCCTATGCTAGGCGATATAAATTGAGCGGCATAATAGGCTGGTGATGCACCGGAGATTGGTAGGAATGTATTTATTTCGCATGTCGCTGTTAATACGCCGTAGACGAGGATGCAAATTATTATGTAGGCGATGAGAAGTAGTGCTGGGCCTGCGAGGGCTAGGGCTTCGCCTGTGCCAACAAAAAGGCTTGTACCGATGGCACCACCGATGGCTAGCATCTGAGCATGTCGTGAGTTGATGCCTCGTCGTGTTTGACCTTGGGGTCTATCTATGATTTGGCCCTCGATAGGCAATGACTCGGGGTCTATTGACAATGTTGTCTTGGGCTGTTTGTCGAAAGACGTACCCATTTTGGCGGTTCAGAAGGCTAAATTGGGAATGCGAATGGGGGACAAAAGGCTATGTATAAATATGTGGCATCTGTCGCTTTCCAGTTCTGATTCCGGTATCATGCCAACCTGAGTCAATGAGGTTCAAGGTGTATATGCTTTCGGGTGTTATCTGTTTATTAGAAAGTTAGGCAAGTCTAACCGGCGTATCAATAAATCGTCTCCCTCCCACTAACCTTGTATTAAGTGGATCCTGAGCCTTTCCCCGCATGTTAGCACATCTTGGGGCTAGACTGTATAGCCAGGCCTCTATGGATGAAAACGGTGTCGCCACGCGCAGTATCGGTCCGGGCTACGAGTGCTTTTGAAAAATCGGGCTTCAGATAGCGAGCAATGTGCGGAAATGAGACAAGTACTATATGCAAAGTGGCTGGGTATTGAAGTCCTTGGAATGGACCTGTCTGGCCCAGCCCCATGCCTCCATGTTCGATGTGAGGAATGCTATAGAGGGCCCGTGCTTGGTAGTAAGATGAGATGCCCCTGGGCTCCACGCCTATTCGGCTTCACTGCAAGATGTGGCTGATAAAAACATGGATGCATTCGAATCCGGGGTAGATAAAGACAAAGGCGATTGGAGCTTGGAAGTTGAGAGCAGGGAAGGAATAATCGGGACCTCGTACACCTGCGCAGTGGTGAGCACATACTTGCCTAGATGGGTATAAAGTCCGGGCGGCTTACTTAGACAAACAGATTAGACATTTCTAAAGAAATGGAAGGTTTTCACGAGAGACAAAGAAAAGAGGCCTTATCGCCAACCTTGTCCTTCTTTGTCATCATTTCATTGGAAGGCAGTGGCCCATGGATAAGGGACTCAATCTCCAACACGGAGAAAGATGACGTTTCCAGCTTTTATCTTGTATTGAACGGCCTAAGGCCAGATAGACTGCAGATATCGGTGTCACCATCGCAGGTAAGGTTATATTCAAGGAAATCTAGGCGAAACCTGCCCGCATCTCCAATACTTGGGTCACTCCCGAGGTTGCTGCACCTTTACCCACAGCGTGTATGCACATAGTAGATATGCACACTCTTTCTTATCTGTCCACTACATACGTAGGTATACCTATATCTGTTCAAGTAGAAAGGTGTCTGTCTATAGAATAAAGGTTTGTTCCAGGATACACATCTTTTTTAAGGTTTATGGGTTGTGTAACACACCCGTGGATCACTCCCGTCACTATATATAACGGACATCCATCTGGGTACGTACCACGAAACGTTCTTGGAACCTTGAAAGAGAACCAAATTCCGATATGTACAATAAAGACCTAAGCGTCTAATAATTTCAAAAGTCTAGGTAGGATTAGGTAATATCAGATATGGAGCACCTAAAATTCTTATGTAGATACTTTTAGCTCATGTCGTCCAAAACCATGGTCAGGTTCAAATGTTTGATAGCCCCGGAGCCAAAGCCTGACTAAATTGGGAATATGCAACTTGCTAAGATTACAATGTATAAGATATGAACATATAAGTTGACTTCGATTGAGTGTTTCCACTTCTGCTTCCGCTTCCTGGGTGCATTCTCGCTGTACAGAGCACCCAGATAAAACGAACCGACGCCCATGATGAGAATGTACCAAACACAAGGGATTCATAGGTACAGGGAAGTATATAAAACCAAACACAAGGAGAATAACATATAAAAATCCACAAGGAAAGGAAACCAGAAACAAACCCAAACAAACCCAACCCGATAATCTCAAAATACACGCTCAACTCATTTCACTTCATTTACATCGGAGAATGGACTCTCCACGCGCGCGGGCGGCATCCGGTCTGTGTGTCTGGAGCTGCGCTTGGCGGGGCCAGTCGAGGCTGTTGCACTCGAGCTGTCGTGGAAAGGGCTGGTCTCTGAGGTCTGAGAAGGAGACTCGTCGACCTCAATGATGGATATAGAAGGAATTTTCTTGGCGGTGTTTGTGGAGTGGGAGGGGCTGGAGGGCATCGTATCATCGTCTTCATCGGAGGAGTTGCCGTCAAAGGTGGAGGTTTGGTGATCGAATTGTTGGTTGCTGCTGTTGGCAGAGGCAGATGTCATGGGCTTTTCGGAGATGGTGACTTCCTTGGCACTGGTGACATTGGCTCCATCCTTCTTCTTCAATGACGGACCACGGACCATGACTGGTTTGGCCATGACGGTGCGGGCGACAATAGAAGAAGAGGAGTTGGGAGAGTTGCCGGCTTGGATGGCCCCAGCCTTGGCGAGTTGGGCAGAGGTAATGGCGGGCACGGCCGGGGCATCGGATGGTGTGATCACCACCGGTGTACCTTGGCCACTGGGAGACGAGGTGCCAGATTCGGGACCAGAGTGGACACTGACGATATTGGCGCGTGTTCGACTGATCTGCTGGGCGGGGACGGCGCTGACAATGGCATCGTTTCGGTAGATAGTAGTTGCAACGCTGCTTCGTAGGGTGTTTGCCATGCTCTGATGGCCGGTCATGGTGGTCCAGGTGGAGTCTCGCAAGTCACCGGGCATGAAGAAGTGTTGGTCAGGGTGAGCACCGGGCAGCGGAGGAACCGGGGGAACAAGGGTGGCCGGGGTCTCTGGAGGTGAGCGGTTGGTGACACCAGGGATATAGGCGATTTGGATGACGTTAGAGGCACGAGTGAGGACGGTGGAGGCGATTGACTGGGTGGACTGGCGCTCAGAGCGGGCAGCGTTGAATTGGCTGCTCTTCTCTTGTTGTTCGGCACGCTCCTGGCGCTTCTTCCGAATGGCGAACCAATAGATCAGGAAGAGGATCAGGGCCAGACCGGCAACACCACCAACGACACCACCTGCGATCGCACCCGTGTTGGAGCCACCCGATGGTGCTGGCGTTGAACTATCAGAGGTCGATGCAATGCACTTTGTGGTGGCACAGGAGTCGCAGGACTGGCTGGACATGCTACATGTGTAGCCAGTCGCGCATGATGGGCAGGTGGGGGAGGTATCAGAGCATGACACGCAGCGCTTGAAGAGAGAATGGGACGGTTGGAAGTCCGAGAAGGTGTTGGAATCAATGTGGAAGGACATGATGGGCGGATGGAATCGGATGCGAAAAGGGGTGGTATCAACAGTCGACCGGTCAACGGTTCAAACGAATGTGCAGATGGAAGTTCGAGCAGAAAAGGAGTGTGGGAGGCTCAAACGGCGTCAAGTCGTGAGCGTCAAAGGCTAAATCATGAAAGACAAAGATCTAACTAAAAAAAAAGCAGGGGTTGTTTGTTGATGTGTGGACGTAATCCAAAACGAGTGTGAGAGAATGGATCCGATCAAGGACTGAGGCCGAACATGATCCAAACTGTTAAATGATGGAGTAACCCGTTGAGATCGGATCGGGATATAGAGGGATGAAGGAGGAGAGAAAGAGGAGAACGTTCTCCTGGGAGAGTTCAAATCACGGGCGGCCT
Organism: Penicillium tannophilum; assembly: GCA_028829675.1. Lineage (NCBI taxonomy): Eukaryota > Fungi > Ascomycota > Eurotiomycetes > Eurotiales > Aspergillaceae > Penicillium > Penicillium tannophilum. Next base: position 438,686 of record JAQKAK010000003.1, on the reverse strand, counting down.
GAGCGTGAGAGGCTTGGGTTCCACTCTACACGCAAGATGAGCGGGGATTAGGCTAGATTAATTTAGCGATCGGGGAAAAAGATAAAACCGAGATTAAGAAAGATTATTATATGCCTGAAAAAGTGGTGATACTATATCATACAGAGATCATGATATATCATGTTTCAACCCCCTTTTTGCGGCACCTTGCAGAGTGCCTTGACTAGATGTCCAGTGTACCTGAACTGGCCCGTCCTACGTATTGCTACGGTCTAGAATCGGATCATTGTCGGGCCGGGAAATTACGTCCGAGTGGAACTTGATGATTGGCCAAGCATCAAGCACAGATCAATACACATAATTAGCAACAATTTTCTGATTTTTTCATCTCAAAGAACCCAACGTCAGAGTTGAGGAAAGTTAAAATGTAGTCTGACAATACAGTGAAAGTAAGGACTAAAAATAGGATATGAGGCTGAAGACAAAGGGAACCAGGGGCAACTTTGAGGCTGGAGTTAATTTACCTACTACAGAAGATTCGATTTATTCCGATCACAGCCTTGCAGGGAAACTTCCAAGGTTCGATACTCCAAACATATTGGAGAATCTCATGTGCCAAGGATGACGGCTTAAGAAACCGAGTAAGATTTGAGGAGGGACACTGAGACACGGGAGGCGCAGCCCTTAATTAATCATGTTAAAGGTCACATGACCGCCGATCCACCCAAGTCTTATGCCTCCATCTGTACAATCAAGGGACATTGCCACCGTACAAGACTCCATAAAGAGTGCAGGTACCACTGGACGAACAGATCTATCCATCTTCGGCACGGGTCGGGATTCATGATAGGGTGGCGTACCCGACATCAATTATGCACGCTCTCCCGAGCCGTGCGGCACATACCAACGATATCATACCTCTGGGACTGGTAGTATCAACGTTCATCTCAAGAATGTTGGAATGCGGTCAGTCCACTTTGAACCGTGTTTCACCAGTGGAGTCCGTTGATTGGAGTCGAGACCCAAAGTGGAGCCTCTTGCTGGAATCGGTTAAGTGTGCGGGTGATCTGGAGAAGCACCAAAATAAACTAGGATAAGGTAGCGACAGCGAAAAATCCGAATTTGCCAACGCAGAAGATCAAGAAAGACTGGACATGATCGAGAAGCTTGGACGAATAGACTCATAGCAATGGATATTGTGATACATGCATCATCTTACGCGGTAACACTTGTAAAAATACAGAATTCCAGCCCAAGCGTTAATGCCAAGACAGGACCCTGGTCCCTGATTTGTCCCTGATCTGTCCCTAGTTTGACCCTTAGAGTGACCCTATTTGACTATATTGACCCTGACAGGGCCCCATAATCGAGTACTCCATACCAGTTCGATACCTCAACTTCCAAGGGATGAGATATGCGTAGTGTTGCATAGGCTAAATAATCCAAGCAATTAGGAATAGAGAGAGAGACAATATTACAGCTCATACGTGATTACCGGATTTCCCCAGAACAAGGTTGGGCTAGCCTGGATGGGATTAGAGATGATCTATTTTTGCCTTCTTACAGAATATTACGATCACGCTCTTTGACCTGCAGACTCCTTTTTCCTTCCTTTCTTCTCTGACTTGTTTTTCCTACCAGCCCCTCTCTCGTTTTCCATCTCTCACACCCCTTCCATCATAACATTCCGGAGTTGTGCTGGGACCCGTGGAACCAGTCCTCCTTCCCCAGCTTTGTTATTGCTTTCCTTTACCAGGCTCAAGGTAATCTGCAAGGCCCTGGCGGCTTCATCGGTGGATTTTGGATTGCAAGACTCCCTTGTTTCTCGATACCCCTCTCTGATTTCTTCCTGTACTCCATTTTAATCACTCTTTGATTTGCGCGCTTTCAACATGGCCTACCAAGGGTCAGACGCGCACACGCACTCGGCGGGTTACGAAGAGACTCGCTTGCAGGATGTACCCTCCTCACAGGTATAATCTTCTCTTTTCCCAGGGATCAAACATACCCTTTGCGATGAACAAACTAACGCGTGACTTGGACAGTATCGTGAAGATGAGGATGCATCGCGAGGACTATTGTCCAGCCAGCAGGGTCCATTTGCGACACCCTTTGATGACCCACACTCGCGCGGCCAGTCTCCCATCCGAGGGCAGTCGCCCATCCGCCCCGCCTCGGGCTACAGCTTGACCGAAACCTACGCTACAGACGCCGCGCCAGCATACCACGATCCCTACAACGTGGGCACAGAGAACCCCGCAACCGCCTTTGGGGTCCCAGCTCGAGTTGAATCGCCCTATGCTCGCAGTGAGACCTCATCCACCGAGGCCTGGCGCCAGCGTCAAGCTCCTGGAGGTGGAAATGGTGGTGGCGCCTTGCGCCGTTATGCCACTCGTAAGGTGAAGCTGGTTCAGGGTTCCGTCCTGAGTGTCGATTACCCGGTTCCCAGCGCCATCCAGAACGCCATCCAGGCCAAATACCGCAACGATCTTGAAGGCGGCAGTGAGGAGTTTACCCACATGCGATGTACGTGATGGGGGAAGCGACTTTGCTTGGAACAGGGACAGGAAACTAACGAGGTCTTCAATCAGATACCGCGGCGACTTGCGATCCAAATGAATTCACGCTCCACAATGGTTACAACCTGCGTCCAGCCATGTACAATCGCCATACTGAGCTGCTGATTGCGATTACCTATTACAACGAGGATAAGACATTGACTGCGCGTACCTTGCACGGTGTGATGCAGAACATTCGCGATATTGTCAACCTGAAGAAGTCTGAGTTCTGGAATAAGGGTGGGCCTGCTTGGCAAAAGATCGTTGTATGCCTCGTCTTTGATGGTATTGATCCTTGCGATAAGGATGTCTTGGATGTCCTCGCAACCGTTGGTATTTACCAAGATGGTGTGATGAAGCGCGATGTTGATGGAAAGGAGACGGTAGCGCATGTTGTATGTGGCTGAAAATTGTCAAGTAGAGAGAGGTTCGCCTGCTAACACTATCCTAGTTCGAATATACTACCCAGCTATCGGTAACACCGAGCCAGCAGCTTATTCGACCTACAGAAGATGGCCCTTCGACTTTGCCTCCGGTGCAAATGATGTTTTGTCTTAAACAAAAGAACAGCAAGAAGATCAACTCCCACCGTTGGCTCTTCAACGCATTCGGTCGCATCTTGAATCCTGAAATTTGTATCTTGCTTGATGCGGGAACAAAGCCTGGTCCCAAGTCATTGCTTTCACTCTGGGAGGCCTTCTACAACGACAAGGATCTTGGTGGTGCCTGTGGTGAGATCCACGCCATGTTGGGCAAAGGTTGGCGCAACTTGGTCAACCCTCTCGTGGCCGCCCAGAACTTCGAGTACAAGATCAGTAACATCCTCGATAAGCCTCTGGAAAGTTCGTTCGGATATGTCAGTGTGTTGCCTGGTGCGTTCTCGGCTTATCGATTCCGTGCGATCATGGGTCGTCCTCTGGAGCAATATTTCCACGGTGATCACACATTATCCAAGCAACTGGGTAAAAAGGGTATCGAAGGCATGAACATTTTCAAGAAAAACATGTTCTTGGCCGAGGATCGTATCCTGTGTTTCGAGCTGGTCGCCAAGGCAGGCTCGAAGTGGCACTTGTCATATGTTAAAGCCTCCAAGGCTGAGACTGACGTGCCGGAAGGTGCCGCCGAGTTTATCTCCCAGCGCCGTCGTTGGCTTAACGGTTCGTTCGCGGCTGGTATTTACTCGTTGATGCACTTTGGTCGTATGTACAAGAGTGGTCATAACTTGATCCGCATGTTCTTCCTGCATATCCAGATGCTCTACAATATCTTCAACACTTTCCTCACCTGGTTCTCCCTGGCTTCTTACTGGCTCACCACCACCGTCATCATCGACCTGGTCGGTACTCCCAGCAAGAGCAACAAGGAGACTGCCTTCCCATTCGGCAAAACCGCTACGCCTATCGTCAATACCATCGTCAAGTACGTGTACTTGGGCTTTTTGCTCTTGCAGTTTATCCTTGCGCTCGGTAACCGTCCCAAGGGTTCAAAGTTCTCATACCTTGCATCTTTTGTCGCTTTTGGTATCATCCAGCTCTACATCGTCATTGATTCCCTATACCTGGTCATCCGTGCCTTCGGTGGAGGCGCACCAATGGACTTCGTGACCAACGAAGGTGTGGGTGCTTTCTTGAAGTCATTCTTCGGATCCTCGGGTGCTGGTATCATCATCATTGCGTTGGCTGCTACCTTCGGTCTCTATTTCGTGGCTTCGTTCATGTACGCTGATCCATGGCACATGTTTACCTCCTTCCCCCAGTATCTCGTGCTGCAGTCATCGTACATCAACATTCTCAACGTCTATGCGTTCAGCAATTGGCATGATGTCTCATGGGGTACCAAGGGATCTGATAAGGCCGATGCTTTGCCTTCTGCCAAGACGACCAAGGACGAAGGTAGCAAAGATGCAGTCATTGAGGAAATCGACAAGCCCCAAGCAGATATCGACAGCCAGTTTGAGGCTACTGTGAAACGTGCCCTCACTCCCTATGTCGCCCCTGTGGACCACGACGAGAAGTCCCTCGAAGATTCCTACAAGAGTTTCCGTACTCGCCTGGTGACCTTCTGGATCTTCAGCAATGCTTTCCTGGCGGTTTGTATCACCAGCGAAGCAGTAGACAAGTTTGGATTTACGGTATGTTCCGCGATCCGTGCACTCTGTTCATATGTTTAAAGTACTAACTATTCTCTCCAGAACACGGCTACTACCCGTACTTCCCGATTCTTCCAGGCTCTCTTGTGGTCTAACGCTGTTATGGCCCTGTTCCGTTTCACCGGAGCCTGTTGGTTCCTGGGTCGCACCGGTATCAAGTGCTGCTTCGCCCGCCGGTAGAGGATGAACGAGATGATGGACCATGGATACACGACCTTTTTTCTCGGCACATGTTCCCCTTTATTGATTTTTATTTTCCATTTCTTCCCGTCTTCTTGCGATATGTATTCTACCTAAAGATGCCCGGTTATTTTGTGTTGGTTTGATGCCGGTATGTAGCGTGATGGATCATGGAGGTTAGCGACAGCCTTCTACTGTGATGTTTTTGTCGGAAAGTGATGCAAGGAATGCATTCGGGGCGCAATGAATTTTCCAATCTGAATCCATACTCAGATCTTCAAAACTTGTTCGTAATATCATTATCGAATTTCTTCTGTGTAGCTAGACTGCGTTGAATTGATTTCTCGTATCGCATGTCTATAGCTAAAGGGCGGTGTATAGAGCGGTAAGCAAAAAGCCCTTGGTGAATAGATTCTGTCGGCGGCGACCGCTTTATAACACCGCAGCATCGTGCCTAAGGACCCCGCAAGGTTGGGACTGCTTTAACCACTTAGTCCAGTTGCTTTGCCACACCTAACATCTCCTTCATATAAGCACAATCCCGCTGCACACCGAAATTAGTGCTGGTTAAACTCACCTACTCGGTCTGTCTTTCCTCCAACCGCCGTTCCTGCCCGCACACGACCTCCACCAGCGGGGTGATTCACAGCCAAGATGTTGAAGATCTGGTCCATGGTAAGTAGAATGTCTCAGCCCAACCTATACCCTATATCCTATACCCAGCGATCTAGATGCTAACAGTCCCAAAGAAACAGCAGCAGCAACAAGCTGAAAATGCCGAAGGCGGAGGCAAAAAGAAGAAGAAGGTCACCGCCGCTCAACTGCGCGTGCAACGAGGTCGATACCCCCTCAAACCAAACCCACCCAGAACTATATGCCGGATCTGGATCCATGCTACAAATACTCTGTTCTCTGTTAAGACCCGTATCTAACCTCGTCTTCCTGTTTTAGATCTCCAAGAGCTTACCCTCGGCAACACAATGAAAATGACCTTCCCAAACCCCGACGACATCCTAAACTTCACCCTTAGCATCGAGCCCGATGAGGGCATGTACAAAGGAGGCCTGTTCAACTTTACGTTCGCCGTGAACCAGAATTTCCCGCATGATCCGCCGAAAGTCAAGTGTACGCAGAAGATTTATCATCCCAATATCGATCTTGAGGGAAATGTGTGCTTGAACATTCTAAGAGAAGATTGGAAGCCTGTTCTTAATTTGAATGCTGTTATTGTTGGCATGCAGGTGCGCTTACCTATACTTTCCTCGCTATACTTGGTTCTAGGTATAACATGGTGGTGATGGACTTGGCTGACTATGACGTTTTAGTTCCTTTTCCTTGAGCCCAATGCGTCGGATCCTCTTAACAAGGAAGCTGCAGAGGATTTGCGCTCGAATCGTGATGCCTTCAAGCGGAATGTGCGCTCTTCGATGGCTGGTGGAACTGTTCGACGTGTTGCTTATGAGCGTGTTCTTCGATAGAACGGGCTCGGGCTTGCTGCTTACTTGCTGTGGGAATGAAGAGCGAAAAAAAAATCGCTTCGGACCTCTCCGGGGTGGTTCAGTATCGACGCGCATTATCATCTTACCTTATCGTTCAACGTTATTATGTCCTGATCAGGGCCTGGTGGGACTTCCAAACGAGCATGTGGGATCATCTATGGGGCTTGACTGTGGTGAAGTGGGTTTTAATACCCCAGGTTCCGCTGTCCAGGTGGCGGTGGGAGTTTTTGACGTACATATACCGGCGTATTTAGCGTTCAATTTATTGATAGATTAGGGCTTACAATCAGGGTCTACGCAAATGTTCAAAGTAGAATAACATGTGATATTGCCCATGCAACACCATATACTGGCAGCATGTCCAAACCACTGGGACAAATCAAACGAAACAAATTGATCACGGCGTATATATACAATCGATCCAAAACGTCACCTCCCTCGAACACAGTCGACACCTTCAACCCGATGGAAGATTACAGGAGACGAATCGAAAGAGCCGCGGATTTAGTCTGCCTTGGAACGGGTTGTATATTGGAATTTGAATGTCTTTTAGAAATCGAGATTGACAACAGGAGATGCCGACGGGCGAAACGAAACGAACCAAATCGGTCCAGAGGTGATGATCATCGTTGACCAATTTAGACGCGGCCAGCGGCGCGCTCAGCCTCGAGGCGAGCGTAGAAGGTATCACGCTCACGGACGCGGGGAAGGTGGAAGCCTGTATCCAGCGAAAAGATGATTAGAACGCATTCCTGGCGAGAAGGAGGGTGAACGATTTGCTCTACTTACCGTACCACCAGAGGTAGCCGAAGGTAGTACCGAAGCCTGTCGGAGGGCATGGTTAGTATGTCGTTCCTTGCATATTATGTCCGGCAATCCCAATTCCATAGCGTGTATCGAAGTCGAGTTGCAGTTGAACCCGATCCGATTTCGAGTGGATCATGCCACCCGACCAACGACTTCCACCTCTAATCTGTGTATTGAAAGCACTCACCGAAAGCGACGCTCAGGTCCAGGACAAGACCCCGGCGGAGCATCTGTAGCGCGGGTTAGCTTCCGTTCTGCCTCTTTGCGACTCATCCGACCAGTCCGATCGGGGCGAGCCGGCTGGACGAAGGGGCACACTTACGCCGGTGATTGGGGGGATAGCGGCAGGCATTGTGACTGGAGAATAATGTTAATCGATGCTCGATGCGATGTTGATTGCGTAGGGTATCGGTGGGGACCTGCCTCGAACGTTGGGGGTTGGAGAGGTGGAGGGGAGAGAGTGTCGGGGTGATGTGGACGGGAACTGAAGTTGAAGCTTTCGGGCGGTAAGCGAGGCTCCGGATTGGTCGATTGAGGTTGGAGATTTGATTTGGCCTATGACATGGTGTATGGCATGATTATGGATTCACTATGCTCAATGGAGTATGACTATCATATCTGAATTTTGTATACTGTGTAATACATGGAAATTGAATGGAATACTAGCACCGTCACTTCACTGCGATATGACTGTTAAGTATGGAATAACTGACACCTGACATCTCGGGCATCATTGGTCACGTGTCGTATAACTCCCCGATTTGATCAACAACTTGGCAAGCTCCTTCTCACCAGCTTCCGCTTTGCTCTGTGCTGCGTCTACGGCTATGGCGTCGACGAGCCTACAAGTGAAACGTTCTTCGTCTCACCTCGAGGCTGCTGACAACAAGCGCCCGAAACACCATTATCATCGTCACCACCGCCTACAGGAACCTATCACCCTGCCACTTTCGTCCGAGCCGGCCATACAAGATGAGACTCACTTCGACCACCTGATGAACCGTTCAATCGGCCATATCCTCAAAGAAGCGGGGTTCGAACTAGCAGACCCTGCTGCGTTGTCCAGCTTGCGCAGCGCTGCAGATACATGTACGTGAAGTGATGAGAGCAACCAAACGGGTTGGCATTTGAGGGAAGATTTAACTGACCCATGCGCCGATGATTAGATTTGACTCGTATATCTACACATGTTCGTCAATCCATGTTGGCATCTCGTCGGATTCAACCTATTCCTCCAGACTTCGAGCTCGCTCTTAGCCGCGTGAAACTGTCTCCCGATGACCTCCGTCCATATCTCAAATCATCGAAACCTGTTGTTCCTGTTCCTACACTACTCCCATCACCCCCGCCGGAAGATGAGCTCAAACGCAAACTCCCATTCTTGAATGCTTTGCGCGGGGAAGAAACTGTTACCAATCGCTCCTATATCCCGAAACACTTCCCCGACTTCCCAAGCAAACACACATACTCCGCCACCGCAGTATTTACCGAACGAGACGGCGACCCACGCAAGATTCGTGAGCGTGCAGCTGAAGATGGCCGTCACGGTGAAGAGGCGTTGCGCAAGCTGGCTAGTGCCGCGTTCCGTGACAATCCGACCAGCTCAAGTGGCAAGGATAAGAAGCTATGGGGACGGCGTATGGAGAGCATGGAGACTATGTTTGAGAAGACAGTGAAGGGACTTGCGAAGAAACTTCAAAAGGACCAGAAAGATCCGTCTGCTCCTGCGCTCGGTTCTGCTATGGAGATTGACTCGGGCAAACCAGGGGACGGAGACGGGAAAACTCGCTCACAGGCGTCATGGCATTTGGAAATGGGACCTATCGTCAACTGTGAGCGGGATTTCTGGCGTCGTCCGGCGACAGGTTCGCGGAGCAAGGATGAGAAAGCATCGAAGCCATCCGCTAGTGCTGAGCCAGTAAATGTTATGGGCACATAAGATACGTACAGGGACAGGGAGGTTGGTTTGATCTGGTTATTTTGGATATTGGCGTTTAGTCTCGGTGCTCTTTTATGGGCTGGCGCTTTGTTAGGAGTCGTTCTTGAGGAGATACCCCATGGCAGCAAGTCATAATGACAATCTTTGAAATTCTCAACGCGCTCTGTAATGTACAAGTATAATACAATTGTAACCTAAACTCCACCCAATGCATTCTTCATAACCTCTAGGCCTTATCGAGATTTATGATGCCTTAGACCCTGATGCCAATTTCTCCTTTGCCTCTTCAATCTCCCTCAATGGTTCCCACGATGTAGTCTCGACCGTTAGTCCACCAGCGCATCTACCAGAAACAATTAGCCACCAGTTCCAGTATAGCAACGTTCCTCCCACTCACCGTCGAAACAGCCGCACAACTGGCTGACAGACAATCACTCCCGGTTGTGGAACCTGCTCTGAAGGTGGGTTGCAAGAGTACTGCATCATCTCTAGCAGTGCGCACTCCTTCAAATTGACTGGTTCGCCTTTGCGCTTCTTCTCTATGAAATTGCGGCGCACGGTGTTGACGTGGTCGGGGAGCGTGTCGGCGGAGAAGACGGGGACGAGGGGGGCCATTTTGGCGGTAGGAGTGCGGTGCGTAGCAGTCGTCGGCGATTATGTAGTCTGAGATGCAGTAGTGCTCGATGCGAGTATGCGTTCGGAGTAGATGTGGCCGGTTTGGGTGAAGCAAAGTTCCTGCGGGTCCGAGTACTTGCAGTTTAAGTTGGAGCTCCGAGTTCCCGATCCGAGCTATGATTTTACACTTCCTCCCAGATATCTCGCCATATATACGCTTTCCATGCCACGGCCTCGAAGCACGGTGCTATAAGCTACTTTAGATTGATCGTCGTATCATGACTTCAAGGCATGCATGATCCTGGCATCTTGGACATTTGTCTGCTATGGCTGCCAGCTTAGGCGCAACGGCACTAGGCGAAGTGCATCATGAGGGGCTAGACGAGGTATGTGCTACCGCAGATTGTCTTTTTCGAAAGATGACCTAGATCTAACTTTGGTAGCTCCTGCATGATCTTGCAAATGTCTATCCTGAAGACGATTTTCAAGGACCGTCACTAGGCGTCCCAGCCATCGATGCGCTAGTTGAAGTCTTCATGTTGAGGACTATGGGCCCTGTCCCTGATCATCATCACCACAACATGCATGATCTGCCCCCATCATTGCTGCAAGAACAGGAACCAAAACAGGTACAGGAGCCGAATGAAGCCGACGAGGAGATGCTTTTCACGGATGAGCTCGGCGATGCCGCATTTGATGAGCAAGTAGCCCAGTCCAATCTCATCTTCTTGGATTCTGCCTACAGAAGAAAGCGGCCAATACCCACCGTGGAGATCTCCAGCAGTCTTTCAGGTGCCGGTAAATCACAACTGCTGTATTACATGACCGCACGTGCGGTTTTGCCTCGCGAGTATGGCAATATCCCCATCGGCGGACAAAGTTCGGCCGTGATTTTCATCGATGCCGATGATTGTTTTGATGTACGCAGGCTACAGATGGTAGCTCGAGGGATTGTACAGCAGGCGCAGAAGTCTATCAATTCAAACTCTCCAGAGAATACAGAAGATGAACCCCCTGCAAAGATACCCGATGAAGAACTGGAAGCTATGATTTCCTCCGCGCTAAAACACGTTCATATCTTCCGACCACAATCATCCTCTGCGCTTCTGGCTACACTTGCCAGCCTGGATGCATATCTTTATGATATCTCTCGTCATTATTCTGCGTCTTGTCCGCTGCAGATGATTGCCATTGACAGCGCCACGGCCTTCATCTGGCAAGACAAATTGCGTGACAGTCTCGCTCGAGCCGAGGATTTAGGACGTTCTCGAGAAGAAAATGAGAAATTACGAGAGTCAAAGCAGAGCTTTCATTTCATCGATCTTTATGCTGAGATTGTCAAGGAACTGAAGCGCCTACAGGCCCTATTTGGGTGCACGGTTGTCTACACAACGACTGTCACTGGCTTCCGGCCGAAAAACATCAAAGACGACCAGACTGGCCCCTTGGGCCCTTATGACACACCTGTCTCTCGGACTCCGGCTCTCCAGCCTGCTCTCCCGGCACCATGGGGCGAATTCCCCCTTCTGCGTCTGGTCGTCCAGCGAGATGCTGTTCGTTCGTTCCCACCTGCGATGAGTGCGCATGATGCCAGGAATGATGCTCCTATGCGGCAAAGCGCAGTTCGCCAGGGCAAGTTCTCGGCTTATGTCAATGCTTGGAGACAAGAGGAATGGCCTCGGCGGGTTATAGACGGCCTCCGGCCCTATGGCGATGGAAGCTTTGCATTCTATGTCCGAGAAAATGGGATCGAGATCCCTCTGCCTGGACATGATAAAGCGGATACTTGATATCTTATGTTCTCTACGAATCTATGTAGTCTATCGCCCTGGTCAGGCCTGTATGTATATAAACAAAATCAACTATACAATTTCGCAATCGCCTCCACCGTCGTGTTACCTCCACTGAACACAATACCAATATCCCAGCCCTTCTCCCCACCTTCAACCTCCACACGTTTCCGGAACTCTTCATCAAAAAGACAAACAGCCAACCCAACCACAGCACTAGGCTCAACAACAACCTTCATCCGCTCAAGTACCAACCTCAACGCGGCCTTAATCTGGTCTTCTGTAACAGAAAACACACCTTCAATCTTCCGCTTATCAGAAATAACCTCCCAATTCAACAAACCGACCGGCGTCCGCAATCCATCCGCAATAGTAAGCGTCGATACCTTCTCCACCCGAGCCCCAGCACCAAGTCCACGCCGACAGTCGTCAGCGCCTTGGAAACTAGGCTCGGCGCCAAAGACTCGTGTAGATTTATCGGAGAAGTATGTCGCGACACCAGCGTTCAGTCCGCCTCCACCTACAGGCGTGATCACAGCATCAAGTTCCTTGTTCTTGCCCGCCTCAGCGAACTGTCTTTCCATTTCTAGAGCTGTAGTTCCCTGACCGCAGATAATGTTGAAGTCGTCGTAGGGTGGGATAAGGAATGCGTTTGTTTTCGCTTGGATTTCTGCGACAACTGCTTCGCGTTCTACACTTGTTGAACCACTGAATGTTACCTCTGCGCCGTGCGAGCGTGTTCCGGCGATTTTGGACGGTGTGCTTATCTCCGGCATGACGATGTAGGCGGGCACGTGTAGTGTTGAGGCAGCGAGGGCGAGGGCTTGCGCATGGTTACCTGTCGGAAACAATAACATCAGCTCTCTGTCCTATCCCGTTTAATTGATCCGTGTCCATTGCCGAATGATAGCCAACATTGCCTCAAGGGGTTGTAAGGTCATACCGGAACTGTGCGTTATAACTCCCCGCCGCTTTACCTCCTCCTCACCCTGCTCCTGGATCAATCGCAGGAGTGCGTGGTGCGCACCCCGCGCCTTGAACGCGCCTATGCGCTGCAGGTTCTCGCATTTGAAATGGAAGCGGATTTGTGGGTTTGCGGGGGTTTGACCTTCGAATGGGGTACCGACGAGGGCTTCTGGGGTTTGCGGGGTCGAGGCGATCTTGTCGAGGGTCTTGCAGGTGAGGAGCGGGGTGAGGTGGACGTATGGTTTTATGAGTTTGTAGGCTGCGTGGATAGCTGCCGGGGTTAGGGCTTGGGCTTGTTCGGAGGGGTTAGGCATTTTGGTCTTGGTTCTGGTGTTGGTGATGGTGGTGAGTGTGGGATTGAGGAAGGTGAGTCGTTTGGTGCGAGAGATAGTGTGCTGGTCGTCGGAGATTTCTCCGCAGCTTTCAATCCTTCAAGGCGGGGTTAGCTCAATTGAGTCACTTTTGATTTTGTTTACGAATTTACAGAGGAAAGATGGAAGTTGAAGTGGTTTGAGAGAAATTTGGAAACGGCAGTGCCGCGATGATAAATTCGCATACCCGGACCCAAAAAACAAGTTCATAGTACATTCATAACTTTTTATCCAAACCCTCCCTGCAAGCGGGTATCACGATAATTATTTCATTTATTTCTGGTTCTCGGGGCGGAGAGAGCGGACGGCCTTTCCGGCGCGCCAGATCTCGAGCTCACGGATCTCCTCCATCTCCTTCTCGTACTTCTGGCGGTAGTCGGGCTGGGAGTTGTAGTCGAGGGAGCGCTGGGTCTCGGAACCGTCCTTGACGGCGTTGTAAAGGTCGTTGAAGACGGGCTTCAGGGCATCCTTGAAGCGGGGGGACCAGTCGAGGGCACCGCGACGGGCAGTGGTGGAGCAGGCAGCGTACATCCAGTCCATACCGTTACCACCGATGAGGGGGTACAGGGACTGAGTGGCCTCCTCAACGGTCTCGTTGAAGGCCTCGGAGGGGGAGTGGCCACGCTCACGCAGAACCTCGTACTGAGCGAGGAACATACCGTGGATACCACCCATCAGGCAACCACGCTCACCGTAGAGGTCAGAGTAGACCTCCTTCTCGAAGGTGGTCTCGTAGAGGTAACCGGAACCGACGGCAACACCCATGGCAATAGCCTTCTCCTTGGCCTGGCCAGTGACATCCTGGAAGACGGCAATGGAGGAGTTGATACCACGGCCCTCACGGTAGAGAGAGCGGACGGTACGGCCGGAACCCTTGGGGGCAACGAGGATGACATCGACGTCAGTGGGGACCTCGACCTTGGTGAGGTCCTTGAAGACGGGGGAGAAACCGTGAGAGAAGTAGAGGGTCTTGCCCTTGGTGATGAGGGGCTTGATAGCGGGCCAAGTCTCAGACTGGGCGGCATCGGAGAGCAGGTTCATGACGATGGTACCCTTCTCGATGGCAGTGTTCATGTCGAACAGGTTCTTGCCGGGGACCCAGCCATCCTCGATGGCCTCCTTCCAGGAAGCACCATCCTTGCGGACACCGACAATGACGTTGAGGCCCTGGTCACGGAGGTTGAGACCCTGGCCGTGACCCTGGGAGCCGTAACCGATGAGGGCAAGGGTGTCGTTCTTGAAGAACTCGTGGAGACGCTCACGGGGCCAATCGGCACGCTCGTAGACATCCTCCTTGACACCAGCGAAGTCAATGGTCTTGATACCACGGACGGGGGTCATGGGGGCAATGACACGGGACGCGGCCTTGGCCAGGGCAGGCCGGGGAAGGGCGGCGGTGATGACCGAGCGAGGGGCGGCCACACGGGCCATGCGGAGGGCACGGGGAAGACCACGGGAAGCCATTGTGAATGTGAATTGGGGGAGTGGAGAGTGAAGAGAGAAAGAAATCTTGAGCTGGGGGGAGGAAATCTGGAGACTTAAATGCAGCAGCGGTTGGGGTGGGAAAGCTTCGAGTCTCCACTTTTTGCTGCGAGTCACCTCACGTGAGCTCCGGAGAGGTGCTGTTGCTCCCCGGTCCGACACCGGGCCCATCCTGATTGGCTCTCTGTGGCCGAATGGTTCACCGCACGCAGTCCATGACAATCTAGGTTGAGTGTTTACGTTGTTTGCAGATCTGCGCCAATCGCCACCAACATGATATTAATTCTTTTCAGATAATTCCGGGGACATTGTATAATCTTCCGGGGGAACTCACATTCCTATTCTAAGTCTAAAGTATTAATAGACTAGACTTAGCATTTCAAGTATGCAGTTCAATTGTGCAAGGCTAGCTCCCATGACGTAGTCCTAGAGGGGTTCCCTAACCTTAGTCTATTTTATTTAAGCTATGAATTAGACGTACCTCAATTAAGCCCTGGAGGACCATCCGAGCTATTCAATATGATTCTTCATATATGAGCCATTCTATGCATTCGAGACGACCTACCTTGGTGTCCCTCATTATGTCATATTATATTGAATCATCTCCGATATCGACTCGGGGAGACTGAGGTGCCCACCGAGAGATATATCCACTGCTATGACTCAGGTGCTCCATAGCAACCTGGGAATCCATGGATTTGGACCTCAGGACAATTCCCCCACGGCATCGCATGCTGACAACTGAAACATGTTGTGAATAGACCTATCGAAATCTCAATTCCTTCCAAACGGTAGACTAGTTACCAGAGACCTCTCTAGACTGAACCACACCCCCGCTCATGGCCAATGACACTCGCTCAATTGACCCGACACGACGGACATCATGCTCGTTGGCAGCGCCAGTCACTCTCACCCTCGAAGGTCCCAGGGTTACCCCTCGGGTGGATTCCCACCCTGAAGTTCAAATAAATCCGATGATTCGCACTCTTTCAGTCTTTGAAATTGTGGAAAAGTGTGCTTAGTTTCCTGCCTGAGGTGTCCACCTCCGCTTGAAAGTTGCGCCCCACGGAACCAAAGTAAAACAAGCCCGCTTCTCCAACTCCAAAACCCCTCATATTAATTATTGGGGCTAGACCATGTCTATACAATGAGCTTCTTCTCATTTAATGACATCCCCAAGATTAAGACGTGTAAGGCGCTCTTGTTGCTCGACTTTCAGAATGACTTCGTTCGCCCGTCCGGAGCGCTTCACATCCCTAATACTGCAGAAATCCTGGAGACCCTGCCCCCACTCGCGGCAGCATTCCGTAAAGTCGGTGATGTGATTTGGGTTCGTTCACAATATGAGGCTCCCCAGTCGATCTCCGACTGGAACTTCGGCGATCGCATCGTCTTGGCAAAGGAAGCGCCCAAGAAACATACCATGCCCCAGACGGACGTGATTGAAGTCGCATCAGATCGCGATTCTCCAGAGCCCGTCGATATTGAGGCTTTCCTGTCACCTCAGTCACCTATTTGCTGTGCCGCGCAAACTGCTGGTTTTCAGTTCCCCGCACCCGTTCTTGCCGCCATCAACCCGGAGCATGACACGGTATTGGATAAGACTGGGTACTCCGCACTGGAGTCGAACGACCTCGTGCTCTCATTCCGGACTCGATTTGTGACGGAGGTATACCTCTGTGGTTCTTTGTCGAATGTCTCAGTCTACGCCACTGCGTTGGATGCCGTCAGGAATGGCTTTTCGGTCACTCTAATCGAAGATTGCCTGGGATACCGCCAGTTCGGGCGTCATTGTGAAGCAATGCGCCGCATGGCAGACATCCTTGGTGCAACTGGTTTGACCGCCGAGGAACTATACCAGGAGTTGGACTGGGAGGAGACTAACGCTATTGCTCAGGGTGCACCGCAGCCTAAACGGCCTGCTGGTGCATCGCTTGGTCTTGAAAACGTCATGGACACTTGGGGGTTGCAAGCGGATGAACCCGACGATACACACGAAAAAGACCCAGAAGAGGCGCTTGATATAACAGCGATTGCTTCTCTTAGTCGACTGCACCGAAGTGCTGCGGGTGCTGGGCGGTCTCCCGTCGAGGGAAAGAAGCAAGTACGCGCGCGAGTGCGCCGACCCAAGCGTCGCCCAGCTCCAGATGCTGCTGAGGAGACAGGTGATGCCCCATCAAATCCACCCGCAGAGAAAATACGGAAGCCGGATGAACCTGTTATTGGAGAAGGTGATTCGCGTCTTGTCAAAGAACTTGATATCCCCAAAGATGCCTTCGAGCGCATCCGAAATGAGGTATCTTGGCAGAAAATGTATCATCTCTCCGGCCAGGTACCACGACTGGTCGCGGTCCAGGGCCAGATTGAGCCGGATGAGGCCATACCAATTTATCGACACCCCGCCGACGAGTCTCCACCCCTGAAGTCATTCACATCCACTGTCGATGAAGTTCGCATCGTTGTTGAGAAAATATTGGGCCACCCACTGAACCATTGTTTGATACAACTCTATCGAGATGGACAAGATAACATCTCAGAGCACTCTGATAAGACGCTGGATATCGTTCGAGGCTCTTCCATTTGCAATGTGAGCTTAGGGGCCCAGCGAGTCATGGTTCTTCGCACCAAAACTTCCTCGGAGCGCAAGAGTGAAACAGAATCAGGCCGAACCACACAGAAAGTACCACTTCCACATCAATCACTTTTTATCCTCGGCCAGAAAACCAACATGCGCTGGCTGCATGGTATCCGGCCAGATAAACGCCAAGAGAACACCAAAGCCCCGGAAGAACAAGCATACGGTGGTGAGCGTATCTCACTGACCTTTCGACACATCGGAACATATCTTTACCCAACCACCAATTTGATCTGGGGCCAGGGTGCTGTGGGAAAGTCACGGGACACAGCTCGCCCCGCTGTCCACGGGAACCCTGAAGAGACGGAAAAAATGATTCGTGCCTTTGGCCAGGAGAATCGCTTGTCCGAGTTTAGCTGGGATGCCGTCTATGGCGGTGGCTTTGATGTGGTCAATTTTGTGACTGCATCGTCGGCGCAATTGATAATGAGTGGAGACCCTGTGGCAGACCTTAGGGTGCGCCTTGGCCTGGGAGAAAATGGTATTCGATACGAGATATCTGACAAGTCAGACGTGGAAATAAATGGCAATGAAACCAAACGACCCGTGTACGTTGATCCTCAGGGAATGACTGTCACCGGCGACCTTGCCATATTGAGACATCTGGGTTCTCTACCCGCCGAAAGTTCACGACCTGGAGTCGATATCCTAAGAGGTGGGAGCCATCTCTCATGGATAGAAGACTTGCAGCTAGAATGGCGCGAGCATTATGCAAGCAAGCCCATGGAAGAGTTTAATGGTAGCTTGCGACAATGGGAGCGTGCCCTGGAGGGACAGCATTACTTGGGAGGTGCAGTCTTTGGCATTGACGATTGTGCCCTTTGGCCGGTCTTATGGGAGATAGTACAGACCCAAGGGTCCCTTGATGCTCGGTTTGCCAACCTGATCCAGTACTATCATCGAGTTGACAAACGGGGTATCGTGCGAGGCATCCTGGAGTCCCGATGACCGCGGTCTGAGAAACTGTGATAGCAGTGACTTTGATACCCATTTTACACATGTACCTACTGAAATTACGAAACATGATGAAACTACTGGCGATTTGCCAAACCTTATGAACACATTACATTCCGAACTGCCTTGGCTATCAGACCAATAGATACCAATTCAGTTCTACAGACAATCGCCTGGGAAAACAGTAGTGTTCAATGCACTCTCCAGCGCAACACCTCCACAGACCACAGCCTTGAAAAAGGCCTCAGCAACCACCAGCGCACCTGCAGGACTAGTATGGGTATGATCAAGAGGATAATACCCATTTACAACATCGTCCCCAAGAGTGTCAAAGATACTCGCAA
The DNA here is from genome assembly GCA_028829675.1 of Penicillium tannophilum. Taxonomy (NCBI): domain Eukaryota; kingdom Fungi; phylum Ascomycota; class Eurotiomycetes; order Eurotiales; family Aspergillaceae; genus Penicillium; species Penicillium tannophilum. The sequence goes on along the minus strand of JAQKAK010000003.1, from coordinate 420,418 downwards.
CATAGGCCCCATGATCCACATACGCCACGCCCGCCGTCTCCGCCGCCAACTCCGCATACCCTACAAACCGCGACGGTGAATAAACAAACGACCCAGTCTCCCACGGGTTATCAGGTGTCTGACTAGAAATCAACACGTTTGCACCAAGCGCCGTGAACGTGTTCGCTGCATTCTCCAAGTACGCAGGGAACGTCAGGACTGTCTCGGTTACCCCATCGTACACCGTAGTGCAGGTCTCATCGCCTGTCCCGGAACAATCAGTGCGTCCGTTATCTGTCGGTGTCAAGGATCCGCCGTCGTTGTGACCGAATTCGATGACTACCCAGTCCCCAGCTTGAACTTCGTTGGCGATGGTCGTGAACCGACCGTCACGAGTATAGGAACGTGCGCTGCGGCCTGCAATTGCTTGATTGGAGATTGTCCATGTGGTATACGTTGATACGTATTCAGCCCACCCTGGTCGTGTTAGCTATATCTTTCCTGATTGCTACCTGGTATGGATGTTGTTTGTACCATTTGTGCCAGTGCCACCTCCGCCCTTCGCCATGGTAGAATCACCGGCGAAGTAGATAGTGCTCCCAAGAGCACTTGGGATAAGCACTGAGAAAAGCGTAGCAGTCTTCATGGCTGGGAGTATAGAAAGAACGTTTGAATAGAATTGATTCGATAGTGTGCTTGTTCTCCTCCCGAGAAAAGACATACACCTGATGGCTTTATATAACCACCGGAGCTTCCATTACTATAAACTTGAATCAATTCTCCGAAGTCATACCGGAGATACTTCCTCATAGGATACGCGGGAAAAAGCAACCCATGAAACCCTGACAACATTGTCCGCCAGTGTCATCCGACCCACGGACACTCGGATCAGCGGAAAGGAGGGCTCCATGTGCAGACGATGTGCATAAGCGTCCAAAGCGAGACCAGAAGAATGTCCGCATTGACGTGATCGACAAAATAGCGCTTTTTTCTAATTCATGGAAGCTGGGTTTCTGCGATCCACGGTGGAAGCTCCTTGGCTTTCGGGGTAAGTCTTATTGGGACGTGCGGAGAGGGAATTCTTGGTGTTGAAACTTTTTGCGTTTCGGGGTAGGTGAAACCGAGTGGATGTACTTGGTTGAAACTTGGCAGGATTCGGGAAGGATACGAGTGTCAGATTAGGTGATGGCCTTGGATCCGCTCTGTACTATTTTGAAATAGTAGAATGATCTAGGCTGTATTTTGATGGTTGGAATATTTACATAGTACAACATATGCAACTGAACAAGATCCTTCTATGTCTAAAGTGAATCGAGAGCTTGGAGGGCCAGCACATTATGCAACAGCTTCCTGCATCTGCCTGAATAGCTCGTCAGAGTCTGGCAAGATCGGGGTTGCTTGGGCTAGCGCCTCTTCCAGGCCACCAGGTGGGTAGATCAACTGCTGATTGATATAGCACTTGATCTTCTTTGCCTGAGCTCCGGAGAGACTAAGCTCCCTATCCCATCCTGCAGAAATAACAGCACCCCAGCCACCAAGATCCAGACAGCAATTATACGCAGCCTGTTGATAATGCACCAAAGGCTCTCCAAGGAGATCAGCTGCGGCATTGTGTCCCGACACACGACCAAGGGAAAGAGCGTGCTGGCAGCTCATCAGCACATAGCGCTTTCCTTCCGCATCGGCATAGGCACAAGCAGCATCGCCAGTGGCGAACACATTACCAACCGATGGCACGCGCAGATACTGATCGACACGAAGGCGGCCGAGATTATCCTTCTCACCGGGGATTTGCTGAGTCAAGGGTGTAGCCCGAACGCCAGCTGTCCAGATTGCAGTCTTTGCTGGAATATGCTCCCCAGACGCGAGGGTAACGCCGTCTGCATCGATGGCTGTGACGGCAGACCCAAGCTTCAGCTCAACTCCGAGCTCGGTCAAAGCTTGTGTGATAACAGAGCGAGAATTCGGTGCGAATTCAGGACCGACCTGGTCTGCACTACTGACCAAGATGATACGGGCGTTTTGGATATGACTGAGTCGTTTAGGCAGCTCGGCTGCAGCTTCGATACCTGTGAATCCCGCGCCGCATACAACGATAGTATCGCGTGATGAGCTTGGCGGAAGGGAAGTAAGGCTCTGAAGGTGGGCATCAAGTCTCCCAGCCGATGCTAAGGAATCGACGTCGAAGGCATTCTGTTTAATGCCAGTGATTCCACGAGGGTGCACGACGGAGCTTCCGGCGGCTAGAATCAGGCGGTCGTAAGGGATTGTTGATTCGACTCCCTCAATGGATCGAGCATGAATCGTGTTCGTTTTGGTATCGATGGTCTGAGCGATGCCCTGGAAGAAAGATATTTTTGCTTCCTGGAAGATGGGACCAAGGAGGTGAACCATTTCGGATGGGTTGGCTTCGTAGAGTCGTGGACGCATGACCAGGCATGGCTCTGGAGCGATGACTTGAATCTCCAAGCTGCTTTCCTTGTTCACAAGAGCTGCCAGACGTTTGGCTGAAAGGGCGCTCCAGACGCCAGCAAAGCCAGCGCCGATAATGACTAATCTCGCCATATCTCAAAATTGAAACAAATTGTTGAATGTTTGTACCGTCATTCAAACTAAGATAAGGACTGGCAGAAATTGAGGCCTTTTTATGTAATTTCCTCAATGCCATCCAAGGCAAATTCAATACTCGACCATTTGACAGGCAATTTGGTACCTGTCGATAGGCTAATCAAGTCAATGGCGTGACAGGAATTAGAATCTAGAGATTAGGTTCACGTCAGCTAATAAGTTTCCCCGCTAAACCGCGCGCAGTGGATACCCGATTCCCCGCCCGGATACCCGCTTCAACGACCATCAACGCATCTCCAAGTCAGCCGACTGCTTTCCACCTTGATATGGACGATAATAATAGAAATAATCCCCTGCAGAATGGCAGAGCCACGCGATCTTCACTAGCGTGCTTGTCCTGCCGCTCGCGTCATCTCAAGTGCGACGGAGCTAAACCACGTTGCCAACGCTGCGCGGAATTCTCCAGGGAATGCCAATATGCCCAATCACGGCGGGGCGGGTTGGACCGTGCAGCATTAACCGAGCGGCGCAAGCGACTTGCAGCAATTGAGGATTCCAGATCGGCAGGGTTGCAAAGTGGTGGCCAAGATTTCAGTACTGGAATCGTTGAGGTGGATCTCTCAAACAGTTATGGAGTGATAAATGAGACTAGTATCGGCGCTCGGTCATCTAGTACTGGGTCCCCGAGCACAGTTTCAGTGCAGTTCAGCAGTATTGAGAACGATCCTTTGATTGATTGTTACTACAAGAAGTTCCACCAACTTCATCCGTTCCTTCTACCTCAGAGATACCTGACAAGAGCTTATCAAGATCCGACGCGACAACATTCTTTGAAATCGCTCATTGCGGTTATGCGCCTTGTTGGAAATATTTACAAGTCGCACCAGTGGTCTTCTCCATTGCAGGAACACGCAGAAGCTGGACTTTTGCAGTTACTACCAACGGATCCTGTCATGGTCCAATGTCGGCTGTTATACTCAATAGCATTATTCTGGTACGAGCAAAAGAGTGAATCACAAGGTCAAATGAACATAGCGGTTCAAACCGCCCGTGACATGGAAATGTTCAAACAAGAATTCGCAGCCAGGCATGGAGGTGGTGATCCGGTGTTACAGGAAAGCTGGAGGCGAACATGGTGGATGCTATATACTATTGAAGCTTACTATCAGGGCACATTGGGAACAATGAATTTTTTGGTTGCTGAGGTAGACGCCACTGTGGAACTACCTTGTGAAGAAGCAGAATATGAACTTGGGGTAAGTCTTTCGTTCTGCTCTTAAAGAGGCTGTGTATCTTACCCGACTGCAGAATATTCCCACACCGAAGACTCTGAACGACTTTGACTGCCGTGAATTTGCTCCTGATGACCCCGACTTCTCATCATTCGCGTACCTTATTGGTGCTGTGCAATGTGCGGCATTTGCCATCTCCACGGCGCCCCAGATTGTCGCAAAAGAAGATTCCCCACAGGTAATTCAGACTGCAGACTCAATTTTGAGTGCGTGGCTGCTTTTATTGCCCAAGAATCGCAAGCAAGTCATGAGGAAGAACGGAGAAATCGACGAACTCATGTTCCAGGCCCATCATCTTATTCACGTGTAAGTCATTCTCTGCTTACTAAGATAGTAGTGATGTTGACCCTCCTTCAGCTCGTATATTGGCTTGCACCGTCCATTATCAGACCTCAAGTTCAACCCCGTGGAAGAGGCATCAAGCTGTGCTAGGGAGCCGCCTGAAGATATTCCCACACCAGATTTGGTGAACGTACACACAGTCCGCGTGTTGCGGTCTGTTGAGGCACAAATCCGCCTTTTAGCATTACCTACTGCAGAATTCCACCATAGCCCATTTACGACCTGCATGGTCAGCGAAGGAACGCTCGCCCTTCTCTCTGCCTGTCACTTCCTGTTGAAGGGAAAAGAATTGGCAATTGCACGAGAACAAATCCGGATGACAATTGGATGTCTCAAAGCGCTTGCTGAGCTCTGGCCACGAACAGCAAGGAACGTGCGCGAACTCCAGACAATTGCCCACCATGTGCTAGGAATTGGATCCAAACTGACAACCCAGCCCAGTGAAGGGTCAGACTTTTCCAGTTGCCAATCACAGGGGGACGCTTTTGGGGTCTGAGACTGGAACATCTAGCGACGATTTTAACATTCTGCCTTCCTTGGGGTCTATAGACGATTTATGTGGGTGGTATAATATTGGAGATCTGGATCCAAATATTACTTGGGAGGATTAAGGCCTGACATTTGGACATATCGATGAAGATGGAAGACAATAGTACCTAATAAACTCTGGAATCGGGAGCCAAGTCATTCAAAAACTCTATTGGTTGAAATGTTTAACAGCCCAGGGACTCTTCGATAAAATCAATAACAACCTTATATCCACGATTCCTTTGCCGAGCGCAATCCCACGCCGCTTTCGCTTCATCAAAAGGAAAAGATTTGACTGCAAGTTTCGCCAGGCTACTGTTGTCAATCATTTCACCAGCCTTCCTTAGTTCCTCTGCATTCGGAGACACGATAAAGTGCACATATCGCACATTCGGATGATCAATACATTCCTCAGCTTGACCTCGTCTAAATGCCCACGCAGGTGCAGGATCTCCAACAGTTACAATGACTCCATCATCCTTGGCACATTCCCAAGTCTTTTCCAAGATGTCACCCCCAACCGTATCGAGAACCATATCAACATCGGCGATCTTCTTTTCCCAGTCAATGATTCCATAGTCAAAAACCTCACTCGCACCCAGTCGTCTTAGCATTTCATGATTCCGAGGCGAAGCCAGCGCAATAACATGCGCACCGAATGTCTGTGCAGCAAATTGAACAGCAAAAGTACCAACGGCACCCGAAGCACCTGTAACCAGAACTCTCTTTCCAGATTCATGTGATTTAAGTGCTCCATGATCGAAAAGCGCTTCCCAAGCTGTAAGAAGTGGAATAGGCAATGCGGCCGCTTCTGCATGAGACAATGTTGTCGGTTTCGGCGCAACTTCACTCGGTAGACAGATCGCATAATCTGCTTGGCCCTGACCTCGATCTCCCCCGAGAAAAGCAAAGACTTCATGGCCGATTTGCAGTGGGCCTTGGTAGTCTGGCCCGGTAGAGGAGATCACGCCCGAGATGTCGTGTCCTGGGATTCGGGTTGGAGTGGCGTATGGTTCCGGCCAGATAATCTCGTCACCGGTTATTCCGGCAGCATGGACTTTGACGAGAAGCTCCGAGCCTTTAGGAATTGGCTCGATCATTGAGCGATTTGTGGTGATTTCTGGCGAGGAAATGTCACCTAGGATTTGAATGGCTTTCATGGTGGAGTGTGTTTGATCTACCAATTTGACAATGATTTGATGTGGAAGCGAACTTCCGGGAATGGCTGGATGCTATGTTATAGAAATACATCGTGTTTTCCATGTACTAATAAACTCTGTGACTATAAAAGTCTATTGTGAGGACAAAGGGAAATCGGAGATTGAGGCGTTTATTGAATCCCCGAGTTGCCGGTGGTCGGATACACGGATTGCCGCACGTCTACGTCCTTTACTGTGTAGATTTTAGTCAAGCATGTGTATAGAACTTGTGAAATGGAATGATTTAACAAGGTCACTGGTAATAGTTGAAAATACAGTGTTGACGTGCATTTCACTAGATTGCTGTTCAGTCTAATGATAATCTGGGCAAGACGACTTTGGCCCCTTTGTTTGCTCGGAAATGAGAGATTAATTCCCGGGACAAGGCGAGTTTTTCTTGTGTGAAAGAGATCATGTATCAGGTGACTGACATGGAGTCGATACAATTTATACTATATACATGGTTTTCGATTGACTGAACAGTTCACCCTCCATATATGATCCAGAGTAGCACGACTGCGTCCAATACCTTCCAAAGGGATACGTTCTTCCCTCTCTCCGCTATCCGAGAGCACTGCTTAGTATTTATAGCTTCTCAAAGGTCGGTGTCCGCTTCTGTATCCCAGACAAAAGCGCCTTAGTAACATCCTGCGTCTGAATAGCCGCAGCGTTCCATACACCAGTATACCGCAACCCGTCCTGCACGGGGTGATCCCTCGACCAGTTCAAAATCTCCTTGGTCCCCTGCACAGCAACAGGACTCTTACTAGCAATGAGACCGGCCATCTTCAAAGCCGCAGCAACAGTCTCTTGCTTATTCTCATAAACAGCATTAACAAAGCCAACGCGCAGCGCCTCCTCCGCTCCAAAGACACGAGCAGAAAGCGCAACCTCCTTTACCCAGCCATAGTTTCCAACAACCTTAGGAAGGCGAGTGAGTGTGCCAATATCAGCCGCAATACCAATATCGACTTCCTTTACTGCGAACTTCACATCGCGCGAGCAGAGACGCACATCCGCCGTTGTCGAGATATCGATTGCCAACCCGAAGCTATACCCGTGCATGGCGACGATGACGGGCTTCTCGCATTTCTCGATGGATGTGATGCAGTTTTGGAATTCGGCGACGTGGCGGCGGAAGTGTGCGGCTTTGCGGGCTGGGTCTGTGCCATCTATGCCATCTTTGGCGAGGGCGCTGCCCTCTGATGCAGCTTTTACGTCAAGGCCGGCTGTGAAAGCTTTGTCGCCGGCGCCGCTGAAGACTACGGCGCGTACGTTGGAGTCGTCGGAGAGGCGGGCGAAGAGTTGGCCCATTTCGAGCCACATGCTGCGGTTGTTAGTGGTTTTGGGAGCATAGATTAATTGTGAGTCGGGGCTTACGCTTCAAGGAAGGCGTTCATCTTGTCTGCGCGGTTGATCTCCACGTGCGCGACATAGGGGTGGTCCGCTGGGAACTGCACCGTGAAATACTTGAACGAGTAGTCTTGCGCCATATTGGGTGGGATAGGTGGTGGTTTGAGTGCGAGGAGATGTGGGGTGCGTTTGAATGCTGACAGCTTTATTGGTAATTACCTGAAAGCTGGAATTTATATCGAAATAAAAATCTGGACTTTCTACAGGTAAGAGTCTAAATACTTCCAACGTTGAAGTGGGAGCTTCGGCATAACTGCATGTGCCTCGGCCTCGGCTCAGATAAGGAGCGATAAGCACCCACCGCCTTTACGTGCATGAGCGGCTACTGTTTTAGATCTACGTTGTCTGCACTGAATTTGTAGCAATCAAATTGATTCTGAGATTTGGTTGTAAAAGAGTGTTTAGATACATGTTGAGATTATTCTGATATTTGGTGGTTGTTAAAAGAGTGTGAAGATACATGCTCAAAACAAAAACATCAGACAAATGAAACTCCTTCAAACGATGCGATCAAACAAAAGTATTAATATCGTAGCTCATGTTGCGTGTCGTAGTTGGCGTCCGGTAGACGCATGGTCGTGGTCCATACTTTACTGGACGGTAATCTTCTTGGGAGCTGTAGCTTTAGCCTTGGGAAGGACAATGGAGAGAACACCACCCTTTAGGCTAGCCGTGACAGCGTCCTGGTCCACGCGTGTGGTGAAGGAGAAGGTGCGCTGGAACTCGCCGATGGTTCGCTCGCTAGCCCAGTAACGAGCAGCAGCCGGTTTGTTTCTCTTGTTGGAGCCAGCGTCGGTCTCGGAGGTCTCGGATTTGTTGTTGTCCTCACTCTCAGTCTCAGGCTCGGTGTGGTGGTACTCGCGCTCGGTGCGACCCTTCACGATCAAATTATGAGCGTCGGAGAACTCGATCTCGATATCCTTTTGAGCGACTCCGGGCAGCTCACCATCCAAGTGGTAGGCATCTTCGGTCTCGCGGACATCGAAGCGGGGGGTGTAGGGTCGCGGAGCTAGGTGGTGGCTGCCTCGACGGTGGACGTCATAGTCGTCAAAGAGACGGAAGAGGGAGGACAAGTCACGAGAGAACTCTCCCGTTGGCAAGTGGGAACGGAATTGAATAGACATGGTGGAAGTTGAATAAGTAGATTTGAAGCGCTTGTAAAGATGAAGTTTGGAGCTTGGAGCTTTGTAGCTTGGAGCTTTGTAGCTTGGAGCTTTGTAGTCAAGAGTGTTGTTGATTGTATGATGGGATCTGAAGGTCAGAGTTCGAGGGGGTATTTATGCATCGTGAGTGAGAGCAGAGGCCCAGTCCAAAACCCTTTGCCACCCATCCATTGTGCTATTCTGGAAGTTTTCAGGTGCTACTTTGCATCATCGCGTTGTTGCAAGATGTTTCTAGATATCGCTAGACGTGGGTCGTACCTTCCCGTCGCATGTGGGTCCTTCTCCGGAATTCCATTTCTATCACGTGATCTATATAGATCCATGATTCAAGTTGAACCAAGCTTAGCATCAACCAATCAGTGCGTAGTGGCACGGTCGTCTCCTACTGTACTTTTCTTTCTTCATACTGACTTTCGTATAGACATGCAGAGATACCAAACAAACAATGACGTAATCATTCAAAGAATGAAGAATGTGTGCAAGATGGCTGACATTCTCGGTACTATTACGACTAATATACTAGTGTATACTGGCTTTCATATCTGCGCCGATGATACAGATACAGTAATATTCCTGAGCAAAAGCCCTTGCAGAGATTATCAAGAAGGCACTCATAGACTTCGCGTCGTAGGAATGTAAGCTGGGTGATTTCATTTGCAAAGACTACGAGTGAAGATTGTAGACATGGAGATTTTGATACCTTATTCAAGCCCTGGGAAGGAAATCGGCCATTGACACTGTCCATTCAGTACTTACTCGCAGAATGGAGTACCTCGGACTGTCAGTGGGCACCCAAAATTTGGAGGAAACCGGGAGAGGGGAATAGAGAAGACGAAGAAAAGGAAGAAAAGGAGGCAAGGAACAAAATCAAGAACGACTCGGTCTAGAGTCTCCAGTGCGTATCAACACTGGGGCTGGTGAGTTCCAACATGATGACAGATTGATAGCAGATTGATACCTACAACGAGGAAAACACTTAAAGCCAACAGAATATTTCAGTAGACGTGCTTTAGGGTATCTCATAAGCCGATAACTGGCCAGTCACGCAATGATTCTAAAAAAAAATTATAATCCACCGGTCGCTTTTCTAGCGCGCCGATTATATGAACTCAAGTATAACGCCTGGAGCCGAATCCACGATATGGGTTCAGTGGTGGGTATCATTAAGGCTCGTAGATTCATCTTCGCACGCGGACCTCCCAAGTTGCTCCAGCAGTGGAAGTTGCACGCAGGAACAACACGGAAGCGCAAAGGGTTTAATGCTGGCAGCCATCTCGGTATTTGTCACATAGGAATCGGGATCATGCTCTTTAAGAGCATAATGATTTGAGAGGATAGGTCCTTCGTAGACACGGTCGCTTTACTCGGATTCGGATTCGTCAAGCTGCATGATCTTCTCATCGAGGTCCTAATTGCACCCATGTTAGATAATTTCCGAATGCGCCAATCCCGGGGTACGGAGATGGCGAGTCAAGACTCAACGGGCACATACATGGTCCAGACGCGCCTTCAAGTTTTCTAGCTGACTCTCCTTGATGACCAAGTGGTTCTCATCGTCCAAGTCCTCCACAATGTAGTCGTGTCGCTCCTCATCGTACTTCAAGATCATGGACTTGATTGAGGGATCGCACTCGATGAGCAGGCCTGGTAGTCCACGTTAGCGCGGAGATTCAAGTGATTAGGAGCTTCCTCACCTCGAACAGCGCGCGGCATTGTGATATTGGTGGCGGTGGTGGTCGGTAAGGATTTCGAGGGCGTGAGTGAAAGAAGAGCAAGAGTTGGAGATGTTGGAGGTGGAGCTATCAAAGCGATAAGGCGACAAATAAGGCACCAAGGCATCAATGCTTCCAGACATAACTTATGTAGCTACATGAATGGTTGACTAACGAACAATTAGCAAGTTTCTGAATACGTAAAAATACTTGTAAAAAATACCGATAAATTAATCATTTATGCCTTCTCACTTCTAATGGTTCTTCTGCACAAGGACTTGGCTTGAAGAATCTCATGGTTGACCCCGACAATGATCATCTAGTTGGGTTGATTGGCTGAGCCGAAGCTTAGATTGGTCCCTTTGGGAGGATCTTCACTCTCTTCAGCAATTCAAGGGCAAATATCGCCTCGGCGTTGGCTGAATCCGGTATGAGAGCTATGAAGCCTTGGACCGAACTTTCTGGGATATTCTTTCCACGAGCACTGGTCTTGGGCACGAGACCATCCAAACAACCAAGTGGCAAGAATTGTGGGGCTTCTACTTTCTCATGTATTCACGAGTCGCCTTACCAATGCACCAGACCCGGAGTCCATTTGCGATGACGAAAGCGGCGCCTACAAGATGCTTGGTCTAGAAGGCTTTCTTACCAGGCCGGCTGCGAAGATTCTGGTACATGGACCTATATGAAAATTGCCAAGAGCTTCTTTTAGCTCATCAGGTCGCCAGCTGGTTGAATGACCTGGCAACCAGATATGCCAAACAAATATCTTCCAGAATACGCTCTCCCTGTCAAAGGTAATTTCAAAGAAGGCCCTTGATCCTTTATCGTCTTCCTTCTAAGTGTGTCTTATATTCCACAATTTGATTCAAGAGAATTCACTAAAAAAGCATTAATGATTAAGCCCGCTCTTCCCTTCATTCGTCAGTCTTATCCTCGCTTCCCGCCGTCCACCCAGTCCCAGCCTGGAACACTGCAGCCACCAGTATCAAGAAAGTGGCCGCCATAAATAGCATACTGAATGCATGTTCATAGCTCTGAACAGCGACTAGCCGCTCAATGCCTTCCAAATGGGATACCGTGGCAGGACTACCAAGAAGGGTGCGAACCAGGTCCGGTTTTGGCGGGAGTCCATGTCGGGAGAAGCCCGATTCCAATGATGCCTTGAGAATCCGGGTAAAGAAGCCTCCTCCGACAGCGGATCCAAAGCTACCCGCGAGCGCGCGGAATGTGGTAAATAGAGCACTAACGATGTAGTGCATGTGAGGGCTAGTGAGATGTAGCAGATGAGACATGGTGTAGTTCATTAGTGCACCGGCAAAAAATCCGTTCAAAAAGGTCGCCGTCATAAATAATGCTGCTGCGGAATCCTCTGAAGATAGGATTGAGAGGGCCATTGTCGCGAGTGCGAAGAGCATGAAAAGAACCAGGCAAGACCTATACATTAAGTCAACTGATGGCTAATGCAAAAATAGTGCGGGGTTACTCACGCATAATAGCTACCTCCTTTGCGGATATGAAGCCAACCCACAAGTATCCCACCACTTCCGAATCCTGCATTGGTCGGAACAAGAATGAGTCCCGCGGATGCGGGAGCCCATCCCCGAACTGCAATCGCGTAAACGGGACTGAAGAATACGACGCACCAACGAGACATCATTAAGCCCACACCGGCGAGACATGATAGCAGCACGCTACGGTTTCGGAATAGGTGGACCGGAATGATGGGTTCGCGGGCCCATCGAGACTCGATAAGAAAGAAGAAACCCAGAAATACTAATGACAATGGAATAGGCCAGATGAGAATCTCGGGAGAGGCCAAGCTGGTGAGGAAGAGGACGACCGAGATTGTCTAGCTTGTTAGCGGGGTCATCTAGAGCAACCTCATAAAAACTTACTATTGTCAGGGCACCGGCATAATCTATCCGAGCAAGACTTTGGAGTAAAGTCCCTTCCCTCAGCGAGCTATGATCTTCGGCTGGCGGTGGAATAGCAAAGTATAACAGGGGTCCTAGAACAAGCGCCGCTGGAGCTTGAATCCAAAAGATGAGGCGCTAAGCGTTGGGCTCGGAGTTAGCCACCGTGACAGGTCCGCGGGTGATGGCAGACATACCCATCCAATTATAGGCGTTAGAAGTCCGGCTAGGACGGCACCCGAAGAAAGTCCCACCGTGTAATTGGTGCTGATAAGCCCAATAAACAAGCCTCGTCTCCGGGTACTGGTGAAATCCAAAATCAACATGATAGCGATACTCATCAAACCCCCGCTTCCCATTCCTGTAACAGCACGGCCCAATAAGAAGACCGCCAATGATGGGGCAGCAGCAGTGATGAAAAGGCCGATTGCCAGGATTGTACTTGAGAAAACCAAGCAAAGACGTGCGGTGAAGATCGCTGCGAATCGTCCTGCCAGCGGAGTTACGCTCGAGGCTGCGATCTTCAAGCAATTAGATACCGCAATGTTCATCCCCGAGATCCCGGTTGTCCTACCATGAATGTGGAGGTAAACCATGTTGCCTCGGCGAAGGCATCTAAGTCCGCAGCGACTTCGGATTGGGCGGTTGTCATCATTGAGATGTTGGTTGCTTTTAGAATCAATTCGTCAGCATATTGTCTCATTGAGATGAGTTAGGCTCCAACTTACCTTGAATGAAAATGAGGAGGGACATCAGGGCACAAATGCCCCATCCTCGGAGGGTGCTCAGGTCCGTAAGAGAGTCATTTTTTGTTGTTGACTCGATGAGCGGCGTCTGTTCAGATGGTGGTGTTTGTGTATCAGCCATGATGGAATACAATTAATCCAAGGCTGGCAAGGGAATGGTAGAATGGATAAACAGCCATTGGATTTTGCAAAACAGGATCAAGCATTCGGAGTTAAGCGGATTTGCATTTCTAATCATGTTGGGAACGAGCTTCCAACAGATAAGGAACCATTGGCCAATCTCGGGATGCGGGGGAAACGACCCGATTTGAAACGGTTGTCAACAATGACATAAATTGCGTGAGATAGGGTCATTTTCAATTTAATGATGCTCATAGCATTTTATAACAGTATTTATGTTCATTATGAATTTGAATTTGAATGATCTTCATTGTAGACTGGGCTTTCTATATGATGCTCTAAATAAACGGTTTTATCTTGGCGTCGATCCCTGCATTGTACTACGCAGCAAAAACGGTTTGCCACCGTTGGTGCACTTGTGTCAGCACCTTCTTCAAGTCAGATGAATCACCAGAGGATTCATCTGACCACGTCTGATTTTGCCATCCAAGTTCAAAATTGAGCAGTTGATCCCCCAAAGCCGTATCGTTGTATGCCGAAACGGAGGTTGACTCCAAATATTCTACCAGAATCCTCCATCGAGGGACATAGTACGACGAAACAAGACCGCCCCATTGCTTCGAAGCATAGTCAGTGATTTCTCCACGGGGGCCCCACAGAGTGATTTGATTACGAGCATCATACTCGTAGAATGAAGCTTGACTTGCGTCACCATGAGCCCATGATCGAGCGGATTTGATCCATGTTGAAAGTCGGAAATTCTCGTTCGTAGAAAGGACGGAGTCAAGGTCGGTCAATAATTGGATTAACTTTTGTCCTTCTTGCGAAAGTGTTGCGCTGTCCGGATTGGAAGTATTCCAGCTCGAAATCAGCTTGGTATACAGTGGAATGAAGGCATTGGCCATCACTTGACGGGTGATGTCGACCATATCATGCTGATAGGCTGGATTGGTCCACAGCTTTGGCTCAGAGTTGGCAGCGTGGTACATGGATTGCCATGCCTGTGCGACTACAGACGGGTCGTAGGTAAGCATTGTGCCGTGATGACCAGTCTTATTGACAAGACCCGTAACATCTGGCTTGAGTTCGAAAATAGATTTGATCACAGCATCAATGTCGTCGATATCGGTGTTATCATAGACGGGCTTCCGCATAGTCTCCCATGCATCATAGAGCCCCTGGGGAATAGAACCAGAACCGGCATATCGGCTAGTCACCCAGTTGTGGAAGTACTTCTGTGTGTTGATCGGGGTTGAAGACCAAGCCTGGTCCAAGAGCAAATCATAAACAATCTCGTTGCCTTCTTGACCCTCTGGACTGAGTCCATAACCGACCATAGAAGAAGACTCAGTCAGTGCCTGCGACGCGTTTTGCGTGATGTTCGAAATTTGTCCGTAGAGGCCCATATTGCCACCATAGTCGTGTAATTGACACCAAATCCACGGCTTGCCGTAATAGGAGTCTGTGCGACGCCACTGAGGCTCTGACTCGGAGAAAAGGTCCAGAATCAGCATGTCGTTATCATCTTCAACACCGGAAAGATAAGCCTCCACCCGTTCATCAGTCCAAAAGGTCTCCGAGCTGTAAAACAGCCAACCTTGCATCAACCAGATCGCATCAGGATCCACATTTTTGAGGCTCTGCCAAGTAGTACTGGTAACATTACGGAGGTAATCCAAATCTCCGGAGTAAGGATCCATCTCATTGTACTGATCCAAAGTATAGACGTGGCTCACGTTCCCATAAGCAGCTTGCTGCTTTTGCAGGAAGCTAGTTTGAAGAGGCGCGAAATGGTCATCAAACGGCTCAAGGAATGAATCATTGGTGTACTGGGTCTGGAACCCATTCCAAGATGATGAGCGAACGACGCTCGCATTGGGATATACGCGGGTGAAGTTGTTGGGGACAAAGCCGGTAAATGCAGGAAGCACAGGTGTCATTCCCAACTCAACCATGCGACGTACGATCTTTTTCTGAAGAGCGAATTGCTCGTCGATCCATGCTGTGGGCAAGTCGCCGCCCCAGGAGCCTTGGATATTTCCGAATCTGTTCCAGGCCTGAAAGGCTGGTCCGCTGAGGAAAGTTGCAATCTCTGCGTCGGTGAGTCCGATTTCTCGGAATACCTCTACCATGATCTTCTCGGCGCCGACCCAAGCAAGGGGCAGATTGATGCCACGCAGAGCCATCCAGTCTAGCTCTGTCTCCCATTCCTCCCATGACCAGAAAGCAGTGGTGTAAGAAAAGGTTACTATGATAGTTAATCATCAATTGTAATACGTGGAGGGGCGGAATAAGTTACCAGTGTTAAAGTGGTATCTCCAGGGAACAGTGCTCGAGCCATGGATTGGGGAGCGGAGACGAGGAAGCTTAGCAGGTGCCTGATCCAGCCGGCTTCCAATGAACCAGTATATGTCCACATGAGCGATATCGGCCAAGTAGCGATGGAGACTAAAGTTGTGAGCAGATGTTGTGTTTCCAAATAGACTTTGACGACATACCCCGACGAGAGCGCACTGAGAGAGGTTCCCTGCACCATCACGGTGCCATTGGGAGCATCCTGAACGATGAATTGATCATAGCCACCATTGCTTCCAGTAATATTGGAAACCAGGCTAAAGCGAAAATTGTCAATGTGGTTCGGTAATCTCCGTTTGACCAGATCGTAGAGCCCGTCGGTGGACTGAGCTGCCCCTGACGCGGCAAATAGCCCAATCAACAACTTTGTCCACAACATGGTAGACCAAAACCAAGCGCCCTTGATGAGAAAAAAAAATAATAAATATAGAACAGACAAGGTTATTTATGCATTTCCCCTGAGGCTATCAAATGCGCCTGTTAGTTCTAAGACGCGACTGTTGCATCATTCCTGCAGCCAAACCCCGCACGGCGACCGCACTACCACCAACCGATCCTACATGTGCCGATCTTCTATTAAATCCCACGCCTAACTAATAAAGGAAAGATGATCCTTTGATTATCATGATATTGAAAGGTGGGGGCCATCAAGCCACAAAATCCTGTTGCCCTTTCAGAGCCCTTGCCAGGACCTCTGGATACCATCGGTGGCCAACGTCTTGATGACTGGTGATTCGAGCAACAAAAGTGCCTTCGCCAATGCTTGTTTGAAACATTGCATTGAACGTTGCTTCAGCGTCAGATTTCACTTTGTCATCTTTGACCAGGTCTCGGATGTGATCCGGGATGACGAGATTGATCTTGTCGGCAGAGAGATCGGGATTCACGCCTTGGAAGAATGGAAAGGAAAACCGAGGTCCAAGAGATTTTCCTTCTGAATCCACGAAATTCTCAGGCCGGAGGCTGACACGATGGGTGGTGGCTGTACAAATACCTCGTGTCAATGCCTCGAGAGCCCGGCCGATGTTGATGACGAATGAATTCGGAATTGGCGGGGCTGAGATCCATGCGCCGGCTTTGTTTTGAACTTCTAGGCCATGGTGTAGTGTGGCTTGGAGAAGAAAGGTGAGGAAGCCGGAGTCTTTGTGTGCACCAACGCCTTGGAAGCCAGTGTCGTTGTCGTTGGCTGTCGATGGGAGAGGATATTTGATGAGTTTTATTTTGTGCTGCTGAGGGCTACTGAAGGCTTGATCTAAAGCCGTTGGCGGAAGATCTAGAGCCTCTGCAATAAGTTTTGTGAAAATTGCTGCGAACTCGGTGACTTCTTCGATATAACTTTCTAGCGTCTGGCGAAATCCTGGAATCGCATTTTCATCGGGCCACTGAGGTTATCAAAGACTTAGTCAAAGGCACGAGGAATCATCCGTGGCTCATACCTGATTTGGACCAACGATGTTTCTATAGAGTGGCTCCTCAGGACCCGGAGCAGGCAGCTCAGTAGCAAACTAGCGTATGTTAGTACAAAGCTAAATGAAGGATATAAGTAAAAAACTCACGTCAAATTGCTCACGATGGTCGGTTTTGAGAGTAGTGATCTCAGCTCCCAGTCTAGAGTAACCGAGGAAATGAGGGCTATTCACCATTTCGATTTCTACTTTCTTTTCTAAAGGCAACTCGAAAAGGTCCAGTCCTTTCTCGATCAGCGTAGACCGAGATGCAGGTGAGACAGGTGGATTCTCGAGATAGAAAAATCCAACATTGATCAGAGCATCGCGGAGCTTGTTCAGAAAGTCCGGCTTCGTCGATGGAGATAATGTTTGAGAGTAGTCCAGGATGGGAATTGACGTGAAAGCAGCAGAATAAGATTCTGCGTGTTTCGACTAATCTAGTCAGCATGTCCAGTTTTTGTTTGATAGATTGATTGAGTACTAACCATTTTGGAGGCGAGATTCAGTCTCCTGTTGATGTTGATCGGCGTGTGTGGTAGACTCGTAGTTATAGCTTGCTCCGGGCACGTCTGAAGAGACGGAAAGAACTTGTGTTTGTGGTCTGTCTGGGGTGTTCCGGGAGAAGCTGGAACACCACGTTTGAAGTGTCTCAAAGAAACAATATTCATGGGCGGAAGGTGGCACAATGCCTGACTTGACTCCGCGCCAAATAACGGGCATTCTGATTGGGTTTTGATGACGAATACAGGCTGCCCCGCTACGGATTAACACACATTTGCAGCTCGCGCCACAGGCTATATATCAACTTCAAGACTGACAGTCACTTGAAGAATTGCACAATGAAATTCAATGGCTCTGTGGAAAGGGATCATCAATATCGGAGCCGGTGAGAATTTGCCGAGGTCGGAAGGTAGTATGCTGGACCCGCGGTCACGGTGGAAGCGAACAAGTAGGAGAAAAAGTAGGTGAACAAGCACTGATCACCATTATTATAGAAATAAAAGGTAAGTCTTGGGTATAATTTAGCTCTTTCACTCTATCTGGACTATATATCAAGAGTACTGGGACAGCAAACGCAGCAAATCGGCACAGCAAAGCATGGATATCGTAGATTAATCAAAGGATATAACGGAAGCCAGTGGCGCGACTTTCCAGGCCATTGGCATCCGAAGGAGGGATATCTTGCGAAGACTCTGCCTCTTCTAACCGCTTATTCATCTTCACATGAACGAGACGGATGACAAGAGCCACGACAGCAACCAATAATGCGATCGCAGCAGTAGCGCTACCGCCCGGGATGTATCGGGGACCAGACGAATCCGGCCACATGTAGCTTCCATAGATTGAAGCAGTATTACCAATCATATTGGCCAGCGCAATGGCAGCAGATCGCTTGACCAGAGGTCTAGGGAAGGAATTTGCGACCCAAGCAAGGATAATCTGATAAGCGGAAACAGCACCCATTGGCATCCTGGCAGGGTTAGTGGTATTTCTCGAGGGAGTTTGTAAAGTACTCGAGTGACTTACAAGAACATGGCGAAGAACCTTGCACCGGTGTTTGTAGTTGCGGTGCATATCACTCCTCCTACCACACTGACCATCATCAAACAAATAATGTGCCAGCTGCGATCGTTGGTCTTGCCAGATGACCAAGTGACGATAAGTGAGACGAGGAAAGTGGCAATCCAAACAGGCGCAGTGATCAAAAGAGTCTCGATGTTATTGTACCCAAGAGTTTGCACAATGGTTGGGAAAAAGTACTGGAAGTTTTGGGATAGGAGCGACACGTGCTGAAGCAAGATGAAAAGGTAGATACGCTTATCGGCAAATACCAGAGCCAGTGCTTCCTTGATGCTACTGGTACTCGCATCATCGGCTTCGCCTGCATCGTCAATCAAGCGCCATTGTGCATATGCTTGCTCCTGGACGTCTAGCCATGAGGTAGTTGCAGGGTAATTTGGGAGGAAGATACTAGGGATGATTAGAAAGGAAAATCCAAAGAAAACTGACTGGGATGACTCACGCTGCAAGGAGAGATATTCCCGTAGTAATACTTCCCTCAATGATGAATAGCCAACGCCATCCAGCAAGACCATGTGCACCATCTAGGTTACCCAAAACGCCAGCTCCAATCAATCCACCAAAAGCGTTCGCTAGCGAGCTGCCCGCATAGAACCACGCGATACGGACACTCAACTCCTTCCTGGTGTACCAACTCGACCTAGAAAGATAAGTTAGAGGCTGCGAATAATGTGTTCTGGTGACAGCACTCACATTAGCATGACAGCACCTGGGAAAAACGGGGCTTCGACAAAGCCAAGGAAGAATCTTGTAATGACAAGGCCTGCGAATGATTGAACAGCAGCTTGGCAAGCAGAAATCACACCCCTATATGAACAATAAGTATTTCCACTCTCCATTAAAACCTTTTTCCAACCCTTACCAAATGGCCATGGCAATTCCCAGAAATAGTGAAGGTCGAATTTGAGTCAGCAGGAGATTGGATGGCAGCTGCATCAATAGGTATCCAACAAAGAGAATGCTCGTAGCCAAGTTGTAGTCGGTGCCTTTCATTCCTAGATCCTTCTCGAGGGATCCTAGACGCGCTTGTGACAAATTGCTGGTACCGGAATCATCAGTAACTTCGAAAGAAAAAGTAGTATTTGCAGGCTGAGTTCTTACTTGCGGTCCAGGAAATTGAGCAGATACATCAAGATCAAGAATGGCAAAAGATGCAAGTCCACCTTGCGTAAAAGAGAGCGAGTCATCTTCTGATGCCATTCGGGACTTTTCGAGACATAGGCCTGATAGAGCGCATCTTGTTCAAGCTCGGCGCTCTTGGCGGATGTCTCCTGGTATTCAATTTGCTCTGCGTCTGACTTGGCCATGGTTGACGCAAAGATCTGTACTTGAAAACAGAATAGTGATCTTTCCAAGGTTTCACGCCCTGCAGATGGATTTCTTTTATAGGGAACCCGTCAAGAGACTAGGAAGTACAGGTCGCTCGGTGCAACTCCGATAAGATGTCAAGTGCCCCGTGGGGAAATGACAAAGCACAGCTCGTGAGAGCAACACATCCTGCCGTTCAGGGTCTGGAACGAGAAAATATGGTTTGACTCAGGGCCTCCGGAGCCTTCTATTGGCTGGTTTCCCATGAGGAATTGGTGGGATTCTGTGTCCGAAAGTGGAGCGCGGGGAAATGGTCTCGCTCGGTGAAGCGCAGCCCGAGATATTCACGTTCTACTATATATTAGTAAAGCTGCTGGATCCATTTTGATTGCTTTTTCAGATCATGTTGTCCAACCAAAACGCGACAACAAATGCTTTGAAATCCACGAAGACAACCATTCCCGTAGTCAAGCATCCAGACAGTAGGCGAGTATAGGCTGGGCCCAAGCGTACTTAGAAGTCGGGAACCTCCGCCTGCACCTCCAACTCGGAGCAAAAGCCGGACAGAAAGTGATCGACAGTCGAGATTCTGATTTGAGCGCAGAGCTGGTTGCCTTAATCATGCCTTATTTATGCGGCGTATATTGTTTCCGCCTGAGGCTGATGAGTTATTTTGGAGCAAACTCTATGACGTCAGCCAATGCTGTATCTCCTGCGCCACATCCAATGATCCTCACTTAACTTGATCTGATCCGCAACAATGACCTCAGATCCAAAAAAGTCTAGCTAATATGACCTAGCCACAGAGCATCAACAAAGAAGGGGTCCGTGGGGCAGCCCTCCAAAATCATCGATCGATCTGAGCACAGCAATGACGATTCCAAACTAAATCGCAGTCCCATGATGTAGACAATCCTATAAATTGATCCTCCTTTCCCTTCCCTTGTTCAGTCTTACATCTATTCCAACTTTGATCTCTAAACAACTTTCAAACAACTTTATCATCACACACAATGGATAAGCTTTCTGGTCTCGCATCCAAGCTCGGCGGTCACGGCAGCTCCTCTGGCTCGAACAACAACCAGGCTGCTGGTAATGAGGATTATCTTGACAAGGGTAAGTACTCAATATAAGCAAAGTACTTTCACCGTCTAATTCTTTCTAGGTCTCGATTCCGTTGAGAAGAAGTACGGCGGCGGCAAGGTCGACCCCGCCAAGATGCGCTCTACCAACGAGAAGATCACCGATACCGCGCGTGAGAAGTTTGAGGGTGCTACTGGGTAAGTACTTTGCATACCGCTGGCGCAAGCTTAGTATGGCACTAACGATTATTTTACGTACAGCAAGAACATCCCCGACAAGTTCTCAAACTAGAATTCCCATGATACCATTGCCCAGCATGAATGACAAGCTGTTATGATACAATATGATACGAAAGACTAGTCATGCTGCATGCATGTTTTAAGACATGATACCCCGCACCTGGCCAGTTAATCAGCTGCGTGGAAATACCAATATGATAATCACCACCATACTTCCAAAGCTTCACAGTAGAACGCGTATATTCCTAGTCTACCCCAAACGCCCAAACCTAACTAGAACCGCTGCAGAGAGGACAGAAACCCCCCGATTCCCGTCGTACCACGATTGGTAAACATGGTATTCGCCCGACACAACTGCAGATTAGTGCTGATACGCTGCGTCACAGTCGAATTTGTCCCCCCATAAGCAGCCAGCGCACGCTCATAATATTTCTGCGCGGGCGCATACTCTGCCGCTTGGAAGTGTACATTTCCCAGCATCTCTAGGATGATTTGCGTTTCTGGGTTATCTATGCCCCTGCGCCGCTCCGTCCATTCAAGGTAGCGGGCCAACCATGGACGTGCCTCGGCTCTCGTATTCGCGCCAATCATGTACTGAGGACCCTGGAACATATACATTATTCCGATGCTACTGACAACATCCATTGTCTGGGGGTGGTCGGGGCCAAAGGTTTCCTCGGAAAGCGCGAGGGCTCGACGGAGTGTCTCAGATGCTTCGACGGTTTGTTGTGCGCGCGTTAATCCTCGGCCAACAAGTGAAAGGGCCCTGACGGTGAGTGGGTGCGCCTGTCCTAGAGCGGCTTTGAGCTCCTCGTGAACGTTTGGGAGCATATCCACTGCTTGTCTCACATCGGGTTGCAGGTGGATCGTGACGTAGGTGGATTCCGTGTGATTATAGAGGACCCATTCGAGCGTGTCCAGGATAGCAGCGAATACTCTGATGTGATTGTCGCCTAACAGACGTTTGTAGGTCTCTGTGATCTTCTCTGCGGTCATGAGCGCGTTCTCTCGTCGATTAAGCCCGTTGTATGCCATACCCAATCGGCGACGCGTTTCCAAGGTGTCGAAGTGGTCTTCGCCGATTGTCATCTGTTGTCGAGCTAGCACATTTGCACAGATCGACTCGGCTTCTGAATATTTGCCCTTGGCACAGATGATTTCGGCCATCAGGCTCTCTGTCTTCATAGACAATGCATGTCGCGTTCCAAATACCCGCTGCGCATTCTCGGATACCCACTGGCCCCATTCGATTGCTTTGGCGACGTAGCTGCCTTCTAGCTCTACTTCCGCTAACTGATATCCCATAGTCAAGGTGCTGACATGATCTGCACCAAGCATTCTGAGATGTTCTTGGAAGATCTCATAATCGATCTTCCGAGCTTCTTCCCATTTCGCAACATTTTTCAACTCTGCGGACCTGATAGATCGGGGGTCCCTATCCAGAGCGACGAATATTGTTCCCGTTACTCTCGGTGCGGGCTCACTGAATCGTCCAGGGGGTGCATATGGTGTGCTGCTGTTGGAATGCATGCGAGGTGGTACCGGAGGTGGAGATCGACCTGTTGCCGGATGGGGTGTCGCTTGAGGAATAAATCCTTGATCCGCCAGCATAGCCTGGTCAACCAATTGTTTGATGTTTCCCTTGATGAGCTTGTACATGGGACCCCGGGCTGCCACCTTACACATCTGCGAATGGTCTGCATCGAGCTTTAGTTGGGTTTCGCGCAGTCCAGAAAGACCAAGAACGGCGGACTCTTCATCCACGACCAACTATTCAAATTAGGTGCCGACATAGATGGCAGAACATTTCAAGCACTTACATGGCTGAGAGATGCTGGACCCACACCTGCGATTTGGACTTCCTTTCCCTCAATGAAACTGACAACGCGGTAGTCCTCTAGCTGGTGTCGAAATCGATCGGACATTTGTCGCGTAAAGAGGGAGTTGTGTTCCAAACAGTCAAGTAGGTCATTGCTAGCTTGGCCTTTTGAAATAAATCGCGCAACTCTAGCCGCGATCTTTCCCAGCTCAACAGCCTTCGCGCCTCGGTGTGGAGTTCCAAAGAAGACAAGTCCAGATGTAGCTGTTCGGATAGAGTTATACTTGGGGTCCTCCTTTGCATTTAGAAGTGCCTATGAAAGTTCCGAATCATGTTAGCCACTGGACACGCAAATTTGAGCACTAAGTATCATCCTACCTGCTTTATAACCAAACCACCGAGACTGTGTCCAATAAAGATTATCTTCGGGGGCAATGTATACTGTTAGGAGTCAGCACATCGCCTTCCATGCCTGTGAAGGGATTCTTGCCATCGAGGGGTCTCGCTCCATATCCAAAAGATTCAAAAGTGTGTTCGCATGGTCCTTGATGCTGGCTGTCGACATAGTTTGAGCGTTGGTGATATTTGAGTTATAACCATAAACAAACACACGAGCGAACGGCATGTCTTCGGCCAGGAAATCCGTCGGCCAGAACTTGCCGTTCGCATGCCTCCAGGTCTCGAAAGGGTGATCATTCCGACCACGAGGATTCAGACCATGAACAAACACAAAGCTATACGTGAGAAATATCAGTCATGCTTCTTAGGAGCCTCAAAGGGTGGAAGGTTAATCATACTCGACTTTGGCAGCATCGCGTGGGGTATAAACTTCCTGTAGGAACGGAAACTCGTACTGCTCCCCGTCCTACCACAGATGAGATTCTTAGTCAAAGTCCAAACGGGAAAACGGGACATATTCCATACCATGTTCAACTTGAAGACGTGGGTGTATTTGCGTGTAAAAAGGAAAAGGACTAATAGAGAAGACGGTCTCTTGAGGTGAGATTTATCAAGGCAAATACAGCCCGCAGGCTGAATACGAGGGTGACGGCCAATGTGACCATCTCTCTTCCAGTACCCGTCTCTCTTGGCTAAGAGTCCCGCAACTATATGCCCTGAATACGACCAATAGGTTTGACTGTCAGCAATCGGCTTAAATTGCCCTGGACCACCCGCCGGGGCGTCGTCTTGGCAGAGCTAGTGTTTTAACGGAATCGCTAGGCGAGGGTCTTGCATACGGCTGACGGGCCAAGAACTTTTTCCTAGCCAATTATGATCCGCAAGCATGGTGAGGATAACCATTTCCACGTTTTCTTGCCATTTGGGCTGGGTCTTGGTGGCAAGATCTAACCTACCCGGGCTGGACCCTGATCCTGTAAGCAATCAATTTAGGAAAAGGGCATCGAGGATGATGGCACGCGGAGCTTAATTGGTTCAATAATCTGATACACGGTATTTCAATGGAGGTAAATCCAGCCTTTGAGCAATGTTTGACGATAATTATCAAACGTCCCGCTTGACCCACTTAGACGACAGGCCATCCAGTAGACCAGTCAATGACATTCCAGCCAAACTGCTTCTCGTCGTCGGCATAACCAATGCTGGTGTTTGTGTAGGCATAGTACAGCACAGTACCGTATGTCGGGTCATCGTATACACCCCTGCACACAGTTAGTCTATATTGTCGAGTGATCATGACCATCAAGACTGCCACCCACTGTCCACCGGGTCCATAAACCTCTCCGTGACTCTCCAACACGATCGTGCCACCGCCATCAGTGCAATCAGTGCCATCCGCATCAACCTAGTAGACATTAGCAATCAAGTCAGGTGGGAAGTATGCATCAAGGAGACTTACAAAGCTACCAGTCGCAGATGTCGACCGACAGACCTTGATATGATATTCTTGACCTGAGGCAGGCAAATCATCACTGTAGTCACAGCAAATACCCCACGAATAGAACAGATAGTAATAATCTCCGTACTTGTACATGTAGGAACCTTCCTCTGGGTGAGTCCCATCTGGATAGTAGGCAATGTTGTACGAAGATCCACTGGCAGCAGTAGCGGCAGAGTTCATCTCCACTTGGTAGATGTCATCCCAAAATGAGCCAAAGTTCATGTAATAGGTGCCGTCCACTTCGATCAGACTAGGATCAATCGCGTTGTAGTCCTTTGAAGACGAAGACTGGATGCCGACAGACCCGTGGTCCGTCCAGGAGTCCAGCTCCATCGTCTCGGAGGTTGCAAGACCGATTGCAGAGTCTTGCGAGCCAAATGTCGAGACGACGTAGTAGACATAGTAGAGGCCGTCGATGTAATGGGCATCGGGGGCCTATAGTAGATACATTGTTAGAAAGGGAATGGCCAGGGAATGGATATCAATCGCATCCTGAAGACACAACTCCTGCCACGTAAGGTTATTCTTTTTAGAGAAAACGCACCCAGAGGTCCGTGTTCCCATCCAGATCGATGGACGAGCCATCCGGCAGCATAGATCCAATAGTTGTCCATGGCCCCAATAGGCTCGATGCACTAGCATAAGAAATCTCATTGCCAGTAGAAAACCGAAAGTATTTACTGTCAGAGGATCTCTGAATAATCGTGGGGTCATACACAACACATGAACCAGAGCAGCCCTCCGGATCTGCATATCCGGAGGCTAGTGCTGCAAAAAGCGCCACCGGTACTGTGAATTGCCGAAGGTGCATGATCACGAGTTGTCACGAAGAATAGTCGGTGGGAATTGAGACTGGAAACAACAGCAGCTTGCGATCTATTTATCGTCAGAAACAAGCTTCGCCCTCATCTCCGGCCAAGACTCATTCGTGGAAATGGCCCTATGAAATTGGTGCGGCACGGGCGGACAACCTTTCTAGGAAATGCTTAATTATGCAGAATTGAATCAATAAGGTTAAACCGCATGTGGGGCTAGCTTTGTGCAATTAATATCAAGCTTAAAATAAGTCATGTGGGCTGATTTTGCTGCGCCGAGTGGTGGATTTCGCATGATGCCGGTGTCTGTGCTGGAGCGGCCCAAGATCGGGCTCTGCAGAGATTCGGGCTAAAGGGGAAATATGCCGGCTTTGACTTACGGAATAAGTTGTACATTCCGAGGTTCCCCTGTTGAGAGGCTTCAGTAGGGCGTAATCATCTCCGGCCCTTCATAATAAGCTGACTGGAGGCTGAAACATTCAATTTTCTACAGCCCTATTATTCGCGGAGAACTTCCGCTATCGTCGGCGGAATGAGACAATTTGAAAGCACTTTCAATGATAAGTTTTGAGAGGTTCCACTTTTGAAGATGATGGAAACAATGCTCGGAATAGCTCAGAAATATATGAGTAACTGTGGGTGTAGGCTAGGATTTATACCTACTCTTTAGGCATGCCTGGACAGGGCTGAAGAAAACCAGCCATAAAACACATCACAAAACACATAAAGCAATGTGCACAGCCTACCTTGAAACCATACAATCTATAACTATCTTTAATATGATCATGTAATATTCTCACCCCTCAGTCGAGCTATTAAGGGGCTGGGGCAGATCAGGACGATTGCTTGGTTTCTACGTGCCGCCGTTTGCTTAGCTTTGTAAACACGGTGGACTGCAGCAAGTATCTTTTCGCTGTGGCGCTACTACTTCATTCCTTCTCCCACTCTATTTTGTAATCCACAATCCATATAGCTTCAATCCCAAATATTCCAATCGGTGGTTCTCTTTTTTTCAAGCGCTCTTAACACCGATTCAAAAGAGTCGCTCGATTTGCTTTGGGCTGCATGGGTGCAGAATATTGGTTGGTGGAGAAATAGGTGGAGACAATAATGGCGATCAACTACTAATACGGTTTAGCGTATTTGGTTATATATGGGGTTTGTTTCTCTCACTTAACAACCAGCCGACGTAGTGTAGTGGTTAACACGGTCAACCCCAAACCACCGCCCCGACGTTCGGATCCTGGCTACCGAATGCCCATGATATCCTTATATCGTTATCCACAATGGGTCGCAAGTTCGGTAGTTCTTGGAATATTCGGACAGAGGGCTCGGGACCTTGACAGAGCGGAGGTTCAAGTCCTTCCGTTGGCGATTATTTTTTTTATTTCCACGTATTATCGTCGAGCAATGCTCGCCTTTGATTGCAACCTTGCGTATACGTAGAAAGCTTTTATGCTACAAGCCGTGGGCTAACCCACAGTTATACCCGTCACAACCATGAGCTTCTTCAAAGTCTGATAGATTTGATCTGGCTTACTACATCTCTCGTACCACCTGAAACCGGTAGCCAGTGAGTTTGCGTGAAAGACGCACTAAGCAAGCGCGATGGTTCCCCATAGGTACGGTCATCAGGTACAGTTTACCATGAATTATACATGAAGAACACCATGGAGGGATTCAATTTATTCTCCGCATCAACCAATGAGCTACGC
Organism: Penicillium tannophilum; assembly: GCA_028829675.1. Taxonomy (NCBI): domain Eukaryota; kingdom Fungi; phylum Ascomycota; class Eurotiomycetes; order Eurotiales; family Aspergillaceae; genus Penicillium; species Penicillium tannophilum. The sequence continues at coordinate 393,177 of JAQKAK010000003.1, read as the reverse complement.
ACAGATGGGGTATATGTGGAGACCCTGTGGATCACAAAGCTACTCCGCCGGGGTTTTGCCTGACACAACCGATCTACACTTTCACCCCGCGAATGGGCATGGTCGCATATGCACGATACCTGCAACAAACGCCGAACGAAAACCCGAGAACGACCAGGATGTTAGCATACCGCGGTTCCCATGAAGATGGCTTGCTGGCTGAATAATAAGCGGCATCTAGCATCAGCCACCGATCTGAACCAGTGCCTCTTCCGAAAGCCATCGTCAGGGGTACGGCGTTCCTGACCCCGCATTCCGACCATGGGGACTCGGATGATCCCCGAGGTTTGACGGTGAGATCCATCTATGAGATGCCGCGAGCGGGCCGAAAACCTGAATACTACCTCGTCTCCACTTGAACATTCCTTGAAAGCTCACGCTTGGTTCGGTGCCTCGATATATTCTGCGGGGTAAGTGACCGACCAACGACGACATGCTTGAACTTTTGGAGGATCCTGATAGAGGTCAAGCAGGCTCAAGACATCTCCACTTTCGGCTGAATGGCATTGGTACATGCTGCTGCTGGATGATGTACAGGCGTCCTCGGGAGAAAGGGTTACCTGATGCAGGGGGACGATCAAATATCGAGGGTAACGATGCGCCTCTTCTCGGTTAATTTCTTGTACCGGGTTAGGAGATATAAGAAGGATAATCCGCATGGTACTATGGACTTTTCAAATTGAAAAAATCCATCAAGCTTAACAAGATGGTTTTCAAGGGATTTTCTGCTTTGAAGCCCGGCCTTGGTGCCCTTGCCCTCTGCAGCGGACTTTTCCAAACTGTGCAAGGTATCTCGCTTGAGGTCTCAACTAGTGGAGGGAATGCTTCAAGCCCTCTCATGTATGGCTTTATGTTTGAAGTCAGAGTGCCTCGTTCAAAGGTTGAGGGTAGGCGCTGATTATTCCACAGGATATTAACCACTCTGGTGATGGAGGTCTCTATGGCCAGATGCTGCAAAACAATGGCCTGCAAGGCAATGATGCAAACTTGACTGCTTGGGGCACTGTCGGAGATGTTACAATTGCCATTGATTACGAAAACCCACTCAGCTCGGCTATTCCACAGTCTCTACGCTTGGATGTTCCTAGCGATGCTACTGGAACCGTTGGTGTCACCAACGCCGGCTATTGGGGAATCCCAGTGGACGGGAGCGAACACCAGACTTCTTTCTGGGTGAAGGGGGACCTGTCTGGAGATATCACTGCAAGCCTAGTGGGCAATGGCACCGGGACAGTGTATGGGTCAACTCCAATCCCCGTCACTTCGACCGCAGACAGCTTTACGTACATTGATGCTTCTTTGTCAACAACCAAGGCACCCGATGGAAATGTCTACTATGAACTATCTTTGGATGCTTCGGCAGTGGCTGGCTCTTCGCTGTACTTTGGTCTTGTTCAGCTGTTTCCTACGACTTATAAGAGCAGGTATGTCTTTGATGTCCATCTCGGAAAGGTATCAGTGTACTGACGTAATATAGATACAACGGTCTTCAGCCTCGGATCGCCAATGTACTGGAGGCTGTAGAGGCTTCCTTCTTGAGATTCCCAGGTGGAAACAACATGTGAGTCATTATCCATACAGCCAATGTTCAAGTTGTTAATACTTGCATAGGGAGGGTGAATCTTTGGAAAATCGCTGGAAGTGGAATGAAACAATTGGAGACGTGCAAGACCGCCCTGGCCGGATGGGTAAGCAATGCAGCCAGTAAGACATTACCGAAGGGACGGCTCACAAGTACTGAAAACAGGAACATGGACCTACTACAACACTGATGGCCTTGGTCTTGCCGAATACTTTTATTGGTGTGAGGATATGGGTCTGACACCTTTACTGGCTGTCTGGGATGGTTTGCTTTGGAGTCCGGCGCCGGTACCCCAGTGACTGGCGATGCGCTGACTCCCTATATCGAGGATGTGTTGAACGAGCTAGAGGTAGGTGAATATGATCTGCATCTGGGTCTTCCGCTAATTCTTCGTAGTACATTCTTGGCGACTCAAGCACAACATACGGAGCAATTCGCGCTGCAAATGGGCAAACTGAGACCTGGGATCTCACCATGGTTGAGATTGGCAACGAGGACATGCTGGGAGGCGGCTGTGACACCTATGCCGAGCGATTCACCGCATTCTATGATGCAATTCATGCCGTCTATCCCGATTTGACTCTGATCGCCAGTACCAACGAGCAGTCCTGTCTTCCAAGCTCCATGCCGGATGGATCTATGGTGGATTACCATGACTACAACAGTCCCGATGGACTGGTGTCGCAATTCAACTATTTCGACAACGTGAGCCGCAACGTGACATACCTTGTCGGAGAGTATGCACAGACCGGGTCCGATTACCCCATTATGCAGGGCTCTGTGGCCGAGGCTGTGTTTATGATTGGTATGGAGCGTAATAGTGATCTTATCAAGATGGCCTCGTACGCTCCTCTCCTGCAGCTTACCAACTCTACCCAGTGGACTGTATGTGGATTCCAGAAGAATAAAACGTCTACATGCTAACCAATTCCCTTTCTAGCCCAACTTGATCCCATTTACTCAGAGCCCTAACGTGGTTATCGAAACTACGAGCTACTACGTTCAACAGATGTTTGCTTCCAATCTGGGAGATACCGTCAAAGAGGTGACTAGCGACTCGGCATTCGGACCTGTCTACTGGGTTGCATCCAGTGCCAACGATTCATCCTACTTTGTGAAGCTGGCCAACTATGGTAGTGATACCCAAGATCTGAGTGTTACTATCGATGGAACGACCACTGCGAAGCTTACAGTCGTTGGAGATGATGACGCAAATGCTGCAAACACAGTTGAAGAGACTCCTGTTGCGCCTGTGGAATCGACCCTGACTGCCTCGGATGGAACATTTACATTCACTATGCCTGCGTGGTCGGTTGCTGTGTTGGCTGCGAGCTAACTTGGCTGAGGTTGTGCCGGTCAATGTAATTCAAATCTCTTTTTAGGTTTTACTATTCCATAGAAGGAGGTATGTTCATAGAAAGGTTCATAGAAACTGTATACTTCTATGCAATATGGGATATCCATTCGCTATAAACATTTTCGCGTCCCAAAAAAGACACAAGAGGCACCGGCTAAAAGTGCATGACAATCCAACTCCATCTAGTTTATGACCGTAGCTTTCTATTTCGCAAGGGCGGTATCCAGATATCCCATGACCTTGCCGACGAGGAACTTGCGCGGCTCGGCTTGATCATCGTTACTCAAGGCATGAGAAGCATTGGGAATGATAGCACTGTGCTTATCATCCCAGATCTGGTATTTATCGCCGTGGTTAACGGCCTTCTTCCACCGAGCCAGGTTCTTCTCCTTATCAACCCAACCAGGAATAGCCTGATCAGCCCCAGAGTACAAGACCATAAGTCTATGTCTCAACAGTCCCTGCTGCTGAATCAAGCCAAAAGTCGCCGCTAGCTGCTCGTCACTCAAATCCGCACTGAACAAGTCATCTTCACCAGGGATGTGAGGACTTTCGGGACTATAAAGACTCAGGAACCGACGACAGCTAATAGGCGTATTGGACGGGTAGATAGCCGAAGTCAACTCAAGCGGAAGCATAGTATCATATTTACTACCCGACTTCAAAGCCTCCTTCGCAATAGACTCCATCTTATCACAAATCTCCCGCATCTGTTCTGGCGAGTTACTGCCGAATCCATGCTCAATGCACAGCTGCACAGCCTCCCGATCCGAGACGGGTGCCTGCATAATCGCTCCATCCAGGGGTAAACGGTCGGCGTGCTCGAGACCGGCATCGAAGGCTGGTGCCGAGAGGTGTGGGTTCGGTCGGTAGAGGTAGTGCATCACGCACTGGCTGCCGGTTGAGTGGCCCATCATGACGACCTTGCCCTCGCCGAACTTCTCAGTCTTGTAATCCTTGATATAGCGAATGCATTGCGCGATCTCGTTTGTGTCGCGGTCCAGGTGGCCAAGACCCCAGGATTGGTAGGAGGATGTGAGGTTCAGGGTGAAGAGGGACCATTCGGTTGGTTGGAGGGCTTTGGCTAGGTCGGCCATGTAGGATGTTGTTGCGAGGCCATCGCCGAGACCGCCGACGAAGAGGAGACTGTGGGGTTTGCGGGCAGCAGCGGTGGTGTATTCGAATGTGACGAGGGATTCGGTCTGCGATGTGTTAGCTATGCTGCGAGGGCTAATTGGCGCGCACCAGGTAGATGCTGGAGAGGAAAGACGAACGTAATGGTGCAGAACTCCTGGGAGACCCCCTTTTGGCCAGAACTTGGAGTACATTTTGTAGCTGGGGGTGAGAATTGGGTGTTGTAAGGCGTTGAGGATTGTGTACACGTGTGGGATTGTGTAGAGGTGGCAGGCTGTGGTGGGATAGGTGTCTCCGCAGAGATAAGTGACTGACACCGGGTTATGTATTCAGCCGCGGGGTTCATGCAGCTTGCCCGTTATCAGATCGAACTAAAACTAATTTCCGAGAACCGGCTGTGTGTCGGCATCGCGACGGGTGTGCCCTAAACCTCTTCCATAACAGACCCACTTCGAAATGATCTCATTCGGGTCCTCGCTTCCCCGATTCACCACTAAATTTAATTATGGGGCATTACTCCGTAGAGACATACCGAAATGAGAACAGGACAAATGTCAAATGTCTGGGAGTCCACCAATGCTGGGCACCGGTGTATCCGGACCATACCCGTATTGCAGTATGCGGTATGTGGTATTCAGTATGCGGTACGGCGTATTGAAGGCTAGTAATACGGGAAATCCGTCCGGTATCCATACGAATAGTTACGTGAAATCACAACGTGGGTCTAGCTCCGGTGCTAACACGGCGTCTTGGGTATCCCAGGAGATTAGATTTTGTGGCGGTAAGACCGGAGAATAATCATAAATAATCAGATTATCGGCGCACGACCCCCCGCTTTCGGACTGGAACGGATACAGATTCCTAGTCAGGGTCAACAGCCTACCCTACTGTAACTCACTTATGCATGCAATAGGGCACCGTGCTAGTTACGTGCATCAAATGACCTCGTTCCAAATGATAATGCATGTTTCATCTGTGCGGGTGCGGTTTTATCCAGCGATCTTGACCGAATAGGAACGACTGTACCTGCCTGACACTGCAGCTGGGGCCGCACCCTTGCATCGATGAATCGGTCATTCCCGCGTCAACAAAATGGGTCCGATGGGGCAGCATGCTTGAGTCTCAGCTGATGCGATTCTGAGCGAAAGGAAGACTCATGAATGAAGCATCGCGGTTTCTACCGACAGGATTGATCCTTTGACCAATTATTATAAAATAAACACCTAGATGAAAAAGATCAATGACCAGATTAAGCAATGTTAACGAGGGCTTGGGCAACGAGAACGGTGATAGCCCCGTATATTAGTGGAAATACCGAAGCGAGCCAAGAAACCCAACATGGCGCCAGGCGCGGTCGAAAGAGCCAAGAGATTGATATTCTTGTTTCTGGTATTGTATACCAGTACCTTGGTAACATCGTGTCTGTAAGTCTGAAACCCAAAACATGACGAATACGCCAATCGGATAAGATTGATCCACTATCGTGCGGATCTGATAAAAATTTTCTTCCACAAAAACATTCAATATTCTGGTTCCCGTTAATTGTGTGGATTTGGTGGTTTTTGATTTCCTTGGTATGGACTACCATAGACCAGTGAAAATGACCGAATGGAATTCTTTACGCGGATTTCGAAGGTTTCTTGCTGCAGGAGACCCCCCGCTTAGACCCAAAACGTGCAAAAGCATCATGACGAATCCACTCACACTTGCCGATCTCGCTCTGTATACAGTAACTGTACGGAATATTTCCTTCTGCCCCGCGGTTGGCTCGTCACGAAAAAGGGACAGCTAGCATCATGCAAGTTGCCTGACTATATATTCTACACTATACCCTTTCCGTCAATTAAGACTTGCGCAAAGCTCACGGACGACCGAGGTTCGACTCCTCTTTTCCAAGGTTCCCTGCTTCAATCCGTTCCTGGATCTCACGGAGAAGAAGGACGGTCGCCAGTATGGGCTTCATCCACGAGAATGATCTGCGCGATCAATTTCAGAGTAACGGCGTTGCCTTGCCGTCGCGCCCGGTGAATCGCGACGGCTTCCGCTGCTTCCAGCTTGCTGAACTTGCGCCCGAGGCTTCAACGCCTTCAGGCATGAAGGAGGAGGTTGTGCTTCTCGCTTGGCTGCTCGTGCTAATGCGCACCCGCGAGGGTACCTTACCTCGCTTCGAATGGACCTACAAGAGTCGCGCCGAGGATGCTGGCGTTAAGTCCGTTAACAACGAACTCCCCACTGAGACTCTGGTCCCGAGCCTGGACAGCAGCGTCGAGCAGATTGCGACAGCTATTTCACAACACATCAAAACAGTGACCCCGGCGGAACTGGGAGCTGCCCCGAGCTCAGTGTCGCTCATCTTGAGCTCCGGTTCTTTGACGTACGATGCGGAAGCTAATGAAGAAGTGAGTATTTCTTGGAATCACGGTGGTGGGGTAATGAAGACTAATTGCGAAATTCAGGGAGCAATGCACTTCGAGGTCCGCTTTGAGAACGACCAACTTCAGATCCGCCCAGTATGGCAGACCGACAACATGCTACAACATACCGTTAAACACACTGTCGAGCAATTCGCAGACACTATTAAAACTTGCCTCGCAAACCCATCCGCATCCATTGAAGAGAGCTTGAAGCCAGTTGAGTGTGACATCGAGGAAACCTGGCGCCTCAACCATGAGCTACCTCCCACATACAGCTTCGGAACACACGAATTGTTCTCCGAACGAGCTCAACAAATCCCCGACAAGGTCGCTATTGATTCATGGGATGGCCAGTTGACATACGGTGAGATTGAGCAATGGTCATCTTACGCGGCATGGAAGCTCAAGGAAGAGATGGGCGTCCGGCTCAACGATGTGCTGCCCGTGTGCTTCGAGAAGTCCAAATGGACCATCGTCGCAGTACTCGCTGTCATGAAGGTAGGCGCAACCTTTGCGCTCATGGATCCCACCCTTCCACTCGCTCGACTACAGAACATGGCAAAGCAAGTCGGTGCAAAAGCAATGGTTTCGTCTCGAAACCAGTTTGAATTCTCGACAGAGATCATGCCAAGCGACAAAATCTTCGTTGTGGAGGCAGAGGCCTTCGCCAATCTCCCTAAGACGGAGGTCATTGCCCCATTGCCAACAGTCCCCCCACAGACCTTAATGTACATCATTTTCACATCTGGAAGTACGGGTACACCGAAGGGTGTCACCATCTCGCATGAAACATATACTAGCAGTTGCATTCCTCGATCCGAGGCTGTGGGCTACAAAGAAGACTCGCGTGTCCTCGATTTCGCGTCTTACGCCTTCGATGTCAGTATTGACAGTATGCTCTGCACTCTGACCAAGGGTGGCACTCTCTGCATTCCTTCCGACGAGGACCGCCTGAATGATATTAATGCGGTGATCCGAGGTATGAGAATCAACTATGCTGGTATGACACCTTCCGTGGCCCGTATCTTGGACCCGGATGTGATCAAGTCGCTCACCAATGGTCTTGGTCTTGGTGGAGAGGCTGTCCCAGCAAGAGACGCCAATATTTGGGGCCAAGACGCTCGTATTATCATTGGATATGGTCCTTGTGAGTGTACCATTGGATGTACTATCAACAGCAGCGCTGCCACGGGCAGAGATTACCTCTCTATTGGACCCGGCAATGGTGCGGCCATGTGGATCGTGGATCCAAATGATCATGAGCAGCTCGTGCCCATTGGTGCTGTTGGCGAATTGCTTGTTGAGGGTCCGATCGTCGGCCAGGGATACTTGGGCGACCCCGAGAAGACCGCTTCTGTCTTCATCGAGGACCCATCATGGCTGGTCGCTGGCTACAAGGGCCATGCTGGTCGCCGCGGCCGTCTTTATAAGACTGGTGATCTTGGACGATACGACCCCGATGGATCTGGCGGCATTGTTTTCGCCGGACGAAAAGATACCCAGGTCAAACTGCGTGGTCAGCGTGTTGAACTTGGCGAGATCGAGAGTCAGCTTCGCGCCATCTTGCCAGCGGACTCTAACGTGATCGCCGAAGTGATCGTGCCCCAAGGAACTGGAGGTCAGGCGACTCTCATCGCATTCGTGACCACCCCCTCCATGAAGGAGCAAGGAGGCCCCGGTGTTCACTCAGCGGAACCTTCTGACGAGCTGCGCGAGATTTTGCCCAAGGTCAGCACAGAACTGGCTAAGGTCGTCCCTCGATACATGGTCCCCACAGCCTATATCCCGGTCAACGATATCCCAGTCTTAATTTCGGGCAAGACCGACCGCAAGCAGCTCAGAGCATTTGGAGCAACCATTGACCTGCGCCAATTAGACTCTGACAATGGAGCTGCGGCTAACCGCGAGTTGACCGACCTAGAAAAGCAGCTGCGGGATATTTGGGCCCAAACACTGAAGCTTGATGCGGAGGGCATTAAACCCAATGACAACTTCTTTGCTCTGGGTGGTGACTCCGTGGCAGCAATGAAGCTTGTCTCCGTCTGCCGGTCTAAGGGCCTTGACCTCTCTGTCATTGGCATGTTCGGCAACCCATCACTTGCCGCCATGGCCAGCGTTATTGAAACATTGGATGACGGAGCTGCAGTGCAGACCGAAACACCTGCATTCTCCATGATTTCTCAGGCTGCCGAGAGTGCCTGTGCCGAGGCCTCTCAAATCTATGGATTCAAGAAGACTGCCATTGAAGATATTTACCCTTGCACACCTACGCAGGAGTCACTGTTCACATTCTCCCTGAAGTCCGTGAAGCCGTATGTCGCCCAGAGAGTTGCGACTATTCCATCTAATATCGAAGTCGCTACCTGGAAGACAGCTTGGGAGAAGGTCGTCACCAACAGCCCTATCCTGCGCACTCGCCTCGCTCAGCTTCAAGAACCCGGCCTCCAGCAAGTTGTACTGCAGGACACCATCTACTGGAGAGACTCGGATAATCTTGAAGCGTACCTTGAAAAAGATCGAAGTGACAGAATGCAACTTGGAGACCGCCTTGCCCGCTATGCCATTATTGAGGAGAATGGCAAGAACTATATGGTCTGGACAATCCACCACGTTGTTTACGATGGTTGGTCCGAGCCGTTGGTTCTTGCTCAAGTCAGCAATGCTTTGAAAGGACAGCCGATTGAGATCCAGACTCAGATGCGAGAGTTTGTGAAATGGGTGAAAGATACCGACGAGGGCGCCATGGAAGAATTCTGGCGCCGAGAGTTGAAGAATGCCGTCGGTCCCCAATTCCCTCGTCTCCCTTCAAGAGATTTTGTGCCAAACCCTGATGGCAATGTCGAGCACTCGGTCTCAGTCCAGACAGGTGCCGGATATCCTTTCACCTTGGCGACATTAATTCGCGGTGCCTGGGCTCTTGTTTCCTCTCAATATTCGGGAAGTGACGATGTCGTATTTGGCGAGACTCTCACCGGTCGTGATATCTCTCTACCTGGAGTCGAGGGTATCGTTGGACCGCTTATCGCTACTGTCCCAGTGCGTATTCGCGTAAACCGACAGACCACCATCGAGTCTTTCCTTCAGGCCATCCAGTCTGGTGTGCTCACTCGCAGCCCTTACCAGCATATGGGTATGCAGAACATCCGCAAGGTCAGCCGTGATGCCCAGCATGCATGCGAGGCTCCCACCGGTTTGGTCATCCAACCAGATCCCGACTCTGTTGCAGTCGGTGAGCTTGGTTTCGCACTTGGCGATGTGGTTCGCGAAGCTCTTCACTTCAACCCCTACCCCCTGATGATCGGTTGTGGAATCCGAAAGGGGGGCTTCAGGATCCGCGCCAACTTTGATACTTCGCTGGTTCAGGCTCCACAGATGGAGCGCATCCTCGCGCAGATGGAGGCGGCTTGCTTCGAGCTGACTCGCAATCTTTCAAGGAGATTGGACGAGATTTCTTGCATCCCTTCCACAGAGTTGAATCGGATTTGGAAATGGAATGAGACTCCTCCTCTGTCTCTCGATGGGACCAGTAACACGCTCCGGGCCAACGCAAGCATTAAGGCCGGATCCCCGTATCCCAGTGCTGTGGTACCTTGGGTCGTTGATGTTCGAAACCCTTCGCTTCTTTCACCCATTGGCTGTGTCGGCGAGCTGTACCTTGAGGGTGCCATGCTTTCTGGAGAGACCGTTGACTCTCCCGCGTGGCTCGTGGCTGGAAGCTCGGCCTATGGTGGTCGTACTGGAAAGGTCCAGCCCACAGGAGACATCGTCCGTCTACAGGAGGATGGAAGCCTAGTGTTTGTCGGTCGCAAAGAGAACCTTCTGCCTGTTCAAGGACATGCAGTGAACATTGCAGAGCTAGAGACTCACTTCACCAAATACCTCCCTCCGACAGTTCGTGCTGCTACTGCGGTCGTTCAACCAGTCTCAGAAGGTCAGAAAGATCAGCAGCCAAACCTAATTGTCCTTCTCCAGCCCAGGGCTTCTAAGGAGAAGACCGTTGAAATCATGACTGAGAAGCACGAGATCGGAACTAAGGGTTGCAAAGCAACAACCTGTACGGCTGTCACTTCTAGTCTGGCTTTGGGACTGAAGAAGCTCGACAAGTTCATTCACGATTCTCTTCCCACCTACTTGGCTCCCTCAGCCTATGTGGTAGTTGAGAAGTTGCCCGAAGAGTCTGAGTCAGTTGATTACCAAAGTCTTCTCAACCAGCTGGCCTCTAGCATTCCTGCAGATGTGCTCGACAAGCTCCGTGAAGGCTTCCAGGAGGCGTGGAAGAAGACCTCGGCACAGGCCAACCTCACCCCCAAGGAGAACATCCTCCGAACTGCCTGGGCTAAGATCCTCCGCATGGAGGCAGAGAAGATTGATCTTGATGACAACTTCTTCCGTCTTGGTGGTGATTCTGTCTTGGCCATGAAGCTGGTATCCAGCTTGCGTGCGCAAGGTCACGGCTTGACCGTGGCAGACATCTTCCAGCACATGCGCCTCGGAGACGCTGCGCGAGTCCTGAAGCTTGACCAGGCTTCCCAGCAGAACATCAAGCCTTACAAGCCCTTCTCTACCCTGGATCAATCGAACCTGGACTCCTTCCTCTCCGATGTTGTCCGCCCCAAGCTAGCCAACCCCCAATGGACTATTCACGACGTTACCCCTGTGACTGATTCCCAGGTCGTGGATATCAAGGCCACTGTCAACGCTCCTCGTACTGCTATCCAGTACACCATGCTGTTCTTCGATGAAGGCATTGACCGCGAGAAGCTCTTCCGCGCTTGCAACGAACTCATCAAGGCCCACGAAATCCTGCGCACAGTCTTCATCGAACACGAGTCTAAGTTCTACCAGGTTGTCTTGAACGAGATGGAGACACCTTTGACCAAGCACTTGGCTGATGAGGATCTCGAGAAGTCCGTCAAGGAGGTCTGCGCAGTCCACGCCGAGCTGGACTACAACCTCGGCTCATCTTTCCTGCAGATTCTGCATGTTGAGGGTCGAAACGGTAGCGAGTGCCTCGTCTTGGGCTTGTCTCACGCTCAATACGACGGTGTCTCTCTACCGAAGGTGCTTCAGGATCTCGAGACTTTCTACACTGGTGGTGAGATCGCTTCTCATGAGCCTTTCTCCGTGTACATGGGTCGTGTCTCAGATGAGCGCGTTCAGAAGACCGCTATTAACTACTGGGGCAACCTCCTCAAGGGCTCTTCATTGTCCGTCCTCAAAGGAACTTCCGTCAAGGCTGGCGACAGGGGCGTCTTCAAGACAAAGACTGTCGAGAATGCTCAGCCTCTGGAATACATTACTACCGCGAACCTGCTTACAGCAGCCTGGGCGTTGGTACTGGCCCGTCGTCTCGGCAAGGCAGATGTCACATTCGGAGGTGTTACATCTGGCCGAACAATCGACCTGCCTAACGTTGAGAACATCGTTGGTCCTTGCTACCAACTCACACCTATCCGTGTCCTCTTCGAGTCTCACTGGACTGCTATGGATCTCCTGCAATATGTCCAGAAGCAAAGTGCCGAGTCCGCTGCGTACGATTTCCTTGGTTACGAGAAGATTGCTCAGCAGGTCGAGTGGTCTACTGGTCAGTTCTATGATTCTCTTGTTCATCATCAGGATTGGGATGATTTCGATACCATGCCTTTCGCCGGCGGAGTGTGCAAGGTTGACATTTTGAACCCTCATGGTGATTCTCCTTATCCGATGAAGGTTGTTTCTTTTGTGAAGGAGGGTAAGGTCAATGTTGGTCTTGTCGGAAGCGAGAATGATTCAGTGTTCGTCGATGAGGCATTGGATGAGTTGGCTGCTACTGTGCAGGAATTGAGTTGTCAGAACGCGGAGGCCTTGCTTGATGCTGAGGTCTTCTAGATGGAATTTAATGGTCTTTCATTGTATCTATTTCTATTTTATTTTTCGTGTCTTGTTTTATAGCTATATCGATATTGACTTTCTTTTTATCTTCGAATCTGAGTTTCATAAAGATAGTAGTGCCCTTTTGAACTTTACAGGTTGACTTCCTAGTAGACGCTTTTTGATGGTTTCAAAGACATGAGATGAGTGGACGCACCTCCCGCAATGTTCCAATGTACATGTCATATCATAGATAATGAAAAAAGGAAAGGTAGGATTGAATTTGTCTATAAGACATCTATAAAGAGAGAAGGATTAAAACAACGCTATGTACATGCGAAGGTGACGGCCGAGTCAGCACCGCCAGGTATTAAAATCAAAATCTAAAGGTATTTTCACGCCATTGCCACTTAAGTGGCAACAGTCTGGTGCATAACATTAGCCCGATAACTCTCGGACCTCTCAAGCAACTCCTCATGCGATCCACGGTCAGTGCAACGTCCGCCATCAATCAAGAAAATGACATCAGCCTTGCGGATAGTGTGCAGACGGTGAGCAATCGCAATAACAGTGATACCCTTAGCAGCCTTGCTTAGACCGTCCTGGAGAAGCCTCTCAGACTCAGCGTCCAATGCACTGGTCGACTCATCCAAGATCAACAGCTTAGGCTTGCGAACCAGCGCACGGGCAATAGATAATCTCTGCTTTTGACCACCGGAAAACTGGTTACCGTTGGGTCCACACATGGTGTTATAGCCCTCTGGCAATGACTCGATGGTCTCGTGGATGTTGGCGAGCTTGCATGCCTCGACAATGTCCTCGTGGGTAGCTTCTTTGCCGGGTCTGGCGCCGAGACCGATGTTGAACTCGACTGTCCCCTCAAACAGGACGCTCTCTTGGGGTACCAAGGACAGGTTCTCGCGGAAAGAAGGGTCGCGGGTCTTTGTTACATCCAGACCGTCGATCAGGATTGATCCGGACTCTGGGACGTAGAGACGCTCGGCAAGGGAAATGATTGTCGATTTACCAGCACCACTGGGGCCGACGAGGGCGCAGAACTGACCTGGCTTGATGTCGATTGACAGGCCGTTCAGGACCTTCATATCCGGGCGAGCGGGGTAGGCGAAGTGGACATCACGAAGCTGGACGCTGGACGCGGTTGCGTCAGATTGGATGAACTTGGGCTCGACCGACTCGATGTCTCCGTCTGTCTGAGCGACATTGGGCGCGTGGGTGGGAACACGGCCACGCATCTTGTCAGAGCCCTGCTCAATGAGATCCAGGATTCTGGCCATGGCAGATCGGGCTTGAGAAAGTTCGGGTGCAAGAGCGAACATCTGACTCCACAAGAGAGCGCTCACAAGGAGGGAGAAGACAACAATCAGGAACTGTGTCTGGGTGTAGGTACCATTGATGATCTGCTTGGCGCCCCACCAGTATGCTAGGGCGTTCACACAGTTACCGAGGAAGTAGGTAGTTGACTGCCAGGCGCTGGCTTGCAGGGTAACATTGAGGGTCTCCTTGCGAGGGCCACTGAGAGACTTGCGGTAGGTCTTCAAAGTCTCGTCTTCGAGGGAAAGGGAGGCAATGGTTTTGATATTGCTAATGGCCTCGACACCAATATCCACTGAGATAGAGTAGGCGTTCTCGTGACGCTCCTCGAATCGGCCGAGGATGAGAAGTTCCATAAAACCAGCTCCGAGAAGAAGGGGGACCAGAGCAAGACAGACCAAGGCGATCTTCCAGGCAATGATGTGGGTCAGGATGATAGCAGCGAAGAGGTTGACGGTGATAGAGAACAAAGTACCAATAATGGAACCGCTCAGGCCAGCAACAGCGTTACCGTCTCTGGTGATGTAGGAAAGAAGCAAAGGAGGAGTACGTCCATTAGACTGGTGCCACTGGAGATCCTGCTCGAACAAAGACCGGAAAGACAAAACACGGACGGTGTAGACAACTTTCTCGGAGACCCAACCGAATCCAGCCCAACTGACGACGTTGGCGAAGAACTCAATGATGGCAAGAACAAAGAACATGAGAGCATAGAAGTCACCCTGCGACCGAATGTAGGCCGCGCTGTTGCAAGGGTTCAGACTTCCGATAGTGTTTCCGAAAATGACAGCCTCGCCAGAGAAAGCTCCTCCGACAATGACGGATCCGAGCAGGGCAAGGGCAATGACAAGCAAATGCGGGCGCATAGCAGGGGCAAAACCTTTGCAAAGAGCCCAAACTGACTTTCTGGGAGCCTCAAGCTCTTCTTCCTCGGCCTCATCGCCAGAGTCACCAACCGGGGTTTCCTCGGTTGAAGGAACCTTCTCCTTGATGATTTCATGAGCAGTGCTGGATGACTCGGCTTTTTCAATATCACCAGCTGTGACAGAGCTCTGGTCAGATTTGCTGACAGTCTCTACGCTGATGGTAGTCTCGTTTTTGTCGGGCGTGCTGCTGAGGGTCTGCAGCTTGACGAGTTCGGCATACGATCCATCCTTGGCCATCAATTCGGCATGGTTACCCTGCTCAATGATGACACCCTTGTGCATAACGATGATGTTGTCAGCTCCAGTGATGGTGGACAATCGGTGAGCAATGGTGACAACGGTACGCCCGGTAGCAATGTTGTTGATGGCCTTTTGAATACGCTGTTCACTGTGGGAATCCAGAGAGGCCGTGGCCTCATCGAGAATGAGAACGGCAGGATCACGGATGAGGGCACGAGCGAGAGAGATACGTTGCTTCTGGCCACCACTGATCAACCGACCACTGGATCCAACGACAGTACCAAGTCCATATTGCAGGCGAGAGATGAAGCCTTCGGCGTCGGCCAGTACGGTAGCCTTCTTGACCAATTCCACAAGCTCGACAACGTCAGAGCCGAACTTTGCAGCTTCAGTCATCAAATTCTTTCCATTGCGCAGATTCGCTGCGAGCTCTTCCAGATCAGGACGGATGAAGACCTCCTTGAGGTGGGCATGGCTTGGGTTGCTCGAGTTGATCAAACCGTGGGCGATATTCTCCAGAAGAGAGCGGTCAAGCAGAGAAGGCTCCTGTTGGACCAAACTGAGGAAACTTCTGAGATCCTTCACATTGACTTCCTGGATATCATGTCCATCGAATGTAATCTGGCCGGAGTTGGGGTCGTACAATCTGGTGATCAGGCCTGCGATTGTCGACTTTCCACTGCCAGACAGACCAACAAGAGCGGTGTGCTTGTTGGCGGGGATGCTCAGGCTGATGTTGTCGAGGACGGTAATCTCAGGTCGGGAAGGATAGGTGAAAGAGACGTTCTTGAACTCGAAGCCACCCTCGGCCTGAGTCATGCGAATACCGGAATCAGAAGTACCATCGATTTTGGGCTCACGCTCAAGATCATCCTTGAGCTTGGAGTATGAGGAAACAGCCTGGACGAACAGGTGAAGGAATGGCGAGACTTGACTGAACAGCAAAGTGGCTTCAATCAAGACAAAGATCACAGTGAAAGTTGCACCAACAGTGACACCTGCATCCCCCGTTGCCACAGACTTCGCAACTGACTTGGCACCTTGCCAAAAGGCCAGACCGTTCGCACCATATGCAACAAAGTATAGGACACCAGACTGGATACCAACCACCAAAGCCTTTTTAAGACCTTCAGTTTCCGAGAGCTTGAGCGCCTTGGAGAACTTCTCCTCTAGACGAGTGTTGGCACCGAAGGCTTGCACCACGACAGTGTTGGACAGGGCCTCTGAGGCAATGGATGCAGCGGTAGCGGCATGATCGGACATGAGCCCGGAGTACTTCTCAATATAATGACTGCCAACAAACGACATCAACATATAGGCCGGGATCAGTGACAGCAACATGCATGCAAGCTTCCAGTCCTTGATAAAGGCAACGATGTACGCGGTGATGAAAAACGAGATCGCCGAAAGAACAATTCCGACTTTCTCGGATGTACCCGATCGAATGGTCTGAATATCACTGTTGAGACGCGAGGCTACCTCACCGGGAGGCAGGTTGTCGAAGTATGACGGCTCCTGGCGGAGCAAGTTCTTGAGGTAGTTCTCGCGGAGTCGCTGCGCCAATCGGGCGCCAGTCATGGTCCAACATGTGAGGTGAATATAAATCGTGACGAACTGCGCAATGGCCAAGTAGACGATCAGAAGAATTTCGCTGTTGATGGAGCCCTGGTCGGAGGACTCGGAAGAGGCTGTTGCGGTCCCATCATTCTGGGCGCAAGTCGCCGAGTTAAAATCGTCAAGCAGTGAACCAAAGACAATACCAATGATTGGAAATGGTACACCAGATGCAATTGCGCTGAAGAAACCCACTACTAGCATGCCAATTTCACGTCTAGAGGGGTTGCAGGCAACCAAGAGCCTACAGTAGCTCGTGAGTTTGGAAAAGCCCTTCATGGTGACGAGTATTATCCGGCCTTCGTTACCAATTGGGGTGTTGTCGACCGCGAGGGTAGAAGTTACTTGGACGAATCACCAGGAATGTACCCATGCATCGATTCCTCGAAAGAGTGTAGAGAAACGCGCAATGGTCTGAAAGCGAGTGGGTTGCTAAAGCTAAAAGAGCTCTGTCGAAGGAATCTGAGCCGAATCTTATCAATCAGGGGAAACTAAGCCTGAAAGGGAGCCTGCCGAATCCACTTGAATGATTTCTATTCGATTCTGAAAGAACCACTTTTTTCCGCAGAGTCTGCCCGGCTCCTCGCTGGTCCGGCGTGGGTTTTTGTTAAGAGAAAAAATTGAAACCCAGGGGTGAAGGCTTTCGGATTCAGCCGACATCGGTCCACAATTACTGTCAATGATGATCAGATAACTTTCCCCACTCACACGTTGCATTGGAAGCGAGGTGGGCTGTTGCTTGGACATTACGCATGTTCCGCGAATACCGCGAGACGAGCCGTTACGGATAAAATACAGGTATTACGTCCGTAATACACGCCGGTACAAGCGCATACCAGCCCATACAGAGCCCCGATTTCACCAATTCCAATAATAATCGAATCCTACGAAATGCCCGAGCGCTAGAACAACCTTTGCGTTAGTCTCGTCCGCGAAAGGAACACACGCCACAGAGGTGGATCGGCTCACTTTTTTCCTGTTTTGCCGCACTTATCGACAAATGAAATGCCCTCGTTAGTATTGCGTCTTGGGTCTGGGCTTGCGTGGCTTCATGCGGTGGGTGATTCCAGTTCCATTACAGGCTAGCGAAGTTCGGCCTTTATCAATCTGTGGATTTTGGGAAGCTGTACATCACTATAAGGGACAGAGTTTTCCCTCGAAGCTTGGTCCCTCTTGATCTTCCATCTTATCTTTTTTCCATCTTCCGTCGTGAGATCTTCGATCATGCCCGGATTCCGGAATATCTTTGGTCGCCAGTCGACTGAAGATGCTGTCACCACGGTCAATGTGAACTCTGCAGACTCTAAGGCCGCTGAGTCTGACAATATCAGCTCGGAGAATGCTGTCCACGAGAAGGGTGCCGTTGACACGGAGAACCCTGTGGTTCCCGAGGTCAAGAGCGATGGTCCTGTCTTTGAAGCCCCGGATGAGAACACCCAGCGTGGTGTTGCCGATATGGAGGCGATGACCCAGACTTGGTCGCGGCGGTCGCTGATTTCAGTCTTCTGCTGGTAATTTTTGCTTCCTCATTTTTATATGATATTTTATACTAATCTTTTTGCACAGTATCTGGATGCTGTACTTCATCAATGCCTTCCAGAGCTCCGTCCTCAGCAACTTGATTCCCTACGTGACCAGTGACTGGGACTCTCACTCCTTGCTGAATGTCATCTACATTGTCGCCGATGCCATCACTGCGGCTTGCTACGTTCCCATTGGTAAAATCATGGATATCTGGGGTCGTGCCGAAGGTTTCGCCTTCATGATCTTCTGCGCCACCATCGGTTTGATTATGATGGCTGCTTGCGAGAATTTGCCCACTTTCTGTGCTGCCTACGTATGTCCATTCTGCTCCTCTATTTGACATTTGGCTAACAAACATAACCATAGGTCTTCTACGCTCTCGGTACCAGTGGTATGACCTATACCGTTGATGTCGTGACTGCCGATGCGTCCATGCTCAAGAGTCGAGGTCTCGCATACGCTTTCACCTCCTCTCCCTACATCATTACCGCATTTGGTGGTGCCAAGGCTGCCAACGATATCCTCGACACGATTGGCTTGAAGTGGGGTTTCGGTGTTTTCGCCATTATCTTCCCCATCGTCGCTAGTCCTCTCTTTTTGATCCTAAAGTACAACCTGCGCAAGGCTGTCAAGGCCGGTCACGTTGTCAAGGCTCCCAGCGGCCGCACTTTCGCCCAGAGCGTGTGGTTCTACATTGTTGAGTTGGATCGTAAGATACATCTCCTGAAACCCAACTGTGTAACATACTAACCCAGTTAATAGTCCTTGGTCTAATCCTCTTCTCCGCCGGTCTTGTCCTCTTCTTCCTGCCCTTCGATATCGCCGGCAGCGCCCCTAACAGCTGGAGAACTGACTATATCATTGCTATGATCGTGGTCGGCTTCTCCTTGCTCTTTGTCTTCATCATCTACGAGTGGAAGTTCGCTCCCAGACGTCTGTTCGAGTTCAGCTTCCTCTGGAACCGCACTGTTCTCGGTGCCTGTTTGCTGGATGCTACTTACCAGCTCTGCTACTACTGCTGGGATAACTACTTCACCTCCTTCCTGCAGGTCGTGAATAACCTCTCCGTCGCCGAGGCCGGATACGTCAGCAGTATCTTCGACATTGTCTCCGGTGTTCTGCTCCTCTTCGTTGGTTTCCTGATCCGCCGCACTGGTCGCTTCAAGTGGCTTCTTTGGGTCGCCGTGCCCCTGTACATCTTTGCACAGGGTCTGATGATTTATTTCCGTCGCCCCAACCAATCCGTCGGTTACCTCATCTTCTGCCAAGTCCTGATCTCCATTGGTGGCAGTGTCTTCATCATCATCGAGCAGCTTTCTATCTTGGCTGCCGTTGACCACCAGCACGTCGCCGCTGTCCTTGGTCTGCTCAACGTCGTCGGTACCGTCGGTGATGGTATTGGTGCTACCATCTCCGGTGTCATCTGGCAAAACACCTACCCCAACGCCCTCCGCAGACTCCTCCCCGACTCTGCGATGGACAACTTCGAGAACATTTACGAGGATCTCACCACTCAGCTCAGCTACCCCGTTGGCAGCGTCACTCGCCTTGCTATCCAGGAGGCTTACGGTTACGCCCAGACCCGCATGTTGGCTGTCGGAACTGGTGTCTTTGCTCTTGCTTTCATCTGGACCATGATGATCCGCAACATTGACCTTAAGGCTGTGCCCCAGGTCAAGGGAATGGTCTTCTAAGCTAATTGTCTTGGAGGATGGTTCGAGTGCCTGGGAAGGGATCCATATACCCATTTCTTTGTCCCTCTTTATATACCCAGAAACCTGTCTATACCACTACCTTAAGTAGTTTTACAACAGGATGAGATCGAAGTTGAAGTATTGATATATGATATGTAATGGCTGTTTACGCAGCGAATGTGCTATAATAATAGTTAGTTCCATAGTTGTTGCACTGTAGATTATCCCTGCGAGTGCAGCCGCTTAAAAAAGAATCTTGGTTTTTGTCTGCATCTTCTCCGTCTTATTAAGCTTAGAGACCAATTTTCCATAGCTCCAAGATTTCAGCTTTGCATATAATGGGTGTATGAACTGCCAACAGAGGGATCCGTCAATGCCCAGGCGCGGTCTACACATTTGACATCCGGAAACGAGCCTAACTTAGAAGTGGATCACATGAAAAGGACTCATCACCCACTGTAAGTGTGAATCTATATAGTGAAATTTTAAGCGGTAACAGCATGGATAATCATCGATGAAGAACAAAGGCTGTAATTTTAAGAATAGGACATGAAGAAACTATATATATACCCGGGAATGACTATACATGGCGACCATAACAAAACACCAACCCTCAAGTCCAATTAAAGCTTAGCATTCCAAGCCGCACGATCAGCAGACTCTAACGGGCGCTCCCGTCCGTCCCAGAAGATTGGGCATAATTGGAACCATTTTTCTCGGCTGGCGATCGAGTGCACGGAACGCTTGTGTCCCAGATCAACATACGACCCGATCGTGAGACCCTGCGCATTCTCATACGACAGGATGATTGAGCCCGTAGCGCGAGGCTCACCCACGACGTTTGCTGTGCGCGGGTCATCGAGGAAGCAATAGTGAATACAGCTGGAGTACCAAGCGTTCACACGCTGGGATCCACGGAAAGAGGCATCACCGACGAGAGAGTGGCGGCCACGATCGT
Source organism: Penicillium tannophilum (assembly GCA_028829675.1). Taxonomy (NCBI): domain Eukaryota; kingdom Fungi; phylum Ascomycota; class Eurotiomycetes; order Eurotiales; family Aspergillaceae; genus Penicillium; species Penicillium tannophilum. Next base: position 372,513 of record JAQKAK010000003.1, on the reverse strand, counting down.
AGTCGCCAGCATTGTAGTGAGCACCGTAGTGATCCTCCTATAGAAATTATTAGCATTGAATTGGCAGACACTAAGCACAATTGATAGTTTAGCTTACCTTTGCCCAGTACAGCTCATAGTATGAGAACCGGGTGTCATTGAAGCGGCCAAACAAGCACAGAACGTGCGGGTCAACGTGCAGCTTACGCAGGTACTCCCGGTGCTGATCTAATGTACCAGTCTCGTTCCAGCCCTTAGCCACACGAGGATCATTCTGCCAAGTGTTGAAAAGCTTCAAGTGCTCCGCATTCTCCCAGTTGACGACTTCCAATGAGAAGTGCTCGTCAATCTCGGGGATGTACCGACTGTATGCGATAGAGCCGGGTGCGGGCTTGGGCCGACGAATGGGGTGCCGGGTGTACACGGGCTCTTCAGGGAACTTGTTTGTGAAGTGGTAGTTCTCAGGTAGAATGGGATACCGGGCCAATGACTCGCGGGCAGGTCTGTCGATTCCGTCGCCGGCAGCCCAGATCGGACGTGGGCCGGCTGGTGAGGCGGCGCCTTGCCAAAATGAGCTGCGCAGGATCAGCAGTTCCTCTGCTTGCTCTGATGCGATCTCCTTGGAGCCGAATGGCTTGGGATGCTCGACAGCTAGGCCGGTCGCGAGCAATTCGCTTCGCAATGTCTCTTTGCCTGTTCCATCCAGAGTCACACGGAAGTACTCGTTTGTGGGGTAGGCTAGGTAGATCGCGTGGACGATACCCCAGATTTGACCCAGGGAGGGAGTGTCCTCAGTCCATTGGAAGATGGTCTCGGGGCTGCGGCGGGCTCGGCCCCAAGCGGTGTTGTTGTTGGAGGGAGGTTGCTCCTCCTTGGGGCGGTAGGTCAGATCACGCCATGAGAGCGAATCCAGGTGTAGAGGCTCAGATAAGGGTTTGCCGGCAGCAGGCTGATCTTGCAAGGCCAGCACGCGCTTTGTTGGAGTTGCGTTGTCGACGGCGCGCACTTGATAGGCGGTGAGGAAGGGATGGGGAAGCTTGACAGCGGGATAAGTGTGTCCGGCCATTGTGTCGGTTATATGTAACTTTTTGTCGCACGGACAGGTAGTTTGACCTTGTAGAGAGTTTCCCAAGATAAAGTGTGAAGAAGTCAAGCCCAAAATTATCAGATTATCAGATCTAATGGCCACGTGGGATTGGTTTGAAGGATTCTGGAGAAATGCCGGAATCAAGTGCAAACCCTGGAAATAAATAGAAGCCGAGGCAAGACTGTCTTGGACTGGGATATTGATTCGACTAAGCGAACCTTTCTGTCTTGGCTAGACCGAGATAGGCATGTTTTGAATGGTAATTGAAAAATCCAGGACGCCGACTTACCCTCGGTTCTCCACAGTGCGGGTTTATCATTGGGGTTCCAAGGCTCAACCCGGCGCCACATTTCTGCTTGTCAGTGCGAAATTTCACGGATTGTCCGTGTAAGTCCGCCATCTTGGCTCTTGCTTATTTATAAAGGTAAAACCGGGTCTCACGGTACCACAGTCCTGCATAATCCCACCATGTCACTTCGATCAAGACCCTTATCCTATCGGCATTTCAATGTCTCCTTCCCGCATGAACGCGTGGTGCAGGTCACCCTAAACCGACCAGAGAAACTGAACTCCATCAACAAGGAGACTAGCGCCGAGATTGCAGAAATCTGGGAACTATTTGATCAAGATGAGAGTCTATGGGTAGGAATCATTACTGGCAACGGCCGAGCCTTTTGTACCGGTGCCGATCTTGGCGGTATGTCACGAGCTTGAGATGTTCATACCCTCGAAATTATACACTTACTAACGTCCATTAGAATGGAATGCAATGGTTAAGGCTGGTGTAGTCAATGATATGTCACCACCTGGTCTTGCCGGTCTCCCACGTCGCAATGGCAAGAAGCCGATCATCGCCGCTGTGAACGGCATCTGTATGGGCGGCGGCTTCGAGATGGTGGCGAATTGCGATCTGGTGATCGCATCCGCATCCGCTGTTTTCTCTCTACCTGAAGTTAAACGGGGCATTGTCCCTGTCGCAGGTTGCTTGCCGCGGCTCACTCGGACCATCGGTCTCCAACGGACCATGGATCTCGTGCTGACCGGACGCACAGTGCCTGCCAAAACACTCTACGATTACGGTCTGGTCACCCAGATTGTGGATGCCGACAAGGACGTTGCGCAAGCTGCAGTGCAGCTAGCGGAGGAAATGTGTAAGAATAGTCCGGACGCGATCATTGTGGGTCGTCTCGGGGTTCGGCTAAGCTGGGAAGCTGGCAGCGCAGAGGACGCTGTTACGAGTCTGGCAGATCAATGGTACCCACGGCTGTATGCCGGTGCCAATTTTGCCGAAGGGATTCGGGCGTTTGTGGAGAAGCGATCGCCGAATTGGATTGATTCCAAGCTGTGAGGCAAAATCAAAATTGTAGATAAAATCATCTTATCAGTCTTATCAGATGAGTGATAAGGTGTGGCATGCGCTAGTAAAATATTACCATGGGTTGCTAGGCGGGTTTTCTGTTTGCGCTTCCCGGTAAAGATCAGATAATTTGTGTTTTTTAGAAAATGGACCTGTATTTCTTATTCTCATCGCGTGGAAGTAGCCATTTTGGGAAGATGGAACAGGAGGAGGCTCTCATGATCAAGTCGTTAATATTTTTTTTCTCGTGAGCATATGATGAAAAGGTCAATTTGGTCAGATCGCCAATAAGATTAAAGACTCCACCAGGATCACTCCACTGTAATTTACTTATATTACATACTTTACTTACAATACCAGAATCTGGTAAATTATCTGGTAATTTACACACTGTTTTATATACGGTGATGCAGCTGCCCAGGTGCACGGTGGAGCCCTAAATAACGAGTTTTTTGCTCGTTGATTTCGAAGTCAATTTTCGTGTCCACCAAGCTTTCCAGTCATAAGGCTCAATTGGGCCCCAATAACTCGGCTACACAAACCTACACGAGCCAAAGGACGGAGCACGCCGTCTACATCCAAGTTGAACCACCGGTGATAATTCGGCTCCCGGCGCCGACCCACGGGCGGAAACGATCAGATAACTTTCTTTACCCCGTACACGGACCTTGGAACCACCGAGCAAAATGAATATCATGTCGATTTTCGGATACATATCTGAACGAAAACCATCCACGTGGCCGTGTAATTTGATTCATGCTGCAACTAAGGGCCAAGAAGAAATCTAGAAGGGGATAATCCTCCAACCGAGTTGGTCTGCGGCGTGATAAAGCCCTTGATTGGCTACATCCGCCTGCAGCTAACATCTTTTCTCCACCAACAACCCAGTTCGTTTAAACGGAAGTAATTTCCAACCATGGTTAAGATCATCTGATTAGATTTCCATCCGGTTTCAATTCTCTGGCTTCGAAATTGCAAGGGGTCTGTGTCCATGATTAGTTACACCGCTGGTGAAACCTCGATCCACCTATCCCGTAAAGGCCCGCGTACTGCGGGTGTTGGGGGTCAAAATTTAAACGAGATGGAGCTGGGTGTAATGCCATGACCTTGCCAAGCTGCCAAGTGATTCTTAGTGGTTCTTGGTCATGGCTGACGGGACTTCGCCGTGTTTCGGTCGTTACGTAAACGAGTGGATTAGATCCGGTAATACGGGGTGGGCCTTTACCTTGGCTGAGACAGCAGAGTTTTTTATCAGATCAAAGCTAGAATCGGAGGTGTCATACGTTTGGATGTTGCCGCTCCGATGTAGGGTTCGTGCAAGCTGAGGCGTAGTTTGTGGAGCTGTAAACTTGCCATTTGGTGCGGCGACGCCGGCATGATACATAGAGTGGTGTCATGAATATTGACTCTGACCTTGGGTGCCAATCCCAGTGAAAAGGATTGGATCCGGTTTTCCCAGGGCTAGCCACTGTGTAGCATGGCTTTTGATAAAGCTACTCGGTCAAATTATTAATCTCAAAGTCACCTTGCAAGCATTGATATCAAGCAACTGCCAAGGTTCAAAGGCGTGGTATCATTGAGACAAGCTGGAACATTTGAAATCTGAGAAAGTCTACAGGATTTGAATATTGTTTGACAGATGCCGTAGCCTCAATCCATCCGTCATAATACCCCCTCTATAAACAGGCTTCTACCCCCATCAACGCCTCATGGGTAGTGGGTCTGCGTAATGAACCCAGAAGCGGGCTAGACTCCATCAGAAGATATGACTGCAAAAATATAGAGTAGATCAGTGAGCACCAGGCAAGGATCGACAAAGGTATTCGAATATACACCGAAGATCCACCTCAGCCACATGGACTACAAGCCCTATGGGTAAGATCAGCCAAATGCAAGCTACTGCGAGTTTATTTACACTTCATGTTGATCTCCCCAGGGTACCAGACTTACACCATTCAGGGAATCGAGGATATTCGGAACGCACTTCTCCAGAAGTTGAGAATGAGCAGCAATCGAAGCTTGAATTAAAATAGCACTGGGCTTTCCCCACTATATTTGTAGCGAAGGTCATCCTTCACTGGTATACTTGAAACGACGAACGGCACACAAACCTCAATGATTATTATCCATAGATTGCCATATAAAACCAAATAATAAAGGCATCTGCTTGATAGAATATATGGGAGTGCCAAATTTCATCATTGTTTGGGTAAATTGCACGGTTGGGTACCCCACAAGCCCTGCAGTGTTTCCATGTGCTAAGCGTTTCAGACCTATACCTCCACAATGAATGCCTGCTCTACTTGACTTGACGAAACTCCAAGGCTCAACCCTTTTTATCGAATGAGTGGAGTCCAGATAAGTCGGTTCTGGCTCTTCTCACATACATCATAGCAGATGTAGCTTCACGACTTGCAGTCTCACCCTTCTGATCTTCCCCCTCCATCGTTTGAAAAGTTTTGGCTCCTGGTTCCTTGCTAACCAACGCCTTTTGGACTGTTCTCCAGCTTACCTCTAAGATTATCAGCGGCAATTTGATGTTAGGATTCACTCCCAAAGCCAGCCATGCCAGTTTGACAATGACCTCGCCATATCGGGTTTGAATCCTTTCGCCCATTGGCATTGTGTCATGTTCAAGAGTTTCCTGATCTCAAAAGCCCCAGCCATGCTCTTTTTGGGGAATCAATTGGAAAAGGTGTGCCAAGCGCTGGTCCTTTTCGGTTTTCTTCCCCCTGCACCCGCATTCAGACGGCGCTTGCTAGGAAATCCCAATCACACAGATACGGCAAGAAATATCATCAAAGGGGATATAGAAGGTGAAAAGCTTTGCAAGGGTATAAATCCGTTATTTGAAAGAGACTCAAACGGCTATTGTGCTCAGCTCCTGAGCAATTATAGATGACCTATAAAGGTATCACAATGAAGAAGCAATTGAAGAGCATCTGTAGGATTCTAAAACCTCGTTGGTCGCAGTCCGGAGCGGATTATTTGAATGGTCGAATGTGGTGTTGGAAGTGTTGAAATGGTTCGCATGAGATGTTTCTTGAGCTCATGGTTATTCCCCTCACTCTCTCCCATACTTTCGGGTCAAATTTCTCTACAGTCCAGCAGTCCATGCTTTCTCAATCACCTTTCCATATGTGATACGCAGTGTTTTCGCCGCGCTTACATATTTTTTTCTTTTTTTTTTTTATATCTCAGTGCCCTGACGCCGGAGCGCAATTACCGCCGATTCTGGGCGACTGAACGTGTCCGAGTGATTGGAGCCCGCAGGATAATCATGATGAGGGCCTTGACATCGGGAGACTCCGAAGCATTTGATATCAAAGAAGAATGCATAGATGAGATGCAGGGATTATGCAGATAAGCGCACAGAGGCAAACCTTAAAACAGAGATGTGCTATCTGATATCTGATTTCATCCAATCAATGTTCATTAATCTCAATAGGGCCCGCGATGTTTCCCTGTTGCGGGGCCTTGAAAATACTTTGAACGTTATATGAAGGTAGAAACCTGTTCGAACGGCCAGTCTAGTTACAAGTCCTCCCTTCTCGATTGAAGTGAGAGGCTTTGATCCTGCCTCACTTGGGAGATATTCATCGGCGGTCTAGCCTTCTTAGGGCTCATCGGAGACTAATCTAAGATGTGGCACTAGTACCGATACTTTAGTCTCGGCGACTTATCTATGGGGCTGCACTTGACCAATGCGGCTCCTTGGCATCGTACGATAGCTATCTGTGGGTACATTTTGAAGCTCCCAGTTTCCCTATCAAATCCTAGACATTTACTTCCTCATCGAGTAGTCTAGTCCTGGTATCGGCTACACTTGCAAGAGTGGGGTGATAAATCAGATACTTATGTAGAAGCGATAAAACCATAGACCTAGATAGGGGGTTAAAACTTTATCCAGGTCGAATTAAGCAGTTTTCAAGTGGGAACCATGCCATTCAATTGCCTAATGGATTGTTAACGGTTGGTTCCAGTTCTTTCAATTATGGTCTATAGGACCCATAGATCCCCATGACCCACTTGGCTACCCTGGGCTTGACCTGCATGGGGCTTTATTTCAATGAATCAATTCGCCTCGTGCAATGCCAATTAGGGGAAGCCGAGGGTTATCAAGGCACGCGGGCAGAAGTGCGCTGGTTGGTTGGTGCTACGGAATGAAAAGGCCGATTGTTTCCTGGAACGGTTAGTGCGCTATTTGACCTCCCACGGACCCTCTTCATAGCCAATCAGCTTGCCTCGTGCGCGAGTAGCCTCGACGATGCAGCACTTTGCCACGAGGAGAAACCGCGTGGGGGAGGAAAGAGGGAAATGAACATGCGACGATTCCCCCTCAGGCCTTTTCCGCTTCTCTGTCCTTTTTTCCTCTTATAAATATCACTTAGTTTGGCCCTCAATTCCCAACGCCTGTGTTTTTCCCCAGATTATCTCTCCGATAAGCTGATAAGCGCCATCGCAGCCAATGGACGTCGAAGCAAATACGAGCACTGCGTCTGCAGGCGACAAATTAAAGTCGCGCAGCAATGCTTCATTAGCGGAGCGCTCGATCGCGCATGGCGAGAATGACATTTTGGGAGGAGAGAATGTGGACCAGGTGCTGGCGGCCAAGATGACTCTGATCAACGACGTGAGTCCCCTTGATGCACCATACAGCCCAAGACAAGAACAAAAGGCTAATCATTCCCCTGGTCCAGGCTATTGATGAGATTGGATTCACTCCCCATCACTGGAAGCTCTTTTGTCTGAACGGTTTCGGGTATGCCGTCGACTCGCTCATCCTCCTTATCCAGTCAATCATTTCCACGCAGGCCGGGTACGAATTCCAGCCGAGCTTTTCGACGGGCTTGACAATTGCTGTCTACGTGGGAATGCTTGTGGGCGCCATTTTCTGGGGATTTTCTGCAGATATTGTCGGTCGTCGCTTCGCCTTCAATGTTTCGCTGTTTGTCTCTGCGGTTTTCACTATCGTGGCCGGCGCCTCGCCATCCTGGATTGTCCTCGGTCTCTTCATTTGCCTCAGCGCATTTGGTGCCGGTGGAAACCTCGTGTTGGACACCACCGTTTTCCTCGAGTATCTCCCCAGTCAGAACCAATGGCTGTTGACTCTAATGGCGGCCTGGTGGGGTAAGCATGTCCTCTAGATTCAGTGGAAGGCGGCGACTAACCACTTTTCGCATCTCCTAGGTCTCGGTCAGCTTATCGCCGGTCTGTTTGCTTGGGCTTTCCTCCCGAACTACTCGTGCGCTGATGCGGCCAGTTGTACATACGACAACAACATGGGCTGGCGCTACGTCTGGTATACATCCGGCGCCTTTGTGTTTGTTCTGTCTATTTTGCGCATCACGATCATCCGGCTGGAGGAGACTCCCAAGTTTCTTCTCTCCGAAGGAAAAGACGAGGACGCTTTGCGTGTTCTCCGCAATATCGCTGATAAATACCAGCGCCCTTGCAGTTTGACCCTCGAGCGACTCCAAGCATGTGGAATGACAAGCCAACGCAGGACGACAGCAGCTCGTATGGCCGAACGACTGATCGACCCCCGGGAGGTGATCTTCCACTTCAAGGGACTGTATGCGACACGGAAAATGGCATTGTCTACTACCTTGGTGTGGTTCTCATGGCTTCTGATTGGTCTCGCCTACCCTCTGTACAACGTCTTTCTACCCTCATACCTGGCATCCCGTGGCGCCCAGTTCGGAGATTCAAGTGAGTACGTCACCTGGCGTAACTATGCGATCAACAACACTTGCAGCATCTTCGGACCTGTCTTGGCAGGTTTTATGTGCCGCTCGCCCTGGTTCTGGGGTCGTCGTGGAACCATGATCATCGGCGCTTTGGTCACCATGATTTTCTTCTTCTGTTACACCCAGGTGCGCACAGAAAGTGAGAATATTGGCTTCACGTGCGCTATTTCGTTCTGTTTGAACATCTACTACGGTACTCTATACGCGTACACCCCCGAGGTTTTCCCCTCGGCTCATCGTGGCACTGGCAATGGTGTTGCCATCGGATTCAATCGAATCATGGGTATCGTCAGTGCCATCGTGGCCTATTTTGCCGATGTAAGTTGCACGCCTGAACTTATGCAAGCAATACTAATTGTTATGTAGACCAGTACAGCAGTTCCGATCTACATCTGTGCAGCGCTTTACATCGTCATGGCTTTGGTTTCCGCAGTCTTACCCTTCGAGCCATATGGCCGACGAAGCAGCTAAGTCAGTTGCCGGGAAAAACCATGAGTAAAATGCCTGATGGTTTTTTCTCTTCTTGGGCCCGGTGACTATAAAATGTGCTCTCAATTGTGAAGCAGATTTTTTTTTCGCTCTGCCGATGTCGTTCGTTAGGCGGCTACTATGTTCTTGGAGACAGCCATCTTGTGGCTACTCTAATGTTCCAATACCGCAGACTTCTATCGGGATACCAGAGCTATAGCAGCAATATGCTGTTCATTCCCGAAGGGAATCGGGTACAACTCCAAAAAGGGACATAGTATTTCCGTGCACCACGGATCATTGACTCGTCGAAGCAACCTTTATCATGGCAGCTTGGACTGTAGAATACCACGCATAATCCTGATTCAAAATTGGGCGTCTTTGTGCATACTCGACCTCATAAATTCCTTATGAATTCCCCTGATTTATTCGTACAGTAGTATATAAACGAGAGATTCCAAAATGCCAATTTAAAGACCGTGTAAACATCCTGAGATATATTCCCGGGTGTCTCCACTCAAATGGTCAAGGGTGGCTTACAAAAACACAATTTGACAGCCAAATCCGAGGTCATGAAGTGAAGCTTATTAACTGCGTTTTACTTAAAGATTGCCTTATCTAGCGGTCCCTTGCGTGATGTATGTCGGCAGTACTCCCGACGTCGGTCTTATCAGCGAAACTCCCCGCACTTCCAAGGTTCGGCGACCCCAATTCCCCATTACGCAACTTCTCCCCTGTTCATAATCCATCACCATAATGGCTACCTTCCTGAAGAAGCCCTTAAAGCTTGCCCTGGTGCAGCTTGCATCCGGTATGGATATTACTAAATTACACCAAAATCGACGACTAATTTCTTTTAGGCGCGGACAAGGCCGTCAACCTCTCGCACGCCCGGAGCAAGGTCCTCGAAGCTGCACAAGCTGGCGCACGCTTGATTGTACTCCCAGAGTGCTTCAACTCCCCCTACGGCACACAATACTTCCCTAAATTCGCCGAAACCCTCCACCCTTCCCCTCCCACGAAGGAACAGTCGCCGTCATTCCATGCGCTATCGGCCATCGCCGCTGAAGCGAACGCATACTTGATCGGCGGCAGTATCCCTGAACTCGAAGAGTCCACGAATAAATACTACAATACCTCGCTGGTCTTTTCGCCATCGGGTTCATTGATCGGAACCCATCGCAAGACACATTTGTTCGACATCGATATCCCGGGCAAGATCACGTTCAAGGAGAGCGATGTCCTGTCGCCTGGTAATCAATTGACGGTGGTTGATCTCCCGGAATATGGAAAGATTGGTCTGGCTATCTGCTATGACATTCGGTTCCCCGAGGCTGCTATGATCGCTGCCCGCAAGGGCGCTTTCTTACTAGTCTACCCCGGCGCATTCAATACAACTACCGGCCCGCTCCACTGGTCCCTGCTTGGCCGGGCGCGCGCTGTGGATAACCAGTCGTATGTGGCGCTGTGCAGTCCTGCCCGTGATCTGGACGCCACCTACCATGCCTATGGTCACAGTTTGGTTACTGACCCTAGTGCTAATATCCTTGCTGAGGCGGAGGAGAAGGAGACTATCATTTATGCGGACTTGGATAATGATAGCATTGAGAATATTCGCAAGAGCATTCCCATTTACACTCAGCGGCGGTTTGACCTTTACCCTGATGTGAGCGGCGAGGGATCTCAATAGGTGTATTCCACACGCATTTAGAAGGAGATTGAATACAATAGATGTAACTTTCTTCCAATTTCTGCTCTGTTCGTGGAGAAATTAAAGATTAGTGCCTGATTATTAAGGAACAAAACGAACACAGAAGTGGACACCCGAAGTTCGTGGCAGCAACTGATCCCTGCAACATCACATGACCCACAACCAATCATCGTCCTCCCACTGCCTAAGCGAGCCACACTCACCCGAAACCACAAATTGTGAATTTCCACTCATCGACCACTTTCGCCCACAGTCGACACCGAACCCTTTCAGTCAGTCTTTCTGCGCTCATTCACCCTCCCCAACCCTCTCTAACATTATTGCAGAGATGTCCAACGTCCAGCAGACCGGAAAGAAGCAGCGCTCGGCCATTGCCGACGTGGTGTCCCGCGAGTACACCATCAACCTGCACCGCAGAGTATGTTGAACCCGAAATCCTTTACCTACGACGAATCAGTGAGAGATCTGTGGAGGCATACTATGGATATGGACAGAGAACACCTTGCTCCTGAAACATGGAGTCGGGGTTTTGAATTCTTCAATGAATTTTGAGGGTTCTTGTGCGCGGGTCTTCGTCTTGGCTTGGTGATCAGGATGTAAAATTCCTGTTCCTCCACTCCGACTTGAAACCCATGCCAGCGCCCTCGGAATGCGATCTGTGGGCAACCGCAGTGTTAACTCGTCTTCGCGACGAACTTGTCATCTGCAGATTTGAAATATAGTTTTGCAAGTGACATCCCAGACCCTATAAACGGGAACGGGAACCAGAAAAAAGAAGAATTAGTTTGATGAAGTCCACCTATATGGCCGAAACCAGAACATCACGGAGATTCGTCTCTACATGATGGCATTCGGGCGGAAGACTAATTACAACTTCTTTTCGGGAATATAGTGCCACGGTGTTAGCTTCAAGAAGCGCGCTCCTCGTGCCATCAAGGAGATCCGTGCTTTCGCCGAGCATGCTATGGTGAGTCTAATAAATCTTGTCTTTCCTTTCTCTCCGGTGGGGAATTTTTCGTCTGGTCCCAGATTTCTGACTCTCGTTTTTCTTCTGCACATTATAGGGCACCAAGGATGTCCGCCTCGACCCCCAGCTTAACAAGAAGGTCTGGGAGGCCGGTATCAAGGGTGTTCCTTTCCGTCTCCGCGTTCGCATCTCCCGCAAGCGTAACGATGAGGAGGGTGCTGAGGAGCGTCTGTACTCCCACGTCCAGGCTGTCAACGTCAAGAACCCCAAGGGTCTGCACACCGCCACCGTCGATGACGCGTAAATGAGGTCCATCTTGTCGTTATCTTCGCTTCTATGATTCCATGTTACACTTGGGGTTCGGTTGGGGCTTTTTCAAAATAAAAATACCTTTTTCATACCTTTGCTTCTGTTCTTATCTGTAGATTCCAGGTAAACCACATTAGAGTATTCGTTCCGACTACGCCAATTCTACATCGACAAGCACGAACCCAGATACCATGGGTAGTTTCTCAAGATCTTTGGAAACATTTTGCCTATATTGCTGAATTGTAACGGATCACTATATGTGAGTACCGCTGATATCGCATGGATGCACACAATTGCGCAAGTTTAAGAGCAGGACTCGGCATTCATGGCTGAAGATTCAGATTGTGGTGTGGATCGATTCAACTCCTACATCCATTGAATATCACAATGATGCAACTCCAAGAATATATGAATCATACCCTATATTCCAAGAGTGACTAAAGGGTGAGTGGGCGAAATGAGGAAATTTATTGAACAAGAATAAGTGATATAAGTGATAACATGATTTTGATTCGAAACTCCGGAAATGACTATCCATATCATAAAATACATTGTTTTGAGTCACCGTGGATTTTGGTCTCGAAGTACCTAGGCACGTCTAGTACTTGATAGACTCCACCTTCTCGTGGAAAGCCTTGATCGTGTCGGCCTTCACCCGGACGGCCCAGTGCTCGAGCGGGCCATCTGCCTGCGGTACCATAAATTGCACCGAATTATTTGTCAGTTGATAATCAAATTCCTTTTTGAGAAGTGTGTTCAAAATGACAGAACCGCTTGGGTCCGCACGGAGGACAATGCGTGCACGACCACTCTCGTGAACGAGAAGGCTGGCAAAACCAGTGCCCTGAGATACCCAGCCGGTGCCGAGCTTGAAAGCGCGGGCACGACACTTGAAGACACATTCTTCACCTTCCGTTTCAGCTGCGTCTTCAGCCAGACTAAAGATGGCACCAGGTGCTGACTCGTCATCGTTGGCCTCCGAGTTGACTTTCTCGGAGGTCTCAGCAGAAGGTGTCGGGGTGACTTTCCCTGAGATCTCAAAAGCAGGTGTTGAGGGAGTCCCTGCTGTCGAGGAAGTCTGAGAGACTCCGAATTGTATTGGTTGAGTGGGCTTCCACGTCTGATCAGAAGGCTTGGCTCGCTTAGAATCACGCAGGGCGTCCTCGGCGTTATCATCTTCAGCGTGATGTTTGGACGTGGCAGTCTTGTCCTCAGCATCAGACTCATCACTGTCTTTGTCACCCTCGATGGGCTTCGATGTAGAGATACGACCAAAGATATTCTCCGAGTTAGAAAGAGGTTGGAAGGATGATTCAAAGATCGAAGCAGAAGAAGATGGAGCGGGAGATGGCTTCTCCGCAAAAGATGGAACGGGGGATGGCTTCTCAGTAGGAGTAGGTGTGGCAGACTTGGCGGTATCCACCGGCTTGAAGGCTTGTCCTGGAACCCAGGCGGGTTTAGCGGCTCCAGCCTTTTCAGCATCAGCCGCAAACTTTGCAAGCTTCTCGCGTTGTTTTTCGGCGTCGCGACGTTCCCATTCTTCCTCGTCGTCTTCTTCAGAGTCAAACTCCTCAGCCTTGCGCTTGGCCTTCTCCTTGGCCGCAGTGCTTTCGGCTGTCTTCTTGAACTGTGCCATGAAGTCGACAGGGCCGGACATACCACCCCCAAACTTGAGTGCAGGGGATGCACCACCGAACAAAGGTGGGGCAGAAGACGTATTTGCCTCGCCAAACTTGGGGGAAGCAGATGATGATGGTCCACCGAATAATGGTGGAGCAGGAGAGGAAGATGCCCCGCCGAATTTGGGAGGAGCAGGGGACGATACACCACTGAACAATGACGGGGCAGGAGACGAAGTTGCCCCACCAAATTTGGGAGGAGCAGGGGAAGACGGCGCGCCGCCGGACTGCGTTGGAGTAGATTGCGGCGAACCATTGCCCAATTGGGGGGAGCAGGTCCAGGCGATGAGAACGACTTCGCAAAAATGCTGGATGTGGCGGAACCGTTTACACCATTGGTCACAGGGGCTTTAGATAGGCCGTTCTGAGTGGAAGTTTTCTCAGATGGCCAAGATTCGTTGTCACACTTCTTCACTGGTTGACCTAGGCTCCTGCGAACCTTAAGATAGAAAAGAAGGATGTTATCAAACGATGTCTCTCCAGGCTTGACCTTCGCGATTTGCTGTTGGAAATGCATATCCAAGGTCCGAATCTTCCAAAGCACTTCGGCTTTGTCCTTGAGTTCCTGGGTCAAATCTTCACCGAAATCAGGAGTTGAGATCTGCCCTCCCATGTCATTTGGAGAGGTGGTATTACGGCCCGCGGGTGATTTCTGACCAGAGGTTTCGTACGTGGACTGTGGAGGCGTCGTTCCAGGTGTCATAAAGCTAGCCCCATTCGCTTTCCCAGGCTTAGAGGTCGCTGGAGTGAAGGAGAACGGAGTGGAAGGCTTCTCTGCTGTCGATGAGGCGCCGAGTCCAGCAAATGGATTGCCTGCCGATGCCGATGCGCTAGCCTTTGTGGCAGAAAAGAGATTTGAAGTTGCGGATGAAGTGGTGTCCACTTTCTCTGGTTGAGAAGGCTTCCAGGCCGCTGGAGTGGAAGGTTTTTCTGCTGTTGATGAGGCGCCGAGTCCAGCAAATGGATTGCCTGCGGATGCCGATGCGCTAGCCTTTGTGGCAGAAAAGAGATTTGAAGTTGCGGATTCAGTGGTGTTCACTTTCTCTGGGGTGGAAGGCTTCTGTGCTGTTGTTGAGGCGCCGAGTCCAGCAAATGGATTACCTGAAGATGTCGGTGCGGTAGCCTTTGCCGCAGGAAAGAGGTTAGGAGCTGTAGATGGAGTGCTGTTCGCTTTCTCTGGTTGAGAAGCAGAAGGTGTAGCAGCACCAAAAAGGGGTGCTTTCTGCGTTCCATTGACCTTTTCAGGCTCTGCAGGCTTCGAAGTCGCTGGAGTGAACGAGAACGGGCTGGCAGGCTTCTCTGCTGTCGATGAGGCGCCGAGTCCACTGAATGGATTGCCTAAGGGCGCCGATGCGGCTGTCTTTGTGGCAGAAAAGAGATTGGGAGCTGTGGATGAAGTGGTGTTCGCTTTCTCTGATTGAGAAGCAGAGGGTGTAGTAGCACCGAAGAGGGATGCTTTCTGCGTTCCATCTCCATTGACCTTCTCAGGCTCCGTAGGCTTTGAGGCCGCTGGAGTGAACGAGAATGGTGTGGAAGGCTTCTCTGCTGTCGAAGAAGCGCTGAGCCCAGCAAATGGATTGCCCAAAGCTGCCGGTACGGCAGGTTTCGTGGCGGAAAATAGATTAGGAACTGTGGATGGAGCGTCGTTCACTTTCTCTGTTTGTGTAGTAGAAGGTGTAGAAGCACCGAAGAGGGGTGCTGTTTGCGTTCCATTAACCTTTTCAGGCTCTGCAGGCTTCGAAGTCGCTGGAGTGAACGAGAACGGGCTGGCGGGCTTCTCTGCTGTCGATGAGGCGCCGAGTCCACTGAATGGATTGCTTGATGTTGCTGGTGCAGCAGCTTTTGTGGCGGAGAAGAGATTTGAAGCCGATGGTGAAGCAGTGTCCACTTTCTCTGGCTGTGAAGCAGGCGTAGAAGAACCAAACAAGGGGGCCGCGGTTTTCGAATCACCAAACAGACTACGATTCAGTGAAAGGGAGGGCAAAGAGGGCGAGGTGTTCCCAGCAGGCATCTTGGGCTTGCTGTCAGGTGAGGTTTGCATGGAGTCTGCAACAGAGTTCGTGGCGGCATTGTTGATAGCCGGCTGTCCGAATAGGCTAGTTCCGGTAGCTGTGCTTGGGGTCTGGGCTCCGAATGGAGCAGATGCAAAGGATGATTGTTGGGTGGTAGATTGATTGCTTCCGAAGCCGCCAAAAGAGAAAGGTGTGTTTTGCTGGGCTGGCTGGGAGGGAGTGGAGTCACCAGCAGGGAAAGAAGCAGGAGAAAAAGAAGAGCCGGCGGCAAAAGGATTAGAGGCAGGAGCAGAGCTAGAGGCGCCGAAGCCTCCAGAGAAGCTGAAACTTGGCTGGCTACCACCCCCAAAAGAGAAAGGGGTTGAGTTGCCTTGATTGGATTGCGCGGGGGTCGAACTGGCTCCCGGGAAACTTTGAGTCTGGCCGAAATTGAAGCCTGTCGACTGAGCCGGGGAAGCACCAAATCCAGCACTAGGGACCGCGGACAGGGAGGAGAATGCACCGCCAGATTGCTGGGGAGCACCAGCACCGGAAACCGGGGTTGTGCCTCTGGGGCGCTTTCTAATGTCTTTTATCCTGGAATCATCGAGGTCCGAGTCAGCTCTCCGTTTCTGTCGTTTTCCTCCGCCATCAGGGGCCTTCGAAGACTGGGCCCCGAAGTGACCCCGCATACCAAATGCAGTAATAGTAATGTGGTTCTAGGACGGGGAGGGGGGGGTGAAGAAGAGAGGAAGAAGAGGGAGAGGGGAGAGCAGTGAAGCGACACGCTGGAGGGTGTCAAAAAACCTCCGGCACTTTCAACAGGCAATGATCACCCGCAATTGGGAACAAAGCATTGCCATCTCCAGCATCTTCAGCATCAGCATGTGAACCAGGTTTGTTACCTGGTGTCAATGCCCTTCCAAATCCTCCCTTCACTCAAATAGCAAGACTCGAAAAATTCATATGGAAAATTAAAGAGATTCACAAAACTCACTTTCTACTCGCCAGCTGCGCAGCTGTTGCCCGCTGGGGCTTCTCCTCCGGTGTGCCATGCATGCCGAAAATGTTCTCATCTTCTTTGGATCCCTGAGGACCTTGTGCCGTGCGTTTAGACATCTGTGGCGGTATGTATGGCGGTATGTATGGCGATATTATCACAAGGTCCAAATCTTACTATGCACAGTCGTGAATCGCAAGAACCCGATGCACCCTTTCTGAAGATCGATGACGATCCCTCGATTCAAGCTGTGGACATGCACGACACTAGTTTGCAGGTCTTCTTGGCCTTGTATGAGCTTGGTGGCTCTCAATGAACGATCGACTTCGAACTACGTTTGCGCTCGGTAGCGGTCCGCACTCGAGTCCGTCACGCGTGATGTTGACCTGTTGTCACAGGTGGATCTCTGGATCCACGACTTCCCGAAAAAGCTTAGCCACCACTTCAACGGGAGGGTATATCAAGGAGACCGATCGAGGGGAAAGGTGAATGCGAGTTGATGAGGATGGACTCGATAGGTGGAATGATGGTGTCCCGTTTGACACGACCTTGTTCGCGACCCGTCGCGCAAGCTACCACGGTCACCAGGGTCAGAATCAAGATAATCAAGAGAAATGTAGAGTTGGAAGAGGCTCTCTTGATGATCGAGAAGCTACTCTGGGTAGGTTAGAATGGGAGGGAAGAAGTGGCGCTGGTTGGATTTTTTTTTTCGTGGTCGCGGACAGACATGAAGGATGATCGAAAAATCTCGGTCACGTGACAGTGCTCTTGGCATGCAAAAACAAATCAACAAGGTTGTTTTGATTGTCGACTACATTGATTTTTGCCAAATTTGACTGCAAGGACTTGAATACTAGTTCCAAGGTTAAGACATGTTATGAAATGAAGTCGAGCGCATCTATCTAGTACCCATCTGGAGGGAAATTCGGCTCATGACGCAGTGGAAGAAAAGTCCGTCTTAAACCCGTTGACCTGGTTGCTGCAAGTTCCCGTGCACAAGTCAACTGGTTGGATTTGATTAATCAAGGAATGTCTCTATACACTTTATCTTCTAGGATTCCAAGGTTGCTGTTACTTTATTCAGTAGTTCTACTTCCAAACGCTTCAAAAAATTGTTCTCGCTATAGGTAGGTACCTATCTCAGATGTCATTTTGTGTCTATGTCACCCCGGGCCTGCTCAGGTGGACAGTCAGCACTTGAATGTCTAGACGATATATATCTTCCGGGGTCGGGACAATCCAAGTATGGTAAAATATATGTGGATCAATATTTCTGCACTGCAGGCACTTGAAAAATGCATAGTTCCAAAAACATATTTCCAAAACTTCAGTATTTGGAAATGGAAAACCAATGAAAAATTCTGGTATAGGTCCACGGGTACTCAGCAGATGTGCTCCTTTCGAAGGTTACAAGGTTACCCGCTCCGCTCCTGCAAGCCTGCACATAGGCCCGACAACCTTTGTGGAAACTTCTAAAAGGTCTTCTCAATCTTCAGACTATTCCAAGTCATTCTATGAATCAGACTGATTCACTTCCGCGCCAAATGGAACAAGGCATTCGTCATCTTCAGCCACGAGCGCTTGCATGCCATTTTAAACCATAGGGATGAGGCGTCATGATCAACCAAATCCTATGAACTTGAGAACTAGGACTCTTCAGGGTGAATGTAGAATCTGGAAACCTGGAAACTCTTCACAAATCCGCAGCGGGTGATCTCTCCAATCGGCATTTATTTTCTGGGGATCAAGCACAGCCGGCTGACCCCACCCCGCATGAAGAAAAACAAGGAGCATCATCTCGCTTCATGTTTGAGTTGAAAAGAAAAGCACCCGTCTCTTCTCATCCCTGTGACACATATCACACCCAGCATGACCCCTGAGTCGCATTTTCTTCAACTGTGGCGGCAATAAAATCTGCAGCTAGTCACATTCCTTTCCGCTTTTCGATCAGCTCCGCTTGACTAGTCCGAATAGATCGCCAACATGATGTGTTTATTGCTGACATGATCAACTCCTATAGGCCAACCCCAAATGTATCGACAGGGGAACGCCCAGTGGGGCAGGATCGGCATGTTGATTCCAATTCTTTCCACTAGATCATGAGGCAGTCCGACCAGCGTGACAACCTGAATCCTAGCGGACAATGGGAAAGGCAATCTACTGGATCAGGTTGTCACGCTCTAATTTAAGGGTCATTTGCAATCTAATTTCCCCGTGTCAAGTTGTATTCCGGGGTAGGATTCCATGACTGGTTCGCGATGGACTAAGAATGATGTGGAGGCGTTCCAGCTCCACCCCCTGGCTCTGTGTTGACACGCGCGTACCATGCATCACATCGAACTTGATGCTCGAGACTGTGTCCCAGGTGGATATAAGACCGGGCGATTTCCCTCTGCATCAATGACCCACCCCACTTTCATTCCCTAGTGAAGGCTTGGTGTCAAGATGCATTTTGCTTCGCTGATCTCCTGTGTTTCATTGCTAGCATACGCGCATGCCCATGTGCTAGACACACGGCATGTGGGTAAGCAACACCGGGTGTCTCATCCGGACCGTCGATCGGTCCATGCGCCTTGCAATTCAGTAGAAGCTGACTTTAGTGTCTCAACACCCACTGCGTCTCTCAAGTTCTCGGTAGACGTTTCCATTGACGCGACGGATGATACTTCATACTGGCTGGCAGATATCGCGCACCAGGGTATCGCAGCTTTCAACTCGGATCCCTCAAGCTATACTGTCTTCCGCAACGTCAAGGACTATGGCGCCAAAGGTAATGTCTACAAGTCCTCTCCCAATAGAACTGTAATCGCTTACATTTCTTTCTTAAAGGTGACGGCGTAACCGATGATACTGCAGCCATCAATCTTGCCATTAGTTCCGGGGGTCGTTATGGTCCGTCGAGCGGACGGACCTCTACCACCACGCCAGCTATTGTATACTTCCCTTCAGGAACCTACTTGATCTCCACCTCCATAATCGACTATGACTTCACTCAATTGATCGGCAATCCAAACTCAATCCCGGTGATCAAGGCTACTGCTGGTTTCACGGGTCTGGGTATGATTGATGGTGATCAATACCAAAGCAGTGGAAATGCGGGCTGGACTTCGACGAACGTGTTTTTCAGGCAGATTCGAAATTTGAAACTGGATCTCACTTCCATTGCGGCAGCAACTGCCGCGACGGGGATCCACTGGCCTGTAGGACAGGCTACTAGTATTCAGAATGTCGAGATCGTGATGAGCTCTGCCTCAGGAACTCAGCACCAAGGCCTTTTCATTGAAAACGGTAAGATGACCATCTATTTGTTTTCGAACAGAAACTGATTGTGATCGCTTTCTAGGATCTGGAGGCTTCTTGACCGACATCACCATCACTGGTGGTCTCTATGGCGCAAATATCGGCAACCAGCAGTTTACCATGCATAATCTGGTCATCTCCAATGCAGTCACTGCTATCTCGCAGATCTGGGACTGGGGCTGGACTTACCAAGGTCTGACCATCACAAATTGTACCACTGCAATTTCGATTAATAATGGTGGTGCTGGTGACCAGCTTGTTGGCTCCGTCAACGTCTTCGACAGCAGCATCGTGGACTGTTCGACCTTTATTACCACAGCCTGGCAAACCTCAACTTCATCCAACGGCAGTCTAATTTTAGAGAACATCGCTCTCACTGACGTCCCTGTTGCTGTGGAGGGACCCAGTGGCACCGTCCTTGCCGGGTCGTCAGGCTCTACTACCATCAGTGCATGGGGTCAAGGCCACAAATACTCCCCTAATGGTCCTACCAGCTTCCAGGGCACATTCACTGCCCCAACGCGCCCGTCTGCTTTGCTCGCCAGTGGGTCTTCCCGATACTACACTAAGACGAAGCCTCAGTACTCAGCATCCCCCACCTCTTCTTTTGTCAGCATAAGAAGCGCAGGTGCCACAGGTGATGGCACAACCGACGACACCACAGCTATCCAATCTGCCCTGACGTCGGCTGCATCCTCCGGATCAATCGTTTTCTTCGATCAAGGAACATACAAGGTCACCAACACTCTCTACTTCCCCCCAGGGCTTCGGCTTGTTGGAGAGGCCTACCCTGTGATCATGGCCAGCGGTAGTGTCTTCTCTGACATTTCCACTCCCATCCCAGTGATTCAAGTCGGCAAGAGCGGAGAGTCTGGCTCAATTGAATGGTCCGATATGATTGTAAGCACCCAGGGGTCCGCACCTGGTGCTGTGCTCATTGAATGGAACTTGGCAGCTGAGTCAGGTTCTGGAATGTGGGACGTCCACACCCGTATTGGTGGCTTCGATGGCTCAGACCAACAGATCGCTCAGTGCCCTACTTCTGCAGCTGTCTCTGCAGCCTGTGAAGTTGCGTATATGTCTATGCACATCACTAGCTCCGCAAGTGGTGTATACATGGAGAATAATTGGCTGTGGACAGCTGATCACGATATCGATGATGCAAGCAATACTCGTGTCTCTCTTTATTCTGGTCGTGGTCTGCTGGTTGAAGGAACGACCATATGGCTGTGAGTTGATGATCCCTCTCCCGTGATTGACTTCCTGCTCACAACCTCTTAGATACGCAACAGCCGTTGAGCACCACTCGCTCTATCAATACCAATTCTCTGGTGCCAGCTCAGTCGTGGCAGGCTTCATTCAGACCGAAACACCGTAAGTAAAGCCAGGCGCAAACATGGCACCGAACATCACACTGTTAACACTCTACCTCCCAGATACTACCAGCCCAATCCTGATGCGGCCGACAGCCCATACCCTACCAACTCCACCCTCAATGACCCGGACTATAGCACCTGTCTTTCTGGCAATTGTGACGCTCTCGGTCTGCGTGTTCTTGACAGCGACAACATTCTCATTTACGGTGCTGGTCTATACAGCTTCTTCAACAACTACAGCACCGACTGCTCTACATTCCCTACCCCAGAGAACTGTCAGAGCGAGATTTTCAGTGTTGAGGGCTCTACAAGTGGTTTGACAGTCTATACTCTCAGCACAGTGGGTACGACCAACATGATTGTTAAGGATGGGACTTCTTTGGCAGTCGTGAGTGACAATTTGGATACGTATGCCGCTACGATCGCATACTTCACCCTGTAGGACTTCCATTGTATTCTTAACTCCATTGTACATACTTTGCTATATGCAATCCCTTCTGTTGATTATACCCTGGAATTATCTATTATGTTCGATTTATTTGAAATATCAGATCACATATTGGAGAAATGGTCCACCTGGCATTCGGTTTTGCCTGGACAAATTGTCAAGTCTTTTGCTTAAAACTTATATACTTCACTTCCTTCTTCTCCACTGATAACCCTCCTTCTTTTGCGGCATAGGAATATGCCCTTTTCGCCTTCCTTTGGGCTCTGCGAGGCACAGCATACCTAGAGCGTACCAGCCCCATCGGCTTGATATCCTTCGCATCAACCTTGGGCAACATGTCCTTCTCCGTTAACCCGGTTTTTGTAGAACTGATAAATAGACGCTGTTGAGACCCCGGCGCCGTGGCAGTAAAGAGAGAATACCTCATCCAACGCCCACTGAGTCTCTCATTGGGCCCGACCGGGCCCACCGACTTCGCAGGGTCAACTAGAGCCACCGCCGGGACCCATGACGGGATCATGAATTGGCGATTCGGGTGGCCTCTCGGCGCATCGTACATATTGACTTCGACCATGATAGCGAGGATATAGCTGACTGAGCCATCTGCACTCTTCATTGGTTCGTATCCCATGAGCTGCGGCCAGGGCCAGTGAATTCCACCTTCAGCATTGGGTCCTTGTAGCATTGCGACGTCGTCCGTGTAGATCTTCAACGGGCCGCAGCCTGTATCGTCGATGAAGTCGAATTCAATTTCTGGCTCACTTCTGGTCGCGTTTTTGTCTTGCATTAATTCTTGTCCTAGCCTGAGGACCAGTGGGATCTTCCATATTATATCAGTATGATGTGAACTTGCTCAAGGAGTGCGAAGCACATACCACATATTGTCCGTCATTATCTGCAGAACAAATGGCTTTATAAGAATTTACTGATGATGGTCCTGGGTCGCCTCGCTAAAAATCAGTTAGAATATCGCACATTTGAATCAAGCTTTTGGTTTACCTACCCCTTCCACCCAAAATCCTTTGTAGCCTTGATGCGTCCTGTTTGCCCGCTTGAACTCATCCCAGTCAAATGAATGCGAGCGGTAGACAACTCTTCCATAAGACCAGTACGTAATCTGTCCATCCATCCTCAAAGCACCAGAGTCATAAGCCTTGATAATGGACTCGATGTTGGGCAATTCTTCAAAAACATCGCCATTTGCTGTTAGCTCCTCTCTGAGAGCTTTGAGACTTTCTAATCGCTGGATGACATCCCAGCTTAGTCCTTGTTCTTGATATTGAGCCATTATGAGACTAGAAGAATCATTAGCAACCCCTTCAAAGTTTCGACAAATGGATCTCACTCGCGACTGGCCTTTGCATCCTCTAAGACCTTCAGTCTAATTTTGAATATGTAAGGCATGATATTGTCTTCGATTCTTTCCTTGCATCTTTGGATCTGAGCACCTAGATCATGAGGATCGAGATCAGGCTCGTCAATATTCCATCCTTTGGGTAGTAATGCCCAGTCATTGAGGGATTGTTTGTCTGAGTTTGTCCACCGCTGTCTTTGGGGCCTGGAATGTGGCCTCTCAGGACCACTTGATGTCGGTGCTCCAGCCTTGTGTGTATCCATTCCTGCGGGCTTTAAGGACTAAGAAGATTTTCTTTGTTGAAATTACGTATGATCAAAAGATGAGAAGAAAGATGCGCCCAGCCGTTAGCTGCTTAGAACTCGGGGTGTTGAGGGCTGTGACTCCCGTGAGATAGATACGTTTGTCAATAAATGGCTAGAGAAGGTTGTTTACTTAATAAATTCCATAAAAACGCAACTTTTGGTTTGAATCAATTTGCTACATGTCAAATTTCAACTTTTTCTTTGTTTACGAGAGACAATCTTGTTCGTTACTGAGTAGGTTTTCTTTGTCGTTCTCAACAAAGAGGGCAGTGACCGTGGTAAGAGGAACAGCTAACCTCATTGATTCGTTCCTTGTACAAGCAGAGGTGAAAAGAAAATAAAAGCAACATTTTTGGGGATTCATGAGGAAACAATCTCATCACTTTGGTTTTTCCTAATCTTGGCTTTTTATTTTGTTTCTTGATTTGAGCGGAGAGAACTCCGGATAAACCAGCACACGGAAATGAATCCGGCCTTGAGTGTGGGGGAGTGGAGTAACGCGGGGGTCATGATTCGGCAATGAAACTAAGAATACGCCGAGGTTTATTTATTTAATAGGAGGTTTCCCATATTGATCAATACTCCTCTGCTAACTCAGTCATTCAAGTCCCACAATGGCAGCAACAAACCAAACAATACCCTTCGAAGCTCTCCCGCTAGACCCGACAGGCCCTCGCGGAAATGCCTGGGGACGATTCGGACCCAACGATGAACTAGGAACTTTGAACCTTCTTACGCCCGAGGTGATCGTAGAGGCCGCCAAGGAAATTAAGACCGGAGTGCGCATCTCGCTGGACTGGCCACTCAGCATGCCCTCTTATCCGAGCTTCAATCGGAATCCGTTTAAGCAGGAGATCGTGCTGAGGAACCCGAACTGTGTTTTCGACGACATCCTGACATTTAACAGTCAAGGCTCCTCTCAGTGGGATGGCTTTAGACATTATGGTTAGCCGTACCCAGCTATCTGCAAGAATTAAGCTGATCATTTATTACAGCTAACCAGAAGTCACGGAAGTTTTATAATGGACACACAACGGACGAAATCCAGAACTCGAATGTGATCGGTCTTCATAGTATGAACTCAATCCCCACATAGTGTGATTATACTAATAATTTTATCTTGCAGCGGTTGCTGAGCATGGCGGTATGACTGGCCGTGGCGTCTTGCTAGATTTTGCCGACTGGGCAGCAACAAACTCCGTCTCAGTCTCGGCGCTCGAGTCTGAAGCTATCACTTTAGACAACCTCAAGCAGGTGGTGAAAGACTACAAGCTCGAATTCAGACGGGGTGACATCTTATTCATCCGCAGTGGATTCACCGCAGCCTACAACAGCTTGAACGAGCAGCAACGGATAGACATGCCAAATCGCCCAAACCCAGATTTCAGTGGTGTCGAAGCGACTGAAGGTATGGTACGATGGCTATGGGAGCATCAGTTTGCCGCTGTTGGAGGGGATGCACCGAGTTTTGAGCGCGCCCCGATCCGTGGTAGCCATGCAGACCCTGAATACAACCTCCACGAGTGGGTTCTAGCGGGATGGGGTACTCCCATTGGTGAGATGTTTGATTTGGAGAAACTCTCGGCACATTGCAAGGCTACAGGAAGATATAGTTTCTTCCTGTCTAGTATGCCGCTCAAGGTATGTCTAGTCACCCTGGCACTGAAATTGGACGCTCGACTGACTCAAACCAGGTTGTTGGTGGAGTGGCTAGCCCACCAAATGCTTTCGCTATCTTTTGATACACTTTATTCTTTTGATTTGTAGAGACTCCGCATGTCAGTGTACATAACAAACATGAATGAAACTTTGCAATGAACACACAATAGCCTACCCTCTTAATAACTACAGTCGCTCAACAGTCTTCAAGCAGAACAATCTTGTTTGACTATCATCAGAACTCACTCTTTCGTACTACTATGAATCTATCAGCTTATCCTTGTTGACTATGGTTTGCATGGAACCGAGGCTCCAGGATAATGCTGGAAGATTTGATATGTAACCTCATATGGAACAAATGGCGCACGTCAACAAAGGAACTCTCCACATATTTGCATTTTGACTTGAAGTCGGAGGCTCAGGATCTTGTACGACTGGGCCCGATTAGCATATTCCCCGAAGATCTAGGCAAAACTCAATTTTCACATCGAAAGACCTTGACTATTACAGTTGATCGATTTTTGCCTTAAAAGCAGGATTGTAACATTTTTATAAGGTTAGCTTAGAATGACGTTGGTTGCTGCTCAATTTACTCTGCTTACTAGCAGTCTTATCATGATGGCATCATAACGCTCGGGTAACACTGTCAGACTGGTTTGGTCTTTCCACATGGTTCAATAAGCCCACAAACCATGGAGAAAGTGTAACAAGGTCGAGCGTTTAACTGATGTATCCCACCAACAGCAAAGATAATGCCTTTTGTTAGAGAAATGAGGAGACGTTTCCATTGATACTATCAATTCTCCCATGAACCTGGAAAAGCTCCTGCGCTGGACTGTTGCGAAATTCTCATGAAGCTTGAAATAATATGGCTGATGTCTTGCTTTGAAAGCCACACAATACCAAGGTCTTCCTGTCTTGATGATGGAGCGGTTCACGATGTTTTCCCTGTTGCCCTCTTTACTTCGTTATATAATGGACCGAGGGTCTAAGAAATGGTCTGGAATGGTCTGGAGTTGAGAGCCGAGTATAAAGACCATGACCTTGTCATTACATATGGAGTACTTGTCAAACCAGAGGCAGTCTCAATGGGTGATACATGTCAAGTAACGAGATCGCCCTTTCAATTGTCGATCCTGAATTTTGACCCAATAAAGGCCGCCAAATTGCATGTTTCATGGCCCCAAGAAAAGGATAATCAAGAGCAGAGCCAATCGACCATCCACTTTGAGATGTCGGACAAGTCAAAACAACCCCCGAGGAATAACAGACAAACTTGCAGGGAAGAGAATTACTTTGCCTGGTAAATCTTTAATTCGGATGCAATGGAGACAGCGTCACTGGCTCCAAATATGAAGATCTCGGGGTGTATTCAAATCACAGCTTAAGATGACCAACCTAACTCACGAGGTTTCGTCATCTCGAGATCTGTGAAGGGCGGGAAAAGATATAAAAGGAGTCAAATTCTCCTTCAACCTCGGAAGTTCTCAAGATAGAAATATCGATAATCGCATCACTATATTCAATATCTTGGTATACTTTCTCTACAAATCTCCTTGCCATATACCACCTGGATAGGCGAGCTAACAGCCTGGGTAGCTAAAACTATCAAATCCATCATAAACAACAACAATATGCATTTTAGCATCTTTGTTGCTCTCATTGGCCTAGTGGGTGCCGCTGTTGCAGCCCCTCAGCCCGAGGCCGAACCTGGTACGTCTGGGGATGATTCAAAATACTCACATGTGACATGCCCGCATTGTACCACAACTACTGAATAAGCTCTACTATTTTAGAGATGAGGCGACGAGCCGACGAGGCCCAGAGTAACTCTCAAACTGGCCAAAATGCTCAGAATGGCCAGAATGGTCAGTGGTGGGGACCCGGTGGCGGTTGGGGATGGGGACACCCCGGCTGGGGATATGGTGGCGGTTGGGGACATGGCTACGGTGGTGGCTGGCACTAGTTGGCACCATTAGCTTTATGGATAATGAATGTCACACTGTGTCAATTGGGGATGATGTCACTGGCATAATTGGTGATTAGGCTTAGCTATTGAAGCTTTAGTCGGTCTTTACTGAATGAGATCTATACCACGCGGATTCTTGTATACTTTTGACTAGCTAGTAGAGCCCAAATTTTGGAGATGTAATTTGCATAACGCCTATGAGATGCAAAGGTATGCGAGTCATTTGGCTTCTTTCTGTAGGAAGTAGATCTATATTTTCGTAGACCAAAGCAATTCGATAACTCCAAATCTTTGCCTTGGAGAAAAGTATACATTCCAATCTTACTCATTGCCGCCTAGATTGACGCCTAGACGCCCCACCGGAGGAATATTGTTCCCACTCCCCCGCGCGAATGCAACGCATTACTCTCGCGCTTTCCTCATGGATCTCGAGAATTGATTTTGGTTCCAATGGACTGAACATGAATCAGATTCCTCTAACTGACGCCGGGCGCGGTTGTCGCCAATTTTGGGTACGAAACCTCCTTGCAGTGGTACGTGCGGAACTGACCAATCCAGGACGCGGATAACGCATGGTTATCCCCGTGTGCATTGCCGTACCTTGTCATTGTTCCGGCGAGTGTCGCTCTGCTCATTGCCTTTGGCCATATAAGTGGCCCATTATTTCGACGATGGAGTCCCCAATGGACGCGTCCATTCATTTCAGAGTGGGATGACCAACCAGACATCCCTTCTGAAGGATCGAAACGATCTCTTCAATGGACCGTTGCTCTTTTGGCCTTTTCAGCCATCGGTTTATCAGGGGAGATTGTGCAATGTTTCCCTCCGAAGGTCGGCCTTCCTTCGCTAATACTTGTCGCATCATGGGTATGTTTCCTTGCTAGATTAGATGCTTGGGCTGGTTATTCACCCATATTTAGGTAGCAATATGCGTTCTCATCGCTGTCAAACGACCAAGATCGTGCTCTACCTGGATGCTCGCATTTTTTATTTTGACCTTTGTGGTTGAGATAATACTAGCAGCGCATAGTGATGCTCGTCCAAGAGTGAAAGTTATTGCCCGTTACATTTCTGCCATAGCAGCCTTGGCGGCTTCTTCTACAATCCTGCTGATGCCATTTCGAGAGGACTTTTCCCCAAGTTCCGGGATCAGTGCTGTGGGGGAAGCGCCATCCAGCATGCTTCGCAGTCCGGAAGACAACCTACGACTCTGGCAATTTCTTACAGTGTCGTGGATGGCGCCCCTCATCTCCCTTGGCCGGAAAAGGCAACTCAATGAGCCTGATGTCTGGTTCCTTGGATTTGAGTTTCAGCATAAGCGCCTCCATGAAAAGTTTCGCCGCATGAGAGGATCCGTGCTAGTGCGGGTCCTGAAGGCAAACAGTCTGGACGTTCTCATTATCTCCGCAGTTGCTACAGTGCAATTGGTGTGTCGTATGTTTGAGCCACCGAATCCTCGCTAGCATCTTTAGCTGATATTTGCTGCAGAATTTTCCACCCCAGTTCTCCTTCAACTGCTTCTGCAAGCAATGCAAGATACAACTAAGCCTAAGCGCGTACCATTGACCTACGCATTCATTTGGCTCATAACTCGATTAATTGCTGCGCAAGCTCAAGTTCTGAGCCTCTGGTACGGTCGACGCTGTTATGAGAGATCTCGAGGTGAAATGGTCATGATGGTTTATGAGAAAGCATTATCAAGAAAGAATATTCTTGGTTCAAGAATTGAGAAAGATGATACCCCTTCTGAAGAGGAAGAGCGTGATATCCCCAATCAAGAAACCGAATCAGCATCACCAAGACCTAGTATTTGGAGCTGTCTCAAGCCAAGAAAGCAGAAAGACAAAGCCGTCAAGGCCAAAGAGGCTGCTTCTATTGGCAAGATTTTTAATCTTCTGCGAGGAGATGTCTATGAGGTGGCTCAAAGATTCTGGGAGGTCGATACTCTGATTGATGGACCTGTGGGTTTGTTCATCGCCATTAGCCTCGTTTGGTCACTTTTTGGACCATCATGCTTCCTTGGAGTTCTGGCTGTTCTGTTGGGCCAAGTCATCAACGCAGTCATCACTAGGTACTTGTTCAAATGGGAAAAGACCAGACGAGCCGCAACGGATGCTCGACTCCAGATTACGTCGCAATTTGTGGAAGCACTCCGCCATCTGCGATGGTATGGATGGCAAAACCACTGGCTGCGCCAAGTCATGGAGGCCCGGCAGAATGAATTGAATCTACGCATCGTCACTAGTCTCTGGAACATTGTCATCCGTTTTGTCAATGCCTTTTCCAGTGGCGTCTTTCCAGTCATTGCTTTATACGCCTACACCAGGCTTGCAGGTCATGAATTGCGAATCGACATAATCTTTCCCGCGCTTCAGCTTTTCAGTATGTTGGAGGTGCGCTTGCGCGACTTTCCTAGACTTATCACAACCATGATAAACGCCTACATCGCCCTCGGACGAATTGAAGATTTCATGGCAGAACCGAACAAAGAAAGCATTCCACTTGATAGCGAAGTGAATGACACAAATCTTGAGATGCAATCATGCTCTTACGCTTGGCCTGGGAAGTTGTCACCGGTGCTCAATGATATAAGCGTGGTGATTTTCCAAGGCCTGACGGTTGTCGTTGGAAAAGTGGGAGCAGGAAAGACGGCCTTTCTCCAAGCTCTATTAGGTGAACTCGATCCACTGAGCGGGAAATCCCAAATTCCAAACGAGATGGTGGGCTACTGTGCACAGACACCTTGGTTACAAAGCATGAGTATTCGCGACAACATCCTCTTCTCCGCCCCCTATGAGGAGGTACGCTACAAACAGACTTTGGAGGCCTGTGCTCTTCTTCCAGATCTCTCACAATTTAAACACGGAGATCTGACCTTTGTGGGTGAAAACGGAATCGGTCTTTCTGGCGGGCAGAAAGCACGCGTGGCGCTGGCTCGTGCTGTATACAGCTCGTCTCGAGTGCTGTTGCTGGATGATCCGTTATCAGCCCTCGACCACAACACCGCCGAGTTCGTCGTCCGGAAGTGCTTATCTGGTCCCTTAATGCATCGACGCACCATCGTTCTTGTGACGCATCGGGTTGCACTTGTTCGAGAAATCGCAGATCAGATCATTGAGATAGATGATGGACGAGCTTTAGTTCATGACAAAACCTCTATCGCTGATTCGGTCAACAAAACTGCCATCGAGAGTACTGTTCCATTCCAGGACTCTGAGACTGAGACAGAAGAGGAGCCCAATGCCGAGGGTCACGCAAATGCTGTGCCGGACAAATTCATCGAAGAGGAGCATCGTGCAGAATGGGGCGTTAAAGCCCGTGTCTACTGGACCTACATCAAGGCTGGCAAATATCGCTGGTGGATTACTCTCGTCTTGGTCTTGACCATTTACCGACTCATCAACGTTGCCCAATCATGGTTCCTCAAAGGATGGGGTGAGGCCTACAATCAAACTGCATCTTCTCCTAGTGGGGACTTTCCTGGCGATAACTTGATGGCAATGACATCGAATGTTGATGCATTCTTTCTCCCTCGAGACCCAATAGACCGCCTACCATCACCTCGTGATGACGTACGTCCCTGGCTATGGGTTTTCTTTGCTATTGTTACCTTGCAAGCAGTGGCCCTTCTAGTCGGACAACTCTTGATGCTGGTTATTGTCTATTACGCTGGAAAATCACTGTTCCAACAGGTGATGGTTCGAGTCAGCCACGCAACCTTCCGATTTTATGATGTTACCCCCGTTGGTCGACTCATGAACCGTCTGACATCGGACATTGGTGTGGTAGATGGTAACATCAGTGAACAATTCCAAGTCATTGCGTTTCAGGCCATCACCTGGGTCTCTTCGGTGCTAGTGATTGCTAGTGCTACTCCAACATTTCTTGTCTTCTCGCTCGCTCTCACTATCGCCTTTGTATTGATCTTTTTGCATTTCCTCCCAACATCCCAAAGCCTCAGGAGGCTCGAAATGGTATCTCTGACTCCACTTCTGTCCAACTTTGGAGAACTACTGCATGGCTTGACGACGGTCCGTGCTTTTCGTGCAGAAGAGCGATTTCAAAACCGTGTCATTTCAGTTGTTGATAAATTCCAAGGCATGGACCACTTCTATTGGTCTCTTCAAGCCTGGCTAATCAGCCGCTTTGAAGCCCTATCAGCTTGTTCGACTTTCCTTCTCACTGCTTTGGCGTTGTACACAAACACAACACCGGGACTGACGGCATTCGTGCTGATAGCCGCAAATAATTTTGTAGACTCAACGCACCAACTGTGCAAGCAGTACGGTCAGCTACAGATGGATTTCGTCTCCGTGGAGCGAGTTGACGAGTTGCTTCATACAGAAGAAGAGTCACCGGGATTGCTTGAACCCCCAGCTGCATGGCCCAGATATGGCAGTGATATCACTTTTGAAAACGTCACCATCCGGTATGCACCACACCTGGATCCCTCTCTGACCGACATTTCTCTCCGAATTCCCGGAGGATCTACCACTGCCATTGTCGGCCGTACAGGTAGCGGCAAGTCTACACTGGCAGTATCTCTTCTCAGTGTCATTAAACCGGAGGCCGGCTGTGTCAAGATAGATGGCTTCGACATTGCCAATGTGAGTACCCAGGCTCTTCGAACCCGGGTTACCTTTGTTGCACAAGACCCAGTTCTTTTCCCTGGGAGTATTCGCCTTAACCTCGACCCGACTGAGGAATTTGCAAACGAACAGTGCGCAGAGGTTCTAGAGCGTCTTTGCGGTCGACATGGCTGGAATCTTGATACGCATATTGAAGCAGGTGGTCGAAACCTGAGCCAGGGTCAACGCCAGCTGATTGCTCTTACTCGAGCTGTACTTCGACGAAGCCCTGTTGTTATTCTGGACGAGGCCACGGCCTCGATTGACCACGAAACCTCGCTTGAGATGCAACAGATTGTTCGCGAGGAGCTACAATCATCTACTGTCATAACTATTGCCCATCGGGTTGAAGCCGTGAAAGATGCAGATTTTTTTGTGGTCCTGGATCAGGGCCGAGTAGCTCAGCAAGGTCATGTTGAAGAAAGAGGATCACTCTAAGTCTGTTGAACTGTGGACTGCGGAAGAGACAAGCTAGCTATGCCTGATGGTTTCAATGGGCACAAACGACACGGACATTGATCTGCAGTAGAAGAGCCCTGCAGATCGGTAGGCATTTTAGAGCATTCAATAGATGTTTACTTTTATGTTTAATAAAAGTGGGGTATCATGTGTATGGGCTTTAATGAAGAGGCACTTTCAACTACTGGTGTGTTTCGGCCACAAAAGGACAATAAACTTCCTAACCTGCCACCCTTCCGTTACAGGATCCATAGATAAGAACTGACACCCTGACTTGACCTATATGCAAAATTTGAAGGCCAGCTTATAATTTCAATTTTATCCTACACATGTGTAGCAAGACTGCCAAGACATATCGGGGGCTGGAAAGCCAACCCTCCAAAAAGGAGACATTCATATACAGAAAGGGGGTATCTAGGTCTTCACAGCTTGGCCTTAGCCTGAGCCTTCTTGAGCACAGGCTCCATCTTCGTAGCCTTCATAATGTTGCCTTTGATCTTCAGCTTGCCACCCATGAACAGACGCTGGGCGTTGGCCTTGCCAGAGACGAGGGACGCAAAATCGGCATCGGAGAGGGAAAGGGTGACTATATTGTTAGAGAAAAAAAAAGATTAGTATGAATGCTTGCTGGTCATGCGGTCAAGGCGCGCCTCACCGTCAGCTTTGGCGCCCGCGGGAGCGGCGCCTTGGCCTACCTCGCCCTTGTTCTTCAGGTCGAGGTGCCAGATCTCTTCCTTGCCATCCTTGTTCTTGATGTTGAAGGCAACAATAGCCTTGGCTCCGTTGATAGCCTCCTTGCGACCAGCCTCATCGCCCTGGAGGGTCTCATTGATGACGTCGAACGCGGCGGAGGAGGGGTGAGAATCTATGGCGCGTGGTTAGCATGGACTTGAAATAGTGGCAGGTCAGACACACCTTTCTTGAGAGCCATAGTGAGTATAATGTGGGTTATTCAAAGTGGTTGAGAGCAAGGGCAGAACGTTGACATTAAATAGCGATGATGAAATCGACCGGGGCCGCATGTGAAGCGCCGTAGCCCGTGCCGAGGCCCCGTGAAAGGCGTTCTCCACACGTTGATCAGTACTACTCCGGACTTTACATGTTTGGTTGGAACCCTTTTTCCTTCACAATTTGATTACACTAAACATCGAACCGTCGATCTCTTACCACTTTGCATCTCCCCACAAGCTAACATACAGTAAAGAAAGACCTTCCTCCGTACCCCTTTCCACCCCAGAATCCCTGGGCCCACATGCGGACCAAGCCCTCTCCCTTTAATGGGTGGTACAAATCCGGCATTCCTCGCGAACGACAATCGCTTCCCTCCGAGGAAAGCTCGTGTCCCGGCCTCTCCACACACGTCACTTCCAACTCAACACCGATGTAATAGCCGCTTCATATGATCGGCTTTCTCCCACCGCTTCCCCTCGCTTTTGCCAAACTCCCTATCCCGCCTCGCTGTCGTTTAGCAGCGCAAAGCACTCGTTTCAATTCTTGCTGATTGAAACCTACCGGTGTCAACATGATGGGCACATTGACGGGGTCTTCCTCGAAGGCTTCTATACAAGGCTCCCGGCCCCTGCGTTGGGCTAGTGGGGCCAAAGCGTCGTCCCAGGTTCCATTACGCAGGGTTGTGTTCTGAAAATTGAATTCCCGCAGACTGTGGCGATGGTCATATACAAAGGAGGCTATCTGTGACGCATCAGTGATTGCGTTGGCCAGTTCTATCTCCTCTAGATGGCGGAATCGCAATGGACTCAGCAATAGTCTTTCTTGTCGGGGGCGGTGTTGAGACAAATCGGCTTTGATCTTGTATTGGAGACATGACTCAGTAGCCAGGGAGAACGGTGACAGGCCCCTCTCGCCTTTCCAATGGAATACTAATCTCCGGAGCTCGGGAAAGCTTTGCAAATAGGCGTGGAGCAGCTTGAAATGATCGGTTGGCAAGCCTGGATGGTGGTGGAAGCTCTCCATGTGGATGGTCAGACTCCGGATCTGAGACCAGCGCTTCCGAGAGGCAGGTGATGCACCGAAACTCAGATCTGGTCTCAGATAAAGAGCGACACCGGGGTGAACTGACAGCAGAGAGAGAGACTCCAGGATTTGCAACGGAGCTCGCTCGACAGCAATCCGCATTGATATTAGTGCGTAATCCACCACGCTTCGACGATACCGATGGCTTGGAGGTTGGCCTCCACAATTGATTCGAAGATGACGCAGGTTTCTCATTAAGGATAGAGCCCGTACAAACGAAGGGACATCAGTAGAGGCATGGAACAATGGCGGATATTGCTGGACCAGCAGCTTGGTCATTTCACGACTCCCATACTTGGTGATCTTGGAAGAGGTCCGGTGACCTTGTGGCATGTATGCAAATGTCTGCTCCATGCCTGCAACCATATCTAGCACTGGAGGTAGAAAAGTTTCTGCCGTATGTGAGATCTTGAAGGTGATGGCTTCAATGTGGTTTCCGATGCGTCGCAGAGCAGCCACTCGAGAGGGTCGACTCAATGTACGGCTTCGAAATGTTATTGTGATGTCTGCGAAAACGAGCGGTGCCAGCTGGATAGCCAGGCTTTGGCATACCAAACGGCATGAGATGATGTCGCTTTTGGTCAAATGGCACACTAGTAAATCACCGACGGCTTGTTTCCTCCATGCTCGAGCAAGTATAGGTTCTAACGCCATTCTTATTGACCAAAAATGCGGATCGATCGCGGTACCTGTCCAAGGTTTGACAGTAGTAGATCAGGAGACATTAGCGTTCTGCTTGTTCAACATATGCAATATCCCTCTACCTGAGCAGTTAAGGTACATTTGAACGTTTATACTACACATACTTGCTGCATGTCTAAGTATAGATTGAAGCCTAACCTGCAACACGGAATCTCTGGTTTATATTGTTCAGCCTCCGATTCGGGAATTATGCTTCTAGCCACATAAATGAGTCACTTCAGGACAGAATTAAATCTGACCTCGGAAGAGAATAGGTAGCGGTCATAATGGCAACTGCAGCATGTATAGCCCGGTTCAGCATTTGTTGGGCTGAGGTTTCATAAACATAACCGATTCGGAACTCAGGGCCAACACGTAAAGCCCTGTTTGCAAGGTTTGACTCACAGCGCGTGACGCGTCCTATCATCACGTGGAGATAGGACACCAAATTTCGATCGGACGCGATTTGTATACGATGAAGCTGAATACAACGTAGAGAATGACTTGTTGTCTTTTAAAGAAGAACAATGCGAACGAATCCACTGCTTGAAGTGGAATAAAAGTGGAACAAAAAAGGTGGCTCTATAGATACCGGTGCTTGCCTGACTTTGCCACGAAAAGAGTCGGCAAGCATTGGATTCTCGCCTGGCCTTGGCAACTTTTAACATCACATCTCCATCACCAGCGAGCCCGTTCGTTAGTCTCACACCCTCGTAACAGATGCCTGCTATGGCCGCCTAAGATAGTAAGGGCATCTAATCTCTGAGCCTCACTTTCGCTGGGCGCCCTGCCCCGCTCTCCACTGC
This sequence comes from Penicillium tannophilum, assembly GCA_028829675.1. Classification (NCBI taxonomy): domain Eukaryota; kingdom Fungi; phylum Ascomycota; class Eurotiomycetes; order Eurotiales; family Aspergillaceae; genus Penicillium; species Penicillium tannophilum. The sequence continues at coordinate 337,196 of JAQKAK010000003.1, read as the reverse complement.
GGACCCGAAACACCCAATCCCCCGGGTTTGAGCCAAGCGTCCCATGCAGTGTTCTTCTGCTTGAAAAGGTGAGTTATCACATCAGCCCCATCATCATGATGTGGGACAAACATACCTACACCCATGGATGTGCAAAACCCCGAGGCCCTACTGTTCCTTTTGCCTCATCCCCTTCTGCTCCTCGCATAGCTACCGCTTTCCCGTTTGCACCCGCAGCATAGGCTTTCTGAGGCTAATACAACGTGCAGCTCCACAACAATACTGACCAGATTGCCTTGGTTGCTCAATCCTGCTGTCATTTTGGATTTGAATCAGCCTCACCTATCTGCTTAGCTCCAACTCTTTTTCTTCGCCAAAACCTCACTTTCATTACTCTCTGGCCACGCTCTGCTCGCAAAGACGATCTGTATTTGTCCTGCTCTCCTCCCATCTGTCAACATGGCGGACCCCAAAGAGGACGAGATCAAGGACCTCCTCGAAGAGCTGGATCTTTATGAATTCATTTTGACTGATCAAAAGACAAGCACACCGGATGATGTGGAGGCAATCGGGGAGACACGCGACACTATCAAAAAGCTGCAGGCTAGGCTCGCGGGTCTTCTTGGGAACGTCGCTCCAAGTTCCCCACCACCTGACAGTCATCCTGCTCCCCAACCTACAACTCCAGAGCTTTCTCGGGTAACATCAGCCACTCCCCCAAGACCGGAAAATCCTTTGCCAGTCTCGAACCCCCATTGGCCTTCGTCTGCACCGTCGCCCTTTGGCTTCCAGCCTAGCGCTCATACCGGGCCATACTTGCCGCCGATTTCATCATTCAGTCCTGGCGAAGGGTCTCGTAAGCGACCACGGGAGGGGTCGTTCGGATCTCTGAGCTCACAACAGCCGTCAAAGAAGGCGATCATGGACAAGTCTAGGAATCGAATCCAAGAAATTGACATGAAGCTCCGTACGCAGTTAGAAAGGAACCGCCGCCAATATGCTAACATGAGATCGACTGAGGAGCTTCGGGAGACAGCAAAGTTGGAGAACATGTCTGAAGAACAAGTCCTTCATGAAATCAATGAGGAGGAGCGTGAGAACGAGATGACCATTCGTTCAATGATTCAGATGGAGAAGGACGAGGAATACGCTCGCATGATCCAAGCTCAGGATGATGAGGAAGTTCAGCCCCTACCGCATCCGAGCTTTGCTATTCCTGATCGGACTTTGCCCCGCCCTCCTTCCTTTCCAGCACCAAAACATCAGGCGTACGGCAATAATTATCGCTCGCCTCATCCAGAAATCCTGGACTCAGATGATGATCTTCAAGAAATTACCCCGGAGTCTTTCAATTCGGTACAAGGGTACCCTCCTCGCCCGCCGTCCTACATGCCGGCACCAGGCCACGCATATCAAGCACCCTACTTGTCACCACATAAGGGCATGCCCGGTATGTACCCTGCCATGGCGGCACAATATCCATACATGCCTCAAGGTTATTCTCCAGCTTCTTCTGCCATGCCACTGGGTATGGGGGGTCCATTGTCACTTATGTCCCCTAGACGCCTTCCGTGGATGCAGGGCCAACATCTCGAAACGAAGGCTTTTGACCTTATCCGTGAACAGCAAGACTTGGAAGAAGACGCCATTGATTTCGAGTAGGTCTTCCACCAATCTTATATCCGCTGGCGTTTTGGAAGACTACTGACATGAGATTTGCAGAATGTACAAGGAGGCAGATTTTCCCGATGACATTAAGAACTTGCTCACGGGCATCAAGGACATCAATAAAGCGACACAGGCAGACAATGATGATACACCCCCAGAGCTAAAAGTGACGTTGATGAAGCACCAAAAAATCGGACTGGCATGGCTGAAGGCAAAGGAAGAGAGCAACCACAAGGGTGGTGTTCTAGCAGACGACATGGGTCTTGGGAAAACCATTCAGACCATCGCACTTATGGTCGCTCGCCCACCCACAGATCCTGATCGACACCCGTCCCTGATTGTCGCTCCAAAAGCTCTGATGGAGCAGTGGAGGCTCGAGATTGGCAGACATGTTAAACCTGGGAACTCTCAATTGTCTGTATTCATTTTTCACGGGCTTCAGCGCCAGATTCCGTGGAGAGATCTCCGGAACTACGATGTGATCATCACGACATTCGGTACTTTGACCGCAAATCACAAAATCCTTCTACACGCGGAAAAGCTCCAGAGCGAAGGGAAGGATGCGAGTATCGTGAAAAAGGTTCGAGATGGTGCGGTGCTCTATAGCTCAGCGAGTAAATGGCATCGCGTCATCCTCGACGAAGCTCAGAATGTCAAGAATCCAAACGCCAAATCCACGAAGGCTTGCTGCAGGCTTGATGCAACTTACCGATGGTGTTTGACTGGAACTCCGATGATGAATCGACTCGAGGACTTTCAATCTTTGTTGGGATTCCTCCGAATCCGCCCTTATAACAATAAGGAGAAGTTCAAACGGGTAAGCTATCAATACAAGCAATGAGTGACTATATTAAGGCTAAACAACAATTCAGGACTTTATTCGACCGATCAAGAACGGGTGGGGGGAGGAGAATGTCATGAAACAACTCCGCGTCCTTGTCAAGTCCGTGTGTTTACGTCGTACAAAGAAGACCAAGATTGACGGACAGCCGATTTTGCAGCTTCCACCAAAAGTCATTGAGAAGATCCATGTTGTTTTCAACGAAGAGGAGAAGGGGCTGTACGATGAACTCAACTCCGATTCCCAAAACCAGATTCGCAAGTACTTGAACGCAGGTACCCTGGGTAAGAACTACAGTCATGTACTGGTTCTTCTTCTTCGGCTCAGACAAGCCTGCGATCATCCTCTGCTGATCAAGGGCTTCAATGCCGAGAGTTCAACCGTTGTTCAAGGGGTGGATCTAGTTGCCAATGCTAAGCTCCTAGATGATCAGACAGTGGAGCGGATCAAAAATAACAAAGACGATGACGATGGCACTTGTCCTATCTGCATGGACAGTCCCGAAAACCCAGTCATCTACATCCCATGTGGACACTCCTCTTGTTCGGAATGTTTTGCCAAAATCTCCGATCCTACATTGCTTGCCCACCAAGACTCTGGCTTGGTAAAGTGCCAAAACTGCCGTGGTGAAGTTGATCCCACCAAGGTTACGGACGCCGTCTCTTTCAACAAAGCCCACGGCTCAGGTGCTGAGGATTCTGCTGAATCACCTGCGACCGAGGAATCTGAGCAGTCTGACGACACTGATTCCGACTCCGATTCTGATACTGAGACCGACGGATCGGCCAAAAAGCGCAAGAAGAAATCCCTGGCCGAACTGCGTACTGCGGCCCAACGGAACAAGGCCGAGAAACGGAAGTATTTTCGCCGTCTGGAGAAACACTGGACACCCAGTGCCAAAATCACTAAGGCCATCGAGATTCTTCAGGCCAACGAGACCCGCGGCGTTGGTGACAAGACCATCATCTTTAGCCAGTTCACCTCACTTCTAGACCTTCTCGAAGTTCCTATCGCCCGTGAGGGATGGGGATGGGTGCGGTTCGACGGTACCATGAACGTCCATGACCGCAACGCAGCCGTGGCCTCCTTCACCGACAACCCGGATTGCAGAATCATGCTTGTCTCCCTCAAGGCTGGTAACGCAGGCTTAAACCTCATCGCCGCGTCCCATGTCATTCTTTTTGACCCTTTCTGGAACCCCTATGTCGAAGACCAAGCGATCGATCGTGCACACCGTATCGGACAGACGAAAGATGTTTTTGTTCATCGGTTGCTCATCGAGGGGACGGTCGAAGACCGCATCATTGAGCTACAGGAGAAAAAGCGTGAGCTTATCGAGGGTGCTCTGGATGAGGGTGGTAGTATGAACGTCTCTCGACTTGGTACCAGGGAGCTGGCCTACCTCTTTGTTAGTTTCCCCTCTTCATTATGCGGCTTACTTGTTCCCTTGTTATACCTCTTACTAACCCTTCTGCTTTCTCTAGGGTGTTTCGACCTAAAGCAGGACCAACTTTTGATCTAATTTCTTTCTTTCGGTTTTTTTTCGATGGATTTCAGATTGCATTTCGCTTTTCTTTTTCTAACGACTTGGTTCTACTTTACACCATTTGCTTGACAACTGCAGAGAAGGACCATCATTGCCTTTGGTCTTCCTTTCGACGGGATTTACATATTGTGGTCTTTTCCTTGTGGTTTCTCGCTCTATCTTATTTGCTGGCGTTGCCTCGTTGTCATTCTTATACCCTTTTGTCTTTTACACGCGCATGCAGACTGTCTTGGTAGAGATCTATCATCTGTTTTTTCTCGGAAGTACAATAGAGCATTTGAGCCAGAATCAGAATCAGAATCAATTTTATTTTTATCTTGTTTGCTTGGCCTATTATTGCCTTGTAACTTGCTTTTGGTAAGATAATAGAGAACAAGTTGTTTTAAATCTTGTTGAAAGAGGACTTGCTTTTATTCAGCAGCTCATTCGGGGAGAAAAAAAAAGGCATTGAGATGGTAAGAGTCTAGCTACTAAGGTTGGGGGGAGAAAAACAAAAAAAAAATCGAAATGCATAATCGTGCTGTCCCTTTCTTCAAGCCGCCACTGCCCCAACCGCGTTCATTGTATCGTGATTCTTGAGAACCGATTATGCCTCTGCAACAAAATCAGGCAATCATGATACCCTCCCTACCGTCTTGAAATGTCTTCAAAATAAACCAAGAGGGGGAGGGCGCGAGGACTTCCGTTTTCCAAATCGGAATTGGTCCTCTACAGGTCGGCGTCATCCTCATCGGGAAGGGGCTGCTGGGCGGCATCCTCCATCTCCTTGCGGTAGACCTCGAGCTGGGCCTCGTCGACGGTGACCTCTGGGGGAGCAAGGGCGAGACCGGCAACGAACTCCTATAGAATAGATTAGTAATCCGGTTATGAATCACCAGTTCCCGAGTATGGGGATACGTACCAGCTGGGGGTTGCCAACCAACTTGCGAGCGAGCCACAGGAAGGGCTTCTCGAAGTTGTAGTTGGACTTGGCGGAGATATCGTAGTACTGGAGGTTCTTCTTGCGGTGGAAGGTGATGGTCTTGGCCTTGACCTTGCGCTCCTTCACGTCGACCTTGTTACCGCACAGAACGATGGGGATGTTCTCGCAGACACGGACGAGGTCACCTGGAATGAATGTGAGACGATGTAAAAGCGATTTCGTTATCGAAGTTACTTACGGTGCCAGTTGGGAACGTTCTTGTAGGTGATACGGGAGGTAACATCGAACATGATGATACCGGCCTGACCGTTGATGTAGTAACCATCACGGAGACCACCGAACTTCTCCTGACCAGCAGTGTCCCAGACGTCGAACTGGATGTTACCCAGGTTCTATTCAAGTTTTGGATGGTTAGTTGGTTGTCAAACGGCGAGACAGCGAGGAAACCGTTCGAAGCGGGGCTCTCGGCGGGGTATAACATACGGTGGTGAAGGCAAGCGGGTGAACCTCGACACCGAGGGTGGCGATGTACTTCTTCTCGAACTCACCAGTCAGGTGGCGCTTGACGAAGGTGGTCTATTTGGTCGATCGTTAGCGATCGAGTGATTCGTGGATGATGAGGCGGTCGTCGGGCAGATATTTTTTCGTCTTTGTTGACAATGGCGGGGCAAGGGAAATGATGGGAGGGGGTTCGGTAGTAGCAAGGCTAATATGGCCCTCGTCAGGGATTCAATGACGTTTGCTCCCTTCGGAATGATCCTTCTTGCAATTTTTTGAAGACCGCCCGACGCCTGGATATTCAGTGATAGTCGCTTACCTTTCCAGTACCACCGTCACCGACCAAGACAAGCTTGAAAGTGGGGACCTCCTGAGCCATTGCGGAAATTTGGCGATGTAAACTCTTTTGATGAGATAGACAGAACCGCTGGAAATTTCGCGGGAAAGTTGCTGGGGAAAGAGGATGAGTTTCGAAGGGGGGGAAGGGAAGGAGGTGAATAACGCTCAAAGGGGAATTTTTGCCCGGTCGGCGGGCGGTCACGTGTCTGTGTGCCTGAAGGCCTGACGTAGTTGTCAAACATTTGATTCTTTAGCATATGGAGGCCTTATTATAGCCTTCGACCTGCATTGTTTCCTAAGGTGGCTGATATACTCCTTCCATTTCTCACTCCCTTTTTACTTTTACTCAAGTGTCAACTCGTTATTCATAATTTCAAAATTGCGCGCGAAAGCTACACACAGCCCTACAGAGCCGCATAGAATACCCAAACAAGAGGTCAGTTGTCACATATGGGAGGACCAGCCTCTCTACAGCGGAACAAGATGACATCCCAGAAGTCCCCGACCTCCCCAATTACGTTGGGGAGTGAGCTGCAGCTCCACCTCGATAGTCTGGGATCCACCCTCCTCCTTGCGCGATACCTTGATCACCACTGGTCGCTATGCATTGATATTCGTTAGCTTGATGGCCCATGCAGCAGTGAATCAAGTCGAAATAAATCGAACATACCCCTTCGTTCTGTTGGACCACTTCGGCAACCTTCGAAAGCCGTTCATGGTTCAACCAGTGTACACTTCCAAAAGCCCGAACCAAATCACCAGCCTTCAGACCTGCCTGATTCGCCGGACTCCCTGATTCAACACTATTGACCTTGGCGAATGGTGTTCCGAGGGCAGCCGCATCGGTAGTGCTGTTCTCGAGAGCCGTAGATGGTGCGGTAATAGGCACAGTGGTACCGTTGGTTGTCGCGGTAGCTTGGGCTTTCTGTAATTGCGCAAAGTGTGCATGCAGACCTTTTTCGAGGTATTTCATGACTTCCTTATGGTCATTTTGAATATGGATCATCCGAACACGTGTAGCTCGTACTATTGAAGTTCTCAGTAACATGATGGTCCATGGGTGTTCAGAGTTAAGTACCCTGTGGGATGTCGATATCGTCGCGAGGATAGCCGTCAAAGGTTGTGAGAGTCGAGCGCATCGTCACTCCATGCTGTACAAAATGCACATCATTAGGGAATGCAAGGAACGTCACCGATATGGAAGTGGGGGCTCACCGAGGTCAGAACCGTGCTGAGCGCCTTCAGCTCCTCTTCGATCTTCTCCTTCTGCTGCATCAGCTCGGGCATCGTCAATTTCGACCAGTCGATCTGGATGCCTCCAGACGTCGGTCCGGAGGCCACTGTGGGAGCATGAAGGTTATCACCCATAGCTAAGCTTTCTTCGAGTCGAGAAAAAGCAAAAGGTGGGGGAAGAAGCTCGAACCATCGCGTGTAAATGAGGGCGGTGCCCAGGTGGGGCGGTTTTATATAAGCGCCTATAGCCGCGCCAACAACTAGGTATGAGTGGATATATAATCCACGATGTTATTCCATAGGTACCCAACGTATGATCATTTGGCAATTCTAATAGGGTCATTGTTTCTAAACACTTTGAACATCCCTGCTACCGGTGCTGTGCGGAATCATATCATCCTCAAGTGACCCTTCAATCCCTGCGCTTGTAGCCCTGGAAGCAGAATTTAAAATCGATTTAAATCCCACCTATCCAGTGGCCTCACGTCATGACGTACATGGATGAGATTCAAATTGCTGATTCCTCAGTACGACATCTGTCTGAAGCCGACGCGATTGCCATGGCGCGGGTCTCGTTATTCCTGTCGAATTGGGTGAATTGCAGTCCTGAGGAAAGAAAGAGCCAGCATCTTGCTTCCCTTCATAAAGACGAAGACGCATTCTTTCCCAAACGATACTCAGTCCATCGTGACTGCCAAATCATGACGCTTGACATCGTCTCGGGCGCTGCGTGTGGTTTGGTTGGGGCGAATCCTTGTCGTCGATCTTCATGACCTTCGCGCCTATACTAAACCAGCACGCCGCGTCCGGGCCTAATCATGGAGCACAAGGATGAGATCGAGGCAGAAACACTGACAGCTGGGGATGATTTGGCCGACAAAATCCAGACTCCAACAGATGAGACAACTCCAACGCAGGCCGCTCATCCGTTCAAGAAGTGGATGGATACCTTTCGAACCCGCAAATACGTGCCTCCAGGAATTCCCGAGCGTTATGTAGAGGGCTGGCCTGATGATCCACAGACAGGCAATGCTCATCTTTCGGCACAGGATCCGCAGTGGGAGAGAAATTCTGGACACTCGTCACATCTGGCCTTGAAGACTGCTACTATTAGCAATACAAGCCAAAGTGAGGAGAGGTCGAGGGGAACAACACACAGCACGACAACTCAAAGTGTACTGTCTGATGTGCGGGCTTCGGGAGACAGCTCTCGACCAAGCTCCAGCAACCATGTGGATGAAGCAGCGGAGATCCGGGCCACCAAGAGGCGTTGCGTGCTGCAGGAACTGGTCGCGACCGAAGATGATTATGTTCTTGGTCTCAAAGCTCTGACTGGGGTGAGCAACCACTTTTGCATATTCATCACCATGACCCATCTGATCATTTGACAGGTTCTCTCGCTTTTTAGCGCCCGAACGCAGATTCAGCACAACATTCAACAAATCGGTGAAATCCACGAGCGTTTCCAAGGTCGGCTACATCAGACGTCGCCTCTCTCGAGCCGTCAAGCTGCAGCAGAAGCTTCGGATTTTGTTTCTCGTGGATTGTCGAAGCGCTTAGGGGGCATCGACCTCCGGGGACTGAAAGGTCTCCCGAGTCGATCATTGAGAACCCGCAGCTTCAAAGCAGCAGTCGATCAACACCGCAAATATCTGGTGGCAGACCCAATTGAAGTCTTGGAGGTAGCACGAGAAATCGAAACATTGGTATGCTCCATAACCACCAGACTGGGAATAGTGTCCACTAATTGTATAGAAGTCTGCATCTTTCTCGGCATATGAGGAATTCTGCAGCAACTATGACCTTCTATCACAGGATGTCGCTATCCTGCGTCGTTCAATTCCAAATTGGTCAGTCCATGATCAAGGCATTGAAGCACTGTCAAAGTCTGTAGCCTCTGTCAATAGCCGCAAACACGAGGAGAACAAGTCAATGTCGATGGGCGACTTGATGATCAAGGTTTAAATCCTCTGTTTGTGTTTCTTTCAAGCGCTAACCACACAACAGCCCATTCAACGCCTGTGCAAGTATCCACTGCTCCTCCAGGACCTCCTCCGACACACACCTGTCAGCGACTGCCCAACTTCTCATGATGCAGTCCGGCAGATCCTGGACAATATACGGATTTTGGTGGCGCAGATCAACTCGGCAACGGGCAACCCTGTCAATAAAGATCGCATTCACAAGACACTGCTTTTACAAGAGAGGTTTCAGTTTGCTGACTCGGTATGTTTGTCCCTGAATATGTTGAGAAACATTTAATAACTTGGGTAATGAACAACAGTACATGCTACAAGATGTGTACAAGGATCTTGGACCGATGATTCTTTGTGGAGTGCTACATGTCACCTATCAGACATCAGAACAGATTGCTGGCGATTTTATGGTATGCGTTTTATTCAATAATTATTTTCTTATTGCGAAAATCATTGACGACTCCCACCGACTGGAGGCCGTCGCTTGTATCTATATGGATGATTTGAAAATGGACACCATCCAAAATGGACGAGGTAAGTTCTTCTCCTCCACCATGATCGGATAATACTCTGACTGGCCAGGTATTTACTGCTATGGTTGTCCGTTTTCATGGAAGATCTTGTTTCAGGACCAAGAGGAAAACTTCGAATTTGTGCTCAGTGCATCATCTGCTACTGAAGAAAAGCAGTGGAAGACAGACACGTTGAAATACTCGGCAGCTCTGTCGGAATTGGGCAAACCAGGTGCACAGGAACCTCGCAAGTACTCTCTCTTGACCATTCTTCTGGTGCCTTTGGATCGGACCCAGTATACAGTGGCCTCGCTTGCACGAAGGTCCATGGATGCCGTGGCAATTTCACGCAAGTCCACGTCCCAACACGTAGTCATTCGGAAGACACGATGCCCACAAACCCACGATGAGCCCACCGAATCGAGTAGTGAGATTGAACGGCCCAACTCCATAATTGCACGAACTCCATGGGTTGTGACAGCGAAACGAGTGGATCGAGTCCGACTGGAAAGGCTTATTTCGGAGGTCTATACGCGCGATGTGTTGCCATGGCCCGGAATGATTCTCGGTCGAGGGGACCTACTGTTCGGTCGCGGGTCGATCATGAGACATCTTAGCTTGCACAAAGGATTCGCGAAACGGCCCATCTCGATCAGCACTTCTCACTCAGGGCCCTTGGTAGCTGAGTCACTTGCCATTGACAATTACAATGGAGAGGAAAAGCAATTGATTACGAGCCAGGATGGGTGTGGCGACCAGCAATCGCCAGTAACGGATTGTGAGTCTCCCAAGACACCCACGTCGATTATGGGGCGCTCCAAAACCATCCGGTTTGGAGCTACGTCCAAGAAGTCACTGTCTTTACCTCGCGAGAAGCGGCCGACCCAAGACGACAATCTTGACTCGTCGCCCCGCAAAAAATGGGGCTCACCGATGACCTTGTTGAGCGCATTGTCACCGAAGAATCTCATCCGGTCTCGTGCGGAGTCAGGGACAGAGGAGTGAGTGTGGGAAGATCATCGAAGCTTGGAAGTGGGGGAAAGGGGGGTGGATGGGGTCAGATGAAAGCAATAGGACACATTGTTATTAGCTCGGCGAAACAAAGGGCAAAGAATGGAAGGTATTGGTAAATTATTGAACTGGGTTCTTCTCCACTATAGAGGATGATATGACGTCTTAAAAGCAGGGAGCTCATGTTCCATGACACACGAGCTTTTCCATTAGCAGCCATTGCGTGACGTCATATACCATCATCAGCTCTTTAAAGCTCTCCATCCCACTTCTTTTTCTCCTACATTTCACTCCATAATTCTTCAATTGAATTAACTTAAACCAATCTCTCAAACTTCACTATTATTCATCATGACTCGCGGAGAAAGCTCAGTTTGCAAGGTTTTCTACAAGGGCAAGTCTGAGGACTTCATCGTCTACGTCGATGACCTTGAGATCCTGCAGAAGTGGAAGAACGACCGCAGCATCCCCCTGTCCGATGTATTGAACGGCTGGAAGATTCTTGTTTCCCACAGGTAAGCTTGAACTGAACATTATTTGATCTTGTGAAACCCCACTAACGTTCTATCCACCATAGCCATGGAGCCCAGGGTATCCTGGACACCGCTAGCAAAGCCGCACTAGAGAACGAGTTCGGTACCAAGAACGAAGACGAAGTTATGATTAAGATCCTCGAGGGTGGTGAATACCAGCCCGATACCGTTAGTTTCCCCTCATATCCTCATTATAGCTTCAAAATTTGACTAACATATTTTGCAGAACTCTGGACGCATTGGTAGCACCAATGATTCCAAGGCATCCGCCAACATTGGCCGGTAAATGTTTTGCCCATTGAAACTATTCGTGGGGTTTGCGGTGCTACTATTCCCCCGCTTACCCCCGCTTCCCCGTTCCCTGTGAACCACTCGTCTACCCTACCTACCCGGGTCTTGACATGATTGTGATCGTGTATTCATACACGAGGGGGAGTTCTATCCCTGCGGGGTTGTCCTTTATTTTCTTGGTTGTATTGCATATGAGCAGTGGCAGGTCCCCTTGATTGATATCATGAGATAATGAGGCGGGTTTTCGAACCCATCATACAAATACCAATATTGAAATGAAACCAAGATTCAGAACTGAGATTGTCATTCCCCGAATAACGGGAGACCTGGTACCTAGCTATACGTTGACGTAATATCGTAAACCGTAATTTAAATGGCGTCTACAATGCCATTGCGAGGTCTAAGTAAATAAAGCGAACCCCGCCCAAAGCAATACCCATGACACTAAAAGCTAAGCTGCCTTAGCAACTTCAACCTTATCCTTTTCTCTCTCCTCCCTCCGCTTCACAACCCACTTTCCAAGCTCTGCCCAAATAGCCTCCTTCTGCGCAATACTCATCGAAGCCGCAAGCCCACTAGTGGTAGTAGCCACGAAAACCGGCGCACCTTCCCAAACCCCAGGTATACGTCCCATATTCTCACTCTCTCGCTGCCACCCATACGTAAACTCCTCTTTTCGAATCCCCCGCCCATATCGCACCCTCCAAACAGCCTCCCAAATACCCTTGCCAACAAGACAAACAGCCTCAGGCCGCTGAGATGCAATCTTCGCCTCGAGAATCGGCACGCCTTCGTCCATCTCGGCTTTTGTGAGCATGCTTGCGTCTCGCGTCGGTCGCACCACGATGTTCGTGTTGCCAACACTGTATAGCTCTGGAAGCTTGTATGTGTCTGAGGGTGGGTGGCGGATTTTGGTTATTCCTGATGTGTGGAGGAGGTGCCAGAAGCGGTTTGAGGGATGGGCGTAGGAGAAGCCTGTTCTTCCGGTCATAAGGCCTGGGTTTACGCCTACTAGAAGGAGGATTAGGTCTGGGGGGATTGTGTCGCGGAATAGGGAGGATGAGGCGGGCGGGGTGTCGGATGCGCATATTGCCTTGCGTTTGCGGCGGCGAGGGGATGGAGTTGTTTCGCTTTCGAGGTTTGATGGTGAGAGTGAGGGTGAGGCAATTGAAGAGGCGCTGGAGCGAGTGAAGTATGTTGATCTTGTACTTTCGGATTTAATTGGCGTCGAGGTATTCTCCTCTTTCTTTATTCTGGGACTTGCAGTGGCTTTACGACTTCTGACTGCCTTGGGGGGTATCATGGTGTCTGTTGCAGGTAGTCCTCGGTCTGATTCATCGGGGGTAGAGCTTCGTTTTGAGGGACTGATTAGTTTCTTTGAAGACTCAAGCGCAGTGGAGTTGCCTGGGTGCAAAAACCGAGCTAGGGCGCCGTTGAAAGTTGTAAGTTTGTTAACTGGCATATCACCAAATTCATCTGGTGTGCAGTCATTGTGTAGTTCACGGCAGTCATGGGAGGCATCAAGTGGTGCCATGATATACGCTATAAGCGAAAACACACGCTAAAGTCAGTTGGTCCAATGAGTATGGTTCCAAGGTTGATTTGCACCCTCAAAAAGTATAGCGAAGAGTATTGCTTCATTTGTGGTGGCGTGGCGAGCTTGGATCCTGCTGCTATCACGTGATGCCAATTACAGCTATATGAACAAATCATTACCATTTAGCGCTGTATAACTTGATTTGAATATTTTGTTGTATTCGGTAATGACTGAATCTTTAGTCCTCATATTTAGAGACACACTCGCATGAACATAATTATGATGCATAAATATATGTTCGGGTAGTACGTACCTGTTGATGTTCTAGTAAGGGTCTGTACTTCGGCCGACTCTCGAACACTGAGGCAAGTTACTCATCATGTCTTCATTTGTATTATATCATTACTATATACATAATTTGTATCCAACGCAACCAATGGATGCATCAGATGAATCAAAGCTATCCCCTCATGACCATTGATCGTTTTGGTAATGTCCACGGTTCAGGACATACCACCTCTCCCTCACTGTAGGCCCAAAAGTACACACCAATGCCGATAAGATAGTAGCCGGCCGGGTCAGTGCCTTGATAGAGCAGTGCTGCAAGTAACGCGCTGAGTGGGTAGATGATGAGCCGAATTTCGATACTCCGGTGGGGGAATGTTCCCGCAAATGGCTTCAACGGCCATTCCCAAGCCAGACCGATCAGGCCCATGATTAAATTCAATATTTGAAGAACAGGTATCGGGTTGACGGCGGCATCTAGGTTTTTAGATATAAAGTCCCAGAAGACTTTTGGCCATATGAAGCCTTCGATTGCGCTGGCGACTTGATCTATGTCGCACGGGTTAGCGCGCAAGTTTTAAAATTTGGTAAGCTACCGGATGCGATACTTACAAGCCGAGGCAACCATAATGAGCAGCCTGGCCCAGTGGTTCTTGATCAGTCTTCCCATTTTGGCAGATTAATGTAGTTGTAGATGCGAATCTCTCGGCCAGCGAGCGACTCGAGTGCGGAGGTAGAAACGCTCGCCTAGAAAGCGTCTACTTTGTGACTGAAGTTTTCAGAGATGCATGGAGTGCGCAGAGATTTCGCACTCAACGCTTAGCTTTGTTGCGTTGGCATGACTTGACTGATCTGGGGAAGAAATTGGTGAAATGACCAGGCACTCTGGAAGCGGGGGAGGGACATGCATCTATACATAGCTTACCGACGTCCCCACGGTGAAGATAACCCGTAGATCCGTCTAATATGTGACAACTGGGCGCCAAACGTGACCGATGCACCTCTGGGTCGACAGTTCATCCACTTTCGTACATCGTAGAAAGGAGGGCTTCGTGATCCGCACAGATGCACCTAAGCGCCCTGAACCAATGAATCCCCTGGAAAGGTCCGAGTCCTGAGCCACCCCCTCTTTTTGTAATTCTTCACGGAGACTGGGTGCGGTGTGATTGGGGGGGTTGGGATGTGATGAAGCGGATCTTGACGTGGATGTGCACCTATCAGAGGCCGTGGAGTCAAGGCTTGGCGTGATGAGATGCAGGTCAAGGCACACGCCTCTAGGGAGTTTCACGCACAACCCGAATTGTATGATTTCGAGTGGCTTGTGTGGGCTTGGTTGGCTTTCGAATTTCCTTTCTTCTACTGCAATTCCCAAGGTCCCCCCCGAAGATTCCAGCATTATGTTGGAGACAAGCAGTCATAGATCTATTTACAACGCGACCAATCAGGTGACCGTACTGGCCCTGGATTCAGTCACCAAAACCCTGAAATTAGTCTCACACCCGCTTGCACCACGATACCAAGGTCAGTTCGAACTGGTGAGCGCGTGAGCATGTCAGCTTGAGAAAGTTGTGCCTAAAGTGATATGCGGTGCCAAGTGGGTCGAGACCTACAAATGTATTCAAGAACGGGAACGAGAGATAGCGAGAAACGAATCACACCACAAGCTTAAAGGACTATATTTGGATTTACGGAGTGGCCGAACCGAATGACATGCTTCACCGACTTGCCCCAGAATTCCAAGCTTCCGTGTGTGATGGGAGATTGAGCGCTTGCAGCTTGATTCTCATAGGTCGAATCCATAGTAACGGTTGAGGTTCCAGTTAGCGCTGACCACTCACCAGCCCCCGTGAGTCTTGACCATCGGAACTGTGGCCACGAAAGTACATATTACTTGAAGACCCGTTCATTCACTGGTGACATTTATGGAAAAAAAAAGGTCGGAATCGAGTTTATGCTTTCCACTATGTGGACCGTACGTTCCTTGGCTTTTAACTGCAGCCATTTCAGCCATGTGGTGATTAGACTGATCTGGTAGTCGTTCTCGGAATAGCTATTAATAAATAATCACCAAGAGAGAGGTAATATTAAACGAAGAGACTATAAACAGTTGCTATGACCTACCTATCACATCGGGAACCCGAGTAAATGTACAATATAGAGTTTAGTCGATTGGTAGACAGAAGCGACGTAATTATAGATCGGCCCCTCTTCCCACCCCTGCAGCTAAAACCACAATGCGACTTCTGTTCTTTCGGTTTTGTCTTTACCCATATGCCTCGAGTTTGTCACTTCCACTTCCCATAGAGATATTGGACAATCACTCTCGGTGTCGCTCCTGAAGCCCGTTCAACGGCCTCTGTTGGGCCCAAATCCACCTAATATCCCCGCGGGGCTTTCATCGCATCCCCTGCTCGCCTGACAACGCAGCAAAACGCCTTGTCTGCACCGTGACTTTTCGACGTCGCATATTCATTCTGAATCGCGAAATTGTTCTTGATCGGAAATTGTGTCTTGAGCAAAGTCCATGGAGCAGCACATCAAAAGACGCATTTGCCCAGCCCCATAACACTTGACTTTTGAAATCAAAGAAACGATCGCTTGAGAAGACAGATCTCTAGATCTATCTATCAAGGTCCCCCACTCGCGGCTTCTGGTTGCCGGTCAACCTACGTTGCTTGTCGCTCCTTTAATCACTCGCCACTGTCGCTGGTCGACCCCCAAAATTACACAATATGGCTGTGTCTAATATGTCTCGTCGGCAAAGAGCCGAGTTAACCTTTTCCAAGATTTGGTTCCATTTGGTATTTTGGGCTGTACATCTTGGTATCTTTGTCGTGGGATGGTAAGGCTTTGATCACGGAAAATGGAGAACCATAATCGCTAACTTGGAGATAGTTGGGCACAAGCTACAAATAAGAGGCTAGCGAGCTTGAATGTGCTTACGTACTCCGTTTACATCTCTCGTGGTGCTGGTCTTATACTTTCCATCGACGCTACCTTGATTCTTCTGCCCATGTGTCGAAATGTGCTTCGATGGATCCGACCTCAAATTCGTTGGTTACCTCTGGACGAGTCTGCGTGGTTTCATCGTCAAATAGCCTACGCCATGTTATTCTTTACCTGCGCTCACGTGGCAGCACATTACGTCAAGTAAGTTGACCTCCTGTTTAAGTAGGTAATAGCCTAATGCTGACCGGTTTAGTTTCTACAATATCGAGAAAGATAACATCCGTCCTGTACTTGCAGTGGAACTTCACTACAAGACTGCGGCCGGTATCACAGGCCACGTCATGTTATTATGCATGTTGCTAATATACACCACGGCGCACGCTCGTATTCGACAACAGGCATTCGAAACGTTTTGGTATACCCACCACCTCTTCATTCCATTCATGCTCGCTCTATACACCCATGCCACTGGGTGCTTTGTTCGAGACAGCTCCCAAAGATATTCGCCATTTGATGGTGAAAAGTTCTGGAACCACTGCATAGGCTATGAGGGATGGAGATGGGAACTCGTGGCAGGCACCATGTACCTACTAGAACGACTATACCGCGAGGTCCGAGCTCGAAAAGAGACTGTGATCACCAAGGTCATTCGTCATCCATATGGTATGGCAGCACACCGTTATTTTAAAAGTTATACACTAATAAAGAAATAGCCGCCATGGAAATTCAATTTCAAAAGCCAAGCATGAAGTACAAAGCAGGACAATGGCTTTTCCTCCAAGTTCCGGATGTCTCAACC
The DNA here is from genome assembly GCA_028829675.1 of Penicillium tannophilum. NCBI lineage: Eukaryota > Fungi > Ascomycota > Eurotiomycetes > Eurotiales > Aspergillaceae > Penicillium > Penicillium tannophilum. Next base: position 320,277 of record JAQKAK010000003.1, on the reverse strand, counting down.
ACCCAATGGCATCCATTCACCATTACATCCTGCCCATTTGACCCATACATCAGCGTCCACGTCCGCCAAGTCGGTGATTTCACCCGCGCTCTCGGAGATGCTCTCGGTTGCGGTCCCGCACAGGCAAAAGACCTCGAAGGCCTAGATCCAAACGGAATGTACGAAGTCGCCCTTCAGAACGGGCAAACCATGCCAAAAATGCGCATCGACGGACCATACGGAGCACCAGCCGAAGATGTCTTCGAAAACGAAATCGCCGTCCTAATCGGAACAGGTATCGGCGTCACGCCCTGGGCCTCAATTTTAAAGAACATCTGGCATCTCCGCTCAAGCCCCAACCCACCCCGCCGTCTACGTCGTGTGGAGTTCATCTGGATTTGCAAAGATACCTCCTCCTTTGAGTGGTTCCAGGCTCTTCTCTCATCCCTTGAAGCGCAATCAGCAAGCGCCGCAGCTTTCGAGGGTAGTACAGAGTTCTTGCGGATTCACACGTATCTCACTCAAAGACTTGATGATGATACTGCTGCGAACATTTATCTAAATTCTGTGGGTCAGGCTCTTGATCCGCTTACTGAATTACGGAGTCGAACGAACTTCGGTCGTCCGGACTTCAAGCGCTTGTTCAAAGCTATGCGGGTCGGATTGTTGGATCAGACTTATATGCGGGGCTTACAGAGTGCTCATGCCACTGAGATTGGTGTTTACTTTTGTGGACCTAATACTGCGGCTTTGCAGATTGATGATGCGGCGAGGTTTGCGTCGACGAAGGATATTCGGTTCAAGTTCTGGAAGGAGAACTTTTAGGTATATGTGCTTTCTTGTTTTGGTTTGCTTTTTTCCAGCGATGTCGATGATATCGCATGACTTTACGAGTGACGAGTCTCTGTTTTTCTCTTTGGTTCCATTTCGTTGTACCCCGAAGGTTCTTGGACTTCGGAAGTATATACGCCAGACTAGTTGTTTTCATGTACTATAGTTGATCATACCGCGAGGTGTCATCAAAAGCTACTTAGCATATTATATCAAATTATGACCATTATTTAGTTTGTTGAGGTAGATCTTTTTTTTCTTCAAAAAAGCTAACCTGGAAAGTTTCTCAAAAGACCTCTACCAGACTGATGTAAGTACAGCTACCGAGGCCGGGCATAGTCAGTTTATAATATGCATACTTTAACAGGATTGTTGCAAGTGCACCCTCGTTACCGTCATATGGAGAAAAGGCAGAATAAATCCGCCCTAAGCGCCAGCTTATTGTGCCAGCAGCGCTACTCAAGCATTATCTTATGAGTCACTCGCATGTAGAAGCATGGTCCTCGATCGCGAGGGTCGATATTATGTGAGGGTGTGGCAGATCAAGCTCTTGGGGGGCTGGAAAAGCTTGAGTAGCATACGGAAACCTTCCGAGGTTGGACGAACTTAGGGGTTATCATATATGATATTCAGAATGACTAGTAATACATTTGCGCGCTCTACTCCCGAGCTCCAGGCGAGCATGGAAACATCTACGACTCCCTGTATTGTCTCTTCATGGGCATTATTGAAAGACCTCATGTCGCGAAGTTGATAATAATTCACGACTAATGTATTAAGATGGCTCCAGAGAAAGCCATGGAGGGTGAATGCTTTGTATTATCTGGGGAGTGATTGTTCCCTTCTTGATTCAGAGGGTTGAACATAAATTTTGACTTGTTGTTGTTAAATTGGAATGCTTCGTTGACAACTGAAAACGAAGCTCCGGAACATGGCGCATTTCGGAGTAAAACGTTCCGCGTGATACAAGAACAAGCGCCTAGTACCTCAAAGGCTTCATGTCTTCAGCTGCTTTGAGTTTCCTCAAAGCCGTCCGAAGGATTGACATCGAGCTTGATAGGAAGATGCAGACGAAGCTGCCTCTCACCAAGAACGAGCACCAACCGGCGCAGCTCTTCTTCCTTCAGCCCGGCACCTTTCGAGGGAATATCTTCAGGCGAGACTGGCATTCCGTCGCGAAGATGCTCGAAGGCAAACATGATCAGCTCCTTCGACCATGGACACGCTCGGATAGCCCGAAAAAACACCGCCTTCGCAGCTTCGAGGTCTTTGACATGGTAACGCTCGTACAGCATGTAAAGCTTCCAGATCGTTAAGTTTGATCTGGCACTTTCCACACCGAAGCGACTCCGTACAGCTGCCCCGCCTGAGCGAAATTCTGCAGGATTGAGGACCTCACTTAGAGCTTTCTCGAATGCCGGACGTACGATCCAACTTGCGGGGCCAATGGTTGATCGCGGGCTAGAGAGCTGGATCCAGATGGGCAAGAGGTAGCTTGAAATCGGCACCAGTTGTGGGGGAATGACTGGCGAGGAGGCTTGATCGAGTTGATATTGACTGTCCATGGCCTCCTTTGCGAACTTAAGTGGATCTCGCAGCCGGTCGAGTGAGGTGATCCTGAACTCATTCCACATGCCCATTGACTGGAAGATCGTGTTATGGGCGAACAGGGCTGTGCTCTCTTTGAAAAGCTCGTGAATCTCCAACGGGCTGTGATCTTGCTCCTTTTGGCACAGGGAGTCGTATAGTACCCTTGCGCGGGCTTGATGGAGAAGCTCGGCCGTGAACTTCTTGAAGGTTTCTTGGTCCGAAAACAATTCTTTGAGCCTCAAAACGGCTTTTCCATAGACATCCAGGGCGCTCATCAGCGGCCACTTTGAAAGGTAGTAGATGAGGCCCAAGCAGTCGGTGTAGGCTACGTATGCCTGGGCTCTTCTGGCTGCCAAAGCTTGTTCCTGGCACGCTCGTAAGTACTGCTGTACTTTGACAGTTGTGGTTGGTTGGAAAAGCGGCTGGGTCTCTCCCTTGGGAATTTGCACTGGGTCAAGCTTTCCCTCCGCTATGTTGTGCAGGATATACAAAGCCTGGGCCTTTTCTCCTCTTTCCATGAACTGCCAGATCCAAGACTGCCAAAGAATAGCACGGTCAATCTTTTGCTCAGTGTCCGTGAAAGTGACGCTCATTGATAGAGCAGTCGCCCAAACCCCATTAGCTCTGTTTCTACCCTCATCATCCTCACTTCTTGACTCCATCAGAGCAAAAGCGTTCCATAATCTCAAGCTGGACGGTCTCTTTTTCACAGTCTTCTTAGCAATCTTCCTGCCCATCACAGGGTCAGAAGCGAACTCCAACGCCAATGAATATTCTGCTAGCTCCTCATCATCTGGATACCGATCCACTAGAACACGCAAAACACGTAACGTCCAGTCATGGGTCTTGAGAGGTGGCTGAGCTGAACGGGATTTGACCCACCACTGGAACGAGTGGAACCACTGATCGGGCGAAGCGAACAGAGTGGTTGTGGTGTGCAAAAAGTTCTGCAGGGGAAACAGAAACGGTTTTGTTGACCTTTCACTATCTTCATCGTGAAGCGGGATCCAAGAAGAAAGCCCAAGTCGATGATCTGCCACAAATTCGTTGCGTAGGAGGTTGTCCCATCCCCACAAACGAGTGGTCTGGATGTTGCTCGGAAACGTCAAGTGTGGCAAGTGACTGAAGTACAGGAAAGCATCAATCAGTTCATCTGACTGGGCCAAATTACGGAATAACCGAATAATTTGATCCACGTCACAAAACAACGTCACTTTGTATGGGTCGTCGACGTCCGGAATTGATCCATCTAAACTGCGCCAAGGCAATTGAGATTCCATAATACGCTCTCTTTCTGCCTCTGCCCAAGTAGCCACATTAGATGCAAGAGAGAAATTGGACGAGTACTGTGTAGTGATGGGGTCTGGGTCTGAGTTGGTGTTGTTACACCAGCCTTTTGCTCCGTCCTCGCCAATGCGAGGGACTTCTGAATCCCAGAATTCGCGAAACAAGGACAGACTTTCGTCGGTGTCATCGAGGGACTCGGGTTTGAAGCAACAAAACTCAAGCACAGCTTGCCAGAGACCAACCGCTATTTCACTGTAGCCAGCTTCCCTGAAGAGAAGTGTGAGACGAAGGAATATGTAGACGAGAACCTGAACCATGTTAGGGCGGAGTGGGATCAATGATGAAACATGCCTCAAATACTCCTCATGAGTAGCGAGACACTTCCCAAATGTGAAATCTGGGGAGTCAGTTTGACAAAAGTCGAGGAATTTAACCCATAGACTGATGAACTCGGAATTCTCTAGAAGAGTCTTCTTCCACTGAGCCAACAACTTTTCAGAATCCCACAGTTGTGCTCCAGCTTGCAATCTGCCCAACAAAAGACGGTCTCTGTGGGGACTTCCAGTCGCTTTTTTAAGGGCCTTTTCAAACAGGGACAGCTTCAGATCGGCAAGGCTAGTCCTCTCATCGCGTGTGAGGCAATGGGAATCATCTTGCGACCCAAGAATCAATACATCTTGGTGATCAATAAACCTGAGCCAGGCACTGACATCCTGCGCATTATCTTCAACTGTCTTCCATAAGGCTGCGTTCCTGGTTTTTCTTTCGGCGTTTAGGTCGAATTGTTCGGTAGCCTGTTCTATCTCCGAAGGATCTGCGGGTGAGTTCGCAATCAGCATACATTTAAAATTGGATAGCCATTTCTGGTGATCAGTGTTGTCAACTGGGTAAGGGTGTAGCTTACCCCAATCCTCTCCGTCAATTAAGACGAAGTCATCGTCCACCTCAAAGGCAGAGGCAGCCGAGCCACGAATATGATATTCGGGCAGAGGCAGCCTACGGGGCTTCGATGAGAGATGGTTTTCTCCGTCTCTCGTCGATGTATCTGCGAATGCGCATGGGCGCAACACTATTTGGTTTCCATGGGACTGGTCTCGATCAATCCTGTGTGTGCGATCAAGCCCAAGGACAAAGCCTCCACCTATTCGGCGATACCGTGGTACACTCCAGCGGTTCTCTGTCCCATATGTGAGGATATCCCGATCGCCCTTGGAATCAAGGAAGAATTCTGGCGAGGAGTCAAGGTAAGAATCTTGAGCGGTCGAAACCGTGTCGGTCCTTTCCAGCCGGCTGCTGCCCGGGGTAGTGAGTTGATTGGGGAGCCGGGAACCATCTTGGTTACCGCTTGACCCGGTAGATTGACTCTGGTCGGTGGGTAGATCGCGTTTGCTGGATCGGGGTTCTCGGGAGTGTAGGGTGCGGTCGCTGGACCAGGAACGGTTTCGTGAATGGTGACGGTCTTTGGAAGAAATGTGACGACTATGATGTGAGCGAGACGAGCGGTCATGTACTCTGTCACGAAGACTTCTTTCAGATCGCCGTGATGAACGAGACTTAGAATCGGCGCGTTCCGAATGGCTTTGAGGGTGGTATTTAGGCGATTCTGTTGTGCCAGTGGCTGAAGGTAGCTTGAAGCTACCGAATTTAGGGATGGACTTTTTGTCCTGAAGCGGGGAGTCAGGGTGTATCATTTAAAGCCGAAGAATGGAACACTCACCTTTGAATCGGACACCATCGTCGTTGTAGTGTTATCGGGCATGGAGTCCGATAGTTCGGCGCAAGGGTTGTTCCGAGAGCGGTGAGAAGGAAGATGCATGTATCGGCATATGGTTGTTCCGTGAGCGGTGAGCGGAGATCGGCGACAGAAAAAAAGTTGCGATTCAAGCCGCTCCAAATAAGAGGTGCGCGCCCACTCCCCACCTTACAAACTAACACCCACTATCTGGCTTTCAGAGATGGGCTTCTGTGATCTCTGTTGAACTACGCTTAATTATCTCGAACAATGGCTTCTTCTCTTGCGGCGCAGTTGTCGCAGATTGCGGCAAAATCGACGCATGAGCTTGATCTCAAAACCCAGAGAATCGCCCATTCACAGTCACTGATCTTTGATTCCCAAATCGCCGGAACACAAGACTTTGATACTATCTATGAAATCTGTTATGAAGGTTTCCGTGAGCTTTGCTCCTTGGATCGCCGATTTGAGGAGTTTGAGCGCACGATTTTCAGCGAGCAGAGCAAGGCCGAGGATCGAACACAGATGAATGCCAGCCAGAATCAGGAACTGGATGTCGTCATTGAAAACTTCCTCGCGCTTGTTGGAGGAAGACTGCAATTGAGTCCCGCAGTCAAGGCGGTGGATTGGTTGGTACGAAGGTTTAGGTATGTAGCTTTTATCTTAGCATTGCGCATTTCTTGGGAAGAAGAGCTAATCATGGTTATTTTGACCTTAGATCGCACGAGTACAACACAACTTACATGGTTTTGACATTTCTGCCCTATCACACCACACCACTTTTCCTGAACCTTCTCTCGATTCTGCCTAGCGATCTTACACCGACATTGAAAGTGCTTTACCCTTACAAGACAGGCTTGATCAACCCTCCACGACACCCAATCGTGCATAGCGCCACTACAAACAAACCTTTCTTCGCCGCATTCAACAACTATGTGTTGAAGGCCTGTCAGCAAGGTGCCCAGAGCCACTCCCTGCTCTCCTTCTGGGCTGGTATTACCACAGAGGCTGTCGCAGGTATGCTGGAAGGCGCCCGCTCTGGTCGACGGGAGGCTGAAAAGCAGAAGCACGAGGATATCATCATTCGTGTACTCCCAGTTCTTAGCAATGCTTTTGCACTGAAGAAGGTGTCTGAGTTGATTATCGGTTGCTACATGATCTCAGTTGTGCTTGCTCAAAAGGCTTCTCTTTCCGACGATGTTTTGAATGGCTTGATGGAGACCGTGGTGTCTTCATGGACAGAGGAAACATTAAGCTCGGGATTGATTTGTTTGTCGGTTCTTGCCCAGCAGAAGCCAACAGCCTCCCTGCCGAAGAAGGTATTCAAGGCTCTTGTTCGCCTTGATCGTCCTATGCAGCAAATATCGGAAGTTGCCACACAATATAACACTTCTAAACTATTGATTGGGCTTGTTGATGGCTTCGCCAGTGACCTGCAGAAGAACAGCTCGCACCTCAGCCTCTTGTCATCTGTATTCGAAGCAAACGTCTTCCAAGAGGAGGAGATGAAGCAGGCTATGGCCATGGTCATCAAGTCAGCCAGTGATGTTGAAAAAACTCGCGACATGTCTCTGGATACTCAGACACAGCTGGCCGAGATGGTCCAGGGATTTAGCCGCTCCAACTCTCTTCAGCCTGCCTTCCAAAAGCTGCTGGCTGAATCATCTCTCAATATCTCAGCATTGGAGCACAACCTGCAAACCGTGGTTGAAGCACCTATCCAACCCCAGCTTATTGAAGATGTGGAAATGGAGGATATTGATGAGCGTGATCTGGACAACTTCACACCTGCCTTTGAGTCATTGTCTAAGGAACCCAAATTCCCTTCCTCATTTTTGACCAAGCAGTACATTCCCGAGTTCAACAGCCTTGTTCAAGTGTTCGCATTGGCTGTCGAATCCGAATCCAGGATTGCGCAGTTTGTTGACCTGCCAATTCTTGCCAAGGCCGATGCGACGAAATCTCCCCAATTCTTGTCGTTCTTCACTCGCGTTCTTTCCGGACCTTATCCAATGGGAACAAAGATTGCTGCCCTGAACGCCATCGCTTCTGTCCTGTCATCCGTGACTGGTGATTTCGACCTTCAAGCTCTGTTGCCCTTCTTGCTCGTTGCTCTCAGCGATCCATCCGAGCGAATCCGTCGTGAGACCACTGGTGTTTTGGCTCTCATTGTCACTATCTACAAAAACAACAACAAGGCAGATGTCAAGCCTTGGGCCCACGATTTGATCTACGGCAAGGGAAGCCAATCTACTAACGTCTCATGGCTGCCAACTAGCGATGCACTGAAGGTGCTTGATCGTGCATTGCTTCCTGGACTCGAAGAATATATTTTGGATCCTACCTATATTGCCAAGGTCCTCGATGCCACAATGCGTGGATCTGTTTTGTCGGAGGACTCTGGTGCTTCGGAGCTGAAGAAGTCTCTTCGTCTTAGCTTCTTCACTTTCCTGTCCTCGCACACGATCCAGATGCCAGTATATGGTCCCAAGTTTGGCCTGCTCCGCTTGCTCAACAAGGTTAAGAAGGTCTCGGGAACTACTCGTGCCAAGGAACTTCTGCCTCTGCTCCAGAACTGGCGTAGCTCTAGCCAGAAGGAAGTCGAGGACATTTGCGCCGCAGAGCGCCTTGCCCTTCCTGAGGTTGAGCAAGAGATCGTTGCCATTGTCAGCGCCAAGGACAGTGATGCTATCGAAATCCTTCTCAACAATGTTAGCCCCGCGTCTGTTCGATCCTCATTTGTGACAGCTGGATTCTCTCGCATGAAGGAGGTCTGGAACAAGATCCCAGAAGATGCCCAATTAACAGCTGCTGAAAAGCTGTTGGACATTTCTCTTGACATGTCGGATGAAACTCCCCTCGCAGACAACTGCCGCTCTGTCCTTCGCAGTGTCGAGCTGTCGGGCGCTATCCTTGTGAGCTTCGTTAACAAAATTCCTGTTTCCTTGACTCACATTGAGAGCCTTGGCCCCGCGCCAAAGCGGAGACGGACCAGCCAGAACAACATGATTGCAATGACTGTTAAGGATGAGGGAGAGTTCAGCAAGCTTATGGATAAGATGACCTTCATTCTCGAAGTCGTCGATAGCTCTAGCCCTGATTCTCACCCCGAGCTCGCCGGTGGCCTCTTCCAGACCCTTGCTGCTCTTCATCACTTTAAGTCACAGATCCAGTCCGGAATGAGCTACCTTCTGAGTCTGACCCTGGGAAGTCTGTTGGCTATCGTCAACAAGTCCAAGGCGTCACCTAAACCGCTATTTGACACTTCTGCCATTCGGGCCGACTTGGTGGTGGATTGCGTCCGCACAACCGAAAGCCCACAAGTCCAAAATGCCGCTCTTCTCCTGGTTGCTGGTCTTTCTGTGATTGCACCTGAGCTTGTTCTTCACAGCGTGATGCCGATCTTCACTTTCATGGGATCAAGTGTCCTCCGCAAAGATGACGATTATTCTGTCTCTGTCATCGATCAGACTATTGACCATGTTGTGCCGGCTCTAATCCAGTCTCTGCGTAGCCAGAAACGCGATATTGTTTCCGGAACTTCGGAGCTCCTACTCAGTTTTACCGCAGCATTCGAGCATATCCCATCGCATCGACGTCTTCGTCTCTTCCATGCATTGATCACCAAGCTTGGCACTCAGGACTTCCTGTTTGCCGTTTTGGCTATGCTTGCGAACCGTTACTCCAATGACAAGGACGTTCTTACATTGATGACTGGTGTGGCGTCGGACACTACTCCTGTCGTCGAGCTTACCACTTACAGCAAGTACCTCAACCTTGTCATCGATGCGTTCCAGCCTAAGGCCGGTATTTCTCAGGTTCTGCTTGGAATTGGAAGTGATGATGGCCGTGACCCTCAGAAGGTGGCTGTTGACTTGCTGCGTGATCTCGCTCATCTACTCAAGCATTCCTCCCTCAAGTCGAAGCTGGAGGCCGCTTTCGAGAAGGATGATGAGGTCGCAGGCCAAGTTCGCGCTTGCTTCTCCCGCGTCTTGGGACAGGTTCTGAACATTGGTGAATCGGTACAAAACATGAAGCCTGTGAGCCAGGCGTGTGGTGAGGTTCTTGGTGCTCTCTTCAGTACCCTGTCCCTCGTCGACTTCCTGGATACGATTGAGGTATTGCTGCAGGAGCCTAACGATGACCTCCGCCGCAAGGTCCTCCGACTCCTGGAGAACCGCCTGCGCCAGAACCCAGAACGTGACAACGAGTCCCAGATCCGTGTCCTTGACTTCTTGCCTACTCTGGTCAAGATTGTTGAATCATCGCCCGACACGATGCTCAAGCATGCCGCTGTTGCTTGCATTGATCGCATCACCGAGAAGTACGGTCGGAAGGATCCGTCTAAGGTCATTACCGCTGCCAAGGTCGTTGCTAGTGAATCTTGCCTTGGCTTCGATGATGAGCGCATTCGCATCATGGGTGTTCTGTGTCTAGCCTCCATGGCTGAGGTTCTGGGCCAGGCGATGATCCCCGCCCTTCCAGATACCCTCAACCAGTCTGTGAAGCTGCTCGAGCTCAGCCTAGTTTCCGGAAAGGAGAACTCGCGTCTGCACGACGCCGTTTTCTCGCTGTTCTCTGCACTTCTCGACAACCTTCCTTTCATGATCTCCGCTGCCACCCTTGACAAGATCCTGCTTCTCTCTTTCAAGTCCACCAATGCTAACCTTGACGACTCGTGCGAGGACAGTCGCGAGGAAACTCTTCGCCTCATGGCTGCCCGCAAGATGGATCTCACTGCTACCCTCGGTGCGATTGACCGCAACTGGCAAAATGCCGTTGAGGCTGGACCTACTGCCACTACTGAGGTCCTACAGGTTTTGAGCCTGGCTGTCGAGAAGAATCCCAAGTCGACCGTCTCCAATAACATTGGTGTTCTCACTACCATTCTTTTCAAGGCGTTTGATCTGCGACGTGAACAGATCGCCCTCGGCGACCGTGCTAAGTTCGACGCCGGTGAATTGGATGAAGCCGAGACCACCATGCACGATGTCACCATTAAGATGATCTACAAGCTCAACGACAGCACATTCCGACCTCTGTTCACCAAAATGGTCGATTGGGCTACCAGTGCTCAGAAGGACGAGCAAGCTCAAACCTCTCGCCTCACAACCTTCTACAAGTTCCTCCAGGTGTTCTTCGGAACCCTGCAGTCTATTGTCACTGGTTACTCCAGCTACATCTTGGAACAGACAGTCAAAATCCTCGGTTCAACTGGACCTGCCAAGGCTACCAAGCCACTCTGGTTGGCCACACTTCGTACCCTGCGCAACTCGTTCGAGCATGATCAAGATGGTATGTCTTTTCCCCTATTCTTATCTTTCGCAAGTACTAATCATACTGCAGAATTCTGGCAATCTCCTTCCCACCTCAGCAGCATCATTGTTCCTCTCATTGCGCAATTGGCTCACGCAACCACTTCGAGGTCTGCGGATCTCGTCGTTGCAGAGGTTATTCCGGCGATTACCGAGCTTGCTACCGCGGCCGACTCCACCGATAACCACAAGGAGCTCAACAATGCTCTGATGAGATACCTCCGCCCCTCGACTGCCCCTAACGCAAAGTCCGCTGGTGGTGATAACCCATTCACTCGCCTTGCTGCCTTGAAGGCCGAGCAGGCTCTTACTGAACAGCTTGGCGAGGAGTGGCTGGCTCTGCTTCCGGAGATGCTGCCCTACATCAGTGAGCTTATGGAGGACGAGGATGAGAGTGTTGAGAGAGAAGTGCGGAAGTGGGTTAAGAAGATTGAGAGTGTACTGGGTGAGCGACTGGATGATATGTTGACCTAAGGGTCTACGGCCATGTACAAAAAATCGCATTTATCTGGCGTTTGTAAAAATAGACCGATAGGTCTTGCAGCGTAAGACCTGCACAAAAAGATATTTTCATATATTTCACTTCAAAATTTACATGAACATGGCCTTGGGGGCGTTATTTCTCATATACCTGGCATTGTGATTTAGTTATTCGACCTTGAACGACTTTAATTCTCCGGCACTGGATGATCAGCAGCGTCAACGCCTGCCTTCCACCTATACTTTGCCGCAGGGTGATCATCCCGGGGACCAGATTGGCCCGGCGTCTCGTTTAGATTCTCGCGGTATGTTCCCTTCTGCACCGCATAATCATCCCAGAACAAACCACGACGACGCAATTCAGGGATCAACAATTCAATGACGTCCTTGAAAGAGCCTGGTTTAACCGCATAAGCCTAAGGATTGTGTTAACGACAATTCCACGAGATGTATCAAGATCCTAATCCTACCAGGTTAAATCCGTCAACATCGGCCTCTTTGATCCAGCGTTCCATATTGTCAGCCACCTGCGCCGCTGTACCAACAGGAGTGGCACCCAGGCCACCCACGGTGATGTGCTGGCCCACAGTGGCTTTGGTCCATTTTGCGACCTCAGGAGTGGCTTTCGACCAGCCTTCAACGGCAGAACTAAACAACAATCAGTATGTGTTCTCCAAAAACTGTTTTAACATATTCTTACCGAATGGCATTGCTCTCCACATGCCTCAGCTCTTCATCATCGCCATAAGTATCCAAATCTATCCCAGTCCAGCCCCCAAAGAGCGCCAAAGCCCCATCGATCGACCCTAAACTACGATAATACTTGAACTTCTCAAGCGCCTCCTCCTCTGTCCGGCCAAGCACAGGACAAAGCAGAGCCAAGAACTTGATGCTCTGGGGATCGCGTCCAAACTCACTCTTCGCAAGCTGACGGATCTCGGCGACGTTCTTGGCCACGACGGCAGGACTGTGTCCAGCAACAAAAATGGCTTCAGCGTGTTGCGCTGCAAAGGTCTTTCCGGCCTTGGATGTTCCCGCTTGAAGGATGACGGGTGTGCGCTGTGGACTTGGCTGGCAGAGATGTGGGCCTGGTACGTTGAAGTATTTGCCCGAGTGATTGATTTGTCGTACACGTGAGGGCTCGGTGTAGACGCCTCGCTCGCGGTCTAGGACCACGGCGTCTTGGCGCCAGGATGATTCCCAGAGCTTGTAGGTTACCTTGACATATTCCTCTGCCACGGCGTACCGGTCATCGTGCTGTGTCTAAGTGAGCAGGGTGTTTTTTCGTACCAGGAAGCAGAACTTACGTGTGGCTGTTCGGCTTGGCCCATGTTTCGGGCTGCAGAATCAAGATATCCTGTTACAACCTATAGCTCTTGTTAGTCCTTTTTGCTGTGCTGAGTGATTGTGGTGGTATTTTACACACATTCCAACCCAATCTAGAATTTACGAAGTTAGTGATACTCCCAGAGTTATCTTATTGATCTCACATACCGTCCTTTAGTAAGATGATCGACGGTTGATAGACGTCGTGCCAAATGATAGGGCTGCTCATAAGTCGTCGTGACAGTGACTCCGAATCCAATGTTCTTGGTTGCTGCTGCCATAGCCGGTACCACAGCCAAAGGCTCATTGACTGGCCATTGAGCACCAGAGATCACGGCTGGGTCCAGGTTTCGGGGTCCCTTGTAGACATCATAGCCTCCTGCATGGCGTGTTAGCAAGAATTATTTTGATTGTCCAAAGTCAACTTACCAAGAACATCGGCGATGAAAATTCCATGAAATTTGGCCGACTCAAGCAATTGAGCAAGTTCTACCCAGTGGTCAATGTCGTTGAATTTGTGAGATTCATCTTCGGGGTGTCGCCATAGTCCAGGAGACTGGTGACCACTGCCTGAATGATAGTTAGTACTTGACTTCGTTATTGGTGTGCAACCGAACATACACATCTCCACGAAGGCATTGAGAATCAAAGACTTTCTAGGCTTCTCGCCAATTCCATTATTGGTTTCCGACATGGCTAACGGTATCAAGTTCTCCCGTGTCGAGTGTTCTTGGCGGTAGATAAGGTGAAATCTCGCACTCAAAGTAAATTTACAATTATTTCCGTATATGTTTCCAAGTAAGCAGGAGGGCTTTCTTCCAATTTGTATCATCGAATGATCGACTAGCACACCATTCCTTACATCCCCGCGTGCGTCACTTCCATGGGATGTAGTATAGCATCAAAGTGGGGCGGGATGGCGCGATGAAGGAGATCATTGAGGGGCACGAAAAGGAGAAACAACCAACATTATTGGTTCAATGTGTATTAGGCTTGTGCATGTTGACCAGTGAAATACATTCTCATTAATTGTCGTTGCTTTTTACTATGCGCTTTCTCTCGCCCGAGAGATAGAGCCCTGCAGGATGCACTCCGCAGTGATGTGCTGTGACAAAGTTTGGGCTGTCGTGTCTCGGTTCATTCATGAGCTTTTCAATCCGAGGAGGCGCAATTCATCTGGGCGAGAGGATCTAGATTCGTAATCTCCGTTATATCATATGCTTTTGGATGGCCAGTCTCTTTACTGAACCTCGGGTATTCAGGGCTCCCATTTCCCCGGGCAAAGTCAATTATTCCTTTACTTAGCTGTTCAGACACCACCTGGTGATAGGTTCAAATAGATCAATCATTATTACATTCCAAAATGTTCAGATTCTCTGTCCAATCTTCCTCTGGGCGTTGATTCTCCTGATCTTAAGACATGATTGTGCAGCATTATCGACCATCTCAGCAACTTAAACTTTAAAATATCGACCTAGTATTCTTCGAGCTTTGATCGCCCATGAGCACCTCATCACGAGTATATATCAAGTCATTGTGGATCAGACTCTATTGATTCGCCCTCAGTTCAGCTGGCACTAGGTTGTCGTAGTTCTGGGTTCCCCTGCACCCAGGCTACTGGGTCTATCGCATTTAAATGCACCTCATCCCTGGTCGACCACGAACCCGGGACCTTTACTTGAAGATTTCTAATTCTTTCTTTGATTATTGCTCGTGTAAGCTGTTTATGCCAACTAAAGGAGCTTGACGTGAACTCCCATAACCTTGGCGCTTTGCCTTCTTTTTTTATTTGGCACATTTCGCCAGCTTGAATTTGCTTAAAATGTCCAATGTGCAGACGCGCGATGGCGTATCGAGCGTACAACCCCCTCTGTCCCAGGCAGTGGGATATGTCGTTGTTGTCGTGATTGGTGTGGTTGTAGCACTAGGTGAGACAACTTATCGTGAAATTCTGCGACAAGAGTTGAGCTGACTCTGGCCAGTCATGATGCTGATCACTAAGATCTTGAAGAAAACTACTGGAGAGGACAATCAGAAGACCGAAATGTAAGGAAGTTAATCAAACAACACTGTGGCTTGATACTGATATCTGAATTAGGTTTATGACAGCAAATCGCACCGTTAGAACTGGCCTCACTGCCTCAGCTGTTATCTCTGTAAGTCTCCCTTGAACTTTAATGCTTCAGGTCTCTTACGGTCTATCTATAGTCCTGGTTATGGTCTACTGCACTACTTGGCTCATCATATGTGGGCTACGACTATGGTGTCGCTGGACCCTTTTGGTTCGCTGCTGGCTGCAGTCCAATGATCGTTTTCTTCGCCTTACTTGGTATCTCCTGCAAGCGAAAGGTCCCTGAGGCACATACATCTCTCGAAGTAGTTCGGATTCGCTATGGTACGTTAGCCCTTGAGGTTTGGTTGGACTTGACTGATCAGGACATTTCTAACTTTTATCAGGCCGGACCGCTCATATCGTTTTCATCATCTTGTGTCTGATTAACAATATCTTTGCATGCGCGAACATGCTTCTTGGTGCAAGTGCAGTCATCACCGCCATGTACGTCTCGAACAGAACAAGGAAGAGGTCAAAGTTCTAACGAAACAAGGTCCGGAATGCATATTATTGCTGCAACATTCTTGTTGCCGGTCGGAGTGACTGTCTATACCTTTGTTGGAGGTATCAAAGCAACGCAAGTTCTCTCCTGACATCGAACGCAATTTGTTTCCTTCATGGCTGACGTCCTGCAGATTTCTCACGGACTACTTCCACACTGCAATTATTCTGATCATCGCATGCTATTTCACGGCCAAGGCATTCTCTGTGGATCAAGTTGGCTCTGTCGGGAACTTGTACGAGCTACTTGTTGCGGCTGCCGAGCGACACCCTGTTTCTGGAAATCAAGGTGGAACATATTTGACCATGAAGTCCAAAAGCGTAGGGAGCTTGTGACATTGAGCAAATGATTATGACTGACACTCTCTAGGCAATTATTTTCGGTATATTGCATACTTTGGGTAACTTCGGTCTGGTTATTGTAAGTGGTTCTTTTGTTTCGAATATATCGGTCTAACAATGTGTAGATGGATACCAGCTACTTCATCAAAGCATTCTCAGCATCTCCTGCCGCAGTGGTCCCCGGATACACCATCGGAGGTATTGCCTACTTTGCCGTCCCATGGGGCCTGGGAACCGTGATGAGCTCTCTCGCCTTAGGACTCGAGAACCAGCCCAACTTCCCAACCTATCCTCGGGTATGCTTCCTATCGGCTTTAAGCGAAACACGCAATAATCTAATATGTGTTGCAGAGGATGACTACGTCTGAAGTAAGTAATGGCTTGGTACTTCCCTATGCGGCGATGACGATCGCTGGCAAAGGTGGCGCTGCAGCATCTCTCTTGATCACCTTTATGGCATGTACTTCGACGCTCTCTGCACAAGTCATCGCAGTCAGCTCCATTCTCAGCTTCGACGTGTATCGTGAGTATTTCAAAAAATCTGCCTCTGATCGAGACTTAATCCGCTCGAGTCATTTTGGCGTTATATTCTTTGCGGCCTTCTCTGCTGCGTTCAGCACAATGCTACATTATGTTGGAATTGACCTGGGATGGACACTATACATGCTTGGTAAGTCCTGCTCTCTATTAAGCCCACTGAGTCACATAATACTGACAATGAGATTTACAGGTGTCGTTACCTGCCCCGGAATCTTCCCAATGGTTTTCACCATCCTCTGGCGCCACCAAAGCAAGGCCGCTGCCATCCTCTCTCCCATTATGGGTCTGATTACTGGACTGGCAGTCTGGCTGGGTACCGCTGCCCACTTTGGTGGAGAAGTCTCGGTCGCGACAACGGGCGAAGTGCTTCCTTGCATGTACGGCACAGTGGCATCTTGCTTCTCACCCATTGTGTATTCCCTTGTAATTACGTTTCTCAAGCCCCAACGGTACGACTGGGCTGATTTCAAGAAAGAGAAATTGGCCCTGGAAAAGCTGGATAGCAATTTGACTACCGCCCATCATGATCAGAGGCCAGTCCAAAATCAATTGAATGGCCTTGAAGATGGAGCTTTGCGAAGTTCGACCTCTGATGCTCAGGAGCTGAAGAGGTGGGGCCGCATTGCTGCATTTTGGTCTATCGCGACATTCTTGGGCCATTGGGTTATTTGGCCGTTGCCTATGTATGGGTCTGGTTATATCTTTGAGAAGAAGGTATCATTCATATTAATGTCTCCTTTCTTGAAAAAGAAGCTAATGTTGGGTCAGTTTTTTATCGCCTGGGTGGTGGTTGCCATCATTTGGCTCTGGGGTACCATGTTGATCGCGATTGTGTACCCACTTGTCGATGGTGGTATTCAACAAATGCTCCAGATCTATCGCGGTTTGACTGGCCGCAATAACGATCAGAATAATGATACCCATATCAAGGACATGGGCGCCAATGGCTCTCCATCATCTCCATCTGCGGCATCCGTTAGCGATGAGATTCAGGAGAAGGAGTAAAGAGATTTTGCAAAGATTGTAATTATTGTATTGATTCAAGGTGTTGGACGTTTGTGATCGGTAGAGCTGTGAATTTAATTTCCAACGTATGAATGATTTTCTCGCTACTGATATTCCTCGAATACATAATAGAGTTCCAACACGTCGTTAATCCAAGGATCCCGAGGATTACTTGACATTATGCTGCCATTGTGGTAGCATAAGCATAATATTTGCTGTTCAGTAGACATAAGCGAATGATGTTCTGGACATAAATACCCGTATTCTCCACGGTTGATTCTTCTTGAGAAATCATACCTCAAATGCTACACTGATACCCAATCGTCAAATTCCCGTCTTCCAAGCACATTCCCTGTTTCTGCAAGCCCAATATCGGATAGTTGTTATTACTATTCATTGATTGGGGAATCCAGCTTTCATGTTGTTGTACACTGAAGCTGGATAGCCAAGTTGATTCTGAAACTGCCTCAAAGCACCAGTGCCTCCAAGCGTATTCACAACCTACCAAACATTATTAGTACAATAATCATGTTGATGGAGAGTAAACAACGAACCGTAGTGATCAAACTGTCCGAACCTGTCTTATCGCCGCTACTTTCCCACCACATTCCACCACCGAGACCTTTGGAGGCGATATATTGCGCCTTCTTCTGCGCAACTTGGGGAGTATCATAGCTAACCATCATCCTCTGGGAAGAGTCATAGCTGTAGCTTGCGACGGGTTGATCAAGGTAATTTACCGATGCTCCAGGTCGAGGTAATGCCTTGTAATCCCATATACCATTCTCCCAGCTTCCGCTACCCACACCGCTATAAGCAGTGCCAGGTCCGTTGGTATTCATGAACGACCGACCGTAAAGCGGCATTCCTAAGACAATCTTGTTGGCTGGTACGCCATTGGAGGTGTAGTAGTTGATAGCTTGTTCAGTGTTGAACGGAGTACTACTTGGGTTGGAGCTCGATGGGTAGAGATTGGCATCATGCCCGGCGACGGTGTCCCAGCTTCCAGAGTAATCGTAAGCCATGAGGTTCCAAAAATCGAGATACTTGTCCATGGCTGCTAGTTGAAGTTGCTGGTAGTGCGAAGGGCCTGTTTATCCGTTAATGAGGGTGCTTTTATGACAGATGAGGGCCATACTAGCTGGGCTAGCAACAGTTATAAGAAAGTGATATCTATTTGCATTTGCTGCACTGTATGAATCCAGAGATTGGCGCAGCGCTTGCAAAGTGGCTACCATATTGGCAGCTTGGGTATTGTCGGCAGGATACTGTCTCTGAATTCAGTAAAGCATCGCTAGAGGAGTATTGCAGAATACCTTACTTCCCAATCAATGTCTATGCCATCAAATCCCATGTTCTGAACTAGAGTGGTCGCCGAAGAAGCAAATTGAACCCTACCTGCTGCCGTACTAAGTGGCCCTGCAAAGTTAGTGGAGTAAGTCCATCCACCAACGGACAAGAGGACTTTCAGATTCCGATTTCTCTTCTTAAGCAGAAATAGTTGTTTAACACAGCCATAGACATTATTTCCCGGATCATTCCAGGAGTCACCAGCAAAGTGTTTATCAGTATCTGCCCAAGAGTCGGACAGAACAACCTGCCCGCTGGACTGAACGTTGGCAAAGGCGTACAAAACATGGGTCAGCTTATCAATAGGCAGATTCTGAGGAACGTAATTCCTTGCATAGATAGACTGGATATGAAAATCTCATTAGTCTTCATAGAACGACAGTAGTAGAAACCTCACCCAGTTCGTGAAGTAGGCCACTGAGCGGAAATTGGCTCCTCCGCTACGAGCTTCGATTGTAGTAATATTGTCATCTTGATAGGGGATAGAAGCAGCCTTTGTAAGCCAGCTTAGACCTAGAAGGAAAGGAATGAAAAAATGCATGTCAGACAACGTGGGTATTGGTGGACTATGGTTATAGTTGTAGCAGCGCCAATAAAGATCGAGTCTATCAATCGAAATTCGAGAGCAGCCAACGTCATTATTTGTAGTCCATCACAACAAACCTTCAAACAATCTTCCCATTTGGTAAACCGATCGCTATGAATTGTAACAACATCCCTTAAGGTCTTTTCAAATGTAAAGGTGCACAAGACTGGATGCGACGCTCCTGCATAGTGACTCTGTTGGAAAAATCACCCGTAATGAAATATAGCGCATATGCCTAAAAAGGAATTGAATTTTCAAGTGAGGTTAATATCAGCATAGCGGAGTATTCTTGGCCTGCACATGATGAACATAAAATCATTTTTTCCGCCACGACAGGTTCAACAAGGCATTAGTTGGCACATCCTAGAGAGCACGCAAATCCCGCCAGATAGCCATAATATGGACCTCTGAAGTCGCTCTCTAGGGCATCGGGAGCATGTAATGCAACAAAACTAAGGTGACGAGCTTACCAAGCCCGCCAGTACTTTGTACCGACCAAATATCCGACCTCGTGGTTCGGCGCACTTCGGGCCAATCGGCGAGCAGAATTTTCGCTAGATCCGCGGATTGTGACATCGTTGTTCTCTTTCGTTCTCGATCAATTCCAGATCTTCGGGGTGTATAGAGTCTTCCTCTGTCACCGATACGGATGCCAGGAGAGCTCGTGTGCGTGACACCCTCTCGAATACCGAGGCCGAGATGGCTTTTGGGCTGATAGGTGGATGTAACATGCGTTCACCACTGTTGAAAGCTTGGAGATCCCTTGGCGGGATCTTCCGCATCGCAGGTGTTGTCGAAGGCATGTTGAGTTTGACTGTCGGAGTATGCTTCAGGAAATCATCATAAGGGCATTAAGCCGATGTAACACCTAGCCATGCGGCCGGAGCTTGTGCCATGCTACCCAGAACGAGGATCATAGCGTCAGCTTACAAAATATGTGGAGATGGAGTTCGGAAGAAACTATATTCGCGTGGCTTGTGGGGAAGGAACTGACAACGCGCCTACGTTTCTCCGCTCCTCCTTTCTTCATCGGCATATTTACCTTCCACGCTCTATTCAAGTCCTATCAGACTAAAAAAGCACTTTGCTCAATTAAAGCATTGACGATTCGGCAATATTCTATTTTCCTTGTAGATTTTCACCTTGAGACCTCAATTTGAAAGCGAAATTCGGCCACTGGCATGTATCAATTATGGAATACCAGTCAGATTTGTCCACAGCTACTCAAGCACTTTAATATTCCTCCTCGATAGACCTTGTGAATTTTATCAGGAGTTAGAGTTGTCAGCACACGACCAGGCGGCCGAGCCCCCGGATTTTCCGTAGCTGTCAATGATACTGACAATGGAGCCATAAGTGCCAGCGATCATCAAGAAAGTTCCTGACACTATCACAAAGACACTCCAGCAGACCATCAACTTCCATTTGAGTGATCTCTCTGTCTTGTGTCGGGTCCAATTGTCGTATAGCCACATGAACCCCATAGGTTGGAACGACATAAGAGTACCGAGTAAAGCACCCACAAGTGACACGAGACCACTGAATACCGGAATAGCACTCGCAATAATATAAGAGGCCATAGCAATTGTAAAGGTACAGCTGATCCAGGTCATCCAGTGAGTCACGGTGTTCGCCGTAAGATGCCGAGAACCCTTCAAAAGACGGAGAAAAATGTACTTCGATGGTAGCTATTGCCCTGTTAATAGTTTGATAGTCTCCATTGCACCAGGACAGACTTACATGGATGAGCAGCATAGTGCTGACTATAAGACCAGGGAGTGCAAAGCCATAGCTTATTTTCTTCATCGTCGGTCCTGCTGAACCAAGTGCAGGCGAGGAGACATAAGATCCACAGTAATAATAGACCATGCAGCCAATGAATACGTAAACCCCCGTCACCACGCTTTGACAGAACAATAAGGATCGGGTATATAGTCGAGGATCACGCATTTCGGATACGATTGAAAAAAATGACGGTGTTCCAGCGTACGCAAACACGATCGTTGAGACCGCGGTTATAGCGTCGGTGAAGTTCGGGGTAGCGGCAATCTGGTAATCAGACACCCATACACCATCCGGCGGCGCAGCTGATGGGCGGCTTTGGACGCCGACCCCAATTGTCACTATGAGAACTAAGATCTTGTCAAAAACAAAAAAAAGTCGACTGATTTTGGTGGAGGAACTCACTCGCAGTAAGAATACAAAACAAACCACCCCATGCAAGCCAACTCATACGACCTAACGTCTGTATGCTACCCAGCACAAAGCCTATGATTGCGGCAATAGCAACAAATATCGCAGTGCAGGCGCCGTGACTTGAGACGGCATTCAGGGAAATGGAGATGCCTAGCATTCCTGACCCGGCGCAAAAGATCCAGTCTATTTTCATATCAGTGAGCCTTGGGACAAAGGAAAGTGTGTAGCACTTACAGAGGACGAAAGCGACTCCAAAGAATATCTTCCCAGGACGACCGAATAACATTCCACCGACATCCCCAATGCTATAGACCTCGCGATGTCGGAGTTTGAAGACACCAACCATATAGTCCGACCATGTTGTAATAGTAGCAACAGTAATCAATATAACTACCCCTGGAACTATACCGAGGGTATCCAAGGCCCCGGGGATACTCAGAACACCTAATCCTATCTGGCTTTTCATCATAAGCGCAGCAGTACCAACCCAGCCTAACTAGTAAGGTGTCAATTTAGGTCAAGGGATTCTGATCAGGCCATACAAACGCTGCGGTAGTTCGGTCCTTCTCCCGTGATCTCACCAAAGACAGCATCGTTCTCGTAGTACTGGTCCTCAAGGACTTGTCCGATTTGTGAAGGGACGGTAGTTAAGTTGCCACCATCCTTCTTCTCTGCCATTGTGGGATAAGATAGCAGGGTGGAGGTGATAAGAGTTTGATCTGTCACTACTAAAATATGGAGGATATGGATCCCCTTTAAGATCAAATCTTGTAATTTATGGTCGGGTACACGGCCGATGTGACCTTATCGTGGCTCTCCTTGCCTGGTGCAGTAGGAATTTCTCAATGTAGCCACCAGCGAGGGAAAGCACAAGCACATTACAATGCCTTACTAGTGGCTGAAAGTGGACACAATTCAATCCATCACTTTGAAGTGCCTCTCCATGTTGGGTTCCCCCACTGTACCATGACGAGCGATGATGTTGTCGTGGCTCCGTATCTGTGCGGAATACCTGGTGTATGTTTCCCGAAACTGACGTCTCAGCTTCGGGAAGTTATATTTCTTGTTATCTGATTGTACCTGATTTTGAAATATGACTGTCGCTTAGGATGTCGGAGAGCCTCCCGGTGATCCGACGCGATCCGACGTGACAAAAGATAGACACCAGTTGATGTGATAATTTTCAAGTATTTCCCGGACGCTTTCCCGCCTTTCATCAGTATCCTGGGGCTAGGAGTCTCCGCACCCCGCATCCGTATCAACGCTGTTGTATCCACATAGATCCACCTTCAAGGCAGGCGGATTTCCCTGGGTCGATTCGGATGATCTTCCGATGGCCCCAATTTCACTGAAACCTCATAAGAGGTGGGATTTCAAGAGAGATTTCGGGATTGATGATATGCTTGATCTAGATCGATATATCCCTGCAAGGGCGTAATGGGAAGCCCTCCCGATCCCTTACTTGAACTGTGAGACACGTTCTAAGGCGACTTTAAACGTGTTGATCGAAGCTAGAGAAGATGGAGTTATGTGATTCGTCAAAGGCTTTGATTATGTACATTTAAACGAGCAGAGTATGGACCCAATGAACCTGACATCATCTGGTGCCAGTAATCAAGTCGCTCTTCTCACAGTGGATAATACGGCCTCATATTCTCACTTGGGCACTCAAAAGGTGTTCCGTATGGTGTTGGAATGCTTCCATGCCACTTACTTGCCCCTAGCATGCACTGCAACCGTCCTTGCAGAGCGAAATAGAATCAAATATATGTACCAATACACCAGTGGCCAACTCTTGATAGACCACGTGAAAAGAGAGATCTGGCATACAGAGTGGCCTACAAAGAAGTGACGGTGTATGGTGACAGCCTAAATGGCTGCTGTCAGGGCGCGTCTACTTATCTGCATATCAGGTCTTTTCTCTTTCGGTATCACCAAGTATTCCAGTATCTCTTCCTCTCTCTTAGTCTCTTTTCAGTCGATAGGAATAACCAGTGGACATGATATAGTATTGGCGCCAGGAGGTCAGAACACCTGCAAATTTTGGAGAAAAGCTCGAGCCTGGAAAATCTTATCCTGTCTTCGATAAGAAATCATTGAATTTGCGAAATGAGGCTACTGCACTAGCCTTAGATCAAAGGTCTTGGAACCACGTCCGATTCGAATATGAAAGTTCACTGTCAAGTTGAGTCAATTTCAAAGTCATGGAACGGAAAGCGCATGATGAAAAGGGAAAAGCAAAGCTGGGTGGAATCTATCTCATGAACAATCCGCAAAGCTTGCCATTCAAATCACTTGTTGCAAGTCTTCAGATATCCTTCGATTGTCCAGGTTCCATCAAAATTGTTCCCATAGGTAAGCCTGACGTTCGGAATAAGTTGGGAAAACTTCCAAATGATTCTTTGCCTTATGAGTATCTCCATTCCAAATAGAACGAGTTTAACGCTTCCCAGAACCCTCTATGAAAACCGTTATATCAGTTTCTACCTCTATGAGCCGGGCCGGTAACGTACCTGAATGCGGCGGATGAGCCTCATCACTATGCTGGACTGAAGCGACGGCCCCCGCCAATGTTTTCCTTCAAACTTCACTTTGACATTGCTGTACCTATCAGTCCACTGTATAGTCGCCAGTCGGACATGCAGAGCTTCAAGCCGCGGGGCATTGAGATACGGCATCCATAGTTTTTGCCGCCCACTCTGATTGATTATGACAGCCAGGTACCGAAGTTTGGGGAAGACCATGCCACGGAGGATTTTGTTATTTTTGCGGATGTTCGCTTTGCAGACATCCACAAAGCAGGCGCTTTGAATGTAATTCGCATAGAATTGTCTGCGACTGGGCTCGACTATGGATAATATCTGGATGAGTGAGCGGTGCTTGACTGCTGTTCCATCTGGCCAGAGAAGACGCATTGCTTCGCGGAACCAGGATTTGTTGATGCGGCTATACTTTGCTAGCATTGAGTACCAGGACGGTGGAATATGCTCTGAGGTTTCGTTAGTCTCGTTGGTGGAATGGTATCCGTAGAGATTCTGAAGAATCTCGCTGATTAATTCGCATGTTGATAACACCTTCTGAGCCGCTGTGGCTTTGGTAGAATCTGACATGACTGCTCATTGATTGTGACTCAAGAATCCTGGAATGGGACGCGTCAAGAGGGAAACAGGGTGATGATTGGGGCGTGTGGGGTAGCAAGTTACGGAAGAGTGAGGCGTTTGACACAACATTTATACCTCGATGTTATGGCATATCCATGTAAACTTGATGATTTTCATTTGCGATGTGAGATAACGTTCGAGATCTTACGAAGGAGTAACCTTTCGGCCCTTTCAAATGTGTAATGCGCTCTTGGAGTTCAGTCAAGCTGCAATATTCAGCAATTAGACATGGCATAGTGATATTACTGCATGAAGAACAGCTGCGGGCTTTGTAAGCTTCTTTTGATATTAACAAAACCAACCAGCTTCTCATTATTCTAGGATAGCTCGTCGGATAGACTGTCTTCAGTATTAACATAAGTTTATTTCACATAGGTTCATTTCAGTAAAGGTCCTTGTGGTCTGCCTTGATCAGGTCAGCGCCCTTTTCTCCAACCATATAGACGGCATTTTGGATACGGCAGTCCGGAATGACAGGGAAAACAGATGCATCAATCACCCTCAGATTCTTGAAACCATGCACTTTCAGTGTTTCATCGACCACGCCCTGATCGATGTTCTTTGAAAGACGACAGGTTCCACAGGGGTCTAAAAGGTGTTAGTGAAGCAACGAAAAGGGTGTTATAGGAAGGACGTACGGAATCCAGTCTGAGAGCGCTCAAGAATCATCTTTTCCATTGCCTCGTCTGAGTTCCGCGGCATAGGCCATGGATAATCCTCGCCAATAATGTCCTTGAAGCCCTCGCCAGTCATAAGGATATCATCTACAGCTCGGACACCTTCCCGGAGAGCAATAACATCGAGGTGATTATTGAAATAGTTAGTGTTGATGCATGGATCATCAAGCGGATCCTTGGAGCGCAACTTCACAAAGCCTGGCTTTGAAATTGGTCGCAGAAGATCAACGATAACAGTTAACCAGCTTCCCTCTGGAGGGACAGGGAAATGCCATTGGAATGCGTCCGAGAACATAGGCTGCGAATGATTAGCTATAATTCAAGACACTACCATTGAATGTATATACTCACCACAAAGTCAATTTGGAAGTGCGGCTGTCCACCTGGCCCAAATGGATCCATTCCGCCATTCTCTTGCTTTGCTTTGACATATTCCTTGATTCGAGAGAGGCGATCATCAATACGTGGGAACCCAACCAGCTCCAACAGACCACTACCCAGAGGACCAGAGTGGTTTCGATTGTATGCCGTGACTGCGCCCTCCTTCTGAGGGCCTGCACGCAGTAGGTGGTCATCCAGGCCGAGTCCATCCTTCAGGCGGAAAGCATGCGGCATAATCGGGTGGTCCAGCAGATTCTGGCCGACATGGGGAGAGTCAGAAATGGCTTGGATGCCGAACTTCGACAGCTCTTTTTCAGGGCCGATGCCAGACAGCATCAATAGTTTCGGTGATTCATAGACGCCACCGGCAACTATAACCTCCTTGCGTGCCTCGATCGTGATATCCTCGCCATTTGGTCCATGAACTTCGACTCCGGTGACTCGATCACCATTGATAAGCAATCGCTTACAGTGCGAAGATGACAATGTATGAATATTGGTTTTTCCAACAAGGAAGGACCAGCTCGAAGAGCGGACGCCCTTGTATATGGTGTTGACGCAGTGGGTCAGCCCATTCTGTGTGCCATCGTAGATATTGTCATTGATTTCGAGCCCTTTACTCGTCCACGCGTTCAACAGCGCGTCCCGGAAGGGCCGTAGCTCGGGAACGAGATCCGCATGCTCAACGTGAAGGGGTCCTCCCATTCCAATATCCCTAACATGGGGGTAGTTGTTCTCGTCATCATGGTACGTGGCAGGCTAAAAGATTAGCATAGTCAACCGAGGGTGAGGTTTATATGTACCTTGTCAAAATAATCTTTCAGTGCATGCCAGTTCCAGCCTTCTCCGCCGAACTCTTCCCAGTCGTCGAATGTTGCCTTGCTGCCTCGGACCCAGGTGTAGTAGTTCAAGCAGCTACTACCACCTAGTACTTTTCCTCGTGTGTTGGGCTTCTCAACTCGCGTATAATCTGGGCGATCAATGAAAGTGGTTTTATATTTCCAATCGTTTGGTCCATTGCGGGTTTCAAAAGCGCGAGCAGGAGTGGTGATTTCAGCGATGTTTTCTGGATCTCTGTGACGCATTAGTAGAAAATTCATGCATTGTACGACCAAACGGGTGCGACTCATACCCTCGTCCAGCCTCAATGACCAAGACCGACACTTTCGGATTCTCAGCCAGCCGACCGGCCACCACGTTCCCTGCCGTGCCTCCTGCTCAAGGTTAATCTCCATCATAATTTCCCAAAGTAGCACACCAGTACTATGTCTCTTACCTCCAACAACAACAAAGTCGAATTCGTGAGCCGAGCCGGGCGAAATGAGATTGACCTTTCCTGTAGACATGATTGATGATTACTCTAATTAGAATGTAGTACCACTGGTACGTATATTGAAGGTTTGCATTTCCTATAAATTTCTAGCCGGGAAGGCCGGCACAGCGCAATCTTTATTTCTGATGTCATGTCAATAAGATCTGACGAAAGGAATATGTCAGTGCTGACTTCCAGGTTCTAAATCCTGACACTTGGAAGAGATTTTGCATAATCAATCATCCACGCAAATCATTACTAAGATAGGATATGGTGTGAGTGGTGTACATGTCATTGAGTTAACCCGTGTCTCGGGATTTGTTTGACAACTTGCAAATCCCGGTCCCTGAGTACAATCAAGCTTCCTGTGTTCGTCACGTGATACGTCAATAAGATGTGATTGGCTGTCACTCACCACATACATCCAGGCCCTAGCGACGGCATGTACAGATTGTGATAATTTAGCTGAGCCTCAGATATCAGGTGAGTAGTAGATGGATGGAAGATTCGGAAGAATGCGGAAAGTCAGAGCTTCGCTACAGCACTGTGACCAAACATTGAGTCCCAACTAAAAGCAGAGTAAATCATCCTGCCACCCGGACAGACGATTCGGAAAGGAGGCACCAGTCAATCGAATAAAAGTTCGCTAACGGAACGCTGTGCTCATATCATGAAGCATAGAGAGAAAAATACAATGAGTAACTGTAGATCTAATACTTGAATATCACCAGAATCTCGGTCCACCCCGATAATCATGCTGGTCCGTTTCCCTTGAGTTTGATCACAAACTCGACAGTCTTGTGTTTCAAATACGGCACTTCTCATCTTCCATCACAGAGAGGTGTGATACCGAACAAGTCTGTAAGCCCATCGTGGTATCCTCATCCCAAACACCAGAGGTGCATCTGGCTGCCGAACCGACCGGTTGTCTTGCCACAACCGTTCCACTTTCACATTCGGCAAATGTTCCGAAATGGTCTTGAGAGCACTGGTTGGGATGTTGGCTGGGAAAAGCACGCTTCTCAGCTCAGGAAAAGACACCTAATCAGCAATATTTATTATTCATACTATTGTGTTTGAACACTCAGCACTAGTACGCACCTTGATCCACTTTGCTATTCTGACAGCATTACGATAGGACAGGTCATCATTTCGAGCGGTCCAAGGATCCGCATATTCGTCAAAGATGATTCTCAGGGACTTCAAAGCTGGGGCCCTCATGATAGGGATGTTGACACTCCGGACATAGTTATTGATTTTCAGCTCTAGCTGTTGAAGCTTTGGGAAGGTTATTCCTTTGAATGCTGCATTGGCCTTGCGGATCTTCGAGTGTCTGACGGAGGTGATTCGGGCTTGTTCGAGGGAGTCTGCGTAGAATTGTGCACGATCACGAGATGTGATTGTTTCAAAACGTGGAAGTAGTGGTAAATTATGGCTTTTTCGTTGCGGGTGAAGGGTTTCGAGAGGGATTTTCCCAAGAAGTCGGACAGATTCTGAGAAAAATACCCTGTTTATTGTGATGTACTGAGCCGCCAGGTGGTGTCGTGAATGATTGTTTGCCCACCAGTTCCTCAGATGGGGGGCATTCCGAAGTGTCCCAGCTAGCCAGTAAAGGATCTCAGCAACAAGTTCTGGTATCAGGAACACCTTTTGTGCAGCTGTGATAGATGCGGTTGGCGGCATGATTCTGGATGGACGACAGCGAAAGTTGGGGCGGTGGATGTGTGGGGTGACAGTAGGTCAACAAAGAAGGGAAGAGGGACAAAAGAAGTCAACGTCGTTCTTTGGCGCAGCGGGATCAAGTGACACGAGCGTTTTGCTATGAGTCTATTGACTTTATCCCCAAAAAGAAGGATGGCCACGTTGGTAACAAACGGGATAGCGGGAAGCGCCGCAACCTTAATAGTAGTTTATTTAACTTGCGCCGCCTTCAGTAGGAGTTGAGGCAAGTCCAGAGAATCGAGTGTTTGATTGCTAGAACAATAATGATTACAACAAGAGGTATTGAAGAATTGCCACAATAAACTCTGGTAGTTCAGTCTTCTACTCCCAACGCTATCCGCCGCAGCGATGCTTTACAGATCAGCCAACAACGGCCTGCACCCTCCCGATACTATACGTTGCCACAAGCAAGTGAGATTCCCAGCCTAAATGAACATCTAAGAACCTTACTATCTAGATACATTTTATTTTCCGCGGTTGACCTCTTGAAAAAAAAATGGGGCGTACCAGACTTGCGATTTAATCTATCCAGAGTGGTTGGTTTCACCGGCCTACTCCACTCTGGGTGTCAACATTGGTTATATCTCCAACATATCAATTTATTTCGCTTGCTATCGCTTCTTAGGCAACCATGGACTCTGCCAAGGCGCTTGTTCTTAAGGGTCTGTCTTCCTCCCCAACCTTTCGATCAATGTGCTCAACTTCACCATCGTGCCACCTAACCAACACATTCCATCACTCATGTCTCAAGATGCCGAAAAAGACTTATTCCATCACCCTTCGTGGCCCGAGCGCTGGACTCATCCTGAAAATGCCGATTCTCGCGATGAACGCCGAGCCCGCTGGATCCAACAGGACTGGTATCGTGACAGGAAGCGTACGTCTGTGAACTTCATGAGAGGTATCAAGTGGCCTTGGGGTTCCAAAATCTATCCCACGGTCTATACTCCGGAGTCGGATCAAGTATGGGCGGCTTGTCTGAACAAGATCGTGGAATCCGTCCGCGGGGAGATCGGCATACACGGGAAGGAATACACAGATAAAACCCCTGAATGGATTCCCAAAGAAACACTCAAGAACGTCATCCTTGAAGATCGAGAGCACTGGGACGGCGCATCGGTGGAACAGATCCGTGCTGATTTCATCACCCATCTGGAATCAATCGGCTTATATGTCGGGGGAGACGATGCTAGATTCACTGCATGCCTTTTCATTGATGAGGTGTGCTTGCAATCTATTAGGAACTTTCGAGGAGCCTGAAAATAACAGGGGTAGCTGGGCTCCGCAGGGCTTTGTGGGAGCCATTGATCCTCATTATGTGGAGGGTCAGAGCTATTGCAACATGCAGTATCGGGGCTTCATGAGAGTTGAGATTGACTCTCTCTATGAACTTTTTGCCCGCCAATTGATTCACTTCGCCATGCATGAGGTTTGCCCATTGATGTATATGCGTCCGAGGGTGATCGATCCAACAAAGATCCCTCTTTACACGGGGCTTTGATTTACTGAAGACAAGGACCCATCCGTATCCATACTTGTGGCAGGGCCTTAAGCATGTTTTTTTACTCATCTGACTATATGATGGCTAGTACCTCTTGCCACCATTTATTTTTGTTCTCTCAGGATCGTGATTGTACCTTCAGATTTCGATATTCAGCCGCATGTGACGTCAGTTGTCTCTATGTGTGTGTTCTGCCATTCGGCTCCGTAATTAAGTTGGGAAAGATATACAGATAACTATGTTCCGTTATTGATGTTTTATACTGATGAATTGTATTTGGTATTAGGGTTCATACAAACAGATGTTTAACAATCAGGGGTATATGCAAACAAATGAGAAATCGAGGCCATGTCAATCGTAAACGCCATGTAGAAACAAGAACTTTTTATGGTAAGCATAACAAGCAGGGTATTAAAAAATAGAAGGAAATAGAGCATTTGTAGAATGTGATGGCCCGCTTATTGGGTAACTTGAGCACTGCGCCGCCTTGGCCGTTCTGAGTACTGGGGCGGCTCTGCCACATCGACAACCAGATTCGAGGCTAAGCTCATAGATCGTGGGCGGAAGAACTCATCCAACTCTTCTTGCGTGACAATCAAACCCAAGTCCGACTTGGTTGATTCAGCGTATTTAGGCTGGGTAATCACTTGGATTGGGAGCCGAAGAGAAATTGTCGGGGTCAGAACGTTGGCTCCTGGGGTGTGGTATGATAAAGACCAATCGAGCGAGTATGTGCGAGACATCAGACAAGAGTGGAAGGTCGGCACGAAGGTCTTCGAGCTTGGTAGTGATACGGGGACAACCAGAGAAGCGGTGTAATATGTATCTCCAGTAAAGGAAGCAGAGGGACCAGTTGAGTCATCGGAGGAGTCAGTGGAAGATGATGAGGTTGAGTTGACAGAATCACGGCGCTCGGTTGAGGAATGCTTTTCCCATTTGGCTGAAGCCACACACATGCTCGATAGGGAGACAGTGTCGGTGAATAGACCCTGGCCAATTTGTGATACCAGTGAGCCTGACTGGCAGGGGAAATCTTCCCAGGGGTTTGCGCTGTAGTATGTGCTTGCCCTGATCTTGCTGGTCATCGAACCTAGTCGTGGTGGCTGCTCATTGCCCACGGGGTCGAATCGAAGCTGCACCTTTGCCACTGTGCTAACTGTATCGTGTGTTTCGCAGCTTGGAGGAAGCAAACGAATAGGCTTGGGTTGCAAGGCTGCGGCGACGAGCTGACCCTGCTTGCCGCGCAAGAAACCACGCTTCACGGTCTTCTCTTTGCGAGTGCAGTAGTTGGTGTGATCCACCGTGTTGAGGGGCGGTTCCTCCTCCACAGTGGGGATAATGCGGACCTTCTTGGCAACATTTGCCAATGTCTTATTCTCATGGTGGCCCGATCTCTTCAACACAGTGACACGAACAATGTATGCGATTTGGCTCATGTCCGGTGACATGTCATCTATCAAGGTCTTTCCATCTGCAGAGACCATGGAATCTCCCAATGTCGGTGGAAGCATAGTGTGAGATCGGTGGATGTGGTTGTTCTTCTTTGCATGCGAGCAAACCTGTGGCAGCAAGCGGGCTGGGACCACGAATGTAAAGGGAAATGAGTATGTGCGACCAGCTTCTAGTACTCGAGGGGTAGGGTAGTCGGCATCTTCAATCGGTTGGCGAAGTTTGAGGAACATCTGTTGTGAGCCAGTACGACCGGGACATGCCGCTCGTTCTACTGTAGTGTGAGAGGTCCCTTTGTCGATATCAGCAACAGATACCTTATCTTGTGAAGTTGTAGAAATTACCTTGCAAGATGATTTCGATCTCATCAAAACGCGTCTCCTGGTCAACAGTAATCTTGGCAGTGCCTTCGATATAATCTCCGGTTGTGTAAGAGTTGACCAGACCAGGCTTTTGTCCTTCGAGATCAATGTCAATCTTAGGCGTTGAGCGCCGAGCAAAAACATCTAGCCCTTCCGAGCCACGACTCATAATAGAGGTTGCCATTGTTTTGTGATGGTGGAATGTACGGCAGGAGACAAGCAAACCCCTGTTTCCCGGAGGGACCACGATAATCAAAGGCAGTCACGTCACTCGGAGAATGGAGGAAAGAAAGAAAAAGGTGAGGATATCACAGGATTCCTCATATATCTAAAGGGTAAAAAAAAAGTAGAAAGTGGAGCCGTGAACAACCGCGTATGTATAACAAGGGGAGGGGCTTCACCCCCGCTTTTATACAAAGTACAAAGAGTCACAGAATCGTCAGAGATGCGTTTACCAATCATAGCATTCAGCATTTCCATCTGACAGTTCATCGTTCGTGACTCATTCGGGAACTAACACAGAGAAATCGAACCCGTCTAAGCAGTTAAAGGGAGTTGGGGTGTAAAGGACCCATAGAAAAGGCCCCCGTACCCAATCGTGCATGATTGGCTTATACATCTTGGTCCATGCTCACGCCCTTGGATTGACATTCCCAATTCAAGCTATACTTTTCGGGCGCTTTTCCTGTGACCGATCAGGGAGAGAATCCCTTGTGCTGGGTTTCGATCCGATTCTACCCATGGATTTGCAGTTTCTGCCTTCGTATCACAAATGGAAAGCTCTGGACTCAAGTCTCAAACATCTTTCACGGTTTGCAAATGCGATATCGGGATCAAACTCCAGAACCTAGAAGACCGGTGGAGTGCGCCTTACGCCGACATGCACGCCCTTGGTGGCTCCACATATATTTGGACGACTCGGCTGGCCCACTCACATTCCCCGGCGTCATGCGCAGGGCGTCATGGCTTTAGATGTGGCCAATCATTTCCATCATGCACGCGGAAAGGCCTGCTGACCAAACACGGGATTTCAAAGCAGAAGCAAAACAAGTCCGACAATACTTTTTGCATTGTTTTTAGGGCAAAATCGTGCTTTAACAGTCTCATAGAGCAAGTTCTGAAGCGATGAGGTGATCAAGGAGTTTCCCGCGGACGACGGTAGCCGTTCGGCAAGATCCAGATCTTTCCGACCGTAACCGAGCTGTCTGGATGCCGAGTGGGTTCTTTCTTCGGCGTGAACGGCGAAGTCCTTGATGCAGGTAGTGAAATTTCGGTGCTTTTGTCGGCTCAGGTTGAGATCGGCGTAATTTACGTGATCCGATTCCGATTCCAAGCTTATTCGGTAGCTACGGGTGAAGAACGTGTGGATAGAGAAGATTTTTTATTCATGGTTCAATTGGCTATATCTTTGACTATGTATATGCCAATGGCATTTACGAGATGTCCCGACAGATAAATTACGGTGTAGATCCGTGGTGCAAAGCGGACAGAACCGTACTCAAAAAACGTCGACGCGTGGAGACCACGCTCAATTTTGTCTCATACAACCCCAACCACCGAAGTGATTGGACTGCATCCAGCTCAAGATTAGCCGAGAAAAGCGGCAGACCGAGCGAGGCAAGAGACGTGTCTGAAGAAAAACGAAAAGGCAAAGACTAGGATCACAATGAAAAGAATCAAGCGGTCTTGACCGCGAATTGGGATATCAATTAGCATAACCTTAATACCTATGTGAAGCCAACAGGGCATGAAAAACGCCATTAGACGCCAGAACTGCCCGAAATTAATAAGCCACCCGTGTCCGCATGTCCTAAGGGCAAGTCAGTCAATGAAAGTCATTCGAGAGCGTCCCAGGAGCAACTTACCGAAATCTTGCGCTCGATCTCCCGCACAGATCGGTCCAGCTCCGCGGCAATCATCATCTTCGTGTTGTTGGGCAGGAGGAAGTACATTTCACACAGATCACCGTCGATAACACCCTTCACGGGAGCGTAGTAACCGCGATAGATCAAGTGGTCGCGGCCAGCGAGAGGGGGATGCTGCGTAGCCAGCTGCGTCTCCAGACTTTGGAAGAAATCAACATCTTCACGGCTGGCAAAGGGGACAAACATTCCAATTGTTCCCTGGAAACCAGTCCAGACAACAATGTCACGACCACCAGCCACAAGCTGTGCCTTGTGCAGGCTAGTCGGGATGTCTTGGGTGTAGTAGTGAACCATCAGCTCAAGGCGATTGGGAGTACCCTGCAGGTAGCCCCGCTCGTGAACAAGATGCGCCCCAGATCCATCCTCGTCAGCCTCTTCCGAAACTTTGCTCGGGCATCGCATCAGCCACAGGTTACCAAACTTGTCACCACCGGCAACGGTTTCGTAGTCGACCATGGTCGTGGCAGAGGTCCAGCGAGCAATGGAATCATCCACGAAGGGGATCAGGACGTTTTCCTGATGTTTGTAGACCACATAGGTCACACTCTCCCGCACATCACTGACCACAATCCGGCTACCTTGGGTTTGAAGACCAACAATGGTCTGGGGAACCACAGGGGCTTGCGATTTGCGGAGTAATTGTCTCACACCTAGGTCGTACAGACGAAGAATGGAACCAATGCCTGCCAACAGCTTGCCTTGGAATGGGAGGAGAGCAAGAGGAGGCTCCTCAGTGCTCGTCTTGTGGATGAGCTCGAACTTGCGGCCATCTTCGGAGAATCGGTAGATATGGATGAAACCACCCTTTGACTTGGGAGGACTGACTTCCATATCTTTTGCGGTTCCCACAACCAAGAACGACTCATCATCCTGACTCGAAAATGGTGCAATGGCAACACTAACTGCTGCTTCGTTGTCTTCCAGGTCAAGGGTAAAAACAACTTCCTTGTCAGAAATTGGATCGACAACTTGAATGCATGATGCCCAGTGACCAGTTCCACGAGGATAGCCGAACTCGGCAGGTGGGAGACTAGCAGCCTCGCCATTGCGGGCTTCTGAGTCCTTGATGAGGCTTTCCCGTGTTGCAGGAGAGAGGACGTTGTTGTCGGATTCAATGACATAGAAAAGGGGTTGCTCTGGGTGTTTGACAAAGCGACGAGGAGTGTAAGCCAATGGGATTGACTCTTGGAGCATGTTGTTGTCGAGCTTCTCGATGGAGAAAATCCTAAATTGGGTCAGCAAAAATGCTCACGTTGCAACAGCAAGTCGGGGACATTAATAATGACGGTAGTTGATCTCAGTAGGAACAATTGGAAAAATAAAAACATGTTTTTGATCCACATGGAGGTTCGGTTCCCATTTTTTCATCATATGATCATAGCAGGCAATAAGGGGATAAGAGAAAAAATGTTAGGTGCACCACATACCGTAGATTTCGGCCTTGAATACCGACCATACCCTCCAAGCATTGCTCGCTGGAGAAGTTCCAACCCCACTCAAGGCCAACGTAGTCCAATGGGGTGAGCATGAAGCTCTTGGTTTGGGTGTCAGAATACCCGAGCCACGAACGGGAGCTCAGAGCAAGAACGGCAGTTTGACCTTGAACCGAAACTTGCGACAGCTTCACAGGCTTAGCTCCCAGGAACCGAGTTCGGGTATCTGAAAGCTCGCCAGTCACATCGTCGAGGACAGTACGGAGGTATACACCAGAGTAGAGACCGATGTGCAGGTAGAGCGTTGTGCCTCCGGAGCTCGAATCGGCCATTGCCATGATGTTTAGAGCCGAGGGCGCCGATGTGAGTGCTTGGACAGACATGTTTTCCAACATGTTCTTCGTGTCCAGGCTGAGGATGCGGACAGTTGAGTCGTCACAGCCGACAGCTAGGAATGAACTCCTAACACGGCCCTCGGGAACTTCCCCAAGGCTGAGGCAGGTGACTGTGCCGGACATCTGGCGTCGCTCATCATACTCCGCTAAAGATCCATCGGCATCCATTTCAAAGTAGACAATTTCTCCCGAGCTGAGAGCGACAGCAACTTGACGTTCGTTTGTGGCGGCAGCGACGATAGAACGATGCTGCGGGGCAGGCCACTCATTCACTCGGTGATCCGCGAGGAGGTGGCGGATACCACGAGGGTGCACTTGAATGAGAGAATCTTCGCCAAGCTGTTGGACAGCAAGCGTAGGGGCTGTGGAAAGGAAGCCGGAATCCTCGGTGATCTCCTCCACAATCTCGCCGATTCCCAAAACAATTGTTCCATTGGTAAAAGACAGAACAATGTATCGATCATACTCGTCGGATCGCGTCAACTTGGTAGTCCAGACAGCAGAAGGTACTGCACGAAGCTCCGACTCTACCAGTTCTGAAACCTCGAGTCCATGCTTGAGAGTGCGGAATGTACTGCGGGCGCCGGTGCCACAAACGGAGTAAATTTGCGGGGCGTCCTCCTCTGTAAGATTGGCGACCTTGCTGTCAATCAATGGATTCAACGAGTTGATCGATTCCATTAGGTTCAAGTTTTCGGCCGGACGAGGACGGAAGAATACCGGTTCATACGGAGCGGAGGGATCCGCAGAGAAAGACTCGCTGCTAAATTCGACCTCTTCATCATCATCACCAAGTTTTTCAAATTGGTAGAAGTGATGGTTGCCCGATTCGCTAGCCACGTAGAGGAAGCCACTCTTGAGGATCAGGAGACTTGATGCGACAGGAACGGTGTCAAAGAACTTAATTTTGAGACCTTGGACTTCACCGGTCACTTGGCCATTCTCATCCTCGACCATCTCAAGGGTTACCTTGAAGATGTCACCATCTTCGGTCTGAAGGAGGAAGAAAAATGCGCCCCGCATTTTGTGCATCACACCCGCAACGATGCTTCGTTTGCGCTCAGGATTTTCGGTGGGGCCACTGCGGCGTGGAATAGGCACGCGGAATGCATCTTGGTTGGAGTGTCGGTAGGTGATGTTGTCCTCAGCGCAAACCAAAACACCGCTAGGTCCATCTGCGCCTCCCGGCACTTGGAACAGCATGTTGGCAGTGCGGTCAACTGGGTCGGACCATTTACGGACGACATGGTTGAGACCCAAATCAAGTTCGTAGTAGACGAGGGCTTTTTCCATTTCCTCATACGCCTGGCCGGTGGGATCCTGATCTGCCTCTGAGTAATCTACTTCAAGAGCAGCAAAGATAGGGTTATCGTAGCCGACATCCAGGGAAATCATTGCAAACACAAGGGTCTGGGGCTTGTGGGCTTCCAGAGGCGACGAGATCGTGAGTTCAGCCTGGGAATTCCGGTTAAGAACATAGACCAGCTTGTTCTTCTCCACCGAGGCGATTAAGCACGCACGCCCCTTGGGGTCAACCGCGAGATACTGTCCCGGAACGACTCTGCGAACCCCGGACTTGCCAAATGTTTCCAGATGAATCCGGTTGAAGCGATTCTGCGACGGAACATATTCAACGATGGTGATGCGACCCGAATCCGAGCCGATGATCAGATAATCTGCAAAGGAGAATGACTCAGCAAAGTTTCGCTTATGGGTTTAACAGCGTCCACGTTGCTGGCCAGGGCAGGTCCCCCACCCTTCAAGGGGTCGGGTCGATTAACCAGGACCGTGCTACCCGGGAAGCTTCAAGAATCACTAAGTTGAACTCGTGTAAATGCAAGATTCGGGTTAAAAAATCGACATACCTTTGTTGCTGCCAGCCAGCCGAAACACTGCCAATGAGCGGATGATGCCAAAGACATCTTGTGAGAAGATTGGGGTAACCTTTCCGAGGGTTGGGTCAGGTCGGTGGATAGTGAGCTTGGAGCCAGACGCTGTGATGACCTGTTGCTCTTTGGTTCCAGAAAACTGGCCTAGAACCGCCTGTGTGATCGCAGTTGGAGGCTGGATTGTCAGGGAGTACATGAACATATGCGAGGTAGTAGCCATGATGGGCAATTAGCTCGCAGAGCTTTGCAGCTCCAACACCAAGCAAAAGACACGCGTGAATATGAGCAATTGCAGTCCAGGAAGATGGAAGTATCACATCAATCCCATATCTGCTTGGTGGAGTCACTAGCAAAGAAAAGACTCCGTGCTTGGTGCCGCTTTTCTATGAAGAACGAACGTGTGGTGGTGGCAGAGGAAAGCGGAAGCAAAATAGAAAAGTGCGAAGCTGTTTGCTCGGCTTGTCACGTGGTACCAACCATCCGGTTCGACCGCCTTCCAACTGTCATCATCCGCCATTATGTAATGACGCTCTTGGAACGCTTTCGCTAGGGCAGACCACTTCAAGACAACATTCAACTCTCTATCACGTCTTTAGGCTTTTTCGTTCCTTTACGCCATTGCCTTCTTGAAACATATTCCATCAGTACCTCATCTTCTGTCACTGGTAGAATTCTTCTGGATTTGAATTCCTTGGTGCTGGCTCAGCTTCCCCTCACCCCACTCAGCAGCAGATCCCCCAAACAACCATGGCCGATAGCGGTGCTACAGAAGATGCTCCCATCACCTTTACCGTCAAATCCTCAACTGATGCCAAATACACATTCACCCTCCCTCTTTCTACTCCTGTCTCCGAGTTGAAACAGAAGCTCTCAAGCTCTGAGTATGCAGATACTCCAGCTGAACGCCAGCGTCTGATCTACTCTGGTCGAGTTCTGAAGGATGACGAAACCCTTGATTCTTACAAGATCAAGGATGGGCATACCATTCACTTAGTGAAGAGTGCTGCAAGCAATCAACAACGATCCAACACATCCGGCCAGTCTACCTCGACGGCAACCCCTGCTGCCGCTGCCTCAAGTCAGCCTGCAGCAGGTGTCCCTACCAATCTTGCTGCAGGTACTGGCAACAACCCTCTAGCTGGATTGACTGGAGCCCGATATGCTGGGTTCGCCCAGCTACCGGGTGCGGGACTCTTTGGTCCAGATGGTGGGGTAAGTGAGCTCAATTTGTAGCCCTGATCTGGAACACCGCTTGAAATACAATATACTAACTCATGTTGTTTGTTGCAGATGGGTCCTCCTCCCGATAGCGATACCATGTTGAACATGCTCGAAAACCCTCAATTCCAATCGAGCATCAATGAGGCCCTCCAAAACCCTCAGGTGATTGACATGATGATTCAGCAAAACCCCATGCTACGGGACATGGGACCTGGAGTGCGACAGATGATGCAGAGCCCAGAATTTCGTCGTATGTTGACGGATCCCAACTCCATCCGCTCGATGATGCAAATGCAGCGATCAATGGGTATGGGAGGAGGTGGTGCAGGTGGTGAAGGCGCCTTCCCAGCTCCTGGTGTGACCAACACAACCGAGGGAAATCAGAACGCTCAGCAACAAGATACACCACCCAACCCATTTCAAATGGGTCAGTTTGGTCAGCTACCTCAAATGGGCGCCGGAAACCCATTTGCTAGTCTGTTCGGGGGCAATCCTGGAGCTAATCCTTTTGCTCCTCCAGCCCAACCGGCCGCCACAGGAACGGCTGGTCAGACTGAGGGCACTGAGGCCACACAGAACACCACTGGCCGATCTACTACCGGAGAAGCACAGAACCCATTTGCAGCGTTACTTAACCCGTCTATCTTCGGCGGTGCAGGTCAGGCGGGTGCGGGCATGGGCGGCAACGTTAATCCTTTCAATCCTCAACAAAATCCGTTCCTGCGCGATCCTGCTCTCATGACCCAAATGATGCAGGCGATGGGTGGACAAGGTGGAGAGGGTGGTGCAGGTCAGGCGGGCGCGGGCATGGGCGGCAACGTTAATCCGTTCCTGCGCGATCCTGCTCTTATGGGCCAAATGATGCAGGCGATGGGTGGCCAAGGTGGAGAAGGTGGTGCCGGATTGTTTGGAGGTGGTGGTTTTGGCACCCCACCCCCCGCGGACAATCGGCCTCCTGAGGAGCGATATGCGGACCAGCTCCGCCAATTGAACGATATGGGATTCTTTGAGTTTGAGCGAAACATTGAAGCTTTGCGACGGACTGGTGGTAGTGTGCAAGGAGCCGTGGAATATCTTTTGAGCTACCCGTCATAGGCGAACCTCGTCCTTTTCAGAATTCTTTTTTTCTGCTGTCCATTTTTCCCACTCTATGTATTCCATGGCCAGTTTTGTTTTCAGCTACCGAACGGCCTTCCGAGTTGACGACTTCCCCATTCCCCCTTGTTGCATGCCTACTTTTGAATGTGAATCTATCCCTCTTTTACTCTATGGCCATTCTGCCCGGCCTCGACAGGCCCCTAGCGAATAATCATATTTAAAATCCAAGTCATTTCGGTTCTGGATTTCAATCATATATTTATTAGCCGCAATATCCATGGATGTAAATTTATTTTCAAGTCTTTTCTTCGGGAGGTTGTATATCTAGATTTATGTACCTGTGGTGGATACTTTATGTAGCACGTACATTATCGAATCTCCATTAAGTGGGTCCATCGATCCAGTTCCAAAGGAACCTTTTTGGAAATATGTATGTTGTGGCCGACATATTCCGACCGCATGCGTCATATTAACAAACCACATGCGCACGGGGTTTGATCTAATTACCTTCCGAATTTAGTTTATATTCTTGCATATCCCATGGAAGTTTCTATCATTCAGGTACGTT
Source organism: Penicillium tannophilum (assembly GCA_028829675.1). Taxonomy (NCBI): domain Eukaryota; kingdom Fungi; phylum Ascomycota; class Eurotiomycetes; order Eurotiales; family Aspergillaceae; genus Penicillium; species Penicillium tannophilum. The sequence continues at coordinate 280,010 of JAQKAK010000003.1, read as the reverse complement.
GATTGGCGATTAAGGCTGCAGCTTCAAGTGTCCCGCAAACATCGGTTGATAGATATTCCGATGTTCCAGACACGTTGAGCATCATCTCCGGTGCTTCTCCCTCAAACTCTCTGGACGAGCACCGAATCCCAATTTTGCTGGCACCTGCGGCATTCGGTGCCGATTACACTCGTTATCTTTTTCCACCTTCCACGATTCCTTTCCCCAATTGCACCCTCATCGATCTGAGACAGTCCAGACTGGAACCCTAGCGCTTGCCAAGCATCACCCTAACGAGCATTTACCGCCTCCTCGGCAATCACATATATACTTGTCACCAGGCGACGTTGTGAAGAAGTGTCATTCAGCTCTCGCAGAGCGAACCTTGGACGATCGAAGGATCTGCCCCCGATTAGCCGCTGTTGATCTGCACTCCGCTGACGTGCGATCGTACCAAACTCGTGCTCGTACTAAGTGCATGGGGAACAAGCAGCAGCGCATCCGATCCAGATAGCAAGGAGGACAGGATTTGACTTTGAAGAAACTATGGCGATTTCGACGTCGCTAGGCCTTGGTGCCTGGACGCTTTTGGTGCTATCGTTCGTGTCCTGTGCATGTGCTTTTTACATCCCTGGTAAGCTTCTCCCAATGAAACAAAGGTACCCAGGCACCGCTAACATGGCGTTTCTTCCATAGGATACTCAGTCACTCGGTACAATGATAACGAGCCGATTCCACTCCTCGTCAACAAAATCTTCTCCGACCACACGCAGCTCCAGTATGCCTACTTTGACCTCCCCTTCGTCTGCCCCCCGAGTGGTAAGACACATGGCGGCTCACCCTTTGGATCTGGTCAAAGCATTTCTCTCAATTTGGGTGAGGTGCTGCGCGGCGATCGCATTATGACTTCTGATTTTGAGCTCACAATGGGCAAGGACGTGGAATGCCAAGCACTTTGCACTCGTGAGGTCAGTCGCTCAAATGTTAAATGGGCTCGCAACCTCATCAAGGAGAACTATGTGATCGAGTGGATTGTGGACAACCTGCCTGGCGCGACAAGCTTCGTGACCGTTGACCGAAGCCGAAAATACTACGCCTCCGGATTTAAGATGGGCTATACGGACATCTCCCCATCTACCGGCCGATCACGCTATTTCATTAACAACCACTTCACGATTGTCATCCGCTGGCGGAGCGCACCGGAGGGAGGCAAGGTGATTAATGGATTTGAGGTTTATCCAAAAAGCGTCTCCGCAGCCGACCGCAAAGAAGGTGGTTGTCCAAAGGACGTCCACGCGGATCATGAAGGCCTTGGTTTGTATATTGCCCCAGACAAATCAAAGCTGAAGGAAAAATACCCTGGCTCATCATACATCCCGGAGGATGACGATGACGATGATGATGGGTCTACCTTGAGCATTCCGTACACCTACTCCGTTTACTTTCGCGAGGAGCCAAAGATTGATTGGGCCAACCGTTGGGATCTGTACTTCACCAACCAGGAGGAAGGCTCAATGACGCACTGGCTGGCGATCGTTAACTCCTTGATCATCTCCACTGTACTCGGTGCGACTGTCTTCGTGATCTGGAGCCGGACTGTGCAAGGCGACATCAAGGGCCGTGGTGATGGAGCTATGGAGGACCGAAAGCTGAAGGGCCAGTCTCGCCGGAAGCGCAGCGAGAAGAAAAAGGAAGGACTCTTGGACAATGCCGACGTGGAAAATGATGCTGATATGTCCTCTGATGACGAACCTCTCGAGGACACTAGCGGCTGGAAGCTTCTTCACGGCGATGTTTTCCGAATTCCAGCCTATAGCGGCCTTTTGGCGCCATTGGTTGGATCGGGCATGCAGTTGTTGTTTATGGCAACTGGCTTGCTTGCGCTTAGCTGCCTGGGAGTTTTGAATCCCAGTTTCCGTGGCGGATTCGTCAGTGTCGGCATGGGCCTGTTTGTGTTTGCTGGATTGTTCTCTGGTTACTTCTCCGGAAGACTCTACAAGACCTTCAGTGGAACTGCATGGCGGAAGAATACCTTGATTGTAGGTGGATCGGTCACACTGCCATCGTGAAGATTTTTGTACTGACTTCATTTCCAGACTGCCTTGCTTTTCCCCGGACTGACCTTCCTCCTTGTCTTGATCTTGAATCTGTTTGTCTGGACTCAGGCTTCCAGCACGGCGATCCCATTCGGTACCTTGATTGGCTTGCTCGCTCTCTGGCTGCTCATTCAAGTACCCCTTGTCTACCTTGGTAGCTGGGTTGGGTATGTGCGAGCGAAGCCATGGGAACACCCTTTGAAGACAAACGCTATTGCTCGACAAGTCCCACCCCAGCCGTGGTATCTGAGTAGCCTCGCTGGTCCCCTTTTAACTGGATTGGTTCCATTTGCCGTTCTCTTCATTGAATTACTGTTTGTGTTCAAGAATCTATGGCAGGATAAGAGTGGTTACTACTACGTGTTTGGTTTCCTGAGTGCGGTATCTGCAGTGCTGATAGTCACCGTCATTGAAGTGACTGTCATTGCAACATATAGCCAACTCTGCTCTGAGGTAAGTCCCCCCGAAGCATTGGTTCTCGGTACACTAACTCATCTCCTTATAGAACTACCACTGGTGGTGGCAGAGCTTCTTGACAGGTGGCAGCAGTGCCTTCTGGATCTTCGCCTACTGCATCTGGTACTATATGTTCAAGTTGCACGTCACTGGATTTGTGTCTACCCTGCTGTTCTTCAGCTACAGCTTCCTCGCCTGTACAGTGTATTTCTTGTTGACTGGAACCGTCGGATTCCTGGCTGCATACGCCTTTGTCCGTCGCGTCTATAGTGCGATCAAGGTTGACTAGAAATACCTCGATATCCTCACCACAAATACGCTGGAACCGACCACGCCTCTTAACGAAGTAATCTGTTTGATAAGCATTGGTGATTCAGCTGACCACCACGGCGTATACTGTCTTTTTCATTGCATTTTTTTCGACTCCCTTATCGCCAGCCTGTGCTCATCAAGACGATCCTCGTTCATCTACCCTCCTCTCCTTCATAATTTTCTTTATCTCTTTTTTTTTCTGTCTGACTCGAGTCAATCTGCCGCTTTTTGCAATTACAGGCAAGCGAGTGTTACCGTGTGATGGTTGGCTGACATCGGGTTGGATAGTCATGGGCTATTGCCAGATTTGTGTACTTTAGCTACCTCGCCGGCGCCAATCTATACCTCGCCGGCGCTCAAATTTCTTCCTTGATATTTCTTCATTGTGAATGCCATTACGTTTAGCATACCTCTTTCATCCACTCATTCTTCTCTACTGCACGTTATTGTACGTGACTCACTTTTACTTCTTCACGCCATCATCGCAAAACTTTCACGCAATCATCGCAAAGCTTCCACACCACCATCGCCATGTATTTGATCTTCCACCCTTCACGATTTCTCTCTCTCCGCTTCCTTCTTTGAACATCCTTCTCTACATGATTCTCTCTTCACAAGCCTTCTGGTACCAAGCATCAAGTCTAACGTCCCTTCCAGAGTCCCTTTACTACGTGAGCCTCGATCTTGTCCCTTCAACCCGAGTCTTCCACTGGAAGTTGCTTCCCTGTCTCTACTCTTTGAGCATAGATAAGGACGGTGACTTTTGAACAGTCTTTGTTCTCATCTCCATTCCTCTTCTCCGATTCTTTCACTTCGAGCTGTGGACATTTCAAGCTTCAGAAAAGACAGAAATTTCATCATGCCAGCTACCATGCCAGCAATCATGCCAGCAATCATGGCTCCCATCAAGTACAATAGTGCGGACCATCCGCTGTTCAACCTTCAGCGTGTTCCTCGTGTGCTGGAGGATATCGAAGAGACGCGTCCGATGATGGCAATGATGCGCGGTCTTTACCTCAAGCCACAAGACCAAGCCAGGTTGGACTACCGGTTTTATCCCTGGTTGCGTGGTTGGATAAACCCAAAAAAAGCTCGCTGCTGTCGTTGTTTCAGTAGGTTTTCTCTTACTGTCTTTTCGTCTCCCATATCTTCTGTTATAGCTGACATCCAGTGACAGTTCTCAAGAGAAACTTCGGGAAAGGGTCCACTAGCAAGAAGGCTTTTGAACTTCTCCAGGAAGCATCCAGGCTTTACAAAGGCCTTCCCCAGGAAGACTCCGCTGTGATTAGGACTGGGAAAGAAGCCAAATGCGCGTGTCATAACGCTAAAGAAGGCGAATGTAAAACCCACGAGGTCCCAACTACCATCGATGGCAGTGACCAAGTCGTCTCATACAAGTGTCAGACTGACCACGGTGAGCTCACCTACCAGGTACTCGTATCTGCCGAACACGAGCCCGGTCAATTTGGGCGGGGTGCTAGCCGGGTCCCAAACTGCCTGTATCATCCTGGTGAGCCTCGAGATGATGTCAGTGAAACTCTTTTGTGTTTGCATTTTTTTGGAACCAAGCACTAACCAGTCAGCAGGTCTTTACGTGTTGTGACCAGAGCGTTTTCACACGTGGATGTGCTCTGAGATGGGACCACCTGCGAGAAGTCCAGATGGGCATGCACAACTATGATCCAAGCCACCCAGGCAATGGGCCTGAGTGGCATTTCCACGAGACCCCCGACAAATTTCCGATTCCACCGAACACCCGCTCTGGCGTGGTAGTAGCCCTCAAAACGGGAATTAACCGTTGGGGGGAACAGGAGTTGATTCGCCTCAGTGTCGTTGACCTCTATTCCGGCCAAGTTCTCATTGATAATCTTGTGTGGCCCAACAATCCCATGCTACACCTCGACTCCAGTAATAGTTGCATTAGCTGGGATATGATGCACAAGGCTCACGCCAGGGGCCTCTGCTTAGAAGGTCGTGAAGGAGCTCTTCAGCGTCTTTGGGATTTTGTCACGCCAAACACTTATGTCGTCCTTCACGAAGGCCAAAATGAGCTGATCCATCTCCGGTGGGCCCACAGAAAGGTCATTGACACCCATGAGCTGGAGGGACGCATGCCGGCCTCAAAAGAAAAGAACCGTACTTTGAAACGGCTTGCCTTTGTGCATCTGAAGCGCAATATTCAGCAGGGTCGGTTTGGGCTGGACAGCCTCGAGGATGCAATGGCCTGCCGGGACCTTGTCTTCTGGTATGGCAAACATCTGCCTCCTCACAAGCGTCAGGATGACCATGAACCTCTTATTAGGTTGGGTAGTAATCGTCCCGGCGAATGGGAGAGGGAGCTAATGGAACATGAGTGTCGGATCTTTCTGCGGATTAGGGCCTACCACAATTGAAGGAGGTTCGGTGTTCGCCCTCCCGGTCATATCCCACTTGGTCCATTTTCCTTGGCGCCTGAAACTCTTCTGCCAATGATCATAGTTGACTGGATGATGGGTTGGCGAGGCAAGTATGGCCTTGATTCGGTTTCTTTCTTTCTTTCTTTTTTTTTTTTTCTTAGTATCCTTTTTGATTTCCTTTTTGATTTCCTTTCTGGTTGCCTTTGTGATTTCTTTGTGATTCCGTTCTTGGTATTCGAGCTTGAGGAGGTTTGCTTTTACATCCATTCTGGTTTATCGTTACGCGAAGTTGCTGGTTTTTGATTTCGAGGTCACATGGACCATATTGATATGCTCAGTTCGATACTGCGAACAGCAGGGGAACAGAATGCAGTGGCGGTAGTTGAGTTTGATTCAGTGACTGATGTGAAAAATAAAACCGCAAAAACAGGTGTTCCAACTCCTTTCCATGCAGTAGATCGGAGGTTTAATTTCCATGTTTTGTGACGAAGGCAGTGCATGTGCAGGTTAACTTCGAGTATGTCATTGGATGCGATGCCTCTCTGATTGCGCCATTCTGCATCGGGTGATCCGGTCCCGCCACGAAATGCAAACGTGTCGAAGTGGAGACACTGCAACCTCTCTCAGCGCCTTTCCCGGAAGAGCCGCCACGAAAGACTAGCGGTGACCACTTGGCAATCCGGGGATCAGAAAGCAGCTCATCTGGTCACTTGGAGGTGGGTCTCTGGGGATTCGATATGGACTGGCCACATGACGTGATTGAAAGGGGGGATTGCTCATGAAACAACTGGAGAAATGCAGATCCCTTCCAATGCCTCATTTAGATGTGTATGGCGTGTTCCCGGAGGTATTGATTGAACTGATACATTCGATGCGCGACCGTGTCAGCGTGGACATGCATGTATACACCGCTTGTTGTCCCACTTGTCGGACTACTCCGCGGGTCCTTCACAGGCGTTCTTCGCTTCGTCACTCTTTTCAATTTGCGGTTGCTCTCTTTCCCCTGTGATTGGTTCTCAAGATAAGCAAGTGGAGCTCCTGCCCCTAAACCCCCCTAAGGATTCATGCTAACTGAGTTCGGTAATACCAGGGGCAATACCTTTGCGGTGATTGGTTGCGAACGCGATGACAAGATCGGTGGGTCTTAGACTTTGCATTGATAGTCGGTTTGGATCGTCCCCGTTACAAGGGTCTGTCGCGGAGCCAACGGCAGCGTTCGAAGCTTCCTGTCCACTCCGGGGTCGAGTGGACTCCGAGAAAAAAGGCACCGGCTTCAAATATGGCTGAAACAGTCGAGTGAAATTAATGGCTTCATGCTAGTCGGGAGTGGGCAGATGGGTGGGAATCGAAGAGCAATATTACGACGACTGGCGGTATTACGGTTGTATCGGCCTTGTTACACTGGTGGCAACTCGGCAATCACGGTGTCCCGGGACTTCTGCGGGCCAGCAAAACCTCCTTTTTCCAAGCCTCTGAGTGGACAGGACTCGATTTCTCGAGCAGGACACCCATTCCTGACTTTTCAGATCAATAATAGGCAATGAGCCACATGACCCAACTGACCCAAACTTGATACGATTACGAATACAATACAATACGCCACGCCTTCCACCGCGTCGTCTCCATTTCTGGGTCAATCACACCATCGCACTCTCGGATTGTGCTATCTTGCGCCTTCAGGATACGTCAGTGCCGGATCATTCCCCTGATCTTCCATGCAGTAGTACAGCCGCTACTGTGGATTTATCGGGGAAAGATCTGGGCCTGCATTCTTTTTCAGGCGATTTCCATGGCGGTCTGGAATGCACAGTGACATGGAGGTGGGTTTTAGGAAGTATAACCCCGTGGGCAATACTCGCAATACTCGCGCTTGTAAGCGCAATACAATTCCCACTTGCTAATCTCTTTCCTGATTAACCTGGGCCATTGTAGATACTCTCGGACCTTCTTATCAATCATAGAAAAAAAAAAAACTTTTTCTTTCCCATTCTTTTTTTTTTTTTATCTTTTTTTTTGGGATTGATTCCCCACACGTGCCACTTTTGGGATTGTTATATGAAGCCCCCATCCTCCCCAACCTTGGTTCCGGCCTTTCTTTTTCTTTTAAACCCATCTCCTGTCAAACCTTCTTTGTTCTGCCATAGGCCATCGTGAATACTAGCATCCTTCATCATGGCGAACAAGAAGCCTAACATCCTTTACATTATGGCCGACCAGATGGCCGCGCCCTTGTTGTCCTTGCACGACAAGGACTCGCCCATCAAGACACCCAACTTGGACCGTTTGGCGGCAGGTGGTGTGACTTTCGACTCGGCCTACTGTAATTCACCGCTGTGTGCTCCGTCTCGCTATGTGATGGTGAGCGGCCAGTTGCCCTCGAAGATTGGTGCTTATGACAACGCTGCCGATCTGCCCGCGGACACTCCGACTTACGCCCACTACCTGCGCCGAGAGGGTTACCACACGGCTCTGGCCGGTAAAATGCACTTCTGCGGTCCGGACCAGTTGCACGGTTATGAGCAGCGTCTGACGAGCGATATCTACCCTGGTGACTACGGCTGGTCCGTGAACTGGGATGAGCCGGTAGGTAACATTGAAATTCCGTGAAAAGCGAAGCTGTACTAATAATTACCTAGGAAATCCGCCAGGACTACTACCACAACATGGCCTCGGTGATGGATGCGGGCCCCGTGGTGCGCACAAACCAATTGGACTTTGACGAGGAGGTTATCTACAAGTCGCAGCAGTACTTGTACGACCATGTGCGTCAGCGCACTGACCAGCCCTTCTGTCTGACAGTGTCGATGACCCACCCCCACGACCCGTATGCCATGACCAAGGAATTTTGGGACATGTACGAAGATGTTGATATCCCGCTTCCTAAGAACGGCAACATTCCCGACGACCAGCAGGATCCCCACTCCCAGCGTGTGATGAAGTGCATTGACCTTTGGGGCAAGAAGATGCCGGAAGACCGCATTCGTGCTGCCCGCCGCTCCTACTACGCTGCCTGCACTTACGTTGACACCAACATTGGCAAGCTGCTGAAGGTTTTGGAGAACACTGGTTTGGATGAGAACACAATTATTTGTTTCACTGGTGATCACGGTGACATGCTTGGCGAGCGTGGTTTGTGGTACAAGATGACTTGGTTCGAGAACTCGGCCCGTGTGCCAATGCTCTTCTACGCCCCCAAACTGTTCGAGCCCAAGCGCATCAAGGAGAATGTGTCCACTATGGATATGCTCCCTACGTTCGTGGATTTGGTTGGCGCTCCTCTCATCAAGGAATTGCCCCTTGACGGTGTTTCTCTGATGCCTTATTTGACCGGCGGCGAGGGCCCTCGTACCGACACCGTCTATGGCGAGTACATGGGCGAAGGTACCCAGGCTCCTTTGATCATGATCCGCCGTGGCTGCTGGAAGTTCATCTACTCCACCATCGACCCGCCCATGCTGTTCAACGTGGCGGCCGACCCGGAGGAGAAGATCAACTTGGCAGCTGGTCTCTCCACCCCCTTAACACCCCGCCCTCCTCTCGCAGTGAAGTCCGCCAACCCTCTAGGCGTGCCTGCATCTCTCCCCACGCCCGGTGAAACTCCTCGCGTGTCTCCCATCCCCCAGCGTGTTGGCGAAAACGCCGGCTATCCCTTCCCCACGCCTACACCCCCACGCACCCCTAGTCCTGCCAAGTTCCAGAGTCTCCCGGACACTACCGACCCCGTCACGATGCTCGCCTACTTCACCGAGGAGGTTCACGCACGCTGGGATCTGGAGAAGATCCGCCAGGATGTCCTGACCTCGCAGCGCCGTCGTCGTCTGGTCTACTCCGCTTTGATCCAGGGTACGCCCCGCAATTGGGACTGGGAGCCACGTGTCGACCCTAGCACTCAGTACGTGCGTAACCAGGGTAAGGGCATCCTGGATGACGTCGAGCTCATCTCGCGCTGGCCTCGCGTTCTGCAGCAGGCAGCGAACGAGCACGGCCTTACCGTCTAAATATGACCCTCTTTCCTCCCTCACTAGGGTAGAAAAGGGCAATCACCACATAATTATGTCGTGTCTTTTCAGCATTTTCGATGTTTCAACTGCGATTTGCGATTTCATCTGCCATTCAGCAACGACATTGCCTTTCATTTACATTGACTTTTGTTTCTTGGGATTTCTGTTCGTTTTATTTCATCTCATCAGCGAGGCGCTATACCCGGGAATTATTTTCTCTTTGATGAATTCTTTTGGTTCCCCGATTAATTTGCATTTGGCCCTGTCGCGTGTTCAAAAAGCATGTTGTGGGTTTGCACATGTGGGTTCTTGTATATATTTGTTATTATCCCGGGTTGGGTGTCATGTCATCCATTATGATTGTTTAGTTGATGCCTTAAGGTAGATATAACCAGACTGAATATATATGATTATTTAAATATGACTTTTCCAATCTATATTTGAGTTTTCCAAGGTTGTACTGCGGGTGTAGTACGTACGCAGGTAACATGGTTTGCCTTGAAGTTAATATCTATGTCCAGTTATGACAGACATCCCCGCATTGGGTTTCCTAGGTCCATGAATGTTTATAATCGTCTGTTATGATATACTACGGATAGTCCCGTACTCTATACTCTAATATAGTAATATTATCCAGTAGCAGCGTACTTGTGATGTCATTTTTGGTCGGACTCCGCAACTTCCAAGGTTGTCTCGACCCCACACTTGGCATAGAGGGTCCGTCTCTAATAGCGCTGCATAGTCCCTATAATCACATGAACTATTGAAATAAAGCTGGAGTGGGGTTTGTATTGAGCGCTAGTTAAATTCATCTGTAACATTTGAAAGTGCGCGCATAGTTTGAGTTCTAGTGAATTATTCGTCGTGATAGAAAATTTATAAGTATATCTAGAAGGCCTATACAACATAGTCCGGGCTCATTGTTCGTTCGATACTCAATATTTAAATGCGAGCTATAACCAGGGCATGAGCCCAGTATTCAGTGGGATGGTATTTTGATAAGTTGCCCAGGTGGAGTATATATCGGGCTGCCCGGGTGGAGGATTCCAAGATTGTCTCGAGGCCCTCTGCCCAGGGTGCCGTTATGTGAGGCTTTGGAGGATGCATCTTTCCTAGGATCCACGGGTAATGTCGTTCATAGTGCCAACCTTGAAAGTGAATGGACGAGACCATCTATTTAGATTATCACTATGTAGGTAACATTCAATGAAAGAACACCTTGGCTAGCAAAACGATAAATCGGACCAAAGCCGGCTAAATTCGAAAAGATATAAAAGATTCCCAAAGATCAAACAACCGCCACAAAAAGAAACTCAATGGGATATCAATGCGATCATGGTTGTCATCAATGCCACATAGTCGTGGAACTATCAATTATATACAACGCTCAGGGTCATGAAACATTTCGCTTTTGGGCATTCACTCGATCAGCCACACGGGCGCTTTAATCAAGACAGTCGCAGGTCCCTTGCCGCGTACTTCGACAGTGAGGAATGAGGCGAAGCGGATGCGAGATGGCTCGGCCTGTTCTGTCTTTTCTCCACCCGCTGGACGAGTTGGTGGGTCGGCGGGTCGGCGACCCATTAAGGCGCCGAAGACGGATCGTCTTCGAGGTTCGCGTGGAGCGGGGGATGCCCCCTCTGCGCAAGGTCCTGTGGAGTTCGAGGCCGGCGAGGAATCGCCTTCGTCGTCGACTTCTTGGTCCGCTGGTGGAGGGGGTTGGTGCGTGAGTGGTGGTAGTTGACCTTCAACCTTCATGTAGTTATCGTGGAAGGAGATGTTGGGTGGGAAGTACTCGACGCAGACATCACGGGCCTCTAGCGGTATCTTTTCGATGATGTTGATGGTGTTCTCGATGATCATACGCACGCCGGCCTCCAGTCCTGGGAGTGCTTGGTCTTGAAGCTGTGTGCTGAGGAAGGTAGCTAGCTCCACAGTCAAATGCTCGATCAGTTCGGCGCGGTGCTCCTGGGCGGTGGGGTTGGCCAGGGTATCACCTAGACCGTCGAAGGTAGTGCGGCGCCAGTTGGAGAGTTTGGCAATGGCGTTTTCACGGTCCTCATCCGTGACAGGTCGCATCTGCTGTCGTCGCAGGTTCATCTCAATCGACTTCAGTTGAATACTCAGACCAGGGTCCAGCCCTGGATGAAAGTGCCGTTGGAATACCTCTTCCATCAACCAGCGACTGACTACTGCACGTCCTAATGCCATCATTTCTTTTGTTCCCACCGTCAGGGCATCGTCCGTTACCAAACCATGCAGCCATGTGGGAATGATCCGCCAGTCCTTCCGCACGGAGAATGCTAGGTCCTTGATGGCTCCGTCCAGTCGCTGGAAACGGTTTGTATATTCATTGTCATCGAGCACAGTGCGAGAAACAGCCATTCGTTGATGAGCGACGGTGTTCTGGAGATGCTGTACCTGTGCCTCCTTCTCGAAATAGTAACGCTTCACCTTGGAGTATTTACTCTCTACAATTGCTTGTCAATATCATTCCACACATGCATTTGGTCTCAGACTTACGTAGTTCATCATGTTTCTGAATCAATGCCCGAACATCAAGGTTCTCCAAGTCATCGCGCGTCCGTGGCCCAGTTGGCGTGTTCCGGGTGTGTTCCGTTGGCATGTTCTGGGCAGTGCTCCCCCTGCGCTCTTGCCCCGATCGGTCAGTGGATTGGGCCTGTGGTGTCGCCTGTGAGGCCTGCTGCATGGCGTCAGGAGGGTTCTGGTGACGACTTGGGGAAAGGGACTCGTAAGTCTGCCGGGAAGGGGGCCGGGAAGTATTTAATACCAGATCGTGCTCAGGGCGAGACAGCGTCGGGCCCCGGTGGCCGTGGTCGGGGAGGTAGCGTGGAGAATCCGGGGTTCGCTCAGTCGGTGACGGTCGGCCGTATTGCTGGACCAACGTTGGATCGGTACTGGTGCGTTCGAGCCCTGGGGGAATAAGGAGCTGTCCCTGTTGTGGCTCTGACTGTTGCGACCACTCCTGGATATCACTACTGACGGAAGGGTGGGATTGATGTAGGGATCGTTGAGAGTGTTGTAGGTGTTGCTGCTGGTAGGCTAGTGATGCCGACCGCGGTTCATAAGCGGGCGGGTCTGTTGGAGACTCGTCCTCTGGGTATATGTTCTGATGTTGATCTTGCGTATCGAAAGGTGGGGCGTGTCGGGGGGAGCTTGGCTGCGAGAGGGGCTGCGAAACCTGTCTGATCCCTTTGACGGAGGAATTGCGATCAATAAAGCCGGAGGTTGGGCGCTGAAATATGCCCCCGGCCTTTTTTCGACGAGGCTGTGAGTCCTCAGGGGTTTGTCGGTCGCGTTGTGGTTGCTGCTGCTGCTGTTGCTGACGTAGGCTCTGGGCGCGACGCAATGACGGTTGAGCCAGGTCCTGAGTTGATGGAGGGCCGGAGGATGCCTCGTGGGTGAGGCGGTGATCTGAAGGGTGGCGGTCCACGTAGTTGGAGTTGTGGTCCGGTGGAGTCAGCGCGGGGTGAACCAGATTCTCGACAGAGCGGGCGGAAAAGCGACTTGGCTGATTCGCAGGCGCCTTGGATTTCTTGAATAGGGGCATCCTTGATCTGATGGCAAGGACACTGCGACCTTCTCTGCAATGAGGGGAGGGCAAAAGCAGGTGGGGACCTCAGATCGGCGGGAAACGATTGGATGATTGGCGGGGATTTCTATATATAAACGCCGGGTCAACCCTGGAAAGGCGCCAAGGGGTGGAATTTTGACAAGATTATGGATCAAGAACAGGCTCAGGTGAACAAAGAAAGTAAGTTCAGTTCGAACATTGAATGTTCCAAAGATGGGGGCGAAAGAGGAACCTGGCAAAGTGTACCTTGAACCCCTGTAAAGTAGCCCTGAGGCTCGATGGCTGAAGGTATATAGAGTCAAAGTATGTATAAAAATAAACAACAATGAACCGTGGATCTGCTGATTCTGAATGTGACATGCTTGGGCTGGTATTCGCCACCAGATGTGACGATATCTGATATCTGATCGCCATACATATCGAGTTGCTATACAGTCGAAGTTCAAATATTTATCATCCCATAAATGCTTCTGCAAATTTGAGATCCATATTTTACGAAATTCAGTGTCGGATTTCGCCGACTTGTGCATTTTTCTTTGACATTCGTGATCCACTCAAGCTCAAGGGGAAAGAAAGGACACAGACATTTGGAACTGGCTTATTCCAAATCTCTTTCATTGTTGCAGAGTAAGTACTGTATCACTTAAATAGCGCTTGAAAAACCAAAGTGCAAAACGAGGATGCTACTGGTACATGTTTCGACCCAGGTAGTATACCTTTAGATATTCGCAAGATCCGATCAAAGGCCAATCCCAAAGGGCTCCATGTTCCGAGCAGATGGATCGCTTACATGCAGAACAATCTTACCCCTAGATCGGCCAGACCGAAGTCTCTCATAGGCCTTCACAGCATCGCAGAATTCAAACACACTGTCCAACTGCATCGTGATAGTTCCATCAGCCACCCATTCTCCCAACTGTGCTAAGCGCTTCTGATCGATCGTCGGCGCCAAAGCGACATACTTCCTTCTCCCGCCACCCAAGAAAGAAGGCCACCCAAATCTCGCCACAAACGTCAACATCGACGAGGCGCCCACCTGGACGAATGTCGCCTCGTCCTTGGAGAAAAGATGACATTGGTAGTAAAGATTGTCAGGAAGCCCAACATGATCCACAATATGATCGAACGCAGCCCCAATCTGCTGTAATTTCGCAACCAAATCCTCTTCAGCCGTATAATCAATCACAGCATCCGCTCCAAGCCTCAAACATAACTCCATATTCCGCGTCGAGCAGGTGGTCGTAACATGACATCCCATCGCCTTCGCAATCTGGATAGCAAACACTCCACATCCACCAGAACCGCCATTAATCAATACCTTATTTCCAGCTTTCACGTAGCCCTCTAAACTCCGGTACGCTGTCTGCCCCGCAACACCCAATGCAGCAGCATGGTCAGCCGAAACACCATCGGGTACAATGGCAACACTATCCGACGAGATGACGATATACTCAGCAGCCGAGCCAAATTGGACCGGTCGGCTCGAACACCCGTAGACTAGCGTGTCTTCTTTGAGATGCGTGGCTAGTGGTCCGGTGCTGACTACGCGTCCGCAGAAGTCCATGCCGGGCGTTGCAGGTGTGCCTATCAGCATGCGGAAGGGAATGCCTAGCTCGGGGAGCTTAAAGTCTGCTGGATTCAGAGCAGCTGAGATGACTTTCACGAGGATTTCGTTGCCCTTAGGGGGCGGGGGTGTGCGTGCTGATGTGTCGAGGTAAAGATTCTTCTCCATTCCGCCTGTTGTGTTGGTGTAAAGCCAGGCTTGCATTTTTTCTGGATGGGATGAGGCCATGTCAAAGCCTGGTATTTTTGGATTCATCTTTATTGCAGTCTTGATGGTCTTGTTTTGGTTCCTCTTTTGACTAATAGTTGGTAGTCCAATGTGATCTGTGGTTGAGAAGATCCACACTGTAATTGTGTGCTTTTTGTCAATGGACTCTTTGCCTATCCCTTGTCATGGGAGGTTGTGATAAGTCGATATTGAATATCGGGCTATGGGCTGGACGATGCGTATCGAAGATGAAATTGTATCCTGTGGCCTAATATGGCCTAGCGCCATTTGCGACCCCACTGATAAGGTCTAATCATGCCTATGAGATCATGCAACTTCAGAATAGTGGCTACTGTACATCCTACAGGCCACGGAGTTTGAATTCGATATGTTATGCATTCCTAAAATCTTGTGATAGGGAAAGGCCAGAAAAGCTCAGCATACAATATCATGTGACATGCCGCCTAGTTACAGATAGGATTTCCCTCTTTACCTTACACCTATCTCACTAACTTAATATTTAGCACACAACGTGAGACTTGCCCGCCTTGCCCTGCAGGGAGTGCTTCTCTCCGTGATAAGCATGGTGGCTGTGCTTGTGGCGGGGGTTGTTTCGGTGCGAGACCATGTGCCTGGAAAAGGAACGTGTCAGTAAAGTCGGGAATCGGCGGATTCGAGGTAAACTTACGCCTTGTATTTGGCCACCATGGTTTGATCCATGTCATCGAGGGTCTGCAGAGCCAGCTTGATATCGGTCAAAAGGCTGTCACAGCGGTTCATGCTGAAGTCCTCACGGACAACAACACGCATCAGCTGCAGCTTCTCGCTGTGAGGGGCCATGGTGTAGGCAGGAACAATCCAGCCGCGCTCACGCAACTGGTGAGCAATGGTGAACTCGTCGTACATACGGTCATTGTTCGGCGGCAGACGGAATGCCACCAAGGGCAGACCCTTACCCTTACCCTGGCTCATGATGATCATGCCCATCTTCTCCAGCTCGCTGGCCATGTAGTCGGCGACGCGGGTCAGGTTGACCATAATGGCACGGAAACCGTGCTTGCCAAGACGGATCAGCTGGTAGTACTGACCGATGACTTGAGCGGCACCCTTGGAGAAGTTCAGGGTGAAACTGGCCTGGTCGGCACCCAGGTAATTGATGTTAAACACAAGCTCCTGGGGCAAGTACTCGGGAGAGCGCCAGATGACCCAACCGACACCGGGGTAGACCAGGCCGTATTTATGGCCAGAGACGTTAATAGAGACAACCTTCTCGAGGCGGAAATCCCACTCCAGCTCGGGGACAATGAAGGGAGCGACGAAGCCACCGCTAGCGGCGTCGACGTGGATGGGGCAGTCAATGTTGCGCTCAACGAGCAGGTCGTTGATAGCCTTGACATCCTCGTACTCACCGGTATAGGTGGTTCCGATAATGGCACAGATACCGATGGTGTTCTCGTCAATCAGGTCGACGGCTTCCTTGGGGTCGATGACAAAGCGCTCATTGGTACAGTAGACATAACGCTCCTCGATGTCGAAGTAGCGGGCAGCCTTCTCCCAGCAGACCTGGACAGCACTGTTCATGACAATGTTGGGCTTGGAGTAGTCCTTGCCCTCAGCCTTGCGCTTGTTCTGCCAGCGCTTCTTCATAGCAAGCGTGCCGAGCATGATGGCCTCGGAAGAACCAATTGTAGAGGTACCCATGGCATTGTCCCCCTTGGGGTCGGTGGGGCAGTTATAAAGACGGGCGATCATGTTGACGCAGCGGTTTTGGATCTCTGCAGAGTGGGGGTACTCCTCGTAGTCGATGAAGTTCTTGCTGAAGGAGTCGGTCATGATCTGCTCAATTTCCTCCTCCTACACGACACGGATTTATTAGCTATTTTCTGTTTGCTGTGCCAATGGAGTGTATCAAGTTCCGATATAACACATACCATGTAGGTGGTCACGAAAGAGGCCAAGCTGTAGACGTCGGTTAGCTGTTGCCGTCATTAGCCTAAACAATGCAACATACTTGAGCTTGGGGTTGCCATCCAGGCTCAGCTCGTCCTTGATCAAGCGAGAAGCGACCTGGCGAGGCATCTCCCCCTCGGGCATCTCATGTTGTGGCAAGTGGTCGGCCGCAAAGTGGCTACCGTAGACATTGGAAGAGATGTCATCCAGAGAAGGGGCATCGCCAATAGTCTCGAAGTCCCGAGAAGCGGGGTGGAAGACTTCGTCGTCCTTCTTAACGGCAGCAAGATGAACCATGGTGGATAGTATGGGGGGAAAGTTATTAGAGAAATAAAAGAAACGAAAAGATCAGGAGCAGGAAAGCCAGTTTATCATACGAGCTGGTCGGTTAACCAGGTAAGTTTACCCAAACAACTCGTGCGGGGCATGACGCAGTGGCTCCTCTCAATTGGTTTTCCGAATCCTCCGTTTCATTTACCACGTTCCAGATCGGCGTATACGAGTCCAATGAACGCGCATGACTACTAGGATCAAGGTTTGATTGTTTGATATCATATGTACATCTGTACTGTTCTGATGGTGTCAAAAGCTTGCGCAAAGCTTAGCAATGTACGGTAAGGTGTTATGGACAAAAGCTTGGCGGAGGGGGGATCATTGAGCTTGGTACTCCCGATGTATCCGATCGACCCCTCCATTGCCAATTATTAGGGGCCACGTTTTGCGCTAGCGGTGGGTCTAGAACCTGAACCAAGTGGATAAAGGTGGATAAAAAGTGGCGGTGTTCAAAATAAACAGAGATACATGATGCGCTGGCGTCTCGTTTACAGCTTACTCTCCCGCACGAGCTTCTCGACCTCGGCGAATCGGTAGTAGTATTCCAAGCTACCAGGGTTGAGAAGGGTGCCCGATGGCTTGATCCGCTTGCCGGAAACGATCTGCTTCACCTTCCCAAATAGTTAGTATGCATAATTTCCACCTCTGGAGCTGAATACTTACTGGCAATTCGACTTTCTTGAAGTTCACGGTAGTGGGGATTTCGGGAGTCGCGAAGATGTACATTGGCACGTGACGAGCACTGAGTTCCGTTCGAATCGCTTGTTTAATCCGAGTCACCAAGTCTGGCGTAAAAGCGACCCCTTCCTTCATTAAGCAGAAAAGCAGGACCCGCTCATCACTGTCGGTTGGTCGACGCTGACCGACACAGATGGAGTCGGCTATCTCCCGAGGAAAAAGGCCTTCAATAACTCGGTAAATTTCTGCCGATCCAAAACGAACTCCCGAGGGATTCAAGACCCCATCTGCCCGACCCATAAAGGTGATTTGCTTCGTAATAGGGTGTATCGATATGAAATCTCCATGGGTCCATACGTCTATGGAGTCGTAAGTCAAAACCTTTGCACCAAGGATGGATATCACTTACTGTCGAACCGTCCAAAGTATGCATTGAAATACTTTTGGCCGCTGTGGTCACCCCAGAATTGCGTCGGCATGTTAGGGAAGGCAGCAGTGGAGACCAGGTCTCCTGGCTCTCCATCGGTCACGGGAACACCCTTGACACCATCACCTTCGATGGTTGAATCGTACACTTCCACTGGCACTCCCAAGCTGAACCCTGCACAGCCCCCAACATATACCGGCGTGATAGGATTACTCACGCCAAAACATCCGGCTAGATCCGTGCCGCCTGAGATGTTATTGAGACGGATATGAGATGGAAACCCTTCATCATAGAACCACTCAAACAATGCATCTCGTAGGACCATGCCAGTGCTGGTCACCACGCGAAGAGAGCTTAGATCGAACATGTCACGGGGTTTGATATTTGCTTGCTGAAGCTCCTGTAGCCAGCGTGGGGAGATTCCCAGGTGTGTGACTCTGTATGATCATTTAGCAGATTCCGGGTTCGAATTTACTTAACATCAGCACTTACTTCTCTTGAGCTGCCAATTCCACCAATGCCGTAACATTCGGGATGAATGGACTACCATCGTAGAGCACCACTCGAGCTCCGAATAGTAAAGTTTGCATCGCCGTCAGATACATGATCCATCCAGTCGTTGTATACTGTAGCGCAACACTATCCGGTGTAGTCTCCCCATGCAGATCTCCCTCCTTGTTAGCATTGAGCAGCACTCCTCCGACCGAGTGGACAATGCACTTGGGTTGGCCAGTTGTTCCAGACGAATAAACGATCAGGAATGGATCCCGGAAAGCAACACGCTCAAATTCGAGACGATCGTTTCCAGCTGCCTTCTCTAGATAGCTTGCTAGCGTCTGAGCTCTCGGGATCGATTTCACCTCAGCTGGGGTTTCAGCGAATCGTGGTTGGGAAACAACGCCTTGGAACTCAGACACCGAATCCATGCCCTGGACGATCTCCTTCATTTTGGCCCGCAGGTCAATCGTCTTCCCATTATAGACGGCAAAATCGTCCATGAAAAGCCAGCGCGGCTTAATCTGTAACAATCGGTCCAAAACCCCCTTGGTGCCCATATCCGTAGAGCTGGATGAAAAAATCGCGCCGAGGGCGGTGGTAGCCACGAAGACCAGCATTGTGTGGATTGAGTTTGCACTGCAAACTGCAATACGATCACCGCGAACCACTCCGTTAGCCTTCATCGCCTGTATCAAAGTTCCGACCTTCTTTCGCAGCTCTCCCCAGGTGAGGTGAACGGCATCTTTATTGGCGCCCTCTCGGACTTCGGTGATTGCAACTTTGTGGTCTTCTTTGCCTGTTGTATTCCCTGGACTGCCTGAGAAGAGCATATTCTCGGCGAAGTTCAACTTGACACCCTTGAACCATTCTGGCACACTATCCATACGGGCAGATTCATCAACAATCTGCGTGTATGAGCCTTCGTGGATAATTTGGAAGTACTTCCAACAAAAGTCCCAGAATGCAGTGCGGTTTTGAATGGAATAGAGGTACATATCATAGAATGCCTTGCCATTTTCGCTGTACATTAGCTACTGAAATAGATGTATCGGTTTGGCACCTTAAGAATCTTACATTAAATCGCCGTCCCGTTGACCGCTCCAGCTTTCGCCGGAACCGACCCATTGATGTTGATTCGGGGTCTGGGTGCTCCCATAGCTTCCGAGGAATAGACACTGACATTATTGTGGATGTGGTAATGGACGGTGGTTGATAGTAGGATTTCCAGAGGAAAGTATTCAGGACAATAGTGAGTGATGAGCTGGGCTTTATCAGCATTCCTGAGTAAGTTACCGAGGCCCCCAGATACGCCAAGCATCGAGAGCGGGCCGCAATACCTCAAGTTTCTGTGATAAGCCCCGCACGCAATGGATCCCGTAAGCCCCACGAAACTGATAATGGGACCCTTGATTGCGGGATCAGTCTTTCTCACGTAAATGGTAGGTATGAGTGGCTGTGAAGAAGATACCTACAAGTATCAATCGTATTCGCAATGGCTTCCACTGGATTTGATCTGGTGGTCGGGACGTGTTCAAAGCTATGAAGAACCGAATACCAGATAAGAGTATTGTCAGAAAAATCAAAGGAACAAGAAACAATCGGTCACACTTCCCATCCACGTACTAATTGTTGCTCGGCGCTACCAGAGTAAGGTAAGAAGATATAATGTCAACTGTTTTGGCCCTTGATTAGACCCAATTACTCAAAAAGCACAAAGTGTTGAACAAGAGGTTCGATACGTTTGACCATCTGTTCCTGATGATTTCGTGATAAAAATTTCTCCTAGACCAGAAGAAGAAAACTTGCCTAATGGGAGAGCAGAATGGCGCCTGTTCAAAGAGGGCAGAAGGGGCGTATCTCAGCACTCTCTCCCACGCGGTCTCTGCCTCCTCGTTACCACTTACGGCTGGGGAGTCAAAGGTGATCCCTCAGCCTTGGTGTGTTTTTAATGTTTACTATATGTACCTAACATCGATTGTGGGATGCGGCAATAAATCATAATATTGAAGTAGACTCCATAGATCACCAAGGATTGTACAGTTGCATGTTTCAAAACATCTCGGATATCTGCGCGACGGCCTTCTCCAACTCGACTTTGGTATCGCAAAGGGCGTAAACGAACCGGTCAAATCTCAATACCACATACCGTTTGCCGGCTTCGAACATAAGTGATTCATCATAGCCGTATGGAGCCGGCCGAGAGGTACACAAAGGCGATTGGCTAAATTCATCAGCACTAGCAGTTCGGAACAACGGACGCTGGCATTCGTCTCCAGGTCCCTGGTCAATGATGCCAGTGCACTTGGCACGGGGCACGAAAAATATGGGCCCCTCTTGCGACAGACCTCTGGATTTGTTCAATCCATCGAGATCGCGTGTTGCAGCATCAAACTCAGAAGGATCGTCCAGTAGAACGACAATCTTAAAAGGTGCCCCCTTACCGGCAAAAATGACATCATCGGTAAACTGCACGACTGAATCCTGCTGGAGTCCGATGCAATATGTCTGAGGGAAATATGCTCCTCCATCAAGCTCCGGCATAAAAGGCATACCGGGCGAATGAACGTACCGAGTGGCACCTTCACCTCGAGGACCGCGTTCGATCTTATGCTTCCAGGAAGGCACCAACTGCAACAACCTTAAACCCCAATCGCGGAGGAAGCTCTGTATGCGGCCATTCCCGTTGACCATGTCACCGTTCCGGACGGTGGTTGCGAGCGATTTGTCCAGTTGCTGTTTCCTTTCGAGGTACCAGCCTTCGAGGAGACGATTGTAGTCTATCTTGGATTCGGGTAAGCATGCTATAGCAAGGCGCCAGGAGAGCGCAATAGCGTCTCGAAACCCAGATGCGATTCCCTGTCCTCCGACTAGAGTCCATGGTTAGCTCTTTCTTTTGGCTTGGGTATAAAGGTACATACATGGCGGGAAGACATGGGCTGCATCACCACAAAGAATCACGCGGCCGAGTGCCCACTTGTTGCAGCTTCTTGCGGAGAAGCTAAATGGCCGAGATCGAAGGACTTCGATACAGTCTTCGGGGAATGAAATGTCTTCCTTAAGCCTGTCCGTGCTCTTAGTATGTGAAAGGTTCAGAAAAGGTGTGGACCTTACCCATAACGTCGTCCTGAGTGGGTCAAATACGGGTACACCACTTGGCGGATTTTCTCTTCCCCTGCCATCTCCATGCCATCTTCGTCTTTCGCAACAACAAATTCGAATCGCCAATGTCGATCTTCGGGGCGACCGAATCGACCACACACGGCTGGCCTATCAGGGTTGCACAGGAAGCGAAAATCTTCTGGAAAGAAAGTGTCGTAGACTTGTTGAGGGGTGTATCCGAGTTTCCATAGCGGAAATGATGGGTGTGTTTCTTTTGTAGGGAGACTGAGCTTCCAGTTGAGCGCAACCCAAGTCTCCTGATATTTGGTTCTGGTTGCCCGGTGAGTTACTTTCCTTCTTCGGTGCGGGGTAGACTTACTGTTCAGCCCATTCCAGTTTCACACCTTTGGGCTCCAAATACTTCTTGCGAGTAAAGCCTGTTTTCCCATCTGCTGCAGCCAGGAACTTTGCGCGGATCTTCTTTTGTGTCCCAGAATCGTCATATGTCACATAGACCCAGTCCGCATCTTCGGATATCGAATTCACAGTGCAGTTGCTTCTCAATTCACTTGTTTCTGCTTCATTCACTGCTTTCCGGAGATACTTCTCAAGAATAGGCTGTCGGTGTGCAAGAACGCCGACATGTCCAGTCATTCCTTCGCTCTGATTTAGATATGTTAGTGCTTCTGGTCATCGAGATGTAAACTATTGTGGACTCACCGAGCCTGCATCAAAAGTAAGAAACGGGGTTGCATCCAGATTCTGATGCGTTCCGCCAACGAAACTAATCTTGGACAAGCCTGAAATCAATAAATTATCAGTGAACTCGTTCAACAATGGCAGTCTCGTCATATGATATGCTCACTGGACCCGATCTCTGTGAATACGTGTTCGTACAATCCAAGGCCCTGAACCAATCGAATTCCGTCATCATCGAGAGCAATACCACGCGGATCAGTCGTGATGCCTGATTCTTTCTCGACAATGACGTTGGCCACACCCAACTGTCCTAGGTAGGCAGATAACATTGCCCCAGTCGGACCGCATCCGCAAATCAGCACGTCTGTTGTCTCTACCTGATCAGCCATCTTGAATGGTCTTAAGAGTTGGTTAAGCTCCAAATTATCGAAAATAAGAAATAGCTTTATACTTTATTTCATTAGCTCCTGTAATCAAATAATGCCGTGGCGGAGAAGCCGAATTTGCGGGGCCAACAACATGCGGGAACAAAAGTGTAGGGCCAAGTCCGTATAGCGCATGTCATCTATATTAAGGTTCCCACAAGTGACAAAATAGAGTTGTGGGATCTTTATTGCGAAGATATTCACTAGCCTTGTAGATGTCTGGAACAATCTAGCCCCCTAGCCTCCATGACACGTATACATGTAATCAACATATCTCCACAGGTCTCACACATGTCCGAGTTCTCCATTCCTTACCGCTCTTGTCTCCGCGATGGTCATTTCAAGTTCCTACCTTATTCCCCGTCATTAGTAAATATCCCTTATATAAAATATCCTGTATCAAAGTGCTGTATATATAGACAAATTGGTCCTCTTCTTTCAGCGTGTATGAGAACTTGATCCTGTCAAGTAGTAGAATTATAGTATCTGTTCGTAAATGGCTGAAAAGAGGCAGATCGCGCTAGCGGTGAGGAAGAATAGCGTATTTGAATTCTGGGACTTCATCGTCGGTGAATTTCCCTGAGATCAAGGGCAGATGCTGTGTGGATCAGATACATTAGTAGATGAGAAGGTTTTGGACATTTACGAAAGCAGGCAGACCGAATATCTACCTGAGGGCTGAAGCTACAAGGTTTATAGCTTAGAGTCAGTTCCGCCTGAATATCTCCTCACGTAATAATAATCAAATTCTGTGCTTCACCATATTGCATATGAGCCGCCTTTTTTCGATAATAGAAGACTTAAAGAGTGAGATACATTGTTGACAAAGATACACGATTAAACTACTGCAAAAACGCAGCAGGAACATCCGGACCCCATACAGCCAGAGATTCACTTCCAGCTTGAATATCCCCAATAGGCGTGTCCTTGTTGACCAAATCGCCATCGGCATAGTGCTCGACCATGTTACCCGTGGTATCCCACCAATAGTCAAAGATTTGCGACCCCAGAATGTGCCGACCAACACCCCACACAGACTTGTAGCCTTTCTTGGCAAGCCATTGATGCCCCAGCTGCTGAGTATCATAGTCATTGACTTCAAATGAGCAGTGATGAACATGAGCGGCCTTGGGATTAGAGCTCAGGAAAAACGAATGGTGGTCAGTATGGGTCTCCCCAAGATCAAGGTGGGCGAACATAGTCACGAGAACTTTCTGGCCTTCTATCTCGATGTACAGCAGATCCGTTGGGACTATGTTGAAGGTCGACGTATAGAATTCCAGCTGCGATTGAAGTTGCTGTGTCGCGTATCCAAAGTGACCCAGCTGTGGCTATGTTTAGTAAATGGAAGAAAGGCCGGAATATCGATCATACCTTGTGAACAGCTGCTGGTCCTGGCTCGAAACGATTGAATTCACGCCGTCTCGGCTTCTCGCCGGGGAAATTCAAGGTGAGTTTTGCGGGATGAGAAACCTCGATGTTCGTCGGCTCCTGACCGAAGACAACATTCACTGGGAATCCTTCTGGGTCGGTAAGGGTCACCAAACATCCACCGCCTGGCGCTTGGCTCAATTCTTTCACTGCACTTGCTGTGGGGAGGCTTGCCGCTCTGTGCAATACTTAGCTTCCAAATGCTTTCGTATTCGAAGGGAACGACATGATCTCACCTGTCAAAGTCTTCTTTGCTCTGGGCCTCGAAAACACCACCGAGGAACTTTTTGGGTCCTTTGCGCGCATAGTATACGTATTGATCAGGCCCATATCCTTTGAACCATATTTCTTCTTCAGTCTTTTTCGCAATCTCCATCCCAAAATCTGTTCATGTCAGATGCTTACTTTGTCAAATCTTCAGGTCCGAGAAAAATACCAAGCATGAACACCTGAATTTCTTCCAGGTCAGGATGTTGGTACCGCATGTGGGACAGCTTCTTCAAATTGACACGCTCTTTGGTGTCGATCTGTTGCTTCGCAAGCCATTCTGCCTGGGACACATTCGATTCACCGACAGCAACCACGTCAGGCACAGAGGCCCCGCGGTTGGGTGGGATTTTATTCGTTGACATTTTGAGGTTGTTATACAAGTGGATGGATGAAGACGAATGATGTTGATAACAACTGACGCTTTTATGGACAATATATACTAAGTTTCTTGTCTTTACATTGTGGAGACCTCAGGTCTGGCTGAGGGGCCTGTGAATGAGAGAATGAGATCCCCGCGACATGCATGAGGTGGGGATGACATTGATCCCACATTCAACACCTAGACTTGCTATTCTTTCTTCCCCGCCATGAGCATTGTATAAATTCCATGCAAAAGAGAGCTTCAACCCTCATGCTAAGAACTTGTTTCATTGAATTGATCATGGCTACTTTCAAAAAACTCGTGCGCTTCGCCGCTGGTGCCGAAACCCACTATGGAGACTTGATCGGGGCTGTTGGAAACAACTACACCGTTCGCAAACTGAAAGGAAGTCCATTTACAAATTTGGAGACCACGGAAGAAATTCATGAGACCCAGACAGTATGTCTAGATGTGTGAACATGAATTATTAGAACATTTATGCTGACGCTTCCTAGCTCTTCTGTCCGATCGAAAGCACACCACTCGTAATCTGCATCGGACTAAACTACAGGCAACATGCAACAGAAGCGAATGTAAGTTATTTCAAGGCTTTACGATATATGATTACTGACTTGAACAGTTACCCATCCCCAAATACCCTAGTGTCTTTATGAAGCCGGCGGACAGTCTTGCTCATGCCTTTGAAGATATTCCAATTCATCCTGACGCCGCGGAACTACTCGATTTCGAGGGAGAGCTGACCGTGGTAGTCGGCAAGGATGCAAAGAATGTATCTGAAGAGAATGCGCTTGACTATGTTCTAGGTTATACCGCTGGCAACGATGTTTCCGCAAGAAACTTCCAGCTTCCCGAGGTATCTGGCGGGCAATTCTGCTACGCGAAATCATTCGATAAGTTCGCGCCGATCGGGCACACCATTGTATCGGCACAGGACATTCCGGATCCCCAGGCCTTGCAAATGAGGACAAAGGTCAACGGTGTGATCAAGCAAGAGACCAGTACAGGAGACATGATCTATACGGTTCGCCAGATCATCAGCCACCTCTCCCGAGGAACAACTCTTCGCAAGGGAACGCTCATTATGACGGGAACTCCTTCGGGGGTGGGGTTCTTCCGTAAAGAATTCCTGAAGAACGGGGATATCGTGGAAGTGGAAATTGATGGGGTTGCTGCCACCAGAAACCGGATGGTTCACTATTGAGTTTCGCGTGTTCGGCTGCTCGGATATGGAGGGGATTAGGCCCCGCATGATAGATCCCACATTCGTCACATTTCCCAACATCTCCCACTCTTGATTGCATGAAATACTTTTCCGAATACGGAAACCAAATATCCACTTGCGAAGCCACCGGGCTGAAGTTTGGTCCAGTCCCTGGCAGACTATTGTCGGTTACTGTAGATCGCCACCCGCTGAGCGGGGGAAGCATGAAGCTCCGGATTCCGGGGTAAAAATATTCCAGCTTCTTCACACCTTTCTGTACATCTTTGAAATCTGACAATCACCATGATCTCTTAAAGGCTTGATTTTATGTTTCCGTATTTGTCTTGGCGATATGTCAACCCCTCAACAGCCGCCTCTTGGTGACAGGAAGCTCCATCGCCGGCGCAAGACATCCAAGGAGCAACGCGTCTGTACTATCTGCGGGAACGATTTCAAGAAATGGGAGCACTTAGCGCGCCATATGAGATCCCATACAAAAGAAAAACCATTCAGCTGTTCTGTCTGCCAGAAGGCCTTTGCTCGGCAGTAAGTTCCCCATGTTTACATTCACAGTCGGTATTTAATTATTCAGGGATACTTTGTTGCGACATTCACGATCCCATTCAAGCAATGAGGGTCTTGACTCAGCTGGAATGGACTCTATGTCTGTGGACGATCACGAGACAGATATTGCTTCCAGAACTATGCCTGCTGCTTCCATCGCTGCGGACCACCCGTCAATTCCGATCGGGCCGGATCCTGGTTCAATGACCGGTGGTATGGTATCTATCATGTCTCCGCCAAATAGCGCGCCGGTTGACAAGCAAACTCCAAATCTTTCGGTTGGGAACAACACCACTTACCCCAACCATGTGAGCCCCTTGACCTCGTTGTTTCTTGATGGGGACGTTTGGAAGGATCAGACCTCTCCCCTTCCACCCCCGGTGTGGGATTATCTACGTGACAATAGGGAGTGGGATACCTTACTCACGGGAGAAAACTTTGATCTGGATGCGGTCAATTTATCCTTACTATGCGCAACATCAGACTATCCACTACCAGATGCCATGCCCGACTTAGACACAAGTCGGCTCCAACCAGCTCCCAATCTTGTCGCTGACTCTACTAAGCGACATACCAATCTAATTCAGGAGAAATGGCATACCTTCTCTGAAATTTCCTCTGGCCAAATGACTCCAGGACAACCGGAGAACAGTATTATTGATGAGTCTTATCGAAAACGACTCGCAGAGCGTCTCCAACCACGCGTACAGCATGGAATTTTACCATCAACACCTTTTCTTGTATGGTTGCTCACCTCGCACATCTCTTCTCCTACTAATACTTATTAAGGACTTGTGTATTCAAGCATACTTCTCCAAGTTTCACCCTTTATTCCCCATTGTGCACGTGCCCACTTTTCGCCCCGGGACCCAAAACTCGATTCTTCTTCTTTCCATATGTTCCGCAGGAAGCCTAGTAGTAGGGTCACCGCGTGCAATATCTCACGGCATCAGCATGTTTGAAAGGCTGAACAAAGCTATCCTCTCTTCGGTATGACTACAGCTGGCATAGTTGGTTCGATCTACTGACCAATATAGTGGGAAACATATGTAACAAAATCAGGAGGCTATTCTTTGGTGGCTCTGCAAGCGGTGATACTGGGGCAGACGTTTGCTCTTCTGCTTGGGGTACGTGTATCCGACATTCGTGGGTGAGAAATTCAATACTAATTCGCCTTTTGACAGAGACCAAAGCATCTTGCGGGAATTGACGTGTTCCACGGCACTATAGTTGGAGTGAGTTAATAGCTCCTGGTATACGAACTAATGATACTTACAAGGCTCCAGTGGGCCCGGAAAATGAAACTCTTCAACTTACCGCGGTTGGAATACAACCCTATCGATGTCAACGGTCAGGCTCTTGAGGATATGTGGCTAGACTGGATTCAACTGGAGGTTAAAAAGAGGTATATTGGCCCGAGAAAGAATGGAAAAGAAGCGAAGCTAAAAGCATACCAAGGATTGCTCTGGCCTTAACCATTCATAATGCCGAGCTAGCCATTCTTAATCAGCACGAACCTATTCTACGAAGCTCACCTGAACGCCTCCCTCGTCTATCCTCCGACGACCTTTTCATGGCATCTAGTGCTAATCACTGGAAAGCACTAATGGTAGAAGCTCGGATACAAAAGTCTTCCACGCAATTTCCTGATTCATCACCAACAACGATCCCGAACCGATTCTACAACCGCATCCCCCAGGCTAATCCAACAGGAGACTTTGAACTATGCGCCATGCTAGAATGCATCAGTGCACTCGCCAGTGAAGAGCGAGAGCAAGAATCGGGAATTGATCCTCCAGCATCGTCGCAAACCTCCAGATGCCACCACCTCCTCATAAATTGGTACACCAATTACCAGCCCACAATGGCCGGAAGACCAAGCTGGTCTTGTCTTATGATGCTCTGGCACTCGGTTTTCATCATGCTCCATGTCGATCTCAATGCCCTAGAATGCGTCTTGGGTCGAGAAGGTTACGACGTTGCCCAGACCCATCTTCCCTACATTCGAGACTGGGTTCGCTCTATGGATGCGAAACGATGTCTTCTACATGCTATGCTCATTCAGAAAGATTTCGAGTCTCTCCCCGCGGGCGCAGAGCCGGCATTCCATGTCCCAATGTGCTTGTATTATTGTGGACTTGTCTGGTCGTGCTTCATGTCTTTCAGAGCAGACCAAAATCCAGTTACTCTGGTCGCAGGAGACAGTTTCCAATTCAACGAGCTGAGACAACAGGGGGTTGATGATATTGGGCCGCTTCTGGAACAGATGGGTGGTTTACAGCCCACTAAATTGGCGATGGGGTCTTTGTTCAGGATTATTGATCTGTTGCAACGGATCAGTCATTGGAAAATTTCGCAGAGTTTGGCGTCGACTCTTTTGGCGCTTGCTGAGGAGACACAGGATATGTTTTGATGGTCTGTCAGATGTCTGCTAATTTACCCCAATTAGCGTGGAATTGGATTAAAATTCATCTTTGGATCTATAAGCTAGTTAGACGGCGTAGTCAGGCTCTTCAATCCCACATCTTTCAAGCTACGAATGCCCTTCCACGGCAATCATTTTCACAACAGTGTGTGTCGCACGTGGAGTTTCTCATCCTTATGATGACACTCAAAGGTCCATCGGCGATTTATTAGTAGATTACGACACTTTAACACCCAATCTCGTGGTTGAATTCGAAAGGTGTGATGTGATGGAATCAGAAGCTCGGGTCAGGTCTCCGACCTCAATCTTATCTATATCGAACCCCCAGCCCCTCACGGCACGTAGTGCACTGCCGTACACTATAATTCTGCCAATCGATAAGTTATGGTGGACTTAGGGTGCTCAGATCCCTGGAGGCCTTTCCCCGCTCGATATTGGCGGAAGTAACCGCAATTACGGTGGTTTCGCCGTTCATTGACAGAGCCAACGATTCACGGCTATTGAAGGACCGAATCCTGCCCACAATTTTCTCGTGCTCAGAACTGACTCTCATCCGTGATCTTTGGAAAGTTACATTATCTACTTTTTTCCACTGTACAGCTCCACGACTTTACCAAACAAAATGAGCAAGACCAGCAAGCCATGGCTGCCGCAGACAGCAGCCCCAGAAATCATATTCTACAATGCGAATGTCGTGGACGTTGAAGCCGGCATCGTCATTTCAAATTCCACAGTGCACATCAAAAATGGTCGTATTGTTGGTGTGACCACAGGGGACGCAGCGAAGCCATCTACAGGAACGAATACGGTGGATCTGATGGGTCAGTACATCTGTCCTGGCTTGATTGACTGCCATGTGCACCTTACTGCAACGCCTGGCTCGTCCTCTCTAAAAGAAATATTCGCCGCGAGTGCCAACAGTATTGCATACCGCACATCATTTGTTGCACGCGAGATGCTTCTCCGAGGGTTCACGACAGCTCGTGATACAGGTGGTGCTGATTATGCTCTCCGTGAAGCGATATCGGAAGGCTTGATCATGGGGCCAAGACTCTTCATAGCAGGCAAAGCCCTCTCACAAACTGGCGGACACGGAGATTCCCGAGCCAATTACCAGGGCGATGAGTACAAATGCTGCGGTGGACATTCGGTAAACTTATCCCGGGTGTGTAATGGCGTGCCCGAGTGCCTGAGCGCGGCGCGAGATGAGCTCAGGCAGGGGGCCGACTTTATCAAGATCATGTGTGGAGGTGGTGTTGCATCACCGTCTGACGCCCTTGATATGGTTCAGTTCACTGCAGAAGAAATCCGTGCAATCACGACGACTGCCAAGCAGTCCAAGACTTATGTCACTGCCCATGCATACAGCATTGAAGCTATTCGCCATGCTGTGGATCATGGGGTCCGAGGCATCGAACATGGAAACTTCATTGACGAGGAAACGGCCGCCTACTGCACGAAATTGGGTGTGATATTCACTCCGACTTTAGTTACTTACTACGGCATGTCACGACCTCCATTCGATAAGTTCTTGGACGATGTCAATCAGATCAAGAATCGTCAAGTGCTAGCTAGCGGCTTGAATGCATTATCAATTCTGCGCAAAGCTGGGGCAACGATTTGTTACGGGTCGGACCTCCTGGCTGGCTTGCACTCGCTCCAAAACGAAGAATTCTCCATCCGATCTGGTGTCCTAAGCGCAAAGGATATTTTGCAGTCGGCTACTGTCAATGCTGCGAAGTATTTGGGGATGGAGGGTCAACTTGGATGCATCAAGAAAGGGAGTATTGCTGATCTGCTGGTCTTAGAATCTAATCCGCTGGAAGATATCACCATATTGGATCGCATCCAAGATAATCTTGTAGCTATTCTCAAAGATGGACGGATCGTTTTCAAAAAGTCAACCTGGCTTTCCGTCGATCCTCTATACGATCCTTGTCGCATTCAACTTCAATAAAGAATTCCTTTCTAGCAAGTTAGCATGGATTCAAGTGAATAACATGTCAGTATTTTATAGCTTACTATCTCTTGCGCCTTTCGTAGTCATTCACGGCTGTCGTCATATTGAAGGGAAACTCAGACTGCAGTTTTTGATCAAAAGCCAAAAGACGGGTCTCACACATTTGCCAATTGTCAATCCTCGCCAGCAAAGAACAAGAGGACTGCCTCTGTCGCGGCTTTGGAGTCATCTCCATCATCGTTATCTGCTCTATTTCCGCGCCAAATTGCGTCCAGATGGGAAGATAGGAGATCAGATGGCCAAGAAAACTTTTTGCTAAAATGCAAACACAACTCAGCCGCCGCGAATGCATCGTACTCGAAATGGCCTTGAAGAGTGAGCACTCGTCTCGGATAATAGAGGCCCTGTATAAGACATTTCTCGCTGCTACCAACATTGATCCATGGCGCCGGAAGAGAAGCATTCATTCTATCCTGCTCAGTAGGAGTTGTAGAGGGAGCCACAACATCACCATGAATCAGCTGAATTCTGAATGGTTCCATCTGCTTAAAGCTAGCCAAAGAAGAGAACCTGCAAGCAAAATTTGGATTCAGAGTTATTGATTGCACACCTATCTCGTGGCTTGGCTGCGCCTGAACCGAAAACTTCGTAGGCCATTCTTTGATATAAGATAATTCACTCTTTTCAAGTAATGCTTGACCTATGAGCTGATGGCCGAAACATGAACCAAAAACCTTGACAAGTGGATATTTGGTGTGAACTGTTTGTATGAACGATTCGAGTGCAGGGATCCAGTGAAGATCGTCGTATGCGGCGGCTACAGCGCCGGTGACGAGTATAGCATCGATTGGACATGTGCCATTGGATGTTTCTGATTCAGCTCTCAAATTATGAAGATTAGGGAAAGAGCCTCCCACAACATCAAATGCCGTCACTAGAATATCGATTGGACCATGTTTGAGATTTTGTGGATTTTGATTTAGACGATCTGCAGCTGCACTGAGAAGCTTGCGGAACTGTGTATTGTAGAGACCTCGCTTAGCATACACGGCCGGAGAGGGTGTGTCTGCTTCGAGAACAGCAATGTGGACTCTATTCCGCATCCTTGCTCTGCAGATAATGCCTTGTCTTGTCGGGAAAGCAGGCGATCAAAGGATGGCTATCGGGCTATTTGAATATGATGCCTTTCAGGTCTGGGGTAGAGTCTGAATAAGTCAGCCGCTCAATGAGTGGCCGAATTCTTCTTCCCTTTGCTCAATTCGGCTGGATTGTCCGATTCCTCGGCTACTCACACCGAGAAGCTGCAGCCGAAACGTGTCGGTGTTCAAGAGGAATTTTTTAGCTTCATTACAGCATACCTAGCTTTACAGGCTCCTGAGAATATGTGCTGGCATATCATGACTCATTACAAGGCGTAGATTAGCTCTCATTATGTCAATATCGAGATCTATACAAGTCACGTGACTCAGTCGGCCACCATTGAAGCTCTACAAAGTAACCTTACAGTAGTCTTTCCCAATTTTCAAGGTGTATTGCTCTAAATCACATATCCGGCTTATTCACCTTGACAGTCTTTTTGCTCGTGCTATGTATTGTGTTGCCCAGCTCATTCCAAAAAGAGTAACAGGATTGGGTTTTGTCGTGGGTTTCTTTTAAGCACTACGGCATGCCACCCGCTTGACCCCACCAAGACCACCAGCTCGGTTCAATCTTCCGAAGCCCCAGCACAACTCATCAAATTTGGATAGGGAGAAGAATCAATACGTGCTGCTGAGAAAGGAAATATAGCATGGCGCCCTCTACTCCTCGATCGGCAAATGCGTATGTTTGTTCTTTGGCATTTTTGCATCTCTGGCGTGTACTTCAGGTGGCTAACCTCGGGCTTGACCTAGGAAGATGTGAGACCTGCCGTAAAAGAAAAGTTAAGTGTACCGGCGAAAAGCCTTGTCGCGCATGTGTTAAGCATAACTTGCAATGCATATTCGGCACCACTGGCCGTAGAAAATACTCCGAGGCCGAAGTAAAACAGCTGTTGGACAAAATTCGAATATACGAAGAGCGGCTTGCATCTGGGGCTGAAGGTTAGCTGCACACTATTATTCTTATTAAAAAGAGAGCTCATAACCTTATAGGTCCATCACTATCGTCGCCGAGAGCCCCGGATCCGATTCCGAGTGGATCATCACGGCGCGATGCTGTAACGCCCGGCAACCCTGCCACGCCAGGCAGCTATTTGCAAAGGGGCCAACCACCGGAGGCGCTGCTATATGATGAGAGTGCTGATGGAATTAGCCCAGGTAAATATGACTTCCATATGCCCCGTGTAGCAGATCGACTGATTGCACATAAAGCAACGGATCGGACGTCAGGTCCTGCGTTTGAATCTCAAGTAAGATCTCTGCTCCACAGATCCAAAGCATATGTCTCCCCAACGAGTGGGCTATACCACAATACTCATGGGTCGAGTGAGCCAGTGGGGTGGATATCGGTGCGGGGACTTGTTGACAACGTTGATGAACCTTCTATTCCGTCGCTGGAGGAGTCCCAACATTTGCTAGAACAATTCCTCTACTATCTGGGAGTGAGCCAACACTTCTTTGACTCTCGCTCCTTCTCCGATCAGATGGGGCTACTGTTCCAGACTGTAGAGTCTCAGGAGCAACAAAAACAGACAACATGGTACACAGAGTATCTTCTCGTCATGGCAATGGCGAAGCTGATGGATGTTGAGCAGCCAACATCTCAACCGCCGGGGTCTGAGCTTTTCTCAGAAGCACTGAAACGCCTTCCCCCACTGCATAACTTTGGGAGTGAAGGAGTGATTGTTGTAGAAATACTAACACTGGTTGCTACTTATCTTCAGTGGTGTGATCGAAAGCATGACGCTTACATCTATGTATGTCCCTTTCTCTTTCTTCCGGTATTAAATACTGACTCAGATCAGATCGGTCTTGCTCTAAGACTAGCTATTGCCCTCGGCTGTAATTTACCGGAGAATGAACAGAGTTGCCTACCCTCTCAGTGTGCCCATCGGGTTAGGTTGTGGTGGACAGTTTACATGCTGGATAGGTATTTATTTTCCTTGGTCATACTTGTTCCTCAGCATCCTTGCTGATAGACATAGACGCCTTTCGTCGGGTCTCGGACTGGCCGCAGGAGCCGATGAACGACAGCTGAGAGCAGGGTACCCTCGGCATGCTGTCGGCTTCCAATCACCAGTTGCGATCACAATAAATGTGCGCATTGCACGCATTACAGATGAAATCATGTCTTGTGAGTTGCGTGACAGATTACCATTTCATCTTCTAATCCTTGCCAGCTTTATATGGTAGTGCCTCTATCACTCAGATCGAGCTAGTGAGAAAGATCCAGATCATCCTCCAAGAACTTTATGCTATCGGCCAATCTTTCCCTCCATCTCTGGCCATGGACTTTAGTCGACCACTAGAGAGAGTGACACGCACAGGGTCGTCTCTCTTCCTGATGTTGTTTCAGGTAGGCTCTTATCTCCTCTTCCTCTGCTATGTCTGACGCTTGGAAAGGCTATTATACTTTGCACTCGGCCAATTCTGTTAAGGAGAGTTCGTTTAGAAGTACAGAGGCAGCAGAAGTCTCTACCACTGGAGCCAGTTCCGGAGATACTAGCCAGACTCTGCGATACCTGCCACGAAGCTTCAATGCGAAGCCTAGCAATTCTGTACAGCCTTCAGCAACAAAGAATAATCCGTAAGTGAGCCTGTTCACTAATAAACTACTAACTCTCAATCAATCAGAGCTGACTCCTTTACAGCACGTTATGGATTCTTTGATCTGGATGCAACTTTCTCTGCGGCCTTTGTCCTGGTAATGGCTGGGGTGTTAGACAACACTAAAGATCAACCGCCACCAGCTCTAGACCAAGCATTTCACGTCCTCAAATTCCTCTCTCAGTCTGGAAATTCTGCTGCTGAACAAAGATTCCAGGATATCTCCCTGTCTTGTTCTCACGTTTGGCCAAATTACGTTTTTAATGGAGCTCCACCTGAGACACAAACTTCTCAGGTGGATCCATCCAGGGATCAAGCGCTAAACACTGCTTCAAGAAAGGATCTGAGAAGAAGTCCCTTGGAGTACCCACTAGCTTCTTCAACCTATATGGCGCAAGACTCCGGTCAGTCTCGTCTGGATGAGGGCAGACTACTTGAATCTTGGTCTCAGTCGGGAGCTCCAGAGACAGTGTTCGATATGGAGGTAGATTGGGGCCTGGACCTGACAGGTGAGGCGGAAGGTATCTACTCAAGCTTTCATAATCCGATCTTCCCGTTGACGGGTGTGGACCATATGGACTGGCTGGAGATTGAAAAGGTGTTCAGCGCTCCAGGTATTTGAGCTCATTAGCACTTCAGAGTACGGTTAGATGGCGCCTTTCAACCTCGATAGAGGTAATTGTGGTCTGCTCAAGTCGACTTTCTTGCATCAATGACTCCTGGGAAGAGCTTGGGTATCCAAGTTCTCGGATACTACTAATGGCAAGTTGGCCCAGGCCCAGAGAAGGATGCTACTATAAGCCCCACCGTGGTCGACTACAAATCCACTCCTGTTCTCCATCCAAATCTCTCTATAACAGCAACTGACGTCGCTTGAGGCCGCCAATTGATCGTCATATAGCCTGTAGTGTCATCTATAATGCCTAATGTATAGCGTAATGATTTTCGATTTACCGCGATGGAAAGACCCTCATCACCCTATCTTGGGCTTCAAAAATCGTCATCAGCTCCACTCAAGACCCAGATTTCCGTAAACCAGAGTAATGACGAGATGATCATCAATGGCCCCAGCCAAAACACTAACCTGTATTACCCACCGCCACCGGGCCAAGGCTACGCATTGACCCAATTAGCGGTGAAGTACAACTCACGAGAAAGAAAAAGAACAGACTAAGAAAAGGGGAAAAAAACCAGAGAGGAAAATTTAGTCAATAAGCACTATGATATATAAAATTTCGGTTGGTGTATCATCAAAAACCCGGCAAAACATAAAGAAAACACCCTCCAGTTCCAAGTTTCCATCCATGGATTCCGTTTCCTTCATCTCGTCCGACAACAGCAAACACGTCACGCGTCACGCATATCGTACAGCAAAAAAAGCAAAGGGGGAACCTCTCACTTGAACATCCGCTTCAGACGCGCGAAGAACCCGCCCTTCTTCTTCTCGGCCGCCTGCTCTGCTGTGTGCTCAGAGGTCTTGGGCTCGTCGGCCTTGATCTCCTTAGCAGGTTGTTCCTGCACAGTCTCTGTCTGGGGTGCCTCGGGCTCTTGTCCGCGCTTCATGGCAGCCTCGGGCTTCTGCAGCTCGGACTCGGCGGGGGCGGCGGAAGCGCTCTTGTCGGTCTTGGAGGTGTTGATAGCGGCATTAGCAGCGGCAACAGCATCGGGGTTCGCCTTGCTGGCGCTCTCGACCTTCTTAGGAGCCTCGGCGGCAGGGGCAGTAGGGGCAGTAGGGGCAGGGACTGTGGCAGGCACAGGCTCGGGAGCGGTGTACGCAGCGGTCGAAGCAGGGCCAGCACCGGCCAAAGCCTTCTCCTTGTCAGCGGCGGCGGCCTCCTCCTCAGTCCGGGCCATCTTGGGGGGCTTCACCTCGTCATTGGAGAAGATAGGCTTCTCGTACGGACGCTTGGTGTGTATCGCCTCGGCGGTATCGCTCGGGGTGATCACGGGCTCGGCAGCTATAGTAGGGGCAGGGGCCATGGCTGGCTCGGCTGTGACGGGGGCAAGGGCCTTGGTTGACTCGGCGGTCTTGGGACGCTCGGGGATCGAGGTGGGCTCGGCGGTACCAGTTGTGACGGCAGGGATCGAGGTGGGCTCGGCGGTACCAGTTGCGACGGCAGGAATGGCAGACTCCTCTGCGGAGGTCTCGGTGGTCGAGGGGTAGGTCTCTGCGCCGAGGCTGGTCTCCTTCACAGTGCTCTCCGGGAGGACGCCTGCAATTTGAGGTCAGTACAGGCGATTTTGAAACACTAATTCACTTGATGGTAGCTCTTACTGTTGGCCTGCGCCTCGCCGTTATCCAAGGTGCTGACTTGGCCGGCCTTGGAAGCCTCTACCTTATCAACGGCATCTTGCACCGAGCTATCATCCTTCTTGGCCTCTGTCACCGGCGCAGCTGTCTCGGGCTCCTGAACGGTGTCCTTGGCTTCCTCGACCTTCTTCTCGGTCTCAGTATCCGCCTTGGACTCAGTCACAGCAGGCGCAGCGGCAGCCTCGGTGGTCGACTCAGCAGGCGCTTCGGTCTTGTTGACGGACTCAGCCTTGGACTCGTCGTTTGTGGTCTCGTCGGTGGGATTTCTATGGAAATTGTCGTCAGCGCTGCGCAAAAAATGTGCCCGTCGCACACGCGACCACTCAAAATTTCTTCCAAGGCCAACTTACACAACATTTTCGACCTTGTCGGTGATCTTGTCGACAGTAGCGGCAGTAGTGGCCTTAGCACCACCCTTCTTTCCCTTCTTGCCGCCTTTTTTGGCCATGGTGATGATTGTTCGTGAATTTGTGTACTGCGACAAACAGTCAATATTGCCACGTTGGTACCACTATGACGACACAATGCGCTGGGGGTGCTGACTTGGTCGCAATTGATAATTGATCGCAATGGCTGACACTGACACTTGACAGGTGCAGGGTATGCAGACTTACTTTAGAAATTTGGTAGTTGAAGAGGAGATGGTGAAAGGAAGAAGTGTCTCGGAGTGGGCCAAGTAAGGGATGGTATGCAGCTCCCTATCCGTGGTTCTTCCACTGTTGAGAGTTTCTGGAACGCAGGAAATTGGATTTCGAGATGATCGCAATTGCTAATTACGTGGACTTCTTTAAGGACAATTGGCTTCTTTCAGTTTTCTGGCCCGTTTTTGTGCCTGGCAATACAATGAATCTTTTTGTCATTGGCTGTGTTTACCAGATATCTTGTATACATGGCCGCGAACGTCATGGTTTTGCACTGTATCGGCATCTTTGACTAGATCTACTGCACATATTGCACTGTCACAAAGGAAGTCCTGCAAGCGATGGCATACATGCATCCCTTTCATAGTTCCGCCTTCAGTCGTGTGCCTCCTGCAGCGCGCTCGGGCCATAGTGCAGCCCTAAGGCTGAATCGGGTAATAGGGCTGCTGCGAGTGCTAACACTAGGGATAACGGCAATCTGGGGCTCCGCGTTAAGCCAGTGCAGGGCAGTATACAGGAAAACCCCCTAGAACGTCCTTACACACCCCTGATACATCTAAAATGCTTTCTCCTGGGTACAGTATATCAGTCTCTACTGCTGGTATGTTCTTCATGGGGGACATTCTTGGGACGGGCTGGGTTAAATGACATCATTGGCTAAATCCTCTGAATAATAAACAATGGTAGAGGATAGTATGTCATAATAGTGCAAAAATAATCAGACGAAAATAGTACTCTTTAATTAAAGGCAGCCAAGGATCAGAGGTAAATGTGCACTGCCAGGATCCACGACGTGGGCCGTGTAGCAGGACCGGGTTTTTCCCGAGGAAATTTACATGATACTCTAGGTGCAACAAAAAGAACAGACCAAAATATATATCACTGCTCAGAAATATACTTCATCACGATAGAAAGAACAATAATGTTGAATGAGTAAAAACGGGGGGAAAAAAAAAAGAATAAAAAGAAAGGGAAAAAAATTGACCGACGCAGGGGTCGAACCTGCAATCTCTTGATTCGTAGTCAAGCGCCTTGCCATTGGGCCAGCCGGCCTTGTTGAAGTAGGTTCCGGCTTGTGCTATATGAGCCAACACCAGAGCCACCCTCTCCCTATTACCTAAACACTCGGCAACTCTGTGCCGAGTGGGTCTTTGGGGAATCCGCGACAACCCGAAAGCTTTTCTGCCGATTCTCTGCCAAAATTTCCGAACTCGAATACGTACAACCACTATTTGATTTTAACCCTTACATGATGAGCATACAATGTTGAATATCTTGGCCTAATAGAACAGTTCATATTCGTAAATTCGTGGCGCTCATTTAGATACATGCTGACATCAGTATGCATATGAGGTAGGCGGTGGCAAACGAAAACGGTGGGCGGTGAGGGAGACTGTAGATAGGCGTCACTGTAGGGGCAAAACCGGGTTCTGCTTTTACGCGATGAAAATACGAGGCCAATGAACTTGCTGCTGATACTTCCATGATGTAACTGGGCGTTTCGCCCCGATCGGACGCCGCTTGCTCCGAGTCTTCTGGAAGCCTTCGCTGCATATTCGTAAACTTTGCCAGCTCTCCAGGCACACTGGATCGGGGCTGAAGGCGGTCCGTGGTTCATGAGAGTGTCCAGTGAGCCTTGTCAGGCCTAAGACCTCAGAAGGTAGTATTTGTTCATGAATCACAATTTATCCTATATTTTCCGAATCCCGTCCGTACAGTTGGTCATATTCATGACTACACGCTACTGCAATCCGCCCCTCTTCGAGGGCTCCACGCAATCGGCGTTCAGTGGTTCCTACTGGGGCTATAATGGCGTCCCCGGTGTGCAAGTGTATCAGTTGTTCTCGCACAGACAGTGGATATCGCATTACACCAATGACAGACGAAAGAGGGAATAAGTTGGAAACTGGAGTACTGTAGCACTGGGGTCAATGTCCGGAGTAAGTGCTCCGTCAACGCAACAATACACCGGATGTGGCTCGGATTCGTTCCCACGGTTTGGCTTATCTTGAATCCACCTTCGGTCTACAACCCCCAATTCCCTCATATTTGCCCCCCCATTCTCCTTTTGTCTTCGTCTTTTCTCTTTTTTCTACTTGATTTCAATTTCATACTCTTCTTAAGTATTTTGTGCAGAGAATGGTCATACAGTCCCTAGACCGTTACTCCACTACGTGCTTGCACTTCCGCGTCCGTTCCCAATTCGGGATTGGTCTGCTGTGAGGCCAATTTCTGTTCTTCTTGCCATCATGACTTTCCGTGAAAGGGTCAAGCGGGTGTTCCACCGCTCATCCAGCAGCACCAGTCAACTGAATGGAAAACCCAAGATTGAATATTATCGTCGACATGAGGTTCCCCCCTCCAAATTCCGGGGCCCGTTCGATAAGGAACACCAAAAGCGTTTAGCCGCTTGGTCCTTTGACCGTGCCATGGTGGAACGCTCCCGTTCGCTCGACTTGCCTATCTCCCCTTGTGCCACTTATGGCATTGGTCCATTTGACTCCGACGACACTGGCGATATTTCTCCCGATGATGATGGAGTCGCGATCGATCCAGGTATGTACTAAATTGGCCCACGGAAGACCTCCGATCGACCCCTCGAAACCCCGTCCTGACGCCCCCCGCCGCAGATTTCTCTCATTCTCCCGTGTCCCCCATCTCAACCAACTCGCCCCGCCCTGTCAACACGGGCTCCCAATCGTCTACCATTGTCAACTCGAACAGCTCCAACGGCTCCATGATGACTCTTCTCCCGGAACCTTCGGTCTATGAAATCCCAGAAGACACCATCGCTCAAATAAAGGAGTCCATCCGGTTCTCCTCGCCTATCGTACGCGCCATGTCCCCCGCTCCCAAGTCGCCCCGCGGCAAACAAATGCCCTTTGCACCAGAGGACCTCACCCGCGCCCTGGCTGCCGTGCAGCTCTGCGCGTAAATCTGTACACCTACCTATATTCTTGTTACACATCCCGGAGAGTGTCTTTCTATCTCTTTCTCCCGTGATCGTCCTGGCTTGACTTTCCTCATGCTTCGAATCGGTGCGCCTCGAAATACGACCAAGCGTCCGATTCTGGTTCGAATGGACGCTGATCCACGACCTTTACACGAATCCTCCCGATCACACTACGATTGGTACCAGCTCTGTGAGACTGGTGATTCTTTCCCCCGAAGACCTATGTCCAGGACTAAAAATGGTTCCTGGCCTTGTCTTCTACTTATTATTGTCCCCCAGGCCTTATCCCTGCATTGCATTTGAGCGTATACCCGTTCGGAGTTTTTGCTTTACGCGATGTGTCATCGCCCGACAGAACGGTTCATCTTAGAATAGATATAAACCAGTCGCTAAATATAAATCAAATTATAACTACACTAGTTCCAAAAAAACAATAGATTAAGCTATAGTTCTAGAAGCATGTTTTTCGGTGCTTGTCAACCCCGCTAAGCCAAGCCTTTGACCCCGCTGGACCGCCACTAAGTCTGGGCATCGCACTAACGAGGCAATGATCCTTCCTGATCGGCCTTATATCCTGGTCTATTGTTTTTTTAGTGGCTGTAATGCGAACTTGGCTTCGTGCTATGACGACAAGCCCTGTGAGGTTAGATAAGTTTGTTACGAGGTGGCGTCAGGGGCATCCAGGGGATATCCCTGATAAGGACTCTGGAGATGGTATTGAAAATATGGTCACTTATATTAACTCTAGAACCCTTGAATCACATGTAACCTGTGAGTTCGGGTCAGGGGTAAGTGGGCTTCTCATGTAGTTCCACACTTATATGACAGCAAGCTTAAGTATAACTTCCAGTTATGTCCCCGGGTATATCAGTCTCTGTCCAGCAATGATTCATGCCTATGTTTTGTTTCTGTGCGTGTGGTATTGCCTTCCAGCATATTTGGACATCAAGATGCGGTGAACGTGGGAATTTCTTGAGTGGACGTGTGTAATTAGGAGAGTAAATCGGCCCTAAGATAATTAGGAGAAGCGTTGGAAGGCATTAATAACGATGGGTACGTACTATGTGAACGATTCCAGCAGTAAAGCTAGACCTCCAACAAGCTTCTTCACGATTTTATACGAGAGCCAAACAATAAATTTCAGATCAGCAATGCGAGTGCCAATAAACGCCCCTATATCAAAACTCCACAGTGTGCTACCGCCATCGTTAAAGTCACACACAGCGTCATCGCCCATCTTGAGTCGGGATCCGGATGTCGAATAAATCTGACCAGCTGAGATCAAAGCCCACGTGGAAATGAGAACACCGGGCGTCCACAGTTGAAGTCGATGAAGAGGATGGGTGGCCATTTATCTTCAAGCTGGGCTGATGAGCTCATTTTCCCCCATCTCAGGACCCCTGACTCGTATGCGTGATTGTGTACTGGCAGCTGGCTGGCACAAATTCTCCGCTCCCAGGTGCCAGGGGGCAGGGATCTTGCTGTCCGCTTCCCTTGCGGGGACTGATGTGTGTGGTGCAGGGGTTCGAACATTTTTGGGTCGGGGATTTGTCGGGGATCTTGGCATGCCTTACTATAGCTTCTATATATTTCTTTAGCTTGTGTTTACGTGTTTCTCGGCAGGGAGTAGATTCATAGGGGTTGCTTGTCGACATCTGCATGAATACCTGGGATGTATACGTAGCTGAAAATGTTAGTGGATGACGTATTTGAGCAGAATGATTGATTTGATGATTCTGTCTTCATTGGAGATGGTAGATGAGGTGGGATTTGAACTATTATTGTTCTACCTTGCCTCTCAGTATTGCTTCTTCCGAGATCTGGTACATAATATGGTTCAACCCACTATTATACATCTTACCCAGCATAGCTACAGAAGTACCTTCATAGAATTTGAGTAGACAAGAACAATGTGTGCCTATGCTATATCTCACTCGAGCACTGGAATCATGTCAGAACAAAGATATGCAGCCCCAAGCGAAGAATTTACCGTTGATTGACCCTGAGATGAAAGCTTTGCCGGAAGTTTAACGCCACGGGGATACATACCATCAAGATTAGCAGACCTTTGGTCCATTAGTCCTATAGATACATTGTGAGCAAAGCACGTTCTTTTGCTCAATAGGCATCTAAAAAAATATATACATTAGACCAAACTGGTTGACGAGTCTTTTCGAGGAAGGGAGGGCCATGCTTCCAAGAGGTGCATACATTTTTTTATACTGCGCCAATTGGCGCATAACAATAAAACTCCACATTTATTGGTTACAAGATTCTCCAATTGAATCAAGATTTAGA
Source organism: Penicillium tannophilum (assembly GCA_028829675.1). Lineage (NCBI taxonomy): Eukaryota > Fungi > Ascomycota > Eurotiomycetes > Eurotiales > Aspergillaceae > Penicillium > Penicillium tannophilum. Next base: position 237,113 of record JAQKAK010000003.1, on the reverse strand, counting down.
TGTAAGGGAAGTTTGAGCTGAGCGTCTATTTATACTTAGGGATGAAGGAACCTAGTGAAGCCCCGCCATGTTTCGAGTCTGCCACGACGGGCCTTGAAGGTGAGCACGTTGAAGTCAAGCTTGCCGTTGGATTTTTATGACGCATGCCAAATGTCACAGTATGGTTTGCTCGGCAACCTTAGTCTATCGGAAAAAGGGAACGGTAATCGCTGCTCTTACTGTGGAGCACATTCCGCTTTGGGAACTGTATACAGTAGTAGGCCACGAATATGTAGATATTAACAATAGTCACTGCAATTCCGAAACAAGGCATATGGATTAACACCCGAAATGGAGCCCAACCGAGGGGGAAGTATGTTGATTGGACCATGGTAGAAGTTACGGTTGCCGATGCGGATATTTTCCAGGGAGTAGGGCTCAGGGAGTAGGGCTAAGTTGACAAGCCACGGGGATACGATAATAACTAGGATTCTCATAGAATAGTGCTCAGCAATCTACTTCAAATCGTATTTAAGTAAGGCACACACCCGTCAGATTTTGATTCGCATCCTGCTGTATAACCTCGTTCACCGTCTATCTTTCCACGTGGCAGTCGCCTCATACAGCCCAGGTGGTAATATTCTTATATCCTCGTGCCTGGCATCTTTCAGACCAGAACAGCAGTCAAAAAGTGGCTCTATACTTCTATATGCGTCTTTGATTCTTCTCGAAGCACTCAATACTGCCTCTGCACCCAAGGTTTCAAGCTCAAAGAATGTTTCAGTCTTTGCGCTTTCTTTGCTTTTCTTCTTACAAGGGTTCTGAGACCCTTGATGCTACTGGAGACAATTCACAAAGCATACCTCGCCTGAGATCAGTTCGTAGGGCAAGTTATTATGCTCGCGTTCCTCGACAAGTCCTGATCAGTACACTTTCTCGAGAGAACAGTGTACTTCGGTCAGCTCCTCCATCGACTGGTACCGCTAGCACCTACTCTTCATCTGTCGTATCCGACGCGGAGTCAAATGTCACCAGCAGCTCTGCAACCAGTGAGAGTCCCTCCTTATCACCCGAAGCGCTTGCCAAATCGCCTGGCACCATACCTTCTTTGGACAGTCACACACCGTATGTTTCGATCCTGCAGGTAGATGGTACACTAAGACCGCCACAAATCACATTTGATGGCTACGGCCCATATGGTGGCCGGTTTGCACCAGAATCTCTCATAGACTTCCTCAACAATCTGACCTCATTCTTCGAGGCTACTATCTCAGACCCCTCGTTTTGGTCCGAGTATGCCACGTACCAGCGGGCCGAACCCACTCCGCTGCAGATCGCAAGCAAGCTCACATCCTTAGCTGGAGGCGCCACTATTTGGCTAAAGCGAGAGGATCAGAGCGAATACGGCAGTCATAAATCAAGGAACATCCTCGGTCAGCTACTATTAGCCCGCCGTATGGGCTTCACAGAGATAGTCACCGACTGTGCCGCAGCTAAACATGGTAAATTCACAGCGGCAATGTGCGCACGCCTAGGGATGCGCTGCGTCGTTATTATAGGCGCAGCGGATGCACTCGCGCAGGAAGAGGACGTCCTTAAAATGAAGATTCTGGGAGCTAGGGTCCTGACCGCACGAACCCCTTCAGGAATAGGTTCCCTACGCGCTGCAATCACAGAAGCACTCCGTTATTCGGTTTGTAACTACGAGTCTGCGTATTACCTGATGGGAGGCCCGGTGGGGCCAAGTCCCCTACCTACTCTCACACGCACGTTCCAGGCTCTTCTTGGCGAGGAAGTTGCGGTCCAGATGCACAAGGCGGCCGGTTGTCAACCAGATGCTATCGTCACTGCAGTTGGTAGCGGGAGCGGCGCTGTTGGAATGTTTAGGCCTTTCCTCACGAGCCCTACCATTCGATTAATTGGCGTCGAAGCCACTGGGGCGGCCGCTCTAAATGACGGGGAAATGGGCGTGCTCCAGGGGGCTAAAACTTTAATGCTCCAGAATTGGGACGGGCAAGTCCTTGACTCGCACTCAATTTCGCCAGACCTCAATCTTTCGACTGTCGGGCCCGAGGTGGCTCATTGGAAGGAATGTGGTCGTATTCAAATTAAGACCGCTACAGATGCGGATGCCCTGGATGGGTTCAAAACAATGCGATACCACGAGGGCATTCTGCCTGGGCTGGACTCGAGTCACGCGGTGGGTACAGCCATCGATCTGGCAAAAGAACTTGGACCAGGCAAAAATGTTATATTGTTGGTAACAGGCTGTGATGCTATTGGTCTTGGGTTGGATGTCGGAAACTCCTCCCTATTCAGGAAAGAATGATGGAATTGGGACGCGCTCACCCCAGTTGCCTTTTCGGTCCTGATCTTTAGTGTGTGTTTAATTTATCTTTCTCCTTTTTCCTTCATAGCACAGTTGTCATACCCAGGTATGTTTTGGAGTTGGTTCTCAGGAGTTGGATTGGTTGTTTTTCCTCTATATATATATCATGGCTAGCATTGAACACCATTCCAACAATTCAAAAAAACTTTTATTTGCTTTTCTATCAAGATCATCAGTCATGGGGCATGGTTCGTCATGGATGTACATAATGCTTGGCGATGTAGTATGCAGGGTTGCGGTGGAGAAGGCTCTCAAAGAAGGACATCCTAAGCTTGTAAGGTTGCTCCGGACGCATTTAATCTTCATGCCGAACGGACATATCCAAGACCTCCACGCGTCCTCTTCCACGCGTCTCGTTGCCAACGAGATCATTCAATCCTTTGAAGGCACCCGGCTCAGCAAATCCAACCACCTCCCACTCGTCCCCACCAACCACTTCTTGGGATTCAACTGACTCAATGTAGGCCATAATCTTGTCCTTGACGGTAGACGGGGCCTTAGGGGCAGACTCAGCGTCAGACGCACCACCGGCCTCGGCATCAGAGTCATCTCCTCGCTTGGCAGCCTTCTTGCCACCTTTGCTCTTCTTGTTGGACTTTGATCCACCCGAGGGCGCTTCTTTCTCCTTGCCAGATGCCGCACTAGGCACGGCCTTGACGGACTGCTTGAGGAGCGATACGGGACAAGTCACCCGCAAGCGCATCCGAGCGCGCATCACAGGAATGGGTTGCCAGGCAATGAGCGCCTTCATAGCGTCGAGCGCTTGACTCTTCGCAGATCGGTTGGAAGAAACGCCCGTCCAGAGTGGTTTCTTGGGCTGCTCCTCGCCCGCGCCATTCGGGTCTGCACTCTGCTGCTGCCCACTGGCCGAGCTCAGCTGGTCTAGCGCCTTGGAGATCATGCCAGAGGTATACACGCGCTTCGTAGTCGGGTCGACCAGTCTGCCCGATACGATGTCAAGTACCTCTTTCTCCACACGCTCGAGAATGTCCTTGCGCTCTCGCTCGCCTACCTGCACTTCGCCTTTGCGCAGGATTTCTTGCAGGATTTCATCACGGGGTGTATCTGCGCCGAAAGACTTTGCGAGTTCGGCGGATGGGGCTGTCTGCGCCTTTGATACAGACAGGAAAACGGTTGGGACTTGGAGCACATTGTCGAGGTCCTTTTCAGCGCCAGATCGGTATTCTAACAATTTGTTCTTGTAGCAAGCAAGTTCGAAGCGCTTCTTTCCTGTAACCCCCCCAAAGATTAGCAACCGATACTCTTCTAAAATAAGTACTCTAGCGTTTGGAAAATACCTTTCTTCAGACGAACGACAGACACATTTGTGAATTTAATTTGGTTGGAGGGTTGGTTGATCGGCATAGTGGGGGAAGCCGCAAAGAGTGGATTTAAAAAGTCGAAATAAAAAACCCAGAGAGGAAATGAGATTTCAGCGAGCGTATAGATGATCCAAATCTAAGTACAAATGTCCGCAGTAAAGACCCTGGAGAGCGACGTCGTATTTGTATGTTTTAACTTGATCGCGCCTTCTGAAGAGGATCTTTATCGACCGCTGAGTCATCCATTCCGGGTCGCAGGCTCGTGACCCCGCACGTGCCTCCTCTTATCTCTCGGTCCGGCGTCATCACCCCCAGGGTTCCAACCTCCTCTCCTCCCTCCCCAGATTCGGGTCCTTTGTTATCCGTTTCGTCCTACCCTTTTATTATTATCATCGACCACTTCATTGTGTATGTTGCTTCTTTATCCATCGACCTGCTTACATTGTGGGATAATAATGATATTCTGAACCCTTTACTGATAAGAAGCCCTGTAGCCCGTTAGGTACCCACTGCTGTTCATCAGCTATCGTTACCTCCATCTTTACATCATTTGTCATTAAAGACTATTCAGAATGAGACTTTTGCCCGCCACTTTGCTGGTGGGAGCTGCTTCGGCGGCTGTCCCCATGCAGCAGGTCATGGGTGACCTCCAGCAACAGTCCCATGCTCTGGTCCAGGACGGTGCAGACTTCATGTCCAAGCCACTCCAGAAGCTCCAGGATCAGTTCAAGACCCTGTCTGACGAGGCTCGGCTGATGTGGAAGGAAGTTTCAGACGCCTTCCCCAACATGGATCAGACCCCCATGCTCTCGCTCCCCAAGAAGCACACCCGCCGACCTGACTCCCATTGGGACTCTGTAGTCCGTGGCGCGGATGTGCAAAGCGTCTGGACTGAAGGTGCCGATGGCTCCAAGCACCGTGAGCTTGATGGAAAGCTGGAGGCCTATGATCTTCGTGTCAAGAAGGTGGACCCCAGCGTCCTGGGCGTCGACCCTGACGTCAAGCAGTACAGCGGTTACCTCGACGACAACGAGAATGACAAGCACCTTTTCTACTGTAAGTTCAACATCCAACTCACCAGGTAGCTCAGGTTTCTAACGTATGCTTGCGCAGGGTTCTTTGAGTCCCGCAATGACCCAGTGAACGACCCCGTTGTCCTCTGGCTGAATGGCGGTCCCGGCTGCTCTTCTCTTACCGGTCTGTTCATGGAGCTTGGACCTAGCTCCGTCAACGCCGAGATTAAGACTGTTTACAATGAATTCTCCTGGAACTCCAATGCCTCTGTGATTTTCTTGGACCAGCCAGTCAATGTCGGCTACTCTTACAGTGGCTCCACCGTCAGCGACACTGTAGCTGCCGGAAAGGACATCTATGCCTTGTTGTCCCTGTTCTTCAAGCAATTCCCTGAGTATGCCAAGCAGGATTTCCACATTGCTGGCGAGTCCTATGCTGGCCACTACATCCCGGTTTTTGCTACCGAGATTCTTGCTCACAAGAACCGGAACATCAACCTTAAGTCTGTGCTTATCGGTAACGGTCTGACTGATGGTCTCACTCAGTACGCATACTACCGTCCCATGGCTTGCGGTGAGGGCGGTTACCCAGCCGTCTTGGATCAGAGCGCCTGCCAGTCTATGGACAACGCTTTGTCACGTTGCCAGTCTCTGATTGAGTCTTGTTACAACAGCGAGAGCGCCTGGGTCTGTGTACCGGCCTCCATCTACTGCAATAACGCTCTCCTGGCTCCTTACCAGCAGACTGGTCAGAACGTCTACGACGTTCGCAAACCGTGCGAGGGTGATTCCGGTCTGTGCTACGACGGCATGACCTATGTTAGCGATTACCTGAACCAGGAACACGTTCGCGAGGCTTTGGGTGCCGAGGTTGACGGCTACGACTCCTGCAACTTCGACATCAACCGCAATTTCATGATGCACGGTGACTGGATGAAGCCCTATCACCGCCTGGTCCCGGGACTCCTCGAGCAGATTCCCGTCCTCATCTACGCTGGCGATGCCGACTTCATCTGCAACTGGCTCGGCAACAAGGCCTGGACTGAGGCTCTCGAGTGGCCTGGCCAGAAGGCATATGCTGGTGTTGAGCTGGAGGACCTTGTCATCGAGGACAATGCGCACAAGGGCAAGAAGATTGGCCAGGTCAAGTCCCACGGCAACTTCACCTTCATGCGTCTCTACGGTGGCGGCCACATGGTCCCCATGGACCAGCCTGAGTCCAGTCTGGAGTTCTTCAACCGCTGGTTGGGAGGCGAGTGGTTCTAAGTAACCATTGATTGTCAATAATCATCCTTACTGCATTGATCTATTCTTTGGATTTGCCTCGCATAGAATGTGACAATATGCAATGCTTGTGAGAGGATTTTAGAAACCAATCAATTTGCAGTTCTTAGCTCTCCTGGCTTTAGTGGTTGGGTTGTCTCAATGTCAAGTACATACAAGTTTCAGATTTTATCAAGTTTATCAATGGATTTCGTTGACTATAAATTGCAAGGTTTCATGGCATGTAACAAGCGTCGTACCATCAAAGCCTGGATGTAGATCAAGGTAACGCGACTTTCATACATTGACAGCGGCGGGTTACCGAAGCAGGGCTAATTTGCCCTAGCTACGTCTAAACTAATCTGCCTTGTAAGTCTAGGAATATTTTTCACATGCACAAGGAACATACATCTATGGCTGGCCAGGCGAGACGATAAGGAACATGCCCGGTTATAGGTAATATACGTATATAAGGAAATCAATCGGTTCATTTCATATTGGTATGATTCATTTTCAATTTTAAAGACTGGCATCACACCCAGCCAGCGGGGACAAAGATCCCACGGATGCCCATAGAAACACACCGACAATAAAGGAATCCCTCCAAATAAAGCCCCCAGAAAAACGACAAGAATAGTTTAGCCCTTCTTCTTGGACACACCGACGGTGCGTCCACGGCGGCCAGTGGTCTTGGTGTGCTGACCACGGACACGCAGGCCCCAGTAGTGACGGAGACCACGGTGGGAGCGGATCTTCTTCAAGCGCTCAAGGTCCTCACGGAGCTTGGAGTCAAGACCGTTGGAAACGACCTGGTGGTCCTTGCCATCGGTGATGTCGCGCTGTCTGTTAAGGAACCACGAGGGGATCTTGTACTGGGTAGGGGTCTGGAGGATGGTGACAATGCGCTCCAGCTCCTCGGTGGTGAGCTCACCAGCACTAAGAAAAATGTCAGTATTTCCGCTTGGGTTTGGTAATAATTATCCAGGCCTCTGCAATGTCTTTCCCGATCGTTTCCGTTCCCAACTCCTTTTGCGGTGGTGTATTCTGTCATGCAGAATTTTTGAATCGTGGAGCCACACACACACACACACAATGTGTGCTCCTTCGAGGCGTTGTATGATGACCCTTGTTCCCCCTCTTCATTTCCACCCAACTTCGAAGAAAAATTTGACAAAGACATTGCAGATATTCCAGGATCGTTGTGGATTGTATCGAACACGTACCGCTTGCTGAGGTCGACATCGGCCTTCTTGCAGACGAGGTTGGAGTAGCGGCGACCGACACCCTTGATCTGGGTCAGAGCGTACATGATCTTCTGCTTTCCATCAACGTTGGTGTTGAGGAGACGCAGGATGTACTGGAAGTTCGTCTTCTCGCCGGACACGAGCGCTGTATCAGAAAAGGCGACATGTTAGCCAGGTCATTCCTTCTGGGGGGTTTGTCGTGCGATCCCCAAAAATCTAGCCACGGTGTTTTTTGGTGTGTTGAATGCGTAGCAGGGAGTCGAAGCTTGCGTGGGAGAGAACGTACACATAATGGGCGATGGGCGCGAGGGCTCGCGATAATTGTCGACAGAGGGATGGAGAGGAGCAGAGTCTCGAAAGTCTCGAGTGACTTTGCTGTCCGTTGTGGGATCGGGTAATTGGGACGCTAACCATCTTGGGAATTAGTGTGTGAGGGCTCGCTTGATTGCCACTAGTCCGTAAAAGGTAGTCATGTGACTGACCCATCTATAGCTTGGTCACATGACTTGAGGTATTGTAACTTCCGTAAATGCAACGTCAAATGAAATGCCTCTGTTACTTGTATTTACCGTCCAAATTTACCTTCTCACTGCTAAGGTTCTCTTTGACACCATCAGCCACGTAGTCTTTGGTGCTTCAACATGATATTTTGATGCAAAATCTGACAAAAAATTCTTGGGTTTTTCACGTAATATAGATAATGCCTCGGTCACATACATGTTAGCTCTTCTCGAGGGTAAACCCGGTAGAGACTGTTGAGTAGACTTCTCTTATAAAACTCTAGGGCTCAACAACTTCTGAGTTGAATGATAGCGATATTCAGAATTTGAGTTCTTTGTTGTCTGCTCGAGGTCGATTGCGTGTATCCGACATACTTTCTTTCTATGGAATATTAAATTTAGAACTATTCACCTCCAAGGCGCTTTCATTCGAGTCCATGGCCCTATGGTATACTCTTTGTCCTCGAGATACTTCTTGCCGAGACAAAGCACAAGAGAAGATTTTCCCTCGTAGACATAAATCATTCGATCTCGCCTTTTTGAAGACCTTCCGGTTGTCCTCCAATTCAGCTTTACCATTTCACCGTAGAACTCCTTCTGGTTTGTCTAGTACTTCGATTGCATTCCTCTAATATCTTGAGAATCCCGTCGCAAATGAGTTCCGAGATCGATTACATACTGAGCTTCCCAACTCGCGTGGAAGATTTCAGCCTTCCTCCGGAGCCGAATAAGTTGTGGGACTTGAACGCACTGGAACCATGCCCTGAAGACTACACCTTTCTTGAGATCCGATACGATCGTGTCCATGATGTTAGAGCCGTCAAGTTGGAGACTGCCAAATTACTTGGACGACTGCACTTTTGGGGCATATCCAAGAAAACTCAGAGCAAGAAAGCAACCATGCAAAGTTTATGGAAGATGTTCTATCACATGCCAGACAGATACCGCCCCACGAGTTTTGCAGAGCTATTCAAATTTCACCGAGATACTGGGCCCCGTCTCATGGGCTGGGAGCATTGGGATGCAGAGGTTGGACCGATCAGCCGGTTCCATCCAGTTCGACCAGATCCCCATGCTCCAGTAGATCCCGAATGGGTGCGCCCATCTGCTGCGCCTGATCATTTATCGGACAGTATCATTCACCAATTCATGTTGCCCGTGGTGCCCGTGGTCGAACCCGAAATCCCTCTCAAGTCAAGCAAGAAAGATGAACGGCGGGCTGAAAGAACTCAACCCTTGTCACACAACAAAGACAAGCCGGGGGCTAAACGACAGAAAAGCTCGAAAAGCCATGGGGTGAAGCAACAAGCCCCAAAAAGGACTCGCGACGTCGATTCAGCTTCGCTATTTGGACCTGCCCCTAGTGCAAGCCAAACAAGTGAAGAAAGAATGCATGTCATCAAGCCGGCTTCAGAAAAACCTCGCTCAAATGAGAGTTTTCGTGCCGGATCATCTAGCCATTCTATTAGCGAATCAGAAGGAAGTATATCTGAAACAGATTTAATAATGTCTGAGACTACCCAGAGGCTCACGGAGGCTGTTGAGAGGACTATTTTGGAATATGCCTACCATGACCTCCAGCGGGACCCCAACGCACCGAGCCGGGTACCGGAGTCATTTGCAACTGCTTCCTCCACTGACGACTTACAAACGGTGCAGATTGGAACTTTTGCTGCACATGCGTATCTCAAACTAGACCCGACCAACTTTGAGTTTGATAACAGCTCGACCACTCTCTACCCATATCGAGGGAGAGGCCCAATCTGGAGCAGTTATAGCTGCTCGATTGACTGTGTTATCGTGTTGGGTATGTTACTTGACGTCGGTTGCACCAATATAGACCGTCGAAGCTGGAGATATGGAGAGATTACCGAGCTCGAAAAGGCTTTTATCGAAATAACAAATGTCAACTGGGAGGCTCTTGATTTGACTACAAACATCAAAATGCGAGACCTATTCTCGAGAAAGCTCTGTGCTACCGTCCCGTCTATCAAAATGGGGGAGCCCGCTCCGTCGTGGGCCATCTGGTCTGAATGTACAAGAAACTTTTCGCAATTCTACTATACATTCTCTGAACACCATCGGGCGTGTGCTTGCAATGGCCAGGAGATTCTGGAGAGTGACAAATATGCCAACTGTCTGTTACCCAACATTGCAGATCATGATACCAGCGAAGGTGTATGGATGGCGGATTTGATCGAGAGTTGCATATTCACTCCACGCGAAACCAAATGTATCCACTGTGGCACGGGAAACGACCGTTCTGAGACAAGAATTGATGAGCTACCACTTCGGTTGGTCGTATCAAATTGGGCGGGAATTCGAGTCCGGATCAAAAACCATACTGAAAATGTCAATTTCCGCTACCTTGATCCGAATGGAAAGGAGAGAATAGCAACGTATCGCTGGCTCGGGGGAATCTACTATAAAGAGGGCCATGTGCGTGTCTACTGGAATGACCAAGAGCGAGGCGATAACGAAAACGAAAACATCCGCATGTACGATGACGAAGTGAACGACGGAGTCATTTTCGGTGGCATCCCCCACAACATTCTTCGGATCGAGTCCCCCATGACTGGACCGACATTGGGTTCTTGATTGGTATCTACGAACGTATCATCAATCCGTCGATGGACATGATGAATGCTGTTCTTACCACCGTCAATAGCTGTAAGCGTATGGTTGCACTGGGTCGGTCAATGTTACGAAGCCACGACCCGTGGCAATATGTACGATTGCCAGTACCTGGAGATCCATCTGCCAAGAATGTCGTTTCACCTCCAGAGGATCATGTTATACCCGTGGCTACTAATCGTTTCCGAGAGGTGCATATTGATGAACTTCCCACTCCAGTGCAAGTCACATCGCGCTCCACGTCACAACAAGTGCCAAGTACACCCGGGATGGCTCCTGCTGACGTCGACATGCAAGATCTAAACAGTATACTCGACGCCTGGCCTCCAGAGCTACAAGATGACGGAAATATCGAGAGACCACCTATATACGATAACTTATTCGACTCGATGCTCAACTCACCTTCCAGACTGGCCGAGTTTCCTGAGATGTGGCCTCAAGGCGTTCCAGGAGATAACGGCGCCTTCAACTTCCCGTCTCTTCCAAGGGCTGATGATGCAGATAGTTTGCCTTTCAGCCAGCCACGTACCCCGATGATGGACTACGTGCACTGGCCAAGCCCGGAGAATAATATTTTCTTGGATGAAATGGAGTGGGCAGCGCATGCTGGCGCAGTCCGACGCTCTAGCCGTGCCCGACGCTCGGGTTCATATTTGAGAACTAAAATCCGGAAAGCACGCTCGGGCGATCGAAAGTCCAATCAACCTTCTCCGAATTTTTCCCGGGAAGCGCATGCTGAGAAAAGAAGCAAAGCTCCTGCTAGAAGAAATCACCAGAACAAAACCATGGAAATTTCTATGCGGAGGGTCGCAGTAGAATTACCGAGTGTGCGCCCAAGCGATGGGTCTACCAAGAACGCACCGGAGAAGAAGGCACGCGATAAAAAGAAGGTCTCCGGTCCTGCTAAGAAAGCAGCAAAAGAGACGACAGCCAGTGATATTACGAAACTACGTACTGTAAAGCAGGGCGATAGGTCCAAGGACAAAGCTCGAGCAGCGACATCTAAGGACACTGGCAGAAAGGATAATAAAAAATCTTCCACGAAGGGCAAACCGAGTAAAAAGCCTGCAAAGGATAAGGAAGGGGAAGAAGATGTCGGGGAGGAATTCGATGAAGCAAGATCTGCTCATGAAGGCCCTCCAGAGCCGAGGCCTTATTGGATTCCTGGGCCCTCAGGGGAACTTAGAATGCGGAAGACGGCGATCCGGAATGCAATGAACCAGTCACCTAACAAGAGGGCTCGCTTTGCAGATGACTTAGAGCAGGGGCCATCTAAGAGAATGAAGTTATAGGGATCAGTGAAAACAGTGGAATAGTCTAGATTGTTGAGGCGTAGATAGTTGCTTTTTTGGATTTTTAGGAAGTTTTGATTTTGCAATGACATATACGCGACTCCCTGGTTGTATTCATGTTAATAATGGAAACTCTGACTTGAGTAATTCTGTATGAGAAACAAGGCCGTTACTAGTAAATGGGGCGCTGTGCCAATCACAACAGCGCCATTAAACATCCCGCTGTATAGTGGACCAAGTCCGTGCGACGTGCCCCCGCATCTCCATACCCCAGACTCTTGCCCTTTCTTTCTCTTCCCTTTCTCTTCCCTTTCTCTTCACCTCTAATCTTTCTTCCTCTTCATATCCTTTTTCTTTACACTCCTATATTCTGCCATCTAGATCCTAGGACATATCGAGAGTATATCTATGGCATGGATTTGTATACTGAACTGACTCAGGGACTTGGCACCCTCAAGGTGGAATGTATCTTTCGCTTATGATCTATGATCTATTTACATCAATCTGGCTATATACCGAAACCAGATCTATCAACACAAAGGGGAATTAAACCATATAACATGCAGGAACAAAACAGAAACACAAACCCTCACACTTCTCTAAAGACGGGCACGAGGCTCGCTCTTCTTCTTGCTGGGGCCAGTCGGTGTGCTGCTCTTCTTGGGCGCAGAGATATAGCCACCCATGACATTGTCAGAGTTGATGATGACACCGTTCTCATCGCGCTGGATACCTAGCTCGACGAGCTTGGCGAAAACCTTGGAAAAGTGATCAAAGAACAGGTCCTTGTCCTTGGCATACTTCTGCACCCACGGCAAGAATTCAGGGTCGGTCTTGAGCGCCATATCAGTCGGCAGCATCATCAGGGCTTCCTCATCCTCTTCAGCATCCGGGTCCTCATACACAAACTGTGTCATACCCGTCGACAGTGTGCGAGGCTTCCAGTCCAGCTGTAACAGCAACTTAAAGAACGAGTTCGAGAACCGTGTTGGGTTCGTCACCCACGGCCCCTCGAACCCACTGCGGTCACCGTGGCACCGGCCCATGTTGTGGCCGCCGGCCAACGCCACAATCTCCTGGTCATTGAAGCCCATGCGATTGAAGATGAAGCGCAGGTGGTCGGCACCTAATGCGCCGTCGGGCAGACGTCCTCTTGGTGGCACCTTGGAGTCATCTACTAGGTCTGTGCGCCCACCTTGCCAGGGGATCTCAGGTCCGCCCATCTCTTTGATCGCTACGACACCGGCCAAAGTCCAGAGGTCCGAGTATGTGATCCAAGGGTGCTTCTCTTTGACGGGCTCCAGGAAGGCCCGACCGTGCTGCAGGCCTGCGTTGGCTGGGTCGCCACCCTCCGCTTCATAACGCATGCCGGCGCCGTTCGAGCCACCGGTGTCTGACTCGAGGTCATATGTACCTGAGGAGTGCCTGCGAAAGTTGTATGATTAGTTGATGGTTGCAAAGCTGGTTTACACCGGTCGCGTCGGGCTCCTTTCCACCGGAGCGGGTCCAGGCCCGTGGACAGCAAAATCCCCGCAAAAAAAGATGAAAAGGAGAACCAGGTCAACTCACCATGCTAGTCGCACAAACACTGGGCCTGCGCTTCCATCGTCATAGTCGGGCTTCTTCAACTGTGCGACAATGTCCTTGCGGACCGCCTCATAATCATAGGGAGAGCTCATCCTTTCGGCCGAGATAGTGTGACGGCAATACAGAGTTTCTCAAAAAGATTGGTCCAGGAACACCACAACCACAACTATTTGATGGTTCCGATGATGATTCTGACCTTCGGCTCTGTGAGAATAAAGAGAAAAGGATTGTTGAAAAAGAGGAAAAGTCTGGAGAATGATAGAGAGACAATACCACATGAAGGGAAAGAGAGTGGATCCGCCGGTCGAATCAGCGCGCACTCTTTACTTTGCCAGATGCCGAGGTCCCTCTCGGTCTACGATAACCCGCTATTAATTGCCACTGAAGTGCACATGGAAAGAAGAACTTTAGTCAATATTAATGTCTTCATGAACCTCTCTTCCGAATCTCGGCTCGAATCGGACTGGGAGAGGAAAGAGGAAGTTCACGTTCAGAATCGTCAAAAAAACGCCATTTGAATGCGTCCACGGGTTTCAAATGCCGTCGGCCATGAGATCTAATACCTCGGAACTTGAAAGCCGATCTATACCCCGTGCTTCTCTACACATGGAAAGCTTCGGCTTCAGTAGAAGATCCCGGCGAAATCGGGCTCGGAATATTTTCCTTTGTTCGAATTCCTCGATTCTCCTATGCTAATAATTTCAATCCTGATTACACGCAAAGAGCATGCCCTTCAAAGCTCAGTCTCGGGATCCTCTTCCCACTCCCCATCTTCATCCGTCAAGCCAGCCATATCCTGATCTTGTGGACTCTCCAGCTTCTTTTCATCCGCAATAAGATCACACTCTTCATCATCCCCAAATTCGCCCGCTTCCAGATAGTCGATCTGATCAAGATGCAGCTCCTGCACTTTCTTCAAATCACGCACCCGCAAATTCAAGACCCGTGCTTTCAACGTTTGCACTTTAAGGTCGTACTTTTCTAGCGCTTCCTTCGTCGCGCTGGCCAAAAGTCGGTATGCCCGTTTCTGTTCCCGGTTTCGTTTACGGAGCCGCCGTATTTTGCGCCTCGCGAGCCGCTCATCCGTGTTGAGAACGATGTCAATAACATCACTGATTCGCTGTGTGTGTGTATGGTTCAAAATGCCCGCTTCTGAGTGCTTGCCTATGAGCATTAACGTCATGGCTACATCATCGGCGATGGAGGTTAGGGTCGCGGTTTTAAGTTCCGAGCTCCAGTCCTCAATGCCTTGCAGGCGCATTGCCAATCTTGGATCCGCTGTGGGCTGGCGGGTTGCCTTCATTTCGCCCTGGAAGTCGGCTGGGGTAATGACTTGAATGTTGAGGTCTTGTGGCGCGTTGCCGGGCTCGCTTTCATTGCGATTATTTTCCATAACAGTGGTTTTGATTGTCGCTAACAGGGGCCGTCGGGTGGATATGACGAGTTTTTTAGTAGATCGTGGGAAGTGACTGTCAACAACAACAATGAAAGGACGTGTAGTGCAGGCGCTGCGAGAGGTAGGGAGTAGAAGAAAGAAAACAAAAGGAACTTTGGTCTCATGCTAATCACGCTCAGGTGTAGTTCAAACAGATGAGTCGTTTGCGCAAGACAATTTGATCTCATTGTTCTTGTGCTTCTTTATCTCCATATGCTCTAGACAAATAACGCAAATAGCAAGATATTACTTGAGACCTGTGTAACCGCTGCCTTTGCCTTGGAATCTACACGTTTATCACAGAAGAATGTACGATTTCATTATTTGAGACTAATGACCATGCGTACCTTAAATATGCGGGATTGAATCAGACTCAAGTCCACTCTTGCTCCACTGTTTACAAGGCAGCTACAATGGCATCGCCTACTTCTTTCGTCCCGGCCTTTCCTCCCAGATCAGGAGTTCGCAAGCCCGAGTCCAGCACTTTGCGTACAGCATCTTCCAATCTCCGTGCCTGGTCTTCCATATCCAAAGAATAACGGAACATCAACGCAACGCAAAGGATCATGGCCACCGGGTTTGCAATATTCTGCCCAGCAATCCTAGTACTTTAGTCAGTAGCTGAAATATGTAAATCGCAGAATATAATTGAACTTACGTTGGCGCTGATCCATGCGTAGGTTCATACAGTCCATAAGGTCGTGTCTCCAGCGTCTTATCCCCTGGAAGACCATTCAAACTGGCACTAGGGAGAACCCCTAAGGTTCCAACAATGGAGCCGGCCTGGTCAGACAGCATATCGCCAAATGTGTTATCAGCGAGGATCACACCATTCAGAGAACGAGGATTGGTCGCCATGATCAAAGATGCGGAATCTGCAAGCTGATGCACTAGCTTGACATCTGGATACTCAGTCGTCATGGTCTTCTCGACCACCCGCCTCCACAATCGAGATGATGCCAGGACATTCGCCTTATCGAGGGAAATTACTGGCCACGGAGGATTGTGACGCCGCGCAATCTCAGCGGATAGACGAGTCACGCGCTGAATTTCAGCTTCGCTATAGCCCCATTCATCCATTGCTGTCCACCCCTCGTCAGAGCTAATTCTCTTGATTGAGTGTAGCACATACCATAGGTCTCATCTTCAATCTTCTTTCCAAAATAAGCACCTCCACAATTCTCCCTCACAACGACAAAGTCCACACCTTCAATGACTTCGTGTCGAAATGGACTAAATTCTTTGGCGATGGAACTACTTGGTGAATCAGCCGAACAAGGCCGCAAATTCGCATATATATCCATCACTTTTCTCAGCTGCAATAAGCCACCCTCAGGTCCATCGAGACCTCGTCGCGCATTATCCCATTTCGGTCCGCCAACTGCAGCGAAGAGCACGGCGTCGGAGTCTAGAGCTGCCTGCTTGACTTCCTCCGTGACAGACTTGCCAGTTGCGTCAATGCTACAGCCACCAATCAATTCCTGGCGTAGTTGAAAGGTGTGTTGGGGTGATTCAAAGGCTTTGAGGACTTTAATGGCTTCCGTCATTACCTCGGGACCGATGCCGTCGCCGGGAAGAATGAGGATATTGTGTGTTTGAGCCATTCTTACCACTTCCTTGGCTCTTGTATAACTGCGAAGGGGTTTGGAAGCTGTAAACGTATACTCTTGGTTTTATATATGTATCTGTCGTCCCGATATAGGCGGTTCGGTCTTTCGTCCGATGAATGCGGGGTTTGTTGCTCTCGGGCGAGCCCCGATGGCATGGTATCCGAAGACGGGGATCATTGGGCTTGTGAGAAATGAGCTCATATCTTTAATTCAATGTCTTCTACACTTCTATTTTCAGTATGTATACCCGTTGCCCAGAGGTATTGAGAGTTCGTCTCCATAGTGATAGTGGATCTCGGTCCGTCCTCAGGTAGCAGCTCAGATCGATATCGACACCTGGTATTTCAGGAAGCAACAGTAGGGCTTCATATGCACGTGATATACAAAGAAATTAAATTGTTCCATTTCATTCCTTTTATTCTGATAAACTTGTGTAAGTGAAAAAGACGGGAATATGGAGAAGTCAAATGAGTAGAAATGTAAAGAAGCCGCGAGCGACAACTGCTCACTAATCGCCCCTCGTGTTTGCCCTGTTTGTCTTGAATTTTCCCCGCGGAAGTGACATCAAAAGAAAAAAAAAAGTTTCCTACAGACCATTCGAATCCATTCAAAATGTCGCGAATTGAGGAGCTCCCAGATGACTTCGATGAGTCGCTCAATCTCAATGAGTTGCCTCCTGTCAATGAGGTGCCTCCGGTGGCACCTCAGGACCAGCTGCACTCTGGATTCGACTTGTTCGCTGCTTCCAACGAGACACCATTCCCCATCAACGAGGAGCGCCTGAAAGCTGCCAAAACTGACCCTTCTGCTCCTGATATGCCGCCAGCTATGGCATCAGTCAAGTCGCATACATCCGCTGAGTTGCTGGACTTGATGAACAAGACTCCGCTGTTCATGACAGATATTGACAAAGCGGGCGACGAGAGTATGTTGAGAATTACGGCTTCTATTGGAAGGAATCAGTGCTAATCTTTTGTCTTTGTATAGATGGCGAGAACCCTATGCTTGATGCGCTTACTGCTCTGCAAAACGAAGGTACCCGAGGCGATGTTGCACAGAGCTTCAAGGAGCAAGGCAATGAAGCTGTTCAAGAGAAACGGTGGATCGACGCCAAGGAGATGTACACCAAGGCTCTTGCGGTCATTGCTGTCAAGGAAGATAAATGGGAAAAGCCCGAGGATCTAGCAGTGGAGAAGAAATTGCTACTTCAGATGGAGGAGTTGTCGCATATCAACCGGGCTTTGTGCAACCTTGAACTAGGTAGGTTTGGGTACGCACGATGACATTATGATACGCGCGCTCACAGATACTACAGGAAATTACCGTGCTTGCACCCTTGACTGCGCCGCAGCTCTCAAGCTGAACCCCAAAAACGTCAAGGCTTATTATCGCTCCTCTATGGCCTTGTTGAAATTGGAGAGGCTCGACGAAGCCGAAGATGCCGCAAAGCGGGGTTTGGTCATCGACTCCGAGAACAAGTCATTGCAAATTGCAGCCTCTAAAATTGCTGAGCGCAAGGCCGCGATAGAGCGTGTCGCCGCCCGAAAGAAGGCCGAGGCTGAACTTCTCCGCAAACAAAACCTAGTTCTGAGTACTGCTCTCCGTGCCCGTGAGATCAGAACCCGCAAGACCGACCAGCCGCCCGAGATGGAGGATGCAAGAATTCGACTGGTTCCTGACCCGCTCTCGCCGGAAAGCTCTGTCGAATTCCCCGCCGTTTTTCTCTACCCTATGGATGCCCAGTCGGACTTTATTAAGAGCTTTTCGGAGCTGCACTGCATTGCCGATCATTTGGACTACATGTTCCCTCTACCGTGGGACACGAAGAATGAATACACCATTCCCAACGTTGAGTGTTTTATGCAGACTGTTTCGGGTGGCCTGATCAAGGCAGGCAAGAAGCTGCCCTTGTTGCAAATTCTGACTGGTGGAAAGGTTGAGGTCGTGGACCAAATGGTTCGCATCTTTATTGTGCCGAGTGGCAAGACTGGAGCCTTCATTGCAGAAATGAAGGCTCGGAAAACAGGATGAGATCGGATACTATGATACTTTCATCCAATATGCCTCCTGTTTCCGCCGCCGTACCGCTCGCCTGCTTTGCCATCAGGCGCAACCATGCCCGCTCCGCTTCGAAGAGACTCTCATCACTTATCATTGGTCTTGTTGGAAGCCTCTACGTCAGTACCCCCAATGTCGCACTCATCGGGTGTCTGCTTTTAAGCGATATTTGGTCTCACTTGTGTCAGGCTGGCTTTGACCAAGACTTAAGCTATGATCTTGAAGTTTCCAGTCGGCAATTTCCTAGTCATGCACCAAAAAGCTCGATACCCTATCAAAATGTTTTCTTCTGTATATACGGTTTACCTATAGATCAAGCCCACGGAAGCTCCCTGGCAATCAAATTTCCACCATTGCAAAATTAACATCAACTAAGTTAAGAGACCACGGACATATAGTGGACATTAGCCTATTCACCTGAAGAATACCTTTTAAGCTAATTTAGGCTCTTATTCACTCAATTGCGGGGTTGTGAACATACGCAGGCCCTATGTTGCCGTGTGGAAGACGGAGACTTGTCCGACTTGGCATTTCCCTGCAGAATGTCCAAGCGCTACGACAAACCATGCAATAGGACGTGCTGATTATATTTTATCATCTGAAACAGGGTTCACGGTGCTTCACAAATGTCAATTGTTAGATATGAATTGCTTTGTTTGAAGTACAGTGTTCATTATACCTTCATCTGCAACTTGAAACGTTGGCGGTTTGAGGTCCTGGCTTTAACGTTCGCCCGATGATCAGAGTCCCTGGACTCGACCTTCTGACGTTCCTGAACTTAAAGGGGAAAAGTAAAAACTGTAGTCTTTAACCGGTACAGCCTTTAGGCTCTTCTTTCTAAGGACTGAAAAGAAGATTGTATGGGTCGTTGTAGGTTAGGGTTACAGCCGAAACTCAAAATAGATGTTGAATAGCGCCTTGTTTTCTTTGGAAGCCGCGCCCACTCCGCCACGGGGTAATTGTCCGACTTGTACAATCTGAGACTCACTAGTATAGCGTTGTCTTGAACGATTTCTTGGTTGTTAGTATAAAGGATGTCCAATCTACGCCATGGTCATTTCATTCTATTTTACCTAGGCCTGTATCAAGCTTGACACTTGCTAGGCACTGGAAAGTAGTCTCTGAGGATTTCAGTATGTTTTATCTATCTATCAAGTCTCTGGCATTAGCAGCCAGTATCCTGCCACAACTGTAAGCATTATACTCTTTGCCATAATAAGTCGAGGTCACTAACCCAAACTCAATGCAGTGCCCAATCAGCCGGTCTAGACACTGCTGCTGTTGCTCTCGGAAAGCTATACTTTGGAACCGCCACCGACAATCCAGAGTTAACAGACACTGCGTATGAGACACAACTTAACAATACAGATGACTTTGGTCAGATCACGCCTGGAAACTCTCAAAAGGTAGACTCATCTTGTCTACCCGAATGAAGTTCAGATGCTGATAGAGTTTAATTATAGTGGGACGCAACCGAGCCAACGCAGAATACCTTCACTTTCACCAATGGAGATGTGATTGCCGATCTGGCGGAGGCTAATGGCCAAAAACTGAGATGCCATAATCTTGTGTGGTATGAGCAGTTACCAAGTTGGGGTGAGCTCACAGTAATCATACAAAAATACGGATATTGATCGTCGCAACAGTGACGAGCGGTACTTGGACCAATGCGACCTTGCTCGCTGCAATGAAAAACCATATCACAAACGTAGTCACTCACTACAAGGGTCAATGTTATGCATGGGACGTTGTAAATGAAGGTAAGAAAGGCACCCCTTCTTCTTCCTCTGAGTTATGCATCTCACAAATCCAGGTCTCAACGATGACGGTACTTACCGTGACAACCTGTTCTATCAATACATAGGCGAAGCCTACATTCCTATCGCATTCGCAACTGCTGCTGCCGCTGACCCAGACGTCAAACTCTACTATAACGACTACAACATCGAGTATGCGGGCAGCAAAGCCACAGCAGCGCAGAACATCGTCAAGTTGGTCCAATCTTACGGCGCCAAGATCGATGGTGTAGGTCTGCAAGCTCATTTCATCGTGGGCAGCACACCTAGCGAGAGTAGCCAGGCAAGCAACATGGCAGCATTCACCGCTCTGGGCGTCGAAGTCGCAATCACGGAGCTGGATATCCGGATGACTCTCCCCGAGACAGATGCATTGCTCGCCCAGCAGAAGACCGATTACTCCAATACCGTTGCAGCCTGTGTGGCTACTAGTGGCTGTGTTGGTATTACGATTTGGGATTGGACAGATAAATACTCCTGGGTACCTGACACCTTCTCCGGACAAGGTGCTGCTTGTCCGTGGGATGAGAATTTTGTCAAGAAGCCTGCTTATACGGGAATTCTGACTGCATTAGGTGGGACTGCAACTGCAACTGCTACCTCCACAGTGAGTAGTACTACTACAAGCTCGGGTTCAAGTGCGACTGGTGTGCAGGCGTATGGGCAATGTGGCGGTGAGAATTGGACTGGGGGAACGACTTGTGTTAGTGGGTATACGTGTACGTTTTATAATGATTGGTACTCGCAGTGCGTGTAGGTATGACTGGGGTTTTATGATCTACCTATGGTGGAAAGTCTAGAAGGGAAGACGCTAGGGCTTTGCCCGAATTGGATTTAATTACTTTCTTCGTCATGCTTTGCCCATTTTCTGGTATGCCCTGTCAATCAGCGCTAATTAGATTTCAGTAAACCGGGAATCTAGTAACGCCATCCCTCATATCCACATTAAACAAAAGAGAGTCGTGATCCATCACATTGTTCAAAAGCAAATGGGAAGAACGCTAGTACTGGAAATAGAAAGGGAATGTGGATGAGTCCATGTCCTCTCCAAATGACTCGGTGGGGGGTTGCGCTGGGGTGGATTCGGCTTGTGCTGGAAAGCCATGAAGTTCATGGTAAGATTCCGGCATATACGGTGGTGCCCCCACGTACACCGGGGCATAATACTCCAATGAATTGGGGCTGGGGTTGGGTGCAGTGCTGGTAGGGACCGGAACTCCCGTTCCAACACACTGACGTTTCCTCTTCAGATCTTGTGCGGCCACGGCAGCCTGGGTAGCATCACTGCCGCGGTTCATAGAGGGCTCGGGCTTGATATAATTGATAGGACTGTGCGAGAGAGGAAGGGGTATTGGTGACACGTTGGCGGACACATCGCTGGCTGCATATGTGGTCTTGGGGTCTTTCGGGGTTCGCGTCGGTCCACTGCGAATACACATGGTTTCGTAATGAGGTTCTTGGGTGGGTTTCTCTTCATTCGGGGAGGTTCTTCGGCTGCTTGGTGAATCTACGGGGTCGGGAAGGTTCGCGCGTGCGATGGATACTAAGGTTTTGCCGTCTGTTGAAGCTAATTAGTATTTTTTTCTTATTCTTTTTCTTCGCTTCAATGTAAGGGCAGAATAACGTACCTGTTTTTCCATCTAGAAATTTCTCTTCTTCTTCTCTAACCTCGTAGAGTTCGTCCATCATTTGTAATCGTTCGATTGGGGTGATTTGACGACGAATCGGCTGGTCTGCCTCTCTCAGCCGCCGGGCGGTGATCCCATAGGTAGTGCGCAACTCGCAAAGTAGATAAACGAGTAGTCTCACTCGCTCTAAAGGGGTTGTTAGTGCTTTGACCAAGGCTTTTTCCCAGGGAGACTGGAGGGCATTGGGTCTGTCTTACCGGCCTTGGGAAGGTGATCAGGCTCTCTGTGGCTCACGCCTGCTGGCCACCACGGCGGCTTTGTCTCTTCTGGATTGAGTTGTTGTGTCCGACCATCGACAATCTTGCGCCCATTGTATGGATAGTTCACTTGCTTGCGTGGTTCTACCAGCTTGACGTATGCTTTGGCCAGCACACGGCAGTTCGTCTGCTGTAGGTTTTGGAAAACCTTCTCATAGTATCGACGCAGAAATTCTTTGTCCCGAATAGAGATGAGGGACTTATTAGGGCTGGCAATGCTGATTTCCTCGTTCCATGGCTGTGCTCGTTGGGTTTGTGGGCTTCGGGACCACTGTGATGGCCAGGGCTCTTGCTGCTGCGCTGGCCACATGGTCGGGTCTACCGGTGGTCCTTGAGGCGCGGGTACCACTAGCCTGTGTCTTTCCATATTTCTAGACTCTGTGCCGGGGGACACTTGACTCACTTGAGTCGGAAGCAGGCCCTGTCTAGAGGCTGTTCTTGGTGGTGAGGCTGATGCGCCCGATTCCACTTCAACTGCTTTCGGATCAACACACTGGCTCCCCCTAATTCTCGCCGGCACCGTCACAGGAGGAGTATCTCAAACTTACATGAAGAACGCGATGGGCCGGGTTCTCCGGAGCGAGCCACAGCCTGCAAGAATGCGTCCGTGACTCGTGGGGACAAGATAGCTTCGCGACTATTGGCGATAGACGGTGATGCCTCATGACGAAGATTACCATCACGGTCGATATAGATGAGCGCAAAGTGCGGATGAGCCAACTCATCATGTTGGTTGGACATGGCTGGAGGGACCTATGGATGTTGGTCAGTTTCCATTTTGGTGCCCAATCCGACAATTTCCAGGAGATCTCATCGCAGATCAGTTATGATCATACCATATAATCGAAGGTCAATACCTGGGGATAAAATTCAAGTTTCGCTAATGAATTGGACGAAAGGGGACTCCAAGCAGCCAGCTGGGAGGAACAGGAGGGCATACAGCCAGGGAGCATTGTTTTGTGGGATTGAAGCACAGCAGTATAAGGAAACGATTCACTAACCGCTTGAGGCCCCGCCAGGAGAAATGACTCCGTAAGACCTGCCCCGGAGATTTTATAGTAGATATATGTCCACCGCCAGCCCTGGCAGTGGCGCTCAGGGCCGAAGGGGCCTGTTGACAGTGTGGAGAAATCGGCTCCAGAGCGAGGAGAGAGCGTGAGAGATCAAGCACGGACTTTGGTTCAGATACTGCAACCGCCCCAACACCTGGGCAGGCCCACTATGACCACGCACCGTATTTTACTTACCGTTGAACTATGTACAGATACAGATTGCATGCAGCTTTTTTATTTTTCCTTGACGATCTTCAATGCTATGGCCCCACGAGTGTCATCAATGTTTCCTGGGCCGCATGGTCCGTACAAAGGGATAGTCAAGCCTACTTTGGGGGGAGGGGGACCCGAGGGAGATGCTATGGAACACATTCCTGTTCCAACGTAAGAAAAAAATCATTTTAACACAATAATAAGAGCCGCTCCAGTACCATGGATGAACTACAACAAACGGCGTGTAGAAAGTCAGATTCCTAGCGCGATGAGATGTGGCTTGGCAGAACAAGATCAGCATCCTATTGGAACTAGTATCTAAACAGCTCCTGCGAGCTGATAGTCTGAGAGATTTTTGAATTTCCACGCAAGGTTGGGGCCATTAGATTACGCCAGTTCGGCCGGACCGGAGGCGTGGAATGTAGATCAATTACCGGCTGTCAATGACAGAAGTACGTAAAGTCACTACATCTGACCCTGGGCAACCTATTCATCTTTGCTGTTTCAAGCTTTGTGCATAGATATGACCATATTATGTAGATTCAGGCACCCAAATATCAGTATACAGGTCGAACTAGGATCGTGCATGATTATCCATCCACGACAGGGGGTCGAGAAAGATCTAGTAAATGCCGGTGTGGCGTCAGCGAATGAAGAACGAAGATTGGGTTTGAATCTAAGCGAACTGTGGCTCATCGGCATGTCTTTTTTTCTTCTTTTGTTATTTTTGGTGTTTTTTCTTTTTTTTTATTCCCTATTCTCCTTTGCTCCGGCCCGCATTCGCCAATGCAAGGCGATCAGATCTGTACGATACCCGTGCCTATCCACATGGAACAGGACTAACATCCCAGCTCGTGTGGGGCTTTCATTTTTTGCACATTGATAAGGCTGGTTCGGTGGAGTTGAAACCAATAACCGCGAAATGCAGATGAGGTTGCCACAATTGAAGGCTGAAATCCGGCCAATTTTTCCCAAATCAGGTCGTAGAATGCGTGGAGCTGCGGAGATGATACATTGACATTAATCTAAATGATGGAGCATTGATTTTCTCATCAAGGGGAATATCAAAGGTATTTGATAAATACCGTCATTCAATAGAACGTAACAGTGAGGGTCCCTTGTCTCTACTAATTTGTTATAATATGAGCTCCGATAATGGACCTCATGGTCTCCTTTTTTCAAAATAATGTAAGAGAAGTATGACCATACGACTAACGGCATTGACCAAAGATTGTGCAGTCTACGACCATGGATAGCACTATTCTCCACAATGCAAGACAAGCTAGTCTCCATAATGACATGTATATGCAAAGACAACAGATCGAAAATATGATCCTGGCTAGGAAGGATTGATTATCAAAGCCCCTCGTAACCAAGGGATCCTGGTCATGAACCGTCTCTATTTCCCCGTATCTGAGATGCACGTTCTCGTCACGAAGAATACATGCTCTTGGCTACACTAACTTTGCGCCACTGTGTGGCTGAGTCGGTCGATCAATTTACTCCCTTCACCGAAAGATGATCCTTACTGTAGAAGCAGTAGTGGATTGGCAGTCCATCGGATGAAGTGGCTTTTCCCCGCGAGGGGAGCTGAAACATACCCGAAAGTCAATGCAACAATACACTGTTAGTAGGGTGCACTATTGTTTTCCTTTTTTTTTCTTCAGTTTTCTTTCATTTTCTTTTTTCTTTTTCTTTTTTTTTTTTCTGGCAGATCGAACTATGGATCATTCAATTTGCCACCCAGTACTGGTCGACTCGGCCGGACCCCGCTCGGTCCCAGTCTTTGGCCTGGACTGGGCCTTGTTGAGACATTCGGCTGCAATTCACCGAAGCCCTGGGTCAACAATTATTTGGTTCAGGAGTTGGACTCAATGGTGTCGAAAAATGAGAGCCAAATTCGAGATCTTGGAAACCGTTTTGCAGTAGATCCACTAGAAAACTTGTTAAGGTGTAGACCCTCACGGCAATTGCTGTCAGTGGCCTGTCAATATTGTCAGAGATGTCATTCAAATGGGGGAGGAATTTCTCCTTTTGGTGGGACGAAGCGCCACAAATGGCCCACTCTTGCGAATTTTGGATCTATGCCCTTGTTGAAGATAAAGAAACTACTACATCTCCACTTTATGTCGGTGGGACGGTCTTTAATGCCCGATATCCATGATAGATTAGTTCTCAATTTCAAAGCTTGTTACCCTCCTTAGTCATTAGTGCTGACAACCTTTGGGGCCGAGTTCGTTCCCCGTGGCCGCTTAGGATGTTCGGGCACGCACTTTGGGATCGTCGTGAATCCCGATAGTCCCACGCTAGACCGTAACGGAGAACACAGACGAGCGTTCTCCGGATGCAAGTCATGCAACGCGGTGTGGGCCAATCGACTTTAGGGTTGACAAATTCTCGTGCATGGCGGGGGGTTCTTGCGAGGTGCAGGGATTTGATGCATGCTTCGATAGTCCGCGCCAGGCAGGTCGTAGAGCAAGCCTATCATAAGGCTTTAGATTAGGTTTAGATGTATCTTGTGAATTTGGACAATTGATCCAGCTTCTGTTACAGGTTCAGGTGCTGTAGAGGCTGTTTTGTTCTAAATTTTTTTTCAAGTTATGGACTAGTTAATAGAATGGGATCGATCCGATGCTAGCCACACATCTTGACATCGCGCGATATGCATGGAGGGGGGCTCCTGCAGGTAGTACCGAGCACCAGGATGCTTCATACTGCTGTGTAACACACTGCACAGGGCGGACACTAAGCATAGAAATTCAATATTCCTGACGTCGTCTCGGCGAAACCATCAGTTGCCTTTTTGGAGGTCAAGGCTTGACTATTCCGGAAATGGCATCAGACATATGCTGTGCCTGGGCGGAACTCAAACCTCCGACATCTCCTTCCCTGTGGCTGGCTGAAGTGGCTGTCATTCCTCCCTAGGGCTGTCCGTAACCTTCAGGGCCCATCTTCAATCCATCTCTATTAGCGTGGACAAGGAAAAGATCACCGACTTGCATTTCCTGGAAACTGGTAAGAATGGATCCCTCTCAAGTGCATTAGTGGCGTCAAGAATACCTGACCCATTGTGCCCCTCCTTAGCGAAATGCAGGTCGCCCGTTCCAGATAACCTCCGTCTCCCTAATTGTGGGCCCCCGATACCCGTAAAGTATGACTTGCGGTATGAAATGGGATTTGGTGTATTTCGACCGCGTCACATGGCTATGTTCCCTGGAAATGCAGATCTCATTGCTGATCCGAAGTTCTGGATTGGCCCTCCAGTACTCAACGGTCTGGGAACCAAATCTGATATCAGATGCACCCGGAGTCGCCGTTAGCGCCCCACGACCAAGGACACGTCAGTTTCTGTTCCAAATGCCTGAATTTTTGGAACCTGCCAATCAGGTACTCGAATCCTGTGCATTTCCGTTTCCAGGAGTATTATTAATTTCGTCTCTCCCCTTGTCTTCGATCCTCGGCGGAATGAAGTTGACAACCTCGATGGATTCCAGACATCGGGAATCTCATGTGGTCCTCTTTTGGAATGTATGCCAAATGCCACTTCAAATCGAATATCAAAAGTGATTGATCTCATTGCCGTCATACACCGCGTCTGCTAGAATGACGAAAGACACTGTCGCAGACGAGCAACCTTGGAAACCCATGTGGGCTGCGCCACAGGTGGACCCTATTGTGGCGCAGCTCGTGTTCTGCGGCTGAGAATACGCAATGAACACATCATGACTGAACAGTAAAGGGCTGCCGATCTACCCCTGTCATGATGCAACATTCAGATACAGACTTTGATCCAAAATCGGGCTCAAATTCTGAGTTTGTGTCTTAGCCTGGACCTTACTAAAAATCTCCATGTTGAGGCCTCAGGCCATAAGGTTTCCACGTGTTTGACATCACATGTCGATGTGAACAGTCACCTGATACTTCGGTATTGAGCATGTCTCACCGCTTGAGAGGGTATTGTGTATTATGATACTGTCTGGTATCATATATGGGACTTCTAAGTCCCGTGACCATTATCGTCATTCAAAGAACTCCTCCTTTTTTCTTGTCTCATGTGGAATGACTCGTTGAAAAATCCAAACCTACTCCATCACTAACGAACCAACATTCAAAAGGAATTCAATAAAAAAGCAAGCCATTATCCACCATCAGGCCCGTGTCCCCACTTTCAACCAAAAAGGCTCCGCTGCATTAGCCCGTCCGCCCACGGCTGATCACTCTGAATCCGGACCACACCCACCAAAATCTGTCTTGCTCCGAGTCCAGCTCTGTCAAAGCAGCGGTCGATCGTGTTCCATCCCCCCTGCCCATTCATTGTCTGTCATCTGGACCAATCACTGCCCCCCATTTGGTGTCATATTGTCTAAATCACTTCCTCCATACCCGGCGGCTCAGTTCCCCTGCCCATCCCTGGATTCCGGCGAGTGAGGGAACTTCAGCCCTTTTGCTTTGTCCGTGCGGCGCGTGCGTAATCGACATTTTCCCCGGGCTTGATCTGGGCGATTCAAAGAAAAAAGAATCCCCACGAACAGGAGATTGATTGCGGGCCAACCGTGGACGCCTCGGCCCCCCTTTAACATTGATAGTCTGTCTTCGTGATGGGCACGCCTTATTATCCAATGGATCCCAATACTGGTTACAATCCCGCAGGCTTTCCCGTCCCGACGCAGAGCCCCCCAAATCCGATGTCGTTCTACCCAAACTCCATGCCCCAACAATTCCCCCAGTCCAAGGCCCCATCACAGCCTGGACAGCAGCAACATTCCTTTGGCTCCATCCTAATGCAGCCAGGTGTTCCCGGTGGAGCTATGATGCCTTCAAACTTCCCCCAACAATCTTCCGGTACGTGGCCAATTTACCCCCCTTTATATTATCGCACCTTTCCTTTTTCTCGTTTTTTTTTTCTTTTGTATTATTATTACGACTAGTGCCGTACACATTTACCTTTCCCCTGCGGGGTCCATCTGTTAGCTCTAGCTATGCAGGGAGCAAAAGCCGCATCCTCTATCTGAGGCTTAGGGTTGATGGCTATCAATATCCCCTCCAGGACGCGCTTGTTTGTCCCGGAGGCTTGCAGCATGGATCTTCCCGTTGGATAGCGCCTATGATTGTTTCAACTGGCTTTTGGCTGTATGAAGCGCCCCCAATCGTTTGCTTTGTTCTTTATCAGCAGGGGAAAGGCGCATTTCGGGTCGCGAGCCGATAGCTAAAATCGACATTGATTGACGTTGAATCTGACCGCTAATATGACAACAGCACCGATGGAGAATTTCTCTGCACCATTTAGCCAACCTCCCCTCCCCGCAAACATGGCTCAATTTTCGCAAGCCAACCCCGCGCCAAATACCCCCTCCACCGTTGCGCAAACCTTCTCCCAGAACATGGCCTCCGTGACCGCGAATAATCTAATGGCCAACCAGCCACGTCCTCATATGAATTCCCCCCGGTCCGCTCAGCCGGGGACCCCCAACATGGGTCAGGTCCAAGGCCAGGCCCAGGCTCAGCAGGCTCAACAATCCCAGACTCAAATGCAAGGGCCATCCCCGGCTCAACTACAAGCGCAAGCGCAGGTAGTAGCACGGGAGAAGGTTCGCATGACGACACTTCTTGACATCAACTCGACCTTATTAGAGGAGATCGTCACTCTACAGACGTCGGGCAAGGCAGGCTCAGTGTCTAATCCAGATGGCACTGTTGCACCTCAAAAGCCAAGCCAAGAGTATATTGATTGTATGCGACGACTGCAGGCCAACCTGTCGTATCTCGCATCTATCACGGACAAACAAAAAAGACTTCCAGCGCCGGCCTTGATGACCCCACCTCCGAGTATGCCCATTTTGAACGACTTATATCAAAAATTAAACGAGCTCTTCCCTCGATCTGGTCAGGCTCCCACACCTCAGCGATTCAGTCCCGCACTGGTGCAGGGAAACGGCGGGCCTAGTCCTTCCCCCATGCCGGAATCAGTTGTCTGATGACTGTCTTGCCTGTATGTGTCGAGATATTCTTATGTTTTTGGGGGAGGGGTTTCGCACCCCCCTCTTTTACTGGTCTTACATTGATCTTTTGTCGCCCCCGATACACCAGTCAGATGAGGCATCATGGGGGACCACGGGCCCCCATCACTGTACCAACCGGTTTGGGGACGGCGCCTCCCGTTAACAGGCGCCCCGCCCTGTTTTTTTGCGCCCTCCGAGTTCCGATTCTTGGATTTGTAGTACATTCAAGGGTATCAAATTACTTGGGGTTACTGAGTGTAAGATTTTTGGGATTTGCAGAATCCCGCCTGGCTACTTGGGAGATAGCGCGAAGAACTATTCAAAATATATCGAGGGAAAACATGATTTTCTCTATGACAGAGTGATCAGACCTCTAGACTTTTCTATTTGTTAATTTCCTTCCTTCTGTATAGGCATACTAAAAAGTAAATATGTAAATTTAGTCTAGACGATCTTCGCATGGGCGCGTGGTCTGGGCTGAGCATGGAATCGCAGAGGTCGTGTGAACGGGGACCCGCCAGGCCAATTAGCTGCGCCCTTTTCCTTTCTCATCTCCCAGGCGCGAATGTCTTTGTTGACCAGGAGCTTCCCAGGTTTTGCTACTGCTTCTGCTGTGCATTGGCCGATTCGTGTCGCTCCTGCTACCTTCCCTCTTTCTTCACGACCCGACCCTTCCTTATCTTCTGGTCATCGCCGCTTAGACCATCGCCGCTTTTTCCTCCAAGTCACTCCTCCGCTCCGCGCTTCATTCCACTCCCGTCGATCTCCCTCAACCTACACCATGGATGCGAACGGTGATGCTGGCATCAAGCGCAAGCGCAGCACTATCGCTGGTGCCGCGGAACGGCCTACAAAACATCTCAAGCCTGAAGGCTCGGCCTTAACCCCCGGCGACTCAACACCGGCCAATGGAACAGTCTACGATATCGAGGAGGATGATGATGCGGGACGCATGCTCACTGTTGGGCCTGCTCAGGCGGACTCACCTGAGTGGCAGGCTATGATTGAGACCGTCGTAAAAAGCGTCGTGTCAATTCACTTCTGTCAGACCTGCTCCTTCGACACAGACCTTTCGATGAGCAGCCAAGCTACTGGTTTTGTCGTGGATGCAGAGCGCGGATACATCTTGACCAATCGGCATGTGGTATGCGCTGGTCCGTTCTGGGGATATGTTATCTTTGACAATCACGAAGAGGTAAGTTCTATTGGCACGGGTTGAAAGAGAGAAGGAAAGAGAAATGAAAAGTGGCAAAGGCAATGACAAAGGCAAAGGCAAAGCTAACACCGGTTGCCTGATAGTGTGACGTTCGCCCTGTCTATCGAGATCCCGTACACGACTTTGGTATTCTTAAGTTTGACCCGAAGGCCATTCGGTACATGAAGCTCACCGAGCTCAAGCTCCAACCCAATGCGGCTCAAGTCGGTACAGAAATCCGAGTGGTTGGTAACGATGCTGGAGAGAAGCTCAGTATTCTTTCTGGTGTAATCAGTCGATTGGATCGTAACGCACCCGAGTATGGCGAGGGCTACAGTGACTTCAACACCAACTATATTCAGGCTGCTGCGGCTGCCAGTGGTGGTAGCTCAGGAAGTCCTGTCGTCAACCTTGACGGCAATGCCGTGGCCTTGCAAGCTGGAGGTCGAGCAGATGGGGCTGCAACCGATTATTTCTTGCCTTTGGATCGTCCTCTGCGCGCGTTAGAATGCATTCGTCAGGGCAAGCCGGTTACCCGGGGTACTATCCAGACTCAATGGATTCTCAAGCCTTTCGATGAGTGTCGTCGCCTTGGCCTAACTCCCGAATGGGAGGCTGCTGTGCGTGCCGCTGCCCCTGCGGAGACCAACATGCTCGCAGCTGAGATTATCTTGCCTGAGGGTCCCGGCGATGGGAAACTGCAGGAAGGTGACGTACTATTGAAAGTAAATGGCGAGCTTCTAACCCAATTTGTTCGTCTCGACGATATTCTAGACTCCAGTGTGGGAGGTACAGTTCAGCTGCTGGTTCAAAGAGGAGGCAAGGATCTTGAGGTCGAGTGTCAAGTTGGTGATCTCCATGCGATCACCCCCGATCGGTTTGTAACTGTTGCTGGCGGCACTTTTCATGATCTTTCTTACCAGCAAGCTCGACTCTATGCCATTCCCTGTCGTGGAGTTTATGTATGTGAAGCTGCTGGGTCTTTCAAGCTGGAAAACACCCTGTCCGGATGGATTATCGACTCGGTTGACAAGCGACAAACTCGAAACTTGGATGAATTTGTGGCTGTGATGAAAACCATTCCCGATCGCTCGCGGGTGGTCATCTCCTATCGCCATATCCGAGATCTTCATACCAAGGGCACCAGCATCGTCTATGTCGACCGCCATTGGCACCCGAAGATGCGTCTTGCGGTGCGCAACGATGAAACTGGGCTCTGGGACTTCTCCGATCTTTCTGATGCCATCCCTGCGGAAGCCCCCGTTGCGCGCAAGGCAGACTTCATTCAGCTCGACGGTATAAGCCAGCCTGCGGCAGCCGAGATTGTACGCAGCTTTGTGCGTGTCTCCTGCACAATGCCTTTGAAACTTGACGGGTATCCGCAAGCCAAGAAGACAGGCTTCGGTCTGGTGATTGACGCTGAGAAGGGTCTAGTAGTTGTTTCGCGAGCCATTGTACCATATGACCTCTGTGATATTACCATAACTGTTGCCGACTCAGTCATTGTCCTTGCCAAAGTTGTCTTCCTGCACCCGCTCCAAAATTATACCATCATTCAGTACGACCCGAGCCTGGTTCAGGCGCCTGTACAGAGCGCTCGCCTCAGCTCCGATTTTATCAAACAGGGTCAGGATACCATCTTTGTCGGTTTTAACCAGAACTTCCGCATTGTGGTGGCCAAGACTGCTGTCACCGATATCACCACAGTTTCGATCCCAGCCAATGCGTCTGCTCCTCGGTACCGGGCGATCAACCTGGATGCCATCACAGTGGACACAGGTCTGAGTGGTCAGTGCACCAACGGTGTTTTGATCGGTGAAGACGGCGTAGTGCAGGCACTTTGGCTGAACTACCTCGGCGAACGGACCCCCAGTTCTCACAAGGATGTTGAGTATCATTTGGGATTCGCCACTCCATCGCTTCTTCCCGTCACCTCGAAGGTTCAGCAGGGTGTCACACCTCAGCTACGTATTCTGAACATGGAGAGCTATGTTGTTCAGATGAGCCAGGCCCGCATCATGGGTGTGTCCGAGGAGTGGATTCAGAAGGTCGCGCAGGCCAATCCCTCGCGCCACCAGTTGTTTATGGTGCGCAAGGTTGATTGTCCAACGGCAGAAATGACACCCAACACAGACAGCTTCCAGGAGGCGGATATCATTCTTACTCTGGATGGTCAACTTATTACTCGGGTTTCGGAATTGGATGTGATGTATGAGAAGGAGATCCTTGAGGCGTTGATCGTCCGAAACGGTCAGGAGATGCGTATTCGAGTTCCCACAGTTCCAACCGAAGATTTGGAAACCGATCGTGCTGTCGTATTTTGCGGTGCTGTTCTGCAAAGGCCTCACCATGCTGTGCGACAGCAAATTTCTAAACTTCACAGCGAAGTTTATGTGAGCGCGAGGGTAAGTCAATTCTTCGTTCCCGTCTCACTCTGCATATTACTAATCCGTTTGATAGAGTCGTGGCTCTCCTGCTTACCACTATGGTCTTGCACCGACCAACTTCATCACTGCCGTCAATGACACCCCGACTCCCACCCTCGACCTGTTCGTCAACGAAGTACGCAAGATTGCCGACAACACATACTTCCGTCTGCGTGCGGTGACTTTCGACAATGTTCCTTGGGTTGTGACTATGAAGAAGAACGACCACTACGTGAGTATTCCCATGTGCGCATATAGAGTTTCAATCACTAACTATGGGTGCTAGTTCCCCATGTCTGAGTATCTGAAGGATCCCACTGTTGCTGCCGGATGGCGCACGGTCTCCCACGACAAGCTTAATGAAAAGCTAGGCATTGCGGCAGACGCGGCAAATCTGAACCCAGATGCTATGGACGAAGGTCTTGAGGGCGGAGGTAGCGACATGGAGCCTGACATGGAATAGATACTTTTCTAGTTAGTGGGTTTGTACAATATTCGGTGTGGGCGGCGCGACTAGGGTCAGGCTAGGTTCTGGGTTGTGTATCATTGAGATATTCGTTTTAACATTCCACTTTTTTTCATCCTGTGGATTCACATGTTTGATGGATGGTCTGAACTGAGAGCTAGGTATGACCATTCCTTCGGGTGCCTTGGTTGGAAGCCAAAAAAAAAAAAAAAAAGAAGATAGATAATGAAGGTGCATGTTATGTATGAAAAGTTGGGGCCTCGGCCGGGGGGTGTTCTGGTTCATTTGAAGGATTTCCGACCTACCTCAATTGGTATATTGCCATGTGATCTGCAGGGCTCCATATGTGGTGATTCGGGAATATATATCATTGGCACGCCACGCGTTAACACCCATGACTTTTCTTCCGACCACGTTGCTGAAAGTATAATTGATGAGACTAGGACCAATGATAAAAAAATATATAACGATTGAAGAAATCACTGCGATAAAAGGAATCCCCCTGGAATTCTTCAAAAAAAGACAAAAAGACAAAAAAAAAGGAGGCTTGCATCATCCGTGAATCGAACACGGGCCTCGTCGATGGCAACGACGAATTCTACCACTAGACCAATGATGCTGGTTCATGTAAAACATAGTCACTTATAACCATATCAAACAATGGTAAACATTTAGCAGATTTTATGTCTAATCTCTTCCTAGCAACGAGCGAAGTAGTGAGTGGCAAGGGGGGTCTGTACCAAAACCCTATACAACGCAAATTACCCTGGAATCAAGCCCGTAGATGCATCTTTGGAAAATGACAAGTCTGTTCGAAAAGGGTCTATTTAATGACCATTTGCACTGGATGCTGCCTATGTCGCTGTAGTCTAACAGATTCAGGACTGATGATAAGAATACATAACGCCAATAAACCCATGTTGAACACCACACCACACTCAATGCCTGAGGTGAATACCAACGCCTTAACTGCCAGTGCTGCTTGAAATTACGTCCAACCGGATATGCAGGACAATCCAGGAAAATTATCGCTTTACGCATTAAAGGACCATCCACCATTCCGACGTAGCTTTTGTCGATCAGCCACATCTTTGCGAATCTCTTCCTGAGTAAGACCGTCAGGACCAGACCAGTTTGCACTGCTGGTTCTGTCGCGGTATTTCTTAATCTTCTTGTCCGCCTTGAAAGTTTCTTCCAAAGAGAAGGGCGCAATGGGTCCGAAGATCGAGTCGACTTCCATTCCGTCCTGCTCCACAAGGAGATCATTGAGCTCCTTAGCCTGCGCCCACTTAGGCACGGGGAACATCTCCGAGTCTGAGTCGTCTTCATCCTCGCTGTCGGTGGCAATCTCGGGGAGGTGGATACTGTCACCGCTGGGGTACTTAGGGGAGGGTTTGGGCTGAGCAGGGTTCCGATGAACAGAGCTAGGAGCAGGCTTGTGTGCTGATGGTGGAGGTGCCCGGTTAGGCTCGGCGAAGGGGATCTTGCCATTCGCCAACGAGGACATGTCCAGTGGGTGCCCAGGTCCGGGTCTTTGAGGCTGACCAATTTTCAAGACTGAAGATCCACCCTGATGACCAATACCAGACTGGCCAAACATTGAAACTGAAGGCTGTTCATTTTACTTGTTAGTATTGAATCAACACGACGGAAAACAGAACTAATGCATACCTTGCGAATAGTGCTGGGCGGGCGGACTGGGCGCCCTATTGTTCGCACGGGTTGTCCGTGCTCATCATCTGTCTTGACCCGCTTAGCCTCACCAGAAGGCTGGACGTTGCTGGGCTTGCTAACGGCTGCCCGGTGACCTGCCTCCTCGTCCATCACTCTTTTAGGCGGCTTAGCAGGGTTAGAAGCAGGTGTGTTGATAGATCGTCCATAGGGTTGAAGAGAGCCCAAACGCGAAGCAGGTCGTGGAACCCCGGGTTCTTGTCTCCGCATGTTCTCCATCCGCCACTTCTCAATCGCCTGCTTGTTAGCTGCCCTTTGGGAATCCTCCTGAGCAGACTGCTCTCGGCGCTCTCGGTCCGCCTCAGCACGACTTTCAGCCTGTCGACGAGCTTCTTCTTGCTGCTTGAGCTGCAGAGCTCGCTTGCGTTCCTGTTCTCGCCGTTGTTCGTCTTTTCGACGAGCCTCACGTTCTTCCTGCTCCCGTTTTCTCTCCTCCTGTTCTCGCTTTCTTTCCTCCTGCTCCCGTTTCCTTTCGTTAGCAAGCTGGGCTTTTCGCTGAGCCTGTGTCTGACTGGAAACGGAGCTCTTGAAACTGCTCGTGGACGAAGCGGTGTGTAGAGAGTTGTTGCTAGCCTTCTTTTTCAAAGTTGCGGGTTTCGTTGCAGGTGCCGGAACATTCGTTTCTTGAACAGTGGAAGAAGCTGTGGGCATTGGAATGGCGCGGGACAGGGTGCTGCCAACGCGGACAGACACAGGTTGTGGCTTGGGCTTTTGCATGGGTTCACGAGTTGGTTTAGGCCGTCGATCGTTCTGCTTGGCCTGAGACATGGCAATCCTTGAGCCTTCCGTGGTAGATTCAGGCTCACGACTCTGTGTTCTTAATGACTGCGAGGACTTGTGGGCTTGTGTGTTCGTTCGCTCCTCCGGTTCGATGGATGATTTGTCTTGGGCGGCTTTCAGTTGGATAGCACGCTGTCTTTCCTGTTCACGGGCCTTCTCTTGGCGAGATTCCTCAAGTTGTCGATCCTCCAAATCCTTCTGCCGCTGCTTCTGCTCCTTCTCGGTGGAACTGCGGGTTCGACGGCCTTCCTGTCGTGGAGAACTGGCCAACTGACGAGGCTGTGCTTTGTCTTCAACTTCATCGTTAACCCTTTCCGCACTTGTTCGTTGTTTAGGTTGAACACGGGGTTGCTCGGGTGAGGATGGTTCAATTCGAACCGAGCTGCCGGTGCTTGTGAACAACCCTTTGGCGCTCTTCATAATTGATTGCAATCGAATCTTTGAAGCGCTGATGGGGCCATCATACCGCCGAGGCGATCCAGTGGGAGTAGTGGAAGCCACCGGGGTCATATGCGATAGTGAGGCGCTTTGTTGATGACCTTGAGGGCGAGGCGAAGAAAATATTGAGTACGATGACTTGGGACGTTCCGGCTCAGCAGAATGCTTGTCTTTGCTGGGAAATGCGTCCTTCTTGCCGAAAGATTGAATTTTATCTTCATGAAGGTTCTCCATAACGTCTGCGGTCTTGCTTCTTTCGAGAATTGGTTGTTGGGGAATCCAGTCATCCTCTTCAGCTGCCGCGGAATCCGAAGTCGGAATTGCACGAGTCTTGAGATCGGAAGACTCGGATCTAGACTCGGCTTTGGTAGCGGGTAGTTCTGGATAAGCGACTTGACCAGCAGATGCAGTCCCCACCACCGGTGCCGCGATTGACTTCTTTGGTCGTGATGGCGGAGCCTTTCCAAGCATGCTGATTCTTTCATGGAGACTCTGAGTCGATTTCGTGCTGTGCATTTTGCTGGCCTTTTCCGCATCCATGGTATCGCCATCATTCTTCTCGTCATCAAGGTCCATGGAGCCAGAGCTACGAATATGGTCGTCCGATGGGGCCTGAGCATTTTTGTGGCTCCCAGTCTGTCTGCCCAGGTAACTAGGTCTACCGGCATTACTTAACTTGGGGAGATCAATATGGCTGACACGGGAAAGTCGTGAGCCTCCAATGCTCTTGGTCAGAGGTTCCCGTGCTGGAAGAGAGGCGAAACTGAGACTGCTCTTTCGAACAAATGGGCGTTCGGGAGTAGAATTATCAGATGGAGACCCAATGTCATCGAAGCTGTCAAGGACTGTGTCTTCCTTCGCATCATCTTCCATATCCATGTCCGTGTCTTCATACTCCTGGCTCTGCTGCACTTGCGACGCCGCAGCAGCGACAGGCTTCGCTGGAGAGGACTGAGCTTGCAAAGCCGGCTCTTTATTGGGCTCTTCCTGAGGTTCATCTTGGGCCTCGTCCTGGGTGTGGGGTTCTTGTGGATCTGCTGGCTTCTCTTGTTGCTTCTGCTTGCCGAGTCTCTCCTTGGACTTTGGCTGTGTCTTGGGTGTCGGTGTGGAACTCATTTCCCGCTCTAGTCCTGGCTCCTTAGGTATCACCTTCATAGGCGTTGTAGTCCGTTCCGACGTGGGAGTTGGCTCCACATTTGTGGGATCTACAGTCTCCCCTCGTGCACGAACATTTTCCTGGGCAGAATGAAAGGAGTCTTCAGTCACTTGGTGATTGATCGAGATATCAACCTGAGAGGTTAGCACTGTCGGCTCCTCCGCTTCCATAGGCTGTGTGGAAACCTGGGTATTTGGCTGTGTGTCGGGCAAAACCACATCGTCGTAATCTTCCATTCCATGATAGCCCGAGTCGGTGTTATAAGTCTGGAAGGAGTTCAAGTTGGAACGGACAGTTGGATAATGGGGCTGTGCCTCCTTGTCTGCATCCTTGGGGCGGGGTGATGCAGACGTTGTCGCAGCTGTAGATTTCGAGATGACGCGGTGAATGAAAGGACTAGGGCTTGCCCTGTTGTCGCTTTGCTTGTGAGTAGAGGAAAATATCTCGCTCAATGGCTGTTGAATATCAATTAGCTTGGCAACGGAACTTGGGGCCCTGCAGGATAGCTTTACCACCCGACTTTCTTCCACATTTCGCTTGCGTGCTGTGCGAGGTGTTTTCCCTCTCATCTTTCCTGGTGTTTTGAAGACATCCGTAAAGTTGCTGGATCTTGGGTTAGCGCCAAGTCCGGTGCCCACCACATGTTGGTCGCAACTCACGTTTGACCTTTGGAGAAGATCTCCGCCATATGCTCGTTTAGCCAGTCCATTTCGTGCCGAACGGGGTATTCAACCTCCTCCATTTCTTGTTCGACTAGTTCCGCCATATTTTCTTTCTCTGCGGCAATCCATGCGGCAGAGCCGACGGGCTTTTGAGCCCTCGCGCTAGCGGCGGCCATGATGTAAACAACGCGCCAGCGGCGGGGTTATGGGAAGAGTCGAGTGGCGCGGTCGCAGGTAGAAGTGAGTGGTCGATAAGCCGTTTATTGGTGATGGTCGACCATGAGTATCCGAGTTGGGAGGTTAGAGTTATTGGAGAGTGTGTTGGAGTGTATGTGTGTGGCTCGGGAATGGAGAGGTCGAGGATCAAAACAGACCTCCCAATCAGGAAACGCGTAGGTCACGTGCATCTATACCCTTGAGCTGGAGATTGAAGATCATGCTATCGAAGAATCAAATAGACCAGTGGCAAAGGGGATATGACTGCCCTGTAGATCAATTTTGTTTAGTTCGCAAGGTAAGTGAAATCTACCAATTTATCTCTATCCCAGCTTGTCAAGAATCCTCCAGCAATGCCTCCTATCCTTAATGCGTGACAGATCTCAGTGCCTACACCAAGAGTACTGAAGTCTAGTGCATATCAACACACCTACGTAATTAATTTTTTGACTTATATAAATGAGTCAGTGCTTTGATGGTTCTGCCAGCTTCAACCCCGGATTTTACAGGTAATCTATTGCGCCATTTTCGATCATAGTCCACCATCCTTAGTTCGTCCGGCGAGGTCGTTACCGGTAACCTAGAGAAAAACAGAGCGAGCGAGCGAGCTTTGAAGTTTGAGACTGGGAGTGGGTAGGATCCATGAGCATTGAAGGGCGAGATATCGGTATAAGCACAATTATAGACGCTTTGATCTATGCAGGGCCAAGCCGGAGCTGCTGGAGACCGGACCTGAAGACTGAAGCACGTCGTAAGGTGTTTATCACTTTTTCTGTAGTGTAACACAGCTTCATAACCCTCCGTGGAAAAGAAAAGAGGTCATGTCGATCCAAAACAGGTAGATTGTATAAAGGGAAAAGGGTTGACATCATTAGCTTTTCGGCAGGGAAACCTTGGCGGCGCACATGACGGTGGTTGCATCACACCAAAACAATTCTTCGGTTTCCCTTATCTTTCCTTCCTTCCACCCCCAATTTACACACCATTTCCCATTTTCCCGGTGATTCATCGTTCGACATTATCGCCATGGCTGATTCTGGTGATGTGAGCTACCCCAACACGGGCAGTAAGGTATGCTATCCCCCTCTCCTTTTAAAAAAACATCAGGCCGCGACAACCGACTCCTCCCGACTCTGCAGGCACCATGATGCTGACCGTGATTCCTCTTACAGTACCCCTGAACTTCGCTCTTATTCTCCCTTCAGCTGCAGCTTCTGACCTGGAACTCTGGATTTAGGTATCCAAGATTTCGTGACTAAGGGTAAATGGCATTGTGCTAGGGGTTCTAGAACGTGATCCATCTAATACTTTCTTTTTCGCCCCCTCTTTTAGGCCCGATTGTCGATAACGTCAAGTCCGAGGTTTCCAAGACCTCCGGAGAGCTGCAAGAACTGAAGAACTCCCGAGTCACCCCCTCGACCACTACCAACAATGGCCAGCCTTTGACCCGTATGTCTTCGCTTCTAATCTCACGACAAACAGCTCATCAAGCTAACAACCCGTTACAGATTATCACTCCCTACTGTACAGCCTTTTGAGCGTGAGTGCCGCAATTCTATTTGCGAAATGGATCGGCCAAATCTTCTTTCCGGCTTTGCTAACCGCCCCTCCGATCTACAGTGGGAACAACCGCGCGCCACTGCCGTTTCCTATGCCAGCATCATCGGATTCATCTTTGCAGCCCGTTACCTGCCCCTCCTCCGCTGGGCTTTTAAGTTCCTGTACATGTCGTTGGGAGGTGAGTTGGTCGCGTGACCTACCAATTTGAGCGCACACGACTAAATTAAGGATAGTGACCGCCGCTGTTGAGATTGCCGGACATGTCATTCTCAAGAAGGGCATTGCCAGCTCGTTCCGCCCCCGCCGATACTACACCATCCCCAAGGAGACCCACGAGGCCGTGCTTGAGGATCTCTCCCAGCTGTTGGACTTCTTCTTGATCGAGTTCCAGCGTATCTTGTTTGCTGAAAACGTTGTTCACACCGTTGCGGTATGTTGCTCCAAAACTAGCGATAGAGAAGCATGGCTGACGGTTTATTAGGCTTTCACCGCCGCCTTCCTCGGTTACTGGCTGATCCGCTTTGTCCCGGTTTGGGGATTGACCGTGATCGGTGTGACTACTGCCTACTTTGGTCCTCTTGTGTACATTAGCAACCGTGAGATCATTGACGAGCAGATCCAGAACATTCAGGATATTGTCAATGCTCAGACCAACCAGTTGAAGGATCTGGCTGGTGAGCGCACCTCGCACGCCACTGGCTTGATGAAGCAGTACGTTGGTGACTACAGTCACAAGGCCCAGGAATACATTGGCCGCCGTTCTGTCTCCCCCGAGATGACCAAGGCCCCCACTCCCGTGAAGACGGAGCTCACTCCCGAGCCCACAATCAAGACTGAGGATTTCCCGGAAGCCCCCAACCTTGAGCCCGTGGCCCAGGTCGTGGAGTCAGTTGAGTCCGCCCCGCAGGCTGCAGAGCGGGAGCCTCTCCTGGCGGTTTAAGTGTCTACCCAGTCTCGCTGGAGATCCTGGGACCCATGATAGCCAAACAGCAACTGTGGCGAGGATCTGAAACCGGTTTCAATTCTTAACGGATATTCTTGACGCGCAAGATCAGGGTGAATGGGGGGGGTTTTACACTGTTCAAATACATTTGGAATGTATATTGGGCCCCCAATACCTCAATCTTTCATCTCGATGACGAAAAACTTACGTTGAACGATCGGACGATGAAGTGATTTTCATGTCTGTGATTCTTCGCTTTATCCCCTTCACCCTTTACCCCTTTGACTTCTACATTTGTTTTTAACCTTTTACATGTCTATGCTCTTTTCTTCATCCCTCTGTTTATTTCCCTTTCGGGTTCATATTGTTCTAATGTAATTGTCGTAAGATGATTTACGAATTTGACGTCTTGACTCGGAACCCGATTCACCTTGGTAACATGGATATCCCCAGTAATATTGATAAGCTCCACTGCTGTGTCTCCTAGCTTCGTGGCATGACAATGTTAGAGGCACAGCAGGCCCCCACTAGAACGAGCACAGCTTCGTACCCGGTAGGGCAGCATAGATTAAGATGCGCAAGAGCCTCGACCTCGACGAACTAGGTAGCTCTTGCCTTGGGCTCTGCAAATAACCTCGCACGCAGCTTCCTTCGCGCTCTCACATGAGAAATTATGTAACAAGTAGCCCCCGCGACGTACTAGTGCAGCCGTTGAGTTTCATCCTGGTCTAGCTTCCCCCAAACCCCATTCTCCGCATCATGATTCGGGCTGGGCTGGGGCGCGTCTTCCCTTCTTGCTACCCTTGCACTTATCCTCAAGTTCCCTTTTTTGAATGACTGATGTTTCTAGCAATATTCAGCAGAATTTTGGAGGTATGATGCGTTCATTCGTGAGTACTGGGAAATATGTATTGATCTTGGTGTGGAGCACTTGCACTGTTGGGAGACCTTGACTGTGGATATGCATGTCTATCAAGCACCTCAACAATATTTCAGCAAAGCTTATGATTTTTCTTTGAAGATCCATCAGCGAAGTAGTGGCCGAGAGTTGTTCGATGTCGAGTCTCGAGTGTATGCCCTTGAAGGTAGTACTATTTGGCTGTTTGACCTATTGCAGGATCATTGCAATACACATGGTTAAACAACCTAGAGACCAGTTTCAATTGAAGTAAGCCTAATGCATTTCCCCTGCAGATATCAAAATTTCTCATGAAGACATCTATGCTTCCCGAGGTTTCGAGCATGGGTTTGATGGGCTCGAGCCCTAAGAGCAACAACCCAATCTAGACCCCTAGTGAGATGGCCCCTTTCTAGAAGCCAAAAAGAACGATTTCACGGGAACATACACTATGCTCGGCCTTACCGCTCTTCCACCCAATAGTTCAGCCAGCATAGCTGTGTCTTAGACATCGGGATCCTGACCTTTTTTTTTGTTCTAGGCTTGGTCTCAGACTCGTCGGGTTGGGCCGCGACCTCAGGGCCTGGGACTGTAGAGGTGTTGTCAATACCACCGTAGACCAGTTTAGATGCTCACCTTTCAGCCATATGGCATCAATGCAATATTGGAATGTACTGTACATAATATCTGTACCGTTATATGCTGTGCCTTGCCTGTAGGCTGCAAGATGCTCAGCGTCAATGGAGTAGAGGCCCCTTCTTCCCCTCGTACCCGTTGCAGTACCATCCTGACTGCATGAGAGAGTAGATACAATGGGGGAACGTTGAAAAACGAACTGAAGGGTAAGTCAGACTGGATTTCTGGGATCTGACAATCCGACCCTGTCATAGGAACGAGAGAAAAGTGGGTTCAGTATAGCTGTTGCCGGCCTGTCAGACTCTGTCTCTATCTGCACCGAAGTCTGCATGGAAGTGTCTTTAGGCTTCTCCAACCGATCTTGGCTGCACCAAAAGGATCCACTTGCAGAGTGGCAGATTCAAACCGCAGTCTCTATAATGTGGTCAGTCGTGCTTTCTCAAGATTGCCGCCGTTTACATCTGAAACAGGCGCACCCTTTGAACCCCACCCCACCGGTCATCAAGTTGCGTATTTTCTCCTGTGCATTGACTCTGGCCTACCTTTGTGAGGTTCTTGCGCCAATGGCTGGTAATTTTGATCCGGTCAGAAGTTTATCTCTGTACACCGCACCGCATTCTCAGATGTTGCAGAACTTCCAGAGAAATCGCCAACAAGCCATGCAACATCCCGTTATACAAGGAACAAATTGCTATGCAGCCATCCGATGGTCTCAGGCCTCTTTGACACCCGTCTCATCGAGCCACTTGGACGTAAGTCTGGATGTGATTGGTGCTCGGATGATCACCCAAAATCTCCGGTCATCGCAGCACCTTGCCCGCCGTTTCTACTGGTGCCGAAGCCAACGCTCTGACATGGGGCGTCCTTTATTTTCTTAGATCCTTTTTGATGAAGATCATTTGCCGGACGGTCGGAAGTAAACGGATGGGAGGGTTGCAATTTGTACTCCAGATATGGAGATGAGCGTGGTCTCGTTTTGGAATGGGTAGGGTCGGTTAACTCAGGTCTTTGACCTAGCTATGGTGCAGACGGCCGCAAAAGTCTGTTTGCATGCATATCGAGGCCTAAAGAACAGTGGTGATCAAAGCTAGTGCATATGCCTCATCACCGCCACAAGATATCCACATGGCTACCAGATAACGGCCAACATACCACATAAGCAGGTAATTGAGGCGGTATACAGTCCTTGGGTACCCACATTCACGACGGTGAAACCATGCCTCGAAGCTCAAAGACCCAGGTTTCATTTCCCAGGGGCATCAATAAATCGATGACAGCATGCACACTGCATAGCGGTCAGCCCAGAGTCGAAGATCATCATGGGAAACAGATGGGCTCGAGAGACAAACAGGCCTATAGGGACTCGTCCGACTTTGAAGCTCCTCGTGATGATCTCAATCGGTGCGGCCACTGTCAACGGTGCATTCTCTTGGTCCCGGGGACGAGGGGTATAGAAACATCATGCACCACCTGTCGTTTTCCACGTCCCTATTCGTCTTTCTTTCGTGTTGTTTCCTTTTGCTCAAAGGACATCGTGTAGCAGGCAAACAACTGTACTCACCCTAAGAAAGGCGTGGAACAGGCCCCGGAAAACAAAGAGTGGAGGGGCATGATCTCATATCAAACCGTGTCTCGCTTGTTCGTGGATTCTTCCATTGAGGAGTGTCTTATTTTCCTTCGCGAACTTTTCTGGAAAACGTCTATTGTTCCACTCCTCCACTTAACTCGTTCTCTATCCCCTCGACCTTGTCTATCCTTCTTCATCTTCCTCACTCGAAGAATTCCCCTTTGCCATCCTTGATTTTTACCATGGCGTCCATCAAGGACTTGCTGAATCCGATGCCTGAACGAACACCAAACCCTCCCTCTCAGAGTAATGAGGAGCCTTGGCCGCCTTTTCAAAGATGGGAGCGCCAACGGCTTCTTCAGGGCTTCCGGGGTCGCAAACAACGTATACCAGCGGTGCCAAAAACGGGGCGTGAGGCCAAGTCGAAGACGCCCAAGGATGGTGCTATCTTCAAACTTGGTAAGCCTCAGGGTGAAGTTCGCTATCCTCCTTGCGAGGAACGTGATGAAGATCTCCTAAAGATTCACCG
Organism: Penicillium tannophilum; assembly: GCA_028829675.1. Classification (NCBI taxonomy): domain Eukaryota; kingdom Fungi; phylum Ascomycota; class Eurotiomycetes; order Eurotiales; family Aspergillaceae; genus Penicillium; species Penicillium tannophilum. The sequence continues at coordinate 192,579 of JAQKAK010000003.1, read as the reverse complement.
TGAATTTAAACTTCACCCATTAGGCAATATTGCCGATTATCCTCGTCATATCCCCTACAACAGCCAAAAGAAAGACTTCCACGAGAAGACCGGACGGGACAGTTTCAATGGTACGCCTTGGACTTCGAATTAGCTTGCGATTGCTTATATTCTCTAGCCTTTCATTACGTGTTTACGATCCCCGGCGACGATGTTGAGTGGATGGTGATGTGGGACTACAACATCGGACTGGTCCGCATAACTCACTTGTTCAGGTGCAATGGCTACACAAAGGTAAATCAACCATTCGGATCTACGCCACCATGGATGACTCTAACAGCGTCTTCCTGTAGACTGCTCCTGGCAAGGTAATGGCGAGCATCAACGGCCTGCGCGACATATGCCACAGTATCACCGGAGGCGCTCTCGCCGCTCAAGGTAAGCACATCCAAAAAGCATCCATCTAGTAACCAATCTGACCAGTTATTTAGGATACTGGATGCCATACGAAGCTGCTAAGGCTGTGGCAGCCACCTTCTGCTGGGAAATCCGCCACGTTTTGACACCACTCTTCGGGACTGATTTCCCGTCCATCTGCGTCCCAACTGTCAACGGGAAAGCGCGTGACTTCCCAAACATCAAGCTTGACAACTCCATCATCCTCCGTGCGACCCAGACCGCTAGAGCCTACCGCAGTCTCGAGCCAGATCGGGGACCGTCAAGCACTATCACGCGCAACCCGACCCTAGCCTCAGGCAATGATGATTCTTTCGCGGATCGCATCCCATACCGACAGATCCACCCAAAAGTGCCTCGCCGCAGCTACGCTGATAGTGTTGGCAGTACCCGCGACTCTTCCTCGGAGCCCTCCTACTGTCACTCGCCCCAAAGCACGGTCATCAATAGCTTCACACCTGTGAATCTGCCTCGTACAGCCGAGAATATTCCCCGCTCCGGCGTCCCCTCTTCAGAAGGATCAGACAATCCTCAAATCCAGCGCACATTGCCCATGCATACAGTTGCTACAGGAATGCTTGGGAATTTCGGGTTGCGGATGAATAAACTAGCTGAGTGGCATCGCGAGCCAATGGGGGATTCCACCATTGACGGAATGAGCGGTGATGAGGAGTCGAGCTTGACCTCCCCGATTAGCAGCGATGATTTTGACAGTGATGACGAGGAGGATGACGAGGACTATCAGGCTCCGAGCTCGAGGCGAGAGGCTCGGCTCAAAAAAGGAAAGGGCAAGGAGATCCGTGGCCGATCTTCTAAGGACAGGTATGGTGATCGCAAAAACTTGGAAACAGGCAGCTTTGCGCATGAAGTCACAGCGGCTCATGCCTTACTTAATCTGCATATGGAGAAGCTGGCAAAGCCTGATAGTGATGATGAAGGTGAGGCAAGGAATGAACCTCCTTGGGGTCCTCCCTTGGGACTCTCCAAGGCAAGAAATGACAAGAAGCGTCGGGTCTCTGTGTGATCCGGGTAGGACATTTTCGCTGGCGCTCCTCGAGTCTCAGTTTCCAGTACAATTTCATTTTTTGCCTATTTTCGATGTTTCGATGTTCTCATGCTTTGTTTTACTCATGCTTGCCCGTTCAAATCTATGGGGTTCATTAGTTAGATAGGATGGTGTTGGGATCTATGGGATTCGGGATCTGGAAGTCGAACGTATTGATATTCTTCGGGGTCTGTTAAGGGAATGCTTGTTCAAATCGATTAAGATGTAGGAATCTCAAGGATTCTATTCAACAGTCTCTTGGAATACGGCATAGGTATGTCTACGTAGATTGGATTGAACATTAATGAAATTTAAATTCGCATATGATTTGCAATACAATGGTCGGCTCTGCCTCGTCACCATAAGAAATGGATAAAACTGAAAAATATGGAAATAAGAGACCAGAACAACAGAAAGCACGTAGTCCCAACGGTGCTCCCTGACGCCCCCCCAAAAACAAAAAAACAAACAAAAAAAGAAAAAGAGGAAAACACCAATCTAGTCGCTATCATCGTCAATGAAATCATCAACCGAGCCGTCATTGTCGTCACTGTCGACGTCAATGGCATAGCTCTTCTTGGCTTGTGTAGCAGTACGGCGGGAAGGACGACCAGCGGCGGCACGGCGAGGAGCAGGAGGTTCATCATCCGAGTCAGCATCAATCTTGCCAGCAGGAGAGTCCAAGATATCGTTGGCCATGGCATCAATATCATCCTCAGAGTATTCATCTTGGGTCTGCTTCTTCGCCTTGGCTTGCTTTGAAGCGTAGGCCTTAGCAGCTGGGGACAAGGCTGGTGGGGCTGATTGAGTGGCAGGTGCTGCAGCATCCTTCTTGGGACGACCACGCGCCTTCGGGGCGGAAGCTGCAGCCTTAGGAGCGGCCTTAGGAGCAGCCTTGGCCTTCGGGGCAGCCTTAGGCTTTGCGGCAGCCTTAGGGGCAGCCTTGGCTTTGGGGGCAGCCTTGCCCCTACCAGCAGGCTTGACTGGTGCCTCATCTTCCTCATCTTCATCCTCTTCCTCTGCCTGCTTCTCATCGTCATCTTCAATGCGAGAAACATCCTTGGGCTTGACTAGCAACGAGCGCCGGGGTGAATTCTGAGGGATAAGCTTGCTGTAGTCAGTCTCGTCCGCATCGAATTCGCTGATCTTGGATTGCTTGGCGGGAGCCATCAGGCTTGCGCTACTTCCGGCACGAGACCGCTCAGAGAAAAGCTGTCGGGAATCAGAATCGCCGCCGCCGATGCCCTTCACCATGAGGCTAACATCACCAAGAAGGTCATCCCCGTTATCACTCTCAGAATCGCTAGGAGCATCATACTTCACGGGCTTGCGGGCACGACTAGAGGTCTGCTTCGGGGCTTCATTTGCAATCTCAAGGAACTCATCATCCGAGTCCTCTACCCGGGGCTTAGCCTTGGCTCCTCGCTTCGCCACAGGCTTTGGCTCTGGAGCAACCTCGGGCTCGCTATCGATGTTGAAGATATCATCAGCAGCTGGAGCGGTAGTGGTGTTTACTGGCGCCTCATCAAGATCCATATCCACGTCTGCATCCTCATCCTTGGGCAGAGTGGGCTTGGGCTTTGCTGATGCAGCACGACTCTTCTTGGGAAGCACTTCCAAATCAAAGTCATCGTCCGAATCAGCGTTTCCGTCACCCGATGAGGGAGTTGGTTTACTCGACGACTGATTGAGGAAATTAGCGAGACTGTTCGTCTTGGGCGCTGTTTCTTTTTTCTTCCTGGGTGCCGCAGCCTTCTTAGTCTTTGGGCCCCCAAAGTCTTCATCATCCGGGTCATCGCCGTTGGCAACCTTGCGCTTACGAGAAGCTGGAGCACGACCTCCACCGGTCATAAGCTTGGAAGAAGCACGGCGGCCCGCGCCCAATGCCTTGCGTGCACGGCGCTCTTCATCTTCGAGCTGGAAACGCCACTCAGCAATGAAGTCGTCCAAATCCTTGCGCCAGATGTCCTCCTTGGAGAGCTTGATCAAAACATCGATCTCGGTCTCACGGTCGCCAATCTGGCGGCGGAGCTTTTCGACACGCTCCTGGGTCAGCGACCACATGGACATGCCAAGTAGGTAATCATAGGCGCTCGAAAGTGTTTCCACCTCAGCGTCCTCAGATTCCTCATCCTCCTCCACAACTTCTTCCTCCTCGCCCATCTTGGCAGCATCAGCCACCTTGGGGAAAGGCTTGAAGCCCTTCTCTTTCAACTCGGCGATGAGAATGGGCTTCTTCTTCTTAGAGATGACTAGCTTTCCATCGATGATCATCTGCACGAAGCGGGCCTGGTTACTCAGCTTCTCCAAGTCCCGCTGCAGCTCTGACAGCTGGTGCTGCTTACGCTTCTCATAGTACTTGAGACGGATATGGAAGAACTCCTTGAGGATGTCATCAACAGTGGCATACTTGGTGATGCGGCCTTCTGGATCGAATGCAACCATGTTAGTGGTACCGATGGTTTTAGTCAGCTTGAATTTGTCTTCAAGGCCATCGGACAGTGCAGTCTTCATGTTCTTCTCATCCAGCTGAATGATGAAGTGGACTTTGCTGTGGGTGTTGTAATCCTTGTAATCCTTGATGAACGAAGGCACCTTGTCTGCCTTAATAATTTCCTCCAACTTGTCCTTGAAATCCTGGGTCCAGGTGCGAATGGGCAATTCGGTGATCTCAACCTCCTTGTCACCGGTCTCCTTGATGATTCCACTGAACTTGAAACGGTCACCGCCCAAGGACACCACCTCGCCGGTAAAACCACGGAACCAGGGCTGCATTGGCTCGGTGGGCTGACCATCCATCAAGGCTTTAATGTTTCTCACGATATCCTCGGGATTGTAGTTGGGGATAGAAGAACTCCAACCAGTTCCAATACCATCGGCACCGTTGATCAAAACCAAGGGAACAACAGGCATGTAGATCTCAGGCTCAATTTTCTTGCCATCATCCAAGTTGTATGTCAGAAGAGGCTCATCAGCTTGGTGGAAGATTTTGCGTGCAAAAGGCGAGAGTCGAGTGTAAATGTAACGAGCGCTGGCACAATCGCTACCACCTTGGAGTCGACTACCGAAGTTTCCACTGGGCTCGAGGCAGTTGATATTGTTCGAGCCAACAAAGGTCTGGGCCAGACCAACAATAGTTTGCTGAAGCGAGGTTTCACCATGTTGGTAGGCAGTCATTCCGGAAACAAGACCCGCCAGTTCCACAACCTTCATGTCCTTCTTTAGATTACGGCGGAAACAGGCATACAGCACTTTACGCTGACCGGGCTTCAAACCATCAACCACGGAGGGGATCGAACGCTGGTTGTCCGCCATACTGAAAAGAATGAGCTCCTTGTTGATGAAGTCGGTGTAGGAGATCTTGGCCATGGAGTGATCCAAGAAGGTACCAGGCTTGTACTGACGCAGCCACTCCTTTCGCTCATCTGCCTTCTTCTTCGAGAAGGCCAGGTCAATAAGTTCTGCCTCATGGTCCTGCATAGTGTGGAATTCCTTCAAGTGGCGATCAAGGTCTCGGAAATAAACCTGGGCATCCTCAGTGGAGCTGGTACCCAGACCCTTGTAGTACTTGTGTTCCCAACCACGCTCTCCTTTGTGGGATTCCAGCCAGGCTTCATACTCAGGCATGGTGAAAAACGCCTTCGACTTGGTAGGGTTCTTTGGGTCACCCTTCCAAACCTTGATGATAGGAGTAATAAACTCAATCAAAAACTCGGGGATCTTCAGCAAACTAGGAAATTGCGCTTGAAGGAAGTTGATGAGCAGTCCCTTGATATGACTACCGTCATGATCCTGATCTGTCATGATCATCAAATGGCCGTAACGAAGACCCTTGGTCTCAGTGTACTCTTTCTTATGTTGCAGTCCAATGAAATTCTTTATGTTTTGAATTTCCGCGTTCTTTGAAATTTGGTCAAAAGACGCATCGCGAACGTTGAGCAGCTTTCCACGTAGAGGGAAGACACCAAAAAGATCCGGTCCAACAACCGCACGTCCGGCCATCGCCAAACCCTTGGCGGAGTCACCTTCCGTCAGAATAAGCGTACAGTGGTGGCCATCTCGGGTTCCCGCCTTGTTAGCCTCGACCAGTTTAGGATTGGTCATGCGGGAGCGACGGCCACTGTCACCCTTCTTCAGGATTTGATCTGCTTTTTGGGCGGCAAAATGCAAAATGTTGGTCATAACCTCCGTCTTGAGGACCTTCTTGTAGAAGTCCTCCTCTAGGACACACTTGCTGCCAAACTGGCTAGTCTTCGTAGTCAATTGCTCCTTGGTCTGGGATGTGAAAGCCGGATTGACGATCTGAGCATTCACGAAGATGAAGATATGGCTCCGAATCTGAGCGGTCTTCAATGTGGCACCGGTTTTGTTCTTTTTCTTGACGGCATCTGCCAACTTGTTACAGATCTGATCGGTGATGTAGTTCACATGAGATCCACCCGACGTGGTCGCAATGGAGTTGACAAAAGAGACCTGCTGGAAATCACCGTCCGAGACAGCGAAACCGATCTCCCAGCGTGGATCGGGACTGCAGGTGATGATTTCGTCCTTGGCGGGCGGGCCATCATCACCACGGTCTAGTCGGATTGCCTTGGTATACATCTGCATGTACTGCTTGAAATTCCTAATGGGAACACGAGTGCCATTAAGTTTGACGGCGACGCCGGATGTACCCGCCAAATCATAGACACGACGCTTCACCAGAGCCTCAAAATCATCATCAATCCCAGTCATGCCAAACCTGACAAAGTCGGGCTTGAAGGTAACCTTGGTGTAGTCGTCACCTTTGGCGTCCGTGATCTTCGCCTTGCCAACCTTGGACATGTTCGCTGTCCAGACTTGCTTGTACTTCTTCTTCTGACGCGAATCCTGAGTTTCAAGAGTAAACTCATTGGAAAATACGTTACAGAGCTTGGCACCGAATCCGTTGCGACCACCAGTCACCTTCTCCTGAGTATCATCGTAGTTGGACGAGGTGAGAAGATGTCCGAAAATAAGTTCAGGGACATAGATTCCTTCCTTGGCGTGGATCTCGATGGGGATACCACGACCGTTGTTCCACACACTGATCTCACCCTCTTCGCGGTTGATTGTGACCCGGATTTCGTTCATGTTCTTGTCATTATGTTTGTTATCGGCAGCATTGACAATAATCTCGTCAAAGATCTTGTAGAGGCCAGGGACATAGGTAACAGGGCGGTTCTCCATCAACTCAGTCGTGGAATTGTACACCCACATACTCTGTGTGGTGGCTTCGATCGATCCGATGTATGTATCGGGACGTTTGATGATGTGTTCGAGTTGTGTAAGCTACGGAATTCGTGCACGTTAGCTATCAAGCTTTTAATACCTCATGTCTGCAATGCAACTCACTTTCTGGTACTTCTCTGACGCATTGCCATTCTTAGAATCGGAGGGGGCATCTCCTCCGAAAGACTCATTTTCAACGTCCGCGAGAGGCTTCGAAGCCGCTCTCTTTGGGGCAGCAGCTTTCTTGGCCTTGGGAGGGGTTTGAGAGAGTGAATCGTCATCGGACATGTGAACATCGGATACTTCATCCTCACTGTCGACCTTGGCCTTCTTCTTCGGGGCAGCCTTGGCAGCGGGCTTAGCCTTTAGAGTAGTCTGAGTTGTTTTCTTGGGCGCGGATTTAGCAGGCGCCTTCTTGGGAGCGGCCTTGGCTTTCTACAGAAGGAGCTCCGGTTAGCAGATGATCATGAGTCAGTCACCATGAAGAGCTTACCGGCACGACTTCTGGGACAAAATCAGAGCTTCCTCCATCGCTGTCAATGTCGAAGACCGAATCATCCATGATCGAATCATCCATGGTGAGGGATTCCAAGTAAGAACAGAGCAATCGGGCGTGAAGCCGCGATAAAAACGAGTGTGGAGGTCAGTGGTGTCGAAAGAAAAGATAGCTACGCGCTGAGAAAATCTGAACCCAGCATGCCCAAGCTAGGATAAGAGAAATGAGAGAAGAGGGGAAGGAATGCGCTGTTTTCCTCGCAAAAAGTGAAACGCGCCTACCCAAACATCGGGCGGTGAGATGCTTTGGCCACATGGATCAATGTTCTTCCTCACCGCCTACGGTCTGCAGCCCAATGTAGTAATTTCTAAACAAACGGCTCAAAAGCGTGATGCGGGTCACGAGTTGCGACCGTGCAAACTGCTCACTACACTACGTCAGCACATATGGTCCCACATGAGATATAGGCCTCTCAGGATCAACCATGAATCTTCGTTATCGGAACACTAACGAGTATTGATTTTCATAGTGACCATAGATGTGAACAGGAACCCTTCAAAGGCGCCTCACATTAGGCTATATATATCTGGCGGCTAAAGAGTGGCCTGGCTCATTCAGCATTTTATCTCACTCACTCCTGCTTGCCTATCGCCAATACAGTATGATTGCTCGGCTCTCGTACGCCATTGATAGGTGAGCAGATTACCTTGATAGCGGTGAACACTACCCAGGTGTGCATATGAACTTTTGAAAGTGTTGGCTCGGGCCATGGGAGATAAATAGAGAAGTGATACCAAAACCCTTGTCAATGAGAGAGCATCCAAGCCGCATATGAGGTCGGTCTAGGTAGGCGTATGGCCAGAATCCAAGGTTGAGACTGTCTAAGCCATAGTAGACGCCGTTGAGGACCCCGAGCGGCTGTCATTTGTATTTTCAAGGTTGACAGTGTAGACTCAGTGTTACGTAGTTCCATCCAGCCCCCGAGATTATATGTCAAGTACTGATTTGATGAGATTCCTTACCAATTATGATAAAGTGGAAGGCAATCTTAAAAAGCCCCGCCCCCGGAGCCCTTACAGGAAGGGCCCCAAGGTAAGATCGACAGAGCGATGACAGACATCAACGCCCCCACATCTCCCAAAGAAGAAATCCAAAATCTCATCCATGGATGTCAATCCAGGATTGGTCTCTGGTGGCAAACGTCAAAGTCTATATATGTCTTCTTATAAAGATAGTACACTGGACTGATTGATGCTCAAAGAGGAAATCTGAATTTTCAGCCAAGGGCTAACGCTACTTCTCAGCGCTAACTACGGACCGCGATCCACTGGAGAAAGGGGGGCACTCATGAAAGCGAGTTAGCCCACTTACATAGCCAGATGTCTACCTTTTTAGGAACTTTTATTTTTCATTTATTGATTTTTCCACGGGTCCAAGATTGCTTTATTGGCTTTCTATTCTGTTCCTCTGTCTACTGTATCATGTCCTATACACTGCGCACGCACATTATTCATGCCCTGACACAGTGCTCAAAGACGGTCATTTATTATGCAGAGTAACCAGTTAAGGTGAAACAACCCTGCCAGGGACAGTAATTGGTTTTCATGTGTTACGCAAGCGGATGAGCCAATCAGAGCATACAAAAAGATAGAACAACCAATAACCAGACGAATACATTACAACACATCCAAAACACGTAAGAGAATTACACAATGCCGCCCCCCTCTAATATCGGCGTCGTGACCTGCAGGGAAACTGGTCAGATCCAGAGACTCGGTTTTCTCCATAGAATAAAACAAGGGGCCAGGGTAAGCTCTATCAGGAAGATGTCACAGTGGCAACTTCAATGAGCCAAAACCACAGTCACCATTACAGGCCCCATATGGTGGGGGACGGATCGAGGAAGATCCATGGTACAGCGATCGAGGGGAAACGCGAAACGCGCCTGGATAGATGCAGTAGAAATCACAACCTTGGAATTGACGTTAGGGGGAGATGGAGAAACGCCACAATTAGACCAAGATTAAATTACGGAGCATTTCAAGGTTAAAGTAACAGGTGCAACAACCATCAGACAGTCGGTGTATGAGATCGGCGGGGGCGAGACTCTGAGGGGGGAAAGACTAAAAGGGGAGGCTAGTGAAATAGTTTACTTCTCTCCTGAACCTCCCTTTTTCTTCCGCCTCCCCAGTCCTGCCACCTTTTTTTGTACATAATTTCTGTGCTATATGGTGCTGGTTCACCTCGAGGTACGTGTCTTCAGATTTTTCTCTCTCTCTTGGGAGGTGTTTGATCCCCCTACTTATGCCATTTTCCCGAATAGACATGAAGCTGGTCTTGCATATCACCTCGAGAATCACCCTGCTACCATTCTGTGTCTAATTGACATATTCTGGTGAACCTGTAACCATTTCTGAGGTTCCGATCGAATTGCCACCATGGCCGACTCCACGCCCACTTCGCCTACCTCGCCCAATGGGCCACACGCTCCTAATCACGATTCGATGGTAACTGTTTCGCTATCCGACATCCAATCCAATTCAGAACACACCCAACCAGCCTGGCGCACCCTCGACATCCCTCCTACACCAGTAGAATCAAGCCATGAATCTGATACCAACCGAAACACTGCCGACTCATTCGGTCCGATGCCCCTCCGCGACGCCGCAAAGACCAGCCCGCTTCCCTCGGAGCCCTCGACCCCCACCTCCGCAGAGCCCAGACCTTTGGAGGAAGACGTAGAGCACGAGCTGGATTGGGAGAACTTGGATAAAACGGAAGAGCAGGAGCCACGCGGCGAAGGCTCGGATGATTCCACTGCTCTGCTATTGGCTCGGTTGGAACAGGAGAACAATGCTTTGGCGACAGATCCCAAAGCTGGCTTAGCGAATACCCCGAAAATTCAGATGCACCACCGCCAGTCCCGGTCCCAGTCGCTTCACCAAATCAAGCGATTGATCCGTGATCCAGCTCGGGCTGAACTACGCTACTCGCAACTTCCACCCCCGCCGATGACCGAGCTGGAATTCTGGGCAGCACTAGTGGCGGACTATCCGCAGACAGCCCAGCGCTTGCCTACTCTGACTTCGAACAAAATACAAGGCGGTGTACCCCCGCCACTGAGAGGGGTGGTATGGCCAAGCCTGGCCGGGGCTCGCGATCCTAGTCTCTTGGATGAGTTCCAGCGACTCTCGGGAGAGAGCAGCCCATACGATGGTCTTATTGGAAAGGATATTGGTCGCAGCTTTCCCAACGTGGAGATGTTTCGTGATCCCAATGGTGAAGGCCAACAAATGTTAGCCCGGGTGTTGAGATGCTTCAGCTTATACGATGCCCAAATCGGCTACTGTCAAGGTCTGGGGTTCGTGGTTGGGCCTTTGCTCATGCATATGTCAGATGCGGAAGCTTTCTGTGTGCTTGTGCGTTTGATGGATCACTATAACCTCCGGCAGTGCTACTTGCCAGATTTGTCGGGTCTTCACCTTCATGTGTATCAGTTCCAGAACCTTTTGGCACGCCACCGACCGGCCTTGTTTGAGCATCTAGAGTCGCTGAACGTTGAACCGGTCTATGTTTCGCAATGGTTCCTTTCGTTCTTTGCGGTGGCATGCCCATTGCCGATGCTCCTTCGAATTTACGATGTCATATTCCTCGAGGGCGCTTGTGAGACACTGATGCGTGTCGCACTTTCTCTGATGCAGCGAAATGAAAAGAGAATATTAGCATGTGCTGAGTTTGAGGATGTTATGCAACTGCTTCTGTCACGAAGCTTATGGGATACGTAAGTTCACTCCTGGACACATGTCATTGGGCATTGAGCTGACAAAAGTTTTAAGATACGCTTTCAATGCGGATGATCTTGTAAATGACTTCGTATCACTAACTTCACTTGTCACTAAAGAGAGCTTACAGGCGCTAGAGGCTAGTTACAATCAATCACAGGGTGTCCCAACGGGCATCTCTTTCCCACAGATGCAGGCCGCAGCATCCCGCTTTTTGGGACGACTGTGGGCGGGTTCAAACAGTCACAACTCTGTTAAATCTCTGAACCCTAACGCAAGTGCTTCACGGCCCACGAGCTCAGTTCGGCGTTCCACATCAAAACAAAGCCTTACATCAACACTCAACTCAGTCGAAACAACCTCTGATGCCAGCACTGCCCCGACTGAATTGTCAGCTGGTACAAACATTGACGGTCACAAAACTCGTATTAAATCAAACATGTCCGTCAACCAGAAAGATCGCGATCTTCATACGCAAATTGAAGATCTTTTGATGGCATTGGGCGATCTTCAACATCAACATGCAGACCTGAGCTTGGAGTTACAGCAGGAACGTGAAGAGCGCGAGGAAGACCATGCCCTAGCTAAAGAGATGCTCAATTACCTTCAGGAGCTTCCAGAAGAGTCACGACCTACGGAGCTTGTCTCAAAGGCACAAGCCCGGTACGCCTCGAACGAAGTCAAGCATGCCTCAATCCCCCAAACAAAACAACAACTCCAGGATGACATGACCCGATGGAAAGGAATGCACGAGGTGGAAGCCCGTCGATGCATGGACCTCTCGCGACGCATGGACGACTACGAAAAAGAGAACACAATTCTGAAGGACCAACTCCGCGAGGCCCGTGGCCGGATCCAAGATGGCTATCGTGATCGACAGCGCCTGGAGCGAAAGAACCAAGAACTTCGCACCCTAAAGACCAATACATCCGAACCAAGGACACCACCGGAGATCGCTTCTCCCGCATCTGATACCAGCGAGAAGGCTTCTCCTCGAGGGCTTCGTGAACTCAAGCTGGCCCGCAGTAACTCCCAGAAGTCTCCCACATACAACAAACGCTCCAGCAGCCTGGGCCTTCAAACCGTTCTTGCCACCGAAAACAACAAGCCTGCCCCGGAGGAATCTTTGCTCTTGGAGCTCGTTGCCTCAAAAACAGCTGAAGCCGTGGCTAAGCAGGAACTGGAAGAAGTAAAGGGCAAACTGGATTCTTTGCGAAAGATGATCAGTGCGCCTGCGGCCAACCCCAATTCGAAGCTCGATAACCGGCATTCTTTCATGGGGCGTGCGTCCAACAGGAACAGCATATGCAAAGCCTCGACCGAGCCGATCAAGACTCCAAATGCCACGCACAATGCTGGGGGCGGCGGATTCTTCAGCGGATGGGGAAGACGAGCTGCGCCGAGCAACGAGACACCCTAGCTTGTTTATGATCTATTTGTACTTGTTGTTTTAGAGCCTTATGTCCGACTTACTGTTGTGGTTGTTTACTTTCTGTTGTTTACTTTTTGTTGCGCTAAGCTCTGTCTTGTTGTACATATGATATCCCCTTGTTCTAAGAGAGCATTTTCCCACCTGATCTCAACAAATTTGATCTATCTGACCTCGACCAATCACTCGGTACGAATGCAATTAACTAAAGTATTTTCCATCCGGGCAAGGACTTTTTGGCCACAAAATTCAAAGTCTCACATTGCGCGGTACAAGGTAGTCTGTCATCAATAGATTGAGCTGTGAGATCATGCCGTATTTTTCATCATTCTAGGGCCAATATTCAGGGCCCGCCTTTCATGCCCTTCCAAGGCCTCCGAGCGTCACTGTAAAAAGAAGGGTTTGATCCATAATGTAAACAAATAATAGTCAATTTCGCAAAGCAATACAAGCTATTCACGCAATGTAATATCTATAGTCCCAAACATCCCGAATGAACCAAATTATACCAAAGGCCAGCCTTCTCGCAAACTATGTTCCACGGAGCCAAATTTACCAATCAAGTCTATAAGCTGCTAGTATATGATCTAGAAAGCAGCAACAGCGCTGTTGATATCCGACTCAAGAACCTTAAGCTCAGATTGGACGGTACCGCCACAGACGGGCATGTTGTTGATCACCGGGCGCAGGTAGTTCTATAGTGAGTTAGCATCTGATTCAGACCGCATGATGTACCTATATCAGCTTACGGTGGTAGCAGTCTCAATGTTGTTGATCGCCGCGAGGACATTGATGGTGAGGATATGGCCGGAGAGAATACCAGCCTTGGAGCTGAGAGTAGAGACAAGAGCCTTGTCGGTGTTGATGAACTATCGACCCGTTAGCTGAGGAATTTGTTTCATTTAAAAGAGCCAGATCATACAGTGGTAGCAGCATCGCAGATGTCCTGCTGGTCCTGAGAAGTCAGGGTAGCTTCACAGGGCAAGACAATGCCGTTAAGAAGAGTCGACAGATCGTCAGCCAATCCTGTAATGATGGCAGAGGCGAGCGAGGCAGCGGTGGTGGTTCCCGAGAGGTTCGAGTTGAGGTCAGAAACCTGCTTGGTTGCACCCTGGAGCGCAGCAACAACAGCATTGGAGCAGCTGACCGCGTTGGAGGCAACAGGGGCGGCAATAGTAGAAGCGGCGAAGAGAGCCGTGATGAGGGTGAGCTTGAACTGCATGGTGAAGATTGAGAAATGGAGAGAAAAAGGCTGAAAAAGCTGGGAGGATTGAGAAGACTGGATTCTGATGCGTGAAGCTGAAGGCGATACTAGATGAAAGAAAAATGATCTGGAGGGAAATCATGCCTCTCTTTATACTCGTGATTCTCCGTGTAGTCTATACAGAATACAGCCACGGATTTAGACTGATAAGCTAAAAAGCGCCCTGAAATAGTGGCAACAGCTTATTCAACCCAAACTGGGGACGAAGCCAACCGAATTCAGTAATTTGAAGAATTTGGCCCCCAGACCCTGAATCCTTCGACTTGGCAGTGGATCTGAAAATAGAATAGGGATTATGGTTCGTGAGTGACCGTCAAGGTTGAAGCTGAGACAGGGCCACAATATGGCCCCTTGGATGCTCAGGGGCTCGATTTGAATGGCTCTGTGAGGGATTGAGCTTGCCAAAGTTGTGGATCCTGCGTTCCCACACTCCGTACATTGATGTTGAGATAGAAATTGCCCCCAATTATGGCCCCAAGATATCGACCCCAATTCAACCAGCCTAGGGGCTCACCCCAGCGCCCAGGGGCGCATCGTCGAACTGCTTAGCAGTGCGAGTTCGTCGGTAAATGGCAAAGGCTTAAACTAAAACGCCAGGCGTTCATGCAACCCCTTGTAAGTCTCATAATGGGGTAGTGTACGAGCTTCTTCTACCCAGGTATACTAGTATAAGCCTTGTCTTAGATAGGAAATCAATTTAGATATGGAGTCAAGTAACGGAAAGAATTCTGTGATACAATTTACCTAGTTGAATCTGGGTTGTGCATAGACTGGCGAAACATGAATGGTGAATTGATCTAGTGTTGAGGCTGAATGGGGCCGAATGGTATAAAGTTCAATGCCATACAAGTATGACCCCACTGATCTTCACTTCATTACCGAAACAAAGTCCGGTAGGAACACACGGAGACCATGGGATTCGCCCGTCAGTATGATCGACGGAGACCAAAGAACACGATAGAGCCATGCCTATAAGTAGGTGAAATGAAGAGCTAGTCTTGCCGTATCTAGCCCGGGTTAACTTGAAGAGCAATTTTTTATTTTGGCACCCAGACTCACACCTGGGCACATATGTATACTTTTTACATCTAATGGCGCAATGGCACTTTGGCGATTCTACGGGCAGAAGTCGATTTTCTGCAATGACCTCGGGAGGCTTTGCATCACAATGACGCATTCGGTCGACCCAAGCGAGTGACCTAAAACACAACCTTACAATAAGAATCTACAATCTTCAAGCTCAATTAAAGTACATTCTTAAAGGGCTGTATGGAAGGGCTGTCGAAGTATATGATTGAGTCGCATACTCGAGGTGGTGATCAAGGAGGTCCACTCGCTTGGCGAATAGGTCGTGTGCATTCATGACGTTTATATTAAAACATGATGACGATATCAGACCAGTGGTCACTTTGGAATAAAGATCATGCGAGAAAGAATGCTACATCTCGCTGCATAAGACATCGAAATAGCCATTACAACTCGACTATCAGTTTTGCTTTTTACATGAACCTCACACGCCCACTATGAAAGCCATCGTGGTTGAAAAATACGGGCCAATCGAGAATCTAGAAACTCGAGTCGTTCCCGATATAGGGGAGCCTGAGGGTTGCGATTTATTGATAAGGTATATTGTCTGATACTACAATTGAAGTCAGTCTAACTAAAAATTGGATCTCAGCGTAGAGGCGTGCTCTGTGAATCCTATTGATATCAAGGTACGCGCTGGTATTTATGACGATTATCCCGGTATTGCACCCAGTTTACAGGGTGATAATATCTCGTGCTAACGATGTTTAGACTATTACGATCATGTTCCCCGCCCATATCAAATTTGCGGTTATGATGGTGCGGGAATTGTGAAGAAAGCAGGCCCTGATTGTTCGCTTTTCCGTGAAGGAGATGCCGTTTTCTATTCCGGGAGTCCAGTCAGACACGGATCCAACGCTGAATTCCAGTTAGTGGATGAACGGTCTGTAGGACATAAACCCAAGCGCTTGGATATGGCTGAGGCTGCTGCCATGCCGCTTACCTATGTCACTGCGTACCAGGCCCTCGTTGAACAAATGAAGATTGAAGTCAAGGAGAGAGCGGCAGTGCTTATCATCAATGGAGCAGGTGGTGTTGGGGCGGTGGCTAGTCAAATAGCCCGCCAGCTCCTTGAATTGCCAGTGGTGATCACGACCGCTTCCCGCCCGGAGAGTGTTGACTTCACTAAACAGATGGGAGCAACGCATGTTCTCAATCATAGGGAGAATTTAGAAAAGCAAATCCAGGAGCTCGACCTCGAGGTTCCTCTCAAGTGGGTGTACCGATTTCACGGTGGTTCGTGACTGACATAGGTTCAGGTATATCTTTATCACGCATTCCACCGATCAATATATGGAGACCTGTGCAAAGATCTGTGCACCATTCGGGAGGGTCTGCTCAATTGTACAAGGCCAGGCCAAGATGTATGGCACAGAGTTCATGGCAAAGTCTTTGTCATTCATATGGTGCCTGATTGGTACCAAACCCGTCTATGGCACAGATGTGGAGTCTCACCATCGCGTTCTGGAAGAATTGAGTCGGTTGTTGGATTCTGGAACCATTCGCTGTCATCTAACGCATCGCTTTGGTTTGACACTAAAGGGTCTTCGTGAAGCCCACCGGGCTGTAGAGAGTGCCGGCAGTATCGGAAAGACGGTTCTAGCCATTGATGATAATCATGGCGCCGAGTCTTTCGCGTAATCCAAGTTCAAATAGAGCGGCTTAGGCAATGTAACCATGCATAATTATAAGAGTGATGAAGCTATTGTAAAAGATTGTTATTCTAGACAAAAATCGACTATTTTCGACTTGATGAACCAACTGCCATAGATTTAGAACCGAGGAAATAAAATATGGTGCAAAATGTCATGTTTTTCTTCTACCTCAAGGCAAGGTATATCCGCCATCAATGATAATATCAGCACCGGTCATGTAGCTCGAAGCATCGGAGGCGCAGAACACATAAGCCTGGAGTAAAACCTAGTCAGGCCAATACGCTTCAATGAATTTGAAGTACTCACTCCCTTTAATTCATAAGTCTGAGCCATGCGCTTTGCCGGAATCATCTCGTACCACCTATCACGCCACTCCTGTGGGTGAATGTCCAGGATTTCAGTCGCAATGAATCCGGGAGAAATACAGTTCACACGACAGAAGTCCACCCACTCCACAGACAAGCACTTGGCTAGCTGAACCACACCTGCCTTTGAGGCATTATACTGCACGAAGTCAGCGAGTGAAGAACTAAATCAGGATGAAAAGACTCACCGCAGCCTGCTTCTGGGGCACATTGACCAATGTCGCGCTGACCGAGGCTGTGAATATCACATTTCCACGGCCCTGCTCCTTAAAGATGCGCGCAGCCGCCTGAGCAGAATAGAAGGCACCATCCAGATTTACCTGCATAATCTCTCTCCACTGTTGGTCCGTGTAGTCCTCAGCTGCGATGGATGATACGATGCCCGAGTTGCAGACGATGATGTCCAATTTGCCGAAATCTTTTGCGATCTGCTGGATCGTAGTCTCGATTTCAGTCTGACTCGTGACGTTGGCTTGATATGCTGCTGCTTTGACATTGTTTGTAGATGCGATCTCCGCAGCAGTTTCGTCGGCATTTTTGGATGAGTTGTAAATTAGAGCGACCTATAGGCCATAGTATTAGACTGGTTGTGTTGTTGTATAGAAAGGAGACGTACATTAGCACCGGCCTCAGCCAGGCCTCTAGAGACCTCGAGACCAATTCCACGGGCACCACCTTGACTTTGTTAAACTCTGATGATAGGATCCTTCCAAGATTGCAATTTCCAAACCTGTTACGATGGCGACTTTGCCGGTCAAGTCGAATGCTTTCATGACATGCTGGTTCTGGGGTTGCGAAAGGACCATGTTGTCGGATTGTCCTCGAGAGATTTAGACAAACTTCTTGTTCTAATCTTTCAAAAAACCTCTCTTAGAGGTGAAAAGAGTCTCGAGGTTCATTGTTACTTCCCCGCACACTCGGTCTTTCTCCGATCGGACGATCTGCTCCGACGGACACGATCATCCGGGCATGACGCAAGGAAAACCGTCTCTTTTGGCGGAGAAACATGAACATGAATTTTGGTTAAGATAGTGATCAAACATGGAAAGACAAAATAAACGTAGATTTCGTACAATGGAATTGGAGATGATCATGCAATATGCTCGGTAGTTATATGCTCAACATGATCTGACTTGCTGACATCCTCCCCTTTGTCAAAATCCCTTAAAGCAGCAGATGACCCGTCGAAAACCTCCGCAATACTGGTGCAACCTGACACCTTCGAAGCGTGACGGTGACCCACGGGAGCTCAAGGTAGCATATCTGTACCTTGCCAGCGATGCTAGAATCTACACAACCGGATCGGACATCGTGGTGGATGGAGGATACACATGTAGATGGAGAACTGAGCGAGATCCTTCAGATACCATAATGTTAGCCACCATGTGATTGAAATCGCAATTTGCCGATTTTTACGGTAGAAGTTTACATGAAAGGAGAAAAAGATGGCAACAAAGTCATTAGAAGTAGTCATATAATAAAGCATTTAGATGGAAACAAAGTATAGAAACTCGATTTTTCATGTCCTGATGGAGCCATGACATTCTAAACTAGCACACTGGATCCGTCGTTCTTTTTGCAAGCGCAATTATTCGCTCCTGCAGCCACCTGGGATGGTGAGCGTGAAAAGCTAGGTGGAACGTCCAGCACGGGGTTTCGGGTGAAAAAGTTGCGCGGGCGCAGAAGTAGTGTCATCGGCTCTGCAGGCATGATAGGGTAATCCTCAGGGGCCGGGAAATGTGTCAGACCGAATGTGTGCCACAGGACAACATCCGTGTTATCAATTGAGCAGTCGGACCCAGCAGCCTCGATCCAGGCTGGTAAGCCACGCGAGGGCTCACCCGAGGTTTGAGGAACATGGCGCCCAGCTGGATGGATTTCGTCATCGGAGTCTACAAGCTGATTAGTATCGCAAGCAAAATAAGTCAGGGAAGTAAGACCTAGCATGTCAACTTACATTTTGTAACGTGGATTGCATGACGTGCAAATCCGGCTCGCTTCCAGACCAGGCTATTTTCTTTGGGAAGAAGTGGCGGAACATCACGGCTGACAAGCTTATAGCTAACTGGCTTCTTACTATATGGGTTGAGCTTGTTGGTGTTGGCCATATCCCAGGTGCGTGTGGTGAAACCATCATAATCGGACATGGATTCGACGGGAGTGGTATATTTGGTCTTCTTGGCGTAGAAAGCATTGCCATACTTGTTCTCGGCACTACCAATCTCCCCAGGACCACGAACTGCGTCAACCTGAAAGACTGTGTTGTCGGGCCCATCGATATTGGGGTCAACACGTAAACAGAACAAGTGTTGGTGATTGTGAGCGTTCACACCCGGGTATACTTCAGTACCCCAGCCCTTGGTATCCTCGCCCGGGTTCAGAGAGTATGTGTTCAAGATACCGGTCAGCTTAATCTCGAGCTGAACAGTACCGTCTTGATGGAAGATCCAGTATACACAGTATTCGTAGTTGGCAGCAGTGAAAATGTGCGAAATAATCAGCTTGCGACCGCGGGTCACGACCATTGAGTCGTCGCGGAAGTCAGTGTGCTTGAAGAGAATGCCGGCGTCCTCTTCGTGGATACAAATAGCATTCTTGATGATTGTTGAGGCACCGGCACCGTTGACAAAAGCAGCATCCATATAGTGAATCGCTCCCTTGCAGTCACATCCAAGAGACAGACTGTTTGTCATATAGCCACCACCATACTCGCCTAGATCAAAGGCATGCTTCCGCTGATGCGGATGCTCCGGATTCCCGTAAGGAACCACCATCTCCGCCAATGAGAGTCGGTAAAAGATCGGTCGTACATTGCCCTTATCATTGAATGTGATGTTATTCAGGACAATGCCCTCACGATAATTGAAGCCGACGTGGATATTCCAGTTTTGCCAGTCAATAATGCGGTCCTTTACCTGGAAAGAGACACCTTCAGGCTGAGTGATATGGATTGGCTTGATGTCTGTACGGAAGCCTCCTTCTTTCTCAATGGATGCTGGGAGATAATTGTTTGGGGGCGCTTTGCTCAGCGGTCTTCGTACTGAGGGCACATCGATGTGAATGATCTGCTTGGTCTCTGCGTTATAGATAGGGCAGAAGTCCAATGGATAGGTGTACTGGGAGTCATCGACATGAGGACGATAATACATGAGGGCTTGCTGTAGTCTGACCCCAGTGCCAAAACGTTCGTCGTAGCCAATCGTCCAAGGATCACAGTAGACTTTATGCATATCCTCTGGGGGAATCCCGATAATACCGCACTGCTCTATGACCTTCGGGTCTTTACGCGCGATATGCTCCACCTCCTGCAGGTCTTCCATAGTGATCAAGGGCTGGACATCAGGTGTGTGTTTCCACTCCACGATTTTTCTTTGGTCCAGGTCCACCACACCATCATAAATCTTACCGCCGGGTGCAATGGCAACGACATCAGCAGCGCGGGTTGGTCGAGGGGCGTTTTCGGGGTCTTTCAGCCAAGCCATCATCTGAGCCTTGCGCGGCTCGTACAATGTGACCGCATTAAAATTCAGTGATCCATGCTCCTTGCGAATTAAAGCGACGGCTGCATCAATCTCTGCGGTGGAAAGAGGATCAAATGGATGAGGTGGAGGGGTTGTCGCGTTGACGTGATGGGCCAACTGCTGGAGTCTGTCGAGAACCATGTTGTGCTTTGAGGTCTTGACCAAATATAGGGTGATCACAATATGAATAGAGGACAGAGCTTAAGATATTAACAATCCCTGGGTAGTTGCTGAGTATTTAAGATGCAACTTCGTACCACTGTATGCTTCTGATGCGATTAGATAAACGTGGAGACCCGGATCCCTTTCCTTGATCGGGTTTAGCGCTGCACATCATATACTAAAGCGGAAATGCGATGCATGCGATGCGATAAACCACACTTTCATGCATGGAAACGCGGGGTTTGGAGGGCATCGCATATTGCTCCTCAATAAGGGCATAGCTAGCTGGTTATTATCACTTCATATCATAACATAAACGTAGACAACCATAATTGCTATGAAGTTCTATTAGACAATCTGCTACGGTCCAACCTGCGCCAGAAGGTTGTTGTTCGCAAAGGCTTGGTTTTTTATCTCAAATTGATGTATCTTCCTTGACCCTCGTTGCAGCTCAAGTAGCACTTGACCTACGTCGGCCTATTTCAAAAAGCATGTCCCCTGGAATCGCCATAAGACCCCTTTCTTAGCCATATGGTCCTTGTAACTCCTGTCTAGTCCAAAATTCTTCCATCTTTCACGAGACAGATAGGCTAGTGTAACTCCCTCAATCTTAAAGTGCTGATGCAAGACCTGCCATATCTCGGCAGTTAAAATGTTCTCCCCTGGCTGTTCAGGAAATATCTCTGTAGGGCGCGTACGTGGTGCCAGGCCTTTGGGATAGCAGCGAAAGGTGAATTTACTTTGAGGAAGACGCGGACCAGACTTGGCAACTGCCTGCCATTCCATTCCATCTGAGTTGATCTCGTCTTTTGGGATGATCAGTAGAGGGCTGTTGGCATGGAGAGCGTCCTCGGTGTTCTTCGCTTCCCAGACAACGGGTCGATTATCGTTTTTGCGATTGCCCTTTGCAGCGACTGAGCCGACTTGCGTGTCACCAGCCAATTTCGCAGGTCGTAGGACAAGTTCAGATGCCCAGGTAACCTGCTTGCGCTTTTTTGATTGATTATTGCCCGAGGAGTGTGTATCAACCTTGGTGCGAGTACCCTCAAGCTTAGCGTGACTCCTAAGGGGTGAGACACGCCTTCGATATTTCTCGCCAACTTTGGGGTGTGAAAATTTCAAATAATATTCCAAGGTTGACCCTTCCAAGCCCTTGTCGTCCATGGTACAGGGCCGTGCACTCATGAAGAACTTGTAGGCAGAGTGTATGTTGCCTTGCTCCAACTCGATTCGGCCCAACCAGTAGTTGCATCTGGCGATACTTATTTCATTGCCCTGGCGTTCGGCAAGATCGAGTGCTCGCCTAGCATTCTGCTTAGCAGGATCAAATGCCTTCCATCTCATGTAGTCCATTACCATCGAAAGCGCACAGGACATTCGGAGCTCACCGAGTCCTTTATCAAGACTTGGCGGGATCGCGGGTAGTTTCATGGATGAGACTATTTCCATAGTTTTCTCCCGATACTTCTGTGATTCCAGGACGTTGGATTTAATCTCTTCGACGTTTTTGGCGAGATTGAAAACCGTTTGTTCGAGATCGCATCCAAATTCGGTGGGTTCATTCATGTCATCAATGCTCAACTGGTTCTCCGACAGGGGGATCTCCAGATTCATCTCATATTGCCTTGAAACATCCTGAATTGAGCCTGGAGAGGCCATGATAAACGGACAAAAAGAAAAGTTTATCGCCTTGGGGGTCGACTTTTGGCTCGGTAAGTTGGTTACGAAAGGAGAAATATCTTGGTGAGACCATTGAGCAAGCGAGGGAGGCAATATCAATATATCTGCCACGCTTTAATAGCCACAGTCGGGTCTATTATGGGCGTTAAGGGTGGATCAAATCTCATGGAAGATGTTGTCTCAACAGTAATAGAATCAAAGAGCGCATAACTATCTTAAGATACTACAAACAAAGAAATCCCAGCAAGTTCATTCCCTCGTCATACACCCCTCAAAGCAATATTTGTAGTGGACCAATAAATCCTGTATCGGCGGGATCAGATGTTTCATAATGAGACTAATGGTTCTCCTGGCGTCGGATGTCATCTCTTAGTGTAGAATTCTGCGAATTGAAACGCAAAAAGGGTGTCTAGGCCAAGTTTCTGAATGATAGTATGGAATAAACTGTGTTTTATTTTTTTCATTCTTTCTTTTTGCTAGCTACTTCAAACCATGATTTGTCCAGGTTTGCGATCTTTGTAGTGATTTCTATTGTATTGACCGGGGACGCTTTGAGGTTGATATGCTGTGGTATTGAACATGCATGTAAAGATTTGTTGAGGCTAGTATTCCAGGGTCTCTTTCATCGCATCGTAAATTCCTATCGTAAAAGAACGGCTGTTAGATAGAATTCGCTCGGGGACAACAAATTAACTCACTCGCGACATCTGGTAGAATGAACTGTTCATAAGCCAACCCCGTATGAGTGCTCCAACCAGCCACCCGCTTGACAGGGGCCTCTAATCGAAGGAATGCGCCCTCTTGTATTGTGGCTGCTACCTCGGCACCAACACCATAGTTGATCATGCTTTCGTGTACCACAATGGCTCTTCCTGTCTTACGTACGCTCTCCAAAACAGTTTGACGATCCCATGGATAGATGGTGCGCAGGTCAATCAGCTCTACCTTGACACCCGGCATGCTTTTCTCAAGCGCAGATATGGCGGCTGAGCACAAATATAATGGTTGACCGTAGGAAATGATTGTGAGGTCTTTGCCAGGTTTGATCACTTCGGCCTTGCTCAAGGGAATGGTGTAGTACTCATTAGGCACATGCTCCACTGCTGCTCGGTACAGGATCTTTGGTTCCATGAAGATCACGGGGTCGTTGTGCTCGAAGATGGACGATAATAGCAGTCCTTTGGCCTGTGAAGGTGACCGGGGCACTACGACACGTACGCCTGGAATGTGCGCAAAGAGGGACTCGGGAGATTGAGTGTGGTACCTTTGGTACCGAGAATGTCAGCAGTAAATTCACCAGTCAGGGAGTGTCTCGATCGGCCAAACGTACAATGCACCATGTCCGACAGCACCACACGGCATTCGAACCACCAAGCCTCCCACATTGATCCCTGTCCCTCCCTCTCTGTATCGGAACTTGGCGGCTTCATTGACAATTTGATCGAATGCAGGAAATACATAATCAGCGAATTGGATCTCTGCCACGGGTTTCATCCCCTCGGCCGCAGCACCGATAGCGAACCCCGCAATACCTTGTTCGGTCAAGGGGGTGTTGAACACACGATCTGAGCCGAACTCTGTCTGCAGGTCCATTGAGCAACGAAAAACACCCCCGAATGCGACATCCTCGCCAAAGAGTAGGACCTTGTCTGAAGTTGATAGCGCGGTCCGTAGCGCAGAGTTAATGGCCTGAAACAGATTTAGGCGTTTGCTGGTAGCGGCAGCGGGAAAATCGGCGACCCCAGAAAGTGAAGAGGGGGTATGGTGAAGGAGTGAAGTGGACTTGTAGTCGATTGGCAAGTTCAGCTTGGCTAAGGGCGACGGGGCACCTGAATAGTAACGGCGGAGGACTCGCGGGGTCAGGGCCCGCGAAGATCTTAACGGCACCATATCTGATAGGAAGGTCAATTAACAGCCAGGTTGGTAAAATGGATTAAAAGGAGCCTTGGAACTTCCTGGGCCATATTATAAGAAAAAAATGGATTCCTTGTCTTCTTTACACCTGGAGTTTGCGGGGAACAGCGCCGCGGCTAACCGCGCACAATGCAAACAAATCAAACATGGATGACGAACAATTGAAATTATGCTCCTCGTAGTTACTGAGAGCTTGAGAGCTTGAATTAGGTTATTGATAGATAGCTCATATAGTGGTCTCCAAATACTAGATTTGTCTACCAGTCCCTCAGTGTGAGAGTTATAATCAAGCATGTAACATGGCAGACCAAATGCTTAACAATATTTTTAGTATGCTATCTCCGTATCTCCGTATACCTAGTAGAACAGTTGTCAACCCTTCAGCCAGAGGTGAGTGCAAATTGGACAAGAGACTCTAGATTGAAGCCCATCCCTGGAATCTTTCGTTTCTCGACATTTGCACTTCTTCCACTCTACATGTTTCCATATTAGGTATGGCATGATTCTACAGATAGTTGTTTCTGATGGATGATGAGATAAGCAACTTTGAAGATCATGGCTCGGGTAAGGCAATAAGGCACCAGGGCCACACTATCGCCAATCAGGACTAGCGTTTGCTCCAAATCATCGCGGGAGGGTCGAATTTCTGCGATTTCTGGATTTCGTATCTTGATCGTCCACATTCTTTGTGATTTCCTTTGCTTTCTTCCTTGTTATATTTTGGTGTACACAATGGCCGCCGTCGCCCCTCGGAAATGCAGCGGTGTGGACTGCGCCAACAACGCAGGCACCTTACAATGTCCTACCTGCCTAAAGATGGGTACCGACAGTTTCTTCTGCGCGCAAGACTGTTTCAAGCGGAGCTGGGTAAGCACTCTTGATGTCTGATGCATGGGGCGCTTGGTGTCCAGAGGATCTTTCCATGCTGACATTTACTTCCACTAGACCGAACACAAGACTATCCATAAGAAGAGTAATTTCCTCACCAACCTATTCCCTCCGAAGGTAGTTTCTGAACCTGACCCAGCTACCGGCCACTTCAACCCATTTCCCACGTTCAACTTTGCCGGTCCTCTGCGCCCCCTCTACCCTCTTTCGGCCACCCGGACCGTGCCCAAGTCCATTCCGTACCCCGATTATGCGCGAGATGGTATTCCCCGATCGGAACAGAAGCTGTTCGGCCAGCACAGCATCAAGATTTTGAACAAGGAAGAACAGGAGGGAATGCGCAAAGTTTGCCGCTTGGCCCGCGAGGTCTTGGATATTGCAGCCCGCGCATTGAAGCCCGGCGTGACCACTGACTATATTGATGAGGTGGTTCACAAGGCTTGTCTCGAGCGCGAGGTGAGAACATTATCCAATCAGAGTAGCATAAAACCACGGGCACTAACATGACATAGTCTTACCCCTCGCCGCTCAATTACATGCACTTCCCGAAGTCTGTTTGTACCTCAGTCAACGAGACCATCTGTCACGGTATTCCCGACCAACGGCCGCTAGAGGATGGAGACATCGTCAACATTGACGTCACCCTGTACCATAAGGGATTCCACGGCGATATCAATGAGACCTACTACGTTGGAGATAAGGCCCGTGCCAACCCTGACGCGGTCCGAGTGGTGGAGACCTCCCGCGAATGTCTGGATAAATCTATCGACTTGGTCAAGCCTGGCATGCTGTTCCGGGACCCCGGAAACGTGATCGAGAAACATGCCAAGTCCCGGAACTGCAGTGTTGTGAAGACCTACTGTGGTCATGGTATCAACCAGCTTTTCCACTGCGCGCCTAACGTGCCTCACTACGGCAAGAATAAGGCTGTCGGCACCGCCAAGCCCGGCATGTGCTTCACAATCGAGCCCATGATCAACATTGGCACACATCGGGATCGTACATGGCCCGATGACTGGACCAGCACCACTGCCGACGGAACTTTATCGGCCCAATTCGAGCACACTCTGCTAGTGACGGAAGATGGAGTGGAGGTTCTCACAGCCCGACTTCCCGACTCCCCGGGTGGGGCCATTCCCATGCCCGAGTAAAAGCAGAATGGAAAATATATTAGATTTGGTGGTTATTTGCATCCTTGCTCATATACCGAGCAAAATACATCACCCTTTTCACGCCGATTTGGATTCTTCGCCCTATGTTTTTGTAGATGATTTGCACATCTGGCCCCACATACACAACATAACTCCAACTTTAACTTTCATGGGCGTCATTTTAACCTCAAACGCCCTGCAGACCTTGGGATGCGTGAGAATCTTAATGATGTACTATTGAAGGAGCCGCAATGTATTGATTCCAGTACTTTCACGATGCTCTGGTTCATTATTCAGTCATTCGATTTCTGAAGAAAGTGGTCCCGCGAGAACAGCCCCGCGAACAGCCCCACATAAAGCACCACATTCACATTGACCTAGCTCTTTCCCCCTTCTCGCCATTTTTGATAATTTTCTGATTCCAATTCTCCGTGACTGTGATCAGGGAGCTCCACATTTTGACCAACCTAACAATTTCATCATGGCTCAACTCCACAGCGCCCCTCCATTCCGTGCAGAGCAGATGGGATCTTTGCTCCGCCCGGAGGTTCTCCTTGAGGCGCGGGCTAAGATCCGCGACGGTGCATCCGAGGAGGAGGCCGGTCTGCCTGCTGTCGAACGCAAGGCTATCGCCGATGTGGTGAAGATGCAGACTGATCTTGGCTACAGAGCAGTTACATCCGGTGAATTCAACCGCACTAGGTTCTGGGGACTCACTTTTGATGAGTTTGGAGGAACCATCCGTTTACAGGATGCCGATGCCTCGATGTTCCGTCTCTATCACCCTGATGTCGTCAGTCTGATCGAAAAAGACCGCAAGGTCATGCCTGGTGACTCGGTCATCGCCGGTTCCAAGCTTTACTGGAGTCCGGAAAGGTCCGTCTCCAACCTGCATGAGTTGAAGCTTCTACAGGAGTCTCTTCCTGGCACCACCGGGAAGATTACGATTATCACGCCTTCATGGTTTCACATGCGCTACAAGCAAGGCAAGGCCTACACACCGGAGGCCTATGCCAACGATAGTGAATACTTCAAGGGTGTAGCCCAGGTCTACCAGGCCGAGCTGGACGCGCTGTACAAGGCTGGTCTGCGCAATGTGCAGTTCGATGATCCGAACATGGCATACTTCTGCTCCACCTCTTTCCGCAAGGGATGGGAAGAGGACAAGGACAACATTGGCACTGTCGATGACTTGCTCGACGCCTATATCCAACTCTACAACGACTGCATCAGCAAGGTTCCTGCGGATATGCACACAGGTATTCACCTGTGCCGCGGAAACTTCATTGGTGGACGCCACTTCGCCGAGGGCTCTTATGATATCATTGCCAAGAAGCTGTTTGAGAACCTCAATGTTAACACTTTCTACCTCGAGTACGACACTGAGCGGGCCGGTGGCTTCGAGCCTCTCAAGTTCCTCCCCAAGAACAAGAACGTCGTTGTTGGTGTGATCAGCACCAAGCTCCGTGAGCTGGAGGACAAGGACGCCGTCAAGGAGCGTATCTACAAGGCTGCTGACTTTGTGGCAGCTGGTAGTGGTGAAACCCGGGAGGAAGCGCTCAAGCGAGTCTGTGTCAGCCCTCAGTGTGGCTTCAGCACTCACGAGAGTGGATATCCTCTGTCATTTGAGGATCAGAAGAACAAGCTGAGCCTGGTCCGCCAGGTTGCGGATGAGATCTGGGGCGAGCCGTAAGTGATCAAGCGACGGTGACTTGATCTGCGGCCGTGGTGACCTAGGTGTTTGTTCCTGCAAAAATTATTTCAACATGATAGGAAAGCGACGACGAGACGACGTGAATGATTAGAGAGATGAGATCAAACATGTACATAATTCAACAGAAGTACCCCTTAGCCCAATTCAATTGGCATATACAATGAAGTTGGACTTTCAACGACCCTTGAAACCCATTACTAATCCATGAAAGTCTGAGAACATTGACAGGTTTTGGTGTCAAGGCCTGGTAGTGTCCGACTATTCTGAAGACTATAATTCATTGGATATGCCAAGTTCATTGCTTGCCCCATCTTATGTCAAAAAAATGTTCGAGGGTTCCTGTTCCTCCTCCCTTTACGTCATGTCCACAGATCCAAGTGCTCTCCCGGACGCATTACAAGCTGCAGTTGTCTGTATCGATGCACATCAAGAGGATTATTTTATGATGCCGCGAGTTCGCAAACAAGCAGAGCACATTAATGGTGCCGACGGCGGTGCTGGGGGAAAGGTGACTTAATCGTCTATTACGAAAGTCGACATCGAATCTTACACCCATGCCCCATTTAGTAATCTCAAGAAATCCAAGGAACTAGAACCCGCTGTTTCCAATGCTTGGTTAGCGATTGAAGCCGTCCCTAAGAATCTGAACTCAAGTGGACACGACGGCGCCGACCCTTTGTATGTTGGTATCCAATAGCTTCTCATTCAAGTCGAGCCTCCTCCTCGGTATGTATGTTTCTCTTTCAAATTAGCGACTGTTTTGGACAAATATGGGGCGCAGTACGGCGGTCTGCGATGACTCGCTTTGGTCGGCGAACATGGATGGCAGCAAAATTCAGAATCTTATTCTAACCAGCAAAGTGCATACTCAAAACAGATTGCGGTGATAGATTCTCGACACCAAATTCATTTTCTGCGATCTGGAGAGAACCATTGTGCATCGCTGTGACTATGAGGGTAGCAACCACGAAGTGGTCTTACAGCGGATCGTAAACTCAGACCACGTTGTTAGAACCAATGAGGCTTTGGAGTGTTGGAATCGCTATTGATGCTGAGCGTGGGTTAATGTACTGGATGCAGAAAGGCCCCAGCAAGCACGGCCGTTGTCGCATGTTTTGCACCGACCTCGATATCCCCCTTGGAAAGACTGGAGAATCGATCCGATCTTCGACTCGGATTTGACAACTTGCTTAAGCCTATTGATATCGAGATCAATAGCTGGACACAAACATCTTATTGGACTGATCGCGGAGAGCTTTATATGGGATGTGCGTTATACTGGGCCTATGGGGGCGGAGAGAGCATTGGCATGCAAAAGGTGATCCTGGCCCAGCGATCTCATGAACTGTTTGGTTTGAAGTTGGATATTGTCAACAACATTGTGTACTACGTGGCAGATATGGGAAGAAGCTTATTCTCTGTTTCATTGGAAGATGACCTGATGTACTATGTGGTGCGTAATTCGTGCGTAATGATGGCTGCTTTACTGGACTCATTCTAGTGTAGGAGAATGCCCATTCTCATGCCGAGAACTGTTGAATTATATTGCCCCACGCGGACGTGGGGAACTCGGGCTTTGGAAAACATCAAACCAGCGTATTTCAATATTACAATACAGTTTCCAGTACTGCCCTAACGGTCTTGTCGTAAACATAGCCACGGGCTTGGAAGTTAGGTATCAGTATTAATCTCTGGAAATTTAGCGGTCTGGCTATTATGGCGGGGTAGTGGAATGTTTCTCTGCGTGGCATGTTGCCTCGGTAGTAAGCGAAACCCTTCCATGGTTATCTACTCTCCCTGCCTTAGTCTCATGAGGTGTACAACAGAAGCCAACAGCATGAACAGCAAAAACAAAAGATACACACGTGTGGCTACTTCCGACTTCGATGAATCGCTATCTTCTAATGAGCAGTCGTACGGAGTTAGGAAACAGAATGCCCGATCTATCCACCTGCAGTATGCAGCTTTCGCCTTCTTGATCGTATCTAACATTGTTTTTCTCGGTCTGTGGTGGCGGGCTACACAGCTGGAAGAGATTTGTGTGAGACCAAAGGTGTCATATTGTATGTCTTTCCTTCAAAGGCTTGCGCTTGAGCTGACTTAACTCACAGCTCCCGCTAAACACATCATATCCTATGAGCCATCTCGTCTCTACCGTGACATCCAGCATAATGTTTTCAGTAACGATCCTCGCCTGGATCCCAGTCCCGAATTTGACGCAGCATGGAATCGTTTGATAGAACGTGAGATTTGAGTCATCAATACACACGGTCGAGCTAATTTTATAAACAGCGATGACGATCAAAATATCCGGCGAAGAGTTATCGCACCTCCCTGACCCAAGTATTGCCTTCAAAGACGGA
The DNA here is from genome assembly GCA_028829675.1 of Penicillium tannophilum. Taxonomy (NCBI): domain Eukaryota; kingdom Fungi; phylum Ascomycota; class Eurotiomycetes; order Eurotiales; family Aspergillaceae; genus Penicillium; species Penicillium tannophilum. Next base: position 162,379 of record JAQKAK010000003.1, on the reverse strand, counting down.
TCCGGTTATATCGCGGAATTGGCTGTATACCATGAGCTTCATTGCATTGTGCGTACCCAAATGGCCAGTACAAGGCAGACGGTCCACTAATATCCAGGATCTAGAAACGGATGCGTCGCCATTTCCACCTAGACCGGTACTACCCTAATATGACAGACGATGAATGGAACCGCGAGCAGATCCACGTGGATCATTGTCTTGAGTACTGGCGCGAATCGGCCATGTGTCGAGGTGACACTACTCTTTCTACCTTTCGCTGGGAGGAAGGTCTGCCGTTTTCACGCGTCTATAGTGACCACGAGTGCGTTAATTGGGCGGCGCTGGATAAATGGGCCAGATCGAGAATGGTTGATATGAGCAATTATGATATGTTAGAGCGTTGACATAATACGTTTGGATATACAAGACTATCTTTCAGGGTGAGCTGCATTTCGCTACCTCTATAATTTAACTGAGAATACCCGTATCAGTCGAATTGGCCCATTTCTCAGCCCATTCAAACACCTCATGATAAGAACGACATTGTCGCTTCTGTCCCCAGCCGCTTGTGGCACGTGTTTCGTGGTCCAGAACCTCTAGATTCGTATCTGCACCGCACATCAAAGTCTGTCGGATGTAATCGAAGCAATGACGAACATGCGACTGTGCCATTCTGGTTCCCGTCTCCTCAAGAAAATCATCTGGGCGCTGTCCTCCTCTTGCGACATCAGCATCTTCAATGGCCGTGTAATAAGACACCACAATCGCATGCTATTAGGGCGATAATTCCCTACCATTAGTAAAACTCGTGCTGCCTACAAGCTTCAAGCTACTTACCAAACAATGTAGCTGGTGAAAAACAGCCAGGTTCGAGATGAAAGGAGCGATTTCAGGATGATGAACAAATCCTCGGCCGACTTGAGTAGAATATGCCGATAAGTAGATGCATAGTGGAGCAGATAGGTTCAATTTACCTGGGATTATAGAGTTCCATGCGGCCTCCGACTCAGGTGTCGGTCTCTCTGAGAAGAGGAGGTCGTGTTCAAAGACAACCTCGACATTTCCCGGTGGTGCTATCAAGCTTTAGCACAACGGCCCCTACTATAGACGAGACGTCGAAGAGATGGTCCTTACATATGAGCCCATCCCACCTTTTGTCTGAAAAATGTTGACCAGTGACCCAGCCTAGAATGAGCGCGATGGTGAAGGTCACAACAATTGGCACAATCATCACCGCTGCTCTGCTGCTCAAGAAATGTGGTTTTGCAAGGCTTGACGTCAAAGCCTCAGGTTCATCTGACGCAAGCGGTTGATAATTTACCTCCTTCTGAGAGGATGAAGGTGCCATGATGGATACTTTCTATCAGCATTTACTCTCTTGGTCTCTTAACGAAGAAGAGTTCAAGCACACACACCGATGGGAAACCATCAGGTATTGAAATTGGTATCAATACTAGCGTGTGCATGTAATGGTAATTCGCAGTACGACAGTCACCTGAGGTCCCAGACCCTTGCATGCATCAATGCCCAGATGTATTTGCCAATGCACATTACGTATGGTGTCCGACCTTGGAAGGTTGTGCTACGACCTTAGCCTTCAGTGGCGGTGTTGCGTTGCCACGTATGCAAGCTAAATTCGAAGTGCAGAAACCCAAGAGTCCCAACCTCACACAGATCATCGTCCCCTCTTTGAGAATCCCTCTCTCTGCAATCTGTTTGGCTACCATAGCCTCGGTGCTCCTCGCTCAGCACTATGTTGAATCTATGGATCCTGCACTCTTTTCTCATCGCGTGGCCGCCAGGAAGGGGCGGCGAAAGGGGCACTGGCAGGGTATTCTTATATCAGATGTGACAAGGTTCTGAGCCATCAGACTAAAGCTCACAGTATTATTTAGCATTCAGACGAACTTGTATCAATCCCCTTATATCTCTTCGTATCAAAAGCGGCCTGAACAACAGGACTGTTCGTGCGAGTCTGTGCTTGAATGAGTGGGTCGTTTTGACACAAAGCAGGAAATGATTGGATTAGACTATTACTATCTCATCATTGTCACACTGTGTTTCAGATCCCTTGAATACTGTATATTATCGTCTGCTGTGTGATGGTCTGTCCTCGAGGCCCTTGTCCAATTGAAGGGTAGTAAGAATTCTTGAACTCTTCGGTAATGGAGACGACCACAGCGACGGAGTATCATCCACGTGCCCCTGCCGAAGGCCTTTGTATTCCAAACATGCATATATAAGTCCCAGTTATGTCCCGGTAACTGAACCCACGCCTTCCCAGGTTCATGATACTTCATCCAATCCCCCCAGCAACACTAAAGCATTCGACAAGAGTCACCAAGCCAACAAAATGCGGGCTTTCAGTTACACTTCAATTTTCATGCTGCTTTTAAGCACAGCTGCAGCCCTTCCTGCTCGTAATTTTCTTCCCCCATTCTAGAAAAGCATCATTGACTGACTTCTGCTAAGCGACAACGGATGCCGATGACATGGTCCGTAACAGCTGGTCTGAAAAGCGCGCCGACGCCGACGACATGGTCCGCAATAGCTGGTCCGAAAAACGCGCTGATGCCGACGATATGGTCCGCAATAGCTGGTCTGAAAAGCGCGCCGATGCCGACGATATGGTCCGCAATAGCTGGTCTGAAAAGCGCGCTGATGCCGACGACATGGTCCGCAATAGCTGGTCTGAAAAGCGCGCTGATGCCGACGACATGGTCCGTAATAGCTGGTCTGAAAAGCGCGCCGATGCCGACGATATGGTCCGCAATAGCTGGTCTGAAAAGCGCGCCGATGCCGACGATATGGTCCGCAATAGCTGGTCCGAAAAGCGCGCCGACGCCGACGACATGGTCCGCAATAGCTGGTCTGAAAAGCGCGCTGATGCCGACGACATGGTCCGCAATAGCTGGTCTGAAAAGCGCGCTGATGCCGACGACATGGTCCGTAATAGCTGGTCTGAGTAGACAGTCTCTTTAGGCGGAAGAGCCAGATCTTTCCAAGGGTTACGACTGCTTCAGCAGGCTTGAGCAAATTGTCTATATTATGTGGCTCTCGTCTTCCTGGATCTATAAGGCGCCATTATGAATTTATTTACAGTATTCACCGTAACATGTTCTGTCCCGCTACAATATCTTTTGGGTCCTTTAAAACACTAGTCTCAGCGAAGAAAAACATTCATGTAAACGGTGGCCGTTTAATAAGTTTGCCACTGCAACGCATTAAGGTGCATACGAGAGCATAGCGGGGCGCAACATTGGAGGGGTAAAAGACGCGCAGATGGATATCCGGACATATTTACAAGAATCTCGGATCCACCTTTACCAAAACGCCGGGTGGAATGTTCTTCTGCGCGGGGACAAAACCAATCAGGAGGCAAAGACATCCCGGTCATTGTCATGTTAAAGAATGGAGTACCAAGACAGACGCCCATTCGACGCTCTCGCAGCTGAGGAGAAACGGAGAACCAGAATACCGGGAGCATGGATGGGGCGACGTGCATAACCTTGGAATGGCACCATGTATTCATGACTTCCTGTATTGTTTTTTTCACCCGAGACATTATTTACGACGTTCTGTTAATTAGGCCAAAACAAGCGCTAGAAACCAGGATCCCCAAAACGGGGGATTTAATTCATTTATTTCACTCATAGCGCTGTATGGCTTTTAGTGTGCCAAGATTGGGACTTCACCTGCTCCCTAGTACTATGAATGGCCATTTGTGTCTTGGAAACAAAGAGAAAATGAAAGAGTGTACAGCAATTGTAGATCTACAAAGCAAAATCATAGATGAATTTAGACTTCTTCACACAATTCGTCACACTGTCACATTTGTTTATTTTCTTTTTTTTTAATTTAGAAAAGGGATTCACAATCAACAAGGCCACGTGCCTAAATGAAATCACATTGATTATTCCGTGCTTCTGAGGTCCTAGCGGCCGTTTAAACAAGAATCTACATATACCGGCCCGACGGTTACCACGTCATCACCGCTACTTTGTCCCCAGCAATATCGGCAGCTCTATTGGATGCATCTTCTAGTAGCATCCTTTACAGTCGCATCCTTTACACTGCATGAAGTTCCTTGTATTCATCGTCAATCTTTGATGTCTACCTTCCTCATTTATGTGGCTATTTTTATATGAATACTTTGGACTATGGCTTTACTGCTCCTTTCATCAAGATATTGGCAATTCCCGTTATTGGCACCACCCTGAAGTCCAAGATCAAGAGACATGCACTATCATGATTGGATAGATCTTAGGTCCGTGGTCAGGGCCTTTTCCAATGTTGGTGCCTGAGGCATAATGACTACTGAAAACGGATTAGCTTCCGTCGCATTGAACGTCGCAGTAGAAAAAAAACCTCAGCATACATATCTGACCTGGACATCCCGAGTTCATGCGCGCCTCTACCTTCTGGCAGCGCAGTTTGACTGGAGAACTTCCTCTTCTGCGAACGACCCTCAGTGCCATCTATCACAAGCCCCAATTGCTTGTCACTCGACCCCTCTCACGATCTTTTTGGATCAAGCTTGATCGTCCCACGCCGGCTGAAATCTTCAAGCGCACACCATGGCCGACAACAAAGGAACAGGAGAGGGAGCTGGTAGAAGGCGTAAGAACCGCGATATGGGGCGGAATGAATGGAGGTACTGGCGCAGCATGCCCCGCACGCTCTTGAATACAGCTAACTAAGCAAGTCGGCAAGCGATAGATAAACGAGAACGCTTGGAGCGGCAAGCCGAGACGAAACGGCGCAAAATCGAGAATGGAGAGGCAGTGCTGGCCCCGATCTACGCAACCGAGTTTTCCAAGGAGGAAATCGCCAATGAAGAACGTCGTCCCAAGAAGAAAGTTGCGCTCATGTTGGGCTACTCGGGAACCGGCTACTATGGCATGCAGCTGAATGAACAACAAAAAACCATCGAGGGAGATCTTTTCTCGGCCCTTGTCGCTGCCCGTGCTATCTCCAAAGCAAATGCGTCAGACCCCAAGAAGTCCTCCTTCGTCCGTTGTGCGCGTACAGACAAGGGCGTCCATGCTGCAGGCAATGTGGTGTCTCTGAAGATGATTGTGGAGGATCCCGATATTGTCCAGAAGATCAACGAAAACCTCAGCCCACAGATCCGGGTCTGGGGCTATGAGCTCGCTACGAGCAGCTTCAGCTGTTATCAGATGTGCGATTCTCGCGTTTACGAATACTTGATGCCCAGCCATTGTCTTCTGCCGCCACACCCCAGTACTCACCTCGGCAAGAAGATTGTTGAGCAGGCCGAAAAGGCAGGTGACATGGAGAATGTCAATGCTAGACAGGAGGAGGTCCTAGGCTACTGGGAGAAAGTTGATCAAGAGTACATCCAACCCATCCTTGAGCAGGTTCCAGAGGATATTCGCAGCATTGTTCAAAAATCTCTCTTTGTCAATGAAGAACAGGAGTCATCAACACAAGACGAGGAAGATGAAGAGCCTACAACCACAGAGTCGAAGACTAGGGCTGAGGATCCCACGTCGCAGCCAGCTGTTGACACTCAGCAACCTAAGACTGATGCGGGCGAGGCTGAGCCCTTTGTCATGGATCCTCGTCAAAGACTGATTCTTGATACCATCAAGTCGATCAAAGCAGCATACATTGCCGCCAAACGGGCATACCGTGTCCCTGCTTCCCGGGTCGCCCGTCTACAGGCATGTTTGGACCAATATGAAGGAACGAAGAGGTTCCACAACTACACAATCCAGAAGACTTTCAAGGATGCATCCGCCCAGCGTCACATCAAGTCTTTCAAGGTCAACCCAACCCCAGTTGTGATCAACGGCACCGAGTGGCTTAGCTTGAAGGTGCACGGCCAGAGCTTCATGATGCACCAAATTCGCAAAATGGTTGCTATGGCCGCTCTGCTCGTTCGCAGTGGCTGTATTCCCAGCCGTATCTCAGAGACATACGGTCCCGAACGGATCGCCATTCCCAAGGCCCCCGGTCTGGGATTGTTGCTCGAGCGTCCTATCTTTGAAACCTACAACACCAAGGCTAGTGGACTCGGCCGTGAACCCGTAGGCTTTGAGAAATACACGACCGAAATGGAAGAATTCAAGCAGCGAGAGATTTATGACCGGATCTTCCGCGAGGAAGAACAAACTTCTGCGTGAGTTTACCTGCCCGCGTCATACTACCTTTCCAGAAAAGTGCTAACGACCGTCTGCAGGTTCAACATCTTCTTCAACCATATCGATCATTTCCCCATGGAGTACTATCTCTATGTCACATCCGGCGGTATCGAAGCTGCCAAGCTGGTTTCCGCTCCTACAACCGGGGCCCATAAGGAAGGTGGGAAATCAGAAAAAGAGGCCATTGCCGAAGCTGAATTCGGGTCTGATGACGAGGGTAAAAATCCTACGGAGGATAGCTGAAGTATATCCTCTTGTATAACCTAGGAGAATCGTGTAAAAAATATCATGCAGCTCCTTTGCAAATACGTACTTATCTTCCAAGGTAGAGCCTGAAGCATTTGATAGAGGGACATGTCCACATTTTTAGAGATTGAACTTCTCTAATCTCGGTTTTTCTCAGACCGTTGGCTTACCGGAGTCCCTCCTGACTCTAAGCTATCGGTTGGAAATCGGGAACTCGCGCACCAACCGCGCCAATCATGATCTTTTGGCATGTATCTCTCCTTCCAATTATGGAAATGGTGACCCATTCCAAAAATGACACACCAGGGTGCAGCGGTGATAAGCATGTAAGATAGTGATTCAAGTAGAAGTGTGTTAGTTGTATGAGGAACTTAAAATGGCCAATTATTATAAATTTGATGAACCTGGTTTGTCATGGATATGGTTACCGCCAGGGCACCATAAATTCGTCCATAGAGCCAGTTCGATACGTTTAGGCCTTCAATCGATCTTCCCAACTCCCTGCAAAGTCAAGTAGACATCCGTACCCCATCCCCAAAGACTCTGTATGGCGATACTACCCCCAAAATACTCCGCATACGCCCGACTGAGGGGCAACCCATAGCCGAGACCTGCGATACTGCTGACGTGGCCTCCCGAGCTAGCGATTGTGTCCAGAGCCCTGAGATTGCCGCTATCCGAGCTTTCGAAATCCATGTCAGAAAAGGTGGTGAAGCTGTAGGACCAGATGTGTGGCAACACTTCTGGGGGGATACCACCGCCCCGGTCGCGAATCCGGATCGTGATGCTTTGCGAAGACGGGTCTGTGTGGCCAATCGCTTCGTTGGTTGCAGATTCAAGCTCAAAGCTGCCATCATTATCTCCTTGGAAGGGGCGCCCGATTCCAGGGACATCTGGCGCGGAGGCGATTGTCACCTCGATAGGTTCCCGTTCGTTGCCGGACTCGATGGTCGCTCGGAAGGCATTCTTCAACAGCTCTGTGATGATGTACTCCACGTGAACAGGGATATGGGCAAATGAGGCATCGGGCTCACCGCCGATTTCCAGGCGGGGACGGACTCCATATTTAAGTTCACAGATCTCGCTTACGAAATCTTCACACGACCGAATGATTCGGGCGGGTTTTAGAGCTGTATCGATGACTCCGATGTAGTTTGACGGACTGGTATTTTGAGAAGATGACTCGTGAGGGTCCTCCGAAAGCTCATCGACGACTGGTTGAGACGTCATATGTAAAGCGAGATGCTGCTCCGCGATCAAACGTGTGCCAATGCGTGCGCGCAGATGGGTGTCCAAAAAGCGAGTCACATCTTCGGGGCTGATATACTTTCGGGATTCGAGAAACCCGCGCGCTAGAATAGGGATGGTATTCGTATGCGTATGGACTAGATCGGCCAGTACGTCCCCAAATTGCTTTTCCTCTTCAAACGTGGTGATTTTCCGTTGCTGGTATGGGAGGAGAGTGGAGAGTGAATGGAGGTAGTTGTGGTAGATGCGGGACATATGAGGGTTCGAAACGATAATAAAGGGCAAATTCCGCAATGCCTGAATGCGTGATGCCAGTCGCGCTGGAAGAAGGGAAAGGGTGAAGTTGGCGGAGGCGAGGAGCGCATCTTTGGATAACGGTGGGCGGCCATGGCTTGAACAAGACGAAATCGTGAGTTTTGTGCCTGGTGAGGATTCCGTGAGATTTGTACTGACCGGAGTAAATCGGCCAGTGTCAAGGACCGACGAGGGGTTGCAGCTAGGCGGGCAACCTCGTCGCGGGCAACATCCTCGGAGACATGGCGGGACCAATTGTAATTGCGATTCACCTGTGTCACATGGCGTAGATGGCCAGCATCTCCAGGTAATGCCTGCCTGGAGGGCCGAACTCTGGAAACTCTGGCTCCTATCATATCTGTCTGGAATAATGCAAAGCTTCGCGATTCGCGAAATTGACCGTTGTTGGGGAGGGCGGTGAAGCTGCGGATATCGTCGGCGCAAGAACGAGAGTCGAGAGAGCATTAAGGAATCAGGACTAAGGAAGCTTAGTAGGAATAATGCAAGATCAGGTTTCATCTATCATGACTGATTCACAGTAAAAGTTGGTGATGAAGTTATGTTCACCTTCAACTAGCTTTCATTGTTCGTATATAAAGCTTATTATATTGCCTCATCCGAGGTTCGTCTTAAGTAGTTCAAGAATATGCACGAATAAAGGAAGAAATCACAAAACACAAGGAAAGAAGATGGCAAATAGTATGGCCTCTTTCCATCGCAGTTGTCACAGCTTACACGGCAGCCATCTCGATCTTCTTGCCTTTCACTGACAACCACTCAATGAAGATGGGACCAATGAGCGACAATGCTCCCATTGCCACGGAGACATAGAATGTTTGCGTAATCGCTTGATTATAGGCGACCAAGACACTCTCCAGAACAGCCCCAGACACCACAGAGCGCAGTAGAGTTGCGCCAGCAGAGACCAGCTTGGTAGCATCGGTACCTGGGGCATCCAGGGCAAGGTTATGGAACAGTTGGTTCTGGAAGATGTTCTGGGCCACCGAGAGGAAGATTGATCCACCCAGAGTTTGGGTGAACATCATGATGGCTGTTCCACTGGGCACGTCTTCCGCTTTGAGGGCAGTCTGTGCGACAATCATCGGCTGCTGCATGCCTAGTCCGAGGCCGATACCGAACAAGGCTTGGTATCCGATCCACTTGGGGTGGCCCGAATTGACATCCAGAGTAGACAGGAGACCAGCTGCAATAGTGATAATAATGGATGAGAAAATCATGAAGGGAGTGTAGTAGCCACATGCCGTGATGAGACCACCTGCCAGAATCGACACGACCACGACGGCAATAATCATTGGCAAGTTCATGATTCCGGATTTGATGGCCGAGGCCCCTTTGATAGCCTGGAACCAGATAGGAAGCTGGAGAGAAAGTTAGTGCTGCAGTATACTAGAAGTAGACAGGGTGACGCACATAATAGACGAGGACAAAGTAGCATGCTCCAAGTGCCATGGCATACCAAGCAGCACCCCAGACGTTGCGGTTTTTGATCAGGCGTGGAGGCACAGTGGCGCGATCCTGACCACGGTGCTGAATCCACATGAACGCCAGAGCCAACACGCCGAAGATTACAAAAAGGGCAATGATGCGGCCATCGCTCCAACTATACTTAGTACCACCCCATTGCAGTGCTAGTAACAAGCAGATAATTGCCGGCAAGAAAAACAAGGACCCAAGGAGATCCATCTCAGCCAGCTGCTGCTTCCACCCCGCCTTCTTCTTGATCGCCTTGGTGGACTTGAAGAAGCACACAATGAAGATAAAGGTGACAGCACCGATTGGCAGATTAATATAGAAGCACCACCGCCAGGTAAGGTTGTCTGTAAAAGCACCTCCCATTCTGCAAAATCATTAGTCCGCTGGTTTTGTAGGAAGAGCAGAGCCAAACGTACAGTGGACCGGCCACATTCGCAATTCCAAACATTGCGCCCACCAATCCCGTATACACAGGGCGTTTATCCAGAGGCACACTCTGACTGATAATCAAGATTGACCCGGAAAACAGTCCAGCTGCCCCCAGGCCTGCAATAGCGCGACCACAGATTAAGCCGACTGAGCTGGGGGTAACACCACAGACCAAAGAACCGATTTCGAAAATGGAGAGAGCAATCAAGTAAATCCACTTGATGGGATAGAATGTGTAAAGTTTGCCGAACATCAGAGTGACAGAGCAGGTGGTCAACAGATATGCACTTCCATACCAACCCACGTCATCGAGAGAATTAAACTGATCCGTGATCTTGGGGATTGCTGTTGCGATGATTGTATTATCCTGTAGTTCCATCAGCATATCGGTCTTGTGCAAGCCATGTCACCAAATCTCGGACTGACCAGTGCGACACAAAATACACAGAAACACAACGCAATTGTAATGAGAAAGAGTCTCCAAGCACTTGGATATTCCGTGTCATCTGTGGGCTCCTCGTCCGGCTTGTTGTCCTCATTCTTTCCGTCTAGATTGGAAGCCTCTTTTTCCGAGTCGTTTTGTGGCATTAATTCTTTCTCGGAGTTTTCGTTCATATCACCTTCTCTGGACGAGTCGGTCGTGGCCTCTTTGTTTGTATCATCGGGCGCCGTGGTATCTCGGATGGGCTCATCAACCAATGTGCTCTCCTTTTCGCTAGATGGTTTGGAGTTACCATCTCGTTGAGACTGGGCATCTGTGTCGGAATCATGCTTGTCCATTGCAGGGTGGGTCTCCCTTGGAGGTTCTGCTTTACCAAAGATAGACATTATGATTAGGGAATAACAAAGGAATGAATCTACTACATGCAAAAGAAGGAAAGAGAGAAATATAACGATGGACAGAAGGAGAGAAAATAGATTTTCAAACTCAAAACCAGGAGAGCGAGGGTTGTCAACAGGACTGGCCCTTTATACAGGTCTCATGGACACCTTGCTGATGGACATAAGACTAAAGAAGAAGTTGTGCATGGCAAAGAATAGTTATGATAGGTTCAAAGACAAACTTGACTGAAGAAACACGTCAACAGGGCAAGTTGAAACTGCTCAGCTGCAGCCCAAGGCTAAAAAGGCGAACAAGGGGTCATATGCAAGGATCGGCTTATAGTCTGCAGGTATTGTTCCCACTTCAAACTCCCCTATAGGAGAGTTACGAGGCAAGGTTGAGATCGAAATTGGAAATCCCCTTGCTTATTTCTAACTGTCCCTTTGATCTTTGCTTTTTACTCAGTAGTCCTAGAGTTTCCGTTACGACTACAGTATATCCGATCGGGCTTCCAAGGTAGTTCCGGGGTTTGAAGCCTTCTCCCCTTTTACTAGTGAAGAACAATGACTTCTCATGTGATCGCTTTGTTGATTTCTTAATAAACCAATAGATTATGAATTTGTCGAACATGACGCTCCTTGGCCACGAAATGTCTTTCAACCACCCTGCTTACCTAAGCTCGTTATATTCAAAATCCATGCTCGGTCTTCAGAAGTGTGTAGGTACACCGGAAAAAAAAGAGACACTACATGATGATATCCTGACTAGTACCTGCTGTCATCATGGGTCCAGGCTGCCTATCCAAACGAGCCGTAACACACTGGCACCTATATACCACCGAGCCCTGGCTAACACAATGCGCCCATCTCACAGACACTCGATTTAGTTCAAGGCTACCTCGCCGTAATATTGATCTAGGAATTGGCTCTTTGTTCAGCTAGCAACAGTATGATATAGAGGAAGAGACGTGTAAGCTACGGATATCTGGCATTCTTCTGGCAGTGGCTTCATATTAATCAGCTTCCCCACATCGGCTTGAGTTGTATAAACTCAACCTCGGAATGTCAATCGACCTACTTCGAACAGGAACAATGTCTATCGTTGTTCAACCCCGCTCGCAATTGAGAATAACATGATAACACTTGCGATATTGGCCAATGAGAAACATTAACACCGTAGCTATCTCTACATGCGGGGTCCAAATGACGTTAGTCAGCAACCAATGACGCGAGCCTTGGAACGGGTAACAAGATACCTGGAGAATCTCCGCTTCTCCTCCTTCATCCTCTTATAACATTGCGAAGATGAGGGAGAAAATCATGGAGTCATCGGAGACGACGCCTCTGTTGGCTGTTTATGTTGCACCGCAGCGGTACCGCTACCCTCACCATGCGATCCGTCGCACTTGCACACTCCTGCTCGCCGCGCTGCTGCTGGTCGCGGGGACTCTGTTCTTGATCCCGTCTGCAATCCTGCCCCGGGATGGTGGTTCTATTTGGTCTTATCTCCCATGGGCTCGCCCCCTTCCATACGAGTCGTGGCCGCACGGCAACGGACTCACTTACGACCAACTGCAGGAAATCCTCCTTGAAACTCCGTCAGCAGCTAAGGCGCGGGAGTGGAGCTCATACTATACCGCGGGGCCCCACCTGGCGGGTAAGAATCTCAGCCAAGCTCTATGGACCATGGAAAAATGGCAGGAGTTTGGCGTGGAGGATACCAGCCTTGCTACCTATGAAATTTATTTGAATTATCCCGTGGATCACAGGTTGGCTTTGCTAAAGAAGTTGGACGATCAAACAGAGGTAACCTTTGAGGCTACTTTGGAGGAAGATGTGTTGGAGGAAGATCCCACTTCAAGCCTCCCCGATCGAGTTCCCGTCTTTCATGGATATTCAGCCAGTGGCAATGTCACTGCTCAGTTTGTGTACGCCAACTTTGGCACCTACAAGGACTTTGAAGACCTCGTAAATGCCAATATCACCCTAGAAGGCAACATTGCGATTGTCAAGTACGGCGGTATATTTCGTGGCCTCAAGGTCAAACGCGCACAGGAGCTCGGAATGGTAGGCGTTGTTATCTACTCGGATCCGCAGGAGGACGGGGACATCACCGAGCTGAATGGGTATGAGGCGTACCCCAACGGGCCTGCCCGGAATCCCAGTGCTGTCCAGAGGGGTAGTACGCAGTTTCTAAGTATGTGCCATTCTATTCAACACTGTTGAGCCACTTACTGACCTACAAAGGTATCCTCCCCGGAGACCCAACCACCCCGGGATATGCATCCAAACCAGGTGTGGAGCGACAGGACCCACAAAACTCCATCCCCTCCATCCCCTCCCTTCCCATCTCTTACAAAGAGGCTCTACCCTTTTTGAAGGCCTTGAACGGTCACGGTCCCAAGGCATCAGAGTTCAACAAGTATTGGCAAGGCGGTGGTTTGGCACACAAAGGTGTCGAATATAACATTGGTCCTTCTCCGGCAGACGTCGTCATCAACCTGAACAACGAACAGGAATACGTGACGACTCCACTGTGGAACGTCATTGGCGTGATCAAGGGAAGCATCCCAGACGAAGTCATTGTGTTGGGTAATCACCGAGACGCATGGATTGCGGGAGGTGCAGGAGACCCCAACAGCGGATCCGCAGCTCTCAACGAGGTTATCCGTAGCTTCGGCGAAGCTCTGAAGGCTGGATGGAAACCGCTGCGAACAATTGTGTTCGCAAGCTGGGATGGCGAAGAGTATGGCCTGCTTGGCTCCACAGAGTGGGTTGAAGACAACCTTCCCTGGCTCTCCAAGGCCAACGTCGCGTATCTCAACGTGGATGTTGCTGCTGCTGGCACGGAGTTTGCTCCTCGAGCTGCACCCCTGCTTAACAAACTGATTTATGAAGTCGCTGGCCTAGTCCAATCTCCCAACCAGACCGTGGCCGGCCAAACCGTCCGTGATGCTTGGAACGGGAAGATTTCCACAATGGGCAGTGGCAGTGATTTCACCGCATTCCAGGACTTTGCCGGTGTCGCCAGTCTAGACTTCGGGTTCGGTCGTGGGGATCAGGACCCAGTCTATCCCTATCATTCAAACTACGACAGTTTCGCATGGATGGAGAAATTTGGTGATGCAGATTGGAGCCACCACGTTGCGTGCACTAAATTGTGGGCACTGGCGGCGGCTCGCCTTGCTGACTCTCCTGTCATCGCTTTCTCAGCCAACGACTACGCCAAGGGTCTATCTTCGTACCTTCGTCGCATTGAGCCGGCCGCAAAGCAACTTCCCCTTGGGTCGCGCTTCGAGTTTGCTCCTCTCGATGTAGCGATTGCCGAGTTCCAATCGGCGGCGGAGGCTTTCGATGCCCATGCTGCTGACCTGACCGAGCAACTTGGAGAGCACGTGCCATGGTACCACTGGTATAAGAAAATCAGGTTGTATTTCCAAATCCGAGCTGTCAATTCGAAATACAAGGGATTGGAGCGAGCATTCCTCTACGAGCCGGGTCTTGATGGCCGTAACTGGTTCAAGCATGTTGTTTTTGCCCCGGGTATCTGGACTGGTTATTCTGGCGCCACCTACCCTGGTATCGTGGAAAGTCTAGAGGCTAAGGACGTGGCCAATGCCGAGGTAAGTCCTTAAAATCAAATTATATGTGAAGGTTTTACTAATGATTATTCTCTAGAAATGGTCCAAGATCATCCAAGAGAGAATCCATTCGGCAACTTCGTTGCTGGTCTGAGTATATGCTGCACATATCTACATTGAATAGTTTTAACAGTAACTATAAAATGAAATAGGGATTGCTTTTCATCGTTCTAAGCTATTTGATTGGACGATTTTTTCTTTTTTTTTGGAAAAACAAATCTTCTAAAAAGCATTTATGTCCAGTAACTTAGATCATTGATTCATCATGTGCTTGGAACCTGTTCGGCTCAAACGTTTTTGACCTTACCTCGATGGACTCGAGCCGCAGGGGACCATGGGAAATGCCCCAGAGGCACCGTGAAAAAAGAATTGTTGCTGTCAAGAACTCCTGCAAATGCGTTCCACCAGGCAGCAAGTGCAGCTAACAATCCGAATATTCCGCCCACTTTTTGAACTGATGCTAGTATAACGCCTTCGGACTGACGACATTTCAGATGAGCAATGCCGAGAAGGAGATAGTTCATATCCAGAAAGAAAAACAAGAGGAACATAGCAAGACTTGACTTGAGGGTGCCTAGAAGCATCAGGGTAGTGAAGATAAACCATGCCTAAAGTCATATGGGTCAATGCCTACTACAATCAACCTGAGCAACGGCACATACCATCATGAACACCCCCATAAGGGTTTCAGCTTGGCAAGCATCGCCATTTTCCGTAGTATCTTTAACCATTGCCATCACACCGATTGTAATCCAGTAGGCACCATAGGAGGAAAAGGATGTAGCTCCAAATGTATTGCCGATTGCCATCTCCCTACATTCGTCAAGCTTGGACAGAGAGAGAGCGGAAGTGAGTCACCGAACTTACCACATGCCTGAAATGAACTGCACGATACCGCCGTAAATCAGCGGCAACGCTGTGGTGATTCCAGTCGATGAAATGTCTGTCACGTAAACATTTGTAGAGTTTGAGATGAACGATGTCAGTGCAAAGGCACATAGGCCCAAAGGGGCTGGATTCGCAAGCCTTCGGACAACATTGGATGCGTTTTGCTCTTGTCTGGATGCCAGTTCATGAGCTGAGGGATTGTAGTGTGGAAGGAGCGATTTCTCCGGGTCGGAGTGGGGGACTACCAGTGTTGGGCTTTGGTATCCATCACCCCTAGAACCATTCACTTCGGCACTGAAGATTGGCTTCTCGAGGTCACTGACAATGATTGTATGCTCCATGAGTTATTTCCGGCGAAAGAAATAATCAAGAGAAGAAACGTTAGAAGTCCGATGAACAGTCAAAAGGGACTTTTCCCGGAAATATCTATAAATCTCTTCATGCCCAATTCCCGAGCTCGGCGAGGCTCGCCAGTACCATCGTACATACACATAGTAAATATAGTAAATTATTAGCTAAAAGGCGTTCTATAGACGCAAAATGATGAAACCAAGTGGCACATGACCCGTTCACGGAGAATCCCGGTGTGATCTCAAAGACGAACAAGCTAAATCAAGGTCAATCAAGGCTGTTACCGAGATTCTTCTCAAACCATGGCACAGCACGAGTCTGACTGTCAATATGTGTAATATTGGCTGGCCCATGTCATTGAATTGCTACAATTTCTTGTTGCCATCAAGTCTAGAGCGCTCTAAAGTTTACGTCGGTGAAGGACATCCCTTGTGACCAAGAGTCAAAGCTGAGAAGTTGTTGATGTATGACAAACGAAATCTAAATTGGGGTTCATTCAGTTTATAAACGTAATATCTCCTAAAGCTTCCGGAGTTATACGAAGACGGTTGGTTCCAACGTTTGTGTTTATGTTCTAGTTGCTCTTGTTCGGGAATCTTAGCAACCTTGGAAGTCCTTCAATTAGCATAACCAGCAAAAATATAACGATCCCATCGCATACCGGCGTTTCGTTCCTTATCGACATATGTAGGTGGTTCTGAGCCCCTTTGAAAAAAGCCTTAAACTAAAATCGCGGGGGGCGCGGGGTTCGGCCGCCGGCGCCTTCCGATGTATACCAAGGCGGACTTATAGTCCACCCCAGAGCTATACCCCAACAATGAGGTTATGCCCCCGGAAAAGCTGACCAATCAACATGATTCATGCCCTCTGAAAGAGATGATTTGGCTCAGCTAGCATGTCTTCGGTCTTTGCCATGCGATGGAAAGGCTCATGGTACTTGTCATGCAATAGAAACGACATTGACGGCGCCTTGACTAATGCCGTGTTATGTCCAGCTGATTTGTTCTTTATCATAGCACGCTATGCATAGGGTGTAATATCCATTGAACTATGTGCCAACTTAAGTACATTGTCCAATTATCAATTTATCTCGCCCAAAACAGGCCGCGTGAGACATGTCACGATCTAGAAAGACCACACAAGCATCCATCTTGCTGAAACCGAAATTTGCAAACTTTCCCCTCGTTACCGCCTCATTGCTGCTTCTTGGTGGTTCCTGAGGCCTGGGCTTGGATTATACCAGAACCGACCTGGGCAGACTCCTTCCAGCCTTGCTGACGCATCCAGAAGCGCTCAGCAGGATCCGTCTCTTGCAAGGTAGACTGCCGAGCCTCCTCCTCAAGAGCAGCACGCGACAATCCTGGCACTTCAAAGGCGTTCGCAGGGGTCTCGTCATCATTCTGCGCACTCAATGTGGATTCCAAATATCGCTTGCGCATAAGATACCGTTCAGCGCGCTCCTTACGAGCATTCGTTGGCTCGAGCTTGATCATGGAAACCTGAACGACATACTGAATCACCAGGTATAGATGCTCAGAGAAGAAGATGCAGAGAAGTAGTGCCCATCCTTTGATATCCGTGGGTTCCCCGTTGGGACCCTGTTGCGCGTTCCCACTGAACATGTAGACGAGAGCAGCGCTGGTAATGCTGCCGGTCCAGGAAAGAAAGCCGAGGGTGTCAAGCCAGGGTCCAATGGTGTCAGACCGGAGCGGCGTGGGGCGGCGGAACTCATTACAGATCTTGAAAAAGTCCGATCGGAGTTCCACCCAATTGTTGGCAAAAAATGAACAGGGGACCAAGGGCCAGACGGGGGAAAAAAGCGCCAAGTAACCGAACTGGATGCACATCTCACGCAGATCGTCGGTGACATCGTACTCAGGCAGCTCAACTTCATTGCGGACCCGGGTGAGGAACTTCACTTCTTCCGCTGGGTCGTCGAAGACAACATGCGACGGCCTCTCCGGGGAATCCTTCTCGCCGTTGCCTTCGGCCTTGCCGTTGCGCTTCTTGTTGTAGGCCTTGTACTTTCGGAAGGCATGTTGCTTGATGTAGGGAACGACAGTCTCCATGGCAAGCCCGACAATCTGAGCGGTCACCGTGAAATAGATCACCTGGTTTCGAAGTCTGGCAGGGTCGATTTGGAAATTTGATCTCTTGGCATTGGAATGTTCCTTAGACACGAATGGCCGTACGGTCAAGCGGAAGACATCCAGGTACGGAACAATGCGGCTGGCAAAGGGCACGTATACAAAGGCTGTCAAGAAGACTGGCAGATAAGAGGTCATAAAGTTAATAACAAAGACCTTTTGGGTCAATGCAACATCATATGCATCATTCGTCTCGTGGTTCTCGTAGTCATTGAGTTTGGTCGCAATGGAGACTAGAACGGCACTCATCGTGGGAACCAGTGCAGAGACGAGAATTGTTGGAATGAAAACCTGGCGACGTTAGAACTGGAGACAAAGACGATAGCTACACGGTCGCATACCAAATATGACTTCAAGGGTCCATTGTACAACTCGGCAATGAAGATCTCGATCGCGAAGCAAGTCGCAATGATGACACCCAGAGCAGTTGCAGCAAGTAGTGCAAATGGAATTTGGAGCAGTTGTCTTTGCATACGCTTGGTTGCCGGGAAAACGCCTCGAACTTCACCGGTGCTCTCGTCGCGAACTTCCTTCTCCGGCTTGAATTGACGCC
Source organism: Penicillium tannophilum (assembly GCA_028829675.1). Taxonomy (NCBI): domain Eukaryota; kingdom Fungi; phylum Ascomycota; class Eurotiomycetes; order Eurotiales; family Aspergillaceae; genus Penicillium; species Penicillium tannophilum. Next base: position 144,120 of record JAQKAK010000003.1, on the reverse strand, counting down.
GCTTGGTTTGGACGGCGGAGACGCCTTTAGTCTGCCAACGACAGCGCAGATCGACCTCTTGGCGCTTCCAGTATTCGACGAAGATGATGCACCAGAGCGAATTCACGATGGCGTAGATGATGGAGTAGCCGCCCAAGAGAAACCAGCACCCGAAACCGAAGACTGCGGGGAAGATAAGGAAGCGAAAGTATGCCTGGAGGAAAGAGAAATAAAAGCCGACCTGCTCCTGGTGTCAGCGTAACCCCCTGTATGAAGAGATCCTTGGTGCCCTCACGCTTTCTCCGAATTTATTGCGAATCTGGTCCAAGTCGTCTTCGGAGAGAAAGGTCTTTTGGCTCCACTCGCGCATCCATTGACTATTTGTCTCCTGATCGTGCAGCGGGAACACGCCCATGACGTTCTTCCATTCCCCATGTTGCGGGGTGATACCAGCACCTCCTTCATGAGTGGGAAGGGTTATCATGTGGTTGATGACCCGTAGTCGCTCGGCCTCGGTCTCGTTGTCGGGATCGATCGCATCGGCAGGTTCGGGCTCGGCATGACGAATTCCATACAGCCAGTCGCGGACTCTGGCATTGTATTAGCAGGTGGTTCCAAAAAAAACCCCCCCCCAGGAGCTCCGATAAGGGAGAAAGCACTCACCGCGATCGGTACACCGCCCGCTTCAGCTGAGTCTTGGAGGCTCGCACGAAGATGAGCAAGGAGGCTTCGTCGCCCTGTCGAACTTCGCTTTGAAGGCCAACCTCGGCAAGGGTTTGTAACAACTTCTGAAGCTGTTCAATTGCCTTTGGCTGGTCTGGAAATGGAGTCAACACTGCTCGGCCACCCAAAGCTGGGTCACTCACCGACATCCCCAAAGCTGTATTGAATGACAAAGTCCACCTGAAGGTTGGACCCTGCATTTGTCTCGCTGGTGGTCGCCATGGTGTTGATGCAGAAAGAAAAGCTGTAGAGAAGGAGAGAAAGCGGGAATCGATCTACGATCAGTTAGTCCCCTCAACGACGTCACCGCACAAAGCTTGGCTTGGGATGACGTCCCATGGATCGGATTCATATCAGATTTAGGTTTGAATATGATCTATAATGATATCGATTCAACAGCATCTATCATCTTAAACTTGGAAACCTGGAAATCATGGAAATTGCGTCGGTCGCGCGAATCCAGGTGTGATCTTCCACTGGTAGTCACTGGTGGTCATCCCCAGTTTCAACCTTGTCGCTTGTCTTCTCCTGTCTGCTGATCTAATTGAAAACTACATGATCTACTAATCTTGAACTATTTGTGTACTATTTCTCGTGCAGAAGCCATGAAACACGGCACATGCGGGGACGCAGCTGATGCCGGGCGCTTAAGCATGACCTGCTCAGCGGCTAGTCACTTGTCTTGGCTGAATCCTCGTATTTATGAGAAGCCAGAAGCTGAAATGATTTTCGACTTGTCAACTACTCGAACCCTTTGTTTTAGCTGAGATTTCGCACTTTCATCCTGCGTATGTGTTGATCCATAACCACACGGTCGCGATGGCAGAGCCATTTATGCGCGAGTCGCTGGATCCTAAAAAATACTACGAGGGCATTCAGGGGAATCGAGGCTCTCTCCGCGATAAATTCAATGATATCGATGATCCAACTTATTTCCGACAGTACATGCATCTGCTAAAAGAACCGGAGACGCAAAACTTTGTTCTGGACTTTGGAAATGAAGACGCCTACTGTGCGACCGATCTAGTCACCGACGACTTTAAAGCATTATTAAGTCAACCGGTATGTCTCGATGAAATGCGACTAAGAGACGAACTAACGATCTCGACAGCGATCCAGATGTTTTGGTACACGATGGATGTAAGACTTGACCAGAGCTGTTCAATGCTGAGAGACTGACATATCCAGCCACTTATGGGCCCCAGAAGCACAAATAGAAGCTATCAAGGGAATCATGTCCTTTTACGGGGTGTCAGAACGACTACAAGGAATGATGTGCACCGCACCTGTCATACGGCCCCCACCAGGCACAGCACCACCGAAGAAGAGACGATCACGAGCCCGTGATTCGGACTTGGATCTCGACCCGGATGATCTTGAGAACGCATTTGCCCTGAAGAATATACGCGACCAAGACGAAGGTCCTGATACCTCCTCATTCAAGCACTTGACCTTTTCACAGGTCACCGATCAAATTTGGCATTTTTCGTCAGTTGACCACGGACCACGATGTAAGTTTGCAAAGAGAAAGAATAGAAGCAAATGATCTGACACGAGATAGACACTTGCATCGGCTATAACACATTATTTGTGACCCCCAATGTACCAAAGGAAATAAATGCGAATGGGAAAGACTTGCCCGAGGGCAGACGACTCTGGAACTGGCTGATTCTATGCGACGACGGCACGATCATTTCCATGCAGGAAAACCCATTTCCCGGGCAGAAGGGAGCGCTGCTGCCGGATCAGATCAAAACAATGGACGTTGTACGCCGGAATGTCCGATTCATTGTCTCGGGAGTTTCGAAGCAGCATTTGACCATGTCTGAGAGCGATTCCCTCGTGACCATTCGAGTCCGGCATTTCAACGATGTCGGGCCCGACCAAGCAAACATTAAACAAGAGGACGGCCCAAGCCTGCTCTACTACTATATCTTCGATGACTGGGTCTCCAGCTATGGTCTGATTGCAAAGCGAGAGCATCAATATGGCGTGGCGCTTGAGCAATTAAGAGGCCAGATGCTGGATCGGCCGATTGTGGAGCTGGTCAATGAGCTTCACTGGCTAGGTCGACGACTGGCCGTCTTGAAGCGACTCTACCAGAGCTATGAACTCATCATGCGACGCGTGTTACAGCGCCAGCGAGTCCTTCGTGACGAGGCTCGCTCGGCGCATCCACAGCCATTGGCCTTTGGCGCCACTTTTGGAGATATGGAGTTCGCTGACATGCGACAGGGAAGCTTGGTCAGCAACAGCAGCTTCCCAGAAACCAAAGATAAGATGGTTGGGGTGGTCCTGAGCTCGGCTGCGGTGGCAAGATTTGAGCGACTCGTCGATCGCATCAACTTGTACTGTTTGAGTGAGATCGAGTCATGTTTGTTGGAGAAGGAATCCTTGACATTTTTAGTAAGTATCCTCCTCGGGCAGATGAGTATTATACTAATCCTAGCAGAACTTTAATCTGATTGCCTTGAAAGACTCACAAGCCGTGGAGAAACTTACCCGCATCACAATTCTGTTGGCCAAAGCAACCATGTTATTCTTGCCAGTCAGTCTGATGACGGCCTACTTCTCCACCGAGCTACAGGGAGTCAAGGGGGGCTATACAAAGGTGGATTACTGGGTCAGCTTTGCAGTGATTTTCTTCTTAACCCTGATACTGCTAACGGTCTTTGGCTTTGCCAGTGATACCGTGGAAGGGAAGACAATCTACAGATCTCTTGTGAAGAGCTTTTTTAGTTCTTCGCGACAGAGACTCTCAAAGCCGCGACGAAAGCAACAGGATGATCAATAATATAATCAATAAATGATCAATACGTGGTCGCCTAATTCCCCGACCTTCTGATGTTCCAACGATTGTATGGTGTATACATTAAGGCCTATCATGTAGAATAATTCAATATTGAACAAGGAAATTTCCAACCCAATAATCATACAGTCTCAAAATTTCCGGTAACGTCCCGTTTGCCCTCCTCGACAGACTTGCAGAACCCCCCTTCTTTATGGGTTCTCTCTTCCCGCGCCGCCCCTCGAACTCGGCCTTCTTAGCTTAGGCAACAGCCTTCTTCTTCTTCTTCTTCTTCTTCTTCTTCTTCCTCTTCCTCTTCCTCTTCTTCCACTCCCTCCTGCATCGCTTCTGGCCTTTCAATCGGCTTTTGGAAAGAGGAAGTCGAAGCTTCGGTGCGTCATTCTTTGCAAGCCCTTCGCAAGTTCTCGGGCCGGTCTGTTTGGATCGCTTTTTAGCACAGAGTTCAACATTCGACGAACATCTCGCTGAATGTCTGCGTGGCCATTTCATTCTCCAGATTGGCCTTGCTTCGGCATCATTCAATGCAGTTCCCACCTTGCTTGCATCGCTCCCCCACGTCAGCATCAGATGTAGTAACTCCTGAAGTAAAGAGAGGTGAAGGTGGGAATCAAAGGACAAAAGGACTATCTAAGCCTGGGAGCTAAGGAAGGTACGGGACAGAAGGAGATATCAACGGGGAATCAAAGAGATAAACAGTATTTATAGTCCTAGGAATTGGAATAATGGTACATGATAGAAGCCCGTAAGACTAATATATACAAAACAAATTAAGACGATGACAGATAGTTCTCGGTATCCAAAACAAATCTGAAAAAAAAAGACTCGAATCGATTAATTCGATCATGTCTACTGGGTGTAGACGCAACCGTTAGAGTTGGAAGTCGACTCGACTCTAGCGGCAATGCCAACGCAGTTCGAGTTTCCAGCAGGGTTAGCCACACCGGCATCCGCCCAGATAGACCATGCGCCATCAATGCTGTTGGGGCAGGCAATCAAGTCGTTGCCGGCAAATTGGAGGTGTCCATCCTTGGTTGCCCAGCCCTGACGCTCGGCGTTCGCGGGTGCGGGCTGAGCACCAGTGGTGTATCCGATCTTGCCCTGGCCTGTTCGGTAATCAATGATTAGTAGACTTCAATCAGGGGGGTGGTTACAGATCTTACCCATTCCGGAGCGGTCGACATAGACCTCCTGGGGAGTGGCGGACTGGTCATACAGATAAAGCGCTCCACTATTCAAATAGAATGTTGCGTCCTGTTCTTCTGGACGCGCACAGCTGGCGTTTTGGGACTTGAGGCCGGCGAAGATGCTGCTCTTGGCAGCATTGAAGCTAGAATATTGCACGCCGGAGCCGGAGTGGATAGCGACGATGCCAAAAGTATCGGACTTGGTGCTGGGGAGAGCAGAGGCAGAGGCAGCGAGGGAGGCAGCGAAGAGAACGTTCTTGATCTGCATGATGGAGGATTGGGACTGGACTGATGGAAAGCGGAGAGAAGATGTAGAAAAGGGCTTGTGAGTTGGTATAGTAGATGAGTGATGAATTGTATTCCAGATCAGGGCAGCGGTGCCTCTTTTATATTCTTCAGGTTGGCATGATCGTCATTTACCCGGAGTAGAGTGGAATCTTCTAAGGTTAGACATCACCATCACTAGTCTCCGCTGTTATTGTCTTGGACTACCGATTCACGGGTCACCTGCATGGAAGCCTAGCACTCCATAACTATTGGGGTTGGCCCCACTGATCTACCTACCGATGTTGAGGCGTCGGAATTTGGCTTGGTTGTTAATGGCTTTTTTTGCATCTAAACCAACTCCAGCTATACCATTCATTCGCATCTTTGGATCTATTTTTAGCGATTCGTTCCTTCGACCATGGGGATTTGTGAAGAAATAGCGGCAAGGTGCCAAGGTCACTGGGCGGTGCTGCCGGTGAAACTTCGGTGAATGCCTTCCGAGACCCTGAATGCTGCCAAAACTCCACACGAGCCCACTAAAGGAGAGTCCTGTCCAATCGGCATGCGCGAATGTTTTTAAACTAAAGATGCAGGGGAAACTGGTTTTCATAGACGGACGTTTTGCTCGAAATGTAGAGCCAAGTTCTTCGGTCAAATTGAGTATCGACTTGGCTGTCTGCAAAGTTGTCATGGGTTCAGGTCGTATGCGGTAAACCAATCAAGAATGAGGGAAAAACTCCAAGGCTGTAAGACAACCGGATATTTCGTCAGCCGAGAGTCTAATTAGAAGACATTGTTCAGTGCGCTTTGAGATGGGTCATTAGGACCATGGAAGAAGAGACCAATGCCGATGAAAGCCCTGAGTTAGCGCGATTAGTGAGTTCCTAATATTCAACAGTTAGCTTACTTGAATAGTATTTTGTTATGCTCACGTCTTGCAAGTTGCTGCATTGCCGGCATTTGTCGCTGATCTCATATAAAAGTAATCCAACGTAAGGAGAGCGAAGGTAGAAGAGCCTCAGAATCGCATGACAGGTATCGAGAAAAGAGTTCGGCTCAGAAACTTCAGACTCATGGTTAAAGTTGAAACTTCGAAGGGCATGCCGCCTGAACAGCTTGAGGCTAGTTGATCGCCTGATATAACTGATGTAACCCCCGAAAACTTCTCAGGTGTTTGAGAGACAAGTCAAGTGTGGTTGGTGTATGTAGACTAGTGTTGGGAGATGGACATGGGTGGCGTGAAATGGGATAATCGCAGGGGATTCTGGAAGATTGCAATGAGACTTAAGCTTTTGGCTTCCCAAGGTTCTTCAGGGCCAAAGACAAGCAGCTTCCCGATCTCCTTCGATCCCAACGTGGTGCCTCGATGACATCATCATCCGTTCTCATCGCCTCAGGTCAACCCCGACTCATTCATGTCGTCTTATGCCCAATCCTGTGATTCAGAAGCTTCGATAGACTGCAATTTTGGACTGTCTTGCAACTTTTCCTGTGATTTTGAGACAATGTTCCTGCGCGTTGAGCGTCTCCACTATGGGCCTGGATTCAATCAGCCTGGCCACCCAAATCCTGTGTTTCAGCATAGTCCCGCCCCTGATAGCTCTACGGGCCTTTGCCAAGCATAAACTACATCTTCCGCTTGGGGTAGACGATGGTATGTGTTCTTTCCAATGCAGCACCTTTCTCTGCTAATGAATTTCTTATATAGCATCATGCTATGCAGCATTGGTACGAACATGCCTACTTGACATATGACTACTTTCTGTACAAGTCTGACACACAATAGATTCTGTTTATGGGTCATTGCATTTCAATCATTTTTTGTATGAGAATAATTTCAAGCCGGTCTGATCAGCATTGCTAATCAATCTTCACGCAGATACCTATTCTGGAGGCACCATTTCTCACGGCGTTTACACCACGCGGGATCGTGAGATCAAATACAAGGTACCCCAAGCTGTAAACCCTTATAAAGCAGTCACGCTGAAAAAAAGAAGATCTTCTATATAGCTACGATGTTCTACGTCCCCATGGTCCTTTTCGTCAAGACCTCTCTTATATACATCATGATCCGGCTTTGGAGTCCATATCGTGGAAAGGTGATTGCCTTGTACAGCTTCTTGGCTTTCATCGTCTCTTACTATACAGTCATACTGTTTATCAAGATCTTCATATGCAACCCTATCCGCTTGTTTTGGGATGTCAATCGTCACGACGGCACGTGTTTAAACAGATCCGCCATCATCGTGACCGACTCGAGTATATCTGTCATCACTGACTTGGCCATTCTCATATTTCCTATCGTCCTGGCTTCGACATTACATGTACCTCTTTCTAGGAAGCTATATGTCATTGCTATCCTCGGAGCAGGAAGCATTGCTGTCGCTTTCAGTATCTACCGACTGGTGCTAGCCGTCAGTGAAAGAAATAGCTCTGATGAAATTGATGTGTTCATGAAGGTGCTATTATCCGAGTAAGTGTCTTACATGCTAGTTTTTGAGTCATGTCTAATTTACGCAGTAACGCAGAAGGTGGATTGGGACTTGTCTGCGCGTGCATTCCATCCATTAACAAACTCCTCCGTCAACACAAACACAGTGAAGAGACCACGGAAGAGGAAAGAGAGAGGATTGCCAAGTAATTCTCGTGCGAGTCTTAACCCTGGCTGAAATGATGGTGACTTCGGGAGGCGTACGCGCATGCATCATCAGGCTATTTTAGTACATCTGGCCAAAACCCTTGTATCCTTCCATGATATAGGCGACAATACGACGTCAAGGAGAGACTGATGTTGCTCGACTATGGTTCTTGTATCGCTCGTTTTATATCCCATCCCACGATTCCTATGGGCGGAAAATCAAATGAGCGTTCCGACCGGGATAGCCCGCGATAAGTCGATACCTTAGGTTAATATGGTCTTTTCTGCTTGGCTTGAGGACTGTTGATCGAGGGAGATTTCGGAAAGAAACAACACATAGTAAGGATCTATTTGGCACCAACAACAGATCTGATAAAACCAAGTTGCGACCCCCGTGATTTGCGTGGGATGAGTCGCGGGATGTCTCCACCAAAGGAACGTGAGACGTGGTACAGCGGGATACACATTGGAATGCATAAATCCCAGACTAAATGAACTTCATCTGCCAAATACTCCGCAAAACTCTGTACAGGCAAAATGGCAGGCTTGGAGTCCATCGATGGTGGGAAGAAATGGTATTCTTGCCCGGAGCCCATGGTACTAGGGGAAGCTCCAATCTTCAGAGCAAGCGACTCTACCCTTCACTGGGTCGACTGCCTCTCCGAGCCCTCAAGACTCTATATATTGAAGCTTGACGATTCGGGCGATGCTGTTGGGGAAGCTCGAGTGCTTGACCTTGAAGATAGTGTGACCGTGGTCTTTTTCCGGAAGGATAAGCCCGGTTATATTGCTGCGTACTACCAAGGGATCTGTTTCATCGACGAAGAGACGGGGAAAATGGAAATCGTCAAAGAGATTATTCCAACCGCCGAGCGCGATGAGCTTCGATTCAACGATGGCGGAATTGATGCCAAGGGGCGATTCTGGCTTGCGGAAATAGATAAGAAAGCCATGTCATTTGGTCCAAATCAACTTCCGGACAGTTATGGAACCCCTCGTGGACGTCTTTGGCGTTATGATCCTGACGGGAGCCTACACTTGATGATTACTGAAGGAATTGTGTGTGGAAATGGGCTTGGTTGGAGTCCAGATAACAAAACCAGTGTGTATCCATATTCCAATCATGCCCTGGAGTGCTAATAAAGTCATTAGTGTATTTCCATGACTCTGTGGCCATGGTCGTATGGAAATATGATTTCGACTTGGAAACCGGCAACATTTCTAGCAAGCGATTGTTGATTGATCGGCGCGACTCGTTTGGTGAACCCGATGGCATGGTGGTCGAGTACGTACTTCATCTCCAATGCCCTTTGACCTGTCGCTAATGTTTATCAGTACTGATGGTAATCTGTGGATTGCAATGTTCGATTCCAATCGAGTCATGGTCTTCAGCCCAAGTGGCCGACACCTGAAAGATATTGTTTTCTCAAGCAGGAATCCTGCTTGCACCACTTGGGGTGGCAAGAATTTTGACATCATCTATGTTGCCAGTGGAATGATTCGTCGTGGAAAGCCAAACCCGGCCGATGAGGGAGGACATATGTTTCGCTATAAGCCGACTGACGCGCGTGGGCAGCCAAAATACGAATTTGACGGCTGATCTCCTTATATGCCACATATTTGATCTAGATAAACATGTATGAAATTGTATTCATTCTTCTATGGCAGCTCGGTTCTAGCCAGTATCTTTATAGGGACCCTTCGATGCAGTGATCTGGAGAGGCCATGCATACAGAGTTGTTCAAGCTAGGTCGGACTGTGCATGCAATAATTGCGCGATTCATCCTATCTTAGTCGTCAATTCTATAATGAACCGTAGGAAATTGGAATATTAAAGCTATCAGTAAAGCCAATGAGTTGATCCCGCGTAAACCATCCCACGCAACACTTGATAAGTCGGACTTTCCCCGCTTTCAATGCAATGTTATCAGGGCAATCTTCGGTGATACGATATTGAGTTGATAGAAAGTGAGGGGTTAGACATATAATGCCCGTCTTGGAAACATGGACACGGTATCAATTGACTGCAATTTTATTTCTCACTCATTATGGATGACCTTAAACACCCCGACAAGGCCAAGATCAGCCAGGAGCCTGATCTACAGCCAGATGCGACAGTCGGGGATATGGAAGTGTACCATAAAGTCCCGAAAGGATATCGGATTCCCGGACTCTTTACCCTTCCTGCCTACCGCGCCCCGATCACACAATGTGTGATTATCGCTATCGTGCACCTTGCAGTTGTAGGCATGTTCAACGTTTTATCTGCACTTGGCGGGGGAGGTCAAGTTGACCCTACAACTAGTAATAACGCCAATGCAATCTTGTATAGTTTGTTTTGTGCATTTGCTCTGGTTTCGGGCTCGGTGTGCAACTTTCTCGGCCCCAAGATCACTCTTGCAACGGGCGGCATCGGCTATTCCCTTCTGTCAGCATCATACTGGAGCTACAACAACAATATGAATCAGGCTTTTGTTTACTTTGGAGGTGCCACGTGTGGAGTTGCAGCTGCATTCCTTTGGTGAGTCCTCTCGAATGTATTGTTTAGCTTTGTCTGATGCTTTGTACACAGGACTGCAGAGGGATCACTGATCATGTCACTGCCGCTGGAGAAAGACAAGGGGAAATACGTGGGAATTTTCTATGGGGTCTCATTCTTCGGGACTGTAGTGGGTGCCATCATCCCTACAGTCGAGAACTGGGGGGTCACAACGGCCGGAAGCGTGAACGACAGCACTTATATTGCCCTTTTTGTGCTCATGCTCATGGGCAGTGTGGTGGCATGCTTTGTGTCTGATCCATCAAAGATCATTCGAAATGATGGATCTCGCGTTATGGTTCCGAGACAGACTAGCTTTGTTCAAGAACTGAAGAACGTGTGGGTTGCTGTCAAACGGGAGCCATGGATTATCTTGTTTTTCCCCTACAGCTTTGCCGGGCTGTGGTATATCCCTTACCAGAGCAACGACTTTAATTCCTACTTTTTTGACCTGCGAACTCGCGCGTTTGGCAGTCTCTGGTTTGATTTTGGCCAATTTGTCACGGCCGTGATTCTCGGACTCCTGCTTGATTTTACAAAGCTAGGGGGTCGGCGTCGACGCGCCTTTATAGGATGGACATTCCTGTTTGTTTTGATTAACGCAGTCTTCTTTGGAGGCATGTTTCCTGCTCGTGAGTCTCACAGGGGACACCCTCCGGCACATCTTCTCGACGTCCATGACTCAAAAGCGGCGGGATATATTGCTCTCTATACATTTTATGGGGCCGTCGATGGTGCATGGCAGACATTTGCCTGGTGGATCATGGGCGCTCTCTCAAACGATCCACTAGTTTTGTCTATATACTCGGCATTTTATAAGGTTTTCGGGGCGATGGGAGCTGCCATCGTGTTCAGTCTGGATGTTCATGAGGTTAGCTACCAGGCCATGTTCGGAAGCTATTGGGGTCTGTTGGCTGGATCTATGGTTATCTTGATGATCCTCATCTATAAGCGTGTTCAAGACACACTTATAGTTCCGGTCATGGAATCTACGAAGAAAGATGAAGCGTGCGTTGTATAGGAGCATGACAATGCTTGACTGGTCCATAAGTTCGAAGATATAAATGTCATTTGAGGCTACAGTGTGCATTAAGTCTACTTTAAAAAGTCCTTTTCTGCGCTTTAACCGGATGAATGTTTCCAGATTGAGGCCATTTGTGTAATAGTAGGTACCACCTAGGCAGTACCTACGCTCAGGACTATAGATATGTATTCTTACTCTCTTAGAGAGCACCCCATCCGCCACCGCCTGGCGTCATAATAACTACCCGGTCATGCGTGTTCACCGAGACTGTTTCCTTTCCTCCAATCTCGATCTGACGCTCTTCTCCAGTCTCATCCCGCGTAACCAAGTAGTTTGCGCCAGGCTGGGCATCCTCGCCACCTTCTAAACCGTATGGTCGGTATACACGTCGCTCGGACAAAATAGAGCACTGCATTGGAGCAAGGAACTCAATATCGCGAACCACACCTTCGCCACCAGGATGCTTGCCCCGGCCACCAGATCCCTCACGTAATGAGAATTGGCGAAGCATGGTTGGATAGCGTTTTTCCAGAATTTCAGGATCAGTGATTCGCGTATTGGTCATGTGGACTTGGACGCCAGATTCTCCGCTCCAAGTTGGGCCAGCTCCACCGCCTCCAGCGATCGTTTCGTAGTATCCGAATCCGGGAGTGATCACTGTACCATCAGCGTCTAAGTTAGGGTTCGTTCCGAACGTCAGGTTATTGCAGCAGCCCTGTGAGGCACTGCAAGCCGAAAATGCTTTGAAAACAACATCTGTGATGCGCTGCGATGTGAGCACATTTCCACCTACAACAGCCGCAGTCTTATTGGGCGACAAAAGGCTAGGCGACGGCACTTGAATGTCAATTGGAGCCAAGCACCCCTGGTTTAGGGGAACATCTGCATTGATCATGCATCGCAAACAGTAAATAATCGCCGAATGGCAAATTGCAATAGGCGCATTCCAGTTGCCAACCACCTGGGCACCGGTTCCAGAGAAATCAAAGACGGCTGATCCGTCAGATCCATCGATGGTGACCTTGAGGCAAATCGGGGTGCCATCATCCATGTAATCCACCGCTTCCAATGGTTGGCCGCCGAACTTCTGGTGCAGATCTTTGAGCAGGTTGCGTACGGCATTCTCGGCAGATTCTTGAATACCATACATATACTTCTGCACGATTTCAACACCATATTCTGCGAAAAGACTCTGAATCAAGGTGATACCCCGGGCGTTGGCTGAAATCTGGGCCTTAAGGTCAGAGATATTGTCACTGATGCATCGCGCGCCAGAGCAATCGGGGTATTGCGAGGGCTTTGTGACCAGCAGCTCAATGAGACGTGCCTCGTCTAGAACGCCGTTGCTGACAATTTTATCGCCTTCAATGGCCGCACCTTCCTGCCAAAGCTCGGTGGATCTGGGCGGCATCGAACCTGGGAGGATACCCCCTATATCCGCATGGTGGCCTCGCGAGGCGACATAAAACATAATCTCGCTGCCACCGGGGCGATCAAAGACGGGTGTAATTACCTGTTTAAATATTAGTTAGATTTCGAGAGGCGTCAAATGTCTCTTACGGTGATATCTGGGAGGTGGGTGCCACCACAGCTGGGGTGATTAGCGACAAGCACATCGCCATCTTTCAGATTGCCCAGCCACTTCTGATGCTGGTACCGTACGGCAAATTGCATGGAACCCAGATGCACAGGAACGTGCGGGGCATTGGCAACGAGTCCTCCATCGGGAGAAAACAAGGCACAGGAGAAATCCAATCGTTCTTTGATATTGGTGGATACCGAGGTCTTCTGTAGTGTCCGACCCATTTGCTCAGCAATAGACATGAACCGATGGCCAAAGATAGTGAGACGGATGGGATCAATCTCCGATGCAGCTTCCTCAAGTTGAGAGGTTGGCTTGTCCTGCAAGTCGATGACAATGCAAGTTTCCAAGAGATTCGCCACACTGTTAGGAGCGACCACAATTGTTTGGGTCTTATCAATGATGAGGGCAGGACCGATAATGCGAGTGTGCTTTTCTAATTCATCCAGTAGGAACACAGGTGTATCGATACGCTTGGGGTGGTCGTCAAAATAGGCTGCAACTGTGTTGGCTGGGGCAATCGCAACATCCTTCATGCTAGCATCCTTCAGCTGCACCAGTGGGCTGCGCTCTGTGCGAACCTGGGCCGAAGCGATGGTACGCACACGAATGTCGTCAACGAGAACGGGTCGCTCAGAATTGAAGTTGAATTCGCGACGGTGGCGATCTCGGAATTGGCTCAAAAAGTCTGTCGAATCCTCTGGCCGCATAATCATCAAACTAGTGTCGGACCCTTCATATCTCATATTAAGGTATTGTTCATGTCGCAATTGGCCAGAGGAGAAACCTTGGGCTTGCATTTCCTGTGTTGAAGCAGCAGCTATACTGTCAAAGCGATCTAGGAGGGTTGAATGCGAGGAAGTATATTCAGAGGAAACTGGCTCCTGTGATTCCTTGACAACTTCAGCAAGGGCCAAGCCATATGCCGAAAGAACCGAAGAGTATTTATGTATGATAACGCGAGATATTCCCAGGTTTTTTGCAACTGAGCAGGCATGCTGACCACCGGCTCCTCCAAAGCAAGCGAGGTGGTGCGAAGCGGTCTCAAAGCCGCGAGCTTGAGTGAGATTGCGGATAGGACGGGCCATCGACTCATCAGCAACATTCAGAAATCCAAGAGCAACTTCCTCTGGGGTATATTCGGGCTGGGATTTTTGACGGCGCTCGACATTAACCTTCTCCGTTAACTCGTAGAACTTCTGTGTCGTGATCTCGGTATCCAAAGGTTGGTCTTCATTGGGCCCGAAGATGTGGGGGAAGTACTCAGGAAGCAAACGACCTAAGAACAGATTGGCGTCCGTCACGGTCAAAGGGCCGCCTTTTCGGTAACAAGCTGGACCGGGGTGTGCACTAGCCGACTCGGGGCCAACATAGAAGAGGCCATTGCGCCAGGAAAGAATAGATCCACCGCCTGCAGCCACTGTGTTGATATCGAGTTGGGGAGATTGAATCAGAACACCAGCGACTTTAGATCCAAAGATATGCTCAAAATGACCATCAAATCGAGACACGTCGGTCGAAGTGCCACCCATGTCGAACCCAATCACTGGTGTCTTTTCGACAGGGTCCCAGCTTGTCGCAGCAAATCCCACCACGCCGGCCGCAGGACCGGAAAGAATGGCCTTGAGACCACTGAACTTTCGGAAATCTACCAAACCTCCATCCGACTGCATGAATTCAAATCGACAATCTTGTTGGCTCTCCAAGCCACCTTCGAAACTCGAAGAAATGGAGTCGATGTAGGTTTTGATGACAGGAGTAAGGTACGCGTCAGCGGCGGCAGACATGCCTCGGTTGACAAGTTTAATCATAGGCATTAATTTAGAGGATAATGTCACAGAAAAGCCCATCTGCTCGGCAATTTCCCCAATCTGGCGCTCGTGATCGGGATAGGAAAATGAATGGACAAGCGCAACGGAGAGTGATTCATAGCCTTGCTCCCTGAGCTTCTGGAGCTCTGATCGCACGTGGTCCAACTCTAGTTCTTGCACAATTTGAAATTTCTCACCAGTGATGCCTTGAACGATTCGAGCACCAGGAAAGCTATCAGTGCTTGCATTTGGGTGGCAGGGAATCACCCGCTCATTGACTTCGACAACCCTCTCTGGCAGTACTCCGGGCCGCGCCATGGTGAGATCGAAGATGGCAGGACGAGATTGATCGCCGATCTTGAGGAGATCGCGGAATCCTTTGGTCGTGAATAATACTGAGCGGGCGCCTTTGCGTTCCAATAGTGCATTGGTAGCCACAGTGGTGCCCATTCGAAGGCAACCGATACGGTCGAGCTTCAACGGCTGGCCACGAGGGTGAGGCTGCCCAGTCACAAGCTCCAGGATTTGACGAATGCCCTCAGTTGGGGCATCTTGATAGTGTGAGGGGTCAACTGAGAGAAGCTTGATGATAATGTCTGAGGAACCAGGCACAATGGCGTGCACATCGGTAAACGTGCCACCACGATCAATTGAAATTGTTATTTTTCCAGGGGAGGCCATTGTGAGCGTAATTCGTGATGATCATCAGATTTCCCAGGCTTAGGACGGTCATGATAGGTATTATATGCTTCCAGGTCATGTCGGAGTTCCGTTGCCGACACGTGACATCCTCGGGCCGATATCAAACAAAGTGGGGGGAAAGATAGATGATAACATAGTTGTAGTCTATAATGTAGTAATAATATCGTTATCGAGTTGATACCCAATTACGTCCTCGGTCACACTATTCTGTAGACAGCCCTAAGACATAAAGGCAGTTAAGGAGTATTACCCAATCTTCCTTGGCCAGGATTAAATTATCTAGTGTCTATCTTGGCTTCAATAAAGCGTTATCTTGCATGTTGACCTGAATCAAGCGAGGTGTTGCGTATATTTATTAACACCCGAGATGTAACCTTATCTGAAAAACAATCACTACGCTACCTTTTTAAAATGCGATTAGTGAGAATGTTCAGAGAATTATGTGGTGTTCAAATTAAAGGGCTCCGCAAGATAAAATACCTGACCAACACATACTTTCCGTGTTTAAAGATATAGTAAGATCACAGACTTTATCTGATTCAAGTTTTATGTACGTTGCTATCGTCTCAGAGTATTCTCGATCCAATTCGCATCCATATCAATGTGCCCCAAGGCACCTTCCCAGAGCGCAGAATCGTCGTTAAGGTCAAACTGGAAGGACATATCTTGAAGTGCAGGTAGGTCAGGTGGATGCAACCAGACCTCTGCAGGCACAGGGTCAACCGCTTCCTGTGGGTCTGGACTCGGAAGGGTGCTTTTGGGCGTAGCTGGGTCATTCGCAGGTAATGCGATATGATCAGCCACACTTGTAGAGGAGTTAGGTTCTATAGCTGCTCGCAATTCCAGCAGCAAGGAGTGGCGAGAGGATAAATAAGTATTCCCTCGATCTGCCATACTGCGAAGTAGACTGAGGGCAGTCTCCATTGTGCGGGCGTTACCTTCATTC
This sequence comes from Penicillium tannophilum, assembly GCA_028829675.1. Classification (NCBI taxonomy): domain Eukaryota; kingdom Fungi; phylum Ascomycota; class Eurotiomycetes; order Eurotiales; family Aspergillaceae; genus Penicillium; species Penicillium tannophilum. Next base: position 127,916 of record JAQKAK010000003.1, on the reverse strand, counting down.
AGTGGAAATGCAGCATTCACCATGATGAGCAACAGGGCGGCAGAAAAGACGTATTCGCCATCGAGATAGCCATATGTAGCTGTAAGGTAGTCAGTCACGATGATCATAAAGTTCTGACACAAAGGTATCATGACGGTCAGTCTCCATACCGATCAAGTTATGTTTTGACGCGGCCTCCATAATCCACGTCGTGGCTCTAGCTGCTGTGATGCAGTTCTCAATCACCGCGACTGTGTTCGGCGCCAGGCCTTCCTTCCAGTCTTCGGTGCCTCCAAGCAATCCGGCATCAAGCCGGCGTTGAATGATGTAAAATACGAGCGGGCGTGCCGTCATATTGATACACGAATAAAAGTGCAAGTTAATGGATACCGTCTCGCGGTTGACGTGGGTATCAAGGGTAGCGAAATCAATACGGAGACGATCCGGTGCCTGTCGGAGCCAGCTTGAGAGATCGTTGGTGATGCTTTGCACGGACATTATAAGACTTGAGCCGGATCGAGGCTTTTTGCGATAAATCTCTGTAGCACGATGTCAGGAGAAAACAGTCGATATATGAGAGGTGTCTCACCCTCGCCAATCCTTCCTAGTATACGAGAGAGCTGTGTGTAATGTGTCAGCACGATAGAGGGCCAAGGATCTGAGGTACCGTCCTAGTAAGATGGTCAGTATTACCCAGATAAAGTATAAAGTCATGATTTTAGTACATACCGGCGTCGGCCACGTGGTGTCAATATCTTCGTCATGAATGGTGATTGGGTTTCCGGACTTGACCGATAGTAACCTGTCCAGGCTGTAGACCGACCACCAAGCCCGCCTTCGCCGATTTCTATCGGCCTCGCTGATATCTTCGTGAGGGACTTCCTGGTGAAGACCAAGAGATATGGCCATACGCAAGGCAAGTCCAATCTGGTAATGTTTAGTTAATATTGCAAATTGGTGGAAGGGGACTCACATAGAGAAAGGCGGCATCTCTTCTGTTTAAATTCTGCAGGTAGTAGGCAATATAACACAAAACCTCGACATGTAATATTGATGGGTCTTCGTGGATATCAGGTAAAAAATTCAAAGATGTTTTGAAGAACTTGAAACCGGGGGGCGCATCGTCACCGGACCATTGGTTGACCGAATAGAGTAAGCCGAATGCAATGACAAGCAAAACCTGGCAGTAGACCAGGCATGATTCTCGGTGAGAAAAGTCGGGTGGTTTGTGGTAGACAAAGTCAAGCCTTTCGTCGAACTCCGAGGGCTTTAACAGTGAAAAAATAGTGCCAATGTAGCTATAATGCACCCAGAAGAGTCGTTTTGCAGATTCAAATGGGGGTAACGGTGGCAGGGATCTCTCAACGGGCCTCCGTAGAGATTCAGGCTCGTATAGCGGGTGCGTATCCCACAGATTTGTTGAGCTTGGGTTGAGAAGACGCTTTGCTAGATGAGTTGTTGAAGATGCGCCCACGAAATCTAGAATATGTGTCAAATATGACCATTTCACAAGACTGAGCAGTACATACGATGTTCGCCGGACTTTTTGACAAAGAGGTCTGTCCCTTTATACCACCAGTCATCCCGTTCCAAAGGCGGATCGCTTTGTGATACACTCGGGGTTGACTGGCTGTCTAAACTACTGGAATTTCGAGCTTGCGACTGTAGATGTCGATAGTAACTGCGGGAAGTTAGTCTACAATTCGTGTGAAAGGTTTCAGGCACATATTACCTTTCAGTAATTGACACACGCTTCTCAGCCTCCGAGTAAACACAAGTCTCGCCTACATCTACGCATGCTGCGCACGGCTCGGGTGGACGGCCCCAACACCTCGTTTTCCGGCCCCTGCAGCGATTGCATGCCAGCATCGACCGTCTCGACGCTGGATCCGACCGCAATACTCTTCTGCCATGCGCCATTTTCGTGAGTATCAAAGTCAAGAAGGGAATGCGGGGCTTATCTTCTCTCTCGGAGTCATCGGGCCGAACGGTTAGATACTGCTTAGCTAATGATGGTTAATGTTATCACGCTTCGTTCGAGCCTGGACTACTACACTGACAGTCCAAACCTTTCCATGTCAGCCTAAAAATCAGGTGTGAATAAACACTTATACCCTACCGTGCCTCTGAATGGACCCGATAAGATTACAATTATGAATTTAAAACACTCCTAGTGACCTCGAATGGGGCGACCAACTAAATTCTGGAGTGTTCACTTATAGAAGCCACTTTGTTTCTCGTCTTTATTATTGTAGCATTGATAACCAGTCTTTTACATTGATATAATGTCTTTGGTGTTGACAATCGCTTCCAATTTTGTACCTGTTATTCTTTGATTTATTCGATCCTTTGTCCTATTTGAAGCAGAATGTCTTCGGTGGTTCGACTTGGTGAACTACATAACAGGTCGAAAGTCTGGTCTTTGACAGATTCATCATCAAAACCTTGAGATCAAGCAGTCCACTAAGATTTTGGCCCTTTTCACAATGACCCCGAATATCTGGAAGTACGGCGAACGCCAGAAGGCAGGGGCAATGCTGGTTAATTGGATATGCGATGCGCGAGCCCATGGCTGTAAAGTCTCCAGATCAAAGCTAACAGCTCAGGACCTCGAGTCTCGGGGCTATACTATTCGCTATACCGGCAAAAGTCTGGATGCAAAGTATGTAGAACCGTTGTCCCAGGTGGGTCTTCCGACAGAAGACGAATTTTATCACCACATTGATATTGAGGCACCCTTTGCAAACGGTAAGTTCAGATTTGAGGCATACATTGGAGAAAATCTGGTGATTTTGGAAGACATTGTTCGGGGAGATCATCCTCATATTTCTGAGATCAGTCAGGCTTCATATCAAAATAAGTTCGCAATGGGCAGTCTCAAGTATATCATGGTTTCTGACATTGTCAATACCGATACAGTTGGATTTGTTGAGCCAAGCCTGTACGGTGAGAACTTCAATGGTGACCCCTATTTCTATAACGAGTATCCCGGTGTGCGGACTTGGGAGTATGATACCGACGAGTACCAGGCATTGCTAGGGACGCAAATTGGTAAGATTTCAGCATCTTTCGTCCTGGGAGCGTTTACCAGGGGCACAAGGCGAATTTCCCGAGTCGTTACTTGGATCAATGACAGCCTTCTTTACATGCGATTTGATATTGAGGTTGTGCGCTAATATTCACAGGTCATTCATCCCATGGGTTAATTGTTAAAAGGAGTACCTTCGGTCTTAGGGCAAATTGATAGATGGAAAGAAAGAAGAGACTAAGCACATACGCAAATTCTTATTACCAAAAACGAGTAAGGTTCGATATGCGCAAGGAATCGACGTCCACGGGTATCCACAATCATATTTCCACGAGGATAGGGTAGAAAAAATTTCGGAGGGGGCTTTTAAAATTACATGAGATAGGATTGGCCACGTGCTGTACCTCGTGCGATAATATACCTTCTTGTTGGAGCCCTGGAGTGAGTTCAAGTAGAGTTGTGATGATCAGTATAGCCAAGACGTTCGAATTATGTAGCCATCTAGGGATAGACATGCATGCCGGGTGATGTGAATTACAGGTAAACCTGCCTGGCGCTGTGATATATATATTTAACACTGAAGATCCCTAAGTGAAGCTACAAACACAATGTGTAGACAATAGGAAATATTGAGACTCTAGAAGCCCAAGGTCACAACAATTATTTCAGCAGATTAATGTTGAATACTTGAGGATGCTCATACAAATTGAAATATCATCTTCTAAAGTATGGTTGTGTAGCATTTGTTTCAACGCTATGCGAAGCAACCAGTTCCCGAGGGCCCTAGTCAAAGTATATCATTATTGTGAGAATATGCAATTTGGAAATACCACAACATTCATGGACTGTATTATATATGAATCTATAGTATCCAATGAGCAACTGAGACATAAGTAATCACGTGACCAAAGCTATTAATAACAATCAAAGATAAAAACTAAAAACTAAGAAAGAAATAAAGGTACATTTTGAAGTCATTAGGTTCTCACCTAGTCAGGTTTAGGATTTATACTACGTCCACGTGGTTCACGTTGGGACCTAGTGACTTCAAGGTAGGACATTCCCTTGGAACGTGTTGCCTAGGGAATCTCCACGACTGTGCAAAACAAAGGAGCATTCCAGTGGGCAAATGTGGGGCGCAACATCGACCCCTGGCAGTCGCTTGGAGGCGACCGTCATTAGGCATTTGACGCCACCGTGTGCGCGCATGCATGCTTGGCACTTCAAGGTTGCGATCCGCTCAAGTTTGATGCACAATGGGGAAGAGTGTGCAAAGCGGTTCAAGAGTTGATCAATTGAAGACCCTGGACATCTAAAAGGAAAAAGGGATGAGCATTGGAGCCTATTACGATGGGTCCAGTGGCCTCTTGACCAATATGGTTGCGTGTTGCGCGTTGCCCCGCCGTCTTCGTTATTCTGGACGAGTTAGACGACGTGGACTCACAACTTGGAGACCCAAACTCCAACTCGCATCCGCGGTACAGCAGGGTATATTTGGATCAACCATGCGGATGAACCCATGACGACCCATAAAGATGGTGGCCTTCAGGCAGGGGAAAAGGAAAAAGTTGGTGTGTTTCGGACACAGTGGATTGCGGCTCCACTTAAATCATCCCAATCAAATTCTGCTGTACCAAAAATAATCTCAGGCTATGCCAGTGCATCACAGCCTTCCAGAACCTATTAGTTTTGATCGCCCTCGATCTTGGATCTTTTTTGGATCTCCTAACTCAACCTCTTTATCCCCTTCTGCATATCCGTACTTCCAGTAGCAGCCCAGGGACGATCGCCCGGACGATCTTCATATACGGTATTCCAGGAGATCTGGCTCTTCCTGGATGGTCTAGCGCTGCTTGGTTTTCTTTTTCTCCCCTAAACTCTCGTGAACGTGCGACCCTTTGATCCGATCTCCCAATTCACAATGACTTCTCCCAACCGGGCGCGTTCGCCCTATGCCTCACCACAACACTCGCCTCATTCGCCACAGGCAAGCGAGAGCAGCCTGTATTCGCATAACGTCGGTCGCGAAGCCAGTGCTACCGATCAGTACGGGGTTCAGCATGGCTACGGCTACGAAGAAAAGAATGAACAAGCAGAGAGCCAGCAATCCCTCCTCTACCGCAACCAACCGAGTCCCTTCAATGCGCCCTTTGATGACCCGTATGCCTCCTCCGACTCCCTGCGACGCTACACCCTCCACGACGGCCCGGGCGTGACGGTCTTCCCCGATAGTTCCTACCAGGAAGGAGGCTCAACGACCGGCCTCAATCGCCGCTCAGGGATTCAATCCCCCATGTCTGCCACGTCCGAGACCCCCTCGGAGGCCTGGCAGCAACGTCAGGCTCCTGGCTCGGGTCTCCGGCGTTACGCTACCCGAAAGATCAAACTTGTGCAGGGCTCCGTGCTGAGCGTGGACTACCCCGTGCCGAGTGCGATTCAAAATGCCATCCAGAAAGAGTACCGGGAATCTGAAGAGGGATTCCCCGAAGAGTTCTCCCATCTGCGATGTGAGTGAGACCCCCTATTTACCCATCGATGAAGCTAATTGAGGTAGACACGGCTGCCACTTGTGATCCTGACGAGTTCACCCTGCGAAATGGATACAATCTTCGTCCCGCCATGTACAACCGACACACGGAATTGCTCATCGCCATCACCTACTACAACGAAGATAAAGTCCTGACGGCGCGCACATTGCATGGTGTTATGCAGAACATTCGTGACATTGTCACATTGAAGAAGTCGGAATTCTGGAACAAGGGTGGTCCTGCTTGGCAGAAAATCGTCGTGACTTTGGTGTTCGACGGTATCGATCCTTGTGATAAAAACACACTGGATTTGCTGGCCACAGTTGGTATTTACCAGGATGGCATTATGAAGCGATCCGTTGACGGACGTGAAACTGTTGCCCATATTGTGAGTTCGACCCGACCGCGTGGATTTGGGCGCAGGACTAATTCTTGTAGTTCGAATATACCACTCAGCTCTCTGTCACCTCGAGCCAGCAATTGATCCGCCCCCAAGGCAACGAATCCACCAACCTCCCTCCGGTCCAGATGATTTTCTGCTTGAAGCAAAAGAACAGCAAAAAGATCAACTCCCATCGTTGGTTGTTCAACGGCTTTAGTCGTATCCTTAACCCCGAGGTAGTCATTCTTCTGGACGCCGGTACTAAGCCTGGCAAGAAGTCACTTCTCGCTCTTTGGGAATCGTTCTACAATGACAAAAACCTGGGTGGATCTTGTGGTGAAATTCACGCCATGTTGGGTAAAGGCTGGAAGAATTTGTTGAATCCTTTGGTTGCGGCGCAGAATTTCGAGTACAAGATCTCCAATATTCTAGATAAACCGCTTGAGAGTTCCTTTGGATACGTCTCGGTGCTGCCGGGTGCCTTCTCGGCCTACCGTTATCGCGCTATCATGGGTCGTCCCCTTGAGCAGTACTTCCACGGTGACCACACTCTCTCAAAACAGCTTGGCAAGAAGGGTATTGAGGGCATGAACATTTTCAAGAAGAACATGTTCCTTGCTGAGGATCGTATCCTCTGTTTCGAACTCGTCGCCAAGGCTGGATTCAAGTGGCACTTGACCTATGTCAAGGCATCCAAGGGTGAGACTGATGTGCCGGAAGGTGTTGCGGAATTTATCAGTCAACGTCGTCGTTGGTTGAACGGTTCATTTGCTGCCAGTCTGTATTCCCTTATGCATTTCAGTCGGATGTACCAGAGTGGACATAACATCATCCGACTGTTCTTCCTCCACATCCAAATGATCTACAACTCTGTTAGTCTCGTCATGACTTGGTTCTCTCTTGGTAAGTCACCTTTCTTTAACCTGCTTGAGCGTCACTAATGATCAACAGCTTCCTACTGGCTGACTACATCCGTCATTATGGATCTTGTCGGTACTCCAAGTGATTCCAATAAGAACAAGGGATGGCCCTTTGGTAATGAGGCTTCACCTATCGTTAACAATTTCCTCAAATATGGATATGTGTTCTTCCTGATGCTCCAATTTATTCTGGCGCTCGGTAATCGGCCTAAAGGGTAAGATCCATGGTGTTTTGGCGTCGAATTAATGCTGACTTTCATAGTTCTACGCTCTTCTACACCCTCTCCTTCATGTACTTCGCTCTTGTCCAGTCGTATACCATGGTCAGCTCGTTCTACCTGGTTGCGAATGCCTTTATGGGCGGCACTCTCGATTTCGATATGAGCCAAGGTGTTGGCCACTTCCTTAAGACCTTCTTCAGCTCCTCCGGTGCCGGTATCGTCCTGATCGCCTTGGCGTCGACCTACGGTGTCTACTTCGTTGTCAGTTTCTTGTACATGGACCCCTGGCACATGTTCACCTCCTCGTGGGCCTACTTCATGGGAATGACTTGCTCGATCAACGTGCTTATGGTTTACGCCTTCTGTAATTGGCACGACGTTTCCTGGGGTACCAAGGGATCCGACAAGAGCGAGGCATTACCCGAGGCACAAACTAAAAAGGAGAAAGAGGACGACAAATCCAATTTCATTGAAGAAGTGGACAAACCCCAGGCCGATATTGACAGTCAATTTGAGGCCACCGTGAAGCGCGCGCTGGCGCCGTTCGTCATGCCGGAAGAAGAGAATGAACGGAGTATGGATGACTCGTACAAGGCCTTCCGAACCAACCTTGTCCTGTTGTGGATCTTCAGCAACTTGATTGTTGTGCTTCTCATCACCGCGACCGGTGTCAAACGGTTCTGTCTCACGAACACCTCGACGGTGCGAACCGCAAATTACTTCTCCGTCATTCTGTGGATCACAGCCGCCCTATCGCTCTTCCGTTTCATTGGAGCGATTTGGTTCCTGGCCAAGTCGGGTATTCTTTGCTGTGTCTCGCGTCGTTAAGCTTGATCGCGGATCTTCGTTATTGTATATACCATCCGAGCCGTGGCTTGTACTGATAATGAGATGTTGAGGTGGTGTGCTATAGAAGCTTGGATAGAAGTGGTATTTGGCTAGCATTTTGGTCATTTTTATTTTTTCGACATTGTCACGATCCAGGGGACGGCATCTTTTGGCGGGCTGGATCATAGCCGATCCATGTATGATTCCCTTGGGGCAATGATCTTCATTGGCATGTTTTTGTATTGGTCTCTTGAATTGGTTGTTTTTTCCTTGAAGTCCTAAATATATTCCATTTCCCCACACAAAAGCAGTACGCAGTTTGGTGGATCCTGGTAGATCCGAAGATGATTAGCCCGAAAAAGTGGTCCTATCTGATTGGAAACCAGTTTTCGTTTCGGTTCAAACCAGAAGATGTTATCATCTCCTACACTTCCAAATATGCTCATTCGCAGAATTAGTCGCAGAACTGATGTGCTCGAGCGTTGCAACGGGACATGAACCTTCGGAAGACAGCCATCCGCCCCTACAACTTGCACCAATAACCATGAGCGGCAGCCGGAAGTGTACAAACTGCATTGGGTCTGGACCAGGGGTGAATGCACCGTGTGATGCACTGCCCACTTAGAATTCCCTATACTTTATCTGCACCTCATCGTCATTCGTCCGTTCCCCGCAGTGTTCCATAGGCCCCTGTCCTGTGTGTCGGGATACTTTCCTCGCCGATCAGTCTAGGACTCACCTTCTCTCGACTCTCTCGACCCTCTCGACCCACTGTCTCCCAAACGCATATGACGAAACGGGATTCTGGATGCCGTCATCCGCCGAACCGGTTCTACAGTATTGAGGCATTTCCCGCAACGGGATCTGAACTGAAATATATAAAGTGTCCCATTCACCCCGGTCCGCCCCGGGCAATCCATTGTTGACTCCAGAGTTATTTCCCCTTTGTACTGTAACTCGATCTGACCCACAGCCCCGGCTTCCGAAACCCACTCCCCCCCACGATATGTCGCAGTACATTCCCCAGCTTTCCGCCGAATCGCTTTCGGATAAGATCATCCTCATTACTGGTATACCCTGCCCGATAATATCCCCTCGCAATTATAACAATCTAACTTCTCCAGGTGGTGCTAATGGAATTGGCGCAAGTCTCGTATTCCAATGTTTGGAAAGTGGTGCCAATGTCTGCTTTGGTGACCTTGACAATATTGAAGGCGAGCGATTACTGAGGAAGGCCCTTGCTCAATTTCCCACCGAACCAGGCCAACCCCCGCGCGCCGTCTTCCAGTCGACCGACGTCACCAACTACCAATCATTGTTAGGCTTATTTGACTTGGCCTTTAAAACCTACAATCACATTGATCATGTCGTCTCTGCTGCAGGCATCGTAGAGATCGGCAACTGGTTCGACTTTGGGTTAACCCTGCAGACAGTCCGCGAGGTAAGTTTGCGGACCCGTCCATCCTTTCCTTATTTGGGACCTTTGGAAATTAACAAGTATCGAAGACTCCCACCCACAAAGTGCTGGACGTCAACCTGATTGGATCTATGTACGTGGCCCGCATTGCCTCGGTTTACTTACGCCACAACCGCGGCGCCGGCGCCGATCGATCTATTCTCCTGTTTTCATGTTCTTCCGGTTTCAAGCAGAGCCCCTCACTGTTCGTCTACCAGGCGTCCAAGCATGGCGTGGTCGGCCTCATGCGCTCACTTCGCAGCTACATCTCATCTCCATACAAGCACAACATTCGGATCAACACTGTCTGCCCGTGGATGACCGAAACCGAAAGCATCAAACAGATCGAGCACCAGTGGAAGGAAGCTAGCCTCCCGACCAATACCCCTCGTGACGTCTCCCATGTGGCGGCAGGCATGTTGGCGGATTCATCCCTCAATGGTGAATCCATGTTCATTGAAGGTGGACGCGCCTGGGAGATTGAGCAGAACATCGAGCGACTCGAGGCTCAGTGGCTGGGCGCGGAGCCTTCCAAGGCTCTCGCTATTGGACAAGAGCTGCTTGACGATGGTTCTGTTTGGACAGCTGCTCCTCGCAAACGGAGTAGCATCTCCGTCGACGGTATCCCTCCGGGTGTCCCTCTGGCCAAGATTAACGGCATCAATCGCCATAGGAGTAGTCTCTCCAATGGGTTCACCAACGGACATACCAATGGCATTGCCAATGGCGTGCATTAATACCCCTCGAGGAACCCCTCGTACCTTTCACCTTTGAGGACTTCATATCCATATTCTATTCTCTTCTGTTGTTGACTTTGGAGCTCTGGAAGTCCCGTCAATACTTGGTATGCATGATTCATGACATTTCTTTTTTTCTCTTTTTAACTACCCGTCTTTTTATGGACATTTAGATTCAATATAATTGTGTTCCACTATTTTCAAGGTGTTGCTTTTTCCCATGGTTTAGAATCAACTAGGTCCAAGCACAGTTGTATATTCTTGGGAAGGCTAAAGTGACCCTGGTTTTTGCCTGATTTTCTTTGCGTACACTAAGTATCAAGCGTTATACGGCAAGAGATATAGATTGCTAAGCAAATATCTGATATTGTTCTCTCATTTGACCCGCGAGGGATTACTTACCCCCTCAGCCCCTCAAAACCCTTCACCTCTACCGTGATCACCAGGTCTCGTCCGCCTCTCCGATGATATAGATAGGACTACCCGCACACTGGGGTCCCTATGGTGTAATTTCCTATTTTGCACGATCGGAAAGTGGATCATAGCAGTTGCCCAGTATATCTGCTAGTGTATCGTCCCATCTCAAAGACAACCTTGGAACACTCTATCTGGACACCTGGGCAATATAAACGACCAAGTTTTCCTAAAATTGGAAGTTCCTGACTACTAGTCAACTTCCACGGATTTGTAGCTCTGAATTATTTGACATTATCAACATTATTAATCTATATGCAAACCCAACAAAGAAACTCCCGATATGCAATGTGAGATAACCAAGAACGTAGTTCTCATGAAGCCAAACGCCAAGAAAGAATAATTCTATTTAAAGGATTCACGAGTGTGAATTCGGTCGATATCATATGGGTTAGCCTCATAAGTGGCAACTCGCTGGATCTCCGTCGACGATGCGCGCGACACGGATCGAGCAAGAGAGTGGACGTCGGCATTACCCTCCTTTTGCACAGCAGATTGGACAGTGTCGTCAGCTTCAGAGGTAGTTGGAACACGAGTTACGGATTCTTCCGTCTCAACAGTTGCCTCGGCTTGTGCCATGGTCTTGATAATGTTCTGGACAAAAGCTTCTGACTGCGCAGAGTATTTGCAGTGTTTTCGGATAGATAGTCCCTTCTTGTAAAGAATGAAAGGGAAGGGTACACAGGCCAAAGCGAGGAAGGCGGGGACACATGAAGCCCAGTGGATTCCGAGGTTTTCGAACATGTAGGTGGTAAAGAGAGGGAAAGCGAAACCGAACATTGACCGCAGAAGAGAGTTGGCAGCGAGGACTGAGGCAGCAAAGATGGTGTAGGCGTCGATCAGATAGTTGAAGACACACAAAAAGACGAGGACCATGCCGAATCCGAATGGCACACCGGCAGCGATACTGGCCATCCAGTGAACCGAGGGCGAGTTGGTCCATGCGAACCAGAACAGACCGATGGGAAGGGCGATCGAGGCGACCATGCATGGAGGAAGACGAGCCTCGGGCGGCGCGTAGCCTCCGTTTTTGATAAGGAGACGTCCGTAGCGATTGTTTTCAGGAATTGAGTAAGCAATCGCACCCAGCATACCCACCATAACTCCAAGGAAGGCAAGACTAGAGACACCCTGGTTCCATCCTCGGTGAATTTCATAGACGATGGGGAATGCCCCGAAAAGCATATAGAGGGTTCCGTAGATGATGGCGAGGTAGATGGAAAGAATGAGGACGATAGGCTCCTTGAACAGCAGGATGAAAGGACGAGAAAGAGAAATTTTCATAGACTCTTTCAGGTCCGGTCGTCCTTGATCGATGTCAAGCTTACTGATATACACTTTGCCAGTCAGTTTAGAGAGAGTGACGGCACGTTGGCGGAGCAGAACCGGGGCGTATGTTTCCGGCTTAAGCGCAGCGCCGAGGAACCACATCACACCACAGAGAATGGTCAATAGACCCATGACCCATTTCCACCCGGCCTTCATACCCAGGAAGCCACCAATGATTGGACCGATGACCGGGCCGAGGAAAGGAGCTAATGCAAAGGCGGATAGTGCCAAGCCTCGCTCTCGGGCAGCAAACATATCTGCTATCACACCACCCGAATTGGTGAATGGGGATGAGCCAAATGCACCGGCTAGGAAGCGAAACACGATCAACGACTGAATATTCTTTGCGCCTGTGGTTGCGGCACAGAAGATGGTTAAACCACAGTAGGTACCGATGAAGACTGCCTGGCGACCAAACATCTCACTCATAGGAGCCCAGAGCAAAGGACCCAATGCAAATCCAAGCACATATAGAGACACTCCCAAGGTCGCGATCTCGGTGGTTGTGATGAACTGTTCCTCAATCTGCACGATACCACCTGTATAGGCGGAGGAGACAAGGGCCACAACGAGGGTCTCCATGGCGGCCACCATAGTGATAGACCATTTCATCGGTGTGCTGAGTTGAAGCGGGTTTCGAAAGTCCTTTGGCATCCAGTTCACAACATAGGGATCCTCATCTGTTCCAGATCCTTCATAAAAATGGTCCACCACCGCTTGGGTGACCACTCCAGGCTCGGTCACTAGTCGCCAGAAAGGAACCGAGTTTGGGAGGTTCAATGAGGCCTTGCCCTCCACTGGAGGTGCCTCTGTCGCCATTGATAAGAGTGTGGCTGACCAATGACCTAGTTGGGTTCGCGCGTTAGATATCGAATTAAAGGTGATCAGCGCTCGCGTTGTCTCGTTTGGATGCAAATCCAATTCGAGAAGTAAAGTTACAAAAGAAGGAGAAGGGAAACAACAACGACATAATAGGACATGATTTAAGCCGAGGCAAATGGCCAGTCCTTTTGAAGCCTCTCTACAGATTACTCAACAGAAAGGTTTAGCCCGGAGCACTTACTTCTTTTGGGCCAGTGATATTTTCATAGTGGAGCCATGACAGGGCAGTGCTTCCTCGTTGGTTGTCATGATAGAGCGGATCCTTGGGAAGAAAATGCCGATTGGTCCATTTGAACGATTTGTAGATTGTACGCGCCAACATTAAATTCGGGGATTCCGACAATCAATATCAATCGGGCTAGTAATCGGGCCGATACCTTCTCGGCCAGATTTTTAATTCGGGTTGGTCCACTTGCCTCGGCTTAATGTCGAGTTTTTTCTTCTATTTTTTCTAGAACATTGCAGCCATCCACTGGCCAGTTCAGTAACCTCGGTTATATTGAACGTTTTCAGCTCTGGAATCCACTATAGAAGGATCAGGACATAAAACCTTGAATCCCGGAATTCACCCACACGGCATGCGACCGCGATCGGGATAGTCAGTCACACCACGTTGTTTCTATTTTAAATCTACGAGTGCATGTCTTCTGCATTACAAATCAGAAGAGCATTGTCTCATATCTTATGGTAGATTTATGTTGAAGCTCAAGAACTGGTGGGCTAATGTATGTAAACCGGACTTTCGCATAGCCGGTAGCGCTTCATGAGATTACATGCAAGCCATGGCACTTGGTCAGAGCGCATTGGCTCAATTCACTGGCATAAATCAGGCGATAGAATTCACGCTTCTGATTGCCCCAAACCATCTGATACGCTAAACCAGACCTTATGACAAAAATCCCACCAATCGGATTGTCTAATCTCTGCCACGAGTCTATCAAATCCAGGTGATGTGTTTCGAAGTTTGTATATGCAGACAAAGCGCGTTCATTTCAATATATGTGCTATCATTTATTTCGTACTTAGTCCTTACAGGCTCTTTTCAATGGCTGCAACCTCTGCCATCACAGCCGTCACCGACTTCTTGACTGCCTCTCCCACCGGCTCATATGGGTGACGAGGAAGAAGCTTGGCCTCGGCGTCCGTGATGCCTGCCGCTGAAGCAGAGTAACAAGAAACAGCATACTTGGTAGATGCGATACCACTCTTGATCGGACTTTCAGCGAGAGCCGCTTGTCTTTGAAGCTTAGTAGCTTCCTCGAGCTGACCCTTCTGATACAACGCATAGACCCGAGAAGCCGTCTTTGGGAACACATTGGCAAATGCCGCGATACAACCAACGCTACCAGCAGCGAGTCCACCGATAAGGAAGTCAGATTGTCCACCGAATGTCGCAAATTCTTCTGCGGAAAAGGTCGCGGCCAGCCGTGTGATCTTTCCAACTGATCCACAGGTGAGCTTCACGCCCACCACGTTCGATCGACCACCATTCGCCGCGGCCGATTCACGCACGACCGCTGTGATTGTCTCCGAATCCATATCCACCCCGTTGCATACGCCGGGGAAGTTATACATGACCACGGGAAGAGGCGCTTTCGCTGCAACCTCGGAGAAGAATCGCTTGACCACGTTCATGTTGGTGGCCTTGCCAAAGTATGCCGGGGGAAGTACCAGGAGGTAGTTGGCGCCAGCGGTCGCCGCATCCTGAGCCAGTTCCAATACTTGCTTTGTGGAGTGCGCACCAACACCAACCATCAAGGGAAACTCAGGTCCGACCGAGGCGCGTGCAGTGGAAATCAGCTGGGATCGTTCTTCGCGCGTGAGGAGGAATGCTTCGGAATTTGTGCCGAGGATGACGAGACCAGCCAGTCCAGTGCGCGACAGGTAGGCGAAGTACTGCGACTGTGACGCCAAATCCAAGGAGTCTGTTTCATGGTCGAAGAAGGTGACAGCAGGGCACCACACGCCAGATGGGGGGACGTGGGGCTGAGTTGAGACGGAGTGAGAGCCCATAGTGAAGGTGAAGATGAGTATGTTGAGGAAGGTTGGAAAGGAATGTGCGCATGCTATTACTTATCACTCCAGCCCCGCCACCCTGTTCAGGTTCCCCGCGCTAGATAGAGGGGTCAGTTCATGCAATTGTGTACTTCATCATTTCGGAGCGATGAACCGACTATGCGGGTGGGGGTTCTCGGGTATACCACCCGACACCATCACAATCACCAACGTACGGACGAGCTCCCGGCATCGGGCTTTCACACCGAGTTTCCTCGCGACACATTCCGTTTGACCCTCAAGGGTTCCGGAATTAGTATATCTCATAGAAATAATTTCTTCTATCAAATCTTGTTTCACACGTTCTCACAATATGTGTACTCAGGCAACATATACTTCCTGGTTCAACCAGGCAGAATTCGTCCCGCCTGACGCGATATTCGCGTTGACAGCGCAATACCAAGCTGACCCGTTCCCACAAAAAGTGAACCTTGGACAAGGAACCTATCGTGACGAGGAAGGCAAGCCATGGGTCCTTCCATCCGTGAACAAGGCTCGCGAGAGTCTTCTTACCAAGGGCTTGCAGCACGAATATCTTCCAATTCTGGGTCTACAAAGCTTCCGAGAAGAAACTGCCAAAATCGTATTAGGCGCGGAGCTCTTCAAAGAGCAAGCAAGCAAAGTGCGTACCACAAACTCTGTGCTTTCAAGTTTGAATACTAACAGGTGACAGATTGCAACCTGCCAGAGTCTCTCTGGCACCGGTGCCTTGCATTTGGCTGGACTGCTGCTGCGAGCTTGTCATACTAAATTACCTAAGTTTTATATTCCTGAGCCCACCTGGTCTAACCACCACCAGGTCTTCCAGTCTCTAGGTTTTCATTGTGAGAGCTTCAAGTACTATGACCATGAGAAGAAGAGCTTGGATATAGAGTCATACTACTCGATGTTGCGCCAGGCGGAGCCGAACTCGGTGGTGATTCTCCACGCGTGCGCCCATAATCCGACGGGCTGCGATCCGAGTAAAGAACAGTGGCACGAGATCGCACAACTCATGAAAGCCCGACAGCTTTTCCCGCTCTTTGATTCTGCCTACCTGGGGTTTAACTCGGGCAATTTCGACGAAGACGCATTTGCAATTCGGCTATTCCTGGGTGAGATGCAGATGGAAGCAGGTGTATGTGTGTCCTTTGCGAAGAATATGGGTCTGTATGGTAAGTCGATCCGAGAATAGCAGGGATATCACTGGGCAATCTGACGTGGTTGCAGGCGAGCGAGTGGGCTGTGTCTTAATGAGCACAATTGACAAGCAGGTCGCTGTGAAGACGCAGTCTATGCTGGAAATGCTGCAGCGATCGGAAGTATCGAATCCCCCTGCCTTTGGTGCGAAGATTGCAAGCCAAGTCTTGGGGAACGATAAGTTGAGGCAGATGTGGTTCCAAGACATGATGACCATGAGTGGTCGAATTCGCTCGATGAGAGCGGCATTATATGAGAAATTGATTTTCTTCGGTAAGTCCTCGCCTAACTGTTTGCGGTCGGTTATTCACGTATGCAGGGGCGCCTGGGTCTTGGGAACATTTGATTCAACAGTCCGGGATGTTTGGATTTCTGGGTCTGTCGCATGAGGTAGTTTTGAAATTGCGAGGTGAGTGCTGGATTCAATTGCATAGATTGGAAGCTGATTGGGATCAGAACAACACCACGTGTATGTCGCGGACAACTCCCGAATCTCCATTGCTGGATTGAATACTGGCAATGTGGAATATGTCGCACGATCGATAACTCAGTGCCTGAGGGATTTGGAGTAGTCCCACTGTGGAACTGATAAAGGGGGCATTGATAATGCAGATAAGCAACCCCTGATCCTGCGCCCGACGATCATTGATAATTGATAAGCAATATTTTAGAGGATGAGAAACGTCATGAATAAATTTGATATGCGTCAGCATCTTACATCATGTGACTGGAGGTCACTAGTTAGCTATGGACCTGGTATGACTCACACTGGCTCGTCAAGGTTATTAAAACCCAATTTACTCTGTATTGTATCTCCAGCTGAGGCATTGATGAATTGCCGCAACAACCTTGATATATTCGAGCCATGTCAGCCCCACAGATCTTTGTTGACGCACATATTGCCCGTATATGTGAGGAGGTCGAGCTAATGCATATCCGCAAACAAGCGGAAGCATGTGCCCAGATCTACCCAGAGCAAAAGATATCTATTTGGCAGCCTCGGAGAGGAGGAGTTGGCATTCTGACCTTACCCGCCTTGACAGGCAAGCTTAATCGGGCCGTTGGATGTGGTAGGGATAGCCCACTGCAGGAAGATGATTTGAGAGAGCTAGAGTCGATCTTTGCTACTATTGGTCTGGAATGTGAGATCCACCCCAGCGCATTTGCGTCGGGCCTGGAGGCGTTGCTTTCCCGGGGATACACCGAGAAGGCAGTTCTGAGCACCTACTGGTATGATATTAGGGAATGGGCCAGGGCTATCCCGGACTGCTCAAGCGACATTGTGGTGCGACTCGCAGAACCAGACGAAACGGATCGGTTCATCGAGGCATCCATTGCAGGATTTCAAACCAACGGCCGCTCGAGGGAAATTCTTGGCACACTTGCAAGGCTAGCAGTTCAAAGACAGGACATGTTATTTTTTGCTGAGGTGGATGGCCAGATAGCGGGAACAGCTGCGATGGCGATTATGGATACCGGCGATGGGAAAAAAGTGGCACATCTTTTTCTTGACAGCACGCACCCTAATTGTCGTGGGCAAGGGGTCCAACTGGCTTTAATTCAAGAGCGACTCCGAATCTCTCACCAACTCAATCTGGAGATGGCAACGTCAATAACTCAAGCTGGTGATGGTAGTGCACGGAACGCAGAGCGGGCAGGACTAAACCTCGCTTACATAGTCCAGATCTTTACAGGACCTCGAACATCCTAATGAGGCCATTGACAACGACCCGATGCACCAAGCAAGGGTGGTCGCACGGGGCATCTAGGCCCAAGTGCATGATAGTTAGAATTTAGAATTACTGTAGACATCTCGTACCCCAAATCAACTCGGGAGTTACCCCAATTCTTAGTGTGCTCTAGAGCGACGCTACTCGGGGCGGTGCGAACGCTAAGCCCGATGGCGTTGGTGGCGTTGTCCCCAGACTTCCCAACCGCTTAATTTCCCCTCATTTCGGCCCCTGATGCGCGATTTTGACGGGAGGAATTTAGCGCTGACATAGCCGAGAGCATTGAAGTCACCGTACGGAATATTGTCCACGGAAAGTCTATCCAGTCAGTGTGCGAATGAGTCCACGTGATCTGCGCGCGGAACGCCCGGCTTAGTCAGGTGAAAATTTCACTTTCGCGAACCCTGCGGTTGGCGTAGTTAGGGTGTGGCGTTTTTTAACACTCTTGGCTTAGCATCCCACAGAAATCTTGTTTCTAGAGCTTCATGTTGTGAAATTCGAAAGTCCTGTTTGCCTGTCCCAATTTAAGGGTCAATCTTGGTCAATTACCCCCGCAATCATGAAATCGTGGAGAAAAGCAGATGGGCTCCATCGACTGAGACCGTACTAATTTCCTGGGGAACCAACAACCAATGTTGCATTTCTTTTACCTAACAAGCCAAACCTTCTTATCGTCTAATCAGCCCGGGGCGTTTCGGGGCACAGGTTGAGTTACCTCGATAGGATGGTGGTGGGTCAATCCAAGCTGCAAACGGCATTTCGTTGGGCGGATGATCTGGAAAAGAGTGGAGCATGGTCGTAGAATCTGCTCCAACACACGTGGAGTGCAAGTCTCTATTAGTCAACGAATTTCCTTTCGCCTGATAGCCGGATCCAGCAGCGCGGCCGGTTTTTCTTCTTATACCCAGCGCCATCCTCGTCATCTCTGCCTCTCATCCCATCCCCCTCCACCTGTCTCGTAACATCCCATCACCATGGGCTACGAAGACGACTCTAACGGCCATGGCTCTGGAAAGTCTATGGAGAGTGAGAAGGCGTACCCGCCCCCACCAGCGTTCGAGGGCGCCATGCTGGGGGAAATGACCGATGCGGAGCGGGACGTTTACGACCACGGTATCAAGAAGTTCAGTCGCCTGGGTTGGAAGCGACTCACCGTGGTGCTCATCGTAGAGGCCATCGCCTTGGGTAGTCTGTCAATCCCCTCCACCTTCGCCAAGCTGGGTATGGTCGCGGGTGTGATTTGCTGCGTGGGTGTCGGCCTGATTGCCATCTACACCAGTTATATCGTCGGACAGGTCAAATTGCTTTTCCCTGAGGTCGCCAACTATGCGGACGCGGGTCGCCTAATGGGTGGCCGATTTGGCGCCGGGTGGGGTCGATTTGGCTATGAGATCATCAATTTCATGCTGGCTCTCCAGTTGATCTTCCTCACAGGCTCCCACTGCCTAACTGGTACTATCGCCTGGCAAAACATTACGAGATCCACCATCTGCTCAGTGATCTTCGCCGTGGTGTCTGCGATCATTCTCCTCATCTTGGCCATTCCCCCCAGTTTCACCGAAATGGCCATCCTCGGTTATGTCGACTTCGCCTCCATCATTATTGCGATCGGCATTACCATCATTGGTACCGGAATCCAAGCTACAAACTCTACGGGCGGTATGGCCGCTGTGAACTGGTCTGCCTGGCCGAAAGAAGATCTCAAATTCGCCGAGGCATTCATTGCCATTTCGAACATCGTCTTCGCATACAGCTTCGCCATGTGCCAGTTCTCCTTTATGGATGAGATGCACACCCCGCGCGATTTCAAGAAGTCTATCTGGGCCCTTGGTATCACTGAGATCATCGTGTACACTTTGACCGGTGCCTTGGTCTATGCCTTCGTTGGACAGGATGTCTCTTCTCCCGCCTTGACTTCTGCTGGAAATCTGCTTGGCCGCGTCGCCTATGGAGTCGCCCTGCCCGTGATTTTCATCAGTGGATCTATCAACACCGTCGTCTGCGGTCGTTTGATCCATGGTCGCATTTTCGCCAACTCCCCCATTCGGTTCATCAACACGAAGATGGGCTGGATCACCTGGTTGGCTACTATCACCGCTGCCACAGTCATTGCTTTCATCATCGCCGAGGTTATTCCTTTCTTCGATGATCTGCTGTCGATTTCGTCCGCTCTGTTCATCTCCGGCTTCACCTTCTACTTCCCTGCCATGATGTGGTTCTTGCTCATCAAGAAGGGCAGCTGGCTTGACCGTGAAAACCTATTGTTGGCCATTGTCAATGGTGGAATCTTCGTCATTGGTATTCTGATCTTGGGTGCTGGAACTTACTCGAGTGTCTATGATATTGTAAGCTTTCATCCTAGTCCTTTGTGTGTCTGGATACTAACGAATTCGTTTTAGATCAAAAACTACGACGACGGCAGCGTTCGGGGTGTCTTCACGTGTGGATCCCCGTCCACATAAGCGACAGTTTGTTTGTTTCTTACGATCGGTGATTTGCTTTATCTTCCTGGTTGGAGTGTGCAGTGATTCCTCTTGGGTACATAATCCCTCACGGTGCAGGGCACGGTAGAGAGACTGCATTGCATTGCGAATGATGATGATAGATGTCCGGCTCATAACCAGCTGGCTGTATATATATAGCATTGAGACCCATTCATGTAATCTTTTATGATTTTAATCCACATCCATCTATACGAGAACAGTATAAGTAGAACATATCAAGTGTATAGGCAACAAGAAGTGTCAATTGCTGGCTATACTAAATACAGCCTCCAAGATTAACCGATATCACGGGTCTGAAGACCTAAAGCTACTCCTGCTGAGCAGGGGTGACAGGGAACTTTTTATCCCGTGCGATGCGATGCCGCTTTGGTGCGGCGGTTTTGGGGGGAGGTGAAGGGAAATGCCTAAACACGCCTTCTTCAACACGCCTTCTAGTATATGGGCCGGCATCAGGAGAAGCTTGGGCAGGGAATCTTACTCCTCTCCGAAGACCAATGTTTCTATGAAGGGCATTGACCTGAACTCGCCAGCTATTTTCCAGGGAGTCCATTGTCAAGTCATTCTCCTCGATATCTCGCTATCGACGAAAGCAATCTGCGTGAATGATGGACATGCTTATTGCAGTTGTTCTTTCAGTTTGTGGTTTTCTTTGCAAGTGCTTCTCAATCTCCAAAACCCAAAAATCGGTTCAGATTAGAGTCCCTATGTGAGGGTGAGGTTGTGTTGATTGTTTGATTAATTTAAGGTGAATTCAATGCAACTCGCGAAGGTTGATGTGTTGGCCTTGTTTTTCTTGTCTCCTTTTTTTTCTCCTTTCTTTTTTTTCTAAGCGCATGTTTGGACATCAGAATTCATAACTGGCTGAAGTTGACGAGCGGAGGAGGAGCTTCACTTCATACCAGAGTGGAAGGGCCATACCTGATATCAAAGGGTGAGTATCGGGGCTCTTGCGACCATTGCGCAAGCTTGTGCCGGGCCTTTCGGCGAAGTGGAATTGTTTAATGGGCTCTTGATTCTACCGCAGGACGATTCGAGCTTGGCATTGTCATGCTGATACTAGTCGAAGTCCCCATAAGAGGACGACGAGTGGCGAGTGAGCCATCGACGTGTTATGTCTCCATGGTCTAGACCTTGTATCTTTACCAGGATCACTTCATGCTACACTTCCCTGGCTTCTATAATCTACGCTCATAGAATGGACTATGATTTTTGGGGCACCTGGGGCCAGACAAACATGGCTATACAAGGGTTCTAGCTTTCATCTTTTCAGTATTTGACTACCATTATATTCTCAAAAGTAGTAAACAATCATTCACCTCTCAGAAGACATTGCTGAAGTCCCAGGCATGGCGCCAATCAGAAACATTGAAAACGATGTGGTCTTTTTTGCCAACAAGCCCCAAGTAACGCGCAATGTACCCATCATTCTACCCACGCGATCAGGATTGACTACAATCTCCGGGCATTGAAACGTGACCCAAATTGTATCAACATAAGCGTGAATCACACGGATCTATTTATAAACTAGAAAGACATAAAGAAAACTCATGCCACTTAGCGGCAAGGTGTCTGTTGGTGCTAATTACGTAGGGTATGGCCGTCAGTGACTTTGAGCCCGTGATGGAGGGAAAAACGGCCCCAATCCAGTGGAGGAGCCTTCTGGAAAATTAATTTGAAGAATTCATATGTCATCTTCAAGCTAAATCATCAAAATCACGGCTCTTTGTAGATATTCACAAGCCATCCGCGCGATACTGTTTCCAACTCGCTATCATGAAAAGAATGGAGATGAATAGCCCCAACCCGGCTAGGCCAGTTCCCATATACA
Organism: Penicillium tannophilum; assembly: GCA_028829675.1. NCBI lineage: Eukaryota > Fungi > Ascomycota > Eurotiomycetes > Eurotiales > Aspergillaceae > Penicillium > Penicillium tannophilum. The sequence goes on along the minus strand of JAQKAK010000003.1, from coordinate 105,856 downwards.
AGGCTCCACGATATCCCTGGAGTACATCTTTGCCTCCGTCATTAATGTGGGTCTCCACAGTACCTGCGAACCCAAGGCCTAGGGAGATGGAATAGTTGACCGTCGTGGCCACGAGAGAAGCTGCAAGCCCTTGGTTGTGGCGATGCATGGAGTTACTGAGAATAAGTGTTCCTGATGGAAATGACATATCCCTAAGGCGAACTGTTTAGCACATGGCGATTTATTGACGGGTGGTTGGTGAGCACTTACATCCCCCAAGGTGTAATAACGCTCACAATGAACGCGCGCGCCCAGTAGCTCCTCTGGTTGACAGGGATGGTGGCGAAGATTGATAGTCCGGCCGTGAAGAATGCCATTGCGAAGAACATTATAACGCTCGGGGGCAACCGTCCAAGTAAAAAGCCAGTAATGAGAGCAGCAACTGCACCACTAGCCGCTGCACCAGACCATTTGGCAGTGGCCAACAGCGGTGAATCTCCCTTGATGACTTCCATGAACTGATAGAAGTAATAGATGATAACTCCAAAGCTAGACCATCCTGCAGCGATACAACCAAGCACCCATGCGAGATTTCCGGTAAAGACCGATCGAGGCAATAGTGGGCACACGGCTTTGCGCTCCACGACTGCGAAAGCGCCTAGGCAAAGGAATCCGACAATCAAGAGCACATAGATATAGGGATCCTTCCAGCCCACCAAGGCAGCCTGGTTCCAACTGAAGTTGATCAAGACCAGACCAGATATTCCTGCTGTGGCACCAAGCAAGTCCAATCTTTCAGTAAAGCGAAGGTTATCATCAAACTTAGGCTGCGGACTGTATGGAATGACAAGCCACCCAAGTAGTGCGAGGAATGCACAAGCTATTCCCATGACCCAATATCCCCAAGGCCACCATACGAGCTCAGCAAAGAGAGAAGAAAACACACCGCCAACAATGAATCCCCCCGGGGCGGTGGCACCGAACAGACTGAAGATCATCTCCTTTCGAAGACCTGGCGAATAGGTTCGACCTAGGATCGCAATGGCGTTTGGTAGCAACATTGCAGCGCCTACGCCTTGGAGCGCACGGCAGCAAGCAAAGAAAATTTGATTCTTCCACACAGAGAAACCGGCCAGGGCTGACCAGAGTGCGAACCACAAAAACCCAACGATGAACATCAGGCGATGTCCATAAACGTCGCCCAGTCTGCCTGCCGCCAGAATGAAAGTCCCTACAGTTAAGCTATAGCTAGCGGCATACCAACTTAAGGAAGCAGGATTGGTGATGCCAAAGCTATTCCCGATGATATGGACTGGGGCAATAGACATGCAGAGGCCGGCCTGGGTCATAAACTGCGCCATGCACACCACACTGACGAATATAACTTCTTTCAGCAGGGATTTGGGAGCCGGAACATGCGATTGCGAGGTTTCCAGGCGAGTCAAAGCCTCGGGGTCGGTGTCACGTCTCCGCTTTTGTAGATCGGTCGAGCCGCCTATCGAGCCGCATGTCGATTCTGTATGATGTGAGTTGTAATTCATGGAGACATTAAAATTTGGTAGTTAGAGAACATGAAATTGGACATCCAACCTTCGTACAGTTTTATACTTAGAAGTGGATCATGTGCTTACTTCCGTCGGGAGTTGAGAACGGCCGTCGGAAACTCTGGATTGACCAGTTGAATAATATTCGCATACCCCTATAACCCTAGGAAGTCTAATTCAGCCTCTCTCCACACCTGTTGAAGCGAACAACCTCCCCAGTCAGCAGAGCATGCTGAAGACCCTGTCCAATCTTCATAACCGTGATTCCAGTCTCAAGCTTGACCGGTACAGGGGTGTCTTTTAAAATAGATTCCACAAACTCATTTGCCTCAAGCGCGAACGCATCTTGGAACCGCTGCCAGTACTCCGGCTGAACTTCATGACGCATGCCCAGCTTATCGGCAAGAACCACATTGTTCTGCTGGGGTATAACGTTCACCATCAGCTTCCCATCAGTTCCGGTAATCTCAGTACAGACATCATGGCCGTGTGCCTGCGTACGAGAACAGTAGAAGTAGGCAATCTTTCCGTCCCAAAACTCTACAATTCCGACCGCATTGTCCACGTCAGAAAGGGCCTTGAGCTCTGGGTGGTGCTGAAGAGTACCCGCTGCCCAGCAGGCTTTGGGGACTGGGTTGTTCAGGTACCACAGCGATAAATCAATGTCGTGAATTGCGCAGTCCACAAAGATTCCACCGTTCCGGGCTGCATATCGAACAAAGAAGCCAGTCTCGTCAAGGAGATCGCAAGTATTGGATCGAACCATGAATGGATTTCCGATTGCTTTCTTTTGGTAGATCATTTCACCTGCGTCACGGTAGGAAGCATCGAAACGCCGAGAAAAGCCCGCCATGACCTTAAGGTGAGGTTTCTCGCTGGCAGCATCCACCACACCTTGGGCCTGCTGGTAGTTAGCGTTGACTGAAAATGACTCTCAAAGCAGGAGAATTCACCTCAGCAATGTCAGTGCTCAAGGGTTTTTCGCAGAGCACATGGATACTCTTACCAATAGCAGCGAGTGATTGGCTACTGTGGACATCGGTGCTGAAGAAGAAGACTTAACATTCTCCAGTCCATGGGGGAAGAAGAGAATTTTGGATAGCATACCTAGTAGAAATCCAAACGGCCTGCAGACCTGGCTGTTCCAGCATTTCGTCGTAACTGTGGTATACCTTGATCCCGAAATCACGGTACTCGGGATTTTCTGTGGCCCATTTGATCTCACTAGGATCGGTGCTGCAGACCGCTACAACCTGGGCTTTAGGAACACGGTAAAGCAAAGTGTGAACGTGGCGTTTGCCCTGGGATTGTATGAGATTTCCATGAAATTTTCATCTGAAAATGAAGTTCTGCTTACCATGCGGCCAAGCCCGACGACCGCGATCTTGAGATGGTGCATCGTATGAAGTGAATAGTGGCGAGCTGGAATGGATCTTTCCGTTAGTTGGAAGCCCACTATATAACCAGGCCAGTCTTTTAAAGCTGACAAGAACGTAGATCTATGAAATATGCCACTAGTATTACTAGTAGTTAAACCTCGCCGCTTCCTACCATTCCCAGACTCTGGAAATGATATTGATGTGAGTACTATACATAGGTCTGTGTCCAAGGCTTCCAGGTTAACTGTGAACAGCAACTTTTACCAGAGAGTATCCATGATCTTCTAAATTTGCCATTTATAGTAAGAGACCGCGAAGAATGAAATATCACGTCAATCACATATGGTGTTATGTAGTGATTGTAGTTCCGAGGAATATTATGGAGTATGTACCGAAGTACCTTCTCGGTCACACTACATTGTAGACTACCAGACTACCCTGGGGGGATGGTGATTAGAGAATGATACCCACTGATCTTACCCAGAATTGAATCGTTATTAGCCTCAATCAAGCGAGGTAATCTCTATATTCTTCACTACTGAAGATGCCAACTTGTCTGAAGTACAAGTTTGGTGCTATTTTGGTGCGGTTAGTGAATAAAACTGCGTAGGCTAATCCCCGAAGATCGATGCGGGGGCTCTTGCTGAAGGTGGAGATTCCCATGCGGGGTAAGTTTCCCCCCAATTTTCCCGTTTAAGGCAGGCGTCGCCGCGCCATGTCATTATCAATCTGTGTCCAAGTCGCGCATCAACTCCAAAGTCATCTTCATTGATTGCCTCCTGGCTGCAGTTGATATGTCGACTGGTACTATGCCCAAGGCCCCGTGCTTGAGCTGCCGAGGTAAGTATCATTTTCTCCGATCTCAGTCTCGGCTAACCCCCGTGAGTAGAGAGTCATCAGAGGTGTATGTCCTAGCTTCCGCTGATGTAAAGATGTGTCTTCTCATGTGATATGTAGGTGATAAGCGGAGACCTGTTTGCCGACGATGTGAGACCAAGGGGCTTGATTGTCGTCCTGTGCAAAGGAAAGCCGTCTTTCGACATGGCTCAACAGCCAATTTGGAGGGCAATTTCACACAAGGCCAAACATGGGTAAATAGTGTGCCCAAGGCGTGGAAGCCTGCAACATGTCCCTCAGTCTCGGGTCAATCTCCCGATCCAGTAGACACTAGTTGCGAAAATGGCGAGATAGATGCTTCGCCCACCCCTCGTGAATATATATCCGTGCAGGATGAAAGCAGTACCAACGAGACCATTCCCGATACAACCTTATTATTTGGCTCACATAGTCACGGCCAACCATCAGTTCAAAAGCCTCCTTATGTACTGTCCTCTCCACAGTCATCACTCACCAGTGCCAACTTGCCTTTCTATTCGAATTTCTCCTCTAGTCAAACTAGGAAAAGACGACGCATTTCGGCCAGTCATTCCCTATCCTCTTTGTCTCGAAATGATATCCTTGGCGATTCATCCGGAGCGGTACAGGAGTCTTGTCTCATGAGATATTTCATCGAAGAACTCTCTCCATGGGTAAGCTAACCTCGTCTAATATCTTCAAATCACTAATCAAATCCAGTTTGACCACTGTGATGACCGTCGACATTTCCAACTAGAAGTGCCCAGACGTGCTCAGTACTGTTCGACCCTCAAACTCGCAATTTTTGCGGTCGCCGCGCGCCATTTGGACCGTCTTCCGAAATACAAAACCACTCATGGTATTGTATACTGTGGCCAATCCCTTCCCAATCTGAAAAAGTCCAGCGCTCTCGAATATATGCTAAAATGCATTCCCGATCTCATTCGGTTCCCTGAGATACAAGATCCAGACCACCAAGCGAACATCATGGCCGCTACAGTGATTCTACGCCAATACGAAGAGATGGACGAAGAAATGGACGAAACCGATATTGATGGGGATTATCATACTGATGGAAGAGTCAATTTTTTGGCAATAACAAAAACTATAATAGACTCAATGATAGCATCTCCTCTTGATCAATCGTTGGCAAATGCAGCGTATTGGATCACTGTCCGACAAGAGATTTACTACGCCCTGACAAGAGAGACTGTTCCACATCTACGATTTGATTGGCAGCCTAACCACCCTAATCCTATGACCAACAATGTCATTCTATTCGCGGGGGAGGTCGCTCAATGGCGATGGGGCAAGCAAATACCAGAGGAATGGGGTAAAGTTCTTGTTTGGTTCCCGTATACGACAAGTTCATTGACACTTCTTCCTAGCACAACTTAAGCTAAAAGAACAACAGCTAGTGCAGAATTCTATCGGAGAACTTGAGCCGATCCTTGAGCTTAAAGCCGACAGGTCAAAGGGAGACATATTCCCTACTACGTGGTATGGCTTTGATATGCAAGTCACAGCCATTCAGCACTTGCGGCTAGCCCAGTTGATCTTAAATGCAGAGAATCCACACCTTGAGTGAGTTGAAGATGTACTTGGTGAATAGCAAAAGGTATGCTGACTGATAAGGAATGCAACTCGTGTTATGCATCGTAAGACTGAGGCTCAAGTCCGTTCCATCGTATTCGAGATCTGCGGCCTAGCCCTGCACCATCCTAGGATACAGCCTGCATTAGTCAATGCAGTTATTGCGATTACTTTGTACGGGAATACTTTACAGACCCCGTGGAACGAAATGCATTAGTGGATATCATCAACCGAACCAAGGACGTGCATGCCTGGCCTATGAGACATACCAGAATTTCCTTAGAACGACGGTGGGAAATGATGGATAGCGCAGAAATATGAATACTACTACCTACATAAGAAGGCTAGGCCTAGTGCCGTCGAACATACAGCAGAAGCTCTCAAGTGCTGTCTTCAACCTTAAATCTACCCCCAGAGTGTTTTCTCAAATCGGTACCAGCGGGTTCGCATTGGCAGGTCTGCAAGCCCATAGGTAGTATAAGTCCAAGTGGATTTCATCAATAAATACAATATTTTTCCCACGCCAACTCCGGCGATGATCGTAGCATCGCAGAAAAGAAAAGGATATCAGTCATCGTTACAGATCCACTACCGCTTCCAACTATCAATCTTCTTGCGGCGCTTGTCAAAGATCTCACCCATGCCCACACCATCGTCGCGCTGTCCATCCTCATTCTTTCGCTTCCGGCTCTTGTCCAAGGCGCCGCTATTCTTGCCCCGACGGGTAAGACGCTCAATACGATCGGCTCCCTCTGTAAGTCCCCGCCATTCGTCTCCACCGTAGGTCTGACGATCACGACCACGTCGCTTGGATTCCTCCTTCTTAGTCTCCTTTGGTAGACGGACAAAGTTGGTTTCTTCGTAACGTGCTCGATCGGCCTCCCACTGGCGGTCTTTCTTGGTCTTGGTTTCTCTGCCACCGGCGAGAATGGTGCTACCGATACTGGGCTCGGCCATGGGTGCGGATGACATCTCGGCGTTGACAAATTCGTCAATAACGTTAGACCGGCGAGGTCGGCGATCCTCGCGCTCACGGCGCTCCGTGGTGGGAAGGGAGGTGGGCATAATCTTGGGAGGACGGTAAATGCCATCACTGGGCTCTTCACGTTTGGCTCTGGCTTGGGGTTGCTTAAGATCAACCTTGGCCTTGGAGAATGCCGCAACATTGGGACGATAAGCCATCTCATCCATCTCGTCCTCATCGCTATCGCTATTGTCTTCGCTCCCACCCGAGGAGACTTCGTCACCCGAATCCTTAGCTTTGGGCTTGGCGGTCTTCTTTGACTTGGATGGGCGCTCGGTACGCTCAGTGCGCTCTGCGTCCTCCGCCGCCTTAACGACCTTATCAACCTGGTACTTCAATCGTCCTTCCAACGGGCGTACACCGCGGTCTAGGAATACCCGTAGCTCGACTAACTTTTTCACGGCATCGTCGCGGAGCGTGTCATTAGACGGTTCCGACTCATCAGACTTCTGTTTAGATGATTGTCGTAGTTGAAAGATGATCAGGAAAACGAGGTTGTGCAGGTAGGAGAGAAGAATTTCGCTTTTCGTGTCGAGGAGGGAGATACCATCTTGCGGAGGCTCGATCGAAATACCGGAGAGTGCGTCCTTGTGAGCTGCAGGAAGGGAGGAGGTAGCGCTATTCAAGCATGATGTGAGGGTCTCGAGGAGTGTCGACAAGCTGTTGCGCGACTGCGCAATCTCCGAGGCCATGATGGGTGTTCAATTCGACTTGTTGCGGGATTTTCTTTTTTTTTTTTTGGTGTTCGGTCTTATCGGCAGGTCGTTATCAACACGTGACTGACCGCAACGTGTATGTAGCTCGGTGACCGTCATCTCTTGTTCTCAGCCGCGTCTCTTTGAATAGGTCGTGATTTGTTCCGGCCTCAATTGTACACGTCGTGTGGACTTGAGCTCTGCATACCTTATCGACTGCTACCCGACTAGAAAACAAAGTCCCGTCATATATGCTGATCTAGGGACACGGTATCCAATATGCGGTTCACCGATCGAAACTCCCTTGTTGCTTCCATATTCCTCACAATCCCTTCCCTCTCGTCCGCCTTCTACCTCCCCGGTGTCGCCCCATCATCCTACGATCAGGGCCAGAGCGTCCCGCTTTTTGTTAATCATCTGACACCCGGCCTCTCCCGAGATGACCAACTTCACTCTGTCTTTTCATACGACTACTACCATCCGGCCTTTCACTTCTGTCGACCCGAAGATGGCGCAAAAGATGTGAGGGAATCCCTGGGTAGTATTCTGTTTGGTGATCGCATCCAAACCTCTCCATTGGACTTGCACATAGCTCAAGATGAAGAATGCAAAGCTATCTGTGGAGAGGTCAAGTTTGATGCTCGCAGCGCCAAATTTGTCAACCGCCGGATTTCCCAAGGATACAATATTAATTGGCTTGTGGACGGATTGCCAGGAGCGCAGTTGAACATGGACGAAAACACACAAACTCAGTTCTACAGCCCCGGTTTCGCTTTGGGTGACCTGGACGAAAATGGACAAGCTGTGCTGAACAACCACTTCAACATTCTTATCGACTACCACCGTGTCGGATATGGCGGCAAGGACAAGCTCCGTGTGGTGGGCGTCCTTGTCCAGCCCGAGTCGCGCGCTGATTCCAAGCTCTTGGATGACGGCACAGCTCACTGTGGCACCAAGGGAACCTTCGTCACATTGAACGAAGATGGGGAGGGTGAAACTCCGGTCACCTGGACCTACAGTGTTCAATGGAAGGAATCTTCTACTGCTTGGGCTACCCGGTGGGATAAATATCTCCATGTCTACGACCCGAAGATCCATTGGTTCTCCCTCATCAACTCCGCTGTCTTTGTTGTTTTCTTGGTGGGCATGGTTAGCATGATTCTTGTCCGCGCTCTCAAAAAGGACATTGCCCGTTACAACAGGTTGGACTCAATCAACCTGGACGATTTGGATGGGACCTCCGCTGCTGTCGAAGATGGAATCCAAGAGGATTCGGGATGGAAGTTGGTCCACGGTGACGTTTTCCGATGCCCCAAGTCCCCTCTCCTACTTAGCGTGTTGCTGGGAAATGGTGCCCAGCTCTTTATGATGACTGGTGTGACCGTCGGTATGTAACAATCTGGACTCTTGGTTGGCTTGCGTACTAACCTTGACAGCATTCGCACTTCTTGGTCTCCTCTCTCCCGCCAATCGTGGATTCTTGGCTACTGCCATTCTCTTGATCTACGCCCTCTTCGGTGCGATTGGAGGGTACGTGTCGGCACGTGCCTATAAGTCCTTTGGCGGCGAGGCCTGGAAGCGCAACATCATCATGACTCCCTTGCTGATCCCTGGATTCATCTTTTGCACTTTCTTCCTGCTTAATCTGTTCGTGTGGGCCAAGGGTTCCAGCGGTGCTGTCCCTTTCAGTACTATGCTGGCTCTGGTTCTCATTTGGTTCGTCATCAGCGTTCCGTTGAGTGTTGCCGGCAGCTGGGTTGGATTTAGGCAAAAGGTAGGCTATCTGTCCATAGTTTCCCACCATCATGCTAATCCGGTTTAGGCTATTGAGGGTCCGACAAAGACTAACCAAATTCCCCGTCAAGTGCCTCCGATGGTTGGCAGTCTTCGAACTATCCCATCTATTCTCTTGACGGGTATCCTGCCCTTTGGTGCCATCTTTGTGGAGCTCTATTTCATCATGACTTCGCTCTGGACCAACAAGATTTATTACATGTTTGGCTTCCTCTTCTTGTGCTACGGTCTGATGATCATCACGTCCGCAGCCACCACCGTTCTACTGGTGTACTTCTTACTGTGCGCGGAGAACTACCGGTGGCACTGGCGTGCCTTTGCTGGTGCTGGTATGGCTGGTGGATATGTGTTTTTGAACGCGCTTATATTCTGGGCTACCCGAGTAAGCTTTGGTGGCATCACCGGAGCCGTGCTTTATGTGGGCTACTCGGCCCTGATTGGTTTTGTTGTATTCATTCTGACAGGTTTGTCCCTCCGTGACCTTGGACTTGGACTAGACTGACTTTTTCCAGGCTCTATCGGTTTCTTCGCCAGTTGGGCATTTGTGCAACGTATCTACGGGTCCATCAAGGTGGATTAATCCCGCGATGTTGTTTCTGAGCTCAACCCTTTTCCCTATTCGTCCCATTCTTCCCCTTGTCCCGTTGTCCCGTATTGATAATCTAACGGTAGCATTGTTTTGCGAGGAGATAGAGCTTTAGGCATTTGTTTTTGAGATATCCCTAATGATTGGGAACGAGGAGTACTTGTATATATAAGCCTGCTTTGTAGGAATGGACCTACTTCACATGGCTCGTTTCTGTAGGAATAAGTGGAGCCAAACGCCAAATAACGTAGTCGTGTCATGCCAAGCCCCAGATGGTCTGGACCTCCTCGCCACTTTGCCTTCCCTTGCATTCTTTATTTTTCTTCTTGATTATTCCTGGTCTTCTAGACAACTTCGCCTTACCAAGTCTTTACTCTTTTACTCCTCTTTGTTCAACTAGTCCGGATTGTGTGTGGCCTTGATATTCCGCCAGCACAGCCACACTTCCCCCTCGTTCTACCCCGCGTCTTTCCGTTCACTTGCTTTTCTTCAAAGCCACTGTTCGTCCCTGCCGATCCTGTTGCGACTTGCATGCGCATCAGACCGTTCATTTAAAGCCTTCCACCATTTTGGATCTGTGTGTTTGATCATGGGTAAATCGTAAGTGGTGATGCGCCTTCCCGCGCGAGACCGGAAGTGTTTGGAAGCCCACGGGTCGCTTCCGGAGCGAATCGTGCGCATGACTTGGGATTCTCACCTGTGGTTCATGGCTTCCATTGCAAGTTTGGTGGCTAACTAGGCGCTACAGACAGTCAAAACTGTCGCCTACGCAGCTTGATGAGCTGCAGCGAGCCACCCATTTCGACAAGAAGGAGCTACAACAATGGTACAAAGGTATGGGCGACTGGATCTCGCGGTGAAGTGAAACAGCTAACAACCGTATCCGCAGGCTTCCTCAAGGACTGTCCGTCAGGCACATTGACCAAAGAGGAGTTCCAAAAGATTTACCGGCAATTCTTCCCCTTCGGCGATCCGTCTTCCTTCGCAAATTATGTCTTCCGAGTGTTTGATTCGGACAACAGCGGGATGATTGATTTCAAGGAGTTCATCTGCGCGCTTTCGGTGACATCCCGCGGAAAGATGGAGGACAAGCTTGACTGGGCTTTCCAACTATACGATATCGATGGCGACGGCAAAATCACATACGACGAGATGTTGGCCATTGTCGAGGCGATTTACAAGATGGTCGGCTCCATGGTGAAGCTGCCCGAGGATGAGGATACACCCGAGAAGCGCGTGCGAAAGATCTTCCGCATGATGGACAAGGACGAGAATGGCAGCTTGGACCTCGCTGAATTTAAAGAAGGCTCCGCGAGGGATGAGACCATTGTGTCAGCTCTGTCATTGTATGACGGTCTAGTCTGAGTCGAAGCTGGCAGAATGGTGGATCGAATTGGCGAGAGCGATCATTTTTGATACCGGCGCAATTGTCATTTATCGTTTGGGGGGATTCTGTTTACTTTGCATTGGCACATCTTTTTTTTCTATTATTGCCAAGTATTCTCCATTTATTTACGCGCTTGTGTACAATCATATCCAGATGTCGACTATACACCACATGCTGTAAGTGGGTCTCTCCTATTCAGGTTAAGCATAAATCACGTTGTCAGCGTGTACAGGAGCCAAAAGTACTGCGCCCCACTGTCTTTGACTGGCTGAGGAGTTGATTTTTCGGAATTGTTCCATGTCTGTTATCACATCCTTGACTGGATAATACCGAGGCAGATGTTGGGATACCTCAGCCCACTTTGAGCCCACTTAGAGCCGAGCTTATTTGCCTTGTCAATACCAATCATCCCAACTGATACTGTGCCTGTCCTAGACATGCAATAGGTAGCATTGCGATGTCCATTTCAGGTATTGGATTGGGTATCTTGCAGCTGAATGACACATTTCCCAAGGTTGTAGATTGAAATCCGAGGTCTGCTGCAGAGGTAAATTATAATCTCTTCCCATGCCGCTTGGGTCACCGGATTCATAATGCCTATCCATCGAGTTCCATAGTTAAAACCACCCCTTTAACACGGTAATGTCGGGTGCCTTTTCATGGCTAGCTTCCACTAAGGTATAGCTTCAAAGGGCTTGTCTTGCCATCTTAGGCTCACTAAGTAGTATTTCAAGTGGATCCCCCCTTCGGGTCAAGCATAATAGATAACAAATTCGCAATTCCGTAGCTCCGAGGTTTCTCGGAGTTGTAATGACTCATGAACAAACATAGTAAGCTTAATTGCCTACTCACTATTCTAACTTCTTTAACTCCTCCATTCCCCCTTCACCCGATATACTTACTCATGGCGACAACCGAAGCGGAGCGCGCTGCGAACCTCCAAGATGCACAGGACAAAGCTGTTCAGCTTTTCATCGAGATCGAACGAGATTTAATTCGCCCCGGCGTCAGCGAGAAGACACTCAACACCGAGATCTACGATCTCGGCTTCAAGCGTTACGGCATCAAAACCCATTGGCACAAGCGAGTCATCCGCAGTGGTCCTAACACACTATGTCCATTCGCCGATAATCCTCCAGACCGCATCATCGAAGCCGACGATATCCTCGTCGTAGACCTGGGGCCCGTCTTCGAAGCCTGGGAGGCTGACTTCGGGCGCACCTACGTCCTCGGAAACGACCCTCACAAAATCAAGCTGCGCGATTCATTGCAGCCGATTTGGGACATTGTAAAGGCCAAATACGACGAGAATCCCGATATGTCTGGGGAAGAACTTTACGACATTGCATCTGGGGTTGCGGGGGAATACGGATTCGATTTTGGAGCTGATATTGCGGGGCATCTGGTTGGCTCCTTTCCCCACGAGCGGATTCCGAAGGACCGGACTACGCTTTACATTACCAAGGGCAATAACGAGACTATGAACAAACCGGGCAAGGATGGATTCAAACGCCACTGGATCTTGGAGATTCACCTCCGCAATACTGAGCTTGGATTCGGCGGTTTTACTGAACAACTCTTGACAGTAGGATAGATAGATTATTGGACTGGGTTCCAATGAAACGATATAATGAATATTTTCATTTCCGCAGTAAAATTTCTAGCCACTAGCATTCAGAGGAGCTTTTCCGTGAAACAAGTCCATGATTTAGTGCTAAGAACTATAAACGTACCATAAGATATATAAGGGACCGCCACTTAATTTCTAGCCCTGGAGTGCTGTAGGGCGGTGTGCGTGAGGATTGCCATTCTGCCGCGATGGTCCGCAGCTTCATTGCTTCAAGATTGGTCTCAAGGGCCATTGTCAGACCCCACGCCATGTTCCTACCCCTTTGAAATAATTGCGACTCGCATTCCAACTCTGTGCTATCATCCCAACCACGTTTGGAGCTACCGACAACAAGCCTGGGCAGGATGGCACCTCCAACCCCAATTCTGGACCAGTTCATCGGCAGCGTGTCTGAGCTGGTCCAAGAACGTGATGGCTCAAAGCTGCAGGATTTCCTTCAAATCGAACCTCCACTGTCAGACATTTACCAGCGTATGATTGAGGAATTGCGCCAACGATATCCACCCGGACCCCAGAGCGATACCGAGCTGCAGCAGCGATGTGAGATCTTGGTCCCACGGACCAAGGGGAGTTCTTCCTGGTCCTCATTCCCAACATTTATGAGGCTGTACTTTTCTTTCCTGCGTGATGTCAATGTCGAAAATCTACTGGACACCTACAACCTCCTTAGGGCCCTGCTGAAGTAAGTCAGAACCTCACAAGCTTGAAAACCATGGACGCTGACGCCTACCTAGTCAATGCGTCCTGGCCCTCGGAGATAGTCAAAACGGAGTGATTGTCCTCCCCACCGTTCTTTACCTCTCGAAAGTTTTGGCGAAACTGGCTATGGGACTGGACCGCCAACCAGAGTTGATCGCGCATATTCTGCGCATGGAAGGCGGCTCGAACCGGGAGGAAAACATTGAGAAAGTGACGTTGGTGGAACAGTCGGCAAATGTGGTGCGAGAGGCCTTCATCAAATGTTTGACCGATCGCAGTGGCACCCCGGGGCCCAATGGGAAGCCCGAGGGCAAACGCGTTGGCATCTACTTAATGGCAAACCTATGCCTCAAGCTCCTTTTCAAGGTACGTTTCAACCCGCTTGCCAGTGATTTCACTGACTCGTATTAGTGTGGCAAGCTGCGGAATGCAGAGCAAATGTTTGCCAGTATTAGCGCTCAATCCCCTCCTCTGATCCATTTCCCCGCGTCTCAGCGCGTCACCTACCTCTATTATCTGGGTCGATATCTTTTCTCAAATAACCTCTTTCATCCTGCTCAAATCGCCTTGCGGGCGGCTTATGATCAATGTCATCGCCAAGCCCTCAACCAACGAAATTTGATCCTGACATACCTCATCCCCTGCAATATCATCATGGGCCGATTCCCCTCCAAATCTCTACTTCAACGGCCGGAAGCCAAAGGCCTTGCAGAGCAATTTGCGCCACTTTGTCACCTAATTGTACGTGGTGATTACCTGGCATTCCGACAGCATCTTTCATTCGATTCACCTACTGGACAATGGTTTGCACGAAAGGGTATTCTGCTCGCACTCCGCAATCGATGTGAAATCTTGGTTTGGCGGTCTTTCTGTCGCAAAGTATTCATTCATGGTGGATTTCATGGGGATCCAGCAGCGCAGGCGCAGCGTGGTCCTCCGCCATTCCTTTACCTCCAGAAGCTACTTGTGGCTACAGAATGGCTTCAGTCACGCTCCAAACTTTCCAATGGCACTACAAAACCACCTTCTTATGGGTCACAGACCATCTCTGAACCGATGGACCCGGATTATGTGGGACTTGAGAACCAGGGGAGCGTCACTACCAATGGGGACCATGAGCTGATGGGGAAGTATGGGGATTACCTGGCACCGGCAGGTTGTTTTGATGAGGGAGGATATTGGAAAGAGAATATACCGGGCCAGTTGATTGATGGTACTCCAGAGCCCGACTACGAGGAATACGAACTGGATCCGTATGCCGACGATGAGATAGCAGAAGTGCAGCCCGCTTTGCTCATGGGGGAGATTGAATCCATCCTGGCTTCTTTACTTACGCAGGGGTTGATGCATGGTTACTTGACACATCGAAACCCTCGTTTTGCCATTCCTGGTGCTAAATTGCGAGGTGCTTTGCCTACTGGATTTCCCAATGTCTGGGAAACCATATCCACACGCGAGAAGGAAGACAACAGTGTTCCTGGATGGGTCAAGCCGCCTCAGATGTCTACGTTTGGTGCGCCAGCACTAGGCGGAGCAGGCCGTGTAGTGAATCTGTCAGGGGCACGACCTGTTGGCGTCCAGTAATTCAGCTTTAATTATGTTTGCTTTAATGATACCTCTATGAACAATACCCAAGGACAAATGTGACTTTTATTCCGATTTGCGTAATTATTGTCTCCCCTTATACCTTATGTACAATCAATAACAACCCAGGTAAACTCATTACAACCTCGATCTCACGCTCATTGGTCGCCACATCTCACTCAACAATCGGGTGGCATTTACCATGTCGGGATGAAGCTGCTCAAGCGATGAAACACCGAGCATCTTCATGCAGATCTCGAGCTCCTCGGTCAATATGTCCGTGCACTTATCAACACCCTCTCCACCATAAGCTGCGAGTGCGTAGTAGTATGGCCTCCCAACACCCACAGCCGTGGCCCCAAGGCACAAGGCCTTGAGAACGTCTGCGCCATCGCGAAGTCCTCCATCCACGAAAACTTCCAGTTTGTCGAACGCTTCTGGGTAGTAGGTGCGAATTTCCAAGAGTGTCATCAGTGCGCTAGGTGCTGAATGGATTTGACGTCCACCGTGATTGCTCAGCAAAACGCCCTGCACGCCGTACTGAACGGCCAGCTTTACATCCTCAACGGATTGAACACCCTTCAAAACTACAGGGCCATCCCATTCTTGTGAGATCCATGCCAGATCTTCCCAGTTCAAGGCAGGATGTAGGTATCCAGCCGTTGGACGACCACCAAACGCAGGCCCGAATGCATTGTCTGCTGCGGCTTGTCTCACGACTTCTCCTCCTTGATCCAATTTCTCCTGTGCCTGCAGATAACGATCGGCTGTACGCTTTCCCTGAGTCGAGGAGTCCACGGTGATCCATAGACTTTGATAACCAGCAGCCTTGACCCTTTGAATCAAGTCTCTCGCCTTTGTGCGGTCAGAGGGGACGTATAACTGGAAGGCCAGTCTCGACGGACTCAAGTTCCCCAGTCTTTCCTGCTCATCCTGATGAGCCTTCATGATCGCCTCTAAAGACTTGCTCGTGGCGGTGCTGATCACCGCATCCACGCCCTTGCGAGTTGCGCTTTGAACCAGCAACGGCTCAGCACCAGGATGGGAGCTACCTAGTGTGCCCATGGCGGATATGAAGAATGGAAGCTTGGACTTGCGGCCCAGGATGTTTCGTGATGTATCTATAGAGTTGACGTTTCTCATGATTCGAGGCCGGAAGTTGATGCGAGACCAGTCGTCTAAGTTTGATTGGTGTGAAAGACCTGACGAAGCACTGCTGGAAGCGTAGATCCATGACTTCTCGGAAAGAGTCTCTTTCGCCGCCGCCTCGAAGTCATCTGTTATCACGCAGAGGTCAAGACAGGTTGGTGCTTTCTTGGTCGCCATGACTGTATATCGGGCTTAGATGATTTACGAATTGCAAACATGGCATGGGACCAGGCATTATTATATCTCTATTCGATGCCAAGGTTGACGTATCCATCGTTCGGAGAGCTCATAGACATTCTGGAAACTAATTGCCGTGCCGGTCTCGGGGTCGGTTGTATAGGATCCGAATCGGCACACTTGGGTCTGATAATTAATCCACCAATAAGATGCTCGGAAGACCTCAGGCAAACGCCGACGGCCAACCCTGGAGTTTTCATACGTCCACTATAGGTTGTAATATTATGGAAGGTGCTTCAAGGTTTTCATTTATACACATAATGAGCGCTCTTATCAGTCAAAATGGAGAGCTTATACACAAGATTGAAATCCAGTTGCGTTAGATATAGAACTTTGGAATACAACCGACCTATTACATAGACCCCCATACTCTGGAATTACGTATAAGTCGCACCGCATACGATTCCTACTATGCAAGGCTCATGCTCAATTAAGCTATCGCAGTAGTGCTAAATAGCATTGACTGTAGATCGTATAGAGTTCAGATGCATGTTCCGGCCGAGAAATTTAAGAAATATGGGGTAACATGCGGGGTCGGCATTTGAACGGTATTTGAAAGATTTGAAATCTCGGCTTATGGGTTTTCCACTCTTGGAATTCCCATGACAATAGAGATGACGATGATGTTTCTATTGATGTAGTCTATGGAGCCTCTACAATACGACCTTCGACCTTGGGCGAGATACCAGATGTCCATGCAGGTGCCTCATTGTCACTTTCACTAAGTGACGAGCGCACACCAGCATGACGCGTCCATCGGCCACTCACCCACCGAGCCAATCTTAGCCGACGTTCTTCATCAGCCGAGGAAAGGGCCCGAAGTGTGACATAGTTGGTGTCCGGGGAAGGAAGAACATCGGGATCCTCGTCCGAATCAGAGTCCATAGCATCGCTATTTGTTCCACCAGAATTGGCAGTGTGCTGCTCCACTTCCTGTGGAAAACGCCCGTAGTAATAGGCCTCTCGACCCGTTCTTGAAAGGGGTGGTCGGGTCAAAGGATTCCTGGGCGCCTTTGCTGATACTGGCGACGCAGAAGAAGAGGGAGGCTTCACCCAACCCTCACGGTGGAGCTCGGTATGAACAGAGCCCCAGTGCCGGTTCAGACTGGCACTCCAGCGGGTCCATTTGCTGATGACCTTCAGACTCAGGAAGTACTGACGTAGGATTGTGCTGATAAGAACCCCATTCTCCTCACAGACTAGCTCCTCAGCTTCTCCATTTTCTGATTGAACTAACAATGATGAAAACCCATCCTTTCCACGGGCCATGTATCCACGTGTCGCTACGGTATACTTAAGCTCGGGGTCAATAGGCTGGCCCCCGATCCGAGCAAATGTAACGCGCGACATCGGCGGGGCTGATCGATCGAAGCCATAGTTCAAGCCACTTACCTGGCAAAAGCGACCTTCCAGTGCAGGAAGCTCGCTGACTCCATTTTCAAGCGCATCGATCAAGGCCTGGCCGCTAACTCGTAAAAGGACCACAGGGTCTTCAAAGGGAAAACAGTTCAGCACGTCTTTCAAGCGTAGTATGCCCGGTGGATATATCTGGTCGCCGCGAATAGTGCCACCCGCCATCATTGCACAGTCGGCTGAATGGTATGAACGCATAAGGTCGCAGACAAAGTTTCCAATGTTGCTTTCATGCTGCCTGACTGTAGAAAATCGAGCATCCAGTGGGGTAACTGTATACCCTATCGGCTTTTCTACCTTAGCCTTGAGACTTGCGGTTAGACGATCAACCATGGCAATCGTTCCTGGGGCCTCGGGGATAGACCGCACGACATCTCGCCTTGTGATATTGAAATTCCAACCTGGGGCACCATTGGATTTTCGGAAAGCTTCGATATAGCTCATTTGCTTGAAGTCGGTACCAGAACGCAACACATGGACGCCATTGATCACAGCATGTGAGTAGTAATGATCGTGACCACCAAGGATGATATCAACCAACCCTGCAGGTAGATTGGTGGCTAGTTTATTATCATTCGGTTCACGCTGATGGGAAACAATGACGATGATCTCCGCTCCTTGTTCACGGAGTTGCGGTGCTAAATCTTTGGCTGTTTGGGTCGCTGATTTGTAGATTAGGTTGGGGGGTAGAGAGTTGATCGTTCCTAGCCTAATAAGAGTTAACATCAGTGGGAAATGAAGGTAAGGAATCAATACCATTCTCTCTCGCCAAGGCCAATCACCCCAATTTTTATCCCATTTGACGATGTAAGCATGCACGTCGCCCCACAATTGGCAATCGGGACACCTTCACCAAGAGCAGGGTCAAGCACGTTGGCTAGAAGCCAAGGGAAGTGACAAGCCGATGCCAGGTGTCGGAGCTGAACTACTCCAAAGTCAAGATCGTGATTCTGGCAGTGTCAGCAATTTGCAGCTCAGAATCGAACCGGACCTAATGGGCAAACTTACCCCCACGCAAGCGACGTCAATTCCAATGTTATTCAGAAAAGGTACCATATGCCTGCCCTTGGTGACGGAGCTCTCCAGACTAGGGTTGAATGCATCACCCGAGAAAACGGTGAGGACATCAGGCTGGCCTGCAAACCGTACGTCGTCCCGATAGTAATTCATGAGGGATTGGAAACGGGCGACACCACCAATCGGTTCCGCCGACCCCGATCTAAACGATTTAGCACAACTCGGCATTCTAGTCAATGTGGCTTTCCGTACTCAACATGATACACATCATTGAAATGAATCAAACGTAAATCGGGACTGCGATCCGCCTCAGGGACCGACGCATAGGTGATCGAAAGTCCGGGTTGCATGATGTTGAAGACAGAGTTAAACAAAGCCGTGCGATGAGGGGTGATATGTTCCCAGGTACGGAAGTAGCAGGAAGGTGGGGTAGTAATCTAGGGACAATGATTGGTTGAAATTGAGCTCGCTATGTACAATAGAATAAACCGGCGCCATGCAAAAGAGGTATCCTTGAATTAAAATGAAAAGGTCGTAGATCATAGCTTCTGTTCCGCCAGCGTCCATCGTCGTCTCGATGCCGACTCCCGATCCTCCAGGGACGGGGCACTCCCCCATAGACCTCTCTGGGAGAGCGTTCGCTTAGGCAATTCTTTAGTCCATCCCGTTCGGTCCACAGGCCTGTCAGGAAGAGGCGAGTCATGACTGACGGGTCGCTGGTCCCCGAAGTTGGGAACAAAGTCCTCCGTGTCCTCGTCATTCTCGATAGGCGAGGCGATGGCGCCCCAGAGTCCAGAGACTCGAGAAAATTCAGAGGTCGATGGACGGGAGGCAAGAGCCCATCCACGAGGGCTCATCGCGGCCCCTGAAATGGGACCAAGCGGGAATGATCCATGGAGGGGCTGAGGCCGTGAGCCGAGGCGATTGCGGAACGGTTGTGGTGGCGGCTGGGGAGCGGAGAGGGATGTGAGGGAGGTCAGCTGGGAGGGATTGTTTCCTGGCCGTAGGTGGTCAGTGGATGCCACTAGCTGTAGCGTATAGTCATGCGAGATTGGTCGATCGGTCGGGTCAAATGACTTGGTCGACCGGTCGGAGTCAGGAGTGTTTATCGGCAACCGGTTACGTGGCACAGCCAGCGTCACCGAGGCAGTGCCAATATCCAATAGAACGGGGTGACCAGCCAATGAGTTGATCAAGGCATTGCAACCAGCACCGTGAGTTACGATGATGATCACGGTCTGGGCAGAGCGATCTTGACGCGATGCATCATTAGTCGTCGCCCTGGATCGAGCACTCGATTCTGGCTTTTGGTACCACTCCATCATCTGTTGAAAGCTGTCACTAACGCGCTCTTGCATGGAGCTCCATTCCTCCCCATACTCCCCGCCCGTGCCCCAAAAGGGCGTACGCATACTATCCCACTGGTAGTCGATCTTGGTACAAGCGTCGCGCGCATGGGAGACATAACCCGAGGGGATGCGGTCTGCAGGAGAGACCGCGTAGCTAGGGGTGGGGGCCACGTAAGAGGCATTGGACTTGGCCGGGCGGTTGATATCGAGGCGGCCCAGTGCGGGACCCTGCGGCACGTCAAAGGTACTCGCGCGTTGGCGAGCAATTCCTGCCGTCGATATCGGTCCTTGTGGAGCGCTGTCATCCTCGTTCGGGGATGCGGGATGAGATTGGCTCCCCCAACCACCCGGAAAGTGGCCTGACAATGCCCTGGTCCCTTCCCGTGCCGAAGGAAGGATTTCACC
Source organism: Penicillium tannophilum (assembly GCA_028829675.1). Classification (NCBI taxonomy): domain Eukaryota; kingdom Fungi; phylum Ascomycota; class Eurotiomycetes; order Eurotiales; family Aspergillaceae; genus Penicillium; species Penicillium tannophilum. Next base: position 85,537 of record JAQKAK010000003.1, on the reverse strand, counting down.
CCGACGCAGCAGTTCTGCCTTGGCCAAAGCGACCATCCGATCCGAGCCAGGCGGGGGTGTGATCTGGTCAAAATAGTCTGGAGATAGCCATTCCCCTAAGGACGCGTCGACGCGCACCAAAGGCCGTAGGTCAGGGCTCACGGCGTCTACAGGGGGGTCCTCGGGGTCTTCCGTGCTTGGGCGTGACTGGCTCAGACCTGCGCTGATGGCAATGGAGGTCTGGAGACATCGGAGGTAGGGGGAGGTATGGATTATCATGTTGTACCGGTTGGAAGGGTCCGAGGCCGGGGATGGATGCGGACTGGTCGGGACCTCCGCGGATTCATCAGGCGTAGTCCCTATAAACTCAGATGTTTGCAAGAGACTCGCGATGCGAACCCCCAAGGCCCGAGCCTGGATCCAGCCACCATAGCAGAGAGGAGGGTCGTAGGGAGTTGGGGAGGTCAAATGCCAGTTTTTGTCGGCAGCGTCGAGACGCGCGCCATGTCTTGACAAGGTCAGTGCTGAAGCGATCAGATAGTGCGGGGAACGAACCTGACAATAAAGACAATGGGCGCCGCCATGCCTGTGGTCCTAGTGGGGTTGCAAGGTTCCAGAATGACCTTATAGTGAATAGAGGCTATGTAAGAGTAGCAACGGCTAACTCTGGGTGAGAAAGCCCAGGTGAGGGCATTTTACCTGAGAAAGAAAGAAAAAATAGCATGTGGGGTATTGAAGCAAGCCGGGTGGTCTAATTTCTTATCACATGCTAGATTACATACTCCGGTTAAAAGGTTTTTACGGGAAATATGGTTATCCACCACTTATGTAGTGGTATGATGCTCGAATAGATATGGTGAATTCCTGCTCTTTGTCTAGATGCCGTATTATTGTTCACAGCCGGACTTTACAGTAAGATGTGATTGAGATAGGGGGGGGGAACCACGTAAGACCCCCTCCCTCGTGTCTATGCAAATTACAAAAAGGGCTTGGAAGCATCGGGCAATACCATACATCATGAAGCTCAGTGAAGCCATAAATAAATATACCAGGGAGGTAAAGTCCTAAATGTGGTAATCTGACAGACTAGGAGGCAGGTCTTCAATGCTTGTTCCCCACTTACTCTCTATCGCCCCCAGCTCCAGTTCAAGAACTCCACCTTCCGTAAAGAAGTCATGAGTGATCCAATTCTTCGTCCATGGTTTCCCATTCCATGTCACATTTTGAATGTAGATGGACTCATAATTAGAGTCAAAGTTCATGTTCCGGATTGTCGCAACCTTGCCAGTGATGCCGTTTGTAACGTTGACCTCCCTAAAGTATGGCGGAGTAATAAGATAAACATCCTGACCTGGGACCGGCCAAAGGCCCATCATGCTTAAGACAACAAAAGATCCCATGGCTCCACTATCGTCATTGCCGGCAATGCCTTCAACGGTAGTGTTGAACTGAGATGGGATGTAGGAATGGCTGTACTTGGCAGACAGCGCTGGACGTCCAGAGTAGTGGAACTGGAAGACAGTAAGGAAGGACTGCTCATCGCCCACGTACAAAAGTCCGAACTCATGGAAGAATTGCAGTCGAGAGGTAAAACTTTCCATTCCGCCGAGACTCTGGACTAATGCTCCCATATCGTGCGGAGCATAGCTGTAAACAATTAGTGACGGTGAAATTCAACGGGGAATAGCACATACAAAGTATACAGCCAAGCGCTTCCCTCGTATGTTTCATGGCCGGTAGGGTTCAGGTAGCACGATGTAAAGTTCAGAAGAGGGCTGCAAAAGATGGGGTTCTGGTAGCCCCAAGTACCGTTCGTATAGCGAGGCTGCAGGAAGCCAGTGAAGCCAGTATCGACTCCATTAATGCTGGATTTCTGGTCTGCTTTGAATACGTTGTCCCAATTACCAGAACGCGCGACATATTTATCGTGGTCGGCTGAATGCCCCAATCCTTTGGCCATCTCCGCAATGCAAAAGTCGTTGTATGCGTACTCCACTGTTCGCGATACGCTGCGAGTGTGCGTGCCCACTCCATAGGGATCATAATCGTCGAATGGAATGTATCCGAGGCTCTTCCAGCTATGTAGACCACCGCGTCCCTCCACATTCCAGTTTTTAGGCTCCACTTCGGCATCTTTCACAACAGCTTCATAGGCGGTTTCCCAGTCAATTCCAGGGACCTTCTTCAGATAGGCGTCCGCCAAGACTACATCTGCGTTAGAACCTCCCTGAGTAAAACCCTTGCACAGGGACATGCGACAGTCAGGAAGATAGCCTTCGTGTCGATAGATGTCTACAAGACTGCGCATCATGAGGGACTGCGAAATGGGATCGACCATAGTCAAGAGTGGGTGAATGCTGCGATAAGAGTCCCAAATGCTGCTATACTTAGCATGATCACTTCTGCAAGCGTGACTTGACTCACCAGTAATAACTGTCATAGTATGGCTCATCGCTCTTCCAGAGAGGGTTTTCACCAGTGTAGTCCTGGGGACTGATAAAGGCCCGGTAAGCTCCGCTCCAGAAGACTGTCTGTAGATCTTTCGAAACTCCCTCTGCATCGATGGATACAACATTCAATTTCTTTCTCCAAGCATCTTCGGCTACTGCCACGGTCCCATCAAAGTCGAAGTCAGGCTGCTCCTTCTCGGCGTTTTCACATGCTTGAGTGACACCAATGAAGCTTACACCAACACGAGCCAGAATGGTGTTGTTCTGGGGAGCGTGGAACCTGGCAAATGTACCCCCTGATAGAGTATCCGGGGTATTCGTGCCGTCAGCTAGCATCGACACAAATTCTTGGCTGAAATTTGCGCGGGTTTTAGTCCAGACACCCGTGTCACGGAGATTCGCGCCTTTGAAATCAATGCAGAAATGCAAATCATAGCTTCCAATGCCGAAGCTGGGACTAAAGGTGCCATTTCCGCTTAGCCGTCCGGTTGATCTGTCCACAACTGCCGTTCCATTGGTTCGAGACTGCGGGAGATCCATCAAATCAACTAGAATCACAGGGCTCAGCGATGTGTTGGAAGATTGTTCAAATGTGAATCTATACAAAGCCGACCGGTTGGTGGTCGTCATTTCTGCATGTACGCCATTCTCCAATGAGATACCAAAGTATCCGGGCCGAGCAATAGGAGACTTATCATTTTCCAGCCAGGCCACCGCTCTGTCAGATTGTTGCCAGACACATTGGTTGATATCATCATGCGGACAGGCGGGCTGGGCAAATATGGGGAAATTCCCCAAAGACGGCGACTGCAAGTATCAGCTCCCATCTACCTTTGGGTGGACTTTGGAACATACACCACCTGTGCCAGAGTCGTGCATATGTGAGAAACCAGTGACGGTCGTGTCGTCGTATGCAAAGCCAGCCTGGTTCTCTCCTACTGTATCGGCAACAGCTTTGGCCATGCCTGCTCATTAATTAGCTCTGCTGTCGGCCGTTTCGCATTAATCGACTTACCGAACGGCAGGCTTGCGCCTGCGAAGACGTGGCCTGCATTTGTCAACTCATGGTTTCACGCTGGTTTCTCGTCAGTCATACCTCCATTCGCGGTTCCAATAAAAGGATCGACATAATCCAATACATCGAAGCTATCAGTGGCGTCTTGCGAAGCTATAGCAGCTGAGGCATAAAAAAGCGCAGTAATAACACTAAGCACCTCCGCGCGGGGGCGGGACATTCGCGATAGCATGGTGAATCCGGGTGTAAACATCAACAACCAACCTGCGGGCCTGACGCCTTATAACTTCGTCCGAAACAAAATCCACGATGTGCGGGCCAATCTCCCTTATTTACTAAGTGGCCTGCCGCGGGGAAGCATTCCACACATCGATCGGCATGCTGATGTCCCATTTTAGGGAATAATAGATTCAACCGAAATCTGGGCTAGACCGTAGGACTGAGGGCATGTCGCATCGGAAATTCGCACCAGTCAGGTTTGACATCGGTATATTTGATAAGCAAACTGGCTGATTGCTTCCAGAAATCAACATCACGAGGCGGTTGTGACCGCATGATTGACGTAGAATATACTGAAAGAAGAATGAGTTGGTCCCACAATATCCCCGGGTTCCTGGCGGAGTGCCGATCCTTGTTGACTTGGGCAGGATTGGCGAATCGACCGACAACTCCATGCGGGGAAAGGCAAAAGAATGTAACCTTTGTACGTTACTTCGCCCTGAATATTCATGGGGGGAACAAACAATCTGTTGTCGCACGGTTCTAATATTCCAAGGTTGACGGTAGACCAATGGGAATTTCAGAACTAGATGCATCCAAAGCTTGCAAGATTCAAGATGATCAGTAGGTCATGTGTATTTGATTCAAATTGTTGTTAGTCACTTGCGGTTTTCGTTTTCTGATTTCAAACCTTCCAATGTTTGTTGGTCAATCTATATATAACCAGTGCCACCCAACACCCATGAACCTTTATAGACGAATGGGACACTTCCGTCATCTAAACCTTACCTGGTCAATCCCTCAAAATCTTAGTTAATGGACCATCCATCCTGATATTTACTTCCATCTCGACTACATTAAATGGATAGCAATAAGTTCGATGACTGGGCAGAGCTCGGTCCTCTTCTGAATAACAGTCTATGACTCCAGGAAACCATGGCAGATAGGTGAAAAGAGATTTCCAAGGTTGAATCTAAGTAGTCTCACCTTCCACTAGAAATCTTTAGATGTTGCTATAACCGTGATGAGAAGCCATCAAAGTCAGTATTTGTGCTCGGCCGAGCCGAGCTATTCCCGACGTTTATCCGAGTTTCATGATCCCTTGAGCCACGGTTATCTTTCCGTTTGTTACGTCAATCGGCCCTGGAAGATCAGTGGAACTCTAGGAACTCCTGGAACCCTTGGCATCCGTGTCCTCGGAGATATTGATCGTTTGCACCCAGGAGTTGAATGCGTATCCGGTGAAAATTTCGCACTGCCGAACACCATGCCCGGGGTTCCTTCTAACAAGGCGTGTGAGCGGTGTAAAAAGAGACATCTGAAGGTTCGTAGCATCGGAAATTTAACAACGGTCAACTGATTATCACAGTGTGATGAGACTCGTCCACATTGCCAGCGCTGCACCGCGGCCGGTGTGGAGTGCCCCGGCTATGTTCAAACACGCAAGTTCATCGATCAAGGAGCTACGGTAAGACGCCGATATGCTCCTTATCAGGAGGTTCACCCCGCACATGCCACGGATTCCGGTAGAGTATGTAAACTTCTTCCATCCACGAGAACAAGGCTCATGGATCCCAGGCCCCAGAACATGCTCCTTCAGCCCAAATTCAAAATTTGCCTGAGGCGCCGGATCGAATCTCAGGCATCTCAAAAGAGGGAAATATCACCTTTATGGAAGACGCAAGATTAAGTACGGCAGGTCCAAGTCAACCCAGTGCGACCGCACAGACTTTGCATCCCCCTGTATCTGGAGCTCCATTTTCAAGTTTGAACTCATCGGGCAGGGAAAGCGGGCCTTCGAGCAATGCTCACAACTCAATCTCACCAAATTTCCCCATGGATCTGAATTCTCCCCACGGAAATGCGTATAACGCAGATCCAATAACAGCTGATTACCGGCGAGTATCCTCTTCAGAGACGCCTTCTCAGCGAAGCGACAAGGAAGAGTTCCAAGATATCTTTTCCGAATTCATGACCGGGACCGAGCACGAGATTGCTTTCCTCACGCGTCATTATGCAGAGATCATAGGTCCATGGTATGCATGTCTTTCTTCCACTCCGCTTCACTTGTTAATTCCATCTAGGCTTGACTTGTCCGACTCTGGAAAATTCTTCTCTGTCTATGTTCCCATTAGAGCCATCAACTGTCCATCCCTTAAATACGCCATCGCTTCCTTAGCAGCAAAACAGCTGGGGCGAGTCAAAGGCGCCAAATCATCTGCTGGAAATGGCATATTCACAAGACCTGCTACTACCGAGGTATATCCAAATGCTGCTCAGGTTGACTGGTTCCTGAAGGCTGCCAACTATTACTATATGGCGGCATCTGACTTGAACAATGCGTGTTCTGGTGGCTATACTGCGGTCTCTAGCTCGGCTGTACTGGAGTCACCAATCAGCACGGTCGGTCGCTGGCTGAATTCCCGTGCAACAAAAGAGTTGGCACAAACCTGCCGCGACGGAAGCCTCTTGCGGAAAGCCGAGGAGATGCTCGCGACTGTCACACTTTTAACAGTATATAGGCTTCTAGATTCAATTGGGGAAGAGTGGCACAAGTAGGCTCCAGTTTGCTCGAGCTTCTGACCAGAATACTAACCCGATGCAGGCATCTTTCGGGTATCCGCCCGTTGTTTGAGTCTTTCCTAAGTATGAATTTGACAGGTTCGACCTTTTTCTCGCATGGGATCCGTGCTTCTTTTTGGAATTTCGCTCGGCAGGACTATCTGGGGTCTTATTTCACAAGATCCGCCACCCATTTCTCCCCTACCAGTCTGCCCCTGTGGCGTGCAGCTGGAATTTCAATTGATGACCAACATAAATTCCAAATGGGGTCCATACATTTGAATCAAGAGGATCAGGCAGCGAACGGTCTAACTTGGCTCGTTTCGAAGGTTGTCAACTTTCTGGCTCAGTCAAAGGAGTCGCAGATTGCCCAGTGGACTGGATCCTCACCGTCCACTTCGCCCGGTAGAAATCAAGAAACATCACCAGGGCCCGATCAGCAACTGTATCCCGACACTAATACCTGGCTAGATCTCTCTTTCGAGTTCCAGGTTTGGTTTGAGGGAGTCCCGGAGACCTTTCGCCCGTGTGTACGGATCGAGAATCCGAGAGATCTGACTAAATTGCCCGACGGCCCTCAACTGCCCTTCCCCGAAGTCTTTTATAGTTTCTCGACCTGTGCAGCCGCGATGCAGCACTATCACTTCGGGCGGATTGCCCTGTTGTTGAATCGACCAACGGACATAGTCAGTGCGCCGAGCACGGCGTTTGATCGCTTGCAAGGGTATCGGGACCTGACAAAAGAAGTGGAATATCGAAGTCGAGAGGTGTTTGGCATCGCTCTAGGGCGACCGAAAGGAGAGGTTCGCGCATACATGACCCCCTTGTTGCTCGCTGTGGGGCAGTGCTTGGAGAGCGCAGACGAGCACCGGATCATCGTGGACCTCTTGAGTGGTGTAGAGACGGATCTTGGCTGGGCAACTGAGTCTGTGGTTCAAAAGCTCCAAGCTTCGTGGAATCGAGGAGCTTGATGAGTGCGACATAAGCTCGGAGAATATATGGGCGATGTGGTGGTGGCTGTCGTGCAGCTGTGATTTGGATTGGATGATTTTATTAGAGCGGAATCCCTCCGTGCTGCTGAGCATAACAGCCACCCAAGTCCGGTTTTGCCTCGGAATGGTTGGGTTTTTTCTGGCAACCTCAGACCAATGATCATAATAATCATGATAATATATGAATCGGCTTTGGCGATCGTGGATATCCCCTAAATGGCCATAAGCAGTACAACAATCAGACCAATTGGGCTTTGAGTTCGTGACACCCAGCATTTGGTGTATTGGCGATCACAATATCTAGGCAAGTACTACCTCATTTCAACCTGCCGTAAAGCGATACCAAGCCCTTGCGGCCAAATGCCGTGCGGAATTGCCGAAGTTTGGCAATGATAGGCGACTTAACCAAAAATAGCAAATGATGTCCTCGTACATCGCGTCTCTCTCTCACCGTGCGGGGAGAATCCGGGGTCAAAGTGGACCTGGGGAAACAATTAGAGTCTAATAGTTCCGCCCACAACCTACCATGTGTCGGGATTCTTCCTTATGATGGCTACAAGCCCGCCATCAAACTCTATCTTTCGAAATTGGCCACCTCAATGGTTGTTTTGATTTATTTCAACAGGTAATGTAAGCAGCGCCACCAGTGAGGCTTGGTCTGATGTTCCCCCTCTTCCCCCTATTCGGTACATGTCGATCTATTAGCTCGGTAACTCTTGAGTGTCTCAATTCCGCACTCTAGTCTTGAGTAGCTTGTTTGTGTAGGGACTTTAAAGTAGCTGCACGCCCTGTAGATGATATCCCAAACCTGTTGGATTCTGACCATCGGAGTCTACAATATTACCCCAGGAGCACCTATACGGTTGATTTGCCCATCATGGAGATGAACTATGATGAAGGGGTGAGTCTTTCCCCAAAGCTCGTTTGTCAGAGGATACTAATCTCATTGTTGTCTAGGTCCTCCACCAGTTCGTGTGCCCAATCGACTGTAATCATCGCTAACATTCTTTTTAGACTCGAGGAGGAGCTGGGGACAACCATATTACCCGGCACAGAGATTATGGCTGATGTTGGCTCGCACCATTTCGTCAAAGCTTCATCCAAGTCCAGCCGTGTCTTGGTCCCGCAGCCGTCACAAGATCCTCACGATCCTTTGGTATGTTCTTCTCAGCCGTAATTAAAATGCATTCCTGATCATTTAATAGAATTGGAGCCGGTTCTGGAAAGCCCTGACCATATTTACGGCCACGTTGACGACATTTAGCCAAGGGTTTGGGCCTCTAGCCCTTGCTCCTATGATGCCCCAGATGGAAGAGACCTTCAACAGGAGCTTATCCGACATCGTGCAATTTACTGGAGTCTGTATCCTGGTGTTGGGTTTCAGCAACTTTCTTTGGTACAATTGAAATGCACATCAGCATCGGTGATCCCATTGTTGACTGATGTCATAGGATTCCGCTTTCTACATCGTTCGGCCGACGCCCTGTCCTTATTTTCTCGACTTTGATATGTCTAGCCAGCAATATCTGGCGTGCTGTGGCACCTAGTTATGGAAGTTATATGGGTGCTTGTGTTTTGAATGGTGTAGGCGCTGGTCCTGCGGAGGTGAGATCTAAAACCCCATTATTCCTGCTGAACCCATGGGCTGATTGGTCTTTTTACACAATGATAGACTCTCCAACCGCAAATTATAGCAGATATACTCTTCCTTCATGAGCGTGGAGCCTATAATACGCTATACTTTACCATCTATTTTGGCTCCTTGATGATCGGTCCGATAGTCGCGGGGGCTATGGCAGACCACATCGGTTGGCGTAGCTTTTTCTGGCTCAATGTTGGCTTGTTAGGCTTTTCGCTGATCCTACTCGTCTTTGGCTTTCCGGAAACCAAGTGGCACCGTGTTCACCCGAACGAAGTTGCTCATGGGGAGCAAACCCCAAATAGGGACGAGTCCGAGCCCGAGAAGCCAATTGATACTATGAAAGAGGATGTCCAAATGGAAGAGCATACACCAGAATCCTACTTGCACAAAGGCTCTCCTTGCAAGAAGCAATTCCAAATCTGGCAACTGGAGGGAGTGCATTGGAGGGATATTCTCATCACTTTCTGGCTCCCGTGGAAGCTATTAGCATTCCCGATTGTCGAGCTATCCGCCTTCGTTGTGTCCTGGTCGGCCAGTTGCTTTTTAACGTTGAATCTTACCCAAAGTCAGGCATTTGCTGAACCTCCTTACAATTTCAGCAGTCAGACAATTGGCTTCTTCAACTTTGCAATTCTTGTTGGGGCATTCATCGGCCTGGCTACTAATGGTCCTTTCTCGGATTGGATCTCAATGAGAGCCACTCGCAAGAACAAGGGAATTCGAGAACCCGAGATGCGACTTCCGGCGATGGTAATTTATGTGGTGATCATGATCATTGGGAATTTTGTAGTGGCTTTTGGATACGAGTACAAATGGGACTGGCGGGTAAGTTGTACTGGGTCACTTTAATATGCAATTCGCAATCTAACATCATTCTAGGTAATTGTCATAATTGGATACACTGCCGCTGGCATACAAGTTGCTGCCCTGCCAGCCATCGTCAGCACGTATGCTGTTGATAGCTACAAGCCCGTTGCCGGCTCTATCTTTGTCGCTATTACGGTTAATAAGAATCTGTGGGGCTATGGGTTCAGCAAATTCATCACCCCATGGATTACAGAGAGTGGCTTTGTGAAGCCGATTATGTTGAACATGAGCTTGTGTACTCTGTGGTGTCTGTTTGCTATTCCATTCTACCTTTACGGAAAGAAGTTCCGGGGACGGACAGGCAAGTCTTGGATCCACAAGATGTAGCATCTCAATAGCACAAGTATGCTGTTTTCCTTGAAAAGATACCTGAAACTAGATGGAATGTGAAAATCCGTGGGTTACAATGACATGATCTTTTGCATCCAACATTTGGAGCCATAATTTGTAGCCAACGTTCAAAGCCAACACTAAAGTCTAGACGCTACTATCGCGTGCACACAGAGAAATGATTCTTAGAAAAGCTCACAGCATGCAGTACATACTTATACTCAAATCTGTGGCGTGGTTGTGTTGATGTGACTACCTCGGTAGGCAGTCATCCTAGGTGGGGTAGGATGTTTGCGGCATCACTTATCGACGCAGATCATTACCCCCGCTCACCTACATTCCACAAACATCAACTCGGCATTCAAAATGACTGATCCATCCATATTGCCATGCGCCAAAGCAGTTGAATTTGGCCCTATTGTCATCCAGCCCCCACTTACTCGTTATGGAAGTGGGCCGGGACTGTTTATCCTCCGGCCAGCAGCCTTTGCGAACTGTCAGGGGCAAAATCAAAGTCTGGACCCTGAGCCACTTCAGAAGTGGGCTGAAGAAGGATTTTCAGTGGCACAGATAACACTTGACGTACAGAACTGCAATACCGATGCTATAGCTAGCTTGGTCTCTCAAGCCCGACGGCATTTATTCGATCTCCAGGAATGCACCTCTGATAACAGTTTTGGGTTGATAGGTGAATTGGATTTTTGGCATCTGACCACTTGTACTCAAACTGACCTTCAACGCAGTATATGGATCTAAGCTGGACTATATTGCCATTTCCAATGACATTTTGCGCACTTTCATCGACACTGTTGAGGGCCTCGAGGCCATTATTTGTTTCGACTCGTGGGAGATTACAGGCAGTACAAGATCTCTCGTGCATGCACCCACCGCTCGGAGTGATGACTTTGCGAAAAGTGAACAGCAGACGATTTATTTCTATCCGGATATTGTATCCTCTGGCTTTATTATCCCTGGTCATCCGGACTTCAAGATATCGACAGCCGGAGTTGTCCATACGAGGAACCTTACATTCCTCAAGAAAATCCTTGGGGGGCCTTCCTTTGATCTTGAAAAGATCTGGGATGAGCACACTTACTATGAATTCGGCGATCGCTCTGTTGAAAAGACCATGGCCACCATGGTGCAGGAACCCTACGTGAACCATGTCCCTACGGTGAGTTATACCTCGACATCCAGATTAAACGAAGTTAATACGTGTTAGATGACCGGTGGCCTTGGTCGTGCTCGTCTGAGCCACTTCTACCTCCACCATTTCATATTTAGTAATCCGGACGATACAGCGATTGAATTGATCAGTCGTACGATTGGTACCGATCGCATCGTTGATGAATTCATTTTTTCGCTTACCCACGTGAAACAGGTTGATTGGCTGTAAGTTACCTCAACGCCAGCATTTGATTCCTCTAACATTTCCAGGGTGCCTGGCATTCCACCGACCGGAAAGTCACTCCGCATTCCCTTCACCTCGGTAGTAAACATCCGCGGCGATAGGCTCTATCATGAGCACATTGCATGGGACCAGGCGACCGTGCTTGTTCAGCTTGGCCTGCTGCCCGAGTATTTACCCTTCCCGTATGACCTGCCCGACGGCTCAGTCCCGGCTCCGGGGAAGCGGTTCGAATATCGAGTTCCGGCTGCCGGGGTTGAGACTGCCAACAAGCTGCAGGGTGGTCATGACATCGCCTCGAACGGAATGATTGGTTTTAAAATTCGAGAGGTTGATGATCGGTGATCCTTTTGGAGAAATACGCAGTTAGGTACCATAGCGCCTTGAGATTCTCAGGTTGATGTAGCACCTTTATCGCTGCGTCATCTTGCAGGTGTTGCGCAACTGTACTGTAGAGGACTGCATGGAGCCAACCCCCTCGTAGACGCTAAGTAGTTCGTGGATATGCTTTCTTGTTCAGCCTCCCAGAACCAATCATAGCTCAGGAATGCAGCTATTGTGGATCACTGTCTGTGCGTGCCTTCTATATTTGCAGCTCATGCACATGAGCCATTTTTTGGAAGCCCCCAAAGCCTGAAAATGATCATTATGGATGAACCTACTCAAACGGAAGACTTTGTGGTGTGGACCCCCCTGCACGGCTGCAACCTTGGCACGCTCCGTGTTGTCGCTATTTACTAGTTTGCGGTCAACGCCGCATGCAGGATAGGAAATATTTCACCGCTCATTCCATTTACTACTTAGACCTCGTCATGGTACTGCATTTTGACTTTAATCAATCACAGGAAATAGTGCTTTTTGACATTTTCCAAGGTTCCTGTTTGGTGTCGTTTCTAATCCCCAGGACCGGGAGCGACTCTCCGCAACTCCATATAGAGGGACATTTGAACCCCCACTGCGACTTGTGTCAAGATGGTGGCAGTATGCCTCGTCTTCGCCCTCGTGGCATTTTGCTCGGCATCGAGTCTACCGATCGTAGACCTCTCGTATGAGCTACATCAGGCCATCTCTGTCAGCATTCCTCAAATTCTTCACGACATAGCTAATAAGGTTTCAGAGCACCCCAGACGTTTACAATTTTAGCAACATCCGCTATGCCGCCCCGCCAGTGGGGAACCTGCGATTTCGCGCTCCTGAATTGCCGGCAGAGAATCGGTCTCAGATCCAGAATGGCTCCGACGCCCGAGTGTGTCCCCAGGCCAAGCCCATCTGGTCCTCGGATATTATGCCAGCATTCCTCCTGAGTGTATTGGAGGGAACGTCATTCAATCAGTCCACAAACATTTCTTCTTACCCGTATGTACCGCCGAAGTCCGACTCGGAAGTCACGGAAGATTGTCTGTTTTTGGATGTTATTGTTCCAAAGACGATTTTCGATCGGTCGCATGGCAATCCTTCAGTCTCGAGGCCCTTGGCTCCGGTCTTGGTCTGGATCAATGGGGGAGGGTACACTGAAGGCGACAAAGTTTGGGAAGATCCCTCTGGATTGATCAATCGGAGCACGGTTGTTGGTGATGGGGTTGTGTTTGTTGCGATCAATTATCGCGTAAGTCTAGGAAAGACCACAAATCGGAAAATATACTGACATTGTTAGCTGGGTGCATTTGGTTGGCTGGGAGGTAACACTGTCACTGCAGATGGAACTGCCAATGTGGGACTCCATGATCAACGCTTTGCTTTGGAATGGATATACAAAAACATTCACCTATTTGGTGGAGATTCCCAGCGAGTCACCCTCCTTGGGGAGTCGGCTGGTGCAGGCTCCGTCATGCATCAGATCACGGCATATGGTGGCACAGGAGGACCGTCTCGATTCCAACAAGCAATCTTGCAGAGTCCAGCCTGGGTTCCCATACCCGATAAAAAGCAGCCCGAGCAGACTTTGCGAAACTTTCTCCAACTTTTAAATGTTAGCACGCTCGATGAAGCGCGGCAGCTTCCATCAAGTCAATTGATTGCAGCCAATGCTTACCAGGTTGCGACCCAGTCCAAGTGGGGAGAATTTACTTACACCCCAGTCGTGGATGGCACTTTCGTGCCAGCGCTGCCGGGACAGCTGCTCATGGACGGAAAGTTCGACCATAACCTGACCGTCATGAGTGGACACAACACGGAAGAGGGACTCGAGTTCACTCCACCGGCAAGCATATCGAGCAGCGCGGTCCCAGCGTATTTGAAGGCATATTTCCCTTTCATCACGCAAGATGTCCTCGACTACGTGACTCAGGAGCTGTACCCGCCCGTATATAACGGCACCTACGGCTATACAAGCCCGATCGAGCGCTACGCATTCCTGATCTCGGAATCCATCTTCGAATGCAACACCGAATATCTCAATTGGGCCTTTGAAAATCAGACTTTTGCTTACGAATTCAGCGTCCCACCTTCACTCCACGGCCAGGACACCCTATACACTTTTTACAACCCTGGAAAGTCCGGCCTTGACGGTGGGCTATCGGGACTTCAGGTCCAAAACGTGACTGTCGCTTTCGCCATGCAGGACTACTTCACTAGCTTTGCTCAGTTCGGTGCCCCCAAGTCCCCTGTGGGGCCAGTGTTTTCGCGATATGGACCGCAGAATATGCTCCTGGATATTGGCAACAACACCATTCGACCGGTCCGCGATTCATCCGATAATTTCCGCTGTCGTTACTGGCAGACTGCACCGTATTATTGATAAGTTGCCGCCTAGATGCGGCTGTACTGTACATATAGTGGGCCATTGTGGCTGCAGCTGATCTACTAGACTCTTTAATGCTACCTTAATTTAATTTGAGACCTGTGGCTGAAGGAATGAAACTTGCATTGTGATCCGGGTATCGGACAAGGCTGCCCATGAATCGCGAACGCTACCACATGTGGTATTAAGTTGGCCGATCGTTCGGACAGAAAAAAAGAAAATCAGTAGCTGATGAGACGAGTCATGCTCATTGGGCAGAATTTGCAAACTCGGCAATTATACGTTTAGTGTCAATTGTCGCGCGGGCAGGATGTTGGATCCACCCGTTGCCAAGAATAGAATCGAACCGATGAATCTTCTTTCAAGCACTGGATATAGTATGACCACACGTGGTTTCATACCGATAATTTGGAAAACGATACATGCCCTCATATTTCCGCACGCCTACACAGTATCATCGTGCCAAGCCTTATACTCTGCATTTCTCCGTAGGGTCTAAAAGGACATAAGGCCATATATTACAGAAGGGGTAATTATCGACAATTGTGAGACACGGACCCTGAATGCGGTCGCCGTGGAGTGGAAGGAACCCGCTTTGTCTAAGATGTAAAACTATTCCTTTGCGGTTGGATTTTCTGTAGCGGCTGTACCGATCTTGTATTTTTGTTTTAAATTTTCTTTGCTTCCATTTCAAAGAAGACGAGATAGAATTGAAGGTTAACATTATCCCGTTCAATTATACTGGGCTGACTGGGCATTGAATGGCCCCCAATAACCTGCCAATCAGAATCGGTGCAGATCGCATGCCTTGCAAAAGAAATAAATTACCAGACCCCTTGGCCCCCTATGTCCAAATTCACCAATCAAATCACATTTACACCAAACAAATCACTCGGGAATAAAAGCTTGGGATTCACTAGCTGGGTATTGCTGCGGTATTAAACGGTATTAGGCATAAGAATAGCATTTCAAAATCAATTACGGTTTCGCCGAAGTCTGGTGGCAGGCATCCATATTTACTATGTATTACCACATTTCCGCCCGTAAACCTAGATTGGTTCTAGTCTCTGGGGTCGACTTTAAGAGCCTTGTTCTCGCTTTTTTAAATCCCCTCGTTTTTCATCAATTCCATTCTCACTCTCTCCATCCATCATGCGTCTGTCGTGGTCCGTCCTCCTGGTCGGGGCAATAGCTTCGTCGATTCCGCTCGCCTCTTCACATGAAGTTCATCTGAGCTATCTCCCGGCCTCACAGCCTGTCCCCTCGGTGGAATCATACCTGGTAAGTTCGAAATCAAGAGCATACAGCACGCGATCTAACATGCGCACCAGTCTGTGGAATGGTCCATGCAGGATGGCAAATTATTCGCCAATGGGGATTTAGTCTTTCCACCTAGCATGTCAATGCAGGTGCATGCTCCCCGCTACGAGGGTGCGCAGAAGACGCGCATCGACTCAGAAACTCTCTACTACTCTCTGGAGGTCCGACCCCTCTCCAGCCATGAAGTTGGCGCCCCGCACGGCATCGTGAGAGTCGATGTCGAATTCATGGATCGTGAGGGTAACTCCGTCACTCCGAACACGGTCGTATTGGATTTGCTGGATCATCCGGATGGCAACCCTCGCATTACCAAGATTCGAATTGAACCGGGGAAGTCGCGGGAGAACCAGAGTGAACACAAATGGCAGATGAAGTTCTGGCAGACCGAAATGGGTGCCCTCTTCAAGCACACCGAGACCAAGGCGACAAAGCCTTCCAGAATCGAAGCATCTGTGCAATCTGAACCAACCAAATCTGCGAAGTCTGATGTCGCCGATCCCAAAACCAGCAGCGTGGTGGAGTCGACTGTTGGATACATCTTTTCGCCTTATTTTGCGCCCTCGTCGTACTCTCATCGAACAAACCGTCACTCGCACGGCCATCACGATCACACCTTTATGCGCCTGGTGCGACCTGTGGTCCTCCCCGCATTGCTCGGGGCCGTGGCTGGCTTGCTCGCTTGCCTGCTTGGCTTCCTCGTTGGACATGTCATCATGTCCGTGTCCTACCGGTTGGGGCTACGCAAACATCCCCGCCATCACCGTCGCTCACGGACAACCCACGTTGAAGACGGAATTGTACCAGAAAAAGCTGGTCTGTTACCCGAGATCTATGTGACTGAGTCCGAGGTCTAGAGTTTCAAAAGTCGCATTTCAGGCGCAGGAGGTTTTATTCTTTTTCCATTTTCATGGCGTACATGCATAGCAGCACCTTTTCCTTTTGTCCATCTGTCCATAGACCATGTATGTATACTCCAGTGTACTTGACAGTAATTAGACCTCCTATGAGGATCATGCCTACCCAAATTTTATTTCATTATGTGCTTAATATTACTCCGGCTCATATGGCATAAACTGGAAATCAATTCATCAAGGCCGGCTGGCCCAATGGCAAGGCGCTTGACTACGAATCAAGAGATTGCAGGTTCGACCCCTGCGTCGGTCAATTTTTTCTTCCGAGAAGGAAAGTCTGGAAACTTTTTTTTCGCTTGGCGGGACCCACCACTTGAGGTCCATCTGAAATGTTCATGTAATAAGAGTGGAAAATCAATGGAACGGATAGATCCTGAATACAACCCGTGTCATCATGCACTGTGAGACTTGGCAAGCGTAATTTCGGATTAACTTTTTCTCACCGTTGTACTGACAGCATTACCATGATCCACCTGATAGTTGTCACTGCATTGCAGGCTGCATAGGTGGAGTCATTATACGAGATGAACCTTGAAAATATACTACTGCGGGGTAACAGAACACGCCAATGATCGATCTAAGTAATTGGCATGCAAATCATGCACATCCCCCATACTTGACTCTTTGATCGCCATCTACAAAGTCACACGAAAAACGTCCAAGCAAATGTGTCCAAAATTCAAGCCTTTGGACAACAGAACGCTCGTTTACATTGTCTCAAACGTTGGTGCCTATTACCCACATTGACACGGGGCCCGAGGACTCCGAGAACCAAGGGTTGTCGGGGCAATTTGTGCCGAGCTTCCAAGATAAGTTCCAGTAGGGCTGAAGACAATGCGATTTGCAATCTAGCTGTTGGTGGGGCCATACAGGCATATATATTTCCAGAGTACAGTATACCTGTGGGTCTACAGTGGTGCCTAGGTGTTGCTCGGGAGTTTGAAACCAGCCTTCCAGACCGCCTACTATGACTAACTTACCGCCTATCAATACGCAGTACGCTGACCAAAAATAAAATACCTCAACACACCTGGGCACGATTCTTGTACATAAATCATATGTGGTACGTTATTAGGAATGTTCTCAGTAATATTTAGTCTGCGAGCTCTACATGCTGCTCTTATTTAGCTAAGAATGTGAGGTTTTGGCTGGCAAGAAACATGGCAGAATACTATGTAAGAAGTGAAGTGGTTTCAAACTCATTTTAACACCACTGATCGATACGTACTTCAATCAACTTTACCGTCATTTAATGTGGCGGCCTATCGTCAACTTTGAAGATTGCGAAGATCTGCAGTTGGGTTCAATTATCCCACATATCTCCAGGCTGCGGCCGCTTTCATGAGATTCAGAGCTTAGGTGAAGCAAGCATCTGCTTACCTAGATAAACACTGTTAGCAGTTCGTTATTCTATTGGGATGCAGCTTGGACTTCACTTCACAGCGGAATGAGGTCCCAGAGAAGCGTCCTGTCGATTTCGCTTCGAGCTGGAAAAATCGAAGATAATGATGGTGCGAGCAGCAATTCATGGATGTCGCTGTCGCGAATCAATAGGTTCAATGAGTCAATAGCACAAGACAAATCACAAAAGACCAAGTAGGAAACTGCGGACCTCGGGAGCTACATCTAACACCGACCTGGCTCTTTTCTGCTAATCGCCAACTATGGTGTCATGAAAGGGAACATTACATATGTAGCAACCTTGAAATACCATCTTATCTGATACATTACCCTTTCCCCAGATAGTTACCAAGCTGAGCTGACTAATCTATTCACATCACAGAAGAAACTGAAAACCCTTGGAACATCCAGTTACGAATTGGTAGCATCTCATGCCGAGCAATTGCCCATGTCCACGGAGACGCGAGTTCAACAACAACTCCCAGGTTGAGTTGTAATGATGTTTCTATTCAAACCTGTAAATCGCAATATACTTCGCAATACGATCAAATTATGCATTGAACAACACTGATCTTTGTTGTCTTCGCACTATTGGCAGACACCTAATCATGTGACCCTGGACAGAACACCGATCACGTGGTGACGATGACGAAGCCGTCGCTGACTCATCGACATAGATGAGCAGGAAGGGGCATCGGATGTCCTCGCAAAGGTGGGATAAGTTAGTCGGTTACCGCTCTCCATTCGGATGTACTCGCTTTGTTGACTCCACTTTAAGCCTCAAGGAGTGGTCCATAACCCCGAAGCTATGCAAGTTTTCGCCATGGCGCCAACAAAAGCGTCCCTGGATTGGCTGCACAGACCATTAGAGTGCCTTAGTGTACTGCAGAGAGGACCCTGACCCTCGGTTAGGACTGGTTTGGGGCCAATGCTGGCAAATCGGCAACGGGTCGGAGTGGAAACGCCGATTGCATTAAGGGGGATCTATATTTAAACTGGCCAAAGAGCAGAGTTTTTCCAGTCATTGAGGTGCGAATATTCTTTGAGTAAAAAAAGGTTGGAATGTTCAGGATGAAGAACCTTGGAAGATAATTTAAATAATGATCTTAATGTAGGACTGCTAAGGTATAGGCACTCCGTAGTAGTGATGGAATGAAAGTGGAGCGTGAGCGTGGGTGTGAGATTAGGCCTCAGGGTCCCGCTTATCCTGTTTGTTGCCTGCAGCCTTGTTGACAAACGCTTACTTATTCCTGAGCTTTCCCACCTTGGAATCTTACTTTCTTACACCCTTCGCCTTCTGGTTTTTGCCTTCATCATGTCTGCAGTCACCGCGCATCTGATGCGCCGCAGTGTCGAGCTTGCCTCGGATCACCTGCCATCCAAGCCTGAAGATGAGCAGACTCCCGGTGGCCTGGTCGCTCTGTTCATCTTCTCAGCTCTGGTCTTTGCATTGATAGGAGGTGCCGTAAGTTTTCACCCGTGTTAAAAATAATGAAACACAACTCACCCCGATGACAGATCGAATACACCTACGGTGGTGTGGTAGCAACTCTCGCGGCTGTCGAAGACTCTAATCCGGACATCTACGTTCGTATCGATAACGACAACGATGATCTCACAAAGCCATATGATCCCAACGACCCCGAGCCCGCTGCGGCCCCACCTCCCAAGCCCATCACCAGCAAGCTGCGCACCACCGTGAAGCATCTGCGTGCTCGTGCCGGTTTCTGGTCGCGTTTCCGCGGTTTCAGCATGTTCATGACTTGGAACATGGCCCGTGGATTCCTCTCGGCTATCATTCCCGTCCCATCCAGCTCGTTCATCGGCCAGTTCTTCGTACAGTCCCTTGTCGGTATCCTACTGTCTGGTCTACAGATGACATGGGTGTGGATAGTCATCACAGAACCATCCCCCAAGCGCTTCTACCAGCGCATTCCCAGCTACCGTACCTGGATCAAGGTTGCCCCCGCTGCTCTTTTGGAGGATGCGCTGACCGCGGCCGCCTTCTTTCTACCGATGGCCGTTGCTCAATTCGCGGGTGCTTTCAACATCACCCCCGGAAAGGACAACACCCTCACTGATATGTGCCGCTGGCTCGCTGTGACTACGGTTCCTGCCATCCTGGCCTTCCTGGTTACTGTGCCAGCCCGCGTGATCTTTGTCCGTGTTGCAGCCTCCATGCTGCCCGAGGACCAGGAGACCATTGTTCCGTTTGACCGCTCTTTCGGGGGCAAGGTCCAGCCCGCAATCGTTGGAGGCAGTGGCAAGATTGGCTTGCTGGATGCCTGGAAGACATTTGACTGGGCTTCCCGGGTCCGCTTTGTTAAGGTGATTCTTAAGACCTTTGCCATGGAATTGGCCGTGGGTGCACTCGCCGCTCTTGTTCTGGGTGGCCAGCTGTTTTACATGATGCCCAAGGGCACTCAGGGTAACGGATCCCCCGAGAAGCCCGTCATTGGGTAGACAGGTTCAAAACCTAGCTGAATTTGAAATGTCACCTATAAGAATATGTGGCACCACTGAGTACTTCTAAGCTCTCGACTCTCTCACTCTCCTCGATTTCCTGAGTCTTACCTTTGACGATTCCTGGTTTTGGCATTCTTATTCGATTGCGAAGATTGATGTTACATTTATTCAACCCTGGCCTTTCCCAGTAATTGCGTAGTCAAGACTGTCGAGTATTATAACGTAATAGGCCATTGGCTATGTACGGGGAGACGCCGGCTGACCTGACCGCCTTTTTTATTCTCTGTTCTGCCGTCGCCCCTCACCTACTCTTAATCACCCCGCTGTCTACTCCCATCATTACATTCATTCCTACTTTCTGCTCCATCATTTCGACCTCCCAAGATGGCGACCTCCCCCGCCGGCCGCATGCTGTCCCGTCAACTGCAACAGATGCAGTCTGATAAGGATATTCCCGGGATCAGCTGTGGTCTGGTCGATAACAACATCTTCGAATGGGAGGTCATGCTGATGATCTCCGACGATGTAAAATTATATGGAGGTGCGCATGACCCTTTTTTGGGTAGCTTGCTAGTTTATTTGGCTATGGCTGGGCCTTGACAACCTGCCTTGCCACCCAAGGTTTAGACCAAGGCAATAATCAGAGGCTGACATCTACATCCAGGTGGTTTTTTCCGAGCTCGCCTTACCTTCCCAATGGAATACCCGCATATGCCCCCGAAGATGAAGTTTGAGTCGTCACTCTTCCACCCAAACAGTAAATTGCCACATCCTAAGATGGGGACCTTGGGAACATCCCGAGACGGGGCATACCCGGTCCCTCTATACGCACTGGTTATTGTCTTGCTAATTTGTTCGCCCTCCAGTCTACCCTAACGGCGAAGTCTGTATCTCCATTCTTCATCCTCCAGAAGAGGACAAGTACGGTTACGAATCTGCTGCCGAGCGCTGGTCGCCGGTCCAAACCCCCGAGACGATTCTACTTTCCGTGATTTCCATGCTGTCCAGCCCCAACGACGAGAGCCCTGCCAATGTGGAAGCCGCCCGGCTGTGGCGGGAGGATCCCGCTGAATTTAAGAAGCGGGTACGTCGGTGTGTGCGCGATAGTCTGGAGGAGTAAACGGGAACGGGACTGTTTTCTATTTATCATGGTGCATCTGGACGGTCGTTTTCTTCATTATCCCCGGGACTCATGATCGACCTTGGGTTTCAGTTCTTTGTGCTCAGTGTGCTCTCTAATGCATGATAGAGCGAGCGAGATGTGGAATCTGACAAGGGTGGAATGATATTGCGTTCGTTCGTGGCTGTCGGCACTTTTTTCTTGCACACTTTGGGTTACTGGAGTTGCGTGATCTACTGACTCGCATGCGGGTCTATTTTTGGTTTGATAACTTTGCTATAGTTTATGGTAATACGATATGGAGTCACATCCTGCAAATCTGACTAAGACAAATAAAACGCTGTCTAGATCTCTTCCTAGTAAGAGGTGCATGATATTTCTTAGAAGAGTTGTTCTAATGTTTGAAGGTCTCTAGAGTCAGCTCGTGGGGACCATAGTTCTAAGGTAGTTTAATCTCCACATGTGCAGGTGGTATTATGTACTATCAGGACGAAGGCAAACCCCGAGCATTCATTTGGTCAAAGAAGAGCAGCTATTGGAAGGGCAAGTGATAGATCGATGGGCGAACGAGAAATGACATCTGGTCTAATGTGCAACACATCAGTGGTGTACTAACTGTCGAGTCGAAGGTCACCATTGAGGATTGCTACTTAGGAAAGAAGCTGAAGCTGGATGTAGCTGAAAGATTTCTCAGTGAAACGCTGCTGGATAAGCAGGTTTGTGTCCATCACATTGATGTTGAGAGATTTGCTAAAGAGTGCTTGAAGTTGAAGGACGAGGCTGAGGCCTCAAAAAGAAAGCGATCCTGCGAGGACAATGCATCTCGAGATGCAAAGAGGCCAATGGTATTCATCACCCTGCTTCAGTCCAAAGCACCTTTTCCTTTTCAACCAAACCCATTCATTTCTGTTGGCAGCTCCACTGGGGCCGAGTTGTGGAGTGATGGGGGCGAAAAGTTCACCACCAATAGTACCACTTGAGACTGTGGTGGAGCTCTGCACGTACAGGGATCTTCCAAGGCTGTACGCGAGTTGGAACACTTGGTATCCACCATCTCCACTTTCCCCCCAAAACATTTGAAGCCCCTCTTGTATTCTGAAGATTGCTGTTGAAAGCGTCTCGTAGTCGCCCCGCGAAAGGCCTGGTGTTGCGTGTTACAATGCGGCACCCACATCCGCATGGATACACCATGGCATGTGTGCAAAAGTATCACCAATGTGCATAAGTGGGGTCGTTGCACTTCCAGATGTCTGAAAAAGACCCTATACCTTGCGACTGGCCTATAAATCGGTACACCCCGGGCCAATTTAGTAGCCCAAACTCAAGCTTTTCCCCCCGAGGTTTATTCCTTTATCTGCCCACCTTCTTCGATTGACAATTTGAAGTTACAATGTCTTGGTCCCAAGTGTCAGAAAATCGCTGGGAGCGTCCCTCAAATTCCGTAGAGTCGTTCTATACTCTCATAGGGGACGTTTCGGGCTCACTCTTCGAAGGCCGCCGCCAGTATATGATATTCTCCCGGCTTAATGTGGATCTGCAAATTCCAGCTGCCGAGGTAGAAGACGCACTACGCTATGCGTGGAAGCAAGTTCGTCATGAGCAGCCGCAGATAGCTCAGACGGCGGGAGAGGGATTCAAGAAGGTCTACGAAGTCCCCGATGAAGATGCCCTCCAGCTATGGTTAGATCGGACATTTATCGTATCTGATGCGGAAGATGGTGACACTCTTGCGAATGACGCACCACCGATTCAGCAAGCTACTTTCTACTATGTGCCCAAAGCCTCGCAGCTTGTTATCCGAGCCCACCATAGTGTCATCGATGGGGTAGGCATGACGCTCCTATGGCATACATATCTCACCGCTTTGATGAATCCGAACCCCAAACTGGTATTCGGAGAGGAAGCTATTCGCCTATCACCGTCGCTCGAACAAGCCAAAGGCTATTCCGATGTGCTACCGGCAGATGCTGTGGCCAAGGGGTCACAGACAGCTACTGATGCGCTGCCTTTTTACCCGGGTATCGGCCCCGTAAGTAAAGTGGGCACTGTTCCGCCGGGGCCTACACAGATGCGCGAATACAGGTTCTCGGAACGAACAACCGAGGCCATTATCCAGGCTTGTAAAAAAGGTGGGTTCACTGTGACCGCCGCAGTGCACGCTGCTTTCGCCTTGACTGTCGCCAAACATGCCGATTCTACACTTATTACCGACAAATCTAAGTACCTTACGTTCTTCCAATTGACCCTTCGTCCTTACCTCCCGGAGCCATACAACTCCAGTGAATATGCCGTGGCGCTCTACTACACCACCTGGCCCTTAGTCCTTGAAATACCCAATGATTTTCAGCAACTTGTGCAAGTCATTGGTGACAAATACAAAAGCGCTTGCAAAGGTCTTGTGGAGAACATGGCTTTATCCAATTCGGTCCAGAGCACTATCCTTCAGTTCGCGATGAATCCAGACTTTTTGACTCTACCACCTGCTCGTGACGCCGTCTTCAGCAGCGTTGGTATTATCGAACGCTACTTAAAGCAGTCTTATGCTTCCGCCGACAATGATAGAAGGGTTATCGTTGAGGATTTCAAGATGGGTCTTGAAGTCGTTATGTCGCAGCCCTTGTGCACTTTCTATACATTCCGCAACCAGATGCGAATGATTTACAGCTTCAACGAATCCTACGATGACGAAGCCCTCGTTCAGACGTATTTGGAAGATGTGGAAAATACTCTAGTGGAGAATCTTCTGGCTTAAGAGAATCTGGGTGGTTTGGTGCGTTTTTAACTGCACTTTATCCACTCTAATGAGGACCTCTGTCGAATACAATGACTTTTGTTCATAGACGTCAATTCGCGTCCCTACGATTCTCATATGGAATTTGGAACCAGATTTCCTCTTCCAAGGCTCCCTTCTAAGATTCTTTCCGTAAAATTCACGAACAAAATCCTACTGTTGAATCTTCCCTGGTCCTGGATGGGCTATCTGTATCGAGTGATCCTTCCAATGGCTGTTCTTAATGCTGATTTCGGATATGAGTGCCCCGCCCCAGTCTGGTTACTGCTACCTCGGCGGGTTCCAAATATTATAGGAGCAATAAGACACCTGGGCATGTATAATGGCCCCAAATGAATCAATAGGCATCCTCTTAAAGGAGGCTTTATCTAAGGGTAGTATGTATATGGCACATGTGTGACGCCTGTCTCTAATAGGTCTGCCTCTATTCGATCTGCCTCTATTCGATCTGCTTCCGTCGTGGCTGTTCATAACCGACTCGCATCGTTAACTTATATCATCAATTTATATTCTTATTATCAACTTGATCAGTCTTAAACAATAATGATCTCCACGTACGTGTTTGACAAGTAATGGAGCGCGATAATTGAGCACCACAGAATTAGTTATACACCCTCACTAATCGCATTTAAAATAGCGCAGTATTGTATGTTATCTCAAGTATTGTAAGGGAATCGCATCACCTCGCTTAATTCACGTCAATATACGATATAACACTTCATGAAAGCTAGGATATAGGTAAAAGAGGTGGCTCAGCGGGTGTTACGCTTTGATCACTTTATAGTCTGCAGATTAGCATTAGCATGAGCGAGTAGGTACCTGGGTTTTTACTCCATGATTTTACTCTGACTCTCCATATCGCACCCCCCACCCGATCGACAGACTAATGGTTTCAACTTGGACGAAGTTGTTTAGCCTTTATCTTGCAGTCTGCAATTAGAAGACAAAGAATTCGAATGGTAATGTTAGTTAAATCAAATGAAGGGTTTAAAATAATGCCACCAAAGCGACAAAATCCCAGCTCTTGTAACACTTGGTAGTGGGATCCATTTATTTCGTGTTCAGCAGGTGATGATTAGAGTCGAGCAGCTCGTCATTAGAGAGATAATCATGTCGCGTCACTTGTCCACATGCAATGGCGTCCATTCATCCTTCAGTTTTGGTCTTAAAGGTAGATTCAGAAGCAAGTTGATCAGCCTAGCGCAAAGTATAATCGGCAAATACGTGCAATAAAAAGCGAGATCTTCTTGATCAGGTTCAAGGCAGATTTCTTTAAATCTGAGATTTGAGGAAATTTGATCAAATCTCTGGACTGTCATTGCATATACCTAGGTATCTCATCTCGCGATTCCGGAAATCGCATCCATCAAGCTGGGCCAATTCTATCTGGGTTGATGTACAAGGGAAATATCAAGAACGACCCTGTCCCCCATGCAGGGCACGATCTAATGTACTGGAACAAAGGAAATCAAAGAGACGGAAGCCAACGGAGCGAGTAGCCACAAAGAATAATAAACAAAGCAAGATGAACCAAATCGTAGAGGCGTAAACAGGCATTTATCTGAACAACCGTGGAAGGTCGGAGTCCACGATAAACAACCTTTAGGCTTGGGAAGCTTTACCGTTGAAGAACCAACTGCTTCTCTTGGTTTCTTGCGACATCTTCTCGGTATTCACAGTCTCCGAGCCCCCCGTTCCTCTCAGAGGCTTTGCGATCCTCCCAAAGCTGAAACTCCCATTGCTATCCATGACGGGGAGACCGCGGGTGGAACCCTGCTTGGCAGCCTCCAGGCGCTCCTTTACGGCAGTGAGTTGCGCTTCGAATCTAGCTAGAGTTTAGTACAGGTTTAAAAATGAGATGCAGAGGGTATACATACCGGTGATTCGCTTGGGTCAATTTCTCCTGGCTTTCCTGGAGTAGACTCTCCAGACTGGCAATGCGCTCGTTCCGTGCAATCAGCTTCCTCTCCGCAATAGCCACTTCCTTCTTCAGGCTACTGTTCTGCTCCACGAGTTGGCGCTGAACGTGAGTCAACTGCTCCAGGTTGCGTTCCAGGAAGGCCATCTTCTTCTGTTGGGCCCGGTTGTTGGATGATCGAAGTACATTGTTGTACTGTTCGCGAGCGTCGTCCAAAGAGATTTCCAGCTCTACCACTCTCTCGCAGCGGTTCTGCAAGTCACGCATCAGAGACTTCTTCATGGCATCGAACTCTGCAATCTGCTGCTGCAGGGTCTTGCTGGCTGTGCCATTGGTAGAGGTTCGTGACTGCGTGTCAACCAGCGATTGTCGCATCGTGGTCAATTCCTCATCCTTGCGAATGATTTCAGTGCGGAGCTCCTCGACCGCCGCGGTCTCGGCTTCCTTCCGACTGATGAAGGACTTTTCCACGCGCTCCCGAATCTCTTCAATATCACTCTCGCCCAAGTTTCGGGTCAAAAGGTCTTCGTACTCCTGTTGAACCTCGTTCAGTTTCTTCTCCAGCTCCGCCCGGCGGCTGTCCTGCAGCTCGCTGAAGTCGCCTCGGTCATTCATCGTCAATTCGGCCTGTCGGATTAACCCTTGTGTCTCCAGAAGACTGGCCCGAAGCTCAAGAATGTCATCGGGGGCAATTGTTTCTCCAACTGCGCTGACCTCGTGGAGCGCGTCAACGCGCTGGATCAGATCCTGCAATTTGCGCTCGTTGTCTGAAAACACCTCACCGCCCAGATCAAATCCAGCCATCATCTTTGCCATCTTCTCGGCCTTCTTCTTCTCCTTCTCATCGAGGGCAGCCGTGGTCTCCTTGGCTCGCATGCGGACGTCAAGCAGCTGCTGCTTTACGTCATCCAACTCACTTGTTAGTTCAGAATTGGCCTCCCGGAGACCATCCATGGTGATTGCCGCTTCCTTGCCTTCGTAAGAAACCTTCTCAAGTTGCATGCGTAGCTCATTAACTTCGGTGTTCAACCGATCGTTGTCCTTGCCCGAGCGCCCGGCGTTCTCTTTCAGGGACTTCAGCTCCTCTCGAGCTTCCCGAAGACCACGTTCAACGTTGACAATATGGGTCTCCTTCTCGGCGATCTGATCCTGCAATTCATTCTCACGACGAAGGAACTCCTCCCGCTCGTCCTTTTCCAACACCAGGCTGGGGGTGCTTGAGCGGTCTCCAAACCGAGAGTCCGGGCGTGGGGTCTCCGAACGGGCCGTCTCTTGCAATCGCGAAGGCGTAGCTGGTCGAGGGGCGCGCGCCTCAGCCCTGGCAGCACTGGCAACTTCGTTGCCGCGAGCAGGGGTCCATCGATCTTTAGGAACACTTTCACCCCCACGCCACACATTGACTTCAGTCTCCAGTGCAGAGATGTAGCTCTCAAATGTAGTCATCTGGCTCTGTGCCTTGCGTAGAAGTTGCTTCATTTCCGCCGGGCTCAGTTCCGCATTTACCTTGGCAGTGTTCTTGATGGCCTTGGCCCGCACACCGAATCGCAAGGTCGAAATAGTTTCCGCATCGTTGTAGCTACTCGGCGAACAATTGATAATCAGAGTAGTCCGCGAATTACCACCTAGCGACTCCTGCAGAATTCGAGTGAGTTTCGAGTCACGGTACGGAATGTGAGTTGATTTGCCGTCCGTCAGCGCATTAATGACCATGCCGAGCGCACTCAAGCTCTTGTTAATCTTCTTGGCCTCTTCCAATGTCTGTCCACTTGCTCCAGTCTTGCCGACCTTCTCGCTACCAGCCAAATCAACCAAGAACAGCTGGCCACTCTTCGCGGATCCGGTTTCGATATTCTTCTGGCTGACAGTGATGACGAAAATAGAGTGTGAACGAGAAGACTCCTGGTTCATGTTGGTGGCTGCCACAGCACGAGAGTTTCCACCGCGGCGCATAACTTCGTAGACTTCCTGCACGCTCGACACGTAGACCTCCAACAGTCCCTTGACGTAGACTCCGCGGGACTTCTCTTCGTGCACGGGCAAGTTGTCGTTCTGTGGCACCAGCAGATCGCGAATGCGCTCCATATAAATTTCCATGTAGCTGACTCGCACAGTGTACTCGATGTTGCTCGGACTGGTCAGGATGCTGGCGAAGATTTGCTCGACAATACGCGGAATAATACCCTTGCCCTCTTCGTCATCAATGTCGGAACCCATCATTGTATACGACTTTCCGGCACCCGTCTGACCATACGCCAAAACCGTTCCGTTGTATCCATTCAGAATATCGTCCACAGTGGGTCTAATCGAGAAGTCGAAGATATCGGCTTGCGGTGAGCCCATAGGGAACACACGATCGAAGGTGAAGGATCCCGTGCCCTCTCGCGACTAGACCTCGTTAGCATGCCTGCGTCACACTATCTCCTAGGTACGCGCTCACGTTGATAGCACATGATTCTTCGTTTTCGAAGTCAACGATCGGTGTACCACCAGAGCCCAATTCCACCTTATTCTGGGGACGGAAACGGGCGACCACTATGCACATCGAGGGTTAGCTGTAGTTTCATCCGATGCTCGTGTTGTGCGTACCCTTGATGGTGTTCGACCCCGCGGACCTATTCATGCAGTCAGTAAAGCCCTTGAAGCGCATACAGACCAAATGGAAGTACCCACGCCATGTTTGCAGAGAACCTCCCGCGGAAACCAATAAACCCCCTAAGAGGGGCAGACCAAGCTCGAGGGGCTTTGAGTTATGTCACGGGGTTTTTGGAGGGTCTAGGGTCAGGGGTTCCTCCACTAGCGCGAAAAAGTGAGAAACGAAAAAATAGGAACGCAAAAGAAATGTAACACGCAGAGAATCCAGCACACCAGGCGGATTCGGGGGGTAAAGAGAGGAGATGTGTGGGTGTGGATTTGTTGACAGTCGCCGGTTGGCGTTCTTGGCCGACCGCCCCAGACGGAGCACGGTGGATGAAAAGTATACTGCATAACATGCAAAACACGACTCAATTACACCAAAGCCTCAATTAGATTTCAGTATTGTGTTAGTCAAACTACTGTCGCTTGTTGTCCTACAGTCACAAAGGCATTATGGAATAAAAAATGCTAATGCAATAGAAGCTATGGAAAGACGAGGGACCGATGCACCAGGGAAATAAGTAAAAGATGAGAAGATTTGAACCGGGACGAGATGAGAAGAGGAAAAAAAAAAAAAAGAAACAAGAACCAGGCGCCTAAACCCCATGCTTTGCATAAACAGCCCCATTGAAGAGGGTATTCAATTTCATCCCGGGACTTGTCTCCTGACGTCGGGACAAACTTTAAGCATAATCCCAGCCGGGAAGAGTCAAGAATGGCTTAATCCTCCCAGCTTTTTTCCACGGTCTCTCGGACACGCTTGATGTATTCCTTGCGGTTGTCCTTGTAAAGGTTCGAGGCTTCGACGTTGGCCGGGGAAGAGGTGTTAGGGTCATTGAGCAAACTATAAGACCAGAGTTAGACAGTAATCCGACACGAAGCAAGTCAGTGCGGGGCCTTACCTCTGGATGCTAGTCAAAATGGCCGCCACATCGTATGTTGGACTCCAGCGGTTCTGGAGAATATCCAGACAGAGCTCGCCCGTGCCATATACATTCGGGTGAAACATTTGACTGATAAACTTGACACCGGGGGGCTTGTTTGGGTACTGTTCCTCGAAGTTCATCACTAGACGGAAAGTACCATCCTCAAAGGGTGTGTCCGCGGGACCAATAATGACAGCATTCCTAACAACTCATCAGTCGATTGGATCCACGGTCGTCTAAATTTATTCGTACCAGGTCATGACGTTGTCGGCGACTGGTGAGGCAGAGACGCCAGCCGGGGGGTCGGTTTGCATGCGCTGAGGGATTGAGTTAGTGGGGCAAACAAGGTTGTCATGAAGACCATGAGAGGTGAGGGGCAATATTATCAAGAGAAGCATATTATGCTGACTGAAAGTTGCATATAAAGTCCACAAATGCCAAGGTTGTTTGAGTTGAGCTTGATTCTCGATTCAATCTCCAATTGACATCACCCCAACGGCCCAGTGAAGGTGAACGTACCTTAAAGTCACGCATAAGGCGACGGCGAGCAGAGGTTGACATGATAAAAGTGTAAGTTTGCTTGATGAAAAGGCTGCACAGAAGCCGACGGTGTTGTAAATGATAAAAGGAGCTACAGCGTTGAAGGACTATGAGTTTCTTTGCGAGAGCACGAGGAGGGGAACAATTCGGAGTTACTATCTCTGTGGGGAAACTGCCCGTATCTGGCAATGTGTGTTTATCCGAGATCGTCCCTTATGTCATATCATGTGATCTATAACAGCCTCGGTCCAGGCGGCTAAAGGCGGTTGCGGGAACGGGTGCATTCCGTGTGCTTGGCCCAAGGGCTGTGAATCAGTTACTTCTTCTTTCTTGCACTTACCATCGAACAGACTCATCATCCCTCCTAAACATAGGTACACCTCAGCAAGTCCGAACACAAAACAATCATGATCATCACTACTGGGCTGTCCGTTCGCCTCTCCAAGCGGGCTGTCGTCCCCGCATTCCGGGGACAGAGGCAGTTCAGCTCCGCACGCTCGATGCTGAAAGAGATTCAGGATGCCTACATTATCAGTGCTTCTCGAACCCCGACAGGCAAGGTCTGTGGGTCAAAACAAATTCCTAGGGGCCGTTAGCTGACTATATGTTCATTAGTTCAATGGTTCATTCGCCTCCGTCTCGGCTCCTGAATTAGGTGCTGTCGCCATTAAGTCTGCTCTGAGCAAGTCCAAAATCCCCGTGGAGAAGATCACCGATGTATACATGGGAAACGTTCTGCAAGGATCAGTTGGTCAGGCCCCCGCTCGGCAGGCATCCATCTTTGCCGGCCTGCCTTCCACTGTTGAGGCCGTGACAATTAACAAAGTGTGCTCATCCGGCCTGAAGTCAGTAGCCATTGCCGCCCAGAACATTCAGCTGGGTCTGGCAGAGGCACAAGTGGCTGGTGGCATGGAAAACATGACCCGAGTGCCGTATTACATGCCCCGCTCTAGTCAGCTACCGCCCTTCGGCGAAATCAAGCTGGAGGATGGCCTGATCAAGGATGGCCTGTGGGACGTGTATAATCAATTCCACATGGGTATCTGCGCAGAGCAGACCGCCAAGAAGTACGAGATTTCGCGAGAAGATCAAGACCAGTATGCAATTCGCTCGTACGAGCGGGCCCAGCAGGCCTGGAAGGAGAATCGATTTGCGGATGAGATTGCCACCGTCACGGTCAAGAGCAAGAAGGGCGAGACTGTTATTGAGCGGGATGAGGGCTACGAGAATCTGCGCGTGGATAAGCTGACCAGCTTGAAGCCTGCTTTCTTGCGGGATGGAACTGGCACCGTCACTGCAGGCAATGCGTCTACTATGAACGATGGCGCATCTGCCTTGGTGTTGGTCAACAAGGACTTGGCCCGGGAGTTCGGGACTGGAGGACGGGTCCTAGCTCGCATTGTCTCTACTGCCGATGCTGCCATTGACCCGGTCGACTTCCCCGTGGCCCCAGCAAAGGCTGTCCCGATCGCACTTGAGCGTGCTGGTATTACTAAGGATCAGGTGGCCGTGTGGGAATTCAATGAAGCTTTTGCCGCGGTCATCAAGGCCAATGAGAAGGTAAGTTTATATTCGTTGTGTGATCGATGAGAATTTAGCTAATCTCTTATTAACTCAGATTCTCGGTCTGGAGGATGCTAATGTCAATATGCTGGGTGGTGCTATCTCCTTGGGTCATGCTCTTGGCAGCTCCGGATCTCGTATCCTGGTGACTCTTCTCCACCAGCTCCAACCTGGTGAATACGGCGTGGCTGCCATCTGCAACGGCGGTGGTGCGGCTTCTGCTATGGTTGTGCAGAGACTGGATCGCGTGGAGTAAATGTGATCCATGAACATTCTAATGATACCCACACACCACCAGTTGACATTCAACTTGTTCAACCTTGAAAGGTTCTGTAAATATTTCAAATGTTATTTTGCATTGTCACGTATCGAGTTGCTTAAAACATTGAATCTAACTTATACCTGATGTAATAAAGTTACCGAGTGAAGATAGGTAAGTATGCAGTTATATATATGCATACTGTACATTCCAAATTCACTAGTACTTCAGGATGTACTCCTTGGGCCGCGGTCGCGATTTCCCAGCTGGCCCGGAAATTTCAAATTAATGGTCAGAAGGTGTCTATGACTTTATCTGCTAAGCGTTTCTTCCAAGGTTTCCCATGGGATACTGGACGCAAATATGATGAAAACTAAATTGGATTCATGCGGGAATGGCGCTAACCCGATCGGGTAGCTATAGCATTCGCGTCAAGTGAACGATCGTTTCTTTTCACTCCTCGTGGAGAATATGAGCTGCCCAGACAAGACGAACCTAACACGACATCGAATTTTTCAACCTTTGGTAGCGTAAATTCCAACTCACCTACAATGTCTAGCTCGGTGGAGCTGTCTCTCTTTCCATCCTGTTTTGGGGCCCTTGACTGGTCTCCAGATGGAGAACTTGCCGTGGCCGCGGGTGACCAAGTTCAGATATTGGTGAGTTCAACCCAAACATGCTGGAATACAGCACAGCTAAAGCTCAGACAGACATGGAGACCTGCGAACCACAACTCAGAACAAGGAGACCACAATGGCTGGCAAATCACCCGCATTCCAAAGGTCAATGTCTTCACGGTTGCTGAGTGGGGCATGATTTACCCGCAAAACCGAGATAACTTCTCCATCGCCGTGGAACAGTCACCTAGTTACGTGATAGGTCTTTCATGGTCACCACCAGGCCTAGCTCGGTACCGAAGGAGTGTCTTGGCCATCTGGACCTCCAACCTGATTCTTTCCCTATGGGAGCCGGTTGGAATCAATGGTCAGTGGACTCGGGTTTGCATAGTGAACCACGCACTTCAGCCGAATCCAGAATCTCAAGATATCGGTGGTCTTGACCTTCGCAGGGCAAGCATCCGCTCTTTCCATTGGTGCTCGCCACTGCAAGTTTCCGCCGACGGGCCTGAATCAGCAACAACACCCGAGTCTCGCTGGGGTGTCCAGATGCTGGCCATCGCAAATGATGCTAATGAGGTGGCTCTACTTCGGGTACACCGGCCAAGTGGACTGCAAGTTTCATCGGATGCATACATAATAACCAAGTTGACTGCCTGTCCCTTAGATGGAGTTGACAAGCAGTTTCCAATGGCTGGCTCTGGATCACTCTTGCAAAGTGCGCTTCGATACAAAGCGCGGATCACCTCAGTCATGTGTGGTCCGTGGCTTAAGTTACCCACATCGGACAATGGTCCTGTACATTCCGCAAGGACAATGGTTGCGGTCATTTATGGAACAGAGCTCCGGATTCTACAGGCCACTGTTGCGCTAGGGGAGTCCGACCACGAGGTGGAAGTTACACCACGATACGAAGCAATGGTGGAGATCAAACCTCATCCATTCATCACATCCGAAAGCTGGGCTC
Source organism: Penicillium tannophilum (assembly GCA_028829675.1). Lineage (NCBI taxonomy): Eukaryota > Fungi > Ascomycota > Eurotiomycetes > Eurotiales > Aspergillaceae > Penicillium > Penicillium tannophilum. The sequence goes on along the minus strand of JAQKAK010000003.1, from coordinate 51,900 downwards.
ATAGAACAACAGGTCCCCTCGAATGGTTACATACGGTATGTAAAGGAGATCCACGTTAAAAATTTTCCTGCTGACTACGCATACAGAGCCAGTCCGAAATGATTGTTCTCGCAGTGGGAATGATTGGTGGCGTTCTCGCACTTTCCTTTCCTCGGTCCGTGTGTGATGGCAGTGAGGCAGATATTGCTGGGATCAAGACTCAAGAATGGCCTTGCTCATCCTTGCCTACTCCAGAAGGCGAATCATTTCCTCGGAATCTGGAGCACGTATCAAGTAGGTGACCTGGTGTTATCGTCTTAATCCCGACTAACTTCCCCAGGCTTCTTGACCACTCTAGCCGAACAACATAACACATGTACTCTTCAAATGGGAACATTGGGTGGCTTGGGGACTACCATTACCATGGATCAATCTAGTACTCTTGGACCGTGGCAAGTTCCACTCTGGATGAAAGTGGTCGAAGAGTTCCGAGAAGACTACGATCTGGATCGCGATCTGGGAGGATACACCGCAGCCCGTGTTTGGGGCTTGTCAACGTACCGCGGTCTAACTGCGGCCCTCTTCACAAGGCATCCGACAGATATGGTTGAATACCGTGTTGCCTCTAACGAGAGAGCAATCATCATATTCACGAATGAAAATACCTTGGAGGCCCCGGATTTCAGCACTTTGTTCGCACCACATTCGGTGGACAGCGAACCGCAATTCGCTCGCGATCAACGAGAAAAGGCCATTTCGTCGGTGCTTGCCAGCGGTGAACAGGATATGGGATCAAATAAAGAGGATGAAAAGCTCGTCTACGCTGCTGCGTGTTGCGCTATAGTGGATGGACATAATGACTCCATTCGCACCCAAGCTCGAGAGTCCTTAGAGCGATTGGCAAATAACACAGGGGCGGATCTGAGCGACGAAATTTCCAAGTGTAGCCTTGAATCCTCAACCATTTTGGCCAAGTCAACTGATCAGCAAACAATGCCCGGCGGTCATTTGTTCGAATATTGTGAGATCTGCGAGACAGGCCTTGCATGGGATTCTGTGAACGAAGCGCAATGTGCAAATGGGCATCTCTTGGGTAAGTTCCCACCCCGAGTAGAGTTGATTCATGCTAATAAATGTCTAGTACGCTGTGGACTAAGCTTCATGGCAATACAGGAGCCTGGTATATCCAAATATTGCCCGATTTGCCGAACGGAGTATCTCGACGAGGATCTTCTTGCCCGCATGCGCAAAGGTCATGTTGGCCCAAAGTTCATGCAGCTTTTTGAAGCTTTTGATACGTGCATCTTCTGCGACATGAAGTTTCAGGCTAGCGTTTAGCGTCAGCAATCTCTACGTAATCACAGTCGAACATGAATGGAAATCCAAGCATTCATTGGTGGAGAGACTGGTCTTTTAGCATGGATTTCATTGATGGATTGCATGTCGCTTCTGCTAGTTCAAACCAAGCAGCTTCCCTGCGATGGGATTCCATTCATCATCCCATCGCCGAGTGCTCTCTTTTTGCGCACCCACGCGAAGGGCTTCGAGCTTTTTGTCATCACCGAACAGCTTGGCCAATTGTTCGGCCAGCTCATCCGCGCTGCCAAAGCCCATGCCATTCACACCCTCTGTCACCAGCTCCGGCCATGCTTCGAAGCGGTTCCAGCCCACGACCGGAAGGCCAGCACCAAACATGTCAACTACCTTCATCGGTAAATCTACTCCACTACTGCTAGTGTGCAGACTCACCCCTAGCGATGCAGAGGCCAAGAGCTTGGCATAGTCTGCCACGCTCAGCCACGCAGTACGAATCGTGACCTTTTCAAGCTTACCCGCCGCTTCTAGGGTCGCAATCTTCCGCATATACATTTCCTTTTGTGGTCCCTTACCGGTAATGATTGCAAGGATCTCGGGAAGGTCGGTGTTTGTGGTGGCGAGCTTCGAGTATTGCAGCAGTGCTTCAATGAGGACTGAAAAATCCTCATCGGGTGTCCAGGAGGTTGAGCTAACAAGAACACGTGACCTGATGGATTTAGAGCATATCTCCTTCGTTTCCGGCAGACTTGCAAGGAACTTGATGCGCTCGTCGGCATCTTGAATTGGGCTGAAGTGACTCGCAGGGCGATCGTGTAATGGCAAGATGGGGGCCTGCAGCTGGAAATCTTGTTTGAGAACCGAGCGCATTGCGTCGGTAACACAGAAGTGAGCGAATGCCGATTTGCAAAATATCTTTTCATACCAAAGAGATACTTTCACCAGCGGGTGGTTTGGACCGAGCTTCAAAGCTAGAATGGAATATCCAAAATTATGCCAATCAATGACAAGTCGCGTTTGTCGTAGGAAGCAGGATAAAGAAGCGACAGCGAGTGTAGGGATCGAGGGCGGGTTCTGACAAGCCACTGTAAGTTTTTTTCCATGGTTGTTTTGTGTACATATCCTACCTGCACCAGCAACCACCGCGATGGTGGGGCAGTATATGCCAGGCAACGCCACAGGCATACGACCTGGAATAACACTTTCAACGGCCCATAAAGCGTGAAAAGGAGTTTATTGCTTGTTTGCAGGATCGCTGGATGGGGGCGAATAGGGACAATGGTGACGTTTGGGTGGGAGATCAGGTCGGGGTGAGGATCGGACTCTACATGGATTAGCAGTTGAGCTGACAGCTTGTTCTTTTCCCTCTCTGTTTTTTCCCTTTCGCACCTGTGTAGCCAATAATCACCACCTGCCCACCATTTCTAGCAATACTTAGGGCATGGTATTGCATGCGTGGACTGCGACCAATGTCTCCTAGCACGAGGATCTGTACACTTGTCTTCGGGCGTGTACTCTTAGTAGAAGGCCGGGGATCATACTGCGATGGGAGCAGTAGCATCAACACCGTTACCAGACTGGACACGCAGAAGGCAGCATTGATGAAAGTGTCAATCATGATGCAGGTGTCCCACTCAACAAGTGATGGCAACTGAAATTGAGTTGCGATAAGGGATATCACGTGCCCCCAAGGTCGCGAGATGTTAAGAACAAGTTTAATACGTGGTCCTCCACTCGGAGCTGTAGTTCGACTCCTCAATCCCCACTCCTGCAGCTACGACGCGCAATGCTGGCTCAAAGTGTTTGCCTCCCGATTTGAGCTTCGAAACCCCGGATTTTGGCGAGCGGCATCACCCCTCTTCTACTCGCCGCAATCTCCTATCCACCGAATTATACAATGTCGATGGGGCCGTCATCAGATGCGGACCTCGCTCCTTTACCCGTATCCAATGGTCACATACATAGCCATAGCCGCAGTCGCGGCCACACTCGCTCCCGATATGCACAACCACCCTCGCTCGGGGCTAATGTGAACGGATCGCAAGCGCCCGAGACTACAAACGCTGCGAATGGAAGCCATTCTCACGACCACACCTCTCATTCGTTGCCTCACCACTCACACTCTCATTCGGTGTCCCACGATCACCATGGTCATACCCATTCACATGCCCATAACCACAGCGTCGCGTCAATCCATGACTTGTCGCATTCACACCATCTCAACTCGGGGCCAGAGGCGCACCCGGAAAGTGGCACTGAAAATCTGTGAGTCGCTGAGATCGTAACAGACATAAATATGTATTGACTCCTTGGTGTAGACACGAGATCCTCGCCGGTTCTCTGATTGCCTTGCCCTGGGTCGCACTATCCTGGTACCCCCATAAATGCGCAGAGGCGTGCAAGGCGCCAAGCGCTACAGGGAAGAACCCTCCTTTCGGAGGGATCGGACACGCTGCGCAGACGGCAGGACTTTTGACCGCATTCACGCTCCTAGCATTTGGATGTGGCCAACTCCTGCGTAAACGCCAAGCGGGAAGTTCCATTGCCTCGACAAAGTTCCCCACGCCCAATACAAAGACTGCCCAAGCTGCCTTTATGCAGATCTGCTCGATCGGACTTCCAATTTACGCCTCCTTGAAAGTAGGCGGATTTCTGGTTGCCTTTTCGTTGCTTCTTTCAACGGCGTCCGGGGTCCCGAACCTGGTTCAAGCTGATCTACGTGGCTCGAATTCGGAGAAATATAGTCAAAAGATTTGGACCATTGCTCTGCTGGCCAGTGTGATGGTATTGAGCTTTTTTGGCCTGAATCAGCCGTGGGATTCTTCCCCCTTCATGGGGTATCTAGCGCTTTTAACCTCCGTCTTTGTGATTTCACCACCTCTTCCCTCTCTTCGTCATCAAGGGCCTATCCCAGAGCCGGGTCTAGTTGCGGAATCGATCTCGAAGGCCAAGTCGGCAGGCAGCCGGTCGGCCGTCGTGGTTACGACCGATGCGCCTTTGGCTCTAGTTTCAGGAGGCTTTCTTCTTGTTCTGGGAATGATCGTTTCCCGGGGGCTGCCCTTTCAATCATCAGAGCTACTGTTTATTTTAGTCCCCGCTGGACTCTTAGCAATCTCCTTGATGGCTTCATTTTCAACGGGGGTTCGCTCTCCGGATAAGCGTGGACTGGCCGTTTGTACTGGAGCTGCCGCCATTCTTTGCTCCCCCCATATCCGGGATGAGATTCTGCCTGTCTACGCTGCGCGTTGTATCTTGGCCGTTGTCTCATTCTTTGCTTCAAGAATGGACGATAGCCACCTGCGCTTGGATGCCCATTCGCATAACCACTCACACAATCACGCGGCCAGTCATGCCCACGTCCCCGAGTCTACTACGCGGATCACCAAATGGGTCATCCGTCGGAGCGAACCATATCCCTTGCTTTACAGCATTGTGAAAGAGAAGGATTCCCGCAGTATTTTCTACTTTATGTGGTAAGTTTGCCAATTTGCACCGCAACCCATAATACTAACGTTTGATAATACTAACGTTTGAAGTTTGAATTTCACATTCATGCTGGTCCAGCTATCATATGGCTTTTTGACGGGATCCCTTGGGCTTCTCAGTGATAGTATCCACATGTTTTTCGACTGTCTTGCCCTTGTTGTTGGACTTTGTGCGGCGGTCATGAGTAAATGGCCACCCAATGCTCGCTTCCCATATGGCTATGGAAAGGTCGATACACTGTCCGGTTTCGCTAACGGAATCTTTCTTATGTAAGTTCTACTGTGCATTGAGCCTACGATAGATTCTAACATCTACCAGGATTATCAGTGTGGAGATCATTTATGAGGCGGTGGAGCGTTTATCCTCCGGCAGTGAAATGCACCGCATTGGAGAATTATTGGCGGTAAGCTTTGCTGGCTTGCTGGTCAACTTGGTCGGAATCTTCAGCTTTGAACATGGCCATCACCACCATGGTCATGATCATGGGCACGATCACTCCCATGGCAATGAGAATATGCACGGTATCTTCCTGCACATTCTTGCCGATACGCTTGGTTCTGTCGCTGTGGTTATTTCCACCATTCTTGTACATTACTCAGGCTGGGCCGGGTATGATCCTCTAGCCTCGTGTTTCATTGCCATCTTGATCTTTGCTTCGGCTGTCCCGCTGGTCATTAGCACAGCTAAAACTTTGCTTCTGGCCTTGCCAGCCGATACGGAGTACAATATTCGTGAAACCCTAGCCGGTGTCAGCACCTTGCGGGGAGTTGTTGGATATACTGTGCCTAAATTTTGGCTTGATGATACGGGTTCGTCTGATCACGGACACTCGCACGACCACACAGACCATAGCTGCGGTCATGACCACCATGACCATGACCACGGGCACTCACACGACCACAACCACGATCACAGCCATAATCATGACCATGACCATGACCATGACCATACCCACGAGCACAAATCTCAGAATGTTTTTGGTGTCATTCACGTCATTGCCTCTCGTGGCTCGGACCTTGAAGATGTCCGACAGAGAACTGTGGATTATCTCAAAGATAAGAATGTGGATATCGTGGTTCAGGTGGAGCGAGATGGCGAAGGTCGTTGTTGGTGCGGCGGAGGAAACAAGGGCCTTTAAAGTCAACTCATGTGACGAGGCAAGTCAATGCCGAGCATTCTGCATTGATCCGATCCTTACAAGGAGAGCATATTGTACAAACCGTTGAGATTTTTATCACTTAAGCAATACCCAATCGAGAAAAGTATAAATATTGATCATTAAACCTGCATTCACCCCTTGCGGTTAGCCCGTCGGAAAAGAGCGCCAAAGTTCAATCAGAGCCTCGATCGTCAACGTATCAAATTTAACTCGGGAACGACCAGAACGCGGGCCATTCTCACATCGCCGATTCGTCGATAAGCGGTCTTCAAGTGGGTCTCATGCGAGAACGAATGCGAGAACGATTTGCAGGTAAAATCCACCAATCACATCATCTACACGGCCCATTGATATTAATATCTCCACCTCTGCGGGACCGTTAAGTTCCTTGGCTAGGACCTCCACGCTGACGAGATAAATAGAAAACATGGGGGGTTCGCCTGATTCCTTTCTGGGGAGGTTTGTTCAGAAAACGTCCACCACACCTACAGCGTCACGTTTGGCCTTCCCTTCTCTCTGAAGGATCAGGATGAGCTACCAAACCTGCCACCATGTTAGCCTGGAATGTCCTGTCTCAGACACTACTTACGGCTACACCCCGAATCTTGGCGGAAACATATTCTTTACAGTATTCTTCGCCATCCTCGGCGTCGCCCAGTTGGGACTAGGCGTTTACTATCGATCATATACGGTATTGATCGCTCTGGGTATTGGAACTTTCATGGAGATGGCAGGATATGTCGGACGTATACTTATGCACTACAATCCCTGGAACGAAAACGCTTTCAAGCTCCAAATTGTGTGCCTGGTCCTCGCGCCGACGTTTGTTGCCGCGGGTATCTATCTGACGCTGAAGCATATCGTGTTAAACCTCGGACCGGAGCATTCGATCATGAAGCCGCGCCTGTTCACGCACGTCTTCATATGGTGTGACCTTGCATCACTTCTTATGCAAGCGGCGGGTGGAGGAGTGGCCGCAGGGGCAGGCAATACGAATCTGTCTCTCCTCAAGGCTGGCGATGATATCATCATCGCTGGCATAGCCTTTCAAGTGGCCACGATGTCTGTGTGCGGAATCTTAGCGCTGCATTTCTTCTGGAATGTTGCACGGAAAGGCAACGGTCTGACAGGAGAAAAGACTGTAACTCCTGCCATTTCTCCCAACCGGATGCGACTTGTCATCGCTGCCGAGGTCTTCGCCTACTTCACCGTCTTGATTCGGTGCATCTACCGGTATGTCTGTTTACGCGCAGCGTATGTTCTTAAGCTAATGCATTCCAGTTTGCCTGAAATGGCTGGCGGGTGGGGAAATCCTAGAATGCAAAATGAGCAGGATTTTCTACTTCTAGATGGAATGTGAGTGTTTTTCTGTGCCCTATATCAAAGTGGGTTCTAACGGATGCAGGATGATTGCCTTGGCCACGTTAGCATTTACCCTAGTACACCCTGGGAGGTACTTTCCGTCAATTTGCTTCACAGCACGTACGTAGCAGTTCAGATACATGTCGTATATGGTTTGCATATAGATCGAAAGAGACTCGCAGTATATAGTACGGGCGCATAATGGGAGAAAGTTCAATCCGACCCCGGGGTAATCGCTTAGCTAAGGCACACAATAGAAGTTGAAAAACCGAAGATCTCTCTTGAGTTTCCTAGTAATCATATTACCAATGCCTGCAGTATACTAAATAGTGAAGAGGTGAACGCTGGTAGGCAGCACACTCGAAGATGTGCGGGTCGATTCAACAGCACAAAACAACAACAAGCGACCGCAGATTTACGAGATACCCGTGGGCAGCACCTGTATGTACAGATGAGAGAGGTGAAAAAGTGTCCAGGTGTGCTATCCAATACCATCTTCGAGCTGCTACAGTAGCGTTGCATGAGTTTGGAACCCTTTCCACTCCTTACATAATATCCTGCAGTGTTTCCTGCCAGCCAAAACCTCTCATTCTTGGCCAAATAAGCCCAGTGCGTAGAACTTGCAACACTGAACATTATTGAGAACATTCTTAGTAACGTACCACATATGCATTGTATATAAATATCGTGTGTTGATCGGTGTTTACTTGTCGAGTCAGCGTGCTGCGTATTGGTGGGCGGTAAACTACATAGTAAGCAGTCTGAAAGGCTGGTTTCAAACGCATGGAACCTTAGAACGCCACTGTAAATATATTACCCATTCCCAGCATACCAGCGTACTGAAAGATGGGTGTTACAATTGCGATCTGAATGAATTCTCGCATCAAAAGAAATTGCATCCCTGTAGTTTTCAGCTTTTCTATCGATGCCGATGCCGAGTGGCTGATGGAAGAAGGACCGGCTGTTTCTGTCTCGCTAATGTTTGACAAATAATGAAAGCAGACCATTGCCACTGGCACGCCTCTGCATTTAAAGATGGGGATACCTAGTGTAGTGGGGGAGAGCGGTGTATGGTGACTAAGCAGATGTGATGTATATAAGCGCTCACGCGCAGAGATAAGCAATTCAGACCATCTTTCCTTCTTAAAGCCACCTCTAGGTTCTCCTTTCTTGTCTCCCACTACCTCCCGTGGCCGAACTAGATCTCAAGAGTGGATTGGTTCGCAGTGGCAAGCTGGTTCGCAGACAGTTCCCCACTTCACTAGGTAGCCTTCCGCTTCGAGATTCAACGAAGTCTCCCGGGACCGCTTTCTAGAACACCACAAATTTAGTTGGACACCTGCACTAACTGAGTTTAAAGTAGCAGAGAGATTAAGGGAGTAATATATGAGTGCATATCCAGGTACATACTTGCTTACGCCACTCTGTAGACTACGCTGGGATGTGCAGGTGATTAAAGAGTGATACCACTGAGCCACCTTTTCTTGAATCTCGATCAAGAGGCTTTCCCACAACAAATTTCTGACCAGAATTTAGATCAGAGAATTTGCACACCAAGTCCCGCAGCAGAATATTCCCAAAGATCAGAATCTTGATCAAGGGACCATCACACCACTTTACACCCAATTGCTATACAAGATGTTCCCACCTCTGAGAATCTTGATCAAGAGCAGATTCCCGAGCAGAATATCAGTCAAGGGACTATCGCAAAAGCAATTCCCGAGGAGCCTATTACCGCAGATCAGAGTCTTAACCAAGGCACCGTTGAAGAACAAGTTCCTGAGCAGGATTTGGCCACAGATTCCAATGTGAATGGAGAGGTAGACTATGCATTGTGAGATGCAGATAAGCCTGCCTCTGTTCGAGCTGCCTCTGTTCGAGCTGCCTCTGTTCGAGCTGCCTCTGTTCGAGCTGCCACTGTTCGGTCTGCCTCTGTTCGGTCTGCCTCTGTTGAGGCTGTGGGACCATCGCTATTCGGCCTGCCTCTATTGAGGCTATTCTAAAGACTATTCCTCAGAAGGCTGTTCTGGATGAGGAGTTAGTAGCTACCATGATGGATGAAGCCGATGATGAGTACTTGTTTCCACCTGGTTTCTTTAAAGAGAATGAAGAATTAGCTAGCATCAATACCTTGTATCATCAATTGAAACATAATTATTATATTAACCAGTCTTGAACAATAACAGAAATAGGGCCACTAGCTTCCTCTTCGAAAAAACGAAGGCAATACTTTATAAGGTCTACTATGCCCGCGAGCTCCCATATGTGAACTGTATCCCCACGTACAGGCACCCTGGGCCGAATTCCACCGCGTTCAATGATAAGAGCGTATTGATGGTCCTCGAGGACAGTGCATTTGGCGCACCTGATACCGGCATAGTTCTTTTTCCATCAGTTGTAAGGCACTGTAACAGAAGAGCTAGCCATCTATCCAGGACCCTTATTGTTTCCATTCCGTGCAGGTCATGCGCTCTTCTCCGTCTAGGCTCGATCGGTCGCCTCGTTGCTCCATGTCATATCTCTCCGACGAAGGCAGAAAGGTCAGTGTACTAATGAGTTTGAGACGGTAGCGAATGATCGTTCTTTGTGATAGGATCGCCGATTTCTTGTACTCGGTTGGTGCACCAGGTTAGAGGTCAGAAAGACAGGATAGAAGACCAGGGAAGCCCATGTCCTTGACTGACAATTGTCCTCAGGAGCCAATGAACTCTGTCCCAGGGACCTGCGGGACTCGTTTTCATGGCGAGAGCCGCGAAATTTGTTGGTGCACTAGGTGAGAGGTCAGAAAGTCAAGAAAGATGACCAGGAAAACCCATTTCCATGACTTACAACTTGTTCTTGGAGATCAAGGTTCTCTGATTCAAGCATTTTGTGGTTGACCTGTGTGACATGATCGCAAACTGCCCCTTAGCTGGTACAATAGGGACAGGACACTGTAAAGAAAATAGGAAAGAACAGAATATAGACCAAACCTGTAATACGCGACTGGTTCCCATCACCTCCAGCTGAATCGGGCTGCACGAACCGCAATACAGGCCAAACTGATGTTCTGGAGGGTCTATTTGCTGGCAACCTGTCCACCTTGCCTGCTTGGTTGGTGCACTGTGAGAGACTGGGAAGTTAGGAAGACAAGAATAAATACTAGATGAAGTTCATGCCTATGCTGGTGGCTTATCGCTTATTCTGATTAGCCAATATTTCAAAGATGTGTGCGACTGGCCTTTGTGAGAAAGTCACCCATTTGTTCACTATCCCATTGAATTGAATACCTGGTGCATCTCATAGTACCCTGTAAGGGCATACTTGGAGTTGGCCCTCAGGCATTCCTTGAGTGTCTCCTGCAGAGCACCCCAGCCAAGTTTCAACCATCGCACCAAGTATTCCCTGGACCCGCAGTATCCAGTAGTGTAGTCCCTGAGAAGCTGTCGGATTGATTCCTAGGCACACAGCTAGCTGTCAGTCAAAGTATCGAAGGTTGAGAGGCTAGATAGATAAGAGGAATCACCAGAATAGAGCCCATGCCCGTCTATTACCACTTATCCTTGGGAGCCAAGGCTTTCTGGTCCAAATGTGACGTTTGCCTTTCTGACAAAGCCATCAATATGTTTCTATCCTCTAAAGCACACCCCCAAGTATCCTGTAGGGTATACTCGGAGTATATCCCCAAGTATTCCTGGTCTCCTGCAGACCCCATAGGTAAGCTGCAACCCTCACAACAAGCACTCCTCTGGCCCGACTACCCAGTACTGTATGCCCTAAACAGCGGCAGGATCGGTATCTAGACGCAGTTAGTTGTTAGTCAGTGCACTGAAGGTTGAGAGACTAGAAAGATAAGAGGAATTGCCAGGAAAGAGTCCATGCCCGTTAATTCCCACTTGTCCTTGGGAGCCAAGGCTTTCTGGTTCAAGGAGATGTGCGATTGTATTTGTGAAAGGCCCGCTGGCTTGTTTTGTATCCCCCTGGAGCGTCTGATTGAGCATCTTCTCAAGCACCTGAAGCAACCCCGAATATTCTGTAGGGCATACTTGAAGTTGGCCCCCAGGCATTACCCGACGTCTCCTGCAGGGCACCCTGACCAATTTTCAACCATCACATCAAGCATGCTTCTGGGCCCCAAATTCCCAGATTAAGTTCCCGAGTAGCTCGCGGATCAATTTTTAGACAAACAGCGAGCTGTCAGCTCATGCACAATGAAGTAAGAGGCCAATAAGATGAGGATGAACACCAGGACAGAGCGCATGCCCTCCCCTGTAACTTGCCAATTTTTCTCACAGTCCAAGGCTCTCTCGGTTAGGGACTTTAGCGATTGGCCTTTGTGACAGGCGCCGACTTACTTGAAATCCCCCGAGCATCAGGTCGAACGCCAGACCGGGCGCTCCCTGAGTATCCCGCAAGCATTCCCCGAGTGAGCCTCCAGCCTCAAGCCAAGCACTTCTCTGGGCTCCAAGTATCCAGTAGAGTATTCCCAGAGTAGCTGGCAGATCAACTTCTGGGTACACAGTGAGCTGTCAGTTAGTGCGCCAGTCACAGTTAGGGGGTCAGAGAGGTGGGGATGGTAGAGTTGATGATGGAGCTGGGTGAGCTGGATAGAGAAGGCGATGAAGTGATAATTTAAAATTTTAAAATTATTATTGTTCAACATTAATAAAAAATAACAATGATATGGATTGATGAATCAACTTAATGAAACAACTTAATAAAACAACCTAATGAAACAACTTAATGAAACAGGACAATGAAGCCTGATCAAACCAGCTCGTAGGAATAATCTCCTCCTCGCCTTCCGCTTCGAGATCCAACTCGAAGTCCATGGCTCCATCCACATTCAAATCTGTGGCTGAATCTTGCTCAACGGCGCCTTGGTTGAGATTTTGATTTCCGGTAATGGGCTCTTCAGGAATTGGTTCTGGGACAGTCTCTTGATCAAGGTTCTGCGTAGGAATCTCCTCGGGGATAGAGCCTTCAGTAAGATTCTCAGAGGTAGGAGCATCTTGTATGGCGATTGGGTATAAAGTAGTCCCATGATTAGGACTCTGAGCTAGTGTCTTGATATGCTCCAGGTTTTGGGGTTCGACATGTTCTTGATCTAAATTCTGGTTAGAAATTCATTGTGGGAAAGTCACTTGATCAAAATTCAAGAAAAGGTGGCTTAGTGGTATCACTCTTTGATCACCTGCACATTCCAGCGTAGTCTACAGAGTTGCGTAAGCAAGTAGGTACCTAGGTATGTACTCAATAATATTACTCTCTAAATCTTGAAGCCTGTTGCCGAGAAGGCTGTTACTAAGAAGCATCTGGTGAAGAAGGCTGTTCCGGATGAGGAGGTAGTAGATACCATGATGGATGAAGCCGATGATGAGTACTTGTTTCCACCTGGTTTCTTTGGTGAGAACGAATGATTAGCTAGCATCAATACCCTGTATCATTAATTGAAACATAATTATTATATTGATCACTCTTGAATAACAACAATTGTGTAATTCAGATCATTACTTCATTGCCTACTCTATCCAGCTCATCCAACTCCACCATCCTCATCTTGGATGCAGTAGCGTGGCAGTGGCAATGGTCTTCACCTTATTGACTGTCAAATATTAACGAGACAGCAACTGGCTCTGAAAACTCCATCGACAGCTCAGTGTTGAAGAAAAAGCAGGATGGCATGGTGGTGCCGTGGGACCCAGCCATGGGACCTTACAGGTTCTAAGTCCTTATGCGCATTATCAGCCGACTCAATTTGCTTCATGACCTCTGAACGATTCGCGTACTCGGTCGGAGCACATGCACGACTTATGGTTGAAGATAGGCAGGTTTGTTGCGCCATCTGACGGTCTAGGTGGCTTTTGTGTTCATGTCGAAGGGCTTTGCGGTTCCTGTCAAGGTGAGATCCAGCTGCTTTACTCCACTCAAAACTAACATGCCTTCTCTACATAGACAACTCGGCCTAGAGATGCTCGGACTGCTCAGGGCGTTTGGGATAGTTTGCGGGATACTCCAGGGTGTCGCAGCAGGTGTTCCAGCAGGTACTCAGGTGAAAGTCTACTGGATACCCAAGGAGGTGCGAGGGATTTGCTCCCGGAATGCTAGTCGGGAGACTCGAGGGAGGGGTTGCTCGATGAGGTATTCTATCAGATGCTTGGGGCATTACTCAGGAGGCTACTCAGAGGCAGTTCAGTCGGCAACCCCGGCCATGGAAGCTAGCGGCACACATCCCCGACTCAGAAAGCATCAAACAAAGCATCAAACTCTGAAACAACTGATAAGGCACGGGCAAATGCTCCATTCTTGCTGCCTCGTCCGGTTTATCTGAATTCTCACAATGCATTAATCCAGAGCTCAGAAAATACTCAGGAGCTGATTGGAAGATTTGGAGCCGTTGTTCGCCGAGATGCTCTATGGGAATTCAGATCGAGGTACCAGGAAAACACTCGCAGGCCTCTGGTCAGCCCCTTCAGCTGGTGTTAGGGTGGGATGCTATATGACCCGAACACTCGGGTTGGGGTGCCCTAGGAGGTTGGCATGGGGGTGCTCACAGGCCAACTCAGATCCTTCAGCAGGTATTCGGTGAGCTACTGTACGAGCGGGACACTTAGGTCAAGTTTCCCAGGTGTTCAAATTACCCAGGAGATGGTCAAGGGCCCACGAGGTGGTCAAGGGCCCAGGATGCAGCCAAGGTAACCGCCAGAAGCTTTCTCCATCCAGGTAAGCCCAACAGGACTCTCAATATGTACTCAGAGGCTTACATGTCTTCGAGCAGTTGATCGGATCGGCCGGGAGATTTACGCGACAGTCCTGGAGTCATGAATACTCGGGTGCTGAAGGGGTCTATAGGGGGATACTCGAAGGCTTACTTTGCCCATGAATGATCTACGAGACATCAAGAGATGTTCAGAGGTTTGCTTGGAGGTCATCTGGCCAGTACTCGGTGAGATGCCTTAGGAGATGCTCAGGAGATGCTCAGGTGGGTTCTCAGGGACTTTCCCATGGTATACTCTGGCTTCCCGACAGGTGCGAAAACGGGATTCCTTGGTATGGAAAGCTCTGGGGCACCTTAAAAGCAAAGTCACCGATAACAACAACTTAGTTGTTTCCAAACCAAGTGGTCAAAACTCTTGAAGGAGTTGATGGATGTTTTCTGTCGCTATGGTGATGTACGATTCTTGTTCGACGGCACCTGGGTGCGCCCCGATAATACTTCTGTTGGTATTTGTGTCCCCTCTCCAACTCTGATTCGTCTTGATTGAGTCCAGAAGTTGACAAAGAGTTCCTGAATGAACTGTCAGGCTCGATCCGGGATTCACTTATTATCTAGGTCTCATTTTCAGCATGCCCGTCATCATCATTTCCATGTTATCATTATAGAGATCGAGTTCGACGTCGGAATCAGGGCTGCATGTGGGTGAAATAGCTGGAGAGAGATACCCTTTAATTTGACAGGAGTTGGCTTCCAAGCTAAGCTTTTCAAGAGCTAAATGGTCGACTTCTTTAAAGAGACCGATGGATGCTTTTTGTGATCGTCAGGGAGATGTGCGGATTTTGTTTGACAGCGCTCTTGTGCGCCCCGATGATACTCCCGACGGTGTACGTATCCCCTCTCCAAGTTTTGAACCGTCTTGGTCGAGTCCAGGAGTTCCCAAAGAGCTCTTGAATGTGCTGCCAGATTCGATCTCGGGATTCAGCTCTGATTCTACTAAATATGAATTTAATATACTTAATAAAAGATTCTTTTTTAATATTCTCATTTTTTATTTTCTTTTTAATTTTTTTTTTGTTTAATTTACATTTCTTGAAAGTAATTAAATGCTTATTGTATCTAAATACTACTTTTTTGAAGCTATTAACATAACTGAGTAAGTTAAAGGTAAAAATTCTCTTAAACCTCCATATTTTCTAAAATCTTGGTTATCAGTTAATATACCTAAAAAAATAGAAAGCATATATATAACATCTACAAATTCTGGAGGAAAGCAGGTTCCACCGTAAACAACTACCCATCTTCGTGCAATGATCTGGGATACTTCTCATGCCAATTCGATGGCGCAGTCTACGAAGGCCCTCTATCGAAATTTTAAATATCCTGACCTTCGGAATGGGAAGGAGACCCCTCAAAAGTAAAAGCAGTAAAAGCAGTGTCAAGATATGGGTCGCGCACTGAATGGGTCTTGAGTTATACTCCGCTCCATTTGGGCAGATGAGATTGAACAGATGCTTGAACACTTCAGTAGTATAAACGGGCGTGGCGTTACTGCTTCCAAGACAGCCAAATTGACAAATTCATCAAAATTACCAAAGAAGGAAAAAAAAGCAGGGAAGACACAAGAGGCACCACGGCAGGAGCCATTGTGGGAGAGGAGAAGAGGGGGCAGCCAACGAAGGAAAAGAAGCGGCCTCGAGATGAGATCGAGCCTTTTGGGTCAAGAAAAAGGCCAAAAGACACCGGATCCCTCCGCTAAAGTCAAAGACCCGAGTAACCCTATTTTATGTGATTGCTCGTTTTATGGATGCCGTTGAACTGGTGCCTCAATCTGAAATGCTGAAAACGCACCGAGTTCCCCATTGGCACGAGTTTACTCGCTTGATGATGGGGATGAGAATGAGTAAGGATCTGGATCACGTGCGAAGTTCAAGCCTCCTACGTGGCTAGGAGATGGTTCCGTCACCTTCCGCTCCCCGCACCCAGGAAGTGAACTTCGGTATACTGCAGCAAGGACAACATGAGAGAAATTGACGAATTCAAATGGCATCACAGCGGAGACTTGCGACCGAAGAATGAGAAAGGCTAGTGAGACTAGCTTACCTAGGTCTTAGACTATCATAGCAATAGAGAAGATGGGAACATTCATCTTTTTTCATATCACATGCGCTTGTGTTCGAGCAATTGCATATTAGTAGGAAATTAGGCACCCACTACTTCCATTTTGAACTGTGGACCCAACCTTGAAGTTCAGGTACTTAACTTTATGGCATATTCAGGCACCAGAGCCATAGGCTTGATGTACTCCGAAACCTTCAGATCATTTCGCATCAAAGCCACATGCAAACCATAAACATCATACATAGCTCTGAGTTTCCTCGTGTGAAGTGGTTTGGTGTATTTAGAAATTCCCCGTGCCGTAAGTTGTATGACGTCACGGCGTTGACGGTGGGCTCTCACATGTCAAAAGACCAAGCTATGTTGCTCCACTTTCACGTCACTCACAAGCTGGAAATCTCACAAGCTGGAAATCACCGGGAAATCATACAAAGCAGTCTAGATTCCTAGACTTGTTTGCTTTTCTCGCTTTTCTTTTTCCCTTCACTCACACCCATTCCAATCGCTATGGCGCCATCCTCCATCCCCGCAATTATCCGCCATCCATTCGTAGAGACCTTCAATTGGCTCTATTGGGTTCTTCAATTGGTGTTGAGCTATGTTTTCGCACCTGTACCTCCCCCTCCCGAGGCCTCTAGCACAAGCCCAGATACTCCACGTCAAAGAGTTGCCGTGATTGGCGCTGGGTTGACTGGCGTTTCTTCCGCCGCCCATTGCGTTGGCCATGGTTTTGATGTCCAAATATTTGAGTCTCGGTCCCAAGATAAAGGTCTAGGCGGAATTTGGAGTGTACGTATTTGGCAAGTTCTTTTCTTAAATCGCAAGCTAACGCCTTTCAGAGGGTCAATTCGACATCTGCACTCCAGGTCAATAGCCTCATGTACCGGTTCCACCCGTCTGTCCAATACAATAGTACCTATCCAACCCAGGCCCAGATAAAAGAGCAAATTGTCGCTTTATGGAAACGATATGATCTTGAGCGGCGAACCGTCTTTGACACTCCTGTCACATCCGTCGAGAAAAACAAGAATGGCCAATGGGTCATCAATGACGACGAAGAGAAGTACGGCGTATTTGATGGCGTTGTCACGGCCGTGGGTGTCTGTGGAGACCCGCTGATGCCTACTTTACCTGATCAACAAAAGTTCAAAGGCAACATCTACCATTCATCGAATCTCGATGGCAAAGATGTCGAGGGCAAGAAGGTTCTCGTGATTGGTGGTGGAGCTAGTGCTATCGAGGCTCTAGAATTTGCCGTCAAGTCCGGTGCCGCCGAGATTGATGTCCTTTCTCGATCTGATAAGTGGATCATTCCTCGGAACATATTGGTCCAGGCCTTACTCGCATGCAACATACTCGGCCAAGAAACTTCTCTTTCCTGGATACCTGAATGGTTCCTGCGAAAATTCTTTTATCGAGACCTCCAAGATATTGCCCCGGTCGATGATGGACTTTTCACCCAGACTCCGATGGCCAACTCGGAGCTCTTTGACCAGATCCGCCAGGGAAAGGCCCAATGGCTACGTGGCGATATTGTTTCGGTCGAGGAGCATGGCATCCAATTCAACCACCGAGCTCAAGGTGTGCCCAAGGGAGGCCCTGGCAAGGAGCGATTGGTGGAAGGTGATGTTATTGTGATGGCAACCGGATTCAAACGCCCGTCGCTCAATATGTTACCAGACCGAATCCTTGACGACGAAGAATTCGGCCCACCAAACTGGTATCTGCAAGTCTTTCCTCCCTACCCAGAATACCTATCCATCGTCGGTACGAACAGCACCTATGTTAATGCAATTGGGACGGTCGGAAACATGCATATTGGTGTTTACACGAGATTCTTCCTCATGTTCTTGCTGGATCCACTTACTCGTCCTACTGAGCAGCAAATGAAGACTTGGATCGACTTTACGCGGTTCATGAAACGATTTGCGCCCACGAAAGCTTTTGACTTCTTCACTTATGCTGAACTCATCTATTGGTACGTTTTCGTGCTGGCTGTCAATCCTTTCCGATGGAAGTGGGCTTTCTTTGTTCTGTTCGGTATTGGACGTGGTTTGCCAATGATGGTTGTTGAGAAAGAGCATGAGTTCCGCAAGGCGTTGCAAAGGCAGCACAAAAAGGATTGAGCTTCCTCCACAGGAGTCAATAAGGTGGGAGGGAATAAGATGATCGCAAATACCGTGATACATTACGAGCAATGTTCAATGCATAGTGAAGCCCGAGCCCACAGAGTTACAACGCGAGTAAACCTCGCCAGATTTACGCATGTAAAGTAAATTGGCTCCAATAGGTCTTATTATAGTCAACTTCATCAAATAGATATATAATCTGTTATTCTGTGTACCTGGGCACCAGCCCAGGATCACTTCTGTTTGATATCCGCAATGTTTCGATCAATACTATAGGCTAGGTTACCTTGCGCAATTCGACTAGGCAGATAACCATTCTCTTCTAGCCACAGCATTGGCCAAAGAGCAAAAACCCCGATAATGCAGAAGAAGGTTGCGAACAGATGCCAGGCCGAAACCAGCCAGTGTCCCACGTGGGGTAACACGAATTTGATAAACTCCGAAGTCTGATAGAGATCCTCCTGCTTTTTGATATAGTACAGGGGGGGGATCGTCATGACTCTGGCTGGAGTCGGTGGTCAGGTCAAGAACCGTTGTCAGAGTCACCGGTGCGACATGAAAGGGTATGATCCAGATTGAAAAAATCTGGGACATGTGAATGTAAAGCTTGAGGTTTTGCTCATCAAATGCTAGACATCCTCAGTAAGTGGATTCAGGTACAGAGGATGATACGACTCACCGACAGAATGAATTTCCATTTCAATCCGTGGTGACATAATTTTGTACCATTGAAAAATCTTTAGCACATACCATCTGCTCCCTTCAAAACTTGGAACATAACAGAATGGATGATAGAATGAGGCATCGCGCGTGAAAAATCGCTCAATGCATTTTTGTTGTAACGATGGCGGAGACTGGGTAAGCAGAGGGATGACCTTCACGATGTCTTCCACTGCACACGAGGATTAACGATATGTCTGCAAAAGAGAAGAACGGGGTAGCCAACCTGGACGCTCCATTGTATCTGTTGTGGATTAATGCAAAGAGAAAGAGGGTTGACAGAGATCTGATCTTCACATCAAGATTTCGAGCTTGAGCGATGACGTCATACAAAGCGGGCCACTATACAACAGCTGTCCGATGACAAAGTCCCTTGTGTTTGTAGATCATGCTCGGCAACACCTTTCACATGCTTAGTCTAATTTTAGAAATCTGGACTGCATAAGTCGCCGTGGAAGTACGAGAGCCTCTTCGATGTGTGCATGGGGTCTGGGTGTTACAGTCCTTCACTGCGGAGATGAACTTCTCCCTCTGCTTCCCATTACCACTGCTGCCCACAATAATATTGCAACACGATTAGGCCATTGCTTTCCACTCCATCGGTGTGCTCATGAAGTTGAGTCATATTGTCTTCCCCAGACATGACTGCGGGGCGCCGGCCAGTCAGAAAATCGGACCATGCAAGATCGGCGGAGCAACCAATAGACCGAAGATGGACTAATATTTCGCCCCAAATTGGAGCTGAATCGCTCGTTTCCATGCATCTTTTATGCAGAGCCCCGGACCATTCCTTCTAGGCTCTAGTCTGTTGCTTACGCTGCTTACGCTGACGGGCTGCTAGATAACTAACCTATGGTTAGTCGATGCTCCCCCCACAGAAGCAGATTTGATTTTGGAACAAGAATTGATGGCTGGAAATATTCCAAATTCCGAGCTAGCAAAGCTGCTGGATTCCATTGATATCCGCCGCTTCTCGGGTCGCACCAGCTCAGAATAGCCATAGGGCTGACTGCGGGCCGGGTGAGCAGCGCCCCTCTTGAAGCAATCAAAATGAACCCCATAGCCGAAGAGAAAGACAAATTTGTTCACTTCATTTATTTGCCGCCGTATATAGAGCATCCAACAAAGTTTGATTCTCCTTTTGAGGAGCATTGGATCCCGAAAATTTTATTTACATTCCAGGCAATGCAACTCACGGCATCTCTTCCAATGCCCCTTCACCTCCTTTTCGTCGCGTTCCTTCCTACTCCTGCCTTCGCGAGGGCTCAGTCTCAAGACTGGTATGCCGAATATGGATTTATCTTCAATCGGATCATCAGCGATAATTGCCCATCTGAATATGAGGTTTATAAGGCCGGCCACGCAAACAACACGTTATGGAAGGCACACAGTCGCTGGCTTGGTTCTGGACATGAGGTTCTCGAACAGTTGACTGTGCCATTAATCAACTGTATGCTGGGCGCTTGTCCTGAGTTTATCATAAGTGATATGGCTGGTGCAAACGTGTTGCTAGGGCTGGCTCCAAGTATACTGGCAGTACTTGGCTCTAACATTGATGAGACATCCCTGCTTGCGGTAGTAGGGAATCGTCCGTTTTTCGCGCTGATCCTGGCAGCAGGATCCCCCGCTGTGATTCCCATGCGACCGCTAGAGTATCGCGATCCACTTGAGGCTCTTAAGGCTCGCACAGATGAACTGCCGCTGAATCTCTATTCATACCATGTCGAAGTAGTACTTTCCATGGTTGAATATGGTCTTGGATTTGCAGCTATAGCAAACACTACAGAACTGACGCTTTCCCTTGGGTTTCAAACTGTATTGTCATTCGCACCAGGCCACCCTTACTTTATCATCACCTGGGCATTTTTGGGGCTCTTTGCCCACTCATGTGCCGCACTTGGGCTGCGATTGCGCACACGAAGAGCTGATCATATTCCGAGTGGCAACTATTGGTGGAGTTTTATCACTCACATCGGCGAGGTGGTTGGCTTGCCGAGTCATACGACTGCAGCTGGTGATGATGACTTCTACAACAAGCTGAAGCGGTTATCCACAGGCTACTCGAAAGAGGACCCGCCAACAAAGTTTGTTGTTAAGCGATTGACTCTATGCACCTGGACAGTGAACTTAATCTTGGCTGTGATGACATCTTGTCATGTTATCTTGGGTACGCTCATATTCTCCAGTATGTTGTTCATTTCAACACGCGATGCAGTATATGTGCTTGGACGCTTCATGTGCTCAGTGATTGTCTGTCGGGGATTGCTTATGTACGAGTTGGCGAAGCTGAGAATGCTGTATAACCAACCTCTGGCAATTGCAAGCGAAACGGGAAGTTATCATCACCTTATGACAGTTCATTGATCAATATGAAATAATTCGATTTTGATGTAATGCATTTGATTTTTGATCTTGATTTCTCCATCTCCCTTGCCATTTACAGTAAAGCTTACCTTAGATCACATACCATGGATAGACCACCTGGCAGCGGAGATAGCACTTGTAGATCGGAGCGCTACAATTGAGTACCACACAATAATTTCACGCCACATGAATGGTACTAAGTAAGTCGTAGTATTCAAGGTTTTGAGGAATATTATCGAGTACATACCCAGGTACCTACTCGGTCACACTACTCTGTGCACTACCTTGAAATATGAAGGTGATTAAGGAGTTTCTTCCCAAGGACTGACTGATTACTGTCTATCTGTTCGTCAGATAAGCGCTTGCACGTTGAATTGCGTCAAACCAGGTGATGTGTATGCTCTTTGAGACTTGAGATAGTATTTGGTCCAAAACTTGATTACTGCACTAAAGTATATAACATCCGCGGAGAGACTGCGATGGGAGAAAAGGATAAGGCAATGGTGGGCGATCGGAATGTACAAAAGGCGGTGTGGAAATACTGGGCAGAATACAGGTCTTGGTCCACATAAAGGCGGTGAACTGGTCCCGACTCCGTCTCAATCTCAACTCCATGGCACACGATTCAGTATCCAGCGTGGCATTTGAAACTACTTTCTTGATGTACAAAGATATACCAATGTGGATTAATTAGTTACCTGAGTTAGTGAAGCTAACTTGACGCGTTATCAAGTAAAAATTTGGCTGACCGCCAAATCACTCATAATCATAGCCATAGCAGAGATAGCCACCCTGGGGATTCATCACCTTGCCGATAGTTGTGTTTGGCTTGATATCGAAAGAAGATAGCTCATAGTGTAATGTGGCATTCTGCCAGCCACCTGCGGGCTCGACATTGGCAGTTTCGTTCAAGGTAGGACCGCTGATATCGTAGAGTCGGTTGGCCGGATCTTGCTTCTGCCATAACCACCAAACGCGGTCGATATACATGTGGTGCAAGAAAAAGGCGATATCTCCCGGAGATGACTTAATATCCGCCATCTGATGGCAATTGAGGGTTAGCAAAGTCATGGTAGCCGCAAAAAGGAAGATTAGGGCCTCAAAAGGAGGATTGGAGCCACAAAACGGAGAATTGTAGCCGCAAACGGAGAATTGTAGCCGCAAACGGAGAATTGTAGCCGCGAAAAGGAGGATTGGGGCCGCGAAAGGGAAGTAGCAGTCATGAGAAAAGAGAAGTAGCAGTCATGAGAAAGAGAATCACTTACAACGCCACCAATGTTGGTGTGGACACCCTTGTGTGGGATGTTGGAAATACAGTTCCACCAGGGGGAGTAGGTGTTGTATGAGTTGCACATTTTGAGGACCGTGCTATTAGCATTGGCGATTGCTGCTTCGTTATTGAATGCGCGTCGGAGGCAGTAATCGGTGTCCTCATCTCCAGGTCCAATGTGCAGAGTATAGTTGGCAAAACGGCCATCCTGGACGCAATTTCCAGATCCAGTTCCATTGCCTCCAAGGGCATCAGATCCCCACATGGAAGAACCAAACATGTTTCCACTGTCTGCGTCCTTTGCTTCATCCCACCAGCTAAAGAAGTTCAAACGTTAGAATGAATTTTACTCAGACCGGGGAGGTACTCACGGAATGGAACCAGTGTAGCCGCACTCGTCACGGAGAAGAGTCTCATAGATGTGCATGTAGTAGCGGTGCCAGGGAAGGAATTGGCCCTAGTTTATTTGAGTTAGCTTTGAAAACAAAGCACGAGTTACTACGACCCACCACATGGTGAATGATGTCGGCATAAGCCGTGTTGGTCATTCCACGGTGAAGAGCCTGAAGATCGCTGAAGCGGCTGGTGGTGGCAGTCAAACCAGACTTGGCGGGCTTATCCATCAGACATTGAACGGCGTCCAGAAAATCGTTCTGTTGCACCTTAGACAGATGACGCCACTCCTTCCGGATAGTCATCTTCTCCTTCGTGCAACTGCCAGAGAAGTAACCCGGAATAGTCTCCTGAGTACTCGCATGGCCGTTGGTGGCGCGTACATGATTAGAATGAGATTGAGGATGCGAAGCAGCCGCACTAGCAACCAGGCTGAGTGCGACCCCGAATAGAGCGAAGTGCATGTTTAAAAATGAAAGAACGATAATAGAAGAGAGTGTTGGATATGACTCCTAAGGAGAGGTTTCAAACCAGGAAACCAAAGAAATGAACGTCTAAGGAATGAATCACCAACCCCCAATGAGAATAACAAGTGCTTTTATACTTCACTCTAGGTCCCGCCCAATTTCGCTTTCCAAGGTTGCCACCACGGCGCACGCTGGCCATGCCAAGTGGTGAAACGCGCTATCTAGTATCCATTTTCTCCGTGTGAATGTTAGGGCCTGAATTTTATCCACATGAATACTTCGGTATTCCAGAAAGGAGTCACACCGTTCTAAATCTGGGCCCCGCCTATGCCGATCATTTACTACTTTGAATTCCAGGCACAGCCTATCTACCTACGGACCTCACATCGTTTTTTCTACCTCAGGAACGACTGCTTTTCATTTTGGGCTCCCGAGAGACGCTACGAAGAGGTTGTTGTAAGCATATCGTTACATTCGATTGTTCTTCAACACGTCAACCGGAACCCTTGCGAAGCCGCGCATGGTTCTTCGCAGGCTCATGTGAGATTCTTAATATTCCAAGATTTCATTTGACAGGAGAACCATCTCAAGTCAGGTAGGGCTGACGCGGCAGGATATTCATGGATCATATTTACAAATTTGACATGGGCCTAGTGGCGTTGTGGCTTGGCGTGCCAGCGACTAGCCCTGGTTTTATGAGTGCTGGCTTTCTTAGCTAGTGGGTCGTCGTGATCCTGTAGTATTCCGTGTTTGATTGTTATCTACGATCGCTTAATGAATAACACCTGTACGGAGAAAACCGTTTGGGAAATTTGGCAGTTAGTATCATTTTCTGATGCGGATTATATCTTAGCCTGCGCCCCACTATGCACTTTTGAAGAGTCTTGGCATCGGGAGGAAGGCAGTCAATTCTCAAATCAGTCAAGTCCTTTCAGAAAATGCCGACATTGGTCTCCAATGGTAATTAAGCGTTGCTCAAATCATTGGCCTATGCCAAAGTCGGTGATTATTGTTAGAGAAAGCACAGGCAAGTGAAGGGGAGCTCTTTAGAGATTTCCATCAAATAAGGTCGTAAATGTGTGATACGGAGCTTATGTCCATGGCTTAGACCTTAGATGCTTAATTTTCCAAGATTACCCATCAAATAAAATGATCTCGACTTCGGAGTTATCAAACCCGACAAATTATCCATATTAGCCTTCGTACCGAGTCGGACATACAACTTGAAACAACGGCCGGCCCGATGCCAAGCTTTTACTGCGTGGACGAAGCAAACACTGCCAAGCAGAGAAAGTCGGTAGCTGAAATACTGCGCTAGCGTGAAAAATTGTTACCTCCCATGGATTTGAATTCAAGAAAGGCGGTTAAATCCTTGAGGTCCTTGAGGTTAAATAGATACAAGGTTGGCTGAAGTTCCGCCTTTGAGGTTTGAAGCTTAGCTGTTGAGTCACGAGTTGTGACTGAGCTTGTCCAATTGTCCAGTCAACGTACGTTTCCCGACTCAGCGCCGATCGATAGTTAGCGCTAAGTTGATCGATAGACCTTAATATATGCTCCGGAGCGCTCCGGATCATTGATCAAACTCGATCCCGCACGGAACCTACCATTCCGTAGACGGGACAGCGATTAGCGCTAGTCCTGGATGCTTCGACAGCCGAATGACGCGGCCTTTCTCTCATCCTTGGCAACAAAAAGCCGCCCTCCAGCGGGCCTTCCCTATAATGTTTACATAATCCAAATGGGTGATGCTTCCCTGTCTCGTGATACTTCAGGTTCTGCTCCTGTAACTCTTCAGAATGTGAGATGCTCAATGCTTCTACTTCTTCCACTAAGCCTCAATTGTCTCATAAAAATTCAGCTTTAATCCTTCTGCGAAAATTCTCTATAATACACATGGGAAGCTCATTGGAGTTTCAGCATGTTTCTGAAGTCAGCCACCAACCCACATCTGTTCAATGCCACTTTCCCAGCAAGTATGAACGGTAGCCATCTAAAAATAAATTAATTTCCCCACGATTCATCTCATTCAAGAATTCAGTCCCAAAATGACTCGGGTCTTGTCAAATTACCTCTGACTTTGGAGATGATACACAAAACAACTGGCTCTAGCAGAATTCCAAGATCTTAGAAGAATGACCGAATGGCTAATTTAGTGGGAACATCGGCGCGGCCAAAGCTTCATGTTAGATGTTGCGTAAAAAAGCTCCCTGTTGTGTTTTTGGAATACCCACATATCATATCCTAACCACATTTAAGTAGAGTCCCGCTGCATTTCGTATGAAAGCCATACTAAGTTACGCCGTAAGCTTTACAAGGGTGGAAGATCACCCTGAAATTTGCCCACAATCCCAACATTGATACAGATAAGCCTGGTTTAGGGTGTTCATGATATCCAAGAGATTCACTGCGTGTCGCTATGACTTTGTCGCATCCCTTGAATCTGGAATGTCTCGCTCCCCATGATGGGCATTATGTAGACTTAAGTTCTGGTCTGCGGTATTCCAGGGCATGAGAATACAAGGATTTAATGACTAAATATAAGTAGCTTAATGATCAGGCAACAGAGTGGTGAAACTACAAGATAAGGCAGAGATGATTCACTCAGATAATGACTTATGACAGCAAGCTAGATGAGCCACTGGTGTGAAGCTTTATGTAGTCATTGGGCTCTACTTTTGCTGTCCTTCTACCACTTGTAAGGGCTGGTACTTGTCCGTCCTGCCCTGAAGGCGCCAAGTCTCGTAAATCTTTTTCTTCCATCCTTGCCGATCGTTGCTGATATCTGTCTTTGTAGGTCTGGGGCGGTATGGGGACTTAGATATAAACCTGTGGATAAGGTGATAAATGCTCATTGATGGCTCACCCCGAGCCTTTTTTTATCTGATGATTCTATGTTATATGTTTTCTAAGGTTTGAGCTGCTCAAACTTTACGCTGGAGATGGGCTGTTAATCATGGAAAATAGAGCGATATAATTGAAGACCACTAAAGTTGGTTGAGTGCCAAACTAACGATATATAGGATTATGCAGTAATTGTACTTCAATTTATCAAGTACATACCCAGGTACCTACTCAGTCATGCTACTCCTCAGACGACTATGGAACATGAAGGTGATGAAGGAATGACTACCACTAAGCGAGCGCCTTTCTTGCCCTGTCTTCAATTATTAACGTCTTCTTTAGCTCCAACAAGCGTTTCCTTAAGTGGAATTGGATCAAGCCAGGCGTTGTGTATCTATTGGTTTTCCAATCCGAAACACTACACCTCGATGAATATTTTCAACGAAGCCCAGTGAATATTGCTTGAGAATGCTGCTGTTACATGGCCTAATGACAACATCCCGGACAACGGCATTTTATTGCCGAACATGGTTGACTTGTCCATACTGACCTAGTCAGGTGACACTGGGCGGTTGACTTCGACAAGATGCCACTTAGCAATCAAATTCGCAAGGTCAAAGCTCATGCTATCAGTATGACACCCACGGCCGAGCACGATAAGCCCGGTCGAGCAAGATAACTCCCCGAGCAAGATAAGCCCGGCCGAACTTTGCTACAATCTTTAACCGTCTCTCAAACATACTTAAAGCATTGATTTGGATCTAACAGAAAGCACCGAGTATACTCAGGCCTAAGTCAGAAATAACATACCATACAGCAGGGATGGGCCGAGCTCCACCGGTCATCGATTTTACCCGTAAGCTTCCTCAATAACGGGCGACATCGACAACCTACTAACCATAACACCAGCCTTCTACGGGGAGGACAAGGCAGCAAGGTCAAAGCTCGAGGAAGAGATCCGCAATGCTTGTCTAGACTACGGATTCTTTCAATTGCGTAATCACGGCATTCCCGAGGACCTTCAAAAGGAAATTCTTCGTCAGTCTGAGGATTTCTTCAGGCTCCCAGATGAAATCAAAGACAAATACAACAAAGGTAAGCACCCTATCCTGCGGCATTTATGATATGATGGCCATTCTGAGTCGCGAAAAAAAGATGATGATGAATTTAACCGCGGCTATGAACGGTTACGGTCTCAGAACTTTGAAAAGCTCACCAAGGGAGACCTAAAAGAAGGCTACTTCCTGGCACAAGACCTTCCGCTTGATGATCCCTATGTTAAGGCGAGAAAGTGGGCGCAAGGGCCGAATAAGTATCCCTCTGAGGTAAAGGAGCCATCTGTATGGAAAAAAACCGTTGATGACTACCATTGTGTGGCGTCGAAAGTCGCAAAAAACGTGTTGAGTGTTCTATTTGACACTCTTGGAGGAGGTCATGAGTTTTTGGATGAGTTTTGTGAGCATCCAGTCGCCGTGCTTCGTCTGCTTCATTATCCTCCACAGGGCCCTGGTGCTTCGGAGTTAGAACGAGGTATGATCTCTTTCAATGCTAGGAAAATACTATGAGCATACTGTGGATCATCCGCTAACAGCTTGCTCAGGAATTGGTGCCCACACTGACTTCGGTGCCGTCACAATTCTACTTCAGGACTCTACAGGGGGTTTACAAGTCCGAGACCGCAAAACAGACGAGTGGGTCGATGTCGAACCGATCTCGGATGCTGTTGTCGTCAATACTGGCAATCTGATGATGTGTTGGACCAATGACCGCTATGTGTCTAACCTGCATCGCGTTATCAACAAGACAGGCGCTGAGAGGTATAGTGTTCCGTTCTTCTTCGATGGTAACCCAGATTTCCTGGTAAGGTGTCTTCCAAATTGCATTAAAGAAGGGGGTGTGGCGAAACACCCTCCTCTCACAGTATCAGAGTGGATGGAGGGACGATACGCAGATACGTTCGGAGGATCTAAGAAGGCTACCAAGGAAATGGTGGAAGTTTAATTTCTGTCAATATTTATACTCTTTAGGAGCATAGCTTGAGTTGTTATATATTCCTATCATATCCCTTCTGGAATGAAATGACAAGTTATGAAATCAGTCTGCTAAAGTATGGCTGACGAACCGAAAGCAAGCCATGGAATCTTCACGAGCTTGATCCATATGGCGTATGTACCAAAGACACAAAGTGCAGTTACGCTATTCAACTGGGACCCCCGAGCCTACAACTTTCCCATGGAGTTCGCAGTTTCTGTACCTCCGTTCTGGGACTTCTTCCCCCAGAAGAATGCTGCTTGCATTCTCAAGGCATTCGCATAAGATTAAATCAAGCAGTTTCAGCTTGATCAGCAAACCTAACCTGCCAGCCACTCTCGAAAATACGTTGTTATAATTGGTTTCCTTGAAGCGTCCATCATCATTTCCAAAATACTATTGTAGCCATATTATCCCCAAAAAAGTAAGACTACGTTGGTGAATGTGTATTCATTATTGATGATTCAATGTTTTTGTCAAAATTATTCGTACATCATTACGCATTAAATCGTCCGTATAAAAAGTAAGTTATTTCTGCTTTCACAAGGCACATTATCACGGTCTGTTAAGCTGTTCTCGACGATAGAAAAGAAGGAAGCCAAAGCTGTTAAACTTGGTAAGTAATTATTCCAGAATGCAAGGTAAGACGGGGATCGGAGGATGGAAGAATTACCTAGCCAAAAGCTGAAAGAAAAGCGCAATCCAAAACCAAGCATTACCAACTCTACCCAATGACGAGCCAACATCTGGAAAGACACCGGCAGGACCTATGTTGTCGGGCGCAAAGGCACGCGCACAGATCGTGGCGATGGATCCAAGAGACTGCGCAGCCAGCAGGACGAAACAGACGTGAACTCTTGTCAATGTCTGCAAAAGGATCATTCCCAAACCGACTTGCTGAATTTCATCGAGAACTCCAAGCCAGAGCCAGAGGCATCGCGACACGAGGGCCCCAGACGTCAGACCCCCGGCCCATGGGAGATAATAGCCAATGTTGGATGCTCCCCACCAGGTTTGTGCCCAGCGCGGTGCACCAAGACTTAGACCGAAGACAGGCAAGATCCAACTATGCTCCTTGGATAAGAAACGAAAAACGAGAAGAGCAGCAATCCAAACAAAAATAAAAAAGAACAAGACCAGGACAAGGACCTCCCATGACTTCGCGTGTTGGGATGACCAGAGGAATGACCAATTGCGGCCAAAGACGGCGGAGAGGAACCAGTTCTGGATGATCACCATGAACAAGAACCAGAGAACGACGCGTCGACGGAAGAGTGATGTATAGAAAAAGAGGATCTTTCCTGGCGCTTGACGGTAGTACTGGGGTAGGCCTAGGGCAAGAAGCACGCCGATAGTGAAACACACTGCAGCAATGGGCATCACAACAGCCGTGAGTCTCCATGTACTCAATGCGGCTGTGGTAACGCCTTCCACTTCTACCGCGGTGACACGGGAGCTCCAAAACCACAGAGCGACCGTGTAGAGCTGCTGAATGCCTTGGATCAGACTTGCGCGGAACATCCAATCCTTAACTGGGACGGCACCCTGATCACCAAAATTGAGGGCAAAGAACAATGAGCCACTGGATGATGCGACAGCATAAACACCCGACCCAATGTTCTGCGCCCAGGCTCGACCGATGGAAGAGGGCGTAAATGGTGAGATGCCAACGATAACAAATGCGATGGAGTAGATGAACCAGGGGAGAGTGAGGACTACCACGGATGGAAAGCGATAGAACAAGAACCACCAAACAATGGATGACACACAGTATACTCCTGCAATCACGTAGAGTTTGACTGCAGTCTCGCCAATTTGACCGACCAAAAGAGTTATTTGTGCTGAGTTCGTCGCAATAATCTGCCCTAGCCCCAAGAATAGAGCGTATACGGGCCAATTTCCGACACGCCATCTCATGAATCTTTGTATCGCAATAGGTCTCTTGTACCCAAGACGGGACAGCCACTGATCCATGTCATCCGCTCCATTTGACTCGGAGTTTCCAGGTGCAGATGAGGTGCTCTCATGCTCCGTGTCATCAACAGCATGATTTGAGCCAAGTCCGGTCAGGGGACGCTCCAAAACCTTGGGCTGCTTTTTCAACTGCGCGTCTGTGTACATGTCGAAAAACTTTCGCTCACTCTTCATCAAGTATAACTCGATACAGTGATCTGTGGTCGAATTCTTCTTGTTCAGATTAGCGAGCAATTTCTCAAAGTTGCGCGTGAAGTACCCCATGCTGTCAGTGAAAGTAGGGTCGACCTTTTGGAGATTGAAGACGGGTTGATCGTGATCCTCAAAGACAGATACCAATGAGAGAGTGGACAGAGCACGTGTGTGGGTAATAGGCGTGGCGTCACCAAGAATGCTATCATGATGGATGGGTGTCCTGACTGGAGAAGTGTCCCTGGAGACAAAGTCTGGTGAGTTGCTAGTAGAGTCATCATGGAAGTCTCTATTGCTGAGAGATGATGCGTTGAAATCATGAGATCTGAGAGTTTGATTGATTGCTGCCATTGCCTCTTCTGGAGAGATGTTCTCCTCCTGTGGCGTCTCGGTTCCATCATCCTCGGCGTCCGTATAATCACCCTCTAGTGCCCGATTGTCTCGCAGAGCTCTCTTTATGAGACGCTTTCTGCCCTGTCCTGGTCCAGATCTTCGACCGAGAGACAATTTACGACCAAGGACGCTGTTTCGGGCGCTATCGGGCTCCTGCATATTGCCAAGCTCGACTGCCTGCAGCTCTAGAAGAGAAGGCTGAATGGGCTCTGATGTTCCCTCTGGTGTCATCTCCAAAGCACCAGTCAATGACTGATGGGAGACAGGACGGGAACTTGAGGGCTGCAAGCCCTGAATATCCCAATCTGTTTTAGCGTCTGGCGTGTAACTTATGACACTGTTTCTGTTCTTGCTGTGATGGATCTCAATCGAAGTTCGTTGCAGTTTCTCGAGTTTTTGAACCCATTCAAGAACAGGAAACCGCTGTTTAGCAGAATTTGCACGCATCTCTGCTCTGGTCTCTGGGGATGATTCCAAGGCAGATTCAATGGCAGTCCTCAATTGATGCAAGAGATGGCGAGCCGAGTCGGATTCTACAGTATACCACCAACCAGGCATTTGGCCCAGACCTCCAATGCGAGAACCGATGCCGAGAGCACCCTTGCGACCAAATTCAACTGCAACCAGTCCGAATGGCTCGTCTCGTGATGGGATGAGGGCAAAGTCGGCACCAGAGAATACGTATGGTGGTAGAATCGTAAACTCTGGCTTCGAGAACACGCGGCCTGGGTACATTTCCATGATCCGCTGCAGCTTGATCGCAGCCAGTCTGCCATATAAATCAACGAGGGGGCCGATAACAATCAATTGCACGAGGGGTCTAGTAGATAGGATTTCCGGCATAACATCCGCGATCAAGTCTACTCCTTTCTGCTTGGACCATCGTCCCACAAACACCAGCAAGTCTGCGTCCGGGTTTTCGTCCAGACCAGCCCATTTCTGTGCCTGTAATTTATCATGAATGAGTTCTGCATCGGATTGAATATTGACTGGCACTTCTGCCCCTTGGTCCACGGAACCTGTATCAGAAGGGTCTGGATTTGGAAGGCTGCCAATGCTGCTAAGACTCCAAAAAATTGGATATCGGGCCCATGACCGCTTTCCGTACTTCTGAGACACACCCACTGCACCGAAACCGCGCTGATGAAATCGGAGATAGCTAGCACCCGTGTGTAGAAGATTGAACACATTTCCAAACTGACAGTATTTGGTTGCGATGTCAACCGGAAGATTGAAAACTGAGCAGACCTCTTCTTTCTCTTTCTGTGTCCTCAGTGGCCAAAGTCCTTGAAACTCGGCATTATGCAAGGATAGACAAACTGGGATGGTTCGAGTCGGCAGCAAATATAGCGGTGCGACACACCCGTGGAAGTCGTTGATGTGGTAAAAGTCGATAGATGGTGTTCGCCTGATTGTTTCTGCGATACACTGATTCCAAGCCGAATAATAAATTGCACTGTCAAGATCATCCATACGGGGTGGATATGGTTCCGCTTTGGTCTGTTGCCGGAAAACCGGTGCATCAAGCAGGACGTAGGTTATGTTCTCCACGACGTGGTACTGAACTTGGACTAGGTATGGCCTATCAAGAATGGTTACCACGAATGGTTGAATCGGTTGAATCGATTCGTCTTTTGGATAGTCAATGTCTCCAACACATGGCACCACCCAGATGAGATTTTGGTGTTTCAGGTTTTGGGACATGAGCTGGGCCATGACTCCCAGGCCTCCGATCTTCACCTTTAGTTTCCAGTCTTGGATATCGTACTCCATGGTGGCAATCAAAACAGTACGACGTTGTTGGTCGGCCACCCCTCCTACGGCAATGCCTGTTGGAAGAGCCTTTTCTGAAATTGCGTCCTCCAAGTCACTGTGCTTCGGAAATTTGGCTTTGACTTTGTGCCAGAACAAGACAGGTATAGTCTCACCCTTGATAACATTGCCGTCTTTGTTGAGCTTGACTTGGTAGAACGATTGAATAAATATGAGCACACCAGCCAGGCCCATCACAATAGGCCCGACCCACAGAAGAATGAAGAGAGCGAGTTGCGCCCATCCAGATCCGATGGGAATTTTTTCATACCGGAGATTGCCGTCGTTGAGAGAGATTTTCCATCCCAAATGTGGAAATGGAGGCAACTCGGTAATGTTGATCACGTTGGACGAGAGATAAGACGGAGGAAGCTTTAAAATCGTAGAGGAGTTTCCGACGTCGCCATAGACCTCCGTATTGTCAGGAACACCTGACGGGTCTATACCCCATGCATTCAGCTGACCCACGGCGGGCCATTCATAGACAAAGTCATAGTTCCACCGCAAAGTCTTTGGATCAAAGCGCATCTGGTTGTCCACTCCGGCATCGTAGCCATACTGGTTGAAAGGGCCGTTGAACCACAAGTGAGGGAACCTCCGGACAGAGTTTTCTTTCCAACCGTAATCACCTTCCTGGATGTAATCGCTGCTCCCGGTGAGTCTGGAAAAATATTGCACCCGTATATGGGTTCCTTTCCATGCCTGCTCGGATGTCCCAGTGAAACTCGGAATGTTCACACTCGTGGTTCCGCCCTCATATGTCGTCCATTTCGACCAAGTGCTCCCGAAATCAGCAGAATATCGAAACTTGTCAGCACCTGCGGCGTTGTGCTTGATATAGTACCTATCATCAGACTTGTGCACGAGATTTGTAGAGTAATTGGCCAGTGGGGTGATCAAGGGATTGGTATGAACACCAACGCGGATCAAAAAGCTATCGGTCGCATTGGTGTAAATTTCGGATGTGCCAGAGGTGGACATATTCTTGACCGTTATTTGGTGTACTCCATGGTAGATGTTTGTCAGATTTGCAGACCATGTCCAAACAGTCGGAATCTCCCCAACATAGTTATTGCTTGTGGTCCTGGCTGTGACGTTCGTACACTTCACACTGGAAGTATCGAGAGAGGCGACGATGCCTTTCTCCGTTGTAGAATTTAGGCTGATCGCGCTCGTAACAATGTCACAGTCCATTTCCACAGAATACCCAAGCTGGATCGGAATGGTCTCACCCGTATCTGCTGCAGATAGTAATCTGGAATCATGACCAGGGACAAACTCAGTGACGGTAGGACCGGGTTCCACGAACATGTCGGTTTGAACATAAGCTCGGTATTCCCATGGAAGCAACTCCATACCCCCTTTAATACATCCGTAGGTCTCGGTCGGACCTTCGTCAACTGTAAGCTCGTCGTACGGATAGAAAAGGTTCTTCAACTTTTTCCCCGACGTAAAGGGAGATAACAAGGCAGCGCTGCTGTTTGAACAGCTTCCCCCATAGACCTTTGTCGTGTTACCATTTTGATAAACAAGCCACAGGGTTTCATTGGAGAGAATAGCATCTGTTTGCACCGCAGGGAAGTAGGCTCGCAGGACCGACCATAGCCCTGTAACTGTGGGAGTAGTTGATGAACCAGGAAGGTATATATCTTCCGTAAGTTGAGAGATTGTCTGGAGAAACAAGCCATCATTTGCGACCGGGTAATGAGCGCGGATTTCAAACATTCGCTTCATGACATTCCGCAGGGGATGGGCGGGATTGCGTTGATCATATGTGACAGTGATATCGTTGCAGCCGTTCCGCCCCTTCTCGATTGGGAAATCGTAGAACTTTGTTGTGTTCAGGTTGAAGCAACCATTCGTCCACCACGCAGTTTGAGATGACAAGGGCTGTCGGCCATAGAGATAATTTGATGCTGTAGCATCGAAAACATAGAGCTCTACTTCTTCCCCCCACAATATAAGAGGAATGCCGGGCAGCACCAATGTGATGACGTTCAGGCCAAGAAGGTACTTTGAAGTGCCGTTTTTGATTGCTGGCCAACGGAAGTTATCTTGATTGGAAACACCATACATATGCCGCGGATCCAGTTCTCCTGTGAATGCATTGAGGAAGTCATTTGTAACGAGCATTTCATTCCAGGCCTCAATGAAATCGGTTGGTAGGTCAAAGCCGGCAACCAAGTTACCGTCCATACCTAGAAAACGCGTTAAAGAACGATAGATGGTGTAATGGAATGCGGATGAATCAAGAGCCTGGAGCCCATCAGCTCTTAGAAAAGCTCCCTCGGATGTATTTGTTAGCTTGACAGCAGCACCCGCAGAGTCTGGCCACTGATTCGGTTGACGACCACGGCCGAGATAGAGACTTCCAAAGGTGTTCCCGGATGTGATCTCCCCGGGGAGGAAGAAGTTGTTTTTGCCGAGCTTCTTCGCACATTCGCGATAGACGGCCATCATCTCGCTGAGGGGTTCGAGGGTCGCTTGAACAGCCTTATCGAAGCGGAACCCATCAATGTCGAGACTGGCAATTTGCAAGCAGGAATGCCGAGTTATTACATCGCGGACTGGCTTGTGCCATTCACGCAGGCGATCCTGCACCGAAGCAAATTTTGTGAGTTGTCGCTGCCAGTCAGGGAAATTACCGAATGCCTCTAGCTCTCCGTACTGATCAAAGTCGCTGTTGTAGCACCCGTTCAAATTTTGCACTCCCATGGTTGTCAACGGATATCCGTTTTCGTACCAGAAGTTGGGATAGTCGCATGTGTCGTTCCAGGTGTTTCCAAATGAAAAATCGGCATATTGTCTGTCCGTGACCCATTCGACATTATATTCGCTTGCTTTGAAGTCTGCCGAGCCGTTTAGGTGGCCTTTGAACCCAATCAGGTTGCTCAACCTATGTTGCAAGATGTGTCAGCGATACAGTCGTGGACGGGCAGCTGCTGAGAAGGAGAAAGAAGCACAGATAAAAAGAAGAAAAACCCCAAATCCTCATGCGTGTTCATGTTGGGAAGACGGATGAGACAGATGGCAAGAAGAGAAAGGCAACATGGAGGCTATCTAACAGCAGATTTGGAAGCCTGAGGTGCGAGAATCCCCGACAAGATGAATTCCTGGACATGGAAAAAGGAAATTTTGAAAATCATGTTGGAGCATCGACTTACGTTGCGAGAGTATTGTCCACTAGAACGTACATATCCCTATTGTGAATCTCGGTGACAATACTTCTCCAGTCCTCCAGTGTGCCATAGTGCTTGTCGAGTAGAGTGGTATCAGCCGGGGAGTAGCCATCGTAGGCCCAAGGTAGGTTTTCCAAATATGTCCCGGCGAAGTAAATAGCCTTAACCTTTGCATGAGCCTTTGAACTGGGATAATGCCATACAAACATACCTTGAAGCCCATGCCATGTATATAGTCCAGCGTATCTAGCAACCCATACAAGTCGCCGCCGTGTCGCATCTGATTAGAGTTGACCACATGCTCGAACTCGGTACCGTTGATATCATCGTTTGTGGGATCTCCATTGGATATCCGATCCAAAAATATTGTATAGATAGGAAAGCGCCAGTTGTCTGGCGAGGGATGATATTCGTGGTCCGGCCAGGCTCCCCAATAGTCAATCGGGCCTTGAGCGCTTTCGTTCTGATTTAGATTCCAATCCACAAAAGGGGCATCATAAGGCCAACACAAGACACAGGTGCTCAGAAACGAAAGTATGAGGAGTGCCGAATGCTGCATCTCCGTCTAGGATACCTTGTTATCCTGCAGGAACCTGTCGTCGAAAAATAAGCGACACTTTGAGAACGAACGAAGTAAATTTAAAAACCGTCTTGGCAAAAGCGAGAGTGAGGTGAATGGAAACGAGTGGTCTGTCCCACCGAAGAAAATAGATTGAAAAAAAAAAATGTCCATACGACTTTTCTAAGATCCTTATCGGACCGAATACGTCGCCGTGTGTGTAGGCGTTCCTGCCTGGTCTTCGGCCAGGTAGGGTACTCAGATGAACAGCATACACTCTGGACTATTTAAATTTAGAACGGAATATCCAATGGGAGTACAGCCAAAGCGCCTACCCAGTAAGTCAATACGAGTAGTTGAGGTAAGAGGTGGTGGTAACTAGAAGACATGTTTCCATGTTTTCTTTCCTCTCACATTGGTTTTTAACAGTTCCTTTTTGCCAGATTTCCCTGTTTTTACGTATTGCTTCTCGTCTTTTACAAGTTTGGGCCACAATTGACATATCTACTGCCATTCTTTTCCGGATGTTTCGGTGTCATTCCGGTATTATATGTCTTTGAATATCCAAAAGTAATTCTTGATTACTGTCCGTGCTATCAAGAAATTCATGGGGAATATGGCTCGTGGGGCATTATTACCTAACCGGCTGCACAAAATAACTCATATTAGACTTCAAGTCAGAGGAAAAAAGTCGGGATCTCTCTGGGTGTTTTAGAGAAAGAGTGTAAAATTTCATGTCCATCGTTCTTCTACACAGAATTATTGTATTTCTACTGACGATTATCGCACAATTCAAGAGCGAGGAATTACTTGGCTAAGCTTAGAAGCAGATTCGTCACTAATGTGCGTAGTTATCTAAGACATGGTTAAATGATTCGCCGTGAAAGCGATGCATCCTGGAAGAACATCCCTGTTCGCCACGACGCACTGAATAATAGTGGCATGTCGTTTTCGTACATAAGAAACTTTATTTTCAATGGTCTATTATTCGTCAAATACTCTGTATTGAGTTTTAATAACTCGTTGGGTTTTATTTGCTTGATCTGGATACGAGTTTCCAAGCTTCCGCCAGACCTTGAAGATTTTGTGCATGCTGGGATTGGGTCAAACTTTCGATCTTCATTTAATAAACTCCCAACATATCCTGGCTCAAGTGCATATTTATCCAAGAATAGTTGAGCATGGATTCAGATTGGACGTGGGCGACGTCATTGCAATTTGTAAATATACTCCAGGCTAGCTTATTCGGAAGGTTTTAGGGGGTGAGATTCGCTGTACGTTCTACTCACAGTGGCGATAGACCTAATGGGCATATTTGTGAACAAGGGTTATTGAAGTTTTATCTGAAGATGATTCCTGAGTTTAAGAGCCCTTCTAGAATAGCGACGGTGGAAACAGATATACAATAAGGCACATAAAAGTTTCGGGCTGAATTGGTTATTCTTGGCCATTTTTTTCCTGCTAGATGGTAGATTCTAGCCTATGTTAACTTCTTGTTGAGTTTGAGACATAGTGGGGGGATTGTGTACGTATCTCAAAGTGCACGTTGCTCCTATGAGCACGCAACCGGGCCGAAAGCCGGGTGGGGGTGTGCCACGCCATGACCGCTGGACCCGCTCGGGTTGACCCGGTAGACCCTGGCCTGGCCTTATCGGTCCGTATACCGATAACTTATCGCAGGAGCTGAGTGGTCTTGTTTTATGTCCGTGTCTCAGAAAGATTCAAGGTTGCATTCCACATTTTCATCGGCTCATGCAGCCATTGCGTGGCTGCATGAGTGACTCGTAGTGGCTGCATGAGCGACTCATCGATCTCGGCTTGACTGGAAATAATGTTAAACACTTTTTGCTGAGATTGTTGGCGACTCGGTCTTTTCACTCCAATCTCTATTGTATATGTCACATTCGTGCCCAATAATCCCTTTTGTTGAGTCCGTATCTTTGTTTTACGTTTTATCAGATTGGTACCAACGACTTTACACCGGGGTCCGAGCCTTGCACCATATCTCTTAATGTCGTTTGAGGCGTCATAAACATAAATCTGTATCGGCAAATTGTCTCGATGACAATGGGTGTCAAAACTGCCCCTCGTGTTGAAAGGTTGAAGGTTCCCTTTTTGCGCGGTATCTGCTTACAAGTTGGCTATTTTCTTACATTGCGTTGCCAATCTTGTCCCATGATTATTTCTTGCCAAGTTGACCCCTCGTCTTTTTGATAGATAAAGGACCAAGTGGCGAATATAACACACGTTACACAAAGACCCCTGGAAATCCGTTATGGTATTACGGTGAAAGTGCTTATCAGCACGGATCGACCGGGATCCGACAGAATCTGTGTGATGTTGATGGTGGCTTTAATTGATGCTGGGGTAAACGTCAGCGCAATCCACTTGACTGGGACGTTATTTATAGTGTGTGGCAAAACCCACTATTCGATATCTGTATCATTCTACTTGTTGTCGAGAATTCCCATTTGAGAACGCAGGTTTCCGTCGGAGCTTTCTATCTGAACACCACAAATTGGTTGAACACCCTCACTAACCGCATTTAGATTAGCGCAGTATTCAAGATTAGGAAGTTATACTAATAAGTACATACCCAGACACCTACTTGCTCGCACTTCTCCGTGGACTGCGCTGGAACGTAAAGGTGATATAGAGTGCCTACTGTGCCACCTTTTCCTACCTACATCATGGCTCTAATGAAGCGTTATCTCGTATATTGACGTGAATTAAGCGACGTGATCCAATTTCCTACAATGATTGAAATGAATGGGGTTTTTCTGAACCAAAATCACTGCGCTACTTTGAGTGTGGTTAGTGAGGGCGTGGTTTACCGCACTCCTTTCCGTCCGTTAGACTCCAGTCATTTAAAATGGAATATACTTTTAATATCTATCTGTAGATAAAAATGACGTAGCATCGCTCGACTGATGTGCTTTGATTATTTATCACATGTTCCTAAGTTAACTTTACTTTTGTAGCTTATCCTTTGTCTTCGTCAATGGTGCCCGTCCAACTTTATCCTCTCCTGTCTGTCCCCCAACCATCGTCTTCTTGTCATGTTCGGATAACAAGATATCAGACTTGTTGGGCGATTGGGCACGAAATGTGAGCCAACTCCCTGCGATAACAGCAGCAACACTCAAAATGGCTATATTGCGAGACCTAGCCCGCATTTCCAGACATTAGTGTTAATTCCTTGTACTCAAACAGATTCCACAATTGTGGCCACTGAAAGGTACGAGATCTCATACCTCACTGCCGCTGGACGGCCGTTGGTTACGGAGGTAGCCATGTTGGTAACCCTTGATGACTCTTTGACTAGTTCCAGGGTCGAACAGATGTGTCGTATGGCACAAAAAACTCCGAGTTTTGATATATCGAAGTACAGTTTTAGCAAATAGCGCCAGAGTAGTTGAAGATAATCAATGAACAACTTTGTACCTCCAATTTATACTATAGATCTTGATGTGCTTAGAGCCGGAATCTCTGACGTCACAGTAGTCGATGATCCGTCGGAAGACGCTGAGTTTCTATTCAACTAGTCCTTCCGC
This sequence comes from Penicillium tannophilum, assembly GCA_028829675.1. Classification (NCBI taxonomy): domain Eukaryota; kingdom Fungi; phylum Ascomycota; class Eurotiomycetes; order Eurotiales; family Aspergillaceae; genus Penicillium; species Penicillium tannophilum. The sequence continues at coordinate 11,910 of JAQKAK010000003.1, read as the reverse complement.
CGGGAACGCTGCCGCAGTTCGAATTGATCCGAGACGTACTATGAACTCATGCGTTGCGTATTCTTCCTATCAATAACCTCCTTACGGACCAGATTGATGATCGGAGACGGTCATTTGGGCCAGATGCCCCCGGATGCCACCGGATCATGCATCTGATGCTTTCCCATTCTTTTCGTCACCATCTAGGAAGCAAGATCAGAATATCTTGCTAGAGATGGGTCTTCAAGGCCATCTCATAGATATTAAGCACCGTGACTGCTGTCAAAGTGGAGTCGGAAGTTGCAACATCATGGGTTCTAAATGCGTCATTGAGAGCATATGGCGCTTTACTGGATGCCCCCACCGCCGAACTGCTCAACTTGGGCATAGCTTGCTGTCTAGAAACACTAACCAGACCCAATTTCTTTAGCAAGTTTACCTCATTCACTACCAGCCCGACCGCCTAACCGGATTGTTACAATTCAAATCAAGTAAAACAGCATATAAATAGCTACAAACTATAGAAGACGATCTGAAAAATTATGCCTTCAATACCCTTGATCTTTATTTAAACCATACGTTGATAGCACTCTCGTCAGTAGTTGTAAGGGGGGAGGGGTTCAGGTGTAGAAAGTCGAATGTTAAGCTTTAAGACAAGTCGCTTTAGATCGTACGTACCTTGAGTAGTTAATGTGAAACTGATTTTTATAGCCTCCAATTTGCATCTCTCTTTTTGGGAGGAGGCATAAACGTCGAAGAAGTCAAGTGTGCCGATATGATTCATTCCGATCCACATTCGCTTTTCATCAAGTCGACTATGAGAGTACTTAACCCCTCATAACAACAAGTATGAAGAGGCTGTGAGGGATGCGAAAAGGTGGCGCGGGTAAAAAAAGTTCACGTTCTAATATTGCACCATTCTAACATCCTGATTGTTGCAGCCGGATAAAATTACAGCCAGCGGTTGACGCACCACGCCACGTAGGAGCCTCCGGTACCCATTGTCACCATGAACTTGTCCAACCAGATTTCGTTGGTAGCAATCGGTTTATATGATATCATTAATTTGCATGATACCTTGGTAATGGAGCCATTAACCGCCTCGGATGTTCCGCCGGTCGGGGATCAAGATCGCGCTATCGGGCCGAGTAAATAGTTTTTATAAAACAACACCCCCAATTATCTGAATCTGATATTCGTTTGTCTAGAGATTTAGAATACCGTCCCCTCATCTTTCTATTCAGCCCGCCACAGTCAACTTATCGTGTTGCTCGCTATGGTATATAATATCAGCGAGAACGAAACCCAGCCTACAGTCCGGAGCCATAACAACGGCACGACCGAGGAACTTCTGGATCGATTTGCGGTCTCTGAGGTCGTGAAGGGATGGCCTTTGTATCGAGATGCGTCAGAATGGAAAAATTACCGGGATAGTTTCTCAGAAGAGGGAACGTATATTTTTACTAGTGAGCTCACACTTCCACAACAGACAACATCATTATGCCAATCCCAAGCAAAGAAGTGCAATGACACAGAGCTTGAACTGACTTCAATAGCCTGGAGTGGCGGTATGGATATCGACAAATTCATCGAAGTATCGAAACAAGGTCGCGCAAACGGCGACTTCATCATGCATCGCGAATGTGGTACGTTGGTCGACCTAAACAATACTCGAGACCGCGCCGTTGCCAAGATGAAGACAACGATTACCCAGCGCTTCGTTCAAGACGGTGTCACTTTCGACGTGGACTGCGACAATCGATTCATTTTTTTCTGCCAGAAGGAGCTTTCAAAGGCCACTGGTCAGACAGGGTGGAAGGCGAGATACTATAAGGTTATCTACGAGAAAGACCGCATAATTCCCGTGGATGGAAAGAACGCTCCAGTCTTTACGGAAGAAGAAACTGGTATTTACCCTGAGGGATACAAGTATCTAGGTGCAGCGCAGGCACGGCTTGGGCATAAGGTCATGACTGATTTGCCCACTTTAGACAGTGAGGGGCTAACAAAGATGTATCGAGCTATGGACACTTGGCTAGAAGGTGGCGACCCCGAGGCTTTGTTAGGAATTAAGCGATGATTTCGTTTTACTCTTCTAATATTTAGGAAAGACAAGCCTAGTTCAGGGGCAAGAACAGCCCTGCACCCACGAGGATAGAGGTTCTTCGAAGCAAAGCAGATGAAATAGCCTGAATGTATTCTTGTGTCCCCTCGTTGTTCTTGCTCTGTAGCATTCAAGTAGAGAACCCAGTGCTAGGAAGCTCAATTGCCTCTTCCAGCTTTATGTAATACTTTACGCAGCTTCATAATTAAACACCACAAAATTAGTTCAACACCCTCACCAACCGCATTCAAGCTAGCGCGGTATTCATAATTCAGAGAGTAGTATCATTGAGTACATACTGAAGTACCTACTTACTCACGTTACTCTGCAGACCACGCTGGAATGTGAAGGTTTAAAGAGGGATACCCATTAATCTATCTTTCATTACATATATTATGACTCTAATAAAGCGTCATATCGTATATTGACATGTATTAAGTGAGGTGATGCAATGTACTTTGATACATGAGATAGCGCTTTTTCTGAATTACAATTACTGCACCATACCGGATCTGGAAATAGAGTGGTGTTCAATTGATTTTGTGGTGTTCAATTAATGGGGTCCTACTTTACACCTGGCCTTTCCATGCTTTTCTATTCAAATTATAGGGGTTAATCTAGTCTACACCCTAATATTCTGTGCCAATTTGGTATAGATTTAGAAGCGTAGAGACCCTGAGGAATACTTGGAAAGACAAGAAGAAAGATGAATAGACAGATGCCTGAATGGTGCATAGAAAGTTAACAAATTCCGCGGACGATTAACACAATAACCTGATAAGGGCTTGTTGTGATCTACATCACTGACGATAGCGACCTGAACCCTCCCGATCAAGATCCACAATATCATGACCTTGGAACTCGCATTGAGCTACATTCTTATCCATGTTAGCAGGATCAGAAAGCCAGGCCACAGCGCACAGGTACTCCGTCATGATGTTGTATACCTCAATTGCCCGTAACTGCGCATCATCATATGACACAGTCAGCCTCAACATGTTGCCTTGCAAAAGACCCGGCAGCCATGAAAGACCGAGATCAGGTCGAGCAATGACTTCAATGCGCTTGATTGGATCTGAGATGTGTTCCTTATATCCTCCCATAATCCAGTTGAAGCTTTGTCGATGAACGATGTCAACAAAAGACGTCTCATCTGAATCATCTAGCTTTCGACATATCTCATCAATTGGAGCGTAGATATGGGAAACAATATCATCCTGGTCCTTCGTCATCCTGGTCAGAAGCTGAATTGCCGTTTCTTCTGGTGTAATTCTGGTGCGATTGAGACAGTGAGTGATTGTAGGCCCATCGACTTCCAATATATTCATCCCATTGTGATCGATATGACTATCATCCGCAGATGGCCAGGTTCTGCCTGATTCAATCACTCCAAATAACGCCTCCTTGGCTCCAGTCATGCGTACATTCAGTAATGCGCAGGCACATTTGGCAACGATTGGGGGTGTTATTGCAAATTTGTGCTGCAATTCCAGGAGTTTGGGCACAAGCACAGCACGACTGATACCTTTGGTTCCACAGCTTTTGTCTCCATCGAGAAGAGGTCGCTCGCTGGGACAACCTGGGGTGTTGTCACTGCGGACCCAGCCCTGATTATCACCTTTGAGCCAGTGTGGCGCAATCTGTGGTGGCCATAAAGCATCTTTAGCATAAGATACTCCCCGAATCCTGTTAACATGAAAGTCGACCGCTTTCTGCGATGCAGCACCAGTTCGATGCCTATGGTAGTCTGTGATATAATCATGGTAAGGATGGAAATTAAGAAGGTCCTCTTTATGGTTCAGAATATCTCCAAGGTCTTCAAACCATCGAGACAAGATGTGGGCATCCAGAATTAGATGGTGAAGGTGCATAACCAACCCAAAGACCGACGAATTGTTCACACTGAGGACTGTAGCCCTGAACAACGGCCCATTTCTATCAATGTAGTCATACTCGGGGTCATTGAGCTTGTATGTTGCGACACAATTCACGTCTTCAACTGTCCCACCATCAATGACTTGTAGTCTCATCCAATCTGCACTGGGATGCATAACCAGGTATAAATCTAGTTCATCATCGTATGTAACAGGCGTGGACCGCAGTAGTGGATGACGCTGGAGCCATATATGCAAGGCCGCTTGTATCTCTGGGATGATAATTGATGAATTCGAAATCCATGACACCCGGATGTTCCACGAATTCGGCCTAAACCCATAGTGGGATCGTTTCACGCAGTCATGGATTGGAATGACTTCTTGAACATCATCCCATCCAAATCCTAACTGGTTCACCTTAGAAGATGCTACGTGCTTCGCCCGCTTCATATCGAGCTGCATTGGAAGGCCATGGGCCATGTTATGGCTGTCATAGTCTTTGGCGTGATGTTGCTTTCTTTCTCTTAGCAATTCGGCCTGTTTTTGAATTGTGTTGAACTTGATTAAATCGCTCTGCCTGATAGCCAGTTGCAGCCTTTGGCCTATCAGGTGGCAAAATTGGATTTGCATCATACTGTCGGCGAAGGTTCGTATAGACACATCAGGATCGATATCTCCAGGCGTCAGACCCGTTATACCAGACCAAACTTTCGTTACCTCCGATGTAAGATCATTGGAAGAGTCTTGATCCTCAACGGCGACCTGACTAAGATGATCCATGATCCATTCTCGAAGCATTGCTTTCTGGATTTTGCCAGAGGTTGTAGTGGGGTAGGTATCCTTTCGAAGGTCATCTTGAAGATCAAAAACGCGTGTTGGTGCAAAGGATGCCCCTAATTTGTCCGAAATCATCATTTGGATAGTTTGTCGTTTTGGTGCTTGTGTTAAAGGATCCTTTCGGATCACAGCAACAGGAACTTCACCCGCAGTAGTATCTGGAATTCCGACAACACAGGCATCCTAACACATTCAATTAGTACCAGCTGAGTCAAAGTCGGGTTAATCAAGGCTAGGGCTGGACCCGACTCACAATTATCCCGGAAACCTCGCCCAAGCACTGTTCTATCTTCAATGGGGATATATTCTCGCCACCGCGGATGATGAGATCTTTATACCTGCCGAGGAGGTAAAGATAGCCCTCGCCATCCATATACCCTTGATCCCCTGTGGCTATCCAGTTTACCCCATTTTCACGATAACACGAATCACTTCTGCTGCCTATATAGCCGTTGAAAACTGGAAGACCACCGAGATGCACCTCGCCGATCTCTTTCTTGTGGATGGGGGTGCGGCTTCCAAAAGCACAGATCCGGAGTCTGCCACCGGAGAATATCCTCCCAACAGAAATATCACTTTTGATCAGCTCCAAGGAGGTTGTGTCGATGGAAGTATTGAGAACAGCTATACCTTCAGTCATGCCATATCCTACCACGACACTCGCCGCCCCCAGATCCCTGCTGCATTTTATAACGTCCAATGTAACCGGAGCACCACCTAGAATCATTTGGAATGAAAGGCGGGAGCTGTGCACAGGGGATACAAAAGTCGATAAAGCATGTACCATTGCCGGGACACAGGGAACCGAGACTCGTGGGTGGGATCTGATCAGTTGCACACTGCTCTGTGGGTTGAAAGAAGGGCTTGGAAAGCTGACAGTAGCACCAGCAAGCCAGAACGCAAGGGTCAACGCAATATTGAAGACATGAAAATTGGGCAGATGCTGGCAAAGATTCGCGCCAGGTCCTACGTCCAAATGGTCCATAAGCCCCAGCGCTTGAGCACCAATAGAGATGGACGAATGTGGACATCCTTTCGGAAGTGCAGTGGTGCCACTCGTAAACAGAATGAGCGCTGTATCATCTGGTCTCCCGGGCGCAGGCAAAGCAGCAGTGCCATCTAAGGGTTCCGACATGATTTTGTGCAGTGTCGTCCACCCGGCTGATGTGTTATATTCTTCATCGGCGACAACGCACTGAATAACAGGTCGATCCTTTTGACAGAACTTGATCTCGTCGATTTGATTCGACATTGCCTCGGTCGACACGAAAATCGCCGCTGGTTCTAGCTGGTTCAGGAGACACAGAATATCATGACCGTCACGATCAAGCACCCGGGGATCCAGTGGTACAAAATGACAACCCAGGCGTGCAGATGCACAGAAAAGAAGTGCCCATTGGGCTTGATTCAACATCAGGGTAACGAGCCGACTTCCATGACCGATACCTTTGGAAGATAAGCGGGCTGCCAGTTGAATGCTCATGTGTTGCATTTGAGCAAAGGTCCAGTGTAAAGGCCGTGTTTCATTCAGAGTATCAGTCTGATGGAGAGATACGACGGCGTCATGATCTGGGAACCGATAGGTGACTTGATCGAGAAGTGTAATCAAATGAGTGGTTGGCGGTTTTCGTTTGTCATCGCAGGCTTCCGCGGTCAAGCAATTTCTATCCATTATATAGATTCGAAAGATAGAATGTAAAAGAAAAGGTATGACCGGGTCGATAGGAGTATTGTCTAGAATTGTATATTACAAAATGTTTGGATGTCTCACGAGAGACAGGGGACTTATAAGTTTAGATTAATAGATAAGCGATCATCCACGATCGTCTGTCACATGTAGGAGAATCCGGTGATTATGAACGATTCATCGACTAGTTTTGACTAAGGTTTGAAATTCAACAGCTTTAATCCTGCTGACGGACGACCTACTACGGACCAGCTGACAATCAATAGCACTGTTTGTAGTGCAGGACCATCTAGTCTGGGTTACACAAGCTGGCTGAAATTCAATAGCGTTCTTTCTACTGCAGTGCACTCTAGTGTGGGTTACACAAGGTGGCTAAAATTCGATAGCGTTGTTTCTACTGCAGGAAATATACTATGGGTCAGCTGAAATTCAACACCATTGTTTCTACTGTAGGACCATCCGCATGTTGCGTTACACAAGCTGGCTGAAATTCGAGAGAGTTGCTTTTACTGCAGAACGATCTACTGTGGGTCACCTAAGCTGGTTAGGATTCAATAGCGTTGTTTCTACGGTAGGACGATCTATCATGGGCAAGGCGAGCCGAATAGATGATGCTAGATCTATCTCATGAGTTGAGTCTACTCCATAAGATATATCATACCATCGCAGGTATATAACAGCTTTGAAGTAGGTTTGGCCTAACTTTGTTGGCTCAAATTGGCTAATTACAGCCGGGGCAATGGCTGAGCCTCCCATGGAATAATCTTCTCCATCACAGTGACCTCCTTGTCTAACCCATCGGGGTCCAGGGCAATTTTCCACCGCCATTCAGCAAGATCCCGCAGCATGATTGTTTGTGAAATTTCGAGTCCCACCGATCGATAGTAATTCAGTAAGGCCGGACTCTTAGACTGAGTGGTGGCCAGTAAACGCGTTCGGAATTGATTTGATCGATGCCCAGATAGGCGCAGAGGTTGAGCGTGTTGTCGCTTTCGGAATGAATCTTTGTCCTCGCTTACGGCTGCTCGCTCGCAAGCAAGAAATGCCTCGAGCATTATGCCACCTTGGCGGTGTTGAGGAGAAACAAAGGCGGCTGCCAGGTACCATGACAACTCTTGACAATCGGCGGCGTGGTCATGATAAGGTTGGTGGTGACAGCGAGGTCCATAGAGGTTTGAAATCGACACCCATTCACGTTCCCATACAGGAAGCGCATGCTGATCATTTGTACGAATTATGCCGACCACGACCCTGTAAGCAGGCTCGCAGAGGAGTGAAATCCATTGTGCTTTGGAGATGCGGGCTTCTTTTTCATACGATGACGAGAAGCTTGCAGGGGCTGCTTTGAGAGCCCCTAGGCGAAATTCGATGAATCTGGCCGCCCATTGACGTACACTGGGTTCGTCATGGGGTAATATGGCGAAGTCATATTGTAATCGAGACATGATAAGGATGTTGGAATTGATGCTGTCCCTCAATCAAGGTCAAACTTTGGGGCACAGCACGGTTATTTATCTTCATGTATAATGTACAATATAGCCAGAAATGCAATGCATTCAATGTCTGGCGATTTTACATATATTAGACACCGAATCTATATGGAGTAGATTGTAGATCATTGAGTTTCCAGGAGGATACTATACTACGTGGGTTGGCTCTGTCAAACTATGTAATAATATGTAACACGAGGCTATCAATAAGCCAGCGAAGCAATTATGTAGATCGGGACATAATGAGCTGTAACTGATCATCAGGAGTCTCCGAAAACGAACTGAGCTATATTTTCTTTTTTTTAATATTGAAGTCCACTATAGAATTAACGGTAATAAACTTCAACTAGCTTTAGGTGACTCGCAATGCATCGTCCTACAGTGGAAATAACGCTATTGAATTTCAGCCAGCTTGGGTAACCCGAAGTGGATCGTCCTACAGTACTTCAGCTGCGAGAACGAAAAATTACTGTTATCTGTCTAGACTGCACTTTTTGGTCCTCTGCATATCAACTAAAGTCGTCTTTGTTAGAGGCATTCGACCCCCATCTTCAAACATCTTAAACATTCCACAACTACTATATTGTCTCTTATTTTACAGAACAAGGGAAACGCGGGAATAATTTGGGGATCCAAGCCAAGCCTCGACGCCTAAACAAGGAGAGAGGATGCAAGTAACATCAGGGGTGGACGATGGCAATGTCAGCAAGAATGAAGACCAAGAGTCAGTTATGGAGGAAAACGACTATATCAGTGGCTTTAAGCTTGTGTTGCTGTTGTCAGCCTTGACGTCGGCCGCCCTTCTGGTGCTTATTGACAGTTCTATCGTTGCCCCGGTAAGTTTGCTTTAATACCGGAGACTACTTTCTAATTCACATGTTCATGTTAACTAATGACCAGCCCCCTATAGGCCATACCCCGAATCACAAGTCATTTTCATTCTCTCTCTGACGTGGCATGGTATGGTAGTGCATATCAACTCACCAAGTTTGTCATTGATATCCCCAGCGTGTTCTGGAATTGGATCACTCAATTGATTTTTAATCCAGCGCATCTTTTCTGCCACTCACAGGGAAGCTTTATACGTACTTCAAGACCAAGGTATGCTGGAACATATCTCATCTCCGGCGGGTGTGGCTAAGTCTTGCCAGACGACTTTCATTACACTTTTAGGTATTTTTGAGCTCAGCTCCTTGATCTGTGCCATAGCATCAAGCTCTAAAATGCTCATTGTTGGACGGGCAATGGCCGGTATTGGAGCTTCAGGTATCCAAAACGGTGCTTTGACAATAATCTCCAGGTCTTTTCCCCCTAAGAGACAAGCATGTAAGTTTCATAAAACCATATTCCCTTTAAATTTGAAGGATTCGCGCTGATCTGTATATTGGCAGCCATGACGGCCGTCTTGCTCGGGAGTAAGTAAACCAAACTGACATACATCGGCATTTTCCCTCTGACGTGCGGATTTCAAGTTGCTCAGCTCGGCCTCGTTCTCGGGCCATTGGTTGGAGGGGCGCTAACAGAATACGTATCATGGCGATGGTGTAAGTACACTGTGCGTACAACTTTGCCGTGATAATTTACTCATAATTTATTCCGCAGGCTTCTATATTAACCTTCCCTTTGGCGGCGCCATTACTCTTGTCCTGATTTTTATTAATATCCCAGACCCGACGTTTACTAGCGAATTTTTGTCAGCCATGCAAGTCATTCGAGACAAACTAGACCTGATTGGATTCTGTTTCTTTGCACCAGCCATGATTCAGCTCCTCCTGGCACTGGACTATGGAGGAAATGAGTATTCTTGGAGTAGCGAGACAGTCATTGGCCTTTTTTGTGGCTCAGGCACGACTTTCATTTTATTTCTGGCATGGGAGTACCGCACTGGTACAGACGCGATGTTCCCTCTCCAGATGGTTTGTCAAAGGATTGTTTTTTTTTGCTGTCTCTTTTTATTTTTCGGGGGGGTATGACTGCCTGCGCAACATATTATCTTCCTCTCTATTTCCAAGTGGTCAAAGGAGTGTCGCCAATGATGAGTGGGGTTTACCTCCTCCCAAACATCATCAGCCAGTTGATTCTTGTTATTTTCGCCGGTGTCCTAGGTAAGAACTTCATACCTCTTATGCAAGAAGCCTTGATCCTAAAAATTATATAGTAGGGAAATTTGGTTACTATCTCCCGTTCGGTATCACTAGCGGGATATTATCATCAATCGGAAACGGACTGATATCTCTCTTCTCATCTTCAACTTCAGCAGGAGCATGGATTGGATACCAAGTCCTGATCGGAGCTGGTCGAGGTATTGGCACGCAAGCGGTGAGTTGAACTCTTTTCGCAGCCTACCTAATATTTCTTTTCTAACACGATCATGTAGCCAATTATTGCGGTTCAAAATATCGTTCCAGCAGCCGATATTTCTGTTGCTCTATCCCTGCTTCTTTTCAGCCAAACTCTGGGTCAGGCAATCTTCCTCACCTTATCCCAAGTTATTTTCATTAACCGCTTGAAATCTGGCCTTGCGGTGAATGCTCCGTCCGTGGATTCTGGAGCTGTGGTTGCTGCTGGAGCTTCCGCAATCCGGACTATAGTCCCGACAGGTAGACTGCCAGGGGTTTTGATGGCATTTAGCCAAGGGATAGATCATGTTTTCTATCTAGCGGCTGGTCTAGCCATAGGCTGTCTTTTTGTGGCATGGGGAATGGGATGGAAAGATATAAGAAAGCGACATATTACAGAAGGGATTTAGATGGATTGATGGATCAAAAAGGCAGGGAATGAATGGACGACAGGACAGGTGCGTTGACCCATACCAACATAGTTAGGGGCCGAATGCAATTGACCTACCTAGTGTCATGCAAGAGGGGCCGCATAACGACGCTAGTTGATGAAGGTACGGTGCTTGACGGGCCCCTTTATAGAGTCCCTAAGCATATTTGCTATTCCTAGCAGCAGGCATCTTCCAACCTTCGATGGTTATGTCTTTATTAAATTATTCATCTGCTCCTGATGCGCCAAAACCGACATAACCTTGTTTTGAATTCCATATATGTTCAAACCTCAATCAACAACAATATTTGTATTGATACAAAAGTCGTGCAACACGATTGCAGCCCCTTGGTCTGAAAAGAAAAACCGAGCCTTTGTCGTGTAGCATCTTCGTGTGAGAAGCGACGCCATCACCTCCATCCGAGTCTCACAATTAAATCAAGCCGTGTGCATGGCTTAGAGTAATATGTCTTTTGTTGTCGGTGAAGCCCAGGTGAAGAAAGTCGTTTTCATCTTTGGCTGCCTTGATTGACCCTGTTCTGAATTAAAGCATATTCCTGGCACTGCTTTGCTTTGCGGCTTCAAGACCGCGCCAAAAAAACGCAACAAAGACGCATACCTTGGAAGGCAAGCTCAGAAAAGGGAACATTAAGCTGGAAGTCTGGAGTAATCTGGATTGTCGACAAACTTCTGACGTATGCAGATCCTGGATTCCAAATATAGCACAATCTGACTATACTGTTAACACATTTCCTGTAGAAATATTTTAAGAATAATGCTTCTAATCATGCAAGCGCCGTTGAATTAAACTCCACACGGAAAGAGAACACCACAGACAGACCAATCTCTTTACCTTGAGTAGATGCAGTTGACTGACTATAAAAGGTGGCATCGCTAGTATCACAACATCCATGAAAGATTTAATAAGTTCGAAGGCGAGTAGTGGCCAAACAATGGTCGGGAGAGTCTAGTGAGTTTCGCATTGAATGAATGGATGGCACTGGAAATAAAAACGTAAATAAAGCCCAGAAAAATCCCACAGCACCCATCATAGCCAGATTGAAGCGCCTGAATGGGATAAAGATACCAAACATGGCGTGGTAGAAGCTGGTTAGGGTGGTTAGGGTGGTTAGGGTGGTTAGGGTGGTTAGGGTGGTTAGGGTGGTTAGG